>CM068367.1:899854299-902254299 GCA_034769895.1 Magicicada septendecula
GTTATCGGTACGTCTAAAAAATGGTATTAATTAATCTCTTTCTGTACTTAAAAAAGAATATTTCACTATAAATTTTAGTTGAATTTAAAAATTAATATAACAAATTACATATGAAATAATCTTCAAAATTCTTGGTATCATCAGTTTGATAATAAAATTAAACAAAATTACACTCATTTAAAAATCTGAAAACATTTAAGAAAATTAAAGACAATGGTCTACAGCATTAGTATAATATGAATTATGCTATCACAAACTTTTAAAACTGTTGAAGAATATTAAATCTATCCTTAAAACTATTCATAAGGTTTCTTAAAATTTATTTTAAAAGATGATAAGGAATAAACATATATTTCACTTTCCTACTGTTGAATACTCAAAACGAAACATTCTTCTGCATTCTATTGCTCCCAAGGTATTATTCGGATGCCCTCCATCGCTTCAGAGTCTGTTCGAAATTACTCAGACAATCTACAATCTTAAATCAGTATTTTTCAAAACGCCATCTAACATGCCGACCATGTGCTAAAATATCCAACTACCGGGAACCGAGAGTATTCGATAGCAGGACGGTTGATTAATGAATTGCATTATATCCGTTTTGATTCACAATTTATATTAATCACATTTTCTATTAAAATTTATACTATTTGTCTCTTTATCTTTACCATACTGCACACTGAAATAATTTAGTAACGTTTCTATGAATGGATATTACCTCTGAACACATGATTTTATCTATACAACCATGTGTATTTACTATTTCACTAACGGATACTTTTTCCGCAAAAACAACATACAGTTTATGTCATTATCGTCTTAATACTACGCTAAATCTAAGCTCATAACTTACTAACAATAAATCATTAACTACTCATACTTTCGACTGAATTAACTATGTTTTTGTCCGTTAATAAATCTGGATGCTGTTAAAACACATTTTATGAAATGCTGGCCACATATCAATATATACATATGTATACATGTTTTCAAATTTGGCATACACGACAGAATTATTCATTATTTTGCCAGAACTTCATTCTCGCTCAAACATTGTTTTTTTCAAATGTGAGGGTCACTACTTGTTTGAAAAACGTGAATGAAATGAAGGCTGAGGTCAATTTAATTTAGTTGACGGATATGCCTGAAAATGTACATTTCATGTAAAAACATTAGCACAGCGCATCTCGGCAAACAAAGAAACAAAGTTACATTTGTGTTATACATTTGCACTGTGTTAAAAATAAAGTTATTTACTGTATGTAGAAAGGAAAGAGCTTTAGCGTGACCTTTAGGCCTAATGACGGGCCATTGACTGTACACCCAACCTGTTACACAGCAACAAAACTTCTAATAACGTAATTTTATTTTATAGCAAATGAGAAACGTATTTAATATAAATATTATTAATTGCAACACTAAATTTAGAATGTTTCATATTACATACTTATTAGGTCTAGAAGGTAGATCCATTTGTACATTTCCGTCGTTGTTCTCTAGTCAAGACCATGAAAGTATTGAGCTTGTTGTACTGACACGTAGCCTCAATAATAAACTGACAATGTAGGCCTACACTTAAAGCCTCAAACATAAATTATTATCACTAGTCGTGTAAATAAATAAATTTTAACCCTATTTCGTTATTTATCAATGCTGGTTTTGCCTGTAGGTATTATATTTAAGCATCTATGGCTTTAATTTAGATATTAATTTTATGGCTTCAAATTTAGTTGAGTATTATAGGATTATATATAATATTCCTAATAATTTGTTATTATGAACAAGTTAAATGAGGCTACGTACGTTATCGTATACAAAATTTTATTAGGAATTAGATAATAAAAATGCACGATGTTTTTATTTTTAGTTAGGATTTTTCAGCTTAGCACTTTATATATTAAGATATTTTTATATAATATTCATCCTAATGAATGACTATCCTGATTCATTGTATTCGAATTATTAATGTGGCAATACAATAGTTTAATACTACAAAGAAAATAAATGCATAGTAATTAAATCAATGTGGAATGTTTCCAGATGCTAATAGGTTAATTCATAATAATGTTGATTCTGTTATGATAGTACAGAATAAGAGGAATTAAAAAAAAACTTTGGGACGTACGCGTACAGTAATCAGTATCTATAACTACTTTAGTCATGGGAGTACTTCAGCTAGTAGGAATGAACTGAATTACTAGCTTTCCTCAGAAATTAATTAAGTAAAAGTCAGATTAGACACACGTTAACAGAATTACCTGTATATTAAAATGAACGAAGAAAGGGAGAGACCTCTATTTTTATGGAAAAAAGAGCAAGAAACAAATACATAAAGCTTAACGCTATTTCAAAACTATAATATAAAAAACTCAACTCAATTAATATTGCAACTGAGGCAAGAAAAAATTAATATAAACTTACATGCAGAGAACTGATCTTTATAGTTCGGAAACTTGCTAGTAGGAATAAAAGAATAATTATCTATATAATTATCAGAAGGTTTCTCGAGTCATGGCGATAAAGTCACAAAAAAAAAAAAATAAGTGGACAGGTAAAATAACCACGAAGGGGAAAGTCCAAATGTAGGCGAGTAGAAACCTAAAATACTAAATATCCTAAACCTAAAATACTAAAACCTAGAATACTAAATATTCTTGGAAACAGATAATACAGACTGATGAATGTGTGGATGAGTCAAACGAATCTAGATAAACGCGAAATAAACCTTCTCTTGAATTCACAGTGTTGTAACACTTCGTACATCGCTAATGTTACAACTCGTAGTCGCCGAAGTTTGCAACCGTCTCAGATCAAATCATTTTACACGCTGTCAATCAGAAATGCTGTTTAAGTAACTGCTGTATCACTTGCTTCATACGTTAATAAATACGTGTGCCAGATTATAAATCATTGCTATATTTTAGTGGAATTAATATTTCGAGAACCAAATCATGAAGGCGTTTAATATATAAACGCTTTTATGTGTAAATTAGCGTTAGTATGAACATAGAAGTAATAACCTAAAATTCTGACCCAAACTTCAAGCTAACTGGGAAAACTTTTACACTGTGAGAAATGGAATCAATGATGCGGTTTATCGGATACAACAAATGGGGAAATGGAAATTCAAGGTCTCTCATCTAGACCGCCTGCAGAAGTATTATTGCAGAGACAATCTGCCAGTTCCGGATGAACAGGCGTCAGGAGGGAGCAGTGTTATGTTGCAGCGGTAACCAGTATGTGTTGTGTGAGCGGTAGTATTATGCAGTGTTTGAATACCTGCTCGATTTTTCCAGACGCGGTTTCCAGATTATGATAGATTATTCTTCTGGAATCTAGGTCATTTTTATCACATACTACACCACAACCGCAGAATAAATACAGGATTCAGAAGCAGCATTATACGGTATATATCTGCGATATCGGAGTTAATGACATTATTGTGTGCGGACACTTGTAACTGGTGGCTTGTATTGTAGGCTATAGTGCGACACCGTTGAAAAAGTGAAGTTTATTATGCGTAAGTTATTGTGAAGGACAATAGAAGGCCTTAGCTTAAATACTTGTTTTATAAGAGTGTCTTTGTCTATTTAAAGTGTAACCGAGTTTCTAAATAGTGATAACATCTTTCAGTTTCCACTGAAAAAAGTAATGAATACTGCGTCAGTTAAATCTGGACAAAATTCAATTTGAATTTCCCGCCACATTTGACTTCAGCAGTAGTCGATTGTTGGCGTTTAGGTAAGCCAGCTGTAAGACGCGCATAACCTCAAAATCGGTGAGTCTGTGAGATCGAGTGGGGAATATAATCGACGAGCGGCAGTAATTGAAGCGGTTTGCGCCGGGCGTTCGCCGACCGAAATTATTCGCTTCTTCGGGTACCCGCTATCGACCGTTTATGACATCGCGCAAAAGTATGCAGACGCAGAGAATTCCGAAGAAGGTTCCGCCAACCTCCAAGGCAAAGCCATTCAAGAGAGAAGACTGCTATGGCCCAAATGTCGTCCAAAGGGCTCAAGAGCTCATTTCAGAATACCCAGGGGTGCCGCTTCGTAAATTGTCCACCACACTTGCGGTGAGTGAGGCCACCATGCGTCGAATCGCAGAAAAGGACCTGAGATTCTTATGTGCTCAAGGTACGACAAATGCTGTCTGAGGTTGCCAAGGTCAAGAGAGTTGCCCGCTGCATTCTGCTTCTTTCTTCATTGAAGCACGAAGTTGCGGGTCGCCTAAGGTTTTTTTCTAATGAAAAGATTTTTACGGAAGATGCAAAAGTGAACCGAAGAAACGACCGTTGGCTCGCCCATGATCCCGAGGATGTCCCTACAGTAGCCAGGAAGACGTTTCCGGCCAATGTTCACGTCTTAAGCGTCGTCTCCAGTCAGGGTGACGTCATGCCGCCACATTTCTTTAAAAAGGGAGAAACCATCACGATGGACGTTTGCGTGAGACACTTCGTAGGTGACACTACTACACTCGACTTGCTTCCAGACTTCTGACTGAATAGGACCTGCTCTCTTCAGCTCTCTCCTCTGGACACTGCTTCAGCTTCTTGCTGCATTCGCCCACCTCGCCGTTGGACGAGGAATACCGCCTTTCTTCTTCGAGGAAAGAAGACCCAGGAGCCAGCTGCTGCCAGTGAACTGAGCAGCTGGCGGAAGGACCACCTGCGCCGGAAAACATCTTACCGGAAAGAATAGAAGAGGACTGCTCTGAGCTCCTGGTGAGTGCCGTACATCAATGCTTAATCCCTAACCTGCTCACGGCTGTTAGGTAGCGCTGCCCCGGACGATTCTTGCGAGCCCCCACCAGTGGTAAGCGAGCTTGGATATCGCCGGGGTAAAGGGACCAGTGGACACCAGTCTTGGTAAGGACTGGTATCTAACGAAGCTGGTCGTTAGCCCAGCTCCTCCCGCATCGCCGTCAGCAGGGAAGTCGCGTGGGTAACCCGGCTTCGGCCGGACCCAATATCCCTGGCGTCTGGCAATGACTACCAAGCAGTCCCTGCCCGGCAGCCACACTCAGCCAGCATGCCCACTACGGGCAACGGCTCGATTGCCGAGTCGCTCAGCTCTCCCTTGCCCCACGCGGGCGACACGCCTGAATCGCGATGGAGATGGATGATCCTCTCCCTAACCCACTATCCCCTCTCCCGGTGGACGAGTCGGAAGAATTCGCGACCGTTGGTCGGCGTAGACGTCCGGCTAAGAAGCCGAAGAGGAACCACTCAACCGGATCCGCTTCCTCTCGGACCACGGCCATGGACATCGGGCCTTCTCAGGGCCAACAGGCTGCGGTTCCGACTGCTTCGGTAACAGCTCCGGCTGCTGCCGCTGTTGGTCGCGCGCCGCCCCTGTTCGTCCATGGGGTTTCCAATGTCGCCGCCTTATACAGGCGGCTGATCGCGGCCCACAGCCTGTCGGCCGACAAACTTGATCTCAAGCTGCTTGGCGGTGACACGGTCAAGGTTGTCGTCCGTCGGCTCGAGGACCATCGCTTGGTCGAGGCCTTTCTGCAGGCTCGCAGCCTGCAATACCACACCTTTTCTCCTAAACGAGTCAAGCCCTTGTCAGTAATTCTGCGTGGGTTTGACGCGCACACTGATCCCCAGGAGATCCTCTTGGAACTCCGAGAACTCGGGTACCCGGTGCAGGCAATTTTTCGCCTGTTCACCAACTCAGAAACCCGAGGACCTCTCCCATTCGTCCGTCAGCAGCTCGAGAAGGGCGAGGCCGCTGACAAGATATTCCAACTGACGCGGCTGTTTGTCTTCCGCGTCAGGGTGGAATCCAGTCGCCCCCCGGGCAAGCTCGCGCAGTGCCACCGGTTCCAGAGGTTTGGCCACCATACCGACGTCTGTCGCAGTGCCCTGGCCTGTTTACATTGTTCCTTGGGACATTCCACGAAGGCCTGGACTGTGGCAGACAAGTCCAATTTTCGCTGCATTAATTGTGGTCAAGGCCATGCAGCAGATAATAGTAACTGCCCGGTGTACAGGGCGGAACTCCTGCGGAAGCAAAAGCCGCAGGGGCCCCTCCCGAAGCCAAGGCAGCCAGTTTTGCAGCCCCAATCACAGAGGCAGCCTAAAACACAGGCTACGCCCCAACCAAAGGCACCACCGGCACGGCGCGCGCCCTCTCCGGCTCCACCTCCAGCCCCTACAAAGGCACAAAAACGTACCGCGTCGCCTTCCGTAGCAGAGACAAGCCCTGTAGCCAACATCTCGGTTATGGAACCGGACAATCAACCCTCCACCTCCGGGTAACCACCAACTGCCGCCTCTGAACCAGAGGTAGCCTCGCCAGCACTGCCACCCCCGCGTTATCCGCGAGCAGGTAACACTAAAAACAGCACTAAAGGGATAACCACACCGGATGCTCGGCCCCGAGCTCCTGCCTGCCCACAGCCCAAGGAAAGTCCTGCTTCCCGGTACAAGTCCGACGAAGCGCAACAGCGTACTTTTCCTGTCGCTCATTCAAAACCGTCTGCCCCTGGTCCTGTGGTTTCCACCACGACCCGATCTGCCGTAAAACCTGGTCGCTCTTACGCGACCTCAGTTTCCAGGCAAACAGCCCAGTCCGTCATATCCGATGACGCACAGTTCGTCCGCGACTTTCTGTCTGGCTACGACCTCAAGAAAGTCGCATCCACCTTCAGGTCCATCCGAGACCGCCTGGAAACTGCTGACCCAACTCAGAGACTCGTGCTCTTGGTTGAAGCCTATAATGTCATAGGTCTTCTATGCACCGAGCCCTTAGAAGAGACCTCTCACTCATAGCCTGGAATGCTAACTCCATCGGTTCCAAGCATTCCGACCTTCTAGAATTCCTGTCTCGGTTCAAACCCAACGTACGTCTCCTCACGGTAACTCACCTGACCCCGGCGAACCGGTTTCGATTACCAAATTACGTGGTCTATCGGGATGACCGAGTTGGCCGAAGAGGAGGCGGCACGGCGATCGCGGTGAGGACCTCCATAGGTCATCATCGTATCGTTTTGCCGCAGCTAACCAACCTAGAGTCCACCGCCATTGAAGTCCACGGAGCTCTTGGCGGCGTCCTCGTGGTTTCAGCATACAAGCCCCCGCAAGCTGAACTCCTTGTCGGCGACGTGGACGTCATCTTCGATTCCCACCGAAGGGTAATTTTGGCCGGCGATCTGCATTGCAAGCATCGCGTTTGGAATAGTCGCTTGACTACCCCGAACGGGAGGCGCTTGCTCAGTTTTGTTGAATTGCGCCGGGCGATGGTATTTGGTCCAGCGCAACCCACGTTCTTTCCGACACTACCTAACGCGGCTCCCGATGTTCTGGATATCGCGGTGACCCAAGGAATTGTCTGTCCGATCGAGGTATTCTCGCTTACGGAGCCGACATCCGAGCACAACCCCATCTTGGTCCACGTCGCTACCCAGCACGCCTATGCACGTTCTGACCAGAAGAAGGTTATCGATTGGGAACGCTACGGCCCGGCCTTGTGTCGTAGATTGCCGCCAGCGGCCCCACTCGATTCCGTTCGCCTCCTAGACGAAGCAGTAGCGGGAATCGAAGAGGCAATCATCTCGGCTATAGGCGTGTCTTCACGTACGCGAGCTGGTTTCACGCCTGACTACCAACGCATTCCTGAGGAAGTCTCTCTTCTCGCTCGCGAGAGGAATTAGTTCCGGAAATGTTGGCAGAGGACCCGTGATACAGCCGATAAGGCAGCATACAATCGGCTCACCGGACGACTGCGTGGCAGTCTGAAGGCGTTCCGACGTAGCTGTTGGGAACTCGCTGTGGCCCGAAAGGGGGGATGTGGACCCGCAAAGTCACCCGTACAGAATACCTACCGCATTGACGGGACGGAGGCGACGACCTCCACTCTCCGCCATTGTTGGACCGTTCGGACGACTCCTGGGTCGGCCGGAGGAGAAGGCCGAGTACTTGGGTTTGTGCTTCGAGCGACAGTTCGCTCCCAACCCGCACATGGACTGCGACTTCGACGAACAAGTCGAGATGGCTGTGGAAGACGTTCTGTCTCTTCCAATCATGGCGGAGCCCGAACCCATCTCTTTGGAAGAGGTCTCAGATCGGCTCGCTGAACTTCAGCCAAGAAAATCTCCAGGCCTGGACGGTGTTACGAACACCGCTCTACGACTTCTTCCCGAAACTGGAGTTCAATTCTTGACTGATTTGTTCAACGCGTGTTTTAGACTGGCCTACTTTCCCAAGAAATGGCGAAAGGCGACGGTTATCGCAATCCCGAAATAGGAAAAGGATGCTTCCAGCCCCGACAACCTCCGGCCTATCAGCCTACTCTCCGCTACGTCCAAGGTTTTTGAGCGCCTCGTGCAGCGTCGTGTAGGAGAACATCTAACCAACTTTAACGTGCTGGTCTCCGAACAGTTCGGCTTTCATGTGGGGCATTCGACTACTCATCAACTGATGAGAATGGTGAAATACGTCACGGAAGCCGGGTGTCGGAGAGAACGGACCGTTGGCTGTTTCTTAGATGTTGAAAAAGTCTTCGACAGCGTATGGCATGATGGCCTATTATTCAAGCTTAGGGAAGTCCAGCTCCCGGACTGCTACAACCATGTGGTTGCTAGCTTTCAGACGGAGAGAACCTTCTGCGTGAGAGTTGGAGATTCAGTCTTTTCCGAGAGACGAATCACAGCCGGCGTCCCTCAAGGTAGTGTTCTTGTCCCCCTTCTGTTCTCGCTCTACGTCAACGACGTGCCGAGACAGCCTGGAGTCTTTGCGGACGACACGGCCGTATTTACGGCCGATCGTCATGTAGAAAGAGCCATCTTACGACTGCAGCGCCAGTTCGACACGCTCGGGGACTGGACTGAAAATTGAAGAGTGCAACTCAACGCTACCAAGAGTGTAGCCCTCGAATTCTCGAAGCGACGGAAGAACCCTTTTAGGCAGTTACGTATCGGCAGAACGTACTTGCGCTGGTCCAAAGAGGTCAAGTACCTCGGATTACACCTCGACCGTCGGCTCACCTGTCGTACCCACGCTCAGACAGTTCATAAGCGAGCATCCGCTCGTCTGAGCTTACTGTTTCCACTCCTGATCAGCTCAGCCATGACCAGGAAATTGGGCAGGATTATCGTCGGCGCGTATCTGCTGCCGGTCATTACCTACGCCTGCCCAGTCTGGGGTTACCTCGCCGCAATGCATAAAAAGAAGTTGCAGAGCGTCCTCGACAGGGGTCTTCGGCTAGCGGCCAAAGTCCCCCGTCGCTTCTCATCACGCCTTCTAAGGAGAGGACTTGGCGTCCGCTCCTTAGACGAAACTTTCAGGCGGCTTGCACGCAAATTTTATGCACGTGAGGCGAGGTTCCCAGACAATCCTCTAGTGGCTGGGCTGGGAAGGTACCGTATACGTCCAGGTGATTCGTGGAAACGCCCTCGGTGTATACTGCGCTAGTGTAGGCTAGCACAACAGCCGAGAATCGGCCTGCTATAGAGCACACGCCCTACTTGGGCAGGGCCACGAGGCAGGAGCTTTATACCGAGCGGTTCGTCTCTGCGACGCACAACCGCACAGCCCAGAGCGGATGGACGTTTACCACCAGATTCTGAGAACTGTAGTGAAGCCATGGATAGAAACTGTGGCCTCGTACATCTTTCAACAGGACGGTGCACCTGCTCACACAAAAGTGCAGAACATGCTTTCCGATAACGTGGACGCATTCTGGCCTAAGGCCTCACAATAGTCCTGATTTAAACACCCTTGGTTATTACGTTTGGGGCTATAAATCAATTTTTCGTAATCAACAGACTAAAACTAAATACCACTGATGTGAGGTAACAACGTTCTACATGTTTGCTTTAGGGGAAACTTGTAAATTACGTAGAGAATCCACAAGTACCAAGTGTGCTGTGTGCTGTGACGGTATGCAAATGTAATTAGCTGAGAATATTTTAGTTTTGTGTCGTTTAACAAACATGTTTTCTTAAATACGACAATCTGAACCCACTGTATAAAGAAACGTCAATTTGATTATATCAAATATTAATGAATTATATTTGTTTGATGCCATGAACCCAGTGTATCTGTGTGTCTCACATACAATTTTGAATATAAAGTGCTAGTTCAATTCAGTCAAGCAGTATTATTTAAAATAAAGAAACTTCAAGTAATACAAAATAAATATAATTATATGGCATTAGTATTACGTTATATTGTAGAATATTTATTAATTAAAATTTTTAAATTCATTATTAATTATTATTAATTAATAATATTAAATTATTATCTTCTGTAATCCTACTATTTAGAGAAATGTTTGTTTGTGTAACTTTCGAACAGCTGCAGTAAAGCATAGTAATGTATGGTTGAGGTATGTTCCTGTGTGCATACAGCAGCATTACGTTTGTTTAATAAATAAACAGAATAGGAAATTTTTAATTTATGTTGCATGTACTGTCTGTTTTCATTCTTAAATAACTTTCTATTTCAGAATATTATAACTTCTCCTTTTGCCTATTCTCTTAATTCAATATGATTTTTGTGTTATAAAACATATTTTAGAGTAAATGATTGTTGTAAAACATTAGTGATCAAAATAATTTCACATTTAGAAAAATAATTTTTGTGTTAGTAACCTTGATATCCTAATGTTTTTATAATTAGACTTACCATGTTACAACTTTTTGACATCTACTTTACATTACAAGGTGAAATAATTCTAAAATTGTGGCTTTGCATTAGAGAGTACTACTCTCAGAGATGTATAAACCAATATGAATCAATAGAACGTAACACAAGGAAAAAATTCTCTTCGTTCTACAAGAAAAGATTCACGAGACTGATGTAAACGGCTTAACACGTTAATGATAATTTGTTGTCCAAAGTGAGATCTGTAATATGATATTATGAATACTGTAGAATGAATGCATGCGTTCTAGCGATACTGAAATTATTTGTGTGTAATTTGTAATCTTCACCACACCTAATGGTAAAATTTCTCCTAATTGAAGGTGAACATTTAATAAGATAATTTAGATAAGAACCATACAATTGACGTAATAGTACCTGAGACACAACCAGCACTTACTAAAACCGAAAAAGATTTAACAACAAGAAAAAAAGAACGTCATTATCTGTAGCAATTATGTTCAATCTGAGTTCCTAAAATTTCATCTGTTAAACTGAAGCTGTTCCGACGAAAACCAATAGTAAGAACAAATGACCAACACTTAAATCCTTCGCTACATCTGACTTTTAATCACCTATTGCTCAACTGTTACAAGAACTTACTGACGTATAGTAATTGTGCGAAATACAAAATTTTAATACTGGACATTGTGTAAAAACTGGATATTTTTTCACTCATTTCCTGAGTAAATATATTCATTTCTACTCTTTATTCAGTCCTCGTTTTCCCAATGGCATTAGAGGAATCAAGTTGTTTGGCATGTAATTACTAACAATAAAAATGCTTTAAACAATTAAACTCAAGAAGAGTAGTATAAGCAATGGTAATTAACTGATTAAAGTACTAGCTTTCCAGGGATTAACTGATAAATAACAAACAAGTTATTGTTTACATCAGTTTACACATCTTGGTACACCAAGTACTTGGTACAAACCAATAGATTTTCAACACACTTCGATAAACAGTTTTGAGAAATTTTGGTGACGTTTATACATCATCTTACTGCACTTTGTATGTTTTGTGAATGTTTACCGAACTCAAAAATCTATTTGTGGAATATTGATTTGTTCTGGTCACGTTTATAGATATATTGTTTACAATTGTATAGCATTTATTCTGTCATTAAATAATATTATTGGTTTGCCTGGCGTATTTCGTATATATAAACTTCGTCATCAGAAGCTATGGTATATTTAACAAAT
Source organism: Magicicada septendecula (assembly GCA_034769895.1). Taxonomy (NCBI): domain Eukaryota; kingdom Metazoa; phylum Arthropoda; class Insecta; order Hemiptera; family Cicadidae; genus Magicicada; species Magicicada septendecula. The sequence continues at coordinate 899,866,154 of CM068367.1, forward strand.
ACTCTATTAGAATTTTGACTTAAATATTTGTGATTGTTGTAATTTTGTTTGTATAATCAGATGTTTTAACGGTTATATTGAATATAGGTTTATGTTTTATTTAACACAATAATTTGTAGTACTACTCTTGGTTTTAAATTAAGTTGTTCCTACCGCACAACTGTTACAAGAACTTACTACATGAATAACTATTCTAAGTTAATGAAGACTTTCGAACTATAGTATGGTAAAAAGCATATAAATTGCATACCGCATCATAGGTATTGGAATTTCCGAAACTGAACACTATATTTACACTTTCAGTAAAAGTGTCTTTAATTTGATGTGCTACCTGAATTGTTGCGATTCTATCAAAACATTGTTCTACATCAAAATTTAATTTTATCTTTTTTAATTACCAATTGTTTAAAAATTAATTATTACTGACAAACTCCACAAGGGGCTTATTACTGACAAAGCAGGCAGTTTTCACTATATTATGATAATATTACATGGATACTCCTTTGATCAGTATTGGATCATATTACGGTTAAATACCCTTTCACATTATCGAAATTTATTAATTTCAGAGACGCATGAATCAAACGTATACTTCATATCAGTTTAAATTATATTAAATTAAAATTAAAGTACATTAATCATATTCAAATTAATATGGTATGTTATCAATTAGTACAAAAACATATCTTTTACGGATGTAACTGAAAGTCTGTTATTGTGAACATGGTGCACAGCGGGGCTGTTATCTAAGAAATTTTATCTAAACCAATAATACTATACGTCAATCACAACGTTGTCAAATACGTGTATAAGTTAATTTTTATATTCGACTAAAATAAACTCACACTAAATAAAAATGTTTTATTACAAAATATTTTAATACTAAACTAGTTATTAAGGGTGTCCCATAAAGTACACAAGATTTAATAATGTTGTAAAAACTTTTATTTATTGAAAAATATCAGATGTTTTAATGTTAATACAAAGTACACTTACTGCGGTTAAATGTGGAACACAATATCAGACAAATGTCCCCCGCGACTCTGCTGGCACACTGTTGTCCGTCGATCGAAATTTTCGATGACCTTCTTGCACAATTCCGGCTCAATCTGACCAATAACTCGTTGAATCTGTTCCTTGAGTTGAAAAATTGTTCGTGGATTGCGGACATAAGCGCGTGATTTCACATATCCCCAAAGGAAGAAGTCGCATGGTGTTAAATCACAAGACCTCGGTGGCCAGATCTGATCGCCGTTGCGTGAAATAAGACGTGCAGGAAACTTTTCAGATAACAAAGCAATTGTTTCGCGGGCAGTATGACTGGTTGCGCCGTCCTGCTGAAACCACATATCTTCGAATTCCATACCTTCCAGTTGAGGCCACAAAAACTCCATTATCATGTTCCGGTAACGTTCGACAGTCACTGTTACTGCATCTCCAGCCTCATTCTCAAAGAAATACGGCCCAATCACGCCACCAGCCCAAAACCCGCACCAAACAGTTCCTCTTTGTGTATGCAAAGGCTTCTCGTGAATGATACGAGGGTTCTCTGTACCCCAAAGCCGAATATTTTGTTTATTTACGTACCCGTTGAGGTGGAAGTGTGCCTCATCGCTAAAGATGATTTTGTGGGAAAAATCACCGTCCGTTTCGCGTCCGCAGAGTCTGATATTTGTCAGATATTGTGTTCCACATTTAACCGCAGTAAGTGTACTTTGTATTAACATTAAAACATCTGATATTTTTCAATAAATAATAGTTTTTACAACATTATTAAACCTTGTGTACTTTATGGGACACCCTTTATTAGTTTTAGTGAGACTCAATCACACATATAGCATTGACATATTACAGACAGTAATACTGTATATAAGACATGTGCCGCTAGTGCTTTCATACCCTCTGTCGCTTTTTGGTTACCCGAAGAAGATCCACGAAAGGTGAATCGAAACGTTGCCGACAAGATGTCGATCACAACAACCGACCACGGCCTAACAGCCCAGGTTTTTAGAAGTAGTTTTGAAAATACTGACACCTGCCGCGCACCCATTAGACAACAGTTATTATAGCCAATTGACATAATACGTACTGTCTCAGCAGCGGTTTTGCTACCGTGCAAGGATCTGGTCACGTGTGCCATTCCACTGCACGCGTCACTGCAATACTACACATTTAAAATACTGTTACGACGGTCTACTTGATCGTCGTAGATACAGCGGAAACAAAATATCAGAAACCAATTAAGTCACTAATCACCAGCTTTAATCTTCACAGTTAAACAGTTCGTAATTAACAACACAGTCTCTTACAACAAATCAAATAAAAATTGTTTACACGCAATAAAATGTCCACTAATATTAAACACAATCGTATTACAATTATCCCGCCCGATTATTAAACACTTCACTAATAACCACTTGAAAGCACACAGTAATATCGCCCGATAATCACTTGTAATCGCCCGACAATAAACTGAACTAAACGTCGTTGAGTACTGGTATTTATACCCACCCAAATTACTAGATTATTCCATACTGCGCGTTAGCGCCAGTGTGGATGACATAATTAATTGCGGCCTTAACACAGTTAGCTCGGCTTCTGTCACAGTCTAGCAAATGCGTCGAGAGTCACGTACGCCACCGCATTTCATTCCGGATCCCTCTGGAACCTTCGATAAACATAGATTGTTCTGTGATGTCGTAACAATACGTTTAACACAGGTTCGGCTTGACTTGAGTGTCTCTCACACTGTATTTCTTGTAGCGCATAAGAAAACTCACTTTTACAAAATTTTGAATAAATTACACTGATAAATAATGTACGAACGCTTAATATAATACGCACACAAAATCACAACTAAATACGTTTTCTGAACAACTGAACGATGTTTACAGAACCAGTAATGCCTCACAGCACGCACACTCAGCAACACAAGCGCGCACTATCATTCAGTAGACCTCAGACGTCTCGGCAGCAAAACTGATCCGCGTACAGTAGATACCTTATTATAATGTCCTTCTTGCAACTTCAGTTAGGTACGACGCGTTTCGAGCTCACAGTCCTATTTTCAGGTGGACATCACTCGAGGTGAACTCGTCAGTACAAAACAATTTACACGCACATAAACACTGAATTCATTATACACACATATTGCGCGAGAACGATGTTCTCGACGATGCGCATCGTGTTCTCGCGCGAGACGTGTGAATAATGAATTCAGTGTTTATGTGCGTGTTAATTGTTTTGTACTGACGAGTTCACCTCGAGTGATTTTTACCTGAAGTTGGTTGTCGGACTGTGAGCCCGAAACGCGTCGTACCTACCGACTGAAGCTGCAAGAAGGACATTATAATCAGGCATCTACCTATTATCTCAATTAATTAATGCAACTTGAGATTATAGACACAACAATGAATTATAGACAATATTATACATTTATATTTACATATTTCAATTCAAGTAAAATATTCAATAAACAACTAAATTACTATCAAGTACACAAAATGTATAAAAATATATTACTCCGATATTGAGAACGGTACTATGCTCACTACAAGTTTAAACTTATATAATCTTTAAACACAATAACCCACTACTGAAGCCTGTTTATTATAGAATAAACTCAGAAAATTGTGCCCAAGATAAATAAATGTGCTTAGTGCAGATTGATTGGTAAATACGGAAATAAATTACTACAAATAACACTTTTGTTTCTATTTGTACGAAAGCACTACTGTGCTTAATTAGACTTAATTTACGTAGAAGTACATACGTTTCGCTTTACGAAGTTGTATAGTCTGAATTTAAATTATAACGGTCATTTCTCTCAGTTTGTTTTTAACTGTATTAGTTATGAGAAATTATCCTTGAAAAATTATAACCAAAGCTTTCATTTCTTTAGTAACTACAATGATTTTTCTTTTTTGATTAGACATTATTAATTATATCATATTACCGCATAACGGAGAAAAATATGTTACGGTTTGTACATACAATAAAAACTGTTTTTACTCTCCTTTCATTGAAATTAAACATTAACAAAAATTTTTCTTTTTGGAGGAAGGAGAAAACAAACTATATATTTGCATTTTCGTGGTCAAGGTAACCACGAGCTCATTGGCAATCAGTGCAGTACTTGTAGTGATTGTTACATCACTTCCTCTTTAAGGTCGTCACTCCCCAAGAATTCTAGCTCTCGCCGATTTGGTGTAAATAACACCTTTGCCTTTATCGGTGAACAATTTTACATCATCAGTAAGTAAATGATTAAAATCATTTACAATAAAGTTCAGTCTACTTTTTTCTGTGGTTTTTATCTTCTACCTTCGATATACCATTCACCGCTTTTTGATTCTTTCTTCTTTCTTGTTACATTTACTTTTCTTGTTTGTAACTACTTTTTCGTTTTGACTTGTACACCGTTTCTATCATGACTTTCAAATTTTAAGCTTTAATAACTGTTTCTGTTTTACGCTCTGATTCTGGCTTAATCTTGCCAATATTGTCTTTTCCGCTTACATACTTTCTTTCTGCAGATTCCACTATAGAAGATGCGTTATTGTTTGTTGTGTGAATTTGTTGAGCCATAAACAAGTAAGGTGCATGATGTGTTCAACTTCTCTTTTAAATTTGTTTCACACAAAAACAAAAATCGGGTTTTTTGCTCCATTTATTATGGGGTGTATCTTCAGTTTTCCCACTGTCTTCTTTTTCTTCTGAACAATCACCTTTTACTGATTTAGCTTTGTGCCATGTTTTCTTTGTTCCTTCTATTTCTAATAGGTTCACCTCTGTACTTACGTTTTTCACTCTTTACTCTTTTAAACTGGTTTCGAACTGTCTTCGGTTTTAGTAATATTAGACTTTTGAAGTTTTGTATCGTCTGCTTTCTATCAAAGTGGGTTTATTTTCTATATACTTTGCAGCCTCTCCATATGTGTAACATTTTCTTCAACCTCCACGCTGCATCACTACTTATCTCGAATTCTATTTTTGTGAATTACAGTAACATCAGAATCATCACCTTTAACACTATTTAAATCGGGACTTGACTGATTTTACCCATAATATGCTCAATTTTTTCATTATATTTTTCATACTTATAACGTTTTCACTCTTACTCTTCAATAGTCTTCTTAGTCCTATCTCTACAATTTTTTTGTTTATTCACTATCTTCTATTAAAATGCATATATGTTTCCATTAAATTTGCTACGACTTTTGTATCTTCCTTGTCTAATTAATTTATTTTTCGTCGATCTATTTTGTCTCAAGAGGTTTCATAAAATTTCTAATCTGGTTCAGCCTAAAATTTAGATATTTTTTGTGTTTTCTAATTTTAGAGAAATTACTAGAAAAAATTCCGTTTTGTTCTTCAAAGATAATCTTTCATCTGCGTTTTGCTATTCTAACCTAGTACTCAAAATTACACTTTGTTGTTCTGCGCAATCTCCTTGCGAAGACTTAAAATCTCTTTAATCACATTGTAAGGGTGTTTGCATTAGAATTTAACTTACAAAATTTCTACTTACCGGATAGATAGATAATTATATTTCTGAAGTCAATTGCTACGGTTTATTCAATTTGTAAATATTTTCATTCCTAAAGAAAAAAGAAAGGCATTTATTTATAATTTCACTATTAAAGTAATCGACAAAAACAATGATGTACTTGAACCTACTGTTAGACTTTTAAAACCATATAATTAATACCAGTGATACAATACTTGTTTTGGTGTTTTTTAAATTTCTTCTTGGATTAAGATTTGTATACTTAAATTACACCACTGCAATGACAAAGTGGTCCGTCGCATTTACATATAGCAAATGATACTATTATTTTTTATTATTGTAGCAAATAAAAAATAATAGTTAAAAACTTTGCTCAGAATAAAGTCGTAAATTATATTTTAAGTTCAATTTGACTGAATTGCTGATGGGCGTAGATCGACTCTTATACTGAAAACATAAAATAACGATTGAAAGTGATCTGCTCGGTTTCATTCGGTGCTTGATATTTGATAGCAGTGTTCAGTGCATAGTCTTAATCACTGCATACGGATATTCTAATTTGTGACATTCAGTATTTGTTGAGATAGTGTGTATTGGGAAATGGTAAACATTTTGAGAGATGTTGTGTACGTCTTAGTTTACAAAAACTATTAGTCAAGTCGTAAGTAACTATATGTCTAATGCTCAATAACTTCTTTAAGTGTAAAAATTCATGATCCATGCGATCGTCGTAACAGTGATATCTGAAGTGGTGTATTGGACCTTTAACAATGAGAAATATAGAAAGCCTGAATCTAAAGGATATAAGAGTTCGTGATCAATAATCGACAAACAAATTATACAAGTTATAATGTTATGCCATGATGATATTACTAGAGATATCTAAACGATCTTTAATGTAGTGGTTTCTCGTTGCCTTCTACATCCCAATGTCGTTGACTATTAACTAGTTCATCCGTCTTCGGGGCCGATTTCTCAACACCAGGACAATGAGTTGCCCTACCGCTTGCCAGTCCGTCCTCCCGAAGCTGTTGACTAGCAAGTGACTAGCAAGACTGCTTATTCCGGTAGTCACTCGGTCGCCATTTCCTCGTCAGTTAAAACAGGGTGCACCATACAACCGAGGCTGTACTTCAAGAAAGTGAGGTTGTCATTTGTACATGAGAGGCTATACATTGCGCATCACATCCCCTACACCTCAATGATTGGCCCACTTGATTGGCTTAAATCTGAATTCATTACACTACCCGAACGATCTGGAGCAAAACAATGTGATGAATATAGAAATATTCAGGCTCTATTCAGTATTCAGGTGCTACTCCAACTATGTATACATGTAAACTGTGATGTTTTCCTTGTTTCATCGATTACCAGAAGGCCTCTGACCGAGTGCAACATCAGAAAATGATGGATATCCTGATAAATATTGGATTAGATGGAAAAGACCTAAGGATAATAGCTACTCTGTATGGGAACAAATCTGCAGTGGTTAGAGTAGATATAGAGAAAACTGAAGATGTACAGTTTCTGCGTGGAGTAAAACAAGGATGTATACTATCTCCGCTTTTATTCAACATCTACTCGGAAGGTATTTTTAGAGAAGCTTTAGATGTGATATGGGAATCTCTCTTAACGGTGAAAGAATAAATAACATACGTTATGCGGATGATACCGTCATATTTGCAAATAGCTGAGAGGGGCTGCAACAACTAATGAATAGTGACAGAAAGCAGCCGTAGATATGGTCTAGACGTCAATGTTAATAAAACGAAGCTAACGATAGTATCTAAGAACAAGTTCACAAACTGCATACTTAATATAAACCGAAGGCCATTTGAACCTGTAAGCAACTTTACATATCTTGGTACTATAGTCAATAAACAATGGGTCCAGTTTCAAGAAATAAAGAGCAGAATTGAAAAGGCAAGAGCAGTGTACACTAGATTCAGCCGTTTATTCAAAATACACGATTTAACAATAAACACAAACATGAGGCTTTTACGCTGCTACGTATTCTCGGTCCTTTTCTAGGGTGTAAAATCTTCGACTTTGACTGAAGCTACAACTAAAAAATTGGAATCTTTCGAGATGTGGCTTTGCCGTAGAATACTGATCATTTTATGAACAGCACATATAAATAATGTTGAAGTTTTTAGAAAGATGAATAAAGAAAGGGAAGTTATTAACACAGTGAAGATAAGAAAGCTTGAGTAACTTTGACATCTCATGAGAAATGAACAGAGATTTTACTTATTGCAGTCCATATTACAGGGAAAAGTACTTGGAAATAGAGGAGTTGGGCGTCAGAGAATCTCATGGCTGAGAAATTTAAGGACCTGGTTTGGCACGAATACAACTAACTTATTCCGTGCAGCAGTAGAGAAAGTTAAAATAATCTGTATGTTATCCAACATCCGAAACAGATGGGAACTATCAGAAGAAGATAATGTTATGAAAACTATGATAAATGAGCAATGAGCGGAACGTTAAAAGGAAGTAGAGAAAGCAGAAAAACTGCAAGAAAGGTAACACTTCAATCAGTGAAACAACAGAAAAGAACATAAGGCGGCAACTAGGAACGTAAGCGTAAACCACAAGGCATTACATTGATATAGGAGCAAAGACAATGAAACAGCAAACTCCTGAATATTTACGTTGAGTAGATGGCGACCTGGCCTACGTAGCAAGCTGCGAAATAAAACGTAAGTATGAACAATTCTGAATATAGATATAAATTTTGGGGAGGTAAGTGTTTCGAATGGTAAGACACTAGAATAGCTCCACTCTCCTTCACGTATTGCAGTTTGAAGCTACAAAGTCGGCGGCCATCTACATTAATGAAATTATACAAATGCATCATATTAAAAATTCTCCAATAAAGCATTATTTTTATACTAAAGGGACTGTACATATGATTCAGAAAGAAATAAGAAGTTAACGACACCAAGATGAATTTTCAAACTCTGGAAAAAACGCAAGGAAGCACAAGTGCTACAATTGCGGAAAAAGTTGTTCATTTTTAAACATATTGTTTGAGACAATAAAACAAGGAACGGAGTGAATCCGTAACCTGGAGGAGTAAAGCAAATGTAGAGCACATAGTTTCTATGCTTCAGATTACCAAGGGGAACGTGCTTGTTAATGGATTTGGTAAAGAAATACCAGCACTATAGCACAACGTGAAATGTGCATCTTGATTATAGTATTAAGTGTACGGACTGCAGTCTCAAGCCATAGCAAATTGTTAGGAAAGTCAAAGTTTGCTTTCGCCTGGGTTTCCTCAAGTTTATCCAGTATGTGCTCGTTCACACATTATCTATAAATTGTTTCTTAGAAATTATGAATGCCTATGAGTTAGTAGTGGATTTAAGAGAGAGTGTGCCAAAAACTGGAAAGTAAATTTTACGCAGCTAGAATGGTAAGGATAGCAACCATTCGAATAAACATATAGGCCCAGCTTTGGCTGAAGAAGAAGGTCAGGCGTGCGGAGAAGATGAATCCTTGGTGTTCAATGTGGAAACGGAATGAGAACTGAATGATTGAGGATACATTTGTGCGACGGCAGAAGTTAATCGAATAATCAACTGTAGTCTTCTCGGAGAAGTCCGTACGCCTTTCTGAGTTAAAGGAAACGCTCAAAAGAGAACTCACTGGAGAGAAAGAATTGGCTGCAAGTAAACACAATATAGTAGTAGAAAGTAAGACATATTGCAAACACATAGATTAGAACTCATCTCTGGAGAGGGATGGAATTCAAAAAGAGCTCAGATTCTTGAACAGGTTGTTACACAAGAGAGATTGATTATGAATCTTATTTTATTACGAATTGAAGTCAAATAAGAGATACGGATGATAAATCAAACAATTTTACAGTGATGGATTGTAATAGTCTGGGATTGAATAAAAGAGATTCCGGATTTATAATTATATCAAAGAACGCAATGTTATTTGCCAATTCGGGACAAACGGGCTTAAGGAAGGGAAACAGTCTTAAGGCAATGAGCTAAGCAACTTCTTTAATAACCATTAGCTTTGCAAACACACAGCGATGTTTGGAATGCCGGCTAAACACTGGAGATTCAAAAGTGTTTCCGATTTCTGGAGCCTTCCACCTCCCGTTTATTTTCTCGGATCATCAGTATCATCGTAGAACCATCTCCCAGCAGTACTACAACACACAGGCGACCCTGGTGTTTCGAAATCTGGCGGGGAATGAGAGTTTGCAGTTTGGTGAGTGTTACTTGACAACGGTATTTGGTGTAAAATATAAATGGTCAATTATTGCGGACATTTGTAACTTTGATTACATTTGTAATTTGTACTTTTCATTATTGCGACACTGTGTCGTATTGGACAATTTTAAACCCAAAAAATTTTAAACGCGTATTACAGATAGGTACATGTATCTGTGTTCATAACAACTAATGTAAAAGTTGAAAAATAACGAATTCTTTGTTATTCGCTTATCTAGTATATTACTACAAGGTCACGACCTTAGCGTTTCTCATAACGATGTAACGTGATACAATAGGTAACGCCTTATTTAAAAAAAAAATTATGTTAATAATGTAATTGAAATTGTGGTTATATGGGATAACGCTAAATAAAAACTTGTTTAAATTTAAGAGACTAATAATCATTTCAGTTGCCTTAAAAGTAAGTAACTACAAAACAATCATAAAGCAGATCATAATTATGTATTATGTTTTAAATAATTAGGCCCAGGCCTAAGAAATAATCTTCGTACATAACATCTTTATAATATTGTGTTCTCCAATTTTGATCGCTTATTTATAATACATCCCACCTGGAAACTGTTTATTTAACTTACGTGTCTTTGATTAAGGAAAAGGTAGATGAAATGGAAATGTGTTTTATAGAGTTCGGGAAATAGTTCTTCTTTATCATCAAGTGAAGGGTAAGGACATAAAATCAAACAATTTTTTCAATGTAAGAGCCTCCAGTACTTTACATTTTCTCGTCTATCTATGTAGTATGTTAAAGCTGTTGACATATATAATGGGCTTTAAAAGTACAGTGAAGAATTATCATGCATAGTGTCATTTGTGTACGTTATATAGTTAACTACACGTGAGGAATACATTATTATAGTTATTATAGTTAACAATAAAAGTTTTAGAGATTATATTTTTATTGGAGAATGTTTCCATAAAATTTCAGTGAAAAATTTAATTTGTCTTCATTTAATATGTATTTAATATTAAAAACTTTTATCAGAGTGTCAATCAAATATATTGCAACTTACCGTCTGCGGCTTTTAGAAACAACGTCTTCACAAAGTTGACATGTTTCGGGACACTAGTCCTATCATCAGACCTTAAAATAATCGTGTATCATTTAAGTCGATATATTTGTCAATTAATTAGAATATTAAAATCCAACATGAAACAAATAACTTAAAACAATATGAATACTTAAATGTCTAAAGCGAGCGCGAAGGTTTAACGATGTACATCGTACGGAGATTGACCGCGCACTGAATTACGTTTTGCTCCCACCACGACAATAGCGCAAGGCAGTGTTGTACAATACATTTGACTTGAAAAGCAGTTTATCATTTAAAACACGCGGCTTGGTATCAGTATTGTTATATGCTTTATAAATTTCATACTCTTCAAGAGCGTTCAAATATCACCCTTTCTTACATATGTGAAGGGGTATTAATTAGTTTTAAATTTAGTGTAATTATGATTCTCGGAAATTAGGTGTTCTGCAAATTTTGACTTGATATTGTCCAAACTGTGAAGGTGTGTAGGCGGCCTATGTTCTGTAAATCTTTTTAAAAAACTACGTCCTGTCTGGCCCACATAAAAGGCGTCACAATCGTGTCGTTTAGTCCTGAACAATATATAGAAAAGAAATCGGACGTGAAAAGAAATGTAAAACTACTGGATTTATCGGTTTGTCTGATTAAATGTGTGTGTGTGTGTGTGTGTGTGTGTGTGTGTGTGTGTGTGTGTGTGTGTGTGTGTGTGTGTGTGTGTGTGTGTGTGTGTGTGTGTGTGTGTGTGTGTGTGTGTGTGTGTGTGTGTGTGAGGGATGAGCGCGTAAGTGAACGCTATACGAGACTATACAATTGTGTTCAGCCTGTGAAGTACTTGTAATATGCTAATGTATTACATCACTGCGTTATGATAATGTTCTGATAGGATATGATAGATGACGTTACACAGCACTTGATGTACCTGTCACAGCGAGCGCCGTGTACAGTTGCGTAATATATTTATGTCCATCGAGAGAGGACAAGTAGTGACCGTAGGCGTCGGTGCAGTGTCATAGTTTAACACGTCATGGTTTAAATTTATAAATAACGTGACACAATAACATTACCCAATTAGTATATAATAATCAGATCTCCAGAAATGTCTTACACTGTTTTCTGTTTCCATAACTGTGCATATTTTTTGTTAGATTTTAAAGCAAGAGGTGAATCAAACGTAGTAAATATATTTGCTTGGTTTCTCTAGAACACTGTAAGTCTTTCAATTATTATTATCATTCATTTCTAACTAAACTTGGTTTCCTCTTAATATTTCGTCTATACTAATAATAAAAATTGTGTAAGTTTATTAACTTTTAATAGCAAAATATTTAATTTCCCTCGTTAATTACATCATTCTCGCAATTATATTGTATCTACTTTTTCGCTGGATGCATAAGTCGTTTAAGCACACTTTTTGCGGTAAAACAGTAACCAAAGAAACACACTGTGTGAAGAACCACAAACACAAGTGCAAAGAATATTCGCACAATGCAACGCAAAGTCGTTAGACGTCGTATCTTTATAAAGGCGAATTGGGATTTGTATCTTTAGGAAACTGCAATAATTACATTAATGAGGTTTACAATAATTTATTGTCACATTTGCAAGACTGATAGTATTACGTAAAGAAGACATAAAGCAAACGCTATTACGTACCGAATATATGTACGCTACATTATGTGAATACGTAGAAATGGCTACAAAAATTCAACATGATAGCAATCGTTGGCTACTAACTCGATAGGCCTATTGCAATTGAGCGAGCCCTACCCAAACTGCCATAATCTAGACGTTTGACTATAACTACCATTTACCATACCTGTAAATATTATATCAAACAAACATATATAGGGCGGAATAACTAAATTTAGTCTCCATAATTTTCATATTGAAACCTTATATTCTATAAAGTTTTTACCCAGTTTTCATAAACATATGATTATCACTTAGAAAAAGATTGGAATGTGCCGTTTTTAGATAAATTATAAGTTATTAAACAAAGATGTGCCGGATGTTTTAAACTATTAATTAACTATTAATATTTAATTATTTAATAAACTATTAAATAACAGAATAAGTAGACTGTTTATGGATTACGCCAACTATTGTGCTTATTATACCGTAAACATTTAAATAGACAATAATCTAATTGGTATAATAACCAGTTGAATACTTAAAACATAATCTTAATAATTCATGTCATCAATTATTAATGTAATTTATGACATTAGCTCATAATTTTATTAATATAATGTATTCTTCAGATAATTAAAGGACACAGTCGCATTTTCTACACTTATTTACGCTTTCTAAATAATAATTATGTTTACTATCTATTAAAAATAATGGAAATTGGTGGAAATAAAATTATTTTTGCTGCTTTTATTCAGGGACTGTTTGATTTCACAGAACACGAAAATGTACTATACTACTCACAACAACACACGTTTGTATCTTTTAATAATTTTTATTTGGCTTTGAAGGTTTTGGGAACATGACAGAAACACTACCTGGCGGACACACTGTGCACAAGTAGCCCGCAAGACCGCCAACCGTCTATATCAAGTCCGTCCCGTGCTATGCAGCAACGCCATGACCCGCCGCCTAGGGAAGCTTATAGTCTCCACCTATGTGGTGCCGATGGTTACCTACGCGATACCCGTTTGGGGCTACTTGGCACAGCGAAACCTTCAGTCTCTCCTTGACCGAGGATTGCGCTGGGCGTGTAAAGCCCACTACCTGACATCGAACAAAACCATCCGTGACTCCCTGCGTGTCCGTTCCGTTCCCTCCGTTCCCTGGACGCCATTATACGGACACTGTCTCGCAAATCCTATCGCCGCTACGCCCGATTTCAGGGCTACCACCTGATTAGGACCTGATCTTGGACCCGGCCTCGGCGTACTCTTACCCTTAATTAACTAACACTTAATTGACTCTCACGGCCGGTAGCAGGCCACACCCTTAATCCAGACCCCTTCATCGTCCCTGCGGCATGAGCTCTATTTGAAGCTCGGGACGCAGCATACGAGCGGGCGACGGGCATGCCCTTCGTCCCGCACAGCCATTGAATTTGTTGACAGAAACAATATTGTTATAATCGGGCTATCTTAGGGTACGTCATATTGTTCATGAAAGTTTTATTCTTACATTTATTATTTAATGACTTTGTCAAGTGTTCTACACTGTTATAATTAAATCCATTGGGCATCATATAAAATATAATAATTCATGTTTGACGATTTGAGCAAATGATTTAATCTCTTTACTAGATTTCAATCTTAGGACGATCGAGATTCAAAATAATAAATAGATATATTGTATTTATGTTAAAGTTAGTGTACAATACATTCCCTGTATCATACAGATTAAGCCCTTTGTTTTCGCTACCAGTAAGTACAAATGTGTTTTGTTCATTATAAACTACTTAAGACTGATATGAGAGTGCAGTCACTACTATGGAAATATTCGTGTTGTCCCCATTCATCATGAAATATTTTAACTCAGAAATGTGAAAATTACCGTTAACGTAAAAATTCGTAAATTTTGTATTGAAACCGTGCACTTTATGTGTATAATACTATTATATTGTATAATCAATGAAAATAACAATTTTTCAGCGAGATGGTATGTCGCTACGTAAAATAAGCAATAGATTGTGAGGGTATAATGAAGCATTGAGAATAGGTAAATTGTAACTACACATTTGGTACTATGTTATGACGAAGCGTATACGTATACGTAAATACCATACCTGTAATTATTATACCAAACAAATATATATAGTGCAGAATAACTAAATTTAGTATTCATAATTTTCGTATTGAAACCTTATATTGAATAAAGTTTTTACCCAGTTTTCATAAACATGTGACTATCACTTAAGAAAACATTAAAATATACCGTTTTTAGATAAGTTATACGTTATTAAACAAAGGTGTGCCGCATGTTTTAAACTATTATATGTAAGTAACGGTATAGGTAAATGTTCTGTGTAACTGTGTACTGTGTAACGCTTTAATAAAACGCTTTAATTAAACTGTTTAAGAATGAAAACTTGCAAAATTACATACACTATATTCTACAAAGATATTTCTTCTTTATACTGTTTACATACTGACTGGAATAGCAATTGCAACATCATGCACACATTTGAAAAATACAATAAAAGAAACATTAAAATATATCCACAATGGTCTACATTTAGAGAGTCTAGTTTATAACAACATGTTAGTCGTTGAAAGAATTGTGTTACATACCAAAATGTGAATTACCATTTATGCATACTTAATGTAAAATATATATTATTATATCTTCATGTTGTCTATCCAGACTAAACTCACAACGAATAAAGATTGATAAGCATGCAGGTTTTTCTGTTCTTCCATTTGTTGATTTTACTTTCCTAGTCGTGAATTTATTTTTAATTATTCACATACTACTTTAGTTATTTGTAGTGCTAAAAATACTGAACTTGAATTTTATGCCATTTGACTTTTATAGGTAATTAAAAGCATTGTAGTTAAATGTTTTCATTGCAATTGTTAGTTTTGAAATAAACAAGTTCATGCGATAAAAATATCGGCCTAGGGAATAAGGATGATCAGTCCATTAGAAAATTGGAAATAAGTTTTGCAGGCAAGTTTCGACCTGTATATTTTTTTGTTCCTAGTTAACATTGGATCTCGATCTCAGTTTGACAACTGACAGTGTCCGTTACGGCTGATTAAACAACACAGAAATTACTATTTCAGAGGCTTTAATTTATTTTGTTCGACGTAAAAGTTGAGACTATTATATTACGTGGAGGCAGTAGTGCATACGTGTGTATGTTTTTTTATATGAGTAATGATTGTTGAATGTGTCATCATGGAAGGAAGATAACGATGGTTGTAAAATAATGTGAACGTAAGGAAGGAAGAAAAAGGAAACTGCGGCCATGATGAGAGACGTACAAAAATAATTACCTTAATGATACATGCTTTATTAGGAAAAATTGCAACTATCCGCTGAAGTGTTTCAAAATTTTCCTAATACGGGCTAACTGATAATACAACAGTTTCTTCAACCAGTACTATATTTCAATAAGCGCTCCAAACTCAATGTTCGCAATCTTTTGTACTATTTTCCTAATCAGTAATATAGCCTATGTGGCAATCGGTTCGACTGAAAGGTCGGTTCGACATCCCATCTTTTTCGACAAAACGAAGAAATGTTTCATAGCATTTATAGTATGTAATATGTACTTCGGATGAATATGACTTTAGTAGTTATTCACTCATGTTAATGACAGGAAGGTGGAAAACATTCTGCACGATTGTTTACTTCTACGATTCTGTACAATTTTATTTTACTTTTTTCAGAAAAGTGTTAGTGCCTTTTCTTTAAACTGACACTTTCCTACCTGGGAATCGCTTCGCTAATATAGATTTTGTCTTTTCCCTAAGTCATCTTGCTTCATCTTTTCCTCTGATGACGAGATAACGTTATTCTGCAGTCGATGAAATCTATTCTCTGATTGCAGTTTGCCATTTCAGTTCATTTTACAAAGAGTACATGAACTGTTTAACGATCATCGTTCAGAATTAATAATGATACGCAAACATCAGAAGAAATATATGTTGAAGGACTTATGAGGACAGGTCTCCTTTAAAAGATATATTGTGGAATTCTATAATTATGAGTGGAACGACAGTTTACTCTTGGAAATAGAATACAAACATTTTATCGAAGGTGCCCCTGGGATGTTTGTCGATCTAAGTTATGATGGTGCCTACATAATCGATTAGTGAAAAGGACAAATTTTCCGCCTGAGAAATTTTACGAAATATCGTGATTAATCAGTAACAGACAGTTAACAAGGCGATTTATAAGAAAAAAGCGATTAAACCTACTCTGATCACAGAAATATTTTATGAATACCAATATTAACTGATGACTTGTCTCTTATTAAAATGTGTTTATAAATTATGGAGTACTCGATTGTTTTATAGCAATCTCCCAACATTTATTATATACCAGTGTAATATGATATAAATTGTGTTACAAAAATGACTGTACACACCAAAATTTATGTAAAAATGAATAGAAATTATAAGTATTAATTGAGTAATAAATAAAAAAAACTAATAGCTTCCTCGTTCTGATATCTAAGGAGAAAGGTACCACTTCATTCATCATTCGATAATATTCAACATAAAAAGTGGGAAAAACTAAAATGTAATACGATGTTGTGAAGTGAACTTCACTTAGATTACAGTGAATACACATTACACAGTACTGAACACTTTCATATATTTTCGTTAAGACTTAATACCTCTGCTACAATTCCATCCTCAGTGAATGTGACCATGGTAACCAGTTTTAATTCGTTGCTGTGGAAACATTAGACTCAGCCGCAATGCTCTGCTGATGATTAATACATAAAGTGTCAACTCACATTCTCCAAGACCTACCATACAACAGAATGTAATTACGAATTAGCGGGTTTCCACAGAGACTGAATTTACCGTCGACTGAATGAATGTTACGATTTCACATGGTGTTACTGAGTTCACTGTCCTGTTGTAAGACGTCTAGTAAGATTTGTAATAGAGGCTGTATTTTGCGTTTATGTTTATTTAAATCCTAACACATACACGTCTATCATAAATTGGCACGCTATCTTAGGCGATTATTGGCATAATATACTTGTAATAATTCCATGTATATTTTGCTTATAACTTAGAACTTACAAATTATTCATAAAATGGTGGATTCCTTTCTGATTCATATAAAAAGAGATTCCTATTATATATATATGTTATAGATTATTTCATATAATTATTGTTTATAATTTATATATTTTGTGTTGTCTTATTTTCCTTTCATCACATTTTACACGATGTTAGTGTCTACTTTATTGACATCAAGCTTTCTTGTCATAGGTGGAAAGAAAGTAATATAAAGTAAGGATGCTACAAGTTGTATTCATAACGTAGATATCAGCTAGCAAGTTTTAGTACTAGGTACATAGACTGTCCGTGGAGGCTAAACAGATTTGTACGAGTTAAAAGAGGAATTGAAGAAATTTAAATGGCGCATGGTGGTTCAAAAAGTATTGAAGTTGTTTGAAAATAAGAACTGCAACAAAGGGTTCAGGATAGAAGTCTCAAGGTTTTTAGAAGAACGCCACAGAACTGATAATGCGTAGAACGTACATGTAAAAAGTTAAAGAAGAAACGTCAGGAAACGTCCAGAAACGGAAATGAAAACGAGTAGAAATATAAACATACACCCAACTCTCTTACGTCAGATATTGTGTTCCTTGCTTGCACTTGTAACCACGTAGTAGACCCAGGTTTACACTGGTTTTTGGATATTGAAGGCTACCACATAAATGTGATACCAATAAACCAATTAATGTGAAAAATAATTTTTTCATGAAAAAAAGTTTTATGGAAAAATAAACTGTTTAATAGTATTTAGGATTAGCGACCCTTTTATTTATGTTCCTTACTCGGTAAAATGTGCACTTAACTTACTGACCAAATAAAAGTGTATTAAAATAGGTTACCACAAAGTAAACAACTAAATGGGTAAGAGAAGACCGTATTTTCACTTTGAACATTGAAAAGATTAAAAATTCCTTAAGAAAAGAAAAACAGACATGCAGAAACCGTAAGAGGAACTAGAAAGAATGATTATGTCATTGCGAACAGTAAAAAATTAATTGTACAATATGTATAAATTATCTTTTAACTGGTAGGCAAAGTAACTTAAACAGTGATCGATGATCTGCGAAGACACAATCGTTGTCACGGCGACAAAGTGAGAGATAATTGAGCCGCCTGTTAACATAACGTTTGTAGTTGTTTGCGAAATACAACATTATAATTCATCACCTGACCGTGCAATGTATAATGACGACTACATAACATATTTAACCATATTTTCAAAATGTTTTCAATAATTAATTAAGATAAGTGTAATGCAAGTGTGCATTCTAGGCAAACTACATAAATATAGACGAGCCACAAGTCAATCAGATAAATAGCAATTTTTTTTAGTGACGTAGTTGTATAATACAAGTCCCGCCCAGGGAAAATTACACAAAAAAGCCTTTAATTTAAAACAATGTTTTCTCCATCCAATAACCC
Source organism: Magicicada septendecula (assembly GCA_034769895.1). NCBI lineage: Eukaryota > Metazoa > Arthropoda > Insecta > Hemiptera > Cicadidae > Magicicada > Magicicada septendecula. The sequence continues at coordinate 899,885,085 of CM068367.1, forward strand.
ACAAAAAATATATAAAAATACTTTGTTAATTGAAAATAATACACAAACCAAGTATTATAAAACACAATAATATTTTACCATGTATTACATATCACAAACGTTGTGTTTCATTTACTTATAACTACCCAATCACCTTATTTACAACAGTTTTCTAAACTCGGGAGCTTGTAGTTGTTAAAATTTTCTTGTTTTTGTAGACTGCTGTCGTCTTTCTTCTCACCCGCAGAAAATAACGAGAGTTCTTGCTCTCTCGTCATCACCTGTCTTTGCGTGTTTGTCACTTAAAGTTAACCACAAATGCCAATGCATTTGTAGATTTGCATCTTGTAGACTCCAGGAGGTGTGAGAGGTTTCTTGTCTTTTGTCGACGGCAACGTTTAACCTAACTTTCTAATCGGCTTGCAAATAGGCTGTATAACTTTTCTTAAGAATCCGATCGTTTTTTCAATAGTCCCACGTATCTGCATACAGCAAGTAAGCGCGCAGACTTTATACTTCACCTTGTGTGCGTGTAGAGTCGACTTCAATTGTGCAGGAGATTTATTATCGGTTTTTCTTAACTGTTTTGTGAGACTTCGCTTGTTTTCTGTGTTGTTGCAAGTATTACTGCGAAGAAATTTTCTTAACATACTTAATGTTAATAGGAAAGGCGATAGAAATGGACAACAAGGTGAACTATAACAGAGACGACAGCTACACTTTGCCAGGAGTTTGGAAGCCTGTGTTATGTAAGGCGACAGGATCGTTATAAGAAAATAACACACACCAATTGTAATTATGGTAATATGTTATTGTGCTTAAAATTATGTGTGTGTTATTTTAAATTGATAAAATAATTATTGTAATTTTTTGTGGGTTATTGGATGGGGGAGAATTTGTGTAAATTATGGGCTTGTTTTATTTTGTAACATCTTGGGTAGGGTTTACTGTAGGCCTATAAGTAAGACCGAGCCAGGACTATGTGGTATTCTGAGCCTAGCCACTAAGGTTGACTAATCATAGTAGCCTATGTACTAATCATTTTGTATTAAGAGAAACAAAACTACTTGTTTTAAGCCTTACAACAGTATCCCTTTCCTTAGTTTTACATTAGGTTAGGGAATACAAAACAAATTCAAACGCCAAATTATTAGCTCAAAACAGACGGTAAATTATAATAAAGTTTTAAATACTGTTTAGATAAAAGATGGTGGTGTATTAGGAATTTAAAAAAAATGTATGTATCTTGGTAGTGACAGTAAAATGGAAATGCTGTTCTCTGGAGGAATTACATGCAGAAATGGTAAAAACTCATTTTCATAAACACATCAGAACAAATAGATACACAATGAGTATTTGCTTAATGGTTTTAATAAAAGGGGGAATACTGGTTACTTTAAAAATAACGTATAGTAACTTTATACCTTTAAGTTAGATACCAACCTGTGAGTAATATCTTTTGTCCTTCCGTTTTCTAGTTACTAGCATAACAAAGTAATTGACAGTCAACAATCGCCTATTCAAGCAGGATTCTAAAAGCAATGTGTATAGTACATATAAAGTTGAATAGAAAATATGTGTTGGTAATTAGTAACCAAAAACAACTATTATCAAAATTTTTTATACAATTCCTTGACGATTGAATCTATTCAAAATTAAATGTATTGTGGTCTTAAAGAAGATGTTCTGCTGAGCGGAATAAAAAAATCTTACTCATTCTGTAAATCTGTAAAAATACAAAATCCAACAGCTCAAATATAGTATATAAAATCAGCGTCTTTTTGTGTTAACTTGCATGGAAGTTAATTTCACTTGTATTTTTACTGCAGGCCTATAATTTTTCTGGTACAATAATTATCAATCAGATTTCCAAATTATTTTGTTTATTTATATTAATGTAGCTGTAATATTATTTATTGCTTATTGACTTTTCCAGTCAAACTCACTAAGAAGCAGTAGCTTCTGCGCTTGGCGATGCTACAGTGCGGATTAACTGAACACTATGGTTCCTAGAAAAGACGCCGTTTTCATTCACCTCAAATGCGACGCATTCGCACGTCATTCTCTTGGAACGTAACATAATTTTTGAGTGACAAGGACACTGAAATTATGTATTTGGAAGGTGTTATGGATTCCAAGTAACTTTTCACTGACCTTTCTTGACACTATCGTATTCCAGGATATCTTCTCTAACCCTTCCAAAGCCGGAATTTACAAACCCAACCACCATCATTGAAACATCATTAACATTACTACCAACCGATCGTGAGACGTCCAAATTTCTAATAAAATGGATACGACAGTATCGCCTATCAAAGTTGTATCAAGTACAGACACTATAAAAACAACGCACTTTACGTTAGGTAAGTTCGAATAACGGCATATAAGAGCTGCCCTTTTTAAAATTAGCGGCGGTGTACCGACCACACACTTCAAATTACATTAGTTCAAATGACGCCGCATTTTTTCTTAGAGGGACCACATTGCTTAGCACTTAGAAGAGGAATAACTGATGGTAAGAGCAATAACGACTCCCTAAGAAGTTGGGGAGTTTCCATAAGTAAGCATTACCGGTGTCTATGGAAGCAGGAGGACCTCAACGAATGATCGTTGACATCAGGAATGGCAAGGGACATTCAAAAGAAGTATGTAATAAAAAGGCAAAAAATTTTAATTACCTAATCACTTTTGATATTGCATTTTAATATAAATTAAATTTTAAGCTTGATCGTTTGTTTTATTTCTTTATGAGTTTATATTGGAAATCTTTGTAATTCATTCGCTAGGTGTTCTGTAAAGCATTCAGAAAAGTTTCCGATAGTATGGTGTGTTCATGTAATAGCAAACTGTGTTATTTGGATTTATAAATAAACATTGCGCGAACAACGAAATATCTTGTTCTGTCATACCAATTTAGTGTTACAAATACCAGCCTCTAATGAATAAACTTTTTATCGAATGACAAAACTGTCTCGAATAAAGTTTTCCTAAGAAACAGGCTAAAAGAAATTATCAATAAAAAGTAGTAGTGAACCAAAAGTTTAGAATACACTGAGTTAAGTTAACAGTTCGGTTTAATGAATTTCAAAAAAGGTTAATTCAAATGAAGCGTCGTCGATATTGTCTGAATTGTCGCGCAGCATCGAACAAGTTAGATTAGATTTACTAAATAAAACTACAGCGCCTGTTCATTCACTCCCTTCGTTACCCATGATTGGTTGGTCACCGCCACCTATGCACCTCGCTAATTTCCGATACTCAGCCGCCTCTATAAACCACCTAGTCACATTACTTCTGGGTTTTACTGGTCTTTCTCCTTTACTGAGCGCCACACTAAAGACTACGCTAGGAATGCCTTTGAAGTCAGTAAGCCAGCTTAATAGATGTATTCAAACAAAAGCAGATAAAAATTGTGTTCACTAACAAAATTATGTAAATAAAACATATAGATAGATGGCAAGGTGGAAGTTGACAGATTGCTTAAACCAAACGAAAACTGTCAAGTGGCTAGCATTTATTTTTTTCAAAATGGAGGTTTAATCTCATAGGCTCTACGAAAAGTTGGCTTAAACTGGACAAATTTTGCTGTGACGATATAGCCTATTTAAAACACATACACGCTCTTTAAACATTTTGCAAATAAAAGTACATGTAAAATTTTTAAGGGCACATGCATGTTGGGCTAGTTTGACTTATAATTTTGGTTAATACATACAAAATATATAATTTAACCTTAAACTACTTGCACTTGTGTACATATTACGCTAATATTGCAATGAACCCTACCGTTTCATTTAGATGCTATGTGTTTATCCTTCCCGAGACACTTATTGACTTCTAGGAGGAACACATTCTGTACCGTTTCACTGTTGATAACCCTCGTGAGATTGTTGTTCAGGTTCTGCATTGATTACATAGTATGACTATACAAACGAGAGCACTAAGTACATAGGCAAATTGTATGACAAATGCTGATTTGCAGATTATTACTAAGGTTATATGAGATACGATTCTGAAGAAGAAACGAAGCGTTACAAGAAGTAGACGGTGGAGTACTCAGAGCGCCTGTGTTCTTCACACCTACCCCTGAAATCATACTCTGTGCGCCCATACTGATAAACCCGTCGTACGTTCTCCCCTCTTATTTACGCATCATCAAGCCCATTAACAGCTATTTACCGGCTGTTCGCCGACTCCCTAGACAACACTAGTCTAACTTGTCCAATGACAATTTTTTAAGGCACTGTATTAACATTATCACAGCACTAAAGATTACTAGACTTACTTTTAGGAATAACACTGAAGTGGAAACAAAGTACTTAACAAAGTACATACATCTTTCGTTTCTGTAATTCACACCAATTAGTCTGTGTATTCTGCTATACTCGATAGGTTCCAACTTGGTCTCGCACATTAACCAGGCTTGCGATTTGCCGTATGTACGGAAGATCACAGTATTGAATATCGGGCTTAAGCTAAACAAATTCTTAAGAGCAGATATGTTTAAAAGTATTTATTTATACTGTTTCAGAGTTTAATTTTCTTAATTGTGCACTGTCACATTAATGTTTCAGGCAGCTAGTTGTAACATCAAGTTTTCTTTTTCTTAATTTTTTTATTTGTAAACAGAATGTCAATTTGTGTTAGTAAAGTTTTACTACGTGACTCAAAATATCTAAATGTTCTTGTTACCAGCTCCAAATTGCTGTTAGACTCTCATTTAGTTGAATACACTTCATTGTCCTCTTCAGTCCAGGAGACCCAAACTCGATAGTTTTTGTTTGAACTGTAATATACTCTGTTTCAGTTTTACGTTTTCCTGCTAGGAAATATACGTTAGGTTGTCATCTTCCTATCAGGGTGTTAAACAGGCGACACAACGAAATACACAAACTCCATACGTTTTGAAAGATTAGAACACACTTCCATAACCATAAACCAGCAGTCCACTACTACATAAACAAGCATGACAGGCATAGGCCTGTCTGTAACCCGTAATTCTTCACTCTGTACATAATCACAGATGGGGTGAACAGTTTGAATTTTGCGTCATACACACTGTTTGAAATGCACTAAGCAACCAAATATGTCTACATGTAATAAGACATTTATTACAGTTTAAATTACACAATTCCATATTTCATCTTTACTTTCTAAAGAAACCGTTCTTTCCCATTTAGAATATTTAAATATATGTTATGTATATTTATTAAAAAGTTCACTATTGGATAAATTTTTCATACCGTTTCTTCCAATATCCCAGTTTTGATGAAACTTTAAAGCTGCATAAAGGCAAAAGGAAGTGTAAAGTAAAAGCTCCATAAAAAAAAATCTTCATACTTTAACTGAAAATTAGCGTCTGTCAGGTAGTTTTTAAAATCTGTAATTGTAAATGGCGTTCCTTGAACGGAGTTGGTTAGAGAGTTGTTGAGAAAGATTTCTTGAATCTTGGGCGGATTCAGTATATTTTTCAAGGCTCTTCTCTTCGTTTTCACACTACCGTAAATCGGTATTTTTGCCAACTTGTAATTCTGATGAGAGAGTGACTGAAACTGCTACCGGAGTAACTGGTAAACCTCCAAGTTCAGCTCTTTCGTGTTTTTTCTGCAGTTTTATAATTCTCGAGTGATATTGTTATCTCCTGTGAAGCCACGATGTTACGTTCTTTGATTTGATAGACCCTCGACACGACTATGTTTTTCCTTCTTACTCAACCAGAACGGAATATTATCATTTGAATGTTTAACTCTGTATCGACAGCCGTTATGAAGAAGGAGAGGCTTGCCTTTCTTTGAAGTAATGACTTCTACTTATTTCTCAAAAACTTTAAAACCCAATATCTTGAAGAATAAAAAACAAGTTCAGCTATAAAGGTATTTATATATTCATAGTGCAACAAAAGTCTGTCAGTCTTTGATTCCATTCAAGTAGGGTGGTACTGACAAATGACCGTACTTTTTGTTTGGCCAGTATCTTTGAGGGTACAGTTTTTAGGAAAACGATTAGTCTTAATTTGCTCAAGTTCAAATAATGTAAACTAGTCTTCTACAGATGCACAAGAGGAGTCAAGTATGCACAAATATTTTGAAGAATGCGTAATCAAGTATGTTCTTGGCAACAAAAATTATAACAAAAATTACTTAGCAACAAGAACATTTGGTTACATACGAGTGTACAAGTATATTAAACATTCGTATTTATAAGTGTATAATCGCGATAAATAATGTAGGTATATTTCTCCATCATCGTTAATGAAACTTGCCTCATTACATAAAATAATGATAATAAACTATTTATTAAAATAAGCCATTGTTAAACATCCTCTGTAGACCAAAACAGTGTGCATGAGACATAACCGATGAAACAAATTCTTCTGTTTTATTTTAAAAACTGTGAGACTGTGAAAATTTGGCTGAATTATAATTGACAACAAAACCCAAGAAACACTACGAAACAGAAGTTGTGGCTATCGTATGTCTGTTTCTTTTACTGAGATACAAAAAGCAGTACCATAACAATTATTTGGATCTGTAGACAAGATAGGAAACAGAATCCGAAATACTCTTTTAAACATTTTTGAAAAACATTTGCAGTAGAAACTACTTTATGAGTGCGGTTTGTGACAGTCGATGTAAAGTGATATTATTCGGAAGATGGTGCAATTCTGTTTAGCTAATATCGAATAATCTCCAAAATATGAGTTAAAAATGTTTGTGTTTTGTGACGTAAAATGTTTTATCTTGTAGTTTATAGGGGCACTAAGGAAAGCAACCAAATAGAAAATACAACCAAGCGAACATACTGAATGCGATTGTTGACCGATTGCTTGGAGAAGTAAAAGAAGGTAACAGATACAGTTGACATGCAACAGCTGCTATTTTGTTAAAAAGCAAATTTTCCCTAAGGTGTTACATTTTTAGATTTTTTTTTCATATTTACTACTACTATGATTTAACTGAGCAGAGACAAAGTTAGCCAGAAATCTTTTTCTTTTTAATATTAAAGATACGATTTTACAACTGGCCCTTACTATTGCACTTCAGAAATATTTTTCGTCTTAAATATGTTTAAGCCTTAAACAACAAACTTTATGATGCCAGCAGTTGAAGCTTATGCAATCAAAATGTTTCATTTCATCAGTTAAAATGTACACCACGTAAGTATATTCTCGTTTCTTTGATTATCAAGACGTTGTAACGTTAAACTATAAAACTTTGATTTGAAGTCAAAACACTAATACCATATGCTATTGTGGAATTTGAGTGGCGGTAATAATGATAGAATAAAATAGAGTAATATTCACAGTCAATTACTCTAAATAAATTTTGTCTGTTTTCTATAGACTAAAAGTCAATTCCTTACTTTGTCATTTTTCTCTAAAAATAACATGTGTAAATTGCGTTAGCAGAAAATTTGGATTAATATAATATACTTTTCTTTATTACATTTAGCATTCCAATATATTATCACGCGACAATATAACAGACTAAGATAGTGCAAAGACGTTGAAGAGAGTTAGAAAAGAGGTCAGATGGATAATATAAATGACGAATGAGAGATAATCAGGTCTAGAGGCCATTCTTGTGCCCGTATTGTCTTTCATCATTTACGAGATTTAGTGTCGGGATTAAAGAAGAAAGCTTTGGCTACCCTACAGCATGGTTACACGAGGATTTTATTGAGGGATATTTTATAGTAAAAGACTGTTGCTTATCTAAAAAAAATTCTTCCCTCTCATTCAATGATACGTGATATATTTAGAATAATTAAAGGCAGTGAAAGGTTACTTTAATCGTTTGTTCCATTGTATAAGTTGATGTGTTGTTTACGCGTTTAGAATTACTAAGCAAAACTTAAACGTCAGACTATGTTTATGCAGTAAGTTATACTCAAAATGGCTTTAAAAAATTAAGAAAGTTTCTGGAGGCATTGTGGATTTTATTGTATTATTTTCGCACTGAAATGATATTTTCTTAATAAGTTTTTAGATTCATAATTTCCTTGTAGTTAAGCACAAATTCACTTTACAATGGAAAAACATGTCATGAGTCTAAATAAACGGTGACGAATATATTTATTTCCAACCACATATGGTTACACCTCCCACGGAACCACTTTCACACACACCACAAAATGATCAAACATGCTTCCATGTCGTCTTTACTTCTACAACTTAATCTATATTACCAAAAGAAACACGTTACTTAAACGTAACAAATGTAACAACAGAGAGTGTACAAAACAGGTTTAATTTGAATATGTTTAAAAAACATGTGTGATAAGAATACACAGTTTTGTATCATCTCTACAGTTTATAATGATACGTGGATATCTTTACCTCTGTTACCCAAATTTGTACTAAATCAAGTAAATGCCTTTTATATAATCAAATACCCAGTTTTCACTGTTAACAGAAATAACTGAATAATATCATTGGAAGGCACTAAAACATAAACAATGAATATTCTGTCAGTCGCCTGCAATGCCGTTCCACGCCACAACACAGTAAAAGACACAAACATGCCATCCAGAATCAGATGTATTTATGAATACAGCTTTGAGGTACTACCTTTTTCCTTTTGTTCTTTATGGTACCACAGCCAACAACAGCGGTTGCTGCTTAGCTACCTTATTCCTTTGGCATGCTCCATAATGTACCTACAATGTTATGTATACTATCATTTTACCTAGCACCGTCACAGACAACAGATAAATGTTCAAATTCGTTCCACAATCTTACTTTTGTATCTACTTCTATTGCCTTATGTTTCTCTCAACATCAGAATAATAGGCTAACAGTACTTTTAAACTGACGTCTCCTGTTTTTAATTGCAAGACCTCCAATCAAAATTCAAAATTGCCTCTCCATTGATTACAGTATGTGTCCTCGCACTGATTTACACAATGATCACTTTCAGTAACAATAACTCCTAACGCATCGAAATATCGCCAAGGTCCAAAATGAATTGGACCGCTTTGAAATTCAGTATTCATACCTCCGCTACCTTGCATGGTAGTAAGATAGCGGGCTTCGATGCCAGTAGGGTATCGAGTAACGTGTGGAAGGGGCATCTCGCATGACCTAGAATTAGAACAATCCAAAGCATTACGTAAGTCCGCCGTGCAAGGCGTCACGTATTCACTCGGCAATGCGGCACTATCTGTTTCCTCAGCCTAGCATAACTTCAAAACACTAGATACAGATGATTATGTATTAAATATACATAACCTAAAACATACATAACTTAAATGTATGGAAATAGAAAACGTTTGTAAAGGTATAGACACATGAAAGTAGCTCACAACTGACGGATTTAAAACATTTTTAACTCAATCGTCATTTTTTGAATCGGGTACTTATTATCCACGACTGAATACCTTACATGGGTGTGTCACCATATTTCTTAACGTATATAGATAATTACATATACTGTACACCTTGTTTTCTAACTCTCTTCTGTCACTGGATTACTTGTTATCGTTATAGTTTAGGACTGTACTCTCTAGTATAGGCCAATTTACTAATCTTCGTCCAGGTATTCCTTTTCTATAAAGCTCATAGGTTTTGACCAAACGACCAACTCAGATTACTTAAAAACTATAATTATTTACAATAAGTAAACTACAGATTATTTAGCATTTAAAGTATCTAGGACATGTATGCCACTTTCCAGTATGGGTTTTTCATGTCCATTAACGTATAGACTACGTATATGCTTTAATGTCAAAAGTGATTTTGAAGTGTCACATTTTTTCATTTATGCTTATATAGTTTCTGGTTTAAAGTTTCATCCATCTAACCAACTTCTCGCTCTTGTAACCTTTAATTCACATGTTTCTCTTTCTTCTTCGTCAGCATGTATAGGGTACTTCATATTCGTCTATATGGTATTTTATTTTCTGGTTTCGGCTAACACGTGTAACGTTTAACCCATTTGTCTTCTGAAATAAACTATATTGTCTGAGAAAAATAAATACATTTGTGAAACAAAAGATAATATAAGTTATATTATTTTAGTACATTATAAATACGATTGATGAGTCGAAATTTAGAATTATAGCGGTTATGGAGTAATGGAACAATGTAACATAGATGCAGTTTAATGATTGTTTATGAAATGCTATGTCAGTTCATTGACTGTTGTGAGTGAAAGTTTATGCTATCCAATTGCTGCAATATTTTCTTTTTTATGTAACATTCTCCAACCCTTTACATTTTCTAAAGTACGTGAAAAATATTTCCTGTTAATTAAAAATTGCAATCAATCATTCGTTTTCCTTTGTCATCTCGTTTTTGTTACTACGTGTCTAATTTGTGTTATTACCCACATTTTTATTACTACCCACATTTCATTCCTATGTTTGCCGTTAATTTTTGTTACTTACGTAAGCCGACTTTTACCAAATACATTTTGTTCTTTCACAGATAAATGCTTTTCATACATTTGTTATTTCAGATGTTCCAACTGACAACAAAGAGGTGTTTCGGGTTTCAACGAAATCTCATGTCCAGTATCAGCATGGATTAATACAATGTTTACTTACATCTGACGGCTGTGCCAAATTCGAGAAGTAGACATAATGTATGTATTATGTCAAATAGTATTATGATGTGGCAAGTGTTGCCACTGATAGTAAGGACGGTGAACGTGGTTAAGAAGTTAAGAAACTGTTGTTAAATGATTCAAAGGTTAAAGATGTATCTTATTGGCCGTTGATGACAACTGTGTTTAACTAGTGAGGAATTCGTTACACATGAGAGATGTACATTAATTAATATATATATTGTTTGTAGAGGTGAGAAAATAGTAAACATTGCCGAGTTTTGACTAAAATAGATGCCAAAGTGATTCAGGGAATCCCCGGTAAAGTAAAGTAAATATATGGTGAAATATTATTAATATAGTTAACAGTCTTTCGTTAAACAACCTGCACTACAATTATGCTAATTGTACAGTAAATCGAATATTATACACTCCAGAAGAGATATACGATTACTAGTTATCTTGTGAAATATTTCAAAATTTAAAAACGTTAAAGAATTCAATAGGAAACAAACATTCTTGGAAAATAAAAAAGAATATGCTTGTCCTAGAAATCATTAGCCTATAGTTGAAAACGAGCGATTTTTGTCTATATGTAAATTTAATCTCGAAAGTGGATCTACGATTTCGATGAAGTGAAACTACATTTTCAAGTGCGAAAAAGCCATTTAGCCAAAGTCTTAACTTTGGAAAAATCATTTAACCCAGATTGGAAGGTGTTAATAAATAGACATAAATACAGAACAGCCTTGACAGGTATTAAATACTCTACTCATTTCGTGCGCCTAATAAGCACATAGCGAATTACAAATGTCATCGTGAGTAGGGGGGAAAATAAGGGTTCTGAGCCACAAAGGAATGCCGCCTTTCTTAAAAAAATTTAAAAAACGATAAAAAACATGATCTAAGAGATGACGCCGCCACCGCTGGACCCGCAGCATCCCAATGGACCACAGCACCGCGAATTTCTGCGAATATATTTTTTTATTATTTTTATTTGATTTTTTGATTTTTTTAATTAAATTGATTTGCTTATCAAGGGGGTGGGATGAGGTTCAATGGACCACCACCATCCGTGAATATAATTTTTTATTTTATTAATAAAGCTGATTTGTATATCTAAGTTTTTTTTTATTTTTTTAATAAAGCTGATTTGCATATCAGTGGGTGGTGGTGGGTGGGAGGTTCCAACTCGATGCATTATAGGGTATATTAATATATATTATCAGAGTTACCAACCTTTGCATGAGTTCAAATTTGTCGTGTGTTATAATGTATATTAAATCTATATGATCAGGTGTACCAACCTTTGTATTATTATTATAGTGTATAGATATTTTATATGAGCAGGTTTGTCAACATTTTCTGTGGCGGGGGGAGGGAAATTCAAATATGCGTTATATAGTGTATATATTAAAATATATGATCAGGGTTACCAATCTTACATTATTGTGTATAGAGCAGATCTACCAACATTTTTTTCTCTTCTGTGGTGGGAAATTCAAACTATATGATCATGATTGTTACTCTCTCTCTCTCTCTCTCTCTCTCTCTCTCACATTTGAATGTAAGTAAAACTATCTCTCTCTCTCACTCTCTCTTGTTGTCAAACGTTATGTTCAAACCGTTTCTCCTCTCCCTCTCTCTCTCTCTCTCTCTCTCTCTCTCTCTCTCTCTCTCTCTCTCTCTCTCTCTCTCACTGTGTACATTGAGTAGAGTAGTCGGTGTGATGAGTAAATAATTTTAGCTCTCTCTCTCTCTCTCACTCGTTGTGTATGTCTCTCTCTCGTTGTCAAACGTTATGTTCAAACCGTTTCTCCTCTCTGTGGTCATTACCGCGCATGCATATGAATTTAGAAAGTTTATATTTATTCGACAAATATTAACGCCCTCTCTCTCTCTCTCTCTCTCTCTCTCTCTCTCTCTCTCTCACTCTCACTCGTTTCAACTGTGCAAGGTTTCATACCGTTTCTCCTCTCTCTCTCTCTTACCGTGTACATTGAGTAGTCGGTGTGATGAGTAAATAATTTTAGCTCTCTCTCTCTCTCGTTGTCAAAACGCCGTCTTCATTTTTCAATGTATTAAATAATTAATTAATAGTTTTATATTGCAGTCAGTGTGATTGATCCTTGTTAGAAATATATATGTTTGGCAAATATTAACTATGTATGTGTGTTGTTGTCAATGAACTACTTACCTGTGCGTGTGTGCTGTTACAGATGACAAATCCATACGTTAACGGCTTAGCAATCTTCAATACGCTCTTCTTCATGTGGTACAATACTTCTGTTTAATGGTTGCAGTTTACACACACATAGGTTCAGTGGTGTATAGCGAAATAAATTAAATTATACACACATGAAAACGGTGGGGGTTGAAAGTCATACAAATCTTCTGATGTAACAGTTCCCACAAGTAACACAGTTCACAAAAAAAAAATTAATTGTACACATGTTCAGAGGTGTATAGTGAAATAAAATAAAGCCATAATTTGTTTAAATGATTAAATATATTTTAAAATTCACAATATAAAATTGATTTTGTTTTGAAAAGTTTATAAATTCACAATTCATAATTAAATAATTACATTATAAAATTGATATTTTTTCGAAAGTTTATATATAATTGTGTCGTACTTGTAGGAAAAGCAACCTGCAACATAACAATACAAACAGTATAAAAATCATGTTAAATATCACACACACACACATGTATAGTTGGCGGAATCAACGCTTTACGCGAGTAACTTCTTAAATTATGTGTAATTCTCTCTCTCATAAGTTAATGTCCATTCAAATATTTTTATTCATCAAAACTTTGTAAACTAGAATCTGCACAACATTCAAACAGACGCACACACAGTGATAAAAATTAGTAATGTAGGTTGTTACCTTAACGAGATACATGCAGAATTAGTGCTGTTACAAAATGTATATATTAGGAAAGCCCACAGACTACTTTCATACAGAAATAGGTATCGCCTGAAAAAAAGAAACCACACATTACAAACTAATATGTATAAACACAAATATCGTTACAATAATAATAATAATAATAATAATAATAATAATAATAATAATAATAACTATGGATATCACAGTGAGAATTTTTTGTTGTTGTTTTTTTGGTTTTAACAGGTGGTGTAACGTGGAATTTTAGCAGGTGGGGGAGCAGAGTCGTCGCCGCCGTCGGCACGTATCCGATAATGACCGTACGCAAGTGTATCACGGCCATTGTCTATTATATAGCGCTTATCATCATACGGTGACAACGCTTGCTTATTTACGCGCATCGTGTACAGCGTATGATGATCGCTACGTAAACACAACGCACTGACAGAAAACTGACAATGATCATTGAGACACTTGCGATACATATCGTGTCGCAGACTCCTCTTAATAGCGCATCGAGGTACACCTTTACACACACGTTTTTGACACTCATTGCTAGAATCTTCGTGGGCCACAAGGAACGAATAACATTTCGCTCTGAGACCTACGAATTCTCTAACAGGACGACCACACGTTTCATCCTTGAACAGCCCGACAACCATTTTGTTCTTAAGACTATAACAAGGATGAGACGTGGGGTAATCCGAGGTGTCAAAAACGTGCAAGTCCTTCTTCATATCTGCATACAAGTCGGATGTTTGAATATTATACATCAGACTGTCTGTATCAGTCATTAAAAATCTAACGTTGCGGCCGTACTTGGCGACAGCATAACGATAATGAAAGTCGTACATTATTGTTTTGCTAACGTCAAGCACCGTGAAGCCGACATACACGGGACGAGAAAGAACGATGGATTTTTTACGGAGTGAGAGCCCCACCAGATCGTTCGTATAACGAATCATACGTTTTAGCCTAGGTGTGGAAACTAGTTTTTGAAGCCGTCGTTCATCCGAGACTAGTTCAAAGTCTATATGTTTCCGTACGTTCTCCAGCGACTTACCGTATACGGCGTTGTTCATCAGTTTGAAAAGGTCTTTTTCAAAGCTGTTGACGGCTGCTTGCCTCTTGCGGGTGTTGGAATCGATAAACGGTTTCAACGAAGCGCTTTGCTTAAAACACAACACTCTATGAGTCGCTTTCAGCTCTAAACCAAGACTTAAATACAATTTCAAATTTCGATAATGGAGAACGTAATTTTGTTTGTCCTCCAAAGTTGTTAACAACTTCTCTACGGATGACCCTGATTCGTTATACGATGATCTGTATATACTCTCGTGTAAACGTTTGGAAAAGGGAGAAAGGATATCGTGTGTTACGCTCTGGCGCACAGGTGCAAGCGGGTAGTCGGAATGCAGGTCGTGTAAGGTATTAGGATAGTGTAGGTCGACTTCAAGGATGTACCCGATGTCGGAATCATCACTCACATTACGTACGTCGAAGGACTCGATTTCGTTACGATCGAGCCATCGGAAGTCTGCGTAAGGGAGTGGTTGCGACATGGCTGCACCATATAAATTGTTACAGTCCGTATACAGAATGAAGGAGGTCGGTTTCGAAACATCGTACTGATCTGGAATCAAAGGGTTGTTTACGACTGCATGACGGTTGGATATCATCGCGCAGCCTCCGCGAACCCCAGACTCGACGAACAGATGTTGATTTATTTCCGTCAACAGCTCTAATTCGACCCCTGTCATTTTTAGCATCGCGTTCCAAGCGAGTCCGGGAAGCGAGTAAAAATGACACGGGTCCAAGCAGTAATCGCGTAAGGCCATGTCTCGAAAACTTTCAAAGACATCGGCCAGCAGCATTACGTCTGTCAACAAATACAAATCATGGTAATCTCCAAACGTACGCAGATTGAATGCACTCCACACGTTTTGTGCGTGCTCGTAATCTGCGTCCGAAATAGATGATTCCATGAACCGGTTATCAAAGTGTTCACGAGCGGGTAGACTTGTTTCGTTGAACCGATCAATACTGTCAACGTACTCCTAAGGGTATACCCCCTTGCGTACGAGCAGATTGGTCTGTTCATCGAAACCCCATCTAAGCATTTCCTCTCTAAGCAAAGGAAATTGGCTCCCGGACGCGGACAGATTGGTAACGAGTGTGTCCAGAGAGCGATTAAGAAATTGAAAGGAGTCTACGAACCGCAAGGGACCCAGGGAGAACGACACGTAACGCTCGCTGGATGTTGCAATGCAGGATACGCGTTCGTCCTTATATTTCGCTAAACCCAGCATTAAATGGTGACAGTCTTAGCCACGAAGGTTATGAAAGAAGACGGGGATATGACGAGGCATCTTGTAGCTCAGATTACAGCTATTATGGGCTGCTCCCAAGAATTTCCCCGTAAGATGACAATGATTGCGTACCTTGTCATCGTCTGTCAAAGGGCGCTCACACAAATGACAAACGGTGGCGTTAGTGAACGCAACATTGTCATCATCGGACATAATTAATTGTACGTTATGTCGTACTACCTTCATCATATCCTCGACGTCTTTCATCAACCACGAGAAGAAAGTGTCTACGACGTTTTCGCCCCGATAAACTTTAGCCTCTCTCCAGAGGCTGTGCGTGTGATCGACGATAGCATAGTTGAAACCTGACGGAATATGCATCGCTTCGTATGATCTGGACGATACAGGAGGAGAAGTTATTTTCTGACGGGCACCGCTGCTATCGACTGAGTAGAATTCACCTAACTCGTGCAATGTCGTCGGGACGTTGTTACCAGGTGAACACGATTGAAGCGGAGTGATGAGGGACTCGAAGTCGGCGTAGACGGTGAAGGGTACTTTAAGACAGTGCGCGGAATTTTTAAAGGACATAAACTTCTCCTCCTCCGTGGGCATTTTGGTTTTCTGTTCACCATAGCACGTGCTGTCACCTTTTTTAAATTAGATCTTTCTTATGTATCCATGCATCGTGTTTACCATCGAAACCGAGCCAACGGACACGCACTCTGTCACCTTTGCGTTGTAACACCTTTTCCACTAGGTATACGTCGCCGACTTTGGACTTATTAATCTCGTGCTCGTAAAAACCACCTTTCAACACTTTGTTTAGATGATCTTTTAGCAGATAAGTGACGGGGATGGTAGTGGATTGTACTTCATCCACAGTGAATATTTCGTTAGTCCAATTTGGCGTATAACCTTTGGCGAACGTCATTTTGTGCTTACTTATACGAACACGGTCACCGACTTTAAATTTGGGTGGTTTCGTTGGACTGATTTTAGGCGCTGTGTTCTTCCTTATTCGTTCCAACAATATATGTTCGTTGGCGTCATTCACTTCACTAGGTTTCATACCAATGGTTCTGTGCGTGGTATTGTTGTACGATTTCAGTAATATAGGTAGTAGACTCAACCAGCGGTAGTGTCCTTGTTCGCTGAAAGCTCGATACATGTGTGTCTTCAGTGTGCGATTAAAACGTTCCACTACGGAAGCTTTTTTCTCACTATAGGTTGAGTAATGTTTCACATTATACTTTTTTAGCAACGCTTGTACTGTGCTGTTGTAATACTCCTTCCCGTTGTCCGTCTGTAAATATTTCATTCGATTAGCAGTTAGTATAGGCTCTAGTGCTTGCTTTACTTCTTTTCCTGTCTTTCTTTTCAATGATACAGCGTACGCGTACTTGCTAAACGCATTGATCACTGTCATCATGTACTTGTACCCTTTGTTCACTCGAGCGTATGGTATCATCTCCACAAGATCCGCCTGGTACAAGTCGTGTAGACCCTTCAATTCAACCGCGCGCCTAACGAAATTCCTTCTCGCTGCTCTGTGTAGCTCTAGAGCTATAGTCTTACGTGCGTTGTTCATTGTTTAAGATACACTAACATAATACCAGCGTTAAAAATACTATATATATATATATATATCTATAACAGTTTCTTTGTTTTTCAGTATTCACTCTCTCGTCTGAATATCATCATCATGTCCGACCATCAGCAGAATCCTGAACAACAACATCAGCAGGAACAGGAACATCCTCAACAAGGTAAAAATTTTTAAATACCAATTGTCTCTCTCTATAATTATGTAGCAAACCAAACTTGTTTCATATGAATTAACATATGATCCAACTCTGTCTAACATGTACAAGATAGTCTCTTGACGTTGTTTAGAAATTGATATGGCGGAGAAAATTTTTTATGTTCTGACATAGGTTTGTCACCTTCTCCCCAATGTATTGTCTCTTGACATCGTTTAGAAATTGACATGACGGAGAAAATGTTTCATGTTCCACCATAGGTATGTCACCTTCTCTCCAATGACCTAATTCAATTCCGCAACAAAAGCATTTAACTCTATCGTCTATGAATGACATACTATGTCCACAAACATCATAATTTAGCGGATAGTAGTAAAACCCTGCACACGCTAACTCGTCGGGGCTGATAAACGTCACTTCCCAATACTTGAATGATTTTATTCTTTCACTTTCAATACTAAAATCAGGAGTAGCCGACATCTTCACGGTTTGTAATAAACTGACATATTACCCCGACGAGTGTTATTTATTTACTACAAACATGAATTTGTGTACACGTTATTTATCATTCCTATTGGTTAATAATACTCATGTTTCTATTGTTTCAGTTGTGACTCGGTTTTATATCGAGAGGAACAGTAGTGTCCGAGGGTGCATCACAACTTTCGACTACCTTCCAGTGAACGTCAACGCGTCGGATCATGACGTGTGTTTAATACATGTATGTGTATGATCAAATTACAATTTCTGAAATATATTCTTAACGTATTTTTTTTTTATATTACACTTCTAATTGAAGATATATATATTTGAATTTAATACATGTGTGTGTGTGTGTGTGTGTGTGTGTGATCAAATTACAATTTCTGAAATATATTCTTACTGTACTTTTTATATCACACTTCTAATTGAAGATATATTTTAGGTATAGCTGAATTTTAAGCGTGCGTTCTTGAGTTAAGCTGTTGTTGTAATCATATGGAAATTCATAATGTTTACCGGTTCGTTTGTTTTCCTACTCACAATCACTTTCACTCAAATAATTGCTATTTCTTTGTATTCATACACAGTCTTTTTATATTCAAACTAGTATTATTATCTGAAACAGAACGGTATATATAGATTCGAGTGGTATGTAAGACGCTGTTATATGTTACTAAAATCATAGCAAATATTTTCATTCTAAGCATTTTTACTGTTTAATAATAATTACAACCCAACGAAGGATATATAGTTTGATGCTTTATAAGTTTGTGTACACAGGTTGTATATTGCAAACCTGAAATTAGTATTATTATTTAAATCTGTTATCTGTGTTTTGTATGGAGGTCATCTATAAATATCATGTCAGTGCGATACAACGTGTAACAATCGTAATTGGATTTGCTTTCAACCCAACGTGTGGGCTCGTTGTGTGCGTGTGTGTGTGTGTGTGTGTACAACCCAACGGAGGATATATATAGTTTGTGTACATAGGTTGTATATTGTAGGCATGAAATTATTTAAATCTGTTTTGTATGGAGGTCAGTGCGACACAACATGTAACAAACGTAATTGGATTTGCTTTCAACCCAAACGTGTGCACGTCGTATGTGTGTGTGATTACGTTGCGTGTGCGTCTGTATGTGCGCGCGTTGCGTGTGTGGTTCCGTTGCGTGTGCGTCTGTGTGTGCGCGCGTTGCGTGTGTGGTTACGTTGCGTGTGCGTCTGTGTGTGTGTGTGTGTGTGCGCGAAAATATACTTAATTTTCTCGATCTAACAAATAGTTGGTCTAAGCGTACATGTATTATGTAAATCATCTCTTTTTCAGTCATCTACGTAAGTGTATTTGAATTATTTGCGCATGCGCATAACAGCTTTTTAGTACAGTTGCACACACTCGCACTATATATAACCAATGAACTTTGCAACAACGTCTTACTCACCACTCGTTCATGTTACTGCGCTAGAAATTGATATATAAAACGTTTAAGATACACTAACATAATACCAGCGTTATAACAGTACCTTTTGTTTTTCAGTATTCATTCATTCTCTCTCTCTCTTGAAGATCATGGCCAACCTTCAGCAGGAACGTGGGGAGGAGCAGACTGAACAAGGTAAAAAGTTCAATACCAATTGTCACAGTTAAGAAATTATTTTTGTAATTATGTAGCATGTAAACTTGCTGATGCGAATTAACGTTTGAATCATACTATGTCTATTGGTGTGTATGAAAAGTCTCTCTCTTAACATCGTTTAGAAATTGACATGTAGATGAAAATTTTTCATGTTCCATCATAGGTTTGTCACCTTCTTTCCAATCAACTAATTAAATTCCACAACAAAAGCATTTAACTCTATCGTCTACGAATGACATACTATGCCCACAAACATCGAAATTTCTAGGGTAGAAGTAGCACACAAAGACGCACACGCAACGTAACCACACACGCAACGCGCGCACATACAGACGCACACGCAACGTAATCACACACACATACGACGTGCACACGTTTGGGTTGAAAGCAAATCCAATTACGTTTGTTACATGTTGTGTCGCACTGACCTCCATACAAAACAGATTTAAATAATTTCATGCCTACAATATACAACCTATGTACCCAAACTATATATATCCTCCGTTGGGTTGTACACACACACACACACACACACACAGACACACACACAGACACACACACGCACACAACGAGCCCACACGTTGGGTTGAAAGCAAATCCAATTACGATTGTTACACGTTGTATCGCACCGACATGATATTTATAGATGACCTCCATACAAAACACAGATAACAGATTTAAATAATAATACTAATTTCAGGTTTGCAATATACAACCTGTGTACACAAACTTATAAAGCATCAAACTATATATCCTTCGTTGGGTTGTAATTATTATTAAACAGTAAAAATGCTTAGAATGAAAATATTTGCTATGATTTTAGTAACATATAACAGCGTCTTACATACCACTCGAATCTATATATACCGTTCTGTTTCAGATAATAATACTAGTTTGAATATAAAAAGACTGTATGAATACAAAGAAATATCAATTATTTGAGTGAAAGTGATTGTGAGTAGGAAAACAAACGAACCGGTAAACATTATGAATTTCCATATGATTACAACAACAGCTTAACTCAAGAACGCACGCTTAAAATTCAGCTATACCTAAAATATATCTTCAATTAGAAGTGTGATATAAAAAGTACAGTAAGAATATATTTCAGAAATTGTAATTTGATCACACACAAACACACACACACATAAACATACATGTATTAAATCAATAAATAATGCACTTGATAAAATTATGCTGTACACTCACCAAACTAGCGTATGTTGACTACACAGGAACTTGTGTATACTGAGACGCACAATAATACAAACAGTCTTTCAACTATTAAAAATGCTGTGATAGATTTATCAGCGCACGCGAGCAGTCAGTGTGAAACCGCTAAAATTCAGTTATACCTAAAAATATATATCTTCAATTAGAAGTGTAATATAAAAGGTACAGTAAGAATATATTTCAGAAAATTGATCACACACACACACACACACACACACACACATGTATTAAATTCAAATATATATATCTTCAATTAGAAGTGTAATAAAAAAAAAATACGTTAAGAATATATTTCAGAAATTGTAATTTGATCATACACATAGATGTATTAAATTCAATAAATAATGTTTTAATGCAAATAATTTTTACGTTTAAATAAAATCTGTACATACAATAAAATTATGCTGTACACTTACCAAACTAGCGTATGTTGACTACACAGGAACTTGCGTATACTGAGACGCACAATAATACAAACAGTCTTTCAACTATTAAAAATGCTGTGCTTGATTTATCAACGCACGCAAGCAGTCAGTGTGAAACCGCTAAAATTCAGTTATACCTAAAAATATATATCTTCAATTAGAAGTGTAATATAAAAGGTACAGTAAGAATATATATCAGAAAATTGTAATTTGATCACACACACACACACACACACACACACACACACATGTATAAAATTCAAATATATATCTTCAATTAGAAGTGTAATATAAAAAAAAAATACGGTAAGAATATATTTCAGAAATTGTAATTTGATCATACACATACATGTATTAAATTCAATAAATAATGTTTTAATGCAAATAATTTTTACGTTTAAATAAAATCTGTACATACAATAAAGTATGCTCACTCACCAAACTAGCGTATGTTGACTACACAGGAACTTGCGTATACTGAGATGCACAATAATACAAACAGTCTTTCAACTATTAAAAATGCTGTGATAGATTTATCAGCGCACGCAAGCAAGACAGTGAGAAATTATCGCTGAATTTCTTGCGTATATATTGGTCTCTGGTGGTGGGGAAAGCGAGTGTTTGTTTTGGAAGTAAATACTTTCTAATCCATAATTACTTGCGGTGGTGCTGCTAATGAGTGTCATGTGTCAAATTAGAAAGTGAAAGGAGGATGTAGCGAATACACAATGGTTTATTTCGTTATAACCCTCTGAACATGCATGCAATTAGTTGTATAGTAATCAGAAATGTGTGTGAGAGAGAGAGAGCGAGAGAGAGACAATTTAATAGTTTGAATTTCATACCACAAGGTAAACTATATTTTTAAGTCGTGGGTTGTTTCCGAAAATTATTATTTAAAACTTATAATTGTTTTATTAAAATCTTAGCGCTATATACTAGTCAATGACCGTGATACACTTGCGTACGTGCCAAATTAATTGCCGACGGCGACGGCGACTCTGCTCCCCCCACCTGCTAAAATTCCACGTTACACCACCTGTTAAAAACAAAAACAAACACAACAAAAAAATTCTCACTGTGATATCCATAGTTATTGACTCTCCATACTTCAGTTCGGACGGCAGTAAACATAAGTTTGCGTATTATTATCATTATTGTAACGATCTTTGTGTTTATACATATTAGTTTGTAATGTGTGGTTTCTTTTTTTATAGTATAATGGAAAACGCTGCTGTAATAATTGACTTTCACTGCTTTTATGATGACAACGGTAATTATATAGTAACGGAGTTGTCGGTTATGGACATAACACGTTTTGCATGCAGACATTGGATTTTCGCCCCGCCTGCTACAGTCGTTACGAATTCGAAATACACGAGAACCAACTGCTGGTTAACGACAAACTATCATGGCCTGAGATGGAGTGAAGGAGAGACACCGTACGACAATCTTGTTTCAGTGTTAACAACGTATACGAACATATATAAATATGTGTTTGTGAAGGGTCTTGAGAAAAAACGTTTTTTAGAATCGAAAATAATCCATCATCATATAATAAATCTTGATGACATTGATTGCCCTAAAAACATACCATATCTATTCCCTGGTACGTTATGACTTACACATTGCAATTCTTCTTCTACACTATGTACAAATCATAATGTGTACGCACTTAGAGAGTGGATAATTAATGATTTTTCTGTTATACAAACATTTTTAATGTGAGTGTCTCATAGCATTGTTAATTTCGTTTAGGTAAACTTGTATATGGCTGCAGGCGATAACTATTTCTAGTAGTCTGTGGGCTTTCCTAATATATATATTATGTAATAGCCATAATTCTGCATGTATGTACATGCAAAGCTTCAGGGGATGAAAAATTTCCTGATAACTACCACCACCATTACATTCCACTAGTCTTCTTTGTAGTCATTGTTTAGTTCCGCCTCGTTTGATACAGACGTCTTCACTTCTAATAATGTCGTTTATCACAAAATTCAATGCAGTTTCTGCTATTGAGTACAAACGGTGTGCAGAATTAACAGTGAACAAGAAGTATCCGATCGTTAACATGGTGCATGTGGACACAAGATATGGGAAGTCTGTGCTTGTAACGTTGGAAGATGGTGAGCACC
Source organism: Magicicada septendecula (assembly GCA_034769895.1). NCBI lineage: Eukaryota > Metazoa > Arthropoda > Insecta > Hemiptera > Cicadidae > Magicicada > Magicicada septendecula. The sequence continues at coordinate 899,908,487 of CM068367.1, forward strand.
GCTATCGTGTATATCTACCTAAGAGATATGCTGGCGTCTTTACAGATGAAGAGCTCCGTCATATAAACCCCAGCGACCTACATCTCGTGTTTCGAGGCATGAGGAACCAAACAGCGCAGGTGGAAATAGTACCTCGTTAAGGTAACAAACTAATTTTAATAAACAATTTTTATCACTGTGTATGCATGTGTTTGAATGTAGTGCAGATTCTAATTTACAAAGTTTTGATGAATGGACATTAACTTATGAGAGAGAGAATGACACATAATTTAAGAAGTTACTCGCGTAAAGCGTTGATTCCGCCAACTATACATGTGTGTGTGTGTGTGTGTGTGTGTGTGTGTGTGTGTGTGTGTGTGATATTTAACATGATTTTTATACTGTTTGTATTGTTATGTTGCAGGTTGCTTCTCCTACAAGTACGACACAATTATATATAAACTTTCGAAAAAATATCAATTTTATAATGTATTTATTTAATTATGAATTGTGAATTTATAAACTTTTCAAAAAAAAAATCAATTTTATATTGTGAATTTTAAAATATATTTAATCATTTAAACAAATTATGGCTTTATTTTTATTTCACTATACACCTCTGAACATGTGTACAATTAATTTTTTTTTGTGAACTATATTACTTGTGGGAACTGTTACATCAGAAGATTTGTATGAATTTCAACCCCCACCGTTTTCATGTGTGTATAATTTTAATTTATTTCGCTATACACCACTGAACCTATGTGTGTGTAAACTGCAACCATTAAACAGAAGTATTGTACCACATGAAGAAGAGCGTATTGAAGATTGCTAAGCCGTTAACGTATGGATTTGTCATCTGTAACAGCACACACGCACAGGTAAGTAGTTCATTGACAACAACACACATACATAGTTAATATTTGCCAAATATATATATTTCTAACAAGGATCAATCACACTGACTGCATTATAAAACTATTAATTAATTACTTAATACATTGAAAAATGAAGACGGCGTTTTGACAACGAGAGAGAGAGAGCTAAAATTATTTACTCATCACACCGACTACTCAATGTACACGGTAAGAGAGAGAGAGAGGAGAAACGGTATGAAACCTTGCACAGTTGAAACGAGTGAGAGTGAGAGAGAGAGAGAGAGAGAGAAAGGGCGTTAATATTTGTCGAATAAATATAAACTTTCTAATTTCATATACATGCGCGGTAATGACCACAGAGAGGAGAAACGGTTTGAACATAACGTTTGACAACGAGAGGGAGACATACACAACGAGTGAGAGCTAAAATTATTTACTCATCACACCGACTACTCTACTCAATGTACACAGTGAGAGAGAGAGAGAGAAAGAGAGAGAGAGGGAGAGGAGAAACGGTTTGAACATAACGTTTGACAACAAGAGAGAGTGAGAGAGAGAGAGAGAGAGAGAGAGATAGTTTTACTTACTTTCAGATGTGAGAGAGAGAGAGAGAGAGAGAGAGATAGAGAGAGAGAGAGAGAGAGAGAGAGAGAGAGAGAGAGAGAGAGAGAGAGAGAGAGAGAGAGTAACAATCATGATCACATAGTTTGAATTTCCCACCACAGAAGAGAAAAAAATGTTGGCAGATCTGCTCTATACACAATAATGTAAGATTGGTAACCCTGATCATATATTTTAATATATACACTATATAACGCATATTTGAATTTCCCTCCCCCCGCCACAGAAAATGTTGACGAACCTGCTCATATAAAATATCTATACACTATAATAATAATACAAAGGTTGGTACATCTGATCATATAGATTTAATATACATTATAACACACGACAAATTTGAAGTCATGCAAAGGTTGGTAACTCTGATAATATATTTTAATATACACTACAATGCATCGAGTTGGAACCTCCCACCCACCACCACCCACTGATATGCAAATCAGCTTTATTAAAAAAATAAAAAAAAACTTAGATATGCAATTCAGCTTTATTAATAAAATAAAAAATTATATTCACGGATGGTGGTGGTCCATTGAACCTCATCAAACCCCCTTGATAAGCAAATCAATTTAATTAACAAAATAAAAAAACCAAATAAAAATAATAAACAAATTTATTCGCAGAAATTCGCGGTGCTGTGGTCCATTGGGATGCTGCGGGTCCAGCGGTGGCGGCGTCATCTCTTAGATCATGTTTTTTATCGTTTTTTATTGTTTTTTAAGAAAGGCGGCATTCCTTTGTGGCTCAGAACCCTTATTTTCCCCCTACTATCGTGTGTTGAAGTCAATCAAGCGTATTCAAAAGTGTTATGCGGCAATATTTTTTTACAATAAGGGTCTTATTTTATTGAAACCTTTTTGTTTAACGTTTTGTTTTATTTTTATTTTCATTTGTTTGTTGTGCATACGTGTTTATCTGACCATAATTATTCTGAATATTATTGTAACGTTATTTGTCTAAAGCTTTGTACTATTTTGTATCAAAAATGTATCATAGGGGCTACTTACAGAATCAGCGCCCCCCCCACCTTTCTTGGAAGTAAGGATTTTGCTTACTTTAGTGTCGGCGGTAGTGAAAATATGTATTCTTGCTATTACATAGTTGTAAATAATAACTATCACTTTATGTTTTCTATGTAGTAATAAAGCATGAACGAATATTAATAATAATTTATAATGTATTTTAAACTTGAATAGTAACGCTATAACAATTGAATATATTTTTATCATAACAGAAGAAAATATTTCTGAAATTAGAGTTTCAGTCAATTGAGTTTGCCACCACTACTGCGAAGATTGAAGTTAACTTAATACGCTCGTTCTTTACACAGCTAAAGACTGGGGGAACTTTCCTGCCGACTCCTCTACCTTCAAAAACGTTATCCCGTTGTGAACAGCCAGAAAGCTTCATCAATCGGGGCTGGTTACAGTGCTTGTAAGTTTTCACAGTTAATAAACAGGCTATTCACAACTAACCTGGCAACTGAAGGTTGTTACATTGCACTTTATAAGACAATATTTATAATGATTAGTCTTAAGTTACTACTCAGCTCGTTACACTATGCCAGAAGTGATGTTCTCGTTGATTCCAAAAAAATATTTTCTTCCTATTATGTTTTAAAGTCAGCTTTCCACTATCTGCATTACGACGCCAATTTATTAATAATTATTTTATTAAAATATTTCAGCTTGCATTATACCTTAATTTGTACACACGTGCTCTCTCCTTCACCACACACACACACACACACACACACACACACACAGAAAAGTAAAATTTAATTATACGCGGTCATTCGTTATTCTGTTGTTATTACGGCCGAATGTATGAGTTAATTGTTTATAAATAATGCAGCGTACATGCTCTTTTATTTTCAATTGTCACGACTTGGAGCGTGGAGCGTGAATATCATTGTACCAGCTAAATAAACCGCATTACTTGCTGTGGACAGGCAGATATTCTAACAATGTAATACGAATAGTCTCTGTGCTGTAACCTACCACGTTCCATAAGCTTGTATAACGTATAGTAAAGGAACAACATATCAAAATCAACTATTTAGACATAACCATCACAAGAAACAGTAATCAACTACAATATGTAAAATACAGGAAACCAACTTCCATTAACAGCACCATACCTAACGACTCCAACCACCCACCACAACATAAAATGGCAGATTTATATTTACTCTTTAACAGAATGTATAAAATACTCCTAAACATACAGGATATAAATAAAGAAAAAATATAATTTTCCAAATTGCTGATGAAAATGGATGCAGTAAAAACCTATACACAAAACAGAAATAAAATCAAATATAAAATAAAGACTAAAAATTTAAGAAAGGATCACAGTGAACAACACATAAATTGAAATAAAAACATAATAAAAATGGGGCTACATTCATATACATAACCAATAGGAAGACAAAGCTTACAAACTATTCAAAATTACAAACACTAAAATATCTTAATAATCAAACAAAAATAACTTACAAATCTAAATAACTCACACAACAAAGACAATACAATGACCAACGAATAAACAAAATTGAATACCAAGGCTACAAAATATGTTACATAGGCCAAACACAAAAAAAAATTGTAATTTTATTGTAAACACTTCAACGTAAAAAAAAAACATTCCGTAAATATATAAAATCCAATTTGCCCACGCAATAAAAATACAGGACACAATTCCCAAACATAACCAACATGACATTGACAGAACGTATACCACGCAAAGGCACAATAATGAATATATGGACAAATTACAAATACAAAAATACAAAACACAAGTCAAACTAATACCTGAATAAGTCTAAATCAACACAAAACAGGATACAATATTCAAAATACTCAATTGAATATTGGAAACACTCAAAAAACAAATATATATACCATACCCACACACAATTATACCGATTTAAACTACTAAAAGCCAACAAGAAGCTGTAACAATAACCAACTGAACACAAATATTCCCCAAAATCAAAAACTAAAATGGGTGAGGATGGGAAAAATATATAATTCTCAAAACATGTCAGTAAGAAAACAATATATCTTGATTGTAAATAGTAATAAATATTAAATAATTTATATATCAAGAGATTGACTGGAGCAAGAAGCGTTTGTGTGTGTGTGTGTGTGTGTGTGTGTGTGTGTGTGTGTGTGTGTGTGTGTGTGTGTGTGTGTAGCGTTGTGTAAGAGTTGCATAGAGTAAGTAGTCGAGATAGAAGTTAATGGAGTGAAACGGATTTAACAAAGATGCAATAATTTTTTTTACAACCCACTATGCCTTTAATACAGTTTTTAAAAAATGCTTAATTTTTCTCTGTTGACTTTCGTAACACGTACTAAAATTTAATTTTTATACAATGAAGTCAATTTAAGAAGTTCAGTCTTATCTAAACAATATGTCTTTACTAATGGAACTTGTACTAGTGCCTTTCTTTTAAATAAATTTTACAAGTGTGTATAAAATAATACAAGTTGACTTCCCTGTAATGTCGACTGCAGATCCTTCAGACGACCGGCCTAATACCATCTGGAGAAATGCGTGGGTTAATTTACTCTGTCTGGCATTTGAGTAGCGTCCGGGCGTGTAAATAGTTCTCGCAGCCATGGTTATATAAAATTTCGCATTATATCTAAATTTTAAACTCAATTTCTTGCAATTTGTTTGGTTCTGCGGTAGCCACTTCTCTTGATTGTCTTACATACAACATGCCGTCTTTATGTGTATACACAGATGAACAGACCAATTTTATCGCTATAAAACCTTTTACCCGAAAAAACGCCTACATTCAGTTACTAATTTCTAAAACATCTAATGTCATCAGGTATGTCTTTTTATTACGAGTACCTACCAGTAACTATTTAGATAGTTATTCAAATGAACGTGTTTTCAAGAATATTCCACAAACGTATTGCGTACTCTGGCACACTCGCACAACAGACGTTGTTAAGTATCATTACGCGGCATCGCACTGCACTTAAAGTTGCTTTACAGGTGTAAATATACTTAAAACTAACATTTTTCACAACATTGCTTATCAACTACTTCACAATGTGGTTAGCTTGCAATTTCTACTATTCAAATATCGTCTTTCTATGCTATCATATGGCAGTATTGTTTGCTACATTCATATGCAATTAGAATGTCGTTGCAGTATATTACAACTAGACGTTCTGTTCGGTCGGTTTAGAATTATTATTATGAAAATTTAATTTATAGTTCAAGTTGTTTCAAAAAAGGTTTAAATGCTGAAAAATGTTTAAGTTCTTTTTTTCGAAGCACTGGTTGGTTTAGATTTTAATTACCACTTACTTACCGATGTCAATCTTCTAATGTAGATCTTCTCTTTCTGTAATATATTGAAAACAGCACTATACAATTCATATAATATTTACCACTTGTTTGTATGTCAAATTGTGTAAATAAAGTTAATCTGTAAATGTGACTGTTTTGAAATTATTCAAAATCTGGCTGCTTACTTGCCTTACTGCCAATCTGTGAAATAAATGCTCTGTTGTGTTGTTATTATAGTCTACCTTTAAATAATGGACTGACTCGATTATATATTAAATGGTAATTATTAACAATGTAATTCAATTAAAGTTCAATTTAAAACCCTCACAAAAGTTTTTTAAAACATTAAAACAATTCAAAATCGTTAAAGATATTCTTAAAACTCAGGGCTGGTAACACTGATTTCTATGTTGTGATTCTCTAACATGATTTGGTTAGATTTCTTATTTACGATTAATAAAATCGTGAGTTCTTTGAGTATACAAGATACTTACTACAAAAAATGCTTAAATACGATAATGACGTATTGTGGAGAGGGGTTACATAAAATAGAAAAAGGTCAATTATAATTGTAAACAATTTTACAAGACACGCTTGCATTTAAATTTGCAAGTTTTGGTATCGCATGTGCAATACGATTATTATTTCTGTATATCGGAATAAAATTCCGTTAATGGTTATAAAAATTAAAATATAATGACTGATTTATAATTTCAGTGCAATTAAAAATAGTTATGCTTTCTTGAATTGAAAGCATTGCACTGTATCTATTGTGTACATTTCAACAACAGGTAGGTTAGAATGAAAATTTTTCTTAGTTAATTGATAAAAATATCTGAATTAAATTCATAAAATCTCATCGTTATACATCATATTAGTTAATGACATATTTATTATTCATTAACTTTGTTGACAGTTCTCAAATATTATTAAGAATCTAATTGTCTTTCGTTATCATTAAAGTCAAATCAGAATCTATGTTCAAATACATTTGTGTTAATTAATTGGTAGTTTTTCATTTTGATTCTTTTTAAAATTAATAATATTTTATTAAAAAGAAATATTATTGAGAACTTTTATTCAATAATACGTTAATTCATAATTATTAGTTATGTTAGTCATGTGTGATCGCATTTGACTAACGTAGTATCAACACAAAAATTATTATTTCAAAATCATTTAAAATTCAGTTAAATATTGTTAATTCTATATACTCCCTTATTATCACTTTTCTACTCCCTTATTATCACTTTTCATTGCTGGGATTATAAGTCATTGCTAGCAATGATAATACACTAAGTCTGGTAGCACTATTTACACTTCACACGTTTTGGAGGTTATGATGTTAGGTTAGTTATCTGTCTACTAAGGGGGGGGGGAACGCGCACACTGTTATAAATATACTATCAGCGGAGAAATGTTCTGTTGGCTTCGATGTCCAGTTTTTTAGTGAAGCCACGCTTAGCTCCTTTCTCCTTTGGCCGGCGTCTGCTTGGAATCAGCGTCTCTAATTGGCTGAAAGTCGTTTAATCTTGTCCCCATATGCCACAAGAAATTAATAATGTTTATTTCTCAGCGTCTGTTTTTTGGGTTGAGAGTATAAAAAGGAAGCCATAAATTCTTTTGTAATTGACTGAATAATTATGATTGCTCATAACTTTCTTAATGTACCTCCGATTCGAAAACTAATAGTATAATGTTTTTTCTGCTGCTTTGCTCTTTATTTTGAGTCCCCACAAGCACTATTTTCGTTCATGATTAAACTATTTAGACTTTCGTTGATGCACTTTTAGTGTTTCTTATTTAAACATAATTTTTTTCACTTTTATTTATCACATGATACATATATCACTTATTGATTATGTTTCAAGTCATTTTTTCTCATTAATTATTTCTTAAATGCTAAATATTTACAAAATTCAACAATACACTTTTCAGGCGAGTAGGCCTTAAATTTCCATGCATTATTTCTTATTATTTACAATATATATTTCACTATCACACAATTCTATTGTGTTTAATTTATACCTCAAACGATTCTACACATTTGGTGCATTTTTGTAGTTACTAACATATCTTAGTTTATTTACAATAAATGGTTTTATCACACCATGTCAGGTGTCCTGTCATTCTGACACTCTTATTGTACAAATAGTTTTGTATTATGGATGTATTTTCTTCCATTAACTGGTATTTAATGTTCGTTTACATCTTATTTTGGATATTTAGTATTCCCTGCTGGGTTAATTAATCACAAGTTTCTGGTGGACTGTTACTTTCATCTAGCTTCATCTGACATGTAGGCCTACTATTGTTTTTAATGATTATTACATAAATTTATGCATTTACTGTTTGTTAAGTGTTCTCAAAGAAGTATCGAGTATTCTTGAAACTACTGTTATACTATTTTCCTCTTTCTGATTAGTTTAAATTGAGAGTTTTTTATGTAATTCTGTCAGTTACTCTGTGGTTTGGTATTTTGGCTGCTATTTGTTTATAAAATTTAAAGTATATTGTTGTGTTTTCTAGTTCATATTGGGTTTATTCTACTCATTATTTATTCTAGTTTGGTTGTGGCATTATGTAAATACTTTTATCAGTGTTTTTCTAATCGTTAATTATGATTATTTGTTGCAAATTCTGCTCAGTTGGGGTTATGTTTATATCACTGTATTACAACAATGGCTATATGTGTTAGTTTGGTTTCTTGTGTATTTTCTTACACATTTACCATAATTGGTATTACTATTAGCTAGTACAATGATTTTCTGTATTTTAACTCTATTACTGACTATTTGTTTACATAGTATTATCTAATTATAATTGGTTATTGGTATATATATTGGATGGTTATATTTGGTTTGGTTGACTGTTTTTAATCTAATACATGTTGTTTTATTTCTGATATTCTAACAATTACATCCTGTTGATTTTACTTTCCACTCTCCTGATATCTAAATGTGTGTTTTGCAATGATTTTATATTTAGAGTCAGTCATGGTAGTTACAGGTAATCAGTTCCATTTACTTTCATATTTGAGCAATTATTTCTGCACTTAACTTGAGTTTACTTGTTGTCTTTATTATATTTTATTATATTATACTTTTTACTCATAAATAATACCCTTATTGTCTGTGTTGGTTTATTCGAGATTATTGTATAAAATTGTTGTCATTTAATATTTCCACTTTCTGTAAATACTACACTATCATTGTTTGTGTTTGATTATTTCAGATCGTTGGATAATGATATTGTTACTTGTAGGCTGAGACTTTCTATAAATCATACACTATCATTGTTTGTGTTGGTTTATTTTAGCTCTTTGTATAATAATATTATTTAATTCACTTTAAGTAGCACACTTTTATTGTCTGTGGTTGCTTATTGAATTATTATACTGTCAAGAGTTTTGCTCTTGGTCACTTGGAGTTTCCTCTCAGGTTCTTCCTGATTGTGGTATTATTCCTCACTTATTGGGTACTCTTCACACTGATAATATTTTCTTCTTATTTGTTGGATATTTTTCGCACTTATTAGATACTTTCCCTTACTTATTGGATCTATTGGGTCCTGGTTGCTAACGTAGTAACTTGGTTTCACTTTTCCTACTGTTATAAATTTGACGATTTATTTAATCACAAATCCTTCCTTTCTAGGGTGCTTATTTCCTTAACATTATTTATTCGTGGATATACATGTTTGACTTTGACATATTAGTGTTGTCTTTCCTCTTGTTAGTGTGTTTGGCTATATTAGCTTAGATATGTTTATGGTAGATCTTCATTTGGGTATTTTTTGTTATATTTATTTAACGGTATTTTCTGATGCGTTACAATATATATAGTCATTTAGTCTTAATTTTAGATAATGTAGTTTTCGTTAGTCGAGTCATTCCATAATCCAACATTCCTTGCTTGGTATACATTGTGCCACCCAAGTTATAGAGGAAATCACAATGTTTTACAGAATCTTTGCTGCGTGTTTTAAAGCGACAGAAAAGAGGGTAAATTCTTCGTTTTTTGAGCGTTTGTAAGAGGTCATGGATTCTAGAGGCAGTAATCGTACGACGTGTGTGTGTGTGTGTGTGTGTGTGTTCAAGGTTTAGCAAAGATAATGTAATACTTCGAACGTATGCGTGTAGTGATGACATTACTTTTAATTAATGTCTATTGATAGAAATAAGCAAATTTTTTTAAATGTTCTCATAACATAGACAAAATTACTCTGTTGACCTCAGCAGAGAGGTTACATTGCATTTTAATGTAACTAAAATCTTAATAATTTATACTTACTTGTGTAAGTAACAAATGTCTTTACACTTAAATGATTATATTCAAATAGTTCATTCAATTACTATTAAACGTTTACAGTCTTTAAATGTTTGAAAATGAATAAATGTCAATTTCTTTGCTGCAAGGACGGGAGAACTTTTGCCTGTGTTTGAAGATTGAAGGGTGTTGCGTTTTACAGTTGATACGTCTTACAGAAGTATGCAGATCTGTCTGGCCTCACTCAGGGTCGCTTCGGATATTTTTTGTGAATTCGGAATTTACGATCGGCACGTAACTTAACAATTTTACTGCCTACTGTAAACATCAAGTGTTTATGTCCCCTGTGCATATCTTCCAGTTCTGCAGACAGCTCTAAGTGTACTCTGGCAATAATACAGTGTTACCTGGCTTCATTTCAGCATTGTCGCGTAATGCAATTATCTTTATAAAGTTTAGAGTTCATGTCATTTTATATAGTATTTCATGTAATACATATTTGAGGAATGACTTGAGTTGGCCAATCGACAAAGAATAAAATACAACACATAAATAATTCCTCATTTTGAGTGCAGTAGTTACGTAATAAATTTATAATTTACGTAAATAAGTACACTGAAATCGAATATATCCTATTTTAAATTCTTGGGTGGTGTGCATTAGGCACTGTGCTCTGAGAAATTATAGGAAATGAATCTCCTTTTTTCACCGAGAAGATACGGGGGGGTTAGTGAGAGAGACAGAGAGAGAGAGAGAGAGAGAGAGAGAGAGAGAGAGAGAGAGAGAGAGAGAGAGAGAGAGAGAGATAGAGACTGTGTGTGTGTGTGTGTGTGAGTGTGTGTGTGTGTGTGTGTGTGTGTGTGTGTGTGTGAGAGAGAGAGGAGAGAGAGAGAGAGGAGAGAGAGAGAGAGAGAGAGAGAGAGAGAGAGAGAGAGAGAGAGAGAGAGAGAGAGAGAGAGAGAGAGAGAAAGTTAATAGTACAGAAAGGTGGAAAGGGTGAAAATATTGACAGATCAAAATTATCATATAAATATCTGTTGCAGCCATAGAAAGGCAATTTATAATAGTGTTTCACAGTTTCTGTTTTTAGTTCGTCATTGTCAACTACGTCATCCTGTCTGCCCGTTTCCAAATCTTTCACCACACTAATAAAAGTTCCACCGTCTGCCTGCTGTTCGTGTCACTTATCTTCTCTTCGCACTTGTTGGCAGTTTTGCTTCCAATCTCGCAATTTTTTCAAACTGATTTAATAAAAAACGTTTGTTACATTTAATCTATCGATATTCAAAATTTTCTTTGCCGTCTGTATGCATTAGTCATTGGTCGATAATTCTGTCTCCACCTATATATAATATCCCACCATTTTCTAATAAGTCTTTTTTCACCTATCTATCTGTCTACCTATTCTATACATTTAGTTATGTATCAGCAAACATATAAATAATTCTATCTACACAAATGCGCGACCGTGCAATATATGAAACGTGGGCCACCAAAAAGAAAGAAGAAAGGACTTAGGAAGCTTCGAAATGTAGTTGTATGGTAACAATGATTACAATTAAGTGGACTGATTAAGTGAGAAACGATGACATATTGATGAAAGTAGGAGAGGAAGCAAAAGTACAGAAAGTAATACGAAAAAGAATATCTTGGTTGGGGTGATGGGTAGAAAATGATTTCAGTTAATGATCGCAGAGGGAAAGATGAAACTAAGGACGGGGAAATGTAAGTTTCGAATTCTCAGTGAAATCAGAAACGGAAGGAGTTATGAACAGATGCATACGACCAAGAAAAATAAAGTGGTATCCAGTTGAAACTAGTCTAAATACAGTCACACTAAAGAGATATAATAGGCTATCATTATTTAGACGATATTATATAATAGGTTATCAAAAATTTTATATTTTTTATTATATTCTTTTTTATACAGCCTAAAGGCACCATATGATGTGCCTTTAGGCTGTATAAAAAAGAATACAATAAAAAATATAAAAAGTTGAATTATAGGTACCATTAATAAAACAATAAGTGTAAGTATATAAAAATACATCACATTATCATTAGGTTATCAAAATTGTACAGGTCTAAACTGTATATAATATTGATCTAGTCCTACTCCTTAAAGTTGGTTGTGATAGATTGTACACATTTGAATTTGAGTTTAACTTACGGACTTTTACCATCACAGAAAAAATTTAAATGCAACGTTTCGGCCACAAAAAGTCAGCAGTCGTCTTCAGGATAAATAAATGAATACTACTCTTACAAACCGTGATAGAAAGTCAAAGAGTAATAAAGAGTGGTACTTTTTTTATAGTATAATGGAAAACGCTGCTGTAATAATTGACTTTCACTGCTTTTATGATGACAACGGTAATTATATAGTAACGGAGTTGTCGGTTATGGACATAACACGTTTTGCATGCAGACATTGGATTTTCGCCCCGCCTGCTACAGTCGTTACGAATTCGAAATACACGAGAACCAACTGCTGGTTAACGACAAACTATCATGGCCTGAGATGGAGTGAAGGAGAGACACCGTACGACAATCTTGTTTCAGTGTTAACAACGTATACGAACATATATAAATATGTGTTTGTGAAGGGTCTTGAGAAAAAACGTTTTTTAGAATCGAAAATAATCCATCATCATATAATAAATCTTGATGACATTGATTGCCCTAAAAACATACCATATCTATTCCCTGGTACGTTATGACTTACACATTGCAATTCTTCTTCTACACTATGTACAAATCATAATGTGTACGCACTTAGAGAGTGGATAATTAATGATTTTTCTGTTATACAAACATTTTTAATGTGAGTGTCTCATAGCATTGTTAATTTCGTTTAGGTAAACTTGTATATGGCTGCAGGCGATAACTATTTCTAGTAGTCTGTGGGCTTTCCTAATATATATATTATGTAATAGCCATAATTCTGCATGTATGTACATGCAAAGCTTCAGGGGATGAAAAATTTCCTGATAACTACCACCACCATTACATTCCACTAGTCTTCTTTGTAGTCATTGTTTAGTTCCGCCTCGTTTGATACAGACGTCTTCACTTCTAATAATGTCGTTTATCACAAAATTCAATGCAGTTTCTGCTATTGAGTACAAACGGTGTGCAGAATTAACAGTGAACAAGAAGTATCCGATCGTTAACATGGTGCATGTGGACACAAGATATGGGAAGTCTGTGCTTGTAACGTTGGAAGATGGTGAGCACCGCTATCGTGTATATCTACCTAAGAGATATGCTGGCGTCTTTACAGATGAAGAGCTCCGTCATATAAACCCCAGCGACCTACATCTCGTGTTTCGAGGCATGAGGAACCAAACAGCGCAGGTGGAAATAGTACCTCGTTAAGGTAACAAACTAATTTTAATAAACAATTTTTATCACTGTGTATGCATGTGTTTGAATGTAGTGCAGATTCTAATTTACAAAGTTTTGATGAATGGACATTAACTTATGAGAGAGAGAATGACACATAATTTAAGAAGTTACTCGCGTAAAGCGTTGATTCCGCCAACTATACATGTGTGTGTGTGTGTGTGTGTGTGTGTGTGTGTGATATTTAACATGATTTTTATACTGTTTGTATTGTTATGTTGCAGGTTGCTTCTCCTACAAGTACGACACAATTATATATAAACTTTTGAAAAAATATCAATTTTATAATGTATTTATTTAATTATGAATTGTGAATTTATACTCTTTTCAAAAAAAAAAATCAATTTTATATTGTGAATTTTAAAATATATTTAATCATTTAAACAAATTATGGCTTTATTTTATTTCACTATACACCTCTGAACATGTGTACAATTAATTTTTCTTTGTGAACTATATTACTTGTGGGAACTGTTACATCAGAAGATTTGTATGAATTTCAACCCCCACCGTTTTCATGTGTGTATAATTTTAATTTATTTCGCTATACACCACTGAACCTATGTGTGTGTAAACTGCAACCATTAAACAGAAGTATTGTACCACATGAAGAAGAGCGTATTGAAGATTGCTAAGCCGTTAACGTATGGATTTGTCATCTGTAACAGCACACACGCACAGGTAAGTAGTTCATTGACAACAACACACATACATAGTTAATATTTGCCAAATATATATATTTCTAACAAGGATCAATCACACTGACTGCATTATAAAACTATTAATTAATTATTTAATACATTGAAAAATGAAGACGGCGTTTTGACAACGAGAGAGAGAGAGAGAGCTAAAATTATTTACTCATCACACCGACTACTCAATGTACACGGTAAGAGAGAGAGAGAGAGAGGAGAAACGGTATGAAACCTTGCACAGTTGAAACGAATGAGAGTGTGAGAGAGAGAGAGAGAGAGAGAGAAAGGGCCTTAATATTTGTCGAATAAATATAAACTTTCTAATTTCATATACATGCGCGGTAATGACCACAGAGAGGAGAAACGGTTTGAACATAACTTTCGACAACGAGAGGGAGACATACACAACGAGTGACAGAGAGAGAGAGCTAAAATTATTTACTCATCACACCGACTACTCTACTCAATGTACACAGTGAGAGAGAGAGAGAGAAAGAGAGATAGAGGGAGAGGAGAAACGGTTTGAACATAACGTTTGACAATAAGAGAGAGTGAGAGAGAGAGATAGTTTTACTTACATTCAAATGTGAGAGAGAGAGAGAGAGAGAGAGAGAGAGAGAGAGAGAGAGAGAGAGAGAGAGAGAGAGAGAGAGAGAGAGAGAGAGAGAGAGAGAGTAACAATCATGATCATATAGTTTGAATTTCCCACCACAGAAGAGAAAAAAATGTTGGCAGATCTGCTCTATACACAATAATGTAAGATTGGTAACCCTGATCATATATTTTAATATATACACTATATAACGCATATTTGAATTTCCCTCCCCCCGCCGCAGAAAATGTTGACAAACCTGCTCATATAAAATATCTATACACTATAATAATAATACAAATGTTGGTACACCTGATCATATAGATTTAATATACATTATAACACACGACAAATTTGAACTCATGCAAAGGTTGGTAACTCTGATCATATATTTTAATATACACTACAATGCATCGAGTTGGAACCTCCCACCCACCACCACCCACTGATATGCAAATCAGCTTTATTAAAAAAATAAAAAAAAACTTAGATATGCAAATCAGCTTTATTAATAAAATAAAAAATTATATTCACGAATGGTGGTGGTCCATTAAACCTCATCCCACCCCCTTGATATGCAAATCAATTTAATAAAAAAATAAAAAAATCAAATTAAAAAAATAAAAAAATTTATTCGCGGAAATTCTCGGTGCTGTGGTCCATTGGGATGCTGCGGGTCCAGCGGTGGCGGCGTCATCTCTTAGATCATGGTTTTTTATCGTTTTTTATTGTTTTTTAAGAAAGGCGGCATTCCTTTGTGGCTCAGAACCATTATTTTCCCCCTACTATCGTGTGTTGAAGTCAATCAAGCGTATTCAAAAGTGTTATGCGGCAATATTTTTTTACAATAAGGGTCTTATTTTATTGAAACCTTTTTGTTTAACGTTTTGTTTTATTTTTATTTTCATTTGTTTGTTGTGCATACGTGTTTATCTGACCATAATTATTCTGAATATTATTGTAACGTTATTTGTCTAAAGCTTTGTACTATTTTGTATCAAAAATGTATCATAGGGGCTACTTACAGAATCAGCGCCCCCCCCACCTTTCTTGGAAGTAAGGATTTTGCTTACTTTAGTGTCGGCGGTAGTGAAAATATGTATTCTTGCTATTACATAGTTGTAAATAATAACTATCACTTTATGTTTTCTATGTAGTAATAAAGCATGAACGAATATTAATAATAATTTATAATGTATTTTAAACTTGAATAGTAACGCTATAACAATTGAATATATTTTTATCATAACAGAAGAAAATATTTCTGAAATTAGAGTTTAAGTCAATTGAGTTTGCCACCACTACTGCGAAGATTGAAGTTAACTTAATACGCTCGTTCTTTACACAGCTAAAAACTGGGGGAACTTTCCTGCCGACTCCTCTACCTTCAAAAACGTTATCCCGTTGTGAACAGCCAGAAAGCTTCATCAATCGGGGCTGGTTACAGTGCTTGTAAGTTTTCACAGTTAATAAACAGGCTATTCACAACTAACCTGGCAACTGAAGGTTTGTTACATTGCACTTTATAAGACAATATTTATAATGATTAGTCTTAAGTTACTACTCAGCTCGTTACACTATGCCAGAAGTGATGTTCTCGTTGATTCCAAAAAAATATTTTCTTCCTATTATGTTTTAAAGTCATCTTTCCACTATCTGCATTACGACGCCAATTTGGTAATAATTATTTTATTAAAATATTTCAGCTTGCATTATACCTTAATTTGTACACACGTGCTCTCTCCTTCACCACACACACACACACACACACACACACACACACACAGAAGAGTAAAATTTAATTATACGCGGTCATTCGTTATTCTGTTGTTATTACGGCCGAATGTATGAGTTAATTGTTTATAAATAATTCAGCGTACATGCTCTTTTATTTTCAATTGTCACGACTTGGAGCGTGGAGCGTGAATATCATTGTACCAGCTAAATAAACCGCATTTATTTGCTGTGGACAGGGCAGATATTCTAACAATGTAATACGAATAGTCTCTGTGCTGTAACCTACCACGTTCCATAAGCTTGTATAACATATAGTAAAGGAAAAACATATCAAAATCAACTATTTAGACATAACCATCACAAGAAACAGTAATCAACTACAATATGTAAAATACAGGAAACCAACCTCCATTAACAGCACCATACCTAACGACTCCAACCACCCACCACAACATAAAATGGCAGATTTATATTTACTCTTTAACAGAATGTATAAAATACTCCTAAACATACAGGATATAAATAAAGAAAAAAATATAATTTACCAAATTGCTGATGAAAATGGATGCAGTAAAAAACTATACACAAAATAGAAAATAAAATCAAATATAAAATAAAGACTAAAAATTTAAGAAAGGATCACAGTGAACAACACATAAATTGAAATAAAAACATAATAAAAAATGGGCTACATTCATACACATAACCAATAGAAAGACAAAGCTTACAAACTATTCAAAATTACAAACACTAAAATATCTTAATAATCAAACAAAAATAACTTACAAAATCTAAATAACTCACACAACAAAGACAATACAATGACCAACGGAATAAACAAAATTGAATACCAAGGCTACAAAATATGTTACATAGGCCAAACACAAAAAAAAATTTTAATTTTATTGTAAACACTTCAACGTAAAAAAAAACATTCCGTAAATATATAAATCCAATTTGCCCACGCAATAAAAAATACAGGACACAAATTCCCAAACATAACCAACATGACATTGACAGAACGTATACCACGCAAAGGCACAATAATGAATATATGGACAAATTTACAAATACAAAAATACAAAACACAAGTCAAACTAATACCTGAATAAGTCTAAATCAACACAAAACAGGATACAATATTCAAAATACTCAATTGAATATTATAAACACTCAAAAAACAAATATATATACCATACCCACACACAATTATACCGATTTAAACTACTAAAAGCCAACAAGAAGCTGTAACATTAACCAAACTGAACACAAATATTCAGCAAAATCAAAAACTAAAATGGGTGAGGATGGGAAAAATATATAATTCTCAAAACATGTCAGTAAGAAAACAATATATCTTGATTGTAAAAAAGTAATAAATATTAAATAATTTATATATCAAGAGATTGACTGGAGCAAGAAGCGTTTGTGTGTGTGTGTGTGTGTGTGTGTGTGTGTGTGTGTGTGTGTGTGTGTGTGTGTGTGTGTAGCGTTGTGTAAGAGTTGCATAGAGTAAGTAGTCGAGATAGAAGTTAATGGAGTGAAACGGATTTAACAATGATGCAATAAATTTTTTTTACAACCCACTATGCCTTTAATACAGTTTTTAAAAAATGCTTAATTTTTCTCTGTTGACTTTCGTAACACGTACTAAAATTTAATTTTTATACAATGAAGTCAATTTAAGAAGTTCAGTCTTATCTAAACAATATGTCTTTACTAATGGAACTTGTACTAGTGCCTTTCTTTTAAATAAATTTTACAAGTGTGTATAAAATAATACAAGTTGACTTCCCTGTAATGTCGACTGCAGATCCTTCAGACGACCGGCTAATACCATCTGGAGAAATGCGTGGGTTAATTTACTCTGTCTGGCATTTGAGTAGCGTCCGGGCGTGTAAATAGTTCTCGCAGCCACGGTTATATAAAATTTCGCATTATATCTAAATTTTAAACTCAATTTCTTGCAATTTGTTTGGTTCTGCGGTAGCCACTTCTCTTGATCGTCTTACATATAACATGTCGTTTATGTGTATACACAGATGAACAGACCAATTTTATCGGCTATAAAACCTTTTACCCGAAAAAACGGCTACATTCAGTTACTAATTTCTAAAACATCTAATGTCATCAGGTATGTCTTTTTATTACGAGTACCTACCAGTAACTATTTAGATAGTTATTCAAATGAACGTGTTTTCAAGAATATTCCACAAACGTGTTGCGTACTCTGGCACACTCGCACAACAGACGTTGTTAAGTATCATTACGCGGCATCGCACTGCACTTAAAGTTGCTTTACAGGTGTAAATATACTTAAAACTAACATTTTTCACAACATTGCTTATCAACTACTTCACAATGTGTAAGCTTGCAATTTCTACTTATTCAAATATCGTCTTTCTATGCTATCATATGGCAGTATTGTTTGCTACATTCCATATGCAATTAGAATGTCCGTTGCAGTATATTACAACTAGACGTTCTGTTCGGTCGGTTTAGAATTATTATTATGAAAATTTAATTTATAGTTCAAGTTGTTTCAAAAAAGGTTTAAATGCTGAAAAATGTTTAAGTTCTTTTTTCGAAGCACTGGTTGGTTTAGATTTTAATTACCACTTACTTACCGATGTCAATCTTCTAATGTAGATCTTCTCTTTCTGTAATATATTGAAAACAGCACTATACAATTCATATAATATTTACCACTTGTTTGTATGTCAAATTGTGTAAATAAAGTTAATCTGTAAATGTGACTGTTTTGAAATTATTCAAAATCTTGGCTGCTTACTTGCCTTACTGCCAATCTGTGAAATAAATGCTCTGTTGTGTTGTTATTATAGTCTACCTTTAAATAATGGACTGACTCGATTATATATTAAATGGTAATTTATTAACAATGTAATTCAATTAAAGTTCAATTTAAAACCCTCACAAAAGTTTTTTAAAACATTAAAACAATTCAAAATCGTTAAAGATATTCTTAAAACTCAGGGCTGGTAACACTGATTTCTATGTTGTGATTCTCTAACATGATTTGGTTAGATTTCTTATTTACGATTAATAAAATCGTGAGTTCTTTGAGTATACAAGATACTTACTACAAAAAATGCTTAAATACGGTAATGACGTATTGTGGAGAGGGGGTTACATAAAATAGAAAAAGGTCAATTATAATTGTAAACAATTTTACAAGACACGCTTGCATTTAAATTTGCAAGTTTTGGTATCGCATGTGCAATACGATTATTATTTCTGTATATCGGAATAAAATTCCGTTAATGGTTATAAAAATTAAAATATAATGACTGATTTATAATTTCAGTGCAATTAAAAATAGTTATGCTTTCTTGAATTGAAAGCATTGCACTGTATCTATTGTGTACATTTCAACAACAGGTAGGTTAGAATGAAAATTTTTCTTAGTTAATTGATAAAAATATCTGAATTAAATTCATAAAATCTCATCGTTATACATCATATTAGTTAATGACATATTTATTATTCATTAACTTTGTTGACAGTTCTCAAATATTATTAAGAATCTAATTGTCTTTCGTTATCATTAAAGTCAAATCAGAATCTATGTTCAAATACATTTGTGTTAATTAATTGGTAGTTTTTCATTTTGATTCTTTTTAAAATTAATAATATTTTATTAAAAAGAAATATTATTGAGAACTTTTATTCAATAATACGTTAATTCATAATTATTAGTTATGTTAGTCATGTGTGATCGCATTTGACTAACGTAGTATCAACACAAAAATTATTATTTCAAAATCATTTAAAATTCAGTTAAATATTGTTAATTCTATATACTCCCTTATTATCACTTTTCATTGCTGGGATTATAAGTCATTGCTAGCAATGATAATACACTAAGTCTGGTAGCACTATTTACACTTCACACGTTTTGGAGGTTATGATGTTAGGTTAGTTATCTGTCTACTAAGGGGGGGGGGAACGCGCACACTGTTATAAATATACTATCAGCGGAGAAATGTTCTGTTGGCTTCGATGTCCAGTTTTTTAGTGAAGCCACGCTTAGCTCCTTTCTCCTTTGGCCGGCGTCTGCTTGGAATCAGCGTCTCTAATTGGCTGAAAGTCGTTTAATCTTGTCCCCATATGCCACAAGAAATTAATAATGTTTATTTCTCAGCGTCTGTTTTTTGGGGTTGAGAGTATAAAAAGGAAGCCATAAATTCTTTTGTAATTGACTGAATAATTACGATTGCTCATAACTTTCTTAATGTACCTCCGATTCGAAAACTAATAGTATAATGTTTTTTCTGCTGCTTTGCTCTTTATTTTGAGTCCCCACAAGCACTATTTTCGTTCATGATTAAACTATTTAGACTTTCGTTGATGCACTTTTAGTGTTTCTTATTTAAACATAATTTTTTTCACTTTTATTTATCACATGATACATATATCACTTATTGATTATGTTTCAAGTCATTTTTTCTCATTAATTATTTCTTAAATGCTAAATATTTACAAAATTCAACAATACACTTTTCAGGCGAGTAGGCCTTAAATTTCCATGCATTATTTCTTATTATTTACAATATATATTTCACTATCACACAATTCTATTGTGTTTAATTTATACCTCAAACGATTCTACACATTTGGTGCATTTTTGTAGTTACTAACATATCTTAGTTTATTTACAATAAATGGTTTTATCACACCATGTCAGGTGTCCTGTCATTCTGACACTCTTATTGTACAAATAGTTTTGTATTATGGATGTATTTTCTTCCATTAACTGGTATTTAATGTTCGTTTACATCTTATTTTGGATATTTAGTATTCCCTGCTGGGTTAATTAATCACAAGTTTCTGGTGGACTGTTACTTTCATCTAGCTTCATCTGACATGTAGGCCTACTATTGTTTTTAATGATTATTACATAAATTTATGCATTTACTGTTTGTTAAGTGTTCTCAAAGAAGTATCGAGTATTCTTGAAACTACTGTTATACTATTTTCCTCTTTCTGATTAGTTTAAATTGAGAGTTTTTTATGTAATTCTGTCAGTTACTCTGTGGTTTGGTATTTTGGCTGCTATTTGTTTATAAAATTTAAAGTATATTGTTGTGTTTTCTAGTTTATATTGGGTTTATTCTACTCATTATTTATTCTAGTTTGGTTGTGGCATTATGTAAATACTTTTATCAGTGTTTTTCTAATCGTTAATTATGATTATTTGTTGCAAATTCTGCTCAGTTGGGGTTATGTTTATATCACTGTATTACAACAATGGCTATATGTGTTAGTTTGGTTTCTTGTGTATTTTCTTACACATTTACCATAATTGGTATTACTATTAGCTAGTACAATGATTTTCTGTATTTTAACTCTATTACTGACTATTTGTTTACATAGTATTATCTAATTATAATTGGTTATTGGTATATATATTGGATGGTTATATTTGGTTTGGTTGACTGTTTTTAATCTAATACATGTTGTTTTATTTCTGATATTCTAACAATTACATCCTGTTGATTTTACTTTCCACTCTCCTGATATCTAAATGTGTGTTTTGCAATGATTTTATATTTAGAGTCAGTCATGGTAGTTACAGGTAATCAGTTCCATTTACTTTCATATTTGAGCAATTATTTCTGCACTTAACTTGAGTTTACTTGTTGTCTTTATTATATTTTATTATATTATACTTTTTACTCATAAATAATACCCTTATTGTCTGTGTTGGTTTATTCGAGATTATTGTATAAAATTGTTGTCATTTAATATTTCCACTTTCTGTAAATACTACACTATCATTGTTTGTGTTTGATTATTTCAGATCGTTGGATAATGATATTGTTACTTGTAGGCTGAGACTTTCTATAAATCATACACTATCATTGTTTGTGTTGGTTTATTTTAGCTCTTTGTATAATAATATTATTTAATTCACTTTAAGTAGCACACTTTTATTGTCTGTGGTTGCTTATTGAATTATTATACTGTCAAGAGTTTTGCTCTTGGTCACTTGGAGTTTCCTCTCAGGTTCTTCCTGATTGTGGTATTATTCCTCACTTATTGGGTACTCTTCACACTGATAATATTTTCTTCTTATTTGTTGGATATTTTTCTCACTTATTAGATACTTTCCCTTACTTATTGGATCTATTGGGTCCTGGTTGCTAACGTAGTAACTTGGTTTCACTTTTCCTACTGTTATAAATTTGACGATTTATTTAATCACAAATCCTTCCTTTCTAGGGTGCTTATTTCCTTAACATTATTTATTCGTGGATATACATGTTTGACTTTGACATATTAGTGTTGTCTTTCCTCTTGTTAGTGTGTTTGGCTATATTAGCTTAGATATGTTTATGGTAGATCTTCATTTGGGTATTTTTTGTTATATTTATTTAACGGTATTTTCTGATGCGTTACAATATATATAGTCATTTAGTCTTAATTTTAGATAATGTAGTTTTCGTTAGTCGAGTCATTCCATAATCCAACATTCCTTGCTTGGTATACATTGTGCCACCCAAGTTATAGAGGAAATCACAATGTTTTACAGAATCTTTGCTGCGTGTTTTAAAGCGACAGAAAAGAGGAAGAAATTGGTAAATTCTTCGTTTTTTGAGCGTTTGTAAGAGGTCATGGATTCTAGAGGCAGTAATCGTACGACGTGTGTGTGTGTGTGTGTGTGTGTGTGTGTTCAAGGTTTAGCAAAGATAATGTAATACTTCGAACGTATGCGTGTAGTGATGACATTACTTTTAATTAATGTCTATTGATAGAAATAAGCAAATTTTTTTAAATGTTCTCATAACATAGACAAAATTACTCTGTTGACCTCAGCAGAGAGGTTACATTGCATTTTAATGTAACTAAAATCTTAATAATTTATACTTACTTGTGTAAGTAACAAATGTCTTTACACTTAAATGATTATATTCAAATAGTTCATTCAATTACTATTAAACGTTTACAGTCTTTAAATGTTTGAAAATGAATAAATGTCAATTTCTTTGCTGCAAGGACGGGAGAACTTTTGCCTGTGTTTGAAGATTGAAGGGTGTTGCGTTTTACAGTTGATACGTCTTACAGAAGTATGCAGATCTGTCTGGCCTCACTCAGGGTCGCTTCGGATATTTTTTGTGAATTCGGAATTTACGATCGGCACGTAACTTAACAATTTTACTGCCTACTGTAAACATCAAGTGTTTATGTCCCCTGTGCATATCTTCCAGTTCTGCAGACAGCTCTAAGTGTACTCTGGCAATAATACAGTGTTACCTGGCTTCATTTCAGCATTGTCGCGTAATGCAATTATCTTTATAAAGTTTAGAGTTCATGTCATTTTATATAGTATTTCATGTAATACATATTTGAGGAATGACTTGAGTTGGCCAATCGACAAAGAATAAAATACAACACATAAATAATTCCTCATTTTGAGTGCAGTAGTTACGTAATAAATTTATAATTTACGTAAATAAGTACACTGAAATCGAATATATCCTATTTTAAATTCTTGGGTGGTGTGCATTAGGCACTGTGCTCTGAGAAATTATAGGAAATGAATCTCCTTTTTTCACCGAGAAGATACGGGGGGGTTAGTGAGAGAGAGAGAGAGAGAGAGAGAGAGAGAGAGAGAGAGAGAGAGAGAGAGAGAGAGAGAGAGAGAGAGAGAGAGAGAGAGAGAGAGACTGTGTATGTGTGTGTGTGTGTGCGCGCGCGCGTGTGTGTGTGTGTGTGTGTGTGAGAGAGAGAGAGAGAGGGAGTGAGAGAGAGAGAGAAAGTTAGTAGTACAGAATGGTGGAAAGGGTGAAAATATCGACAGATCAAAATTATCATATAAATATCTGTTGCAGCCATAGAAAGGCAATTTATAATAGTGTTTCACAGTTTCTGTTTTTAGTTCGTCATTGTCAACTACGTCATCCTGTCTGCCCGTTTCCAAATCTTTCACCACACTAATAAAAGTTCCACCGCCTGCCTGCTGTTCGTGTCACTTATCTTCTCTTCGCACTTGTTGGCAGTTTTGCTTCCAATCTCGCAATTTTTTCAAACTGATTTAATAAAAAACGTTTGTTACATTTAATCTATCGATATTCAAAATTTTCTTTGCCGTCTATATGCATTAGTCATTGGTCGAGAATTCTATCTCCACCTATATATAGTATCCCACCATTTTCTAATAAGTCTTTTTTCACCTATCTATCTGTCTACCTATTCTATACATTTAGTTATGTATCAGCAAACATATAAATAATTCTATCTACACAAATGCGCGACCGTGCAATATATGAAACGTGGGCCACCAAAAAGAAAGAAGAAAGGACTTAGGAAGCTTCGAAATGTAGTTGTATGGTAACAATGATTACAATTAAGTGGACTGATTAAGTGAGAAACGATGACATATTGATGAAAGTAGGAGAGGAAGCA
The DNA here is from genome assembly GCA_034769895.1 of Magicicada septendecula. NCBI lineage: Eukaryota > Metazoa > Arthropoda > Insecta > Hemiptera > Cicadidae > Magicicada > Magicicada septendecula. The sequence goes on from CM068367.1 coordinate 899,933,403, forward strand.
AAAGTACAGAAAGTAATACGAAAAAGAATATCTTGGTTGGGGTGATGGGTAGAAAATGATTTCAGTTAATGATCGCAGAGGGAAAGATGAAACTAAGGACGGGGAAATGTAAGTTTCGAATTCTCAATGAAATCAGAAACGGAAGGAGTTATGAACAGATGCATACGACCAAGAAAAATAAAGTGGTATCCAGTTGAAACTAGTCTAAATACAGTCACACTAAAGAGATATAATAGGCTATCATTATTTAAAGGATATTATATAATAGGTTATCAAAAATTTTATATTTTTTATTATATTCTTTTTTATACAGCCTAAAGGCACCATATGATGTGCCTTTAGGCTGTATAAAAAAGAATACAATAAAAAATATAAAAAGTTGAATTATAGGTACCATTAATAAAACAATAAGTGTAAGTATATAAAAATACATCACATTATCATTAGGTTATCAAAATTGTACAGGTCTAAACTGTATATAATATTGATCTAGTCCTACTCCTTAAAGTTGGTTGTGATAGATTGTACACATTTGAATTTGAGTTTAACTTACGGACTTTTACCATCACAGAAAAAATTTAAATGCAACGTTTCGGCCACAAAAAGTCAGCAGTCGTCTTCAGGCTAAATAAATGAATACTACTCTTACAAACCGTGATAGAAAGTCAAAGAGTAATAAAGAGTGGTATTGTTTTGAAAGAAATTACTAGTCTACTATAACCTCTTTTAAAGTTAGTTTACTACCGGGTGAATTTTATAAAATTACTCTTAGTATAAGGTGTAAGCACTATAGAATTTGTCGCAGACGTAGAGGTAACATGATTCTTGTTGAATAAATTTACGTGTAGTCATGATTCACCTTTCACAGACATTTCATTGTTAACTTGTCTGACCACATCTTATCGGAGGCGCAGACTTGAGATTTCAATAAATGATTCAATTTCGCGCCAGCGGATAAGAAGTTCCCCGTGAAGTTCGATTTAATTTCATCAGTTGAATCGAGCATCCAAATGTTATCTTCAGAACAAAAAGTGACTTCCGTTGCCGAATGAAATCTGGTATAGATAACAAATCTCTTCATAGACCTAACTTATTCAAGATACAATTAAAAGCTTTAAAATTATTACTCAATTATAAACAATTTGTAATTAGCAAAGGGGATGAGGGTGGGGCTGTTGTTTTAATGAATTGTCAAGACTATGATAAAAAAATGGGGGAGATTTTAAATTGTAATAAATATGTATCTTTATCTCGGAATTCAACAACTAATATAGAACAGAGACTGTATAATAATTTATTTAAGTATAAGAATCAACTCTTGGATCATGTTAGATCTAAGCTTACACTCCATTATTCGAAGTCTATACACACACATATGGGTTACCGGAAGTTCATAAAACGGACATACCGCTTAAGACCACTGTAAGCTCTAGAGGAGGCCCTGTCTATGATTTATCCAAACACTTGTTACCTATCGTGATTCCTCTTTGTGAGAATTCAGAATCTTTTGTTAAAAACTCTGCTCACTTGATTAGAAGGCTGAGCTTTGAAATCAAATGATTCAGATTTGACGATGAGCTCTTTGATGTGGTTAACCTTTTTCCAAGTATGCCGGTGGATAAAGCATTGAATATTGTAAGAGCATTCTTGGAAGAAGAAGATCACAGATTAGCTAGCAGAAATACTCTTTCGTTCAATGAGATTTTAGAACTTTTGATTGTATGCGCTACGTCTGTTTATTTTCTGTATAAAGGTCGTTTCTACACCCAGAAAGAGTGCTTACCGAGATGGGTTCATCTTTGTCCCATGCATTAGGTAATATACACATGGAATGGTTTGAAAACAAAATTATTAATAGGCCTAAATATTATAACCTTGAATTATAACAAAAAATTTTGTTCTTTCTTATGTTTCAATAAATTTTATTAACGTTGGTTACAAAAAAAAAATATTTTACTAAAATAAAATATTAAGAAATTTTTTTCTTTAATGTTTATTTTTTCTTTAGCTCAATTATTTTATTCGGTTAAATTTGGTTTCCCCATTAATTAATGCACTGTTATTCAAAATTTAATAATTTGTTAAAGTCTAGACGATCCCTGTCAAAAGCGGGAAAATTCTAATTTGAACAATTATTAAGTAATATTGCGTTCGACTGTGGAATCGCTTCACCCATTGGTAGACTAGCTGTGAGGCACTTTCTTCAATAAGTTATTTTAATTCTTACTCTGTCTTCTTCCTGTTATAAAATGCTGAAATTCCTTAAATTATATTTTATCTAATAAATAAAACCCTTTTGATGCATTAACTCTTGGGTTTTTATTTAATTATTTGATTTTAAATTCGAAATGTTATTTAATACATCGACTCTGTCTCTAGGGTCGAGAATTACAATAGTTGGTTTTGTTGGAATTTTTTACAACACTTATATTAATTCTAAGGTTCTTTGAACTATTACAAAAGTCAGAAATGCCGTAGCGAAGTACAATACTTACAAATTAATCTTAATTTCTATCAAATTTTACATAAGAAACTGAATTTTGTTTAATTAATATTGTATAAATAATGTCTGTTTCGTTACCGAAGCTCGCTAACGCTGCGTGGTTTGGTTTGACAAAGAAGGCGTCACCTAAACCTATTTCAACATGGCCGCCATTAAGACGTTCGTTCTTGTATTAAAGTTCATATATCCATTTCCCTTATTATGAATGGAATTATGTAAAGGTTTTTACTGTAAAAATAGTTATTTGTTCGTTTTCTTTCACTGGAGTGTTAATTAATAGTGGCTGTGATGTTTGGTTATAATACAACGACTTTCTCACCTTCCAATATTATTATAGGCTATTAGTTTTGTATACTTATTGTGTTTCTTCTTTTATTCTTATTATTGGTTTTCTGTCTTCTTAAATCTTCATTATTACTATTATTTTTATGATTTTTGAATTTAATTTTTTATAACCCTGCACACTCAGATTTGATACTTTATTACACTTTCACTCAGCCAGACATAGGACTGACCCGTTCTGCTTTCGTGCTAACAATACAATGTTACCGTTTTCTTTCGAATTTAAATAGTTTGACCAGTTTTTCTAATTCCTGATTGGCTAATTTGATTGAATTTTGAGGTCACATGACCTAATATTTCTTACAATACAGATTTTTTTCACCCTAGTACATATTACTCTCTATTTGTTAAATAGTTTATCTTAATTTGATTTACAGCATGAAATTCTTTGTTTTATTACAATTAAAAGGATACCAAATATGGCCTGTGTGTGTGTCATAATAAATGTTCTGTGTTTTTACAAAATTATGCTGTTTAAGCCATTTGGGTTTTTTGACCATCACTAAATCATAATATATTTCTGGAATTTGTCACTACCTTTGATTTATTAGGGAAAACAATCTAACAGTGGCAATTTTATGGTTTACCCCTATTAATCCCTAGTGTTTTACACTTTTGGTTAATTGATTTTATATCTTTATAAGTTAATTTCTATGTTTAGGTGATAGTGTATGCTTCTGATTATATTATTTGTTTTTTAGTTAATTTAAAAAATCTTACAATTACATACAAAATTCCTCTGAAATTACTATCCTCCTTCTACATTAACATTTTTTAACAAACCATTTAGTCCTATTTCATGCTTCCATGGGTAACATTTTTTAACAAATTTCTTCTAACATCAACATAGATTTTATAACATAGCTAAACATATAACATAACATAAAAACTGGTTATTAACATTAAAATTATTTCTGTCATATCATCTGATATGTTACTTAACTACTAGTTCAATTCAATTTGACTAGTTATTTACTATAGTAATTAGTTAATAAGCCTTAGGTATTAATGTTCCCTAAAAGAAATAACATTGTTCGTCACCAAAATAATTGGGATTCAATTATTTACCTGGCTTATAACCTATGACAACTATGGTCATCAACAAGATTGATGATTATGATAATAATATTATTCTGAACAAATGAAAAAACCATAATAAGCTCAATGCTTCATGTATTAATAGGTAAGTACCCTTGGTTATTAAACATTATCAACATTCCAAGATTGTTTGTACTCACTTTATATTTCCCACTTTTGTGTTTCTTCATTTTTTTTCTTTACACTTCACTTTTACATTTTACACTGGTATCACTTTTCCTTATTTAATATAGTTTACAATACTGCTTTCTTATAAGATACTTTGCATAAAGTTTTTCTTATTAACTAATGTATTGTACTTATTAGTTATGTTAGTGTCTTTATTCCTTTTAACTTTCTACGTTTTTTATTATTTATTATTATGATTTTCATCTTTTTTCGATTGGGTTTGCTTAAGTTTACTCTTATGGGCTCATCTGTTTCTGTCACGTTACAATATCAACAAACCTAAGTTATGGCTGAGCTATATTGATGTTCCGGTAGCAGGACACTTACCGGAATCCCACTTTCACGAATGGACATTTTGCCGAATGACGAGTAAGCGAAATCGTTTTTGCCCAGATACGTTTTTCTGAATCCATTCACACGATACTAACACCTGATAATTGGGTACGCAATAACTGCGCAGGTGGCTGTTCCGGATGTTCACTGTGCTTTCTTTTGACTCTAAACTTTGCAGTTTCCGATTGATATTCCTCTTGGTTGGAGAGATGCTAGTAGGGTGATGTCACTTTTGTTGTTTGGCTACATGGTATGGCAGTTTTGCATGTAGTTTTACAGCAATAAATTAATAATACAGATTCCCTTAAATTTACAGTGGAATTAGAAAAAAAGAAAATAGCGTTCCCTGATGTATTGGGTAGTCGTGATGTCATAGGCCTACATATTGACACCTCAGTATTCAAGAAACCAACTCTCATCTGATAAAATGTGTGTGTGTGTGTGTGTGTGTGTGTGTGTGTGTGTGTGTGTGTGTGTGTAGAAAATTTTATTTTATATTTATAATTTCTTTACCTCAAAATGTTTTCTCCCTTATTTAGAACATGTCTCGGGAATCCTATTGACTTAGGCCATCTCAGCCTTCTTAATTTTGTATCTTTTTGAGTACTTGTGTTTTGTTTGGTTGTTGTTGTGGTTTCCTGTTGGTTTCTAGTATTTTAAACTGATATTGTTGAGTGTGATTTTGGTGTACAATACACATACACACACACAAACGCTAACACATACACACACTCACACATATATAATGGCTTTCCGAATATTTTAATGACTTCCAGGCTAGTGGCTACTCAAAAAAAGGCTGTGACTGTTGCACTAGTGACATTAGGAAATCTAATAAGCAGGAAGCCTAGGTGAGAGGTATTATAGACAATACTAACGTACGTGGTGTGGCAGTAAACACTAGGAAGATAGCCTCTGAGTTTGGGTTGCGCACTGCTTATAACTCTCGCGATGTGTTACGAAAATTATTAACCGTTACAAAATCTCCGGACCTATGTTTGATACGTAAAATAATATTTATAGTATCCCGTGTGAGTGTGGTTGTGAATACGTGTCGTCCGTTGCAGGTCCGTATGAATGAGCACAGAGTGAACGTTCAGAGAGGTTTGACTTGCCGATCAAGGTTGGCTGAGCATGTGTGGGTGGCGCAGCATAAGATTTTATGCCACGACAAAAATTATTGGCAAAGAAAAGAAATGCTTCGAAATGAATGGTTCGTACAGAAGCTGCTTTTATTGTTACTAATTATTGCATTAATCAAGTTAGCAGCGAAATTCCTAACATCTAGCTTCATTCCATTCGTAAAGCACTTTAGTTACTGGGTGGCCTTAGCAATTTATGCGTGGGTGGTATTAGCGTACACGGCTTTAGGAAATAAGCAAAAGAAAGACAGCTTTGGATTACTTTCTATCCACTTTAGGCGTAAGACAATAAACAAATCAGTATCAGTATTTGCACGATGAGACTGCAGACCGTCCAACACGATACAGCATATAAACATTAGCGTTAGTCCTACTCGTAGACCTGAATTTTGACTACGGGAATGACTCAGCATACAGAAAAAATTGCTTCAATGTTCAAACGTACTAACGTATTTTGATAGGTTACAATATGTCTGGATAGTACATACGTACGTTTGTTTATTCCGGTAGCGTAACTGAATTTAAAGCTGTTGAATTTACTTTTTCTGTGCACTTACGTAAGCAGTAAACATACGACTTTTACAGATTATTACCAAGTACAATATTACGCATTTTGTTTCTTACAAAAGATAAATAAATACAACTTCTCGGATTACTAGGAGTATAGTATTTATTGTTTCTCGCTACGGGAATTATTATTTGTAGCGTATAGTATATAAGATATATTTACAATTATAATTTATTCTTATTTTTCAAACATTGATACCTGCCCATTTCCAATTAATCATACTTTCAAAATGTATTTATGTATCTATAAAATATGAAATGTAAAAGCTTCTTGATAAATCACTTTATTTTTACACGTAGGCCTACGTTCCAGTAACTATTCACAAAAAATAATTTCTGTGTATTTTAGTAAAATTTATTATTTTCTATAAAAATCACACCACACACGCACACGCACGCACACGCACGCACGCACACACACACACACACACACACACACACACACACACACACACAGCATGAGAGAAAGAGTGTCGGACAGACAGAGAGAGAGGGAGAGAGAGAGACAGAGACATATAGATAGATAGACAGACAGACAAACTAAGACAGGAATAGATAGACAGATTGTAATGTTACGTAAGATCACGACCACCAGGGTCCCAAACAACCAATAATCTAACAATAACAAATCATAAGAAATGCTACGGCCAAACTTTAAGGTTAATCACCAAGATAAATAGAAACTAACTTTAAGGGAATAAAGAATACATGTTTAACAAACTGATGAAGATGGTCAAAGAAATAATGACAATGACTGAGACTAACCCAATAGATTAGGTAAAAATGTGAAAGCCAAGGACAGAGAAAAGAAACTATGAGTGGAGTAAAGAAGAACACTACAAAGCCCAACTGGATACAAAACCAGCAAGAAGAATAAGATATGCCCTACACGAGACAAAAGAAGAATTCAGACAAGATGAATGGATCATAACAAGAAAGCCCAGAGTAAAGGACAGAGTAATGATGAAGCCTGATGAACTAATATAAATAACTATGCCGACAAAGAAAGCTTATAAAGTAAATAAATGAGATAATGAATAAAGGTCAGGACAGTGAAATAAAATTAGTAAAGGTATAAATTAACTGTGTATCTGGAAGAATAACAAAAATGAATCATATAGACCAGCCTTGTTAATAGAGCAAATGTAGGGATATTACTTATCGAATGATGTTAATAAATACTGTATAAGAATGGGTAATAGAGACAAAAGGGTGTATAATAAACCTATTCTAATAAATAACATTAGTAATACTATAATAATGGGAAATAAAAGACATTGAAATCACCATAAAACAAACACATTGTTGTCAAACCAAGATAGGAACCATAAACTCACTACATGTGAATTACGCACCTAAAACAAGAGAATTAAGTACCTAATGCCTAATAATCCAATTTTTGTTGGAGGGTAATGAACCTAAATGTTAACAGGGTAGTACCAACACAAAATTAATGCATAGGAGAAGTAGAATTATATTGTAATTAGTATAAACTAGCGGTCGCCCAGTGGTTGAAATTCGACCGTAATTCGTAAATTTTTAAGTTTGAACGTTATTTAGGTTCTTTTGTCAAAGTGTATACCTCTATAATCATTGCATATAATTTTTTTGAATTTTGTTCTATTACGTCAGTTGCGAGCGTGTACAAATACGTCATTAGCGTGTGTTGTTTGCCTTAATTCCCTGCAATACCTATGAAATTTAAAATTTAATGTTAGTAACAGTTGGGAAAAAAACAATTACTGCTTGTATTCGTATTTATTTTTTGATATAATTCATTGTCAGTTTTAATTTTTTCATGTTATTATTGAATCAGATAAACGCTAATAAAAATGAGACTTGACATTCATAGAAGTATAAGATACACTGTTTTCAATTCCAGTGGATTACATTTCATTTTTGGTAAGGTACAAAATTCGAAAACAGTTTGAAGATTATCTGCTACAAAGCTTATATAATTTTTTAATTTTTTTTTCTATGCATTAATTTTCGAGTTATTTGAAAAATATGAAATATAGGAAAAATGAGGTTTAGCTTGGCTAAGCCATATTTAAAAAGCAATAACGCGTTTTTTGACATTTCCTTGGGTTTTTTTATTGCCATACTGACCAGGTTTCGCCAAGGCCACACAGTTATTTTGCCTATCTTTTTCGAATTATATAAAATTTAAATAAAAAATTAATACAAAATAAAAAATGAAATAAAAAATACGTGCCTCGTACTTTTTCATATATTTTTCATTAAATCTAAAAAACCGGGCGGTTAAAAAAATAAATGTTGTCCATTGAACTTAAAATAGTTTGAAAGTGAATTTAATGATTCAGAACTTCTGTGTAAACGATGTTTTTTGTAAAAACTCTTTCATCATTTGCTAATTGCCCTTGGCCATTATATTCGGAAATATAAAGTCTCAAACCATCGAATGATCGAACTCTACTTGCTGCGGCGTACAATTGACCATGTGTAAAAACTGGCTGCCTCAATAAAATTCCAATTTTTTCGAATGTTTGTCCTTGAGACTTATGTATTGTCATCGCAAATGCAGGTATAATTGAAAATTGCATTCTTTGAAAGTTAAATGGTAAAACAGTACCGGAATATGTTAAATTTATAGCCTACGTGGAATCAAAATTCTCTTATTGCGTGCGGTTCCAGTTAAAACTTCGCAATCAATAGCATTACGATGCATACACTTGATGCGCATTCTTGTTCCATTGACTAATGCTTCCTTTGTATTTAAGTTTCTGATCAGTAAAACGATGCAATTAACTTTCAATACTAACTTATGTGGTGGCAAACCACTAATAGTCAAAGAATTCAAAAACTCTACTGGATAGTTATTGATTTCATTGTCATCATCACAAATTATTTTATCGTAGTTATGATATGTTTTCTATTCACCTGGTATTCGATTAAGTATATCAGTATTAATAAAAGTACAATCATCATTCTTAGGTGCTAAAATAACTGACTTCAATATGTTATCTGAGAGTATGTTTTCGGAAATATTTCCATACACCTCATTAATAATATTATTTTCATCTCCTATTAATTGCTGAGGTATTTCAATAATATTTTCACCAAACTGAGGGAATTGTGGGGCTTCATCATTACCAATTTTTTCAAGAATTCGACAAATTCTATTTCACTTGGTAAGGCTCTCGTATTTTGAGTAAACGTTACTTTATGAAAATAAACAAATTTATGCCAACTCGTGACACAATTTTCAATTAAAGTTGCACGTGATCCATGTGGGACAACTGGTAACATTTGCCGAAAATCACCGCACAGAAGTATCGTTTTCCCTCCAAATGGTTTATGTTTATCATTTTCATCGCATAGATCCTGCAATAATCTATCTATGATCTTCAACACTTTCAGTGGGAACATAGAAATTTCATCAATAATTATCAATGATGATGAATTTATGTAAGGTCCATAGCTACTATTTGCGGTAATATTCGCTACAGAATTTTCCAAAATGGGTATAGGCAATTTAAACACATTGTGTAAAGTTCTACCTCCAAGTAATAGAGTTGAAGCTATGCCACTGAACGCTGTTGCAATGCAACTAAGATTAAGCGAATTTAATTTGTGAATGATTGCTGTTTGTATGAACGTTTTTCCACAACCTTCATGAGCGGTTAAACAAAAAACATTAGATCCAGTATCATGATGCAAAACTTCACGAATCACACGATCAATTAGATTACGCTGTTCAATATTTGCAGTTTCATAATGCTCACAAAACAGAAACTCTTGTTCTATTGGATCAATAGTATTTGCTTCGTCTGTTCTCTGCGAATACGTGGGAACTGGTGAACCAAGTTCTTGACATGACAAATTATGAACATTCAAAATATCTTCAATTTCTAATAGAGCTGTATAAAGGATATTTCTTCGTTGTAATCTCTCAAAAAATCTTTACTAAGATATACTTTAAAATCATTCCATAACGCCAATGCATTGGCTGGCACATTTAATGCACAAATATAACCAAATAAATTTCGCATTTGTTTTGGTGAATGTAATTCTTTTGCTTCATTTAAACATTCGCGCCATTCATTATCATTTGAAGCAATGCCGCGAGCATGGCACGCTTCAACAAAAGAAGTGTGTATAACTCCATTGTATGTTCTAACATCCTCAAATGATTTTGGACCACAGACATGTAATAAAAGCAATCGTAAATGGAAAAGTTCGAAGTCTTTTGGTGATACTACATATATGCGTGTAATGATTTTATCACCTCCACGCCTTCTCTTCTTCCATTTTTTTCGGGAATCTTCCCACACATAATGCAAAGGAATTTCAGTATACATATATTCATGCGCTGATGGATCTGATCGATTCAATTCAAAAAATGCTAATAATTTTATTTGTCTTGCATTTTCAATTGCTTGACGTTCTTGCCCTTCTCGAAAGTAAACATTCTGTCTACGCGGTAAATGAACGTCAAGTCTAACAATGACATGTGATTGAAAATGCATTGGTAATTCATAGATGCGCCATACAGCTTCAGTTCATCCGACATAACGGCCATTTAAAAAATTTTTAACTTCATCAATTTGTATTTCTTGACCTGGTTCATTTCTCTCTGAACCTAATTCAACAGATGCACTGTCATAGCCTTTATACACGTATTTATAAATGTATTTAACACTTTTAACTGTAGTGCATACTTCAACATTTATATGGCAATTAAATTTGGCAAGTAAATACGGATTGTATGGTACAACATAACGATTGTCGAGGCAACTACCGCGAACTTCAGCATTAATACCATTATCACGCCTTCTGTATAATGGATATCCATTTAATGATTCACATGTAAATTCATTAAATCGTTTTGGATAATTTTTTGTGCATTTTCCGTCTCTCATACATACAGAATTTGGATTAAGTACACCGCATGGACCATGCATCATGTGTTTTACAACATATTCATGTAATGTAGGATGTGTTTGAATTTTAGGAATCTCCGCAGATACAACTTTATCAATATCGGTAGTGTTAACAATTTTATCTTGCTCATTTAAAGAGAGTAAAATGTGAGCATGATGCAATCCTCTCTTTTGAAACTCAATTGTATAAATGAGTGCTTCAACTTTATCGAAGATTTTTTTTAGTGTAAGGCCCTCAATTAATGCTTTCAGTTTGGACTTGAATACACGCACAACAATATCAGGTCGAAAATTAGCTGACTCACCTACACCAATATTGCTAACTATTTCAGGCCAACTTGGATTGTAAGTCATTGTAATAAACAAAAAAGGCTTTCCGAAATGTTGTACAATTGACACTGCATCTAAATAATTCTGATACATATTTCTTGGAGCTCCATTGAATGAAGATGGTAAAATTACTCTACGGCCAACATTATTGGCATTGGGGTTCAATTATAAATAATCTGTTAAATTGTTGTGAACTTCAGACCTAAGACTTGTTTGATTTTGTCGAATGAAATGTAACCTTGTGCCGTCTATTCTCACATACATATCAACTATCCACTGCAGAAATAATTTTTGTGAATGGTGCAACATGCTAAAATCTTCTCTAATTGCAAGTCGATAGGCTGCATACTGAAGCATGGTTAATTTATTTCTGGGCGCTCTTAAATTAGATGTAGTTGGTACATTATGAGAAATATTGATATGCCACCCAGTATCACCATTTGTAAAAAGTAATGGATACGCTAAAGGGTCCAATGATGAATCCAAAACAGAGATATTTTTAATGGTACCATTAACTTTTGAAAACGAAACCATATTTCGTTCAAAGGGTGGCTCACCATCAACTGTACTAAATATTACTGCTACATCAGTTTGAACTGGATCATTATAACGGCGTAGATCTAAATCACGATTTACTTTAATGAGCATACAAATTTCTTTATTTTGATTTTCAACTCTCTGACAATGATCTTTCATTGCAATGAATGACCGAACGAAAGGATTAATGCGTTCCAATTCAAGAGAGATTTCGCGCATTATATTGTTATTGCATGTTTGATTATAGTGTTCATGTAATCTATAATTGACAGCAGTGTCAACATCATAAAAATATAATTGCGCATAACATGGTGAGCGACCATATCCAGCAGTCATTGGACCTGATCTGTGATAAAAAACATCATGTATTTTAAAATGATACACTCCACGCGTAACCGTATCCGAAATTTTAGCTTCTGAGCTAACCATAGCAAATGATGAATTGTATTTACGAATGTTTTCAAAATAATTTTTTGACTTTCTTTTTATTGAAGGTTCATTTGAAGTAAGTCCATCATACAATGATTTGAAGTATTCATTTTGACTTAAGGCCAGTAATATTGCTTTACCCTTATGACAACATGAAGTGAATGCAGTCCTTTCACCTAAAGTGACTTCAGATTCGAAATGTTTTGCATTGCAAAACCTGCATTGAAAATGCATTAATCCACAATCAAAAGTATTAAAATTTCTTGGAATGACATTCAGTGCGCATTTAAATGTATCCCTCAAAATAATTTCATCATTTTGTATACTATTTACACTATTTATATTTGCATTTGGTCTATTATCATTTTGACTTTCACGCGAATATATATTCCTTCTTCTTTGTCCTCTCACTCCGACCCGTCAATGTTCTATGTCGAGGCATAATGGAAGTAGGTGCGAATATCTGAATGTAAAAAAAAAAACATGTAATGAAATTACTGAAACTAAGATTAGACAGGGTTTAATTTAAAAATAATAAAATGTACTCACTTTTTTGAAACCACGAATAATAATTAGGCGAGAGTAAATCAATTCAAATTGCTGCTACAAAACTTTCCTTTTGCAACAGGTGTATATTAAGCAAGCTGTATTTCACTTTCAACTGCACATTAATATGTAAAACACAGATATCTAATATACAAAATATAAAATAAACGCTTTTTTGCCTTGACGTACACTCCACAGACTATTGAAAAAGGAACATTTGAAATCACACAAAATTCACAGCTCATTCAGTCAATCTGTCAGTATTTATTTGTTGGCAATATTTTAAAATTCTTTGGCGACATTTTGTACTCTGTGCGACTGTTTGACCACAGACTATTATGTGTTTGACATTGGCAGTATGAACGTAAACAAACGACAGACTATTATGTGTTTGACATTGGCAGTATGAACGTAAACAATGAATGTTTTATTTTATTTTATTTAATGTATTTGTAACACATATTATATATAAATTTTAGCTTTCTGCACTCCTTCTCCATATAAGCTTTAACTATGCCAAATCTCACACTCCTCCGTGCGCGCAATATGCTTAAAAAGGGGTACAAAGTTTTCACTTCACGTATTAATATATAGATACAACCAATAAGTTAAACATTCTGAAGTTACCTAACAAATCTTACAAAAACTGTAACAATAAGGTATAAAAGAGTTGAGACATTAGTGTCAAAAGAACCAGCAAGGTTCACAGTCACTTTTATAATGTAAACCAATTGTAATTAGATTAAAATTATAACAAGATAATAGAAATTAGACATACTGGTACCTTGACACCAGATGCAAGAAGTTTTATTGTATTAACAGAGAAGGGTGATATACTATTACCAATCAAATGATGGTAACACCTTAATATAATTACTATTACAATTTTGTAAAGGAGAATGATCACTAAAATGAAAAATAATTAAGAGTTAAGAGTAAAGATGTAACACCATATAGTGCTTTAACTATAGGTGAACCCAAAGGGTATAATTCAGGGAATAATTGTGTCAAAACCACCAAAGGTAACTGCTAAAGGTTGTAATAGTTAATTCAGAGAAATAAGTAACAATATTCAGAACTAATCCAATAGTAATGAACAGACCACTGTTAAAACTAACTTGGGGGGTAATAGGCCTAAAGGAGCCCAGAGTCTGATACTAAATATTAAGCTATACAGAGTATCAGACTAAACCAACTGTAGTAAAATAACCAGATAGACAAGACACCAAGTAATGGTTAAAAGGTAACCAATATAAACAATGTATTATAAGATTAGAGCAGAATAAAAATTAAGGCCTAGGTGTGCCAAACACAAAATATGTCATTAACAAAAATACACAAAAAAGGGTATTGATTAAGTCAACCAATGACAACCAGAAGTTGAAGGGAAACTTTAAGAATAAGTGTCAAGTGTAACTAACTCTTAAAATACCTTCAGTGAATAACATCATGTAAATCTAAACCATAATGCTATCTGTACAGCAGGGTTTATACTCAATTTTAGAATTGTTATCATAGATAACTGATTTATAATATAACTAAAGGACAGAAAGAGACTGAATAATCATCAATAACACTAATAGTGAAGTTAAATTTAAATAATATATCCTTAAATTTTTAGTGACCGTCAATCAGTGAATGTTTTAGTGGATAGTTAGTGAGGATCGGTCAATAATACAACTTTTAGTTATTTTGCGTCGACGTTTCGACAATATTTATTGTCATCTTCAGGACAATTGTTGCTGACGCCAAACACACAACTGTAAATTTTAACTCAAAAATTTACAGTTGTGTGTTTGGCGTCAGCAACAACTGTCCTGAAGATGACAATAAATATTGTCGAAACGTCGACGCAAAATAACTAAAAGTTGTATTATTGACCGATCCTCACTAACTATCCACTAAAACATTCTTAAATAATATAAAGTAAGATAGTTTTAAATGAAAAATGTAATAGTCATAAGTTGTGAAAATAAGTAATTATCAAACATAAAGAATTATGGCTTGAGGGGTATCTAATTGATCTAGAGAACAATTGAAAACGATTGAGATGAGTCAATTAGAACTCCCAAGTACCGTAAGAAAGTTAAACGCATTTTAAATATTTGTGTAAATTGAAGAAAATATTTTCGTACTCTTGACATCAAAAACCGACGCCGACGGAAGCCACCAGTGAGGTGTCATCGAGATTTCAACCAATCAAATTACCTATAACGAGGCTTGGCCAACAAAGGGACACCAAGCTAAGCGTCATTCTTATTGTACAATCGACTCACGAAACAAGACGAGAGTTCTCGACGCCAGAAAAGTAATTTTACCTAACCTGTGCGGATAGTAAACGTCATAGTCAGAGTTAATACGAATCAAAATGTCTAAAAGGCATTAATAAAGTGATTTAACGAAATAATAAAGAATAGTGAAGGTGCGAATATGATTGCCAGTGTACAATCTCGGCAATCGCGGTATTATAAATAAAAAGGGAGTATAGTGGTTTGATAATCTTATTATAGACTTAAGAAGTGAACATAACCTGACACTGTATAGTATTACGAATAAAAAATGAACTTTGAAGAGGCGTTAAACCTCATAAAGTCAAGTAACAAGTAACTAGGGATAAGAATTAACGAAATTTAATCGCTCTGATTATAAAGTGTGTGTTGTCTAACTACATCAAAACAGTATGTTTTACTAAATCGAATAGGTTAAAAGTCAATGTAACAACATTTCATAACCTGTTGATATGTTATTAGAAATAAGGAAATTACCTGATAAAGGATATCCAAAATAGTAGTCTAGCGATATTTGGATCTACTGAAGATGTTATAACTTTAGTAAATTTGAATTTTCTTTGTCAATTGACCACATAGATTTTTAATGAACTTAACTGGCATTATATTAGACTCGCCAGTCTAGCCTAGAAGTTGACACAAGCCGTCTGTTTACGTTTTTATAAAAGTAATGAAAATGAGATTTTAGTTATCCAAGGTGACCACTCTCATATTAAACAATAATAATTGTTTTGTTGTGTTAACGTTTAGTATCTTGTAAGCTAAAAGAACCCATGTTGATTAAATTTATTGTAAACAAACATTGTGGAGTGTTGTATACACATTCGCAGATTGACCACCCTGAGATTTTAATAAGAGTTTGATAAAAAATGAAAAAGTAATTGTAAAGTTTAGCCTTCTTATGTTAAAGGTTCAATGATATTAATGATCAGATTTCAACAAGAAATAAATTATGTTTAACTGAATAACTAGAGTTGGCCCGATTATTTTAAGAAGATAGGCATTTACAGGGTTGGCAGAAGACACGCAACGGTTGGCAATACAAACGGCGCCACGAATGATTTGAATTAATCTTGTTTCTTAGGGAAGCTGATACACTTTACCTGATAACGAGAACATCACACACAGTAAGTACCGTTATTCTAAATTGTCTTGATTACAGTTGGAACCAACGCCGCCGAAATTATCTACTAGTGAAGAGGAACCAAACTCTGTCCGATACTCAACATTCGACCAACGATGAACAGATTAAACCAGTAAAATAATCTTGAACACTTTAACTCAACAACTTTATAATAATAAATAA
This sequence comes from Magicicada septendecula, assembly GCA_034769895.1. Lineage (NCBI taxonomy): Eukaryota > Metazoa > Arthropoda > Insecta > Hemiptera > Cicadidae > Magicicada > Magicicada septendecula. The sequence continues at coordinate 899,949,896 of CM068367.1, forward strand.
AAACCAAACCAATCATAAATAAATTTATAAACAATTTAATTAATTAAACTAAATCAAAATAATACTCGTACGGATCTAGTTTACTTACAAAATGACGCCAAAATCGTGTGGCTTTTAAAGTGTAGGATTTCAGTTATTTAACAAGATAGACAGCTGAATGTTCAATTAGTCCTCTTCAATAATGATAAGAACTGACTACGGTTTTGTTTGTATTCATTTAAAACTGGATTTTCAACTTCATAAGTTATTAAACTAGACAAAGCGCTGTTGTAGGGATTGTACTAACTTCATTTATTACTTTGAGAAATGTGTTATAAATCGAGATAATTTCTATACATCTTGCTTCTTCGGGGACGGCAAGTGATAAATGTGAATCGTCCTTTGTGTGTTATTATTCTGATTGATGTTATTGTTTATTGAAATACGATTAGCTGACGACATTTGGTTTCCACCTGTTTTAAACTAACACCGCTTCTCCCCATGTAGCTTTGCAGTTTGAGAAGCATGCTCTGAATTCATATCGCAGTGTAGCCTTCTAATTATTTTGTTTCCTTCATTTTTTATTCTTATTACAGCAGCAAAGTCAATATTATTTATTTAAGTTTTATGTTAAGTTGATTTGTCATTTTTAAAGTCCCTTTTATATTCTAAGTTGATATTTCATTTTCTTTTAAGTGATAGCTTTACGTCTCCAGTTATGGAGTCCTTCTATATAGGTGGGTAGGGTATAAGTGTCATAGTTGTCATAAGTAAACAATGTATATTCGAATTCAACTTGATTTCTAACTTGTATATGTTCAAAATCTTAATAAAATGTTTTATGTATATGTTGTAAATGCTGTCTTGCCAATATTTCTGTAGTTATAAATAGGTATTTGTTGTACAGACACATAAAATAATAGTAGCTATAGTTTATATTCAAACACATGTACTACAAAAATACATCTGTTTTCTTTTAAATGAACACCTTTTGTTTCATAAAGTGCAGTAAATGGATGTAAATTGTTTAAATAATGAAAACAAGTGCATAAATTTGACGAATAAAGTTTGACAAAATTATTGTATATTAATTCCTTTACAGAACTCTACGTCAATTAAAAATTAAGGTAAATCAAGTTGTTTATTAATTCGAGTTTCAGGGATTCAGTGCATCACTTTATTTTCCGTAATTAAACCAAACTTCAATGGAGGCACCAGCAGCTAGCGAGGGAATTTCATTAAACTAGCATTACAACTTCTTTAATAAATGCAAAACTCTGCTGCCTATTCCGTCAGTGCAGAGTTTAATTGCTGCGTTCCCGTGCATACACATGAAAACAGATGAAATCATAAGCAAATTTATTATAGGTTAAATATTTCCTGAAAACACATTTTTGAATATAAATTATTCCGTTTTACATTTTAGCCTTTACGCGCATTTGAAGTTTTTATAGTTAAAAAAATGAGGTCAAACGTTTTTAACAACTCCTACTCTTGTGGCTTACTTTTAACAGTGAAATTTATTTATTGCAATAATTGTTTTAGAGAATCAAGTACACATAAACATCTGAGAGATTCAAAACGATAAGATGGGGTGAAGCAACGGTGAAGAAAAGATAAGAGAGAGAGAGAGAGAGAGAGAGAGAGAGAGAGAGAGAGAGAGAGAGAGAGAGAGAGAGAGAGAGAGAGAATATAGAGAATGGAGGTTGAGTGTTTTGATTGTTATTCTACATTTTAAAAGCAAACAGTTAAGGAAGCAGTTTAGTTATCTTAATAGGCTCCCCTCTATCTACGTGAATTTTTAAAAATTTGTATAAATCTATCTTAATTCAAGTTAATATGTTTAGCAATATTAAGATAACCATGCAGGGAGATGTAATTCAATTGCTGAATGATGTTGCAAAAATATTGTTTTAATTACTGGTAGGTCTATACTTTTGCGAGGATAATACGGCTAGCAATCTCTGGTAGAGTGGGATATTATTAAATACAGTTACGCTTAATGTGCTCTCATATATACCCCGTGTGTTATATAAATTCCTTTTGGCATCATTTTATCTGCACTGATATTTTCTCTCAATCATTACCATGATATTTTCATCCACTTCTTGATGTTTCCAGCAGTAATACGCTACTTTAAAAATATATACTTTTTTAATTTTGTGTCCACTATGCCGAGAATATTTTATGTAGTGATACCAGTTCTCGTGTACTTTTCATTGCCAAAATTTAACTGTATTATACGACAATTATTTCTTATTGAGTTTTACACTTTAGCCGAAGTGTTTCAGTTTCGAGCATAATAATCTAACATTTCATCTTCTTCTATCACTTACATAATGCATACCTATTACAGGCTATGTTAACTGGTGAGAGGTCATGAGACGTACAAGTTTTAGGGGACGTTGAATTATGAATGATAGTTGAGCTATTAAAAAAGTGGGGTTGTCTTAGCATTGTCATCCGTAACTCCTTCGCCTGATTTCCCTTTCAGATACTATGCTAAACGTTGACACAAAAGACACACTGTGTATTTGTTGATAGACCCTAAGTATTTGATAATGTTCGAAAGATCATTATCGTATGATAAAAATACTTGATAGCGTCGAGGTCAAACCAGAGTAAGAACGACTAACGACAGTGTTGCCTCAAGGTAGTCTAATTATTCACTACCCTCAGAGGAACAAAAGTTTAATACATTGGAGTTCTTGTAAAATTTTTAGCATTACGAAAACCCTTCAAAAATTATTTACGCGCGCCTCTATTTCGCGATGCTTGATTGTATACCTTAATTTACAGAGTAATACTAGAGTATTTCTGTTTTTCAGTATACACAAAATGTTTAATGTTACTAAACAAACTTTTGAAGGTGTTACATAAGGTGTTAAAAGGAAATATATACATATACAAAAACTAAAACTAGAAATAATTATATATATATATATATATATATATATATATATATATATATATATATATATATATATAGCGACAATACAAGCATAGGCTGTACTCTGCATTTATTAAATAAAATAAATATTTAGATTAATTTTAGAAATATGTAATAAATAAGCAGGTGTGAGATTGAAAGCTGAGTTTATACGCAGGAATCAACATGCACGATCACGCGATTGTCGCTGATAGTGTGTACACTAGTAAATAGAGTGTGTGCGTGAGGCCTGTTCAAGCCTAAAAGTTTGCAATCTCACCCCAAATAGATGCTAAATTATAGTTTTATTGAATTATAAGCAAACCGTAAATGGTAGAAAAATTGCAAAGACTTCTAAATATGCATAAAAGTAAAACACATGTGCAGTGCGAAAACGGTGTGAATAGGACGTTCAGTGCGAATTCTGTGCGATTTTAAGAGCGTAGTAATTACACGAATTATGCGAGTCCGATGGCAATTACACAGAATATGTGTAATTAAATCAAACAATGTTAGAACACCTTGAAATCCGCATTAGACATTGCAATTGGGAGAAATGTGCGAAAATATGAAAGTGGACGATAGTGGTGGAACTGACGCCACGAACAATTTCTGACATGCAGAATTCTGTTCCGACAGGTGTGGTTTCTTGATTGAATATAAATACGGGCACAGTAGAGCCAATTTTACTCTCAATCAGTCTTCAGAAGCGGCGGGACGCTATGTTCAGTATCGACGTGATTTTTAAATAAACTGTAAAGTCGGATGGACGATACGTTCATCCAAGTATCAAATAGTAACTCTTAGTTTGATTTTAAATACGATTATCGAACATACTCTAGAAGTCTACAACCACAAACGTTCAGCACTCAAGACAACCGACGAGGTCACATCAGGCAGAGGAACGCTATGCAGAGCAATAGAGGCGTCTGCTAGGACAACAGCAGCTGGTGCAGAGCAGCATATCACTCTACATTACAGCAACCAGATGGGACTATGAGGGACGAGTAACTGGAGGACGACAAGTGGAACCGGAGAACGTGCAGGGAACTCCATTAGAAGAGGACATACGCATCAACGGAGGACATGGGTACGATCTACAGAATCGAGGTGACAAATAATCAATTTATAATTTGTAAATGAGAGAATAAAGACATTGAAAAGACACTTTAAAATTTAAAAATAAATAAAAGTTATGTAAAATGTAGACAGAGATAAGAGAATATAGCTAAATTCAATAAGAATTTTTTTTCATGATGAACAATTAATTTAAAGTTAATTTAATCGTTGCTTGAATGATTAACAATTAATTTAGTAAATGTACATTTTTATTTAAAGCTTGTAAAGTAATCAATGAGTAATATTACACGCAATGCATAAAGTAACGTAGTTGGTAGTTATATAAAAAGAATAACAATTCTCTTATTCAATTTAAATTTTTATCAATCATTAAGATGTATGCAATGCATAAAGTAATGTAATAAAAAAAATATAAAGAAACGAAAACAAAACTGCAATAAAGCACACAGTCACACTGAGCGGTCGAGAAATTTTAGATTAACAAATAAATGTTTAGCATATACTTTTGTTAATATAGGATATAAGATTTATTTTATGATGAATGTACTCCAACAAAGAAACGTTTAAACAAACAATAATGAATATTTTATGAAGAAGTAAATGCGATTTTAAACACACTTGTGATTTTTTTTAGTAAATTAATGAAAATATCTTACAATTCAATCAATGACTACTCTTATTACGATTACACCCAAACTCCATTTATAAATACACGGTATCAGTAATGTTGTATGGTTATACCACTACACAATTTAAAATACATTTAAATTGGCAATTTGTATTGTTAAAAAAATATATATATATATATAAACCAAATACCGCTCACTCACTCATCACGAAATCTCCATAACTATGAAGCCTACAAACTTGAAATTCGGCACGTATGTTCCTCTTGGCCTCCAGGTGCCCGCTAAGAAAGAGTTTTGAAAACTTTAACGCCTAACCGCGAAAAAACGCGAACAACCGCTAAAAACCTTGACACCGATAATGCAGCTTTTTTCAACTGTACGCTTCCTGGAAGCCTAATGTTTATTTTTTTACTTTCCTCTAGGCTTTTGGGGAGTTACTGAAACAGTATTTGCATCTAACCCGTAACCACGAGGAGGCGCGAAAATAATCGCGAAACATTTCACCCTGTCCCTCTAATCCTTGCTATGTGGCGTTGTCAGTCTTGTATGAGCAGCTGTTCGGTGTGGTTGTACTGTCGTGTGCGGTAACTTCATATTATCGCTATCTTTCTTACTAAATAGACTTATATTTGTAAGTAATACTGCAACAAAAAATATTAACAAAAGGTTTATCTGCTTACTCGAACAAATCCAAGCAGCCGGCCAGGGGGCAGCGCGTGCGTCTGCTCGTCCGTGTAGGACTGTGTGTTTGTCTGCGGCTTGTGGTTGTTTGTATCTGTTTATCTACAAAACATAAACACAAGGCCAGAAATTACTCATCTGGAAGTATACGCGTCTTTTAATTTATCTGTCTATTGTAATTATCGACAATAATGAATTATCAGCAAACAGGCCTGTCAACTAACATTGAACCTGTGTCTACGGTCCACTCAGGAACTGCATTACCTCCAGTGTCGCAAAATGCTCCTCAATCCTATAACAGTCAACAGCCAGGCAGAAATGTTAATGTTGATTTCACACAACACGGATCCTACAGCTGGCAGGTGGTGAAAAAACGAAAAAGAAATCGCCAATCTTCAGAAAACACATCTGAAACACACACTCAGCTTAATAACCACAACAGATTTACGGTGTTACCTATAGATGACCCTGATGACGTCCAACCTACTCAAGTCTTGACTTAGCCGAAAGTACCTAGACCTCCTCCTGTATACCTTCATGGTGTCGTCAATTACAATGAAATGGTCAATAACCTCACACAAATTTTGGAATCAGAACAGTACAGTACTAAATCGGTCGATGACAATACGGTGAAAATCAACACTTTTGCACCTGATTCTTACAGAAAATTAATCCGTCACTTCGAGGACGAAAAAATTATTTACCATACATATCAAATTAAAGACCAGCGAGCATACCGGGTTGTCATAATAAACATTCATCCTAGCATCGGTGTACACATTATTAAAAAAGCACTAAAAGAAAAAGGACACTCAGTCAGAAACATAATCAACGTTCGACACAGAGTCGAGAAAACACCCCTCCCTCTCTTCTTTGTTGATCTTGAACCTGCAGCAAACAATAAACAAATATATAACCTAAGGTCTTTAGGTAACATACAGATTACTGTAGAACCACCTCGGAGAAAAAACTTCATAATACTGTGCACTCGTTGTCAGTCATACGGTCACAGTAAGACGTACTGTAGAAAACCTTTCCAGTGTGTCAAGTGCGGAGGTGAACACAACTCTAACGATGTTCCAAATCTAAGGATACACCAGCCACTTGTGCATTATGCGATGGTCCTCATACAGCTAATTATAAAGGCTCTGAAGTTTATCAAAATCTGCAGGCCAAAAAAAGCCCCGTACCTAACACCACACCTAGGAGAACCCCTTCAATGTTTAGGACTATGAACACGGAACAGAACATGAATACCCGTAACGTCTCTTTTCCTACTTACGCTCAAATTGCAGGACTACAGCGACACTCAGAATCCTCGCCCCCTTATGACAGCAATCTCAAACAGACAGCAAATGAGGACATCACTCTTTCACACTTCCTGACAAAATTTGAGACTATATTCAGTCAACTCATGCAGCAAAATAGCGTCATGCTTAATCTCCTTACAACACTTGTCAATAAACTTTCTAATTAATAATGAATAACAATTACAGGATTGGATTATGGAACGCCAATGGACTCTCTCAACGCACCCTAGAACTCAAAGCTTTTCTTATTGACAACAGGTTAGACGTAATGCTTATATATGAGACACATTTCACAGACAGAAGCCATATTAGGATTCCAGGATTTACTGTTTATGATACCCACATCCTGACGGTACAGCTCGTGGCGGAACCGCTCTGTTAATCCGAAACAACATAAAACATTGTCTCTTCTCTAAAGTCAAAACTGCTCACCTACAGGCGACAAATGTTTTAATTGAAGATCAAAGAGGCCCTCTAATTGTTTCTGCAGTCTACTGTCCCCCAAAATACAGAATCAATGAAACTGACTTCAGCTCCTTTCTTAGAAATCTTGGTGCACGTTTTATGGTGGGAGGTGACTTTATTGCAAAACACCCGCAATGGGGTACGAGATTAGCTAATCCAAGAGGTAGAATTTTATATAACGTCATTAGACTAGAATCCCTGTCCTTTCTGTCCACTGGTCAACCAACCTATTGGCCTTCGGATACAAATAAAATACCTGACCTCATTGATTTCTTTTTAATACGAGGCTTGTCTCATAAATACAACAAAGTTGAATCTTGCCTTGATTTATCCTCTGACCACACTCCAATTATTGCCACTATTAGCAATACTATAATTGAGTCTGAAAGTCTACCAACACTCACAAATCGTAATACTGACTGGGACTACTTTAGAGAGATTATAAATGATAATATCTCGCTAGAACTTCCACTCCACACGCCTGCTGAATTGGATGCGGCTGTTATCTCACCAGAACTTTTCAAAAATCAGCCTGGGAAGCTACAGCCAGCGAAGAATAAGCACTTAAACCTTCTTCTGGTTGTCCGAAAGAAATTAGCTGAGAAGCGTAGATTGCGACGAATTTGGCAGCATACTCATCATCTGGATGATAAAAGAAAGTGGAATTCCGCGGCCAGAAAACTAAAACGATTGTTAGAAAAATTAAAAAATGAAGGGATTCAGGGTTATCTAGAAAATCTGTCACCTAATGAAAGTACTGATTATTCCTTGTGGAAGGCTACTAAACGATTTAAAAGGCCTCTATTACAAATACCACCAATACATAAACCAGATGGTAGCTGGGCGCGAAGCAGTACAGAGAAATCCCAGATTTTTGCCGAACATTTGGTCAACGTTTTTCAACCTGAAGCCCCAGCAAGAACGTCTCTTTCAATGAAGAGGTACAAAGATATTTACACTCCCAGCTCCAACTGACTCTACCTATTAAGCCTTTTAAGGTTAAGGAAATCAAGGAAATAATCCTGTATAGTTTGAAAAGTAAAAAGGCTCCCGGCATTGATTTGCTATCGGGGAAAGTTCTAAAGGAGCTGCCTCAAAAAGGCGTTGTACTATTAACATACATTTTCAACGCCATACTCAGACTTGAATACTTTCCTCTTCTCTGGAAATCGGCTCAAGTAATCATGGTCTTAAAACCTGGTAAAAACCCTCAAGAGCCCTCTTCTTATCGACCCATAAGCCTTCTGCCGATACTTGGTAAGATCTTTGAGAAGCTGTTTGTAAAACGACTTATGCCAACAATTGTAGAAAACAACCTAATTCCGGATCACCAATTTGGCTTTCGAGAAAAGCACTCTACGGTAGATCAAATACACAGACTAACAAATGTTATCAATAAATCGTTGTAATCGAAGATGTTCTGCTCAGGTGTGTTTCTCGACGTTTCCCAGCCATTTGACAAAGTCTGGCATCTTGGACTCTTATACAAAATAAATAAAAATCTGCCACATAATTGTTACCGTATTCTACATTCCTACATAGTGGGCAGAGTGTTTCAAGTCAAGTACTCGGATGCTACTTCTCCTCTATTACCAGTGGGGCCAGGTGTTCCGCAGGGTAGTATCCTGGGTCCTCTGCTCTACCTCTGTTCACCTCGGTCTTACCGTCAGCAAGCGAAACCACTGTTACTACTACCTACGCCGATGACACAGCAATCCTAGCGACACACTCCGACCCCTCAATAGCATCTCTTATACTACAAGAATCATTAAACAGCATTCAGTAATGGCTTGATAAATGGCGCATGAAAATCAATTCATCCAAGTCAGTCCACATTACCTTCACCACACGTAAGGCAAACTGCCCTACAGTAACAATTAACGGTCAACCAGTACCGCAAGATGAAAGTGCTAAGTACCTTGGGATGCATCTGGACAGAAGACTAACATGGAAAAAACATATAACATCTAAGAAGATTTAACTTAATCGCAAGGTCAGAAACGTCTACTGGCTGATCGGCAGAAAATCACGGTTAAGTCTCGTCAACAAACTGTTGATCTATAAAGTAGTTCTTAAATCGGTATGGACTTATGGTATTCAACTTTGGGGTACTGCTAGTACAAGTAATATTGAGATTATCCAGCGCTTTCCCTCCAAAACTCTAAGATCAATAGTCGACGCTCCATGGTTTGTCTCCAACAACTCTATACACCGCGACCTCAAAGTTCCAACCGTGAGAGAAGAAATCATGCGCCTCCGCAGGACTCACATCTCCAAATTAGAACAGCATCCTAACCACCTGGCAATTAATTTGTTAGACAACAGTGAAGATATTTATAGACTAAAAAGACACAAACTGTTAGACTTACCATTCAAGTTTAACTAATAATGTATTCTCTGTATTTTCTGTATTGTGCTGTCTGTGATATCTGTTCTGTATGTTTTTGTATTCGTGTCATTAATTATGTCATTAGAAAGAGTTTTGAAAGCTTTAACGCCTATCCGCGAAAAAACGCGAAAATAGCAACACTGATAATGCCGCTTTTTTGTTGTATCCTTCCTGCAGTACTTTTTTTCACCACCTTCACGTGAGCAAGCAGCCGTTGTCGCCAACCGTGACCACCTGAGGGAATTGTCTTATGATATCGTTCAGCTGTCCGAAGGAGTTGGTCTGATTGTTCCAAAATTAAGTCAAGAACAGAGGAAAGCCTACGATGAATCATGCACATCATTGCTTCTGATTCTGGACAATTGTTCTTTCTTTACGCTCCTGGTGGCACTGGCAGAACGTTCTTGATCAATCTGTTGATACCCACAATTAGGGGCGAAAGGAACATCGCCGTTGCCGTTGCTTCCTCAGGTATTGCAGCTACCTTGATCGACGGAGGCAGGACGGCTCACTCTGCCTTCATGTACCTCTCAACCTGAATCATTCTGAGTCTGCACTTTGTAACGTCTCTATGCACAGTGACGTCTCTATGGCTCAGGTGCTTCTAGAAGCCAAAGTTTTTGTGTGGGATGAGTGCACCATGGCCCACAAGGGAGGTATTGAGGCTCTGAACAGGACGCTCCAGGACATTATGTGGAGGGAAGAATAATTATTCCTGGTAACCTTTGGGATGTTGTGGAGATCTGATCAGCTTCAGTGACAGAATATACCCCAACATTCATCAGGCTAGAGAGGATTGTACCTCATGGCTGAGGGAAAGTTATTCTCACTCCAACAAACGACTCAGCCAACAGCATCAACAACATTCTGTTGGAGAAGCTGCCGACTGAGCATATGAGTTATGAGTCTGTGGACTCTGTGGTGGAGGTCGAGGATGCTGTACATTACCCTGTGGAGTTCTTGCATACTCTCGCCCCAATAGGAGTACCACCTCACGTCCTCTACCTCAAGGTTGGCGCTCCAATCATGCTGTTGAGCAATCTAAACACCCCGAAACTGTGAAATGGCACCAAGCTTCTGCACAAACATATCATCGAAGCCACGATTTTCACAGGCGTCGGCAAGGGAGAAACCGTCATCATCCCTTCGAATTCCTCTGATCCCATGAGACTACCACTTTCAGTTCAAACGTCTGCAGTTTCCCGTTAAGGTGTGCTATGCCATGGCCATCAATAAGGCATAGGGATAGAGTTTGATAGTGGCTGGTGTGGATCTAAGGAGTGACTGTTTCTCCCATGGCCAGTTGTACGTGGCGTCCTCCAGAGTCAGTTCACCTGACAGCCTGGTCATCTTCCAGCCAGAGAGCAAAACGAGGAATGTTGTTTACAGGGAGGTCCTGAGCACTTAATCTGAGGGAGCAACTGAAAGTATATGCTAAACAAGTTATTAGCCTGACTACGTAGACCAAAACACCAGGGATGGTGGTGGGATCAAAGGGCTTAAGACCATCTATTTTACTGTTGTTAGACTTACAATAAAGGACTGTGTTAATATCTAACAGAAACTTAGCTTACCCTCTTCAACTAAATAATACAGCGTCATTTTTAATAACTCATTAATTTTCAAGCTTTAATAGTTGATTGATCAATCTTGGTCAAATTGATCATCTTCAAGCTTGATCATCTTCAAATTGATCGAGCTTAAATAGTTTCTCTTAGTTTAAAAATACCGGTATCTAAGCTTTACAAATAACCTATTTTTATTTTCTGATTTTACAGTCTGTTTTTTTCTGATTATCACCGTAGCGAAGCACGGGTATCCAGCTAGTGAAACTATAAACATGAACAGATTATGAGACAATTAACTGAGTGTATATTATTGCACACGGATTTTGACTTATTTTAGCTACCCAACATAAGAACAGTTGACTACTATGTTTACACATGTTTGTAAAATGTTTGTAAATAACATGTGTAACATTTCTGAAGAATTTTTGTGTGACAACTAACGTCTTTGGTGTGTCATTTATTTCTCAGTGTATTTCTGATTTCCTCCTTCACCTTTTCAATCGACTTGCTCTGCATCACTAAAGTAATTATACTGTACACCATTTTATGTAAAACCATATGCCTCGTTACAATGGCCACCATTTCATAACATACACCCATCATACAGGGGGACTCCATGTTCATTTTCTTTAATTATGTTTACCTTAGTTCAGGAAATATAAAACGATATTTTCAGTAAAATATAAAATATCTGCTTAACACCAAAGTTATTCAGTAGAATTTAAATGGCATTTTACAAAGAAAGAAATTGTAGCTTCACAAGAAACAGAACAAAAATGTTAGAACAGAAATCAGTTATATATTCAGTATATTTATATGCAGATACTTATATTTACGTATAATTTTATAAGTAAGTTACACATATGCGCACAACATGTCGACGTACATATGTGTCAGTGTGCGTAAACGACGACGCTTTATATTCGGATGGCATACAAATAGGCTGACTGGGTTGAGTACTTTCAATTACTTTGAAAGTAATTTTCTAAAAAATATTAACTGCGTTCAAGCACTTACATTTTTGCATGGGAAAGGTTGGTAGCAGTTGAAAAATAGTTCTCTATTGTACGGTGATTAATTAAATAAAAACCGTTGAAGCATTCTTCATTACAGTAAATGCAAACTGTACACTTTTGGGTTAATACAGCTAACTACGTTTTATACTATCCCACATTACACTGGGTAATAATAATTAAATGTATACATCGTCTGCTACGGAGATTCTGCATTATGCTCTGAACACATATAAAGCAGCTATACGGTATATCTGTACATTCGGTATAGGCTTACCTCTCCAATTCCTACATAATCCTGTACTCAAATATTACAATATTGTTCGGATAACCAGAAAATGTTAATCATTAATTTCAGGCGACAGTGTATAAAATACTTCTAATTAAAAAAAGGTTTGGTTTAATATTTTTTTGGATTTCTGTTCCCTTGTTTGTTGTTTCAAAATTAACTGTTACAGTTACTGGGAACAACTAATGTTGATTGGTTAGAGGCGCAGTGTAGGCACATTATGTGCGAATTGTAAACGTTAATAAGTTCACACATTTGCGTGGGCTTGGTTTCTAAATCCTAATGAAAAGTGTAATTGTATTTAATTATTTTAGTCGTTAATTTTTTCAGGTAAGTTGTTACTGCCTGTGTTTTTTTTAATTTAAAAATCAGCGTTGCCCGAGTGTCGCCGAATATTTTCTTTCCAGCGTCTTTCATAATTGAACTATTATAATTTGTGTTATATACTACTAGTTAAGAGAAATTAATAGTACCTACGGTTGGCGAAGAAACACTACAAATGTTTGTAGTTAAAATGAATTATATATATATATATGTATATATTACATTTAATATTTATAAATAAATTTACTTCAAGATATACATTTTTTTCTCCTTATTAGGAACATGTTCCGGGTACCATCTTGTACCCATCCTCGCCCTTCCGGTTTTTGTGTCTGGTGAAGTACATATGTGTTGTTGGTTGACTATTATTATTGTGGCTTCCTGTAGGCTTCTGGTACTTCAAATTGGTTTTATTGTGTGTGATTGTAGTGTATGTGTTAGTTTTTGTGTATTTTCAATGTTGAGTGCTTATTTATAAATATTAAATGTATTACATATATCAAGAAACGGACTGTAGCAGAATGTGATTGAATTAATAAAACCATCTCAACATTGAAAATACACAAAAAACTAACACATACACTACAATCACACACAATAAAACCAATTTGAAGTACCAGAAGCCAACAGGGAGCCACAATAATAATAGTCAACCAACAACACATATGTACTTCACCAGACACAAAAACCGGAAGGCTGAGGATGGGTACAAGATGGTACCCGAAACATGTTCCTAATAAGGAAAAAAAAAGGTATATCTTGAAGTAAATTTATTTGTAAATATTAAATGTATTATATATATCAAGAAACGGCCTGTAGCAGAAACTGATTGAATATATATAAAATATATATACTCGTATATATAAACAAAACGAACTTGTCGCACAATCACCTGTGCGCGCGCGCGCGCGCGTGTGTGTGTGTGTGTGTGTTTAATGAGTTTGACCAAGACTTTGGCAAGAATAGCAAGATTGTTTAAATGTCTGACAAACATAGTTTTCAAGCGTGCAATATTTGTGTGTGCACACCTAACTCTTGTAATTATTGACAACAATACTCTCTTCTAGACATTACACCTTGACTAATACCGGTTTCTTCATAGGTTCCTGTGGTATAAACGTAGCTCTTTGTTGTTGATAAATCTGTTTTCACTTCAAAGGTATTTCTCCCCTCCCAATACGCTACTGACAGATACTCGTAGTTTAACTCCATGTATGTTATTATTTTTACAAATGTTTTACTTTTCCATTATTAGAGTAGAGCGTGTGGATTTTACAAATATTTTTTTATTGTTGCTAAATATACAAACAATAGGCTAGAACATAAGACCGTTCTTACAAGCGTGTAAACTATTTTCAATTATGAAAATAAATTTATACTTGTCTGAAAAGTTTACGCCATTAGTATTTTGCTTACTTTTAGTAAAAGTCGAAAAAGTATGTAATACAAGGTTACAGAGGAAATGTTCAGGACATACAATGGAATAAACAAAAATGTATTTACAAACAGAAATTAATCTATTGCACACCACTATTTAGACAATTATTTAGACAATTCTCGATTAGGGCTTTCTAGCCTTTCATCTCATTATCAGATCAAAAACACACCTGATATGATGACATATCGAATATTTAGAATTCGATGATGAGCTGAACCGGGAATTGTCTAAATAATGGTGTGCAATGGTTTAGTTTCCGTTCGTGGATATAACCACTGATACCAATTTATTGTAGGGCCTATATAGTTTGTATTTCTATATATTAGCGTAGTAAATAAAACAGAGAATACGAGCCACTCTAAACGTTAAAAAAGGAGACAGGATACTATATTCAGATGTCAGCCTTAAATACGGTAGAGGACACGCAGAATTTTAATGTGACTGATGAGAGCTCTTATTCAAGTAGACGGCTCTTTGTCCACAAAACCAGCGCCGGCTTACCTTGTCAAGCTTGTTGGCTGGACTCTGCGTGAAGAATGTAGCTTTTCGTAAATACATTTAGTCGGTATGTTATTTCTTGCCGGCGGATACAGTTGATTTCTGTATTCTATTTATGTGCATAACTCATCGTCAAGACTACAGTTGCCTGTGATAAATGATTCATTATATGACTGATACTGATACTGAATGGTACGAATTATTTTTATATGAGCAATTTATAATCAAAAGAAAATTATAAAACGCAAAAATTGAAAATAATATTTAAATTTTACATTTTAATAAAATTAAAACTGGTTTTAATAATTTAGACCTCATTTCCAATTGACGATTTGCCGGTGCTAATATTTACTGATTATTATTATTATTATAAACTTATATTTACTAAATTTTCATTATACTGCCGGGTATTCACTTCCATATGTTTAGTCGGCATAATGCCTAAACAACGCACAGTGGTTTATGGTGATTCACTGTAATTGAACTCGGGACCTCTAGACTCTAGGTTAGTCTACTACATACGTGTGAATAATCCATGAAAATCTGGCTGCAGTTTTTCGATAATAACCAATGATGATAGAGTATGATAGATGTTAATGTAGTTAATAATTTGGATGAAATAATAATAAACGTAGAAAGAAAAAGTATTGGTCCGTATAGCAAATATAAAATGGTGAATTGCTTTTGGAAGTATTATTCAATTCGTTGGAGAAAACAAGACATCAACATATAAAAGTAAAATTTTGTAATCATCTTGTGATTACTTGTGAATCCTGCAGTGACTACATAAGGAACTTTGGACACCATAAAATACCGGCATTATAATCACACATGCATATGTTGTCGCACTGTAGCCACAGCGGAGGTCTCATCAAAATCCTAAAACAGGACTTAGTCAATTCCATGTATTACCAACAGGTCTAAAGACATAGAAATTAGAATAAATTAGGTTGCTTCTTGTAATTTATGATAATTATGTCAATAAACCGTTAATATATTGGAGAATTAACTTGATTTAATTTGTGTTGCTATAAAGACACAAAAGACTTGTAAGTGTCTTCATACAGCTTTATGATGTGTGAGATCGAAGCCAGTGCACCCGGTAGACACTGCATATGGGCCGAAATGAAAATAAAATTAAATTTTTAGCAACATAAATGTTGTAATGAACTGTGAACATTTTCAGAATTCAAATATGTAAATACGTTACGTTGACTTTATATCTGGTAAACAGTGTGATACTTTACAGTCATAGTAGCCATAGTTATGTAATTACAGGCTGTGTACAAGGCGGCTGAAACGTGGCTGATATGGAATGCAAACAGTATTACCTGTATGAACATCCGACATGAGCAGAACTGATTCTTAAACACTGGAACACTTAGCGTAAATTATACAACAGATTAAGTTGTTATTGTTGTGTATGTTATTCGCTCTTATAAAACTGCATACTCAAAACAGATAATTCACAGTCATTACCACAACCAGCCTTTCATAATCTTTAATGCACATATGTTGTATCTAAATCTCTGTGAGTGCTGAACTAGTTTCGTTCTGACAATTATAATTTTGTGCGTTATAGTAAAACACAGAGTATGCATTTCTTAGTTTGAATCTAGGCCTAGTAATTATAACTTAACAACGTAATGGAAAATAACACTTACTCTTGAGTAAAATTATAATTAAAATAAATAATAATTTTAATTACACTGAAATGGTGATTTTTTGTAAGATCATATAGCCTCTATTTTCTGTAATTTATCTGAAACTAAAATTTATTATTTTAAAATTATTATGTTACTACTTACTACTAGTTGTTAAGAAAGTATACATTTACTCTATTTAGTGAATATGTAGTTCAGACAGAGATTTACAGGGAAATTATAAATATTTACTTTAAACAACTCATTATTAGACATTCTAATAAATTCTTTTATAAGAATTCCTTCCAACTAATTCTTTTATTTGCAAAACTAAACGTTGATTATTCTCTTTTTGAACAAGAAAGATATAAAATAACAAACGATTGAATTTGTTGAGTTTGTGAACATTTGTCCACAAGTTTCAGGAACACTTCACCACTTATCCGTTAAAACCTACGTTGCAGATACGCAACTGTAAAGTCTGTTAGGTGTTGTGGCGATATGGTTATACATATTTAACAAAAAAAACGTTATATACCTGGTATAAACGAATATGGCTGCATGTGCATCTCAGGTACGAAGTGAAACTAAGTATTTAATGAAATGTATTTCAACAGCTCAGCCAAACTTTTCAAATAAGTATACGTATATATAAGTATACGTATGTTATATTTCGATGATCGCATAGAACAAACGGATTCAATAATTTCAATTTAATTTGTTTGTCACTGACAAGAAAATTCTAATATTTCTGTTTAAAACAGAGTTTATGCCTGTAACGATGATAAAGACGTCGTTAAAAACGATAAAGACATAGTCTAGGTAGAGTATGTCAACGTATTCCGTACACATTTTCTGTTTTGAAAATTTACACTACATTAATACATGTTTAAGTAAGCAAATGTTTAAGTCTACAACGCAGGCTTAACTGCTAATAATCCAAAAAACAGCTATAAAATAAGGGGCCCGAAAAATGAAACCAGATAACGCAAAAATACAAAATTTGTTAGTTAGTATTAAGTATGTGAATTAGTGATATCTATCCTGTTTACTGTAAAGGCTAAAATTTTAATATCGATATACGTTTCCGTGAAACTAAAATGTCTGTGTTTACTCATCGTCCAACTATGCATGAGTCGGAAGCAATAAGTTAGTATTACACGACCAAAGTTTTTAAAATCATCCTGTAGTCTAAAAAAAAAATCTAACATCATTGTTAGTCAAACCGTTTTGCATTAGATTGTTTGGCTCATTATTTAGAGCCCTCACATGAAATACTTTCGTCCATTATCAACAATTATAGTTTTTGAACTTACCATTAACACAATTTTTTACTAAATTTATACATTATTTAACTTAAATTAACACATGGCTATCATATCTCATAGAGATGATGCTTTCCAAGTCCTTTTATGTACTCTTTACACAGTATTTACTTATAATTATTCACAAAACATATAGTTTATGCCTAGGCGTCAGTAGGCCTATGACACTACTAATTAGATTCACTTATCATGTCTCAATAGTTGATTCTGAACAAATTCTGTTATGTCAAAATTACTCTCGGATGACCATTACAACTTCTAGTCACCTTAGTTTTTTGTCATTACATTGTTATTTCATTGATTTTAGACTATATAATCACCTATAATTCTGTACTACTAGGTGTTACAATAATTATTTTTATTATAAATTACATAGTCGTTTTTTTAATCATTATCATTGACATAAATGATCATTGAAGTTACTCTAAAGTTTTACAATGTTTTGGTATACATCAGGATATTCACATTTGCTGGTAATTCAGTAATACTTCTTGCATCTAGTGCTGTCTGACAAGTATATTTTATTTAGATTATTATGACTTAATACAATGATAATTATCATTGGTTTATACCACATTAGTTATATTGCATGTTATTTTTTATACTGAGATCAATTTCCTTCTCTTTTTATTAGTATTTGTAAGGTTTTTGAGTGTGCTTATTGGGTAACATCTATGCTGACCATTTCAGTCTGTTAGTTTATATTAAACACAATACCTATCACGTTTTGGCACCTAATCTTGGTCATAGTATGGCCATTATATTATCTAGTTTCATTATAGTATAAGATACTATGGTTTTATAACATTTTTAACAATGATTCTAGTCATAATAGGTGAAAATGCTCATTGAGTTAGGTTATGTGGTTCCCCTACTCTGATTTACAACAGTGGGATTACTTTGTGTTTTGTTCTATACTCTTCACTCAATTATTCTAATGTACTAACAGTGTTGACGACCATTTATTATTTTGGTATTTATGGTTTAGTTTCTTTTATATTATGTTTACAACTTTCCTGGTGATTATCACTGTTCCTGATATCCCTTGATTTATATCACTTACATTAATAGCAGATAAGATATAATCTTATTGTTATCTCTTATATAATAATAAATTATACTAATACAAATTTATTTTCACTCTCCAGATCATTATTGATTACATTTTTATTTTAGATTAGAGTTATGGTCATAGTAAAGTTACCTAAAATAGTCTGTCAATGGTTTTATGTCATTAATAGTCCTTCACTCTGGGCTTCTCTTGTTTTATTTTATTTATTTCTCAGTTATACCTATTTTGGCCTAGAGTGTAGGAGATGTTTTGTCTCTTCCTATGTTTATCTTTTATTTTGAGTTTTTCTTCATAATGCCGTTTCACTTATTTTCATTTTCATTATCTATGTTTTTTGTTTACTCACTTACCTAATCTATTGGGTCATTGGGTTAATCACATTTAATATATTTTCTTCTTTGTTTTGTTTTCATTACTAGAGCATTCATTGTTTGTTGTTTTATTAGTTAGTCTTTAATTCTTGAAACGTATGTAATATTTGGTACATAATTACTTATTTTTGGTGGTTCATGTGTCTGCTAACGATTATATTATGTTTAACATTGTGTTCAAAAGTATGGTGACGATATGTAACGTTACAATATTTATCATATATATTTATATTCATGTATAATTTTTTTCTATTCATATATCTATGCATTTAATTATGTATTCGTATATCTATTCTATATAAATTCAGTGGCATATATCATCTATCATCAAGTATCATCCCTGTCATACCTTTATTGCTTCAACTCCTTGAGTGTGATCAGCAATCATCTAGGTGGAATGATTCACGATCAAAACGTTGTAGTTAAAATACGGACATAGGTCATGCGTAACCATAAGTCATAGTGTAAACTTCCAATAGTGTCCTGAAGCGTGCGGAGCGATAAGTTTAAACAGCGCTTTCTCATGACTTAATCTATCTTTATATACAATTATAAATTTAATTAATTACATCAGTAAAATATCGTATACGAGTAACCATGATTATACATCATTGCACACTATTTTATTTAAGTCGTTTACATGTTTCCAACTGCGAGAGAGAGTAAGATTATTTCTTGTGAAAGTGAGCTATAACAACAGAAGTCATATTGCTTTATTACTTATTGCACCTCTGAATAAGTATGTGACAGTACATTTGCTGACAGTGGTGACACGCTAGTGGTAAAAGGTGAGTTCACTTTAATGCAGACGAGGGTAGAATTGCGTTCAAATTTACTTACGTCATAGTTTCAGTACAATTATGTACCTTCACGTCAACAAAATCTTGTTGGAAATGAACGTTATTTGTTGGAGGGAACTACTGACTTTATTTTCCCTCAATTAGACATTGTATGGGATGTTATTAATTTTGTAAATTAATTTTGTACCACAACAGATGAGAACACATAATGACCTGTGCTTCCTTGGTATAATTCCACTATGATAAATCAGAAAGTATATAAATATTTGGCTGAAACGTTTTACTACCAATTCTACAAATTAACAGTTACCTAAAAATAAGTATAGTCTCTAAGACTGTAGACTAGAGCTTAAGTATTTCCACTGTAAAATTTATAAATTTCAATTTGCTATTTACTACAATATGTTCGCTATATACTGGTTGTAAAATATTTTATAATAATTGTTTTTGTAATTAACATCATCACATTAAAAATTAAAGAAATATTTTGGATTTAACAGCTATAACAGCTTAACAAATCAATTTGTATGGTTTCTCTGGTATATGCAGATGACATAGTTCTTATTCAAGAAAATGTGTATGATTTACAAAGAGCTATGTTTCAATTACAACAAGTAGCAAGAAAGTACTCACTAACAATTTCAGTGAGAAATACTAAAACTATG
Source organism: Magicicada septendecula (assembly GCA_034769895.1). Lineage (NCBI taxonomy): Eukaryota > Metazoa > Arthropoda > Insecta > Hemiptera > Cicadidae > Magicicada > Magicicada septendecula. The sequence continues at coordinate 899,970,364 of CM068367.1, forward strand.
GCTTTTAAAGGTAAATATACAGTGTGTACTAAGACAGTTATAAACAACAACACTTTAGAACAAGTGAGCCGTTTTAAATACCTTGGCTGTGCAGTAAGCTATGAATCTAAATATCATATAAATAAACAGCTATTGATTATAATATAATTTTGATTATATAGTAAAACACAATTTTTATAATTTATACAAACTAAAGAACATAACGTTATGTAGGGTTCTCTGTGCCTGAAAAATCTAGTGTGAGTTGCCCAGACAGAACCCTTTTGTTAATAAACATTTTTTGAAATAAAAATTTCTGAATCGACTGTAAAAATTATATAATGTCTTTTTATTATTTAACTTAAACCTCATATTCAGACTTTATCTTTTTATTATTTTTTTATTTTCATAAATTTTTATAAAATATTTTATTTTTTATAAAGATTATTTTGTTATAACTGCATTGACGTTAGTCTTTTATTTAGATTTATAAATTAAATAACACTAAAATTGGTTTAATATTAATAATATTTGCAATAACAATTAAGTGCTTACGATTGCTTTCAAAAACTTGTACAGAAATATAAATTACTTCACTAGTAATTAAATGTAAAATAAAAAATGTAAAATTACATTTTGAGCAACTGCAAACTTAAGAGCAGTAGAATTCTTTTGAACTAAACAAAGGAGCGTTGCTGCAATGTCCATATGGTTTATCTGTCAGAATGTTTTGATGAGGAACATATAGGCTTATTTCATTTTGTTTTGTTTCGGGGGAGATAGTAGCACGTATAAAAAGAAGACCTTATGTTTCTCAAATCGTTGTGCCCACACGTCAAACAGAAAGGTAGAAATGGAGAATTTCAACGAGGAAAACGTTTTGTGCTAATATTAATGTTCAGTATTAATTCACTTGTAAGTCTCCAAGTAACAACCTACACACACCAAAGAACTACGGTGCACTAGACAAACATACATCAAACTTCATGACAAATATCATTAGGTCTTTATAATATTTGCATTAAATTCACAATTATTAATTTTAGTACATTTCTTACAAATATTATGTGTATTAAAATTGGCTAGTATATTTTTATTTCATATTGTATAAACAGTATTGTTACGTTATTAAATCTCAAAAATTTCTGCGGATGTACAAGTTAACATGCATTAACAGCTTAACAGCTGTTCATGTCCGCATAAAGAAGGGCGTGGGTTTTGATAATTATGGTTACTAACCACTTAAACTAAAGTATGTAACTTCTTAAAGTAATTTCCCGTATTCAAAGCTCAGTCCTCCTCTCCTTCTACCTGCATAAATAACAGCGAATGGGGAGCTTCTATGTGATACTAACCTATTAAATTAAGAAACGAGTTCTTTAGGTGATGACTTTAAATGACTATTAAGTTTCGTTTAATTTAGTTTGATAAAAAATATTGATGCCGTATCATCGTGGTTGTCATCTTTGCCGTATTTGACAATGTTACGGTAATATAATTTCCCGCTGGTAGCCGTCAATATAATGTTCTGTTTTACACCTATTAGTGTAGAATCCTAAATGTTACACGTAAGATGTCTGTCGGTATATTACTTATGCAACTTAAAAATATATAACTTATGCAACTTATTTTATTTCCAGAGTCGTAAGCTAATAATACCAACATTAATACGGAATCCTTCAGATGTTATTTTTCTATTTTCTCTACAAACTTAATCACTGGTTGCTTACTGGCTCTATAGTACAAATTTCATTTTGCCATCTTTTGTGTTTTTTGGCTTGGCTTTCATATTTGTAATTGTCTGCCTTAACTTTCTTTGATACCCACAATATTTTTTCTGTGTTTCTTGCCAAATTCTTCCAGTGATTCCATCTTTGATTGTCGCATAGTTTTATTCGTTTAGTTTCTTCTTGCTATGTACCCTTTGCTTATGTTTCATCGTTCCTGTTTCCATTGTCAGCATTCTCTGCTTCTCTTTTCTGTCTCAATATGACTTTTACCTCTTTAGTTTACCACTTGGTTCTCTCTGTTGTCACTCTACATGCCTTTTTATCTTATGTGGTTAGAATTTATTGAATAACCTCCACTTATGCACCATTTCTCCATTACTGCTCCGTACTTCACCTGCCTTGACACTTAGTGCTTTTTTCACCAGTTGCTGGAATTGCGCCAGTCTACAATATAGAAATAGCAACGAACAGTCTACAGATAGCAGTTAATAGTATGACTAGATGGAAAGAAAAATGAACCATTAAAATGTACTCATGTGAACTTCACCAACAGGAAAATAGAGCATTTACGATTTTAGGCAGTCATCTGATAAGCCCACAAAGCATTTGAACGTGACTCTAAATGCTAAGCTTAGATAGAAAGAACATGTCCAGAAAAAATGTTAACAGCTTGAAGAATAAAATTAAAGAAAATGTGGTGGCTACTTTGAAGAGACTCTGATCTGAAACTGCATAATAAACTGTTATTATGTAAACAAATTTTGAAACCGGTGTGACCTCATTGTTTGCAGCTTTTGGGGTTCCACAAAGAAATTCAATATCAAAATAATCCAAACTCTTCAAAATAAAGTGATTCTCAGTAATGTTGCACCGTAGTATGTCAGGAACGATGATATCAATCGGGACGTAAAAACACATATGGTTACTGATGCGATCAAACGTTTTGTGGCTAAATATAAACAAAGGCTTTATAAACATCAAAATAACGAAGTTTTACAACTTATTGATAATGCTGGGCTTGTTCGGCAATTGCAGATACAGAAGCCGTTTGAACAGGTATAGGAAAGTGAAGTTTAAAGAAATATTTTGCACATGATATAAATGTAACTTATAGTGAGGAATGCGCCAATGGGAGAACATTCTACACGCTGCTAACATAGTTGCTCGAATAAACTAATTGCTTGACAGTTTGTAACTAGTTGCAAAATAAACAAATGGAAAAAGTAAGTTTAATTAAACCTGTTGTTTAATCCGAACGTCTTTTACAATACACAGTAGAACTCCACTTATCCGAGTTAATGAGTTCCAGACGTAATTCGGATATGCAGAAATTCGGATAATTGGGACAAAAAATAAGAAAAAGGTTATGCTGTGAAAGAAAACGCGAAAATTGCTCAAACATCACTTTTGTTTATTTTTATTACATGACTAGAGTATCTTAATAAAAACCAGGTCACACTTGTTTTGCAAAATATTCACTTTTACTACAACAAATTTAAAAATAATACTCACACATAATTATAATTTTAGGCGAGCAGTAGGCTATAAACCATTGTACTGATCAATACGTAAGCTATGATGCATAGCTAACACAGTCTTACATGTATTTCATTTGCTTACGGTGTTTTTGTGTTAGTACGGCAATTTGAATTACCTTTTTTCTAGAAATTGTATTTTTTTAATTTCCTGATAACGATTCGGATAACTGGAGTTCGGATAAATGGAGTTCTACTGTATATTGAAGAGTTGAGTTGATGTCATAGAAACAGACAAGTAGTTCAACCTCTAGTGTTTCAATGTATAGACAAATAAATCAAGGATTTAAAACATAATTAACTTTATTAATTCTTTAATAAAGACATTATTTAAGAAATTATCATCAAAAACTTTGTCTTAATTACAGAATTTGAATAACTTAATATGCCTACTAATTTTATTCAAAATTTTATGTCTATGCCCACGTAATACAAGATGTTAACTTTCGATAAATCCTTCACTTAAATCCATATATCACAACCAGCAAATGAAGGCTGTAATTATGTAAAACGGATTAAACGCTACGTGTTATATTGTGTATCTGGTCGACCTGTCTCATTTTTGAACTAATGTGTATTCATTTTTTAGGGTACATATTTACTCACTAATGCTACACAACAATACGTAATATACTACAAATAATTTACTTCACGATAGACTTAAATAACGACTTAAAATTAAATAGCATTATAAGTATTAAATAACATTTAATTGTGACAGTAGCATAATTGTCAGAATTCAAGTTTAACTTCTTCTAAAAAACTTTTATTTCTGCAACACATTTCATTTGACGAGTTGCCACGTTAAAATTAAACCTTTAATACAATTGAAAATCTATTTTAAACAAGTAGATTTACTATCTTTATATGACTAATACAATTGCCATGTTTGATAAATGTACTTAAAATTTAAAGTAATTTTTGTAGTTTAATATTCTACAATAATAACTTAACGAAATTATTGATATACTTACTCTCGTGCAAACGCAGGTGCTGTAAGCTATATGTTATGTTAGTAGCGCGATTAACTACATACACGGGATGCTATAAACTACAGAAAGCACTTCACAAGCACACAGCGCGATAAATGTCAAGAATAATGTCGTCTCACTATCTTTGGTTAGGGGAAGCCCTATAATGCACTGTTGAGGTTGCAATGCTTGTTTAAACTACCAGCACATCTGCAACGTTTGAATCTAGATAGAAAAACCTCCGCACTTAGAGTTGTTTCAATACACATTGCTAATGCTTGTGACACTTTCGTGTTTTCCTCTTTACTTAAAACTTTGTTGTTTAGAACTGATTACTGTCAACTTAATGGTACATATGTCAACAAGACTGACACATATGCACGTGCATACGTACCAACCAGCTGCCAAGACATTATTAATAGAGTCTATGTTTAGGAGAGCTGTGATAGAGCGGTGTCTTATGTACATAAAATGTCTTTTATAATGTTAATTTATAGTTCATTTGACCTGATTACGGTGACTTAAGAAATAAAAAAGTAGACAGACGAACTACAAGTGGAATAAAATTGAATGTTTTTACCGTTATAGGCCTACATATATATAGGATTATATTCCAGCATATGCAACTGACTGAAGCCGTGAAGGTGTATGTTTGTGTGTGTGTGCGTGTGTGTGTGTGTGTTACATGCTATATTCATTTCTATAATAATATTTAGAGACACTACATTTGTGAAGACATTTGGTAATATAATAGCACTCTTTGTAAAGTGGGACCTTTCTCTCTCCTCTAACTCTCCTTCTCTCCTTCTCTCTCTCTCTCTCTCTCTCTCTCTCTCTCTCTCTCTCTCTCTCTCTCTCTCTCTCTCTCTCTCTTTCTCTGACTGAGGCAGAGAGATACTGGAGATATCAATATCTATATTCATATTGTGTTTATTAACGCAAAGTATGATGTGTAGCCTATATTTTCTGTCCCCGCAATTAGAAGCGTCCTGATATATTGTTCGTATTAAGTTGTGATTACATATAACCGAAAGTCGTTCAAAATTTCTACGTACTGTAATAAATACGGAGATACATACTCTATAAAACTGGGCATATTGAATAACACATATCGACAAATTATTTCTGGTCAAGTTTGCTAGAAGTAATGTTCCGTATTGTGTATAAGAAAGATTTCAAGCTCATCTAAACCAGTTAGGTAAATTGATACACATTAGGGAAGAAACAAATAACCCGACTTGGGAAATTTTATAAATAAATATAGTGATGGTAACCAGCCGGAAAATCTTGTCAATACATTGTCGGGATCGGGATCGGGATCGCATACCATACAATGGCAGTTATAGGCCTAATATCAACAAGTGCTACTCACAGCAGACGAATACCTAATTCGTCTCTTTCTTTTGATTTTTTACTGCAAAGTTTGACTTGCGGCAACACAGACAATTTGAATAATAAATGCAGTCTTGCGGCATGACTCACCAAGCTCTAGCTGGTCACTGCGCAGGTTGGATACTCAGCCCGTCTGATTAGTTCCAAACAATGGTTCCCTTTTATGCTGCATAGTATATTCCGTCTTCCCAAACCAATTATATCAGTTTATTAGCAAACGCCGCCGATATTCTTTAGACCATTAGAAAATCAGTGCGGGGCGCTGGATGTAGACCTTAGCGTCGAGGGACAACCATTGCATTCGCCTTGTAAGTATTGAAAGTTTATCCAATTTATGAGTCGCTGCATGCAGAATACACATCTACTTATTTCGTGATTGAAAAAGTATTCACTGCTACTTCGTCGGCAAAAGCTGCAGTCAGCAGTTGTCCATCACTTCCAGCTGACCCATAACACACACTACTAAGAATGTCCACGAAAGTAGGCGTACTTACGGTAGCGAGAAGAAGCTAAGCAGGTGCAAGAAATTAACGTTCGGCGGCTGATGGAAACAGTAGAACCTTCCGCTGATCTTGCACACCGTCGGCAGCTGGAGCAGGCCACCGAAGAGGATTATTCTTTAGACCATTAGAAAATCAGTGCGGGGCGCTGGATGTAGACCTTAGCGTCGAGGGACAACCACTGCATTCGCCTTGTAAGTATTGAAAGTTTATCCAATTTATGAGTCGCTGCATGCAGAATACACATCTACTTATTTCGTGATTGAAAAAGTATTCACTGCTACTTCGTCGGCAAAAGCTGCAGTCAGCAGTTGTCCATCACTTCCAGCTGACCCATAACACACACTACTAAGAATGTCCACGAAAGTAGGCGTACTTACGGTAGCGAGAAGAAGCTAAGCAGGTGCAAGAAATTAACGTTCGGCGGCTGATGGAAACAGTAGAACCTTCCGCTGATCTTGCACACCGTCGGCAGCTGGAGCAGGCCACCGAAGAGGAGGACATCACGCCGCTGATGTAACCTTGTTCCTCCCTTCAGCTGCTGCAGGTAGATGCGCACGTTGCAGTTACTGGCTTTCGGTTTTGCCGTTGTCTACGGCGAGCGCAAAGGTGAAATGCAGAGTGAACGAATGAACGAATCTCTCAGCTTAGATCTAAAGTAGTCGTAGTAAGGGTTACGCTCATGCAGTCAACAGTGGGCGTCAGTTCTCAGAACAGTTTTGTCGGTAACTTTAAGGTGAACTGTTTTCCGTACCTCCTCTTTCCATCACCAAAAACATGGTACTGAATTCAATTTGCGTCAAAGTAACTGTAAAGATTTTTGCAATAATTCGCGCTGCATTATGTTAAAATATGCCACAGCCATTTGGAACTGCAGGTCCGTTACCTTGACCCAAAATGGTTCTTCCTCGACATCGTCTATTTTGGCTCTCTTAGACTATAGGCCTATGTTCTTTGTCGGCAAGGAAGCACGCGGCGGGATGACGTTAGCTTCGCTATCAGTACCATTCTCGGCAATAACGCTCGCTACCAACCACTATGGGACTTATGGTTTCCTGAATGTGTGCCTTTCATGTAGCCAAAGTTTCCGAATCAGCGCTTCTCGACAAAGGACACAATTGACATTTTTTGGTCTAGAAACTCTCTTTTGTTACATCGGATCCTTCCATTAACTCTTCTTGGTCCCGAAATGAATGTTTGTCACTAGCAGCAAGCAATAATCTGCATCTGGATTAGGCACTAAATGAAATATATAGTGCTGAGTATAACTGAATGAGGCCTTTCTTCATTTTCTCACTTACATTTCACCGCAAGTACATAAAGCATTAACGCGCTTTAAAGGATTTACTTATTCTTGAACAAAACTGTTCCATAGCCTTCGTAGTAGTCGTTGTTGGTACAGTATGTTAGTTTCCCTGTCTAACAATCAGTATGTTGTCCATTACAAACTTATAACCAACCCGGAACAGAAACAAGTTAGTCATGAGTAGTCATGCATTGGGCGTATTTTTAAAAATATTAATTTTCATTTACCTAAAATTTGCACTTTAATTATAATCCTCCCGTAGTCTATATATTATCTACATACAAGGAAAATTCTTGTCAAACTTCAGCATACATCACAAGTGAGGCGTGTGTCCTTCAAATTTTTGGTTTTGAGAATATAGCGTCCGCCATATTGACTTACACGGCACACTATATAGACCTAGTCAGTGTCGCTCGTGTGTCCATGACGGACCCTTTCACACCTCATTAATCAAAATCGTTCCATCAATTTGTATTCTACTAAAGATTAAAGGGACTCCCATTACACGCAAAAATAACATTAACCCCCTTTTTACCAGTCAGGGAAAATGATTTCATAATTGTACAATAAAATAAGGTAAACAAATTGTCTCTAACGAACAAATGTATTGAAAGAGATGGGAATGTAAACCAAAATTCGTCTACATATATTTCAGGTTACTAACACATTCATTAGTTAAAATGAATCTTGCTTGGTCTCAGCAAGTTCAAATGTGGTAAATTTAATAAATAATGTAATGTAATAAATAAAAGAGCAATGGCTTTTATAATGTTTAATAACGAAGGAAAAATGACTAAATTGTCGAAACTGGATAGGTTGTGAAATATACAATTAAATACCTATGAAACAGACTAAGTAACTCGTACACTCATCGTAACACTTGGAATTTGAATCAAATGACATTGTAATTTAACCAAACATATAATTGATCTCAAAACAGTAGCAAATCATAATCAGATTCACTAAAATTTCAATGGACAAATAAAATGAACATAAACAATAAAATAGACAATAGAACATACAATTTTAGTAGGCAACAAACAGAAAGTTTCTTAAACTATGTAAATCTTAACACGAACGCCAGGCAACACAAAAAAAAATCCAGAAAATCTGGAGGGAATAAACGTCATGTTACAAAAGCATAAAGAACACATTAATGATATAAAGGATAAAATATATAGATTCAGAAGCAAATTTGACAATATTAGAGGTGAAACATACTTATTTCATAATGACAAATTGAGATGGATATAAACGATAAGAAAGCAATGAAACCTGAATTTAGAATGTTATGAACAAAAAAACAAAATGAACAAACAGGATACAAAATTTTTTTAACACATAATGGGACCTTTATGGTAAAATTTGTTGATAAGAAAAATAAAATTATGAGAGTACGATAATTAAAAAAACAAAATATATAGAAAAACGTAAAATAAAGCATAAGAAAAAAGTTAAGAAGTGTGACGGCAGAATACAAAGAAGGGAGTAACAAAATATACAGCATGCGAGATATAAAAAACTCACTAGAACAATACAATATAGAACAAAAGACAATGAAAATGGAATTTCTTCACTACAATAAACGATGACGTGATGTGTTAGCGAGAACATGACACAACTACTGAGAAGGAAATTTATGTAGGAATAAGTAGAGAACAGAGGTACCAAAATATAAAGAAAACCTGTTGTGGAATAACTGTATTTGTTGAGGAATAATACAAATGTAAGTAAACATGAAAAGTGAAACGTAATTTTAGGAGAAAATAAACAGATTAAAAATTGAGAGTTCAAAAGGTACGTAGAATTTTTAAAAATAGACACAAGAAACACGTTCTGCTTAATCACGTTTTTTTTTTAAATTGGAGTAACGATTTACAAAGGAATGGAAAAATAACACATAAAATAATAAAACTAACAAAAGGAACAACGAATTCTAACAGCAAATATGAAATGCTGTTGAACGTCTAGCATATATTGCCAATAAAATTATCTAAAATATAAAAAAACAAGCTGTCTTCGGTAAGTAAAATATTGGCGGAGTAATGAGTAAAAATAATGTATGTCATTCACTTGTTTATACGTATTTTGAAATACATTCAGTAGTTTACATCGATAAAATAGATGAGAAATTCCGGACAGTTTTATTATATCACTTAGACTATGGAGTTGATAATAACAGAATGTTCAGTGAATATCAGGGTTTATGAGTTAATTGGAAGATACACAAAAACTATTCTAGCTTATTTGGCTTCACTGGTGGAGAAATAGTTACTATCATCATAACGATCATTGTAAAGCATTTGGTCGCTGTGGAGATGTAAACGGCGGCACAAGGTACTATTACTATGGAACAATGACCATTTTTTGATAAGTCGGCGTGAATTTTTAAGAATTCGGTTCTCTCGAAAATATCCTGTTCAGTTACGATATTATCATGGCTTGTAGTGAACATGTTAATCTGCTCTAGGTTCAAAATCTTTAAACTACTGTATACGCATGTATGGGAAAGAGGAAAGAGGCAATGTAAAATTGGGGCAGGAGACTGTTGGGGTCAGCGAGAGAGCAGTTAAAGGGGGGCCAGCGACACTGCTGTGCAAGTCGTCATTTCTGCGAAGAAAAAGAAAACATTTTTTCAAATAAATGCAGGTACGAGTCCCAGAACATGAGTTTCCAATTTGGCTTACAGAAATTGTTTCTAACCATGGGCGGCTGTTTAAACTTTGTACTTGTTTATCGGCTGTACGCGGTGTGCTGCCGCAATGCGGCGCGAGCGGATGACGTCACGTGCTTATCAAACGCTGCCGCCGGCCAGTTCGGCCGCCGGCAGACAAGTTTAGTTTAGTTTCTAACAAGGCTCCGAGCGGATCTCTCGTAAAACACTTCTCTTCCAGCCGCGGCTTCTGGACATTTTTTAATATGTATTCATAAGATTCAATTTAATTCAGATTACCTGCGTCCATCTACAATGGACCACGATTTCGTTCAAAATTAACTTTCGAGCGTTATTGCCTCAAATGCATCCGCACGTGCCGATCACAACCAATAATTTAAATTTTCAATAAACGCATGTCAAATATTCGTAATACAGTCCACTTCTTTCTAATATACAACCAGCCTTTCCTGCTTAGCGTCTTTGGAATAACTCGCGATTGATCAAGAGCTTCCAATCCGCAACATTTTTGGTCCTCCGGGCCGGATTTCATATTTTTGGGCCCAAAAACGACATCATTTTTGGTCCCACCGGGCAGGATTTCTTATTTTTGGCCCAAAAACGAAAACGTTTTTGGTCACCACGGAACGGATTTCTCATGTTTGGGTCCACAAGCGACAGCATTTCTTTATACGCATCATTTCTGGACCAACCGATCTGAATTTAGTCACGCCCTACGCGCATCATTCTCGTCCTGAGCGACACCATTGTTGGGAATCACATCGCAGTCATCTCGACAAGATTCGGCCAAGCAGTAGACCAGAGACGACGGGACACGGCAGGACAGCATTTGCGAGGACATCAAAAAACAAATATTCCACAGCTTTAATTCATGGAGGGTACAACATGAGGCGTCATCTGACCAGCAGAGACAGGAGGTGCAACAGCTCCTAACAGGATCGAACAACGGGATCGAAGCCAGCTTCATCACGAATGGATCAACGGCCACGTGACTATAAACTTTTTACTTATATTTGATGTTTAATAATATTTCACTTTAGTGGTTATTTCTTAACACATTTGTATAAATAAACACCGTCATTACACAATACAGCTTAATAAATGGTTGGCAGCTCATTATCAGTTAAAACTTTAAAGATAAAGATATATTTTGTTATCATTTAAATTCATAATTTTAATAATTTAATTGCCAACAAAGCTTGATTAGTTAGATAGAGTAAGTTTATGTTCTAAACAACGATCGCTAGCTACCGAAACGTATTCAAATTCATTCAAACTTAAGTTTATGGTTCACATGCTCTATGCTCAATTTCTTTCAAGATATTTTTCTTTTTTTCTCTTAAATTGTAATAATGGCCGATGTAAGGGCTCTAATAAAAAAACGAGGCACAATTAAAGCCTCAATATCACGAGTAAATACTTTCGCGGATAACTTCGATTTGTTAAACAGCGATCCTCATGTGCTGAAAATAAAACTGCGTCATTTGATGGAATTATCCACCAAATATGATGAGATTCAGTCACAAATCGAAGCTGAGGAAGCGGACGTTGCTTTAACGAGTGATAGAGTACAAACGGAGGACGATCTTTGTAATATAGAATGTAAATTACAACACCTGCTAGAGCAAGCTGAGCATATGAACCAAAAACCAGTAATTAATGCTGAAAGTCAACAGCCTAAAACACCCCCCATTCAATTGGAACCAATAAAATTACCACGGTTTGCGGGTAGTATTGTTGAGTGGCAACATTATTACCATATTATTTTTGAATTAATTCACGTCAGAGCAGATCTGACGGATATACAGAAACTTCACTATTTGCACTCGTCATTACATGGCGAGGCACTTAACGTAATAAAATCGTTACCAATCACTCATGTGAATTACGCGGTGGCTATCAATCTGTTGAGGAATAGATATGACAGTAAGCTAATTGTTTCCGCCCATCATGTAGGGAATGTCCTGGACATACCATTAGTTCAACAAGAATCCCAAGTCAGCATATCGAAATTTATTGATGAAATCTCTGCCAATATAAACGCTTTAAATAATCTCAAACTGCCAGTCAACACGTTCGAAATTATTGTCGTAAATTATTTAGCCAAAAAACTTGATAATTACACTTTCCGTTTGTGGAAAGAGAGTTTGTCGGAGCATAAATTCCCTGATTTTAATAATTTTATGAATTTTCTAAATTCACGAAGAAAATTACTGAAAAATCTCGATAACGCGACTACCCCAACGAGCAGGTTGAACAAAAGCGATAAGTCTCCTTATCGCAAGGCAGTTAAACAGATAAGCGCTCCAAAGGGCGCATTCCATGCTCATATCAGAAACAATTTATGTAGGCTGTGTAACGGTGAACATAGAATTATCGACTGCCTACAATTTACATCGCTATCTATCCCTGACAGAAAAAACGTGTTAATAAAAAACAAACTTTGCCTAAACTGCCTCCGTTCGGGACACGAAAGCTCAAAATGTCCCTCAAAATTCTCATGCAAAAAATGTTCTAGGCGTCACCACACCACGATTCATGTCCCCAACAGGGACGTGACTTCTGTTAACAACCAATGCTCACTGAAATCACAGACCAATAAATCGGTATTGTTATCTACCGCCGTCTGTATGACCGCTAATAAGGTCGGTAGAAAATTTCCCGTTAGGATATTACTGGATTCCGGTTCTCAAGCGAACTTTAGCACAATGGATTTCGCCCGCAGAATGGGCCTCCAATTGGTTAAATCGCAACTACCCATCACGGGTATAAACAACTCGCTTTCCCAGGCTAACTTCAGTACTAATGTAAGGCTACATTCTCGCTATAAACCCTTCACGTTAAACGTGCATTGTGCCATATTACCCAGTATAACTAATAATTTACCGGCGGAGTCGTTCAATCTTGCCTCTTTGAATTTACCCAAGCGCATATTCTTGGCTGATCCTCACCTACATTGCTCGGCGCAAGTCGATATATTACTCGGCGCTCAATATTTTCTCCAACTAATTGAACCTATGAAATTTACGCGCGGACCACACTTTCCTATAATTCAGGAAACCAAGTTAGGATTTATTTTGGCCGGTGACTTACCCTTCAACGTCGATATAACTAAAACAGTTTCGTCCTTTATGGTCTGCAAGGATGACAATCAGATTTCCTCGCAACTAAAAGAATTTTGGAAGTTGGAGGAGATCTCTAGTCGCGAAGCCCGCTCTGAGGACTCGCCGTGTGAAAAACATTTCGTGGAAAACACTAGCCGCAATCGCGATGGGAGATTCGTGGTATCCTGCCCCACAGATCCGATAAATTTCATTTGGGAGATTCTCTCCGCGGAGCCATCCGCAGATTCCAATCGTTAGAGTTCAAGTTCAAGCAGAACACTATCCTTCATAAGGATTATAGCGAGTTCATGAGTGACTACTTGAAACTTGGCCACATGTCGCCACTTAATGACTACGATTTGTCGCTTGACAGCTCAGAGATTTTTTATCTGCCACATCACGCAGTCTTCAAGGACTCTAGCTTAACCACTAAATTGCGCGTCGTATTTGACGCCTCCGCTAAAACCACAAATAATCTGTCCCTCAACGATACGCTAATGGTCGGTCCTACGATCCAGCAGGATCTGTTTTCGATAATGGTTCGGTTCCGTACCCACCGATATGTACTTATTGCGGACATAGAAAAGATGTATCGCCAGATCATTGTTAACCCTAAGGATTCAAACCTGCAACGCATCGTTTGACGTGATGCGCCGCATAAGGAATTGCGACATTACGCTTTAAGGACGGTTACATATGGCACTGCTAGTGCCTCCTTCCTTGCTACACGTTGTCTGGCTCAAATAGCCTACGAAAATAAATCCGACTACCCTACAGCTTCTAGGGCCATAGCAAATGACTTTTACGTAGACGATCTCATAACGGGTTCGGATGATCCGAACGGCTTAGCTGAAATGAAATGCGAGATCGTGAAGTTGTTGAGTAGGTATGGTTTTACGTTACATAAGTGGTTCTCTAACCACCATAAGATTATGACCCTTCGCGCCCAAGTAACCCGTGACTTCAGCAAAGGTCAAAACGTGCGTACATTGTGAATCCAATGGAACGTTCAAAGGGATAACTTCTTATACACCGTTAGGGGTGATGATAATTTAACCGTGTTCAACAAGAGAAGCGTGTTGTCGGTCATCGCCGGGATCTATGATCCATTAGGTTTGATCGCTCCCATCACATTTTACTGCAAGCATTTCGTGCAACAGTTGTGGTTGGCGGGCACAGATTGGGACGAACCCCTATCTGGGTCATTAGCCAATCAGTGGTTGGAATTATACGCTCAATTCGTCTCCGACACTCATTTTGAGATTACGAGGTCGGTTAAGAGTTCGAACAATTACCCAATTAGTTCATTACAGCTGCACGGATTCGCCGACGCTTCGGCTAAAGTTTACGTGTGTTGCATTTATGTGATGGCGGTCTATTCGAACGGCGCCATATCGACAAACTTGTTGTGTGCAAAATCTAGGGTCGCGCCGCTGAAACAGATAACGCTACCACGTCTTGAGCTTTGTGCTTGTTTATTGCTGGCGCAATTAACGTCCAAGGTTTTAAACGCCATCAATTACAATTTTGACGGACTATATCTCTATTCGGACTCGATGATAGCGTTGTATTGGATACATCAACAATCTTCCCGCTGGAAGGTATTTGTGGCCAACCGTGTCGCGGAAATACAGCGTCTTGTTAGCAGCAGGGGAACTTGGCGTCATGTAGTATCAAATGACAACCCTGCCGACATTTTATCGCGCGGTTGCCTCCCTCGTAGTTTGCACTGTCATACTCAATGGTGGCATGGTCCGTCCTGGTTAGCGCATGAGTCAGCATCATGGCCAGTCAGCGCGTTCGACATTAATACTCCCTGTACTTTTCCCGACATTGGGGAGGAACGTCGCAAGCAGGTTCAAACCTCACTAATCGTCCCGTCCTCAACACATAGTTTTGTTGAAAATTATTCATCACTTACGAGGCTTATTCGCGTCTTCGCATATTGCCGCAGATTTTTTCGCAATTCTAGGCTCGCGGTTGTTGATAGAGACACGTCCTTTTTGTCGGCTCAGGAATTGTCTGACACGCTCTTGATTTTTGTCCGGCAATTTCAGCAGTTGCATTTCGGCGTAGAAGTTATGGAAATTGAGGCACAACGGTGCCTTCCTCGCAGTAGTAAAATTCTTGCTCTCAACCCATTCCTGGATGAATCGGGCATTTTAAGAGTGGGTGGACGTTTGCAATTCTCCCCACTTAGCTACGAGAATAAACACCAAATAATTTTGCACCCGCACTCTCATCTCACGAGATTAATAATTGAATACGAACACATCCGTTTGTTGCACGCTGGAGTGCAATCAACTCAAGCTTCGCTTAGGCGAAAGTATTGGATCATACACGACAAATCCTATATCCGCTCAGTGATACATAAGTGTGTCACTTGTTTTCGTTTCCGGGCTAAAGGCGCGAATCAACTACTAGGTCAGTTACCCCCTTCTAGGGTCACGCCTTCAAGGCCATTTTCACAGTCGGCCGTGGACTACGCCGGTCCTGTACTTTTGCGCCATGGCGGGCAGCGCTCTAAGTCCACGACCAAGGCATACATCGCGCTATTCATATGCATGTGTGTGTGTGTGTGTGTGTGTGGGTGTGTCCACGTGTGTCCGTGTGTGTGTGTGTGTGTGTGTGTGTGTGTGTGTGTGTGTGTGTGTGTGTGTGTGTGTGTGTGTGTGTGTGTGTGTGTGTGTGTGTGTGTGTGTGTGTGTGTGTGTGTGTGTGTGTGTGTGTGTGTGTGTGTGTGTCTAGGGATTATCTGCACCAGCTGCAGCAGCGCAATAAATGGCGCACCCCGTTTAGGAATTTGAATGTCGGACAGCTTGTCCTCATTTTGGATGACAATTCCCCCCCTCTAGAATGGAAGCGTGGGGTAATTACCAATGTTTTTCCGGGTCAAGATTCCTTAGTACGCGTCGCAGAAGTTCGCACCGCGCTAGGTATCTTACGCCGACCCATCCACAAATTATGCCCCCTCCCGGTGGCTACAAACTAATCGTATGCGTGCCATACGAGACATACTAGGATTGTGAATTTGTCACATTGCCTGGACCACGCCCGGGACATCCCCCGGGCGAGCATACAAGTCAATTGTATCATAAACATTGTAAGTATCATAAGCATTGTAATATTGTTTACGTGCCGCTAGCTATTACTGCAATAGTGACTGTGTTTCATATGTACTATCAATTATTTATGGATGTTGTGTATTGTCATATGTTTATATAATTCAAATTCTGAGAACTACAAGTGTTACTTATAGTGTCAATTATTCTACATATGTATTGTATTTTCTAAGGGTCACATATTATGAAATTTATTGGGGTTGTTGTGTCAATATCATGGGGAAATTATTATATGTTTTATGGTGTTATCACTTGTTATTGTAATGCTTGGCAAATATCAATGGGTATTATTTGGGAAAGATCAATATCTACTTAATCATTGCATTATTGTATGTATTGTGTTACTATTATGTTTTGAGTAATTTTAATGTCAGTTTGCCCTTGCTGTTAGCATAAGGGTCAATTTATTGTATACCTTGTGATTGTTAATTGAATTCATATTATGGTTATTATGTCATTGCACTGTGGCCAATACGCCAATTATTGTATCGCTTTCGCCATGTAAGTCTAATTATTGTATTATTCAATTTAACGTTTAATGTACAAAATCGTCCCGATTTTGGCGGGCAGTATGTTTAAACTTTGTACTTGTTTATCGGCTGTACGCGGTGTGCTGCCGCAATGCGGCGCGAGCGGATGACGTCACGTGCTTATCAAACGCTGCCGCCGGCCAGTTCGGCCGCCGGCAGACAAGTTTAGTTTAGTTTCTAACAAGGCTCCGAGCGGATCTCTCGTAAAACACTTCTCTTCCAGCCGCGGCTTCTGGACATTTTTTAATATGTATTCATAAGATTCAATTTAATTCAGATTACCTGCGTCCATCTACAATGGACCACGATTTCGTTCAAAATTAACTTTCGAGCGTCATTGCCTCAAATGCATCCGCACGTGCCGATCACAACCAATAATTTAAATTTTCAATAAACGCATGTCAAATATTCGTAATACAGTCCACTTCTTTCTAATATACAACCAGCCTTTCCTGCTTAGCGTCTTTGGAATAACTCGCGATTCATCAAGAGCTTCCAAACCGCAACAGCGGCCATCTTGTAGCCAGCAAGCTTCCTAGACCTTTCAGCATGTGGTTTCTGCTCCTAGAACTTTCTAGTTTCGGAGCGCCAGGACTTCACTGGATCGAAAACTTAAAGCATCAAATCCATTTAGAAGTTAACTGAATTTCTGTGATTGAATAGGTATGGGCTTTATTAAACTGTGTGAGTCAAACTTATTTAACCATAAATAATTCATATTTAAGGAAATACATCTTGCACAATATTTCCCTAAATCCTTGTAATTACAGTTTTGATTTACATTTACGACAGTAATTGTACTGATGTCGCAGAATAAATACTTTTGTAATCTGTATTACAAAATACGTTTCAGATTAATGTAAATTTATAAAATGTAAACATGAAATAATGTAGAAAAACATGAATATCATTTCGGGCATTTCAGCTCATTCGTTCGTCATTTTATAACTCTTTAAATTATAAATTAACGTTTGGTATCTTCCTGAGTTATTAAAAACTATGTTGCGAGTGTCATGTCGTGTTATTATACTTGTCATCCGATTGTTTACGTCAACTTAGGGTTGTTATTTATGTGTGAATTGCTCGTCAAAAACACACGCACGCACGCATTCGCATAGGAGAACTTGATTTCATGACTTCTGTTATCCTAAAATGAATTATGTAATCTGTCACATACATTCTAGAATATGTGACAAAATTGTTAACTGAGCAAGTTGTTTAAAATAAGGGTTATTATTCAGATTTCTGTACGTTTTCTGCTTCTGTACGACCGACTACCATACAACATATGTCAGACAAATTTTGCAGTTTTTTGTTCAATTCACCATTTGAAGAATTAATCAGAACAGTGTAATTGAAAATGCAGTAATGTGCAAGGGAAGACCAACGTAAGTCACGTGGTGCAGTAGCTGAAATGAAATGAAATATAATGCTTGGTTTAGACATTTGTCTCTAATCGTGTGCCAACTAACGTAGTGTGAGTCTACGGGCTAAAACGCAGCCTTGCAATTATAACGACGTGAATGTAAATTGAACTACGAAATGACGTCTAAATTTTGAAATTTGTATATTGATGTTCGAGAAGTAATTAAATTTATGAGTAACTTATTACGTTTTTCATTTAAGAGCCTATTATAAATTTTGTTAAGAATTTCTGATTCTTATTATGACTTAAAGAGTTAATACAAAAAATGTTAATTATTTGTATTTAAAGGTATTGAACTAATTACTGTCATTTATATATATTTAAATATTGTTTGAAATGTTGTAATTTGTCAAACTTGTACGATAAACTATTACTTGTTAAAGAAAGAATGATATTTAGAAAGGACTTTTATATTTTTTTAATTTGGAAACACATTTTGTGAATAGAATAAGACAAATCACTATCGTATTCTGATGTTAATGTACGTTATAAAAATTCTTATTATTTCAGTATTCACGTATATAACAATTTTGTTTTCAAATTTATTCTTTTGTGATACTGCAAATAAGTGTGTGACTCGAAGGAAGATAATTTGTTAGCATGAATCAAACATCACATGAAACGTTATTTTTCTCGTTTTTGTAAAGACCTGTTATTATTTTCTTATTACGTTTCTACTTATATTTCAAAAGTGAGCGTTTACTTATTCAGTGACAATAAATTGAAGATTCAAACGAGAAATTTTCTGCGTCTCCTTTGTACAGAGAGCACAATCCGTAATATATTATTAATGTGCAATGCGGGAACATCGAGAATGCTAAATTATAATGAGGACTGCAGGATGAAAACGGCGCACGCTTGTTGGGAGAAAAGCACGAACACGGCAGCGGACCTGTAATGGCACGAATACAGGGTTGAAACTGTATGAACGAAGAAATGAGGGTGTAAAAACTAACTTTCTAGGTACAATGTAATAATATAATATTTTAATGATAAAAAAATTTCATTAATCCAATCTGAGGTATTTACATTTCTAGAGTGGTTAATCTTAATTTAAATCAAGAGGAAACGTGTTAGTTTAAATAGTTAGATTATACATGAAATTAATGAAAAATGTATGGTTAATTAATGCATTTTTTAGTACTTAAAACTTTTATTATTATGAACATCGTTATATTAACAATATTATCATTATCGCCCCAGTGGAGTATATTATTATTGTAATTATCTAGAACAACCATATCCTTCTTTCTAAAATACTACCTATGAGAATGATATTTTGTCTACAATTAATTTACAGAATAGAACTATCATAATAAAATTTGTTAAATTATAATATTAAATTTTCTGAATTTTGCAGACAGTACTGTGTTTTGTGAAGTTTTTAAAAGTGGTGTTGCGATACGGTGGTGTTGGTGCTGGGCTGTTGTTTGTACTGATTTGGTATTGATGTAATTACCGAAACGCGACACCAAGTGTGAACACTATAGGAGTATTGCAAAAACGTTTTGCAAAAATATTTAATGTTTCTGTTGAGGGCAGTACTTAGTTTAGCTATAAAGAAATAAAATAATAAAGTTTTTAATTGATTCGTATTTAACCCGTACCTAAATAAACTAATGGTGAGAATAAAATTGTCTGTTGTTTTTATTTTGTTTGTAATGATAAAATTAAGTTGCTAGGTAGGTGATTAAACGTAATATGGTTTTCGAAAGTCAATGATTTTTCAATCCCGTACCTCTTAAATTTCTTGCTTTTCTTTTATCATAATAATCAAATTCAAGTTTGAAATTTTTAGTCTATGAAAATGCATATTGTATCGACACTGAGTATTATTTGGTATTGATCAACGGACCTAAAATGGTGTTAGAGGTTTTCTCATTGATGAAGACGCGTCGCAAGTTAGTATTATAGCACTATTTCACGGAAATATTAGAAACCTATACATTTGTTTAGCGAATGTAGCAGTATGACAATCAGATGTTCTCCCTAACCAATTCTTGTTAATAAAGCCATATATATCTATAGGTAGGTACACAAAAGAGTAAAAATTACAACCGCACTCAATACTTAAGCTTTAATGTTCCGAGTACCGCAAAAACAGGCATTGCCTCCCGTTTCTTGCTTTGCGGTTTTGTACATATTTAAAGTAATAAATGTATTTTAACAATATTTTAATTAATAAAGTTGTTTTAGTGGTTACAATCAAAAACTGAATTAACACTGTTGTTACACCAATATAGAAATACCTTATATTTCCGTTCTGATAATGAGCCGTGAAGCTTGAAAGCGCTAATCGGAATAAGTTTTCTATAGTGGTGTGCAACAGTGTGACTTCTGTTAATAATATTTTAGTTATATAACAACACGAACTACAATTTCAACTACAATAACTACACGTTTAACTGCTTGAAATTTAATTTTGGCATAACAATATTTTAATTTCTGCAAGCATACAACAGTCGAAACGTATGTGACCGCTGCGTTCGAATCGTTAGCATATTGTTACGACATCACAGAACAATCTACGTGTTTGTCGAATGTGCCAGAAGAATCTCGATGTAACGCGTGTGGCGTACGTGCTTGTCGACGCATTTTCTAGACGGTGCAAGAATTGGCACGGCCGCTCTCACTGTGTCAAGGCCGCAAGTAATTACGTCGTAACTATACTGGCGCTATCGCGCATTATGGAATAATCTAGTAATTTGGGGAGATATAAATACCGATGTTCAGTTTTAGTATAGGAGCGATATATTTCCAGTGCGGTTCGAGTTATTATCGGGCGAGATTACTGTGTACGTTCAAGCGGTTATTAGTGAAGTGAATCGGGCGGTATAATTGTAATACCATTGTGTTTAATATTAGTGACATTGTATTGCGTGTGAACAATTTTTATTTGATTTGTTGTAGGAGACTGTGTTGTTAATTACGAAATGTTTAACTGTAAAAATTAAAGCTGGTGATTATAACTTAATTAGTGTCTTGTACTGTATTTTGTTTCCACTGTACCTACGACAATCAAGTAGACCGTCGTAACAATATAAACTACTATCACTACTTTTCACTCTCTATGTATTTGCGACCTCTAGTTCAATGTGATCGTAAACTAATTCATGTATTAAACAATGGATGTCTGTAAAGATAAATAACGTAAACGATAGTTGACTTACAGCTCTTAATTACGGTTTTATTTTGCCTTTAAAACAGATTACTAACGTTCACCATTATTTAAATATTCGAATGAAAACGAATATAAAAAATCGTCTCTGATACAGTCTCTTAACTTATTGTTTCTAATTACGTAAAACATGCATTTATTTTATATTTAAGATTTGTATACTATATTACTGTTAATAGTAAATGTTGTCAATATTGTACACTAACACTTTAGTATTATGTAATCTTAAAATCGACATAAAAGTTTCATTCAAAGCATGTATTTCTTTTATATCATCTGAAATAAATATGTATATCATTGAAACTTTTAGTTATCTATGCTAATCCTAATGTGTAAAGTAAGAATAATATACTTTTTTGTGTTTAAGTGAGTAATAATTGCGTTAAAATGTATTAGTACATAATGTTAGTAAACATTAGGACGTGAACGATTTGTCAGTTTGGCGATCTTATAATAGACGACCAGACGTTTTTTTAACATCTTAAACCAATTTACTTTTATTCAAACTACAAATATTACAATACAACATGCAATACAATATAAGATGTAATATTACGATATGCTTTATAAAATACAAAATATGAATAAAGTTTACGTTATTAACACTTTATTAATAAATAACGAAGCTTTGAAAAGTAAACTTAACTATTCAAGAGAATAAGAGCGTTCTGGTTTCCGAAATCTGTTAACTACGTATTACGAATTGCAACTGATGCTAGCAATAACGTATATAATAAATGATTGCCAGTAATAACGTCTATAATAACTAATGCTTATGTTTGTAACATCTTTAAAATAAATATTTTGTACTTAGTAAAACATAGTTGGTATATATAGTCATATTACACGGAAATGTAGAAACTGAGGCGAATACGTATGTAACACGACTCTACATTAGTGTGTTGTGAAAGCTTAGTTTACCTTCAAGCACACCTGAGGTAATCAGATGCCAACCACAATAATCAGTATGCAAGGCAAAATAGGCTTTATATTCTACTACCTGTAAAATTATCTGCACTAGGGCAGACAAAACAGTCACTTTAGCTCTGAAAAGCGTCTAAATTACATGCGTCAAGACATTTGCTTAATTTTCATTTCTGCAAAGATGAAAGTGAATATTACATTAACATTACATTAAAAATACATCTTTGGCAACAAAAACTGACTGTTAGTTAACACGCACATCTTAGGAAACCCTATTTTTCTTTGCTTGAAGGATGGTTCCAAATCGATTGTTTTGTAACAAAAAGGATGTGTCCGAAATGGCATTTTGTAATACTGTCATCTTGGCAGGCAGCGCTAACTTCCGGATGTATACTGAAATGGCAAGTGTCCAGATTTATTACCCTTAATTCACTACTTGGGTATTTTATCCTGTATCTCCACTAACGTTTGGAACACACAAACTATGTTCGCTCCACGCTTCCACAAATTAAAGCACACTTTCACAGAAAATTAAAAAATTATATAAGTACATTGTCTATTAACCTTTACATTCAAAATACATGTCACCGAAAGTTGTTACCACCTGTTTTTGTTTATATGACAGTTTAATCGTAAGACGTTGTGAGAAAATTTCCTATTTCTCATTTTTTATCTTGTAAATAGGAAAAAATATTACTTTTATGCTAACTACTAAAGAGTTACGAAATCATTATACTGTTATATATTTTGATGAAGATAAAATAGAAAGATGTAATTTACTATTTTATTTACTAAAAATAGTAAAGAATTGAAAATCTTGATTTATGGTAAACAAGCTAGTTCAAATTCTTTTAATTGTTATAATTTTTTATACAAAATATGTATAAAATTAATGGATTTTTAGAATTCTTATATAACGTTTTAAACAGAGAACAATAAAAATTCCCAACAGAAATTAAACAAATTATAAGTTGAAACTTGAATTACCAAATGCATTTAGTATTTTTATAATAATAATGGTAGTAGTAGTAGTAGTAGTAGTAGTAGTAGTAGTAGTAGTAGTAGTAGTAGTAGTAGTAGTAGTATATTAGTTTTGTTGTTTTATTATCAGTCATTATAATTGTACTGCTACTTTAAAGTAACGTATGTGTATCTATTAACATATAATAATTATTTGTAATCAGTTGTATAGTTAATTCTAATTATGTGCTTTCCCACGTACAACTAATATTTAGTAGTTTCATTTATTCTTAACTTTGAAAAAAACTTAATGTTCTTATGGCTACCTCTGAATAAATGTCTTAAAATGCCTACACTATAGTGAAGACCGTGTAGATAGTGATCTCACAAGAGTAGAATAAAACATACGATATGCAAACATCGATACAAACAGTTTTTAATGAAACTTCTGTAAAACATTCAGACTGATACAACAAATGTTTTTCTAGTTATATAAGTAACTAATTATACAGGCGCAGTAATGATGTTTACCAATTTAAATAAATAAATTACAATAGTCCCCAACAAATATTTATTTAGATACTAGAGTGGATAGTCAAATCACATAGAAACCTCACATAGAAAATATAAAGCAAAATGTAACAAGCTTTTGAAAGAAATTTGATTTCTTAAAAACAGTGTGTCCGCAAAATATTTATTGTGCTTTAGTTCGTTCAAAATTAACATATGGAATTCGTTGTCGGGGAGGGACGTGCGTATCTTATTTGAATCCTCTATTAACCTTAGATAAACATTATATAACTCAAGATAAACTCAAGGTATAACTCAATTTCTTGGTTTTTGAAAATTAATTATTTACCTATATGACAATTGTATGTATATAAAGTACTTAAAATATATCGCAATAGAAGTGGAGACTATAAGAAAATGAACGTTAGATAACTGAGGCGTGAAAAAGAAACTCTTCAATACATTTAGCTGAAAAGGAAATATATAACAGTTTTATTTATGATTTGTATCCTAGATTCTATAATCGTTTACTTACCAACATAAAAAATGAAAAAAAAAACAGTTATTCTCAAACCCTTGAAACTTTGGTTAATGAATACAAAGTCTGTAGAGTACCTTATCATCCTGCATATAGTTAAGAATAATTTTAACCACAGAACAAATTTAATTTATGTTGTTACTTTATTTGTAAACAGTACAGCTAGACTTGGTTGTGAAGTAAAAGTATTCATGAATTTTTTATACTAAAAATGGTTAAAAATTATCATAATAATTTCATGTCATTTGCAAAGTGTATATCGATTTAGTTGAATGTGAAAGACTTTATATAATTTGAATATAACAAATAATAAATTAATTATTTTATATTAATAATAATAATTGTTAATACTACATCTTAGTTACAATCATTGCTGTGAATTAAGGTTAAAAACGATTATTTCAGTTGGGATTAAACTTGAAATGTTAAGGACCTATTTTCTAGCGCATGCTAGTATTTAGAGTAGTCAGTATAAGATTTCAATGGCTGCACAATAAATATGTGACAAAACCTGTTGGCGATAAGAGCTAATTCGATCTATGAATGACTTTTTTTTAATAAATATATATCAAGGACTTTAACAAATTTTAACTTGTCACTGCTCACAGTACGGGGTGATAGATAATTCCCAGTGCTGTGAATGTAATGTAATGAACATTGTAAATTTTAATAATGGGAATAAAGATATTACTTTTACATAAATAACACAAATCTGGACACGCAATAACACAGCGTGAATAAGCAATCATTTCGCAGCAGCCAAGATAGCTTATGGAATCTAATTATTTTAAAGCTTTAAGATTGTAAAAGTTTTGTTTTAATCGAGGCGTTGTGAATGGTGCAATATGTAGGCTACTACATTTTATTAAATGGTAATTGTACATCGTGCCTATCCGCTGTCTCAGCACGACGTGACGCAGTGCACAAGGGCATTCCCCGTGACATTACAGTGTATACTGCGCATCGCTATCAATATACAAAGAATACAGGAAGATAATAACACTATCATTTCAGATCTAAAACATCTTTCGAAATTCGTCTAATATATATACTTATCAACTAAAGAAATTTTCTTTCAGTAGCAATCAATTACAGGCTATATGTGACTTAAAATACAACGTGCGTAGTTTTTTAGCAAGAAAAATCAGCATAATTTAACGACGTAAATAACGACTCTGAGTAATTTACGACACTACTCAGATATAGTTGAACTACCTTATAGTACATTATCAAATTGTTTATGTGTTAGAAACGAGCACTGTAAAAAATTGAATAATAAAAATGGTGTGTGTTTGGACATATGCAAATAATCACTCATAAACATCTGCGTTTATTTGAAACTTTAATAATATGTTGTATGTTCTCTGAATTAGGATACATGGTAGCAAAATAATAATGAAGTCTTAAATGTATGAGATAAATACTCTTAAACATATAGCACATAGTAACACGTGTTATTATTTACAAAAGTCATTTGTCGATAATTCAATGTATTGTTCGCCCTGAGTTGTTTGACATTGTGTATGCAACGAATGGCACAAGCGGTGCAGCGTTAAAAAATCGCCATATTTATACCTGTTTCTGCTTGAATATGTGTTAATGACAACTAGGAAACTTTATTCTTTGATTAATATTTACACTAATATTAAAGCTAAAGGTCTGAATACAATGCAAGAATTATCATTTTTGTTGTTAAATTATTCAACTTGAAATATAGCCTGATGTTGTATTTCTGTTGTAACATTTTATAGAAGTAAAATCTGAAGTGGGTTTTGCGCATTTCACAACTTTGTTGACATACCAAAATCGTAATTAAAATGTTTATGCATGTAATGTTGTAGCCTTTGTTGAGTGTAATGTTAGAAACCGTTACTGAAATAATTTATTTTCATTACAATATTGATGTATATATGGCTTCAAACACGATAATTATTATTTTACTGGACATAAAATAATTACAGTGAGCCATAAATTAATATTAAAATAATTTCTAATGCATTTTACAAATTAATAAATATTTTAGAAGAATGTTAGGTGAGGTATGTTAATAAAACGCGTTCACCACCCACATTTGAGTTAATTTTAGCTTTCACTACAAACATATTCCTCCAAACGCTTTCAAAGGTTTATGTTTTTGTTATTGTAATGGAGTTTAACGTTCGTGTTTCTCTAAAGTTTACAAAACTAAACTGGTCCTCGATCTAAAGTCAACAATATATTCGTATTATACGTATATACGTATATTCTTTAAAGCTTTTGGTTTTTGTTTTATGTTATAAAAACTATAATGTATTCTTCAAACTAAGTCTCAGTAACTTACAACTGGCGACCCGCGATCCTATGTTGGAAATTCAATTTAAAAATTATTCTCTTTTTTTAATAAATATTACTGTACGTTAACTACTTTAAAAAGACTTAAAAATTTGTCAACTGTTCTTTTCAAAAAAATTAAGGGACTCATTTTGCAAACTGTTGGCAAGTAGCAGAATACTTTTAAAATTATGAAATAAATGTTTTTTCCGAATTTGGTGCAAATATTAAAACCGACAGGAATAAAGTTGACATATGATTCAAATCATTCCAAATGCTGAAAAACAAGGTATCGGTACTCAATAATTATCTCATTACTGTCACTGAAGAACAGCCGACATTCAACAACATTGTGTAATTTAGAAGTTGACCTTTCCTGCAGACCACGCAATAAAAGAGGTTAAATTTCTTTAAGCTGTTACCTCGTGAAAGTTTTTCTAATCTGCGAAATTTTAGACTGAAAATGACGTTGGTGTATGTAAGTGCATGTAATTGTGAAACTGTGTTCTCCATAATGAACTTAATGAATAACCACATCACAGATCGCCATACAGTTTCCTCCTCTGCCTCATCTACTGAGATTAACAGTAACCGACTTCGATGTGGGAATCCCGTCTTTAGTGGCTGCAGCAGATCAACCTGAGCTTTCGTATTGAAGATTTTACGTAAATATACAATGTGCAATATCTTTCTTTTATAGTGGTTATTATACTGACATAATAAAATTTGTCGGTTAAGGATACGTGGTAAGATACGTTAAATGTGTAAGTTACCCAAATATGTTTTCCCAAGTCCAATTACGGTTGTCCGCAGGAAACCTACAAATACAAAAATTTTGCGTAGTTTTGTCTTTTTACTTGGCTATACAAATGTACCAACAAAGTAGTAATTCAATGTGGAATTCTTTCATTATTAGTGTCTATGCAATTTCACGCTTTCTATGTGTCATATTCAACCACTTTCGGTAATGGTGTATTTATAATTTGGCAGAATCTCGTCTAATGTGATGTTTGCCTTTCCTCTGTCTCTGTAAAAATAAAGATATTTAAGGATGCATTTTGTTATGGATTATCAGTGTTCTTTAGAAATTCTGATACTGATGTACTACTTCCACATATTATATATAATTATTATAATGTCTATCACTAGATATGAGTTGAATATTATCACATTCAGTACGCGGTTTCAAGTATAAAAAGGTGTTAAGAACATTTAAAAATAAAGATAATGTCGACATGTTAACTACATAGACCTGTATAAACACTGAATGCAATTTAGATTACGTGATTGAATTCTACAGTACATTAGACTAAATCTATCAAGATCTATTTATACTTTTATAATGGTTCATTATCCTTACTGCTTGTAAATCTTAAATAGTACATCAAGTTTATACATCAAGGTAAAACTATGGGACAAATTTTGCTCAAATTCAAATAAAGTCCTTTTTTCCATAGATTCTTAAAGGAAAATCTTTATTTAAACACATATGATCGGAAATTTTATTTCGTACATACGATAGCTGATATTTCATATATTAAACGTTATGTGAATAGACAGCCTTTATCAATAAATTTAATATTTTTATACCAATAAAGCACCGCACGTGCACTTACATAGACGGAATGATCATGCAAAGTGCCACATACGACAATATGTCAGACACACGCCAATCACAAATAAAAATGTGCCTCAATGTAACAAAAGTGAGCTGTACGTCATAAACATTGCCCATTGATCAAGTAACCATCAAATGGTGGATCTTATCAGCAACCTGGCATTATTTAATCCGTACCTCCTTCAAATAAGGTGTTAATAAATTGGAAGCATTCTCACTGATGCACAGTTACAGTTTTGAAAAGGTATATGGTAACAAGTTGGCTTATATTGCGCCAACACAAGATGATAAACATTATATGGTTAATATAAATAAACCTCATGAAGTAGGTCTGCATTCTTTTTCTTTATAAATATGGTAGGCCTACTAACATTCTGAGTTTTTAATGCGCCATTTATTAATTACAACTGTTAGACTTTACGGAACCTATACCCTTTTTGCATTTTCAATTACACCTTAACTATTCTAGAAATGGAATTGTGCGTGTTGGAATGTGTGTGTGTGTGTGTGTGTGTGTGCGCGCGCGCGAGCGCGTTTAAGAGAACCTTGGAATACACGGTTCTCTATACTTTAGGATACAAATGCCAGTTGTAATTAGAACAATTAGTAACGCAGCGTCTACAAAGTGCCAAATCAATTTTCCCCGTCCTCCCAACTCAATATTAAACTTATTGCTACTCCAGTCACGTAGCGCATTACTACCTAGATACAAACACACTTCTCTGTAGTAACTGTGCACTTGGGAGCATTTATCATTACATTTGACAACAACTAACTCATTCTGTTTGAATATTCGTTACAACAGAGAGCCTCCATCGTTTATATAAAGAATTTCACTAATTAATTTCCGGTAAAATGGATAAAAATATTATACTGAGGTCAAAGCAACAGTATCTTGGATTTACAACCAAAGAAATTCCGCCCTTACAAATGAATATGAGGCTGATACCTTATAAGAACCTTACACAGACTTGTATCACAACAACGGGTATGTAACATTGAAGAAATTCACTTTATAAAATAAAAGGACGATGGTAAAATGACACGGTAAATATCACGCAGCTTATGGATCTGCAAAATCGTAAAAAAATACATGATCTAAACAAATGAATGACCGAACAGTGTTTTGCTACAACGGTTTGACATAACATTATGTTGTTCAGTGGAAACAGACTAACAGACATCAATAAAATCAACAATTACAAACTTTAACTACAAGCAAACAGCAGTTATAAATCAATAAAGCTATCTTATTCAATAATTCAAGTTAAATTTGTTAATTGTTACACTTTATTACTGTAATGTCACCTTATTACAGTTTCGCACTAATTAACACAATAATCACTTCTCAATAAACCGCATCACGACGAATTGCACTTGTAAAATCGCCAGGTGAAACTGGATTGGGCCGCTTGGCTTCGAAATCCAGTATTTATACCTCCGACGCCTTGTATTGTAGTGAATTAGCGAGTGCGATTCGCCCGTAGTGAGACGGTAGAGTAGTCGAGTAAGGTCTCGAAGGGGCATTACGTAATTCTGCCGTGTAGAATGATCTATAGGCACCTGTAACAGCCTCGCGCGCCGCGGCTTGACAGAAGTCACGTAGACACTCAGCGATGCGGTACTATTTATTTGGCAGCGTAGCAGTATGTTGCAATAGTGTAATGATGAAAGAGTGAGTGAGTGTGAGAGAGAGTGAGAGAGATGGCATATTATTACGTGATTATGTGTTAACCACTCTCTTTGCGAATTTTATGATAGCGTCTAGATATAAAACAAAACTTTGTAAATAGGGAATAGTTTATATTAGTGATTTATAGATCCTTTAAGGTTTTAGGTATTTAAATTGTGATTGTTTGAATGTTTTATATTTGATTTTGAACACATCTCTCTCTCTTTCACACACACACACACACACACACACACACACACACACACACACACACACACACACACACACACACACACACACACACACACACACACACACACACACACACACACACACACACGCTAGGTCACTCATTTACTCACTTACACACATAGGTTAACATATTTTAATATTATAAGTGTACAAATTATTCTTCTGTGAGCTGATAGAAACAAGTGTACAGTAGGTCCGAATGCAGAGGAGGTAACGAATTACTTTTAGAATCTAAAGTCAGTGCAGCAATATGCAAAACTAATTCACTGACAAAATGTTTACTTTTTATTTTGAACGCAATTAGTAAACATCCCCTTGTAAATGTGAAAGGAAAATATTTGTAACGGTAAAGAGTAAGCTTATGCATTTGTAATTCAAGTAGCTATAATGTTTGTAACAATTAATGGAAAATCACGGTAATACAAACAATGGAAAACATGAAATACCAAAAAAGCACACATAAAGATTAAACCATGTAATTGATATTTACTTAAATATGAATTAAATAAAACCTATCATTTAAAATTTAACAAGTTACATTAAATTAACACAAAATTTGTAAATTTTCGATTGTTTTATCATGTAACGTACAGACGAGTAGTATTTTTTGGAATCGTGGCATCTGAATTCCTTTATATTGGTGAGCTAAAACAGACGTAAACTAATAAGAAAATTTAGTAACAAACGACAGGGAACAAAGCTATTTTACCACTAACAAATATACCAAGAGAAATTAGTTGCTTCCAACAAAAATTTTAATTTTTTAAATTCTTGTTTCATAAATTGCAAAATAAATTTATGGCAATATACCAGATAAAAACTGGCATGAAATTACTATGCATATATATTAAGACATTATACAGATAATGAATTTCTTAATAAAATTAATCATACAATTTGATGTTTATATGATCAGACAACGGAGGTCACCCCCACCCCAAAAATAAAACAAAACACACTACAAACGAAAAAAGATAAATTTAAACGTGCGTGTGCGTTTAAATGTTATCGAGGTTATTTTGTTTATGGATTTGACTGCATTGTCAGTCAATGTTGTTGTATTTTAAAAAAAAGTATTCATTGCCAAATGAAACATCATTTGTCTATTATCTGCGTCTTTCGTCTGAAGTTATTTTATAAAAAAAAACAGGGCATGGGACTTATAGAGCTAAGACTAAGGGTGGTTGTAAGCTAAGAAAAATAAAAGTTTTATAGCCCTGCCACAGTTTTAGAGGTAATGTCTCTCAAAGGAATGGAGGTAATTCTTATCAATGTTTTCACCCAAACGTTCAATGTTATTTTAAACTTTATTCTTCTTTCTTATCACTAACCTTGCTCAAGGCTTTATTTGATTTTGTTATTACGAAAAATTTTCTACCCTATCCAATCAAATAAGTATCTTGGACAATTGTGTCCAGAGCGGCTCGATTTCAATATATATTACCTGAAACGAATCGTAAAATACTATTACAGAATTAGTAAAATACGGACCGTTTTACTTTTACTAATTTTTGACAATTAAATGTTTTTGTTATAATAGATCTTTCATTGTTTTCGTTTATTAAGATGTCAATTGGAATTCATTTGCAACTTTAATTATGTATTACTCAAGTGGCTTCCATTCCTGACGTCACGTAGCTTTAGCTTTCTGTTTCGTTTTTAAGGGGCTAGATTTTATTACGCTCCTATAGTTTCACTATTCTTCTAAAAGATAACGCAATAGTGGTCAAACAAAAGAGGTGAAATTAAATGTATTATATTGTGTTTATTAAGATTACAGGGATTCTTATATTTAAGGTTAGTTGGTATGTATGCTGAAGTACTATACTCTTAGTATTTTAACGAAATTAACATATGTACAGTATCTAAACGATTAAAATCTAAAATTAATCAAAATTGCTTTCTAGGATGTTTCTCCTGCCTATTACGACACACGTCTAACAAGCGAATGCCGCGTTGTATGAATTACAATAATGTTAATTAATTAAAGACAATGCGTACCATAACTTAGTATAGTGAATTAAGTATCTACTTTGATATATAATTACATTCACTGAATATAATTATTATATTATTGAGTTCAGCCATGCATCATGTCTGTTACACACGTTTGCATGTACCAACATTACCTTTATTTAAAGACGTTTCCATGTTACTACTGAACGCAACTGTTAGTTAAATTCTTAAACGCAACTATATTAATTACCGGCTATATCGTAGGATTTTGTGTGCGTTTCGTTCAATATTAACTGTTAGATAAATGAATCTATTGTTAGTCGAGAAGAGAAAGATTGTAGTGACATGAAATAACTATGTAGACATATACAAAGAAAATCGTTGATTTATTGACAAAGTATTTTTAAAAATTTAAATATTGGTAAGGAAAAGTTTTAATTTAAATATCCGCCCTTGTCAGAAGCTGTTTACAAAGCACAAAGAAATATTACAGTATTATAAGTCCTACATGAATAATATAAAATAACAAACATAAATGACATACATTAGTACTTAAATAATATGAGGGATATTTAGCTACTTGGGTGTCTCCCATAAAATATTTAATTTTAAAGTATTGCAAATCATATAGAGCACTATTTAAATATTTGTTACATAAGATGAAGTTTACTTGAAATTTTTAATAAGAATATTATTTGTTACAGTTCAATAAAAGTTAGTGTTATCTCATTTTAATAAAGTAGAAAAATTAATATAAAACAAATATAAAAATAGATGTTAATGAATAGTTATTTAATTAATTGTACTTACAATATACGCAATTATATACTTATATCTCCTGTATTTATATTATGTCTCTGTTTATTTAATGTTTGTTTTTATTAAATAATTGTTCAGTTTTTATATACATTCTAACGTTGCTGTTACCGTGGCGTATCGTCTTGTGCGTCTGTGATGTGTAGAGATGAAGCTTGACGGTGATCGTTGTGTGTGTGTGTGTGTGTGTGTGTGTGTGTGTGTGTGTGTGTGTGTGTGTGTGTGTGTGTGTGTGTGTGTGTGTGTGTGTGTGTGTGTGTGTGTGTGTGTGTGTGTGTGTGTGTGTGTGTGTGTTGCTCATTGGTTCATGATGATGATGATGAAGGTTCTGGCGCTTCCACGTCGATAATCAGAGTAACATAGTCACACTGTCATTATTTGTGGAGTCACTTTGTCTCACTCAAAATTGTCCGTGGTATGTATAATGTCATGTAAGTCGACAGATCAGCTTTTCCTGGATGTTATTCCAGACTTGCCAAATTTTGTTACGTACTGCATAAGTATCGGTTTTTAACAAATCACTTTTACGTATGTTTTTTGCTAATAAGAACTTGAATATCAGATAATTAACTTGTTTCACTATTTTCATTTTACTGCCTTCCCTCCAAAACTCAAATTTATTGTCCATGATGTCTACAATAATAACAGAATATATTACATAACTCACAGAACTCAGCTCAAACAGAACCCAAACATGTCATACTAACTGCAAGCTCAAAAACATAAACATTCTGACACGAAGGTTACTGGTTATGTCTGAACGTAGTCACGTGGTGCATAACTATCAAAACTGATAATAAACTTGGACAATTCTAACGATTTTTGTTAATGATATTTTTTTAATACTTTACATTTATGGTATGTAAATACTGTACTTACATTTTGAATGCTTGAGATTCAGTATATTAATTTACCAATTTTTTTAAAGTGTATGCTTAAGGTGACAGTTAACTCTTCTCATACTTTTGCCAATATAAAAATTAAGTTGTTTACTTCAAAAACTAAGATTGAGTTAACATTATATTACTCATAACCTTGAGTAAACTATACTTCAGAGTATTAATAGATATAAAATCTACCGCTTACAAGATAACGACCCTATAATACTTATCTATTTAGAAAATATTAAGCCATTTTGAATATCTTACTAACAGGTCACTTAGCCTTAATGTAAGTTGGCAGCCAGTTGGGGAGGATGGACTGTACTAAATAATCATAACCAATCATCTTCCAGGATGATTATGCAATCAACTGTGAGAAGCTACAGATGTGTTTGTGAATGTGGTAGTCATCATAATTGAGTGAGTAAATTAGTGAATCGTCATTAAGTGTTACTTCAAAATTAGATAATCACCTCAGAACATATTTACATGACTATGAAAAGCATTCAGGAATGATTTGATAAGTGAAACCCACTTATTATAAAATTATACTACTAATTTTTACAGATAGTCGGGAATCCATTAAAAGCGATCCACATTCCTGAAGGCCTTGAAAAAGAGCTTGCCAAGAAGATGTTGTACGTGTGATGGCTGCACTTAAAAAATATCAGCGACTGCTAGTATGAGAATTACACGATTTAAAAACTTAATAGAGTATTGTTTCTGAGATTTTGATTGACAATCGTAGCGTAAAATATGTGATAGCAAAAGTTTGTTATTTTGTTATAAACCTGATGATGATAGTTAAATACTATTGAAAGATTGCAATTCACAAAATAATAAAATATATTCTTATACAAAAAGTACTATTATTAATATTATATATAGAATTAATATTTATAATTACATTACCTTAAATTACCTTAAGATATTTCTTCCCTTATTTGGAACATGTTTTGGGAATCCTATTGTTCCTATCCTCAGCCTTCTTAATTTTGAATCTTGTGGAGTACTTGTGTTTCGGTTGGTTGTTGTTATGGTTTCCTGTTGGTTTTTGGTATTTCAAACTGGTATTGTAATTAGAATTGTGTGTGATTATGGTGCATATATTAGCTTTTTGTGTATTTTCGATGTTGAGTCGTTTGAAAATTGTGTCATGTTTTGTATTGATTTGTATTTGTTTAGGTATTAGTTTGTTTTGTGTTTGTACATTTAAAAATTTTCCCCTATGTTTATTATGGTGCCTTTGTGTGGAATTTGTTTTATTAGTGTCATGTTGGTTATGTCTGGGAATTCATGTCCTGTCTTTACTGCATCTGTCGCCAAATTAAATTTATATATTTCTGCTTCTTGTATGCTTTAGATGTTCAAAATAACGTTTTTTCAGTTGTTTTTTGTTCGTCCTATGTAACATTTATTGCAATCTTGGTATTCAGTTTTGTATATACCTTGGTTGTTGTATTATCTTTGTTGTGTGTGTTATTTAGTTTTTTTGTAAATTATTTTAATTAGTCCCGTATGCTATTTTACACCACAATCACACACACTAATACCAGTTTGAAATACCAAAAACCAACAGGGAAACATAACAACAACCAACCAAAAACAAGTACCCTACAAGATTCAAAATTAGGAAGGCTGAGGATGGGAACAATAGGATTCCCAAAACATGTCCCAAATAAGGTAAAACATCTTGGAGATAAAGTAATTATAAAAATTAAATATATTATATATTGTAACAATACTGTGAATATCGCAAGAGGTAGAGTGACGTGGCTACAGCGACAAGGCATTGCCTTTAGGAGTTAAAAAAAAAAAACAATATTGTCTTTATGTACTCTGAAGGTCTTTCTATGTTGTCGTCAATTTATAAAGAGTCTATCGCTGACGATGAAGATCGCGAACGCACTAATAACCAGTACCGAAGTGTATCGTTCTTCTCGTTTTATTTGTCCTTAGTTGAATATACCTTACTTCCCGATAGGCACCAAATTGTTTTACAAAAAACAATTAAAAGTTCTACCTGCGTCGTCTTCTTTTCTTCGATATTAATTTAAACTTACTCACACGGACTGGCGGGAATTCAAATCTCGCGTGAAGTCTTACGTGTTGCCAACCTATAATTCTGGTAAAAAATTATCTTCACTACTAAAGTACACAAATATTAAAACATATATCAAATAAAACAAAGAACGGTTATTAATGTCCAGTACTAATTTATTAGTGTCCAGATTCGCTGATTAATTATAATTTAAGTACAAAATATTGTCATTATAAGAAAGTTTGCTCCGGCTATAAATAAATTACAACTCAACGGTTGGCACTGTTGACTGGGCCGTTTGACTAAACCAGCGTGTAGATGCTGACATTAATTTTTACACAATTTATTCAGTCAAAGAGTTCTTTGGATGACGAAAAAATAAACAAGCTGTTATGAAAGTACACAACCCTACATCAGTGTTAATTAAGTACTATACAGATTTGCTTACAATCCGGTTCTTAGTGTTTAAAAAGTGTGTCAACCTTTCAGGCATCGCACATAGGTTAAGTTATAGTTTACATACAGTTTTAATAAATATTTTCAATTAATCCTTGAAATAATTTAGTATACCAAGTTCGGAGTGAGAGTTATTGTGTTGTGAAAAAGTTAATTAATTTTGTTCGTAATTACTGAGAATTCATTTATACTTAACAAAATCTTGTCGTTCCTTCTGATGAGTCAGGTAATTCTTCCATTCTTCCAGATTGTGTTGATTTATTAATTAGTTCTTCATCATTCGGGTGTCTTCCTTATTCTGGTTTCTATTTTACTTATTCAAAGTTTTTTAACTTTAATTATTGAAAATTGGTTTGTAGTTTCATTCTGGGTTAAATGGATCCAGATTCAACTTCTTGTATTCATATTAATTTAATTTTGATTGCATTTCCCTCTTTTTTAACTTTTAATTAGATCGAATTCAGTTTGGCATCCATCTCTCTTGATCGTTAATAATGGACTCACTAAAAATTCTAACGGTTTTCCTCTAACAAAGTTTCGTTGTTATGGTAACCAGGCTTCTACCTTATTGGTTGAAAACATTTGTATTCATTGTTATAAAGCTTGGGTTTTTGCTCAAAATGAATAAATATTTTATAATTGCTATTATTCATTGGTGTTATTACCAATGTGTGAGATATTAACATAAATGTCTCTATTTTATTTCACAGCTTAATTTGATATCCCACAATGCTGAGTTTGGTCATATATTAATGTTTTGACCTATCTGCTAATGTTATTTTATTCCATATTTCACTTATTTTTTATGTTTACTCTATTTCTGATATATTATTATGGTTAGATAATTGAAATTAATAAGTTACTTGGTCTTAACTCTTAAATACAATGGTTAATTGCTTACAAATCGATTTTTCTGAATTTTGACAGTTAGGCATTTTATAGGCTTAAGCTGTAAACGTCTAGAATCTATTATTTTACACAATTTACACATTATTTATTACTTTCATATGTTCTGCTTACTGTCACCTAGTCATATTGTTTACTTTTGACTTACTTTGGACCATTTTATAATAAATGGATGTCATTATAATTTTACAAAATCATTCCTTGTCTGATATTCTTTTTTCTATCTTTACAATGATGAGTAATATTGGGATTGTTAAACTTATACAATTGCTTGCTTATACCATCTACTATCTCTTACACACTTTATTATCACTTAATCTTACTATGATAACATATAACATTAAAAATGGTATATGGTCTGTTCATGATCCAGCCACATTCCTTCTTATAAAACACAACTCTTTTTAAATAAACCAATAACAACTTTCGTGCATGGTGTCTTGACACCTTCCACTATATTGTGATTACCATCCTTGTGACTATTTTGCTAACATAGGATGTTTTCCTCTTATTGAACTCATAATTGATTTGTTTCTTAATTGCTAACACAATGAAATTGGTTTACATCCTTATTTGTCAGTTATTTTCTCTACGTTAGCAGTCTTCATAACAACTTTGTCAAATTTTGATGCTTCCCTGCTATATACACTTTTTCCTCGAACGAGGCCTCTCGGTTTCACAACCATTATCAAGTTCTTCCTACAACATTAAAATACCTACTTCCCTTATATATATACTAACCCTCCCATGCATCACCGGTTACATTCAACCAATAGGAGGCAGAACTTACCGCCCAGTCCTTGCAAGCCCGCCCCTCACTCAGTCAACCTAACCTCGTCTTATACATTTCCTCTAGAAATCTCCTACAGCTTTCTACCTTCTGAACCTATCCTGTAACCGTATTACACCTTTTATACACTACTCTTTCAAAATATAGTAAAATATATCCTTATTACTAAATTCAGTCTTTATGTTCATCAGCGATTACTATTCTTTTTCCTTACTTTTAATATTTCTAATTTTTCATACAATTTGCGTTTACTTATGTTATACTCTAACCTTACTATTTCGACGTTCTCTGTTGGGTCTAAAACCTATGCCCTGTTTCATTAAAATGTCTCGCATATAGCGAATTCGTAGTTCTGTCTCCTTCTCCTCTCGCATGCTCTCTCAATCTAATTTTGAACTTACGTCCTGTTTCACCCAGGTAAACCTTATCACACTGTTTACAGATCAAATTATAAACACCGCTTTTCTGTAATTCAGGCGTTATTTCAGTACTACTATTCTTTATATAATCAAAAACTGTCTTTGTCTTTTTTACCGCTACATCTATATTGTGTTTTTCAAAGCACTTGATTATGTTCCTCGTTTGAAATCCCAGATACGTTATTGATCCTATGTATTTCTTTTCTTCCTTCTCTTCTTGTGTACTATTTCCTTCTATTCTTTTTACAATTTTCTCTACTATCCCACATTTATAATTATTATTTTCCCCTATTTCTTCTATTCTTTTTAACTCTTCTGTTTTACATGAATCACCTTCTAAGTATTTTATTGCTCTATAACAAAATGAGTTTAGTGCAGCCATCTTGTGACTTACGGGATGGTATGATTCCTGAGGTATAATTAAGTCTGTATACGTTTCTTTCCTAAATACATCAAATTTAAAAACACCACACTCTATCTTTATATTTAGATATAGGTAATTTATTTGTACTCCACCTATTTCCTCTTTGAATTTAATTTTATTTTCAATTTGTCAAATTTGTCAAGACATACACAAGCCAAATCATATTCGAATCAATTTTAAATTAAATAATCAAAAGTAAGTCAAAATTTTATAAAATGAGGATGCAAGAATTCTGGTGAAGAATTAGTCAAATCAACAGAGACAATAGACCAGATTTTCATATTCTAAATTAATTATTTAATCCACATTATTCGAAAAAGAAGCCAGACGTAATCAAAATTATAAATGATGGAAGATTGATGATCGTATGGACCCAATCTAACTAAGAACTGAGTGACTCTTCACCCGAATTCAACAGATTTGTTAAGTATATCTGAAATACCCGAATACCCGAATTTATGGAATAAATTCTAATTAACTTTTCTCACAACACAAATAACTCTCACTCCGAACTGATAACTAAATTTATTTCAAGGATTAATTGAGAATAAAAACTAAACTTGTATGTAAACTGAAAATAACCTGTGTACAAATTACAAGTTCTTAACACACACTTTTTAACACTTAAAAAACGAATTGTAATTAACTCTAGTAGTATATAAGTACCATTGATACTTAGGGTATAAATACCTATACTTAAAGTAAGGTAGTGTACTTTATTATCATCTTACTAATATTTTTTCGTAATCTAAAGAACTCCACGATTAAACGAACTGTAGAAAATAAACATTGCCGACAGCCATGTCGATCGTTTCAATGTAGAATCGTTTCAATCATCTTAGCCAACCTGAGAAAATTGTCTATTTATTGCCGGAGAAACTTTATTTAATAACAGTATATACTTTTGTATTTAAATGAATAACTATTAACTATTTCACGTTAATAAACTAGTACTCAGTAGTAATAACCGTCCTTTATTTCATTATAAATTGCATTATAAAGTTTGCGTACTTTAGCGACGAGCGAAATTGTCTGTCAGCGTTAGACGTCGGCAGCACGACGAACTACTAGCGAGATTCATATGCCCGCCAGTTGCGAGGGTAATTTGAATTAGTCAACACCGTCTAGAACGACCGCTCAATTTCACATTTTTAATTGTTTTCATAAACAATTTGGCGCCACCCGGGAATTAAATTTACTCATTAAAGGACAGGTAATAAGGTTTACACTCGCGAGATATTGGTACTGGTAATTCGTGAGTTCGCGACGGACATCGTCAGCGTGGAAAGTTAAAAAATAAAAAAAAGTGAGTAAACATAAAGTAACGACTACAACGTGTGGGGCTAACACACATAAAACACACTTAACCAGAATAACGACAGAGTTTACTCGTTACAAACTGACGCCAACAACGTGTGGTTATAAACGTACACATAAAGAGTACATACAGAAAAGTCGTTACAGTATGCATCAAGAAATAGACTGTAGCAAAAGTGTTTAAAAAAGTGTGTGTGTATTTGTGTTTACCTACAGTCAGTTACGCGCAGGCACGTATGTGTACGAATATGTCAAAGAAATTTATAAATAGAACACATTTGGGCGAGAGAGAAACCTTCTCAATAATTTTCCTGCACTACATCATCTATCAAATCGCCTACGTACAACATTGACAGGTGGAGAAAGTCAGAGAGAGAAGTAGCGAGAGAGTGAGAAGGAATGAAAATTTCCATATGTAATGGCGCGCGCGCACGTGTAGCTACAAAGCAGGTGGGAGCTGTTCATAAAGCAGTGGTTGACTTAAACCAATTCTCATTTTCAGAAATTCACTATATAATTAGCTTTACAAATAAAGGTATCACCATTGTATTAATGAAATAAAATCCCACGCTTCATATATAGCCTACAATAATACGTTTTAAAAGACATTACGACTTGACACGTTTCAGGGATAATTAATTTCTGTCAGAAATCGTTTGTTGTAATAAATTAACTTTGAAATCAATAGGATAATAATGTAACTTATTCTCATAATGTATAAAGTACGTTGCCTATAATTTGTTACAAACATATTTCGGTATGGGGTCTGTTACTGAATAAAAGAACAAAGTTATAAAGAGTAAAATCTTAAGAACGAAAACTTCGTATCAGTCTGAGGATGTAAGTTTCCGCATCTCTAACATCTTATGCCATAATACAAAATTTATTGTCCCAGACTCATTTACCTATTTTTGTTAATCACATTCAGATTCTATCAACTCTTTCCACATAAATTGCTTAGTAATGTAGATCTATTGAGCAAATTAAAATCACTTAATGCAACGGCAATTGCACTAGAAACTACATTTCTAATAGGTTTAATCCATATACAGTATATATAGTATACAGTATGTGTGTGTGTGTGTGTGTGTGTGTGTGCGCGCGCGCGCGCGTATGTGTGTGTAATGCACGCAAATTATTATTGAAACAAATTGTTTATGTAACCTTACCTAATTAAAAAATAATATGTTGTCTACTCAAAAAGGTAAGACCTTATATTATGATGCTGTATTATAGAATCATAATGTACACACACACACACACAAATATAAACTATAGTAATGAGTGAAATGGAGCTTATAAGTGATGTAGAGTGACGTAGAGTTGTAGACTCGTTGGGGAATGTGGTGTAGTTACCAGAACAGTATTGATTACCAGGCAGGCCTATGTCGTGGTCTTGGCCACGTGGTATTGTGGTGTCCATAAGAAAAAAAATAATAAGTAAATGCTTAACAGGTGTGAAAAGGAAGAAATAGGTGACATAAACCATACTGCCATGTTGTACCGCTATGATCATGTGAGAAAACGGTGGCAATGTTAAATAACTTCTCTTTAATCTAACTTCATACATAACTTTACCTGCACATAAGCGAATAAAAGAAAATGTTATGATTTCTACATCTAAGATCTGATTATTTGCATATATTATTGCGTGTTATAGTATCTCGGACTTCCACTAGCATAAAGCTATAATTAAAATCACAACGGCTTTTATATAATCTTTCCTCAACACCACTGTTTTTTTGTGAAAATATCCTCTATGAAAATCTTCAATTACGAACATCAATTTTCCACTAATCTTTTGGACAAAAACATGTAGCATATTTAATTTTTTGAAATACGGAACGAAAAGTGTCTTACGTTATTGTAAATAGAACAGAAATAGGAAAACTACCGGCGGTAGTAAGGAAAAGACGAAGACAGTAACTCTTTGGCAGAAACTACTACTCACTTGTATTTGCTGATCCACCGATATGTGCGAAAACGTTCTAGATACATCAGATTTTGTGACAGAAAGAAATTTTCTTTATTCTTCACGACAGAGAAAGAATGGGCTTCACAGTGAGGGACATATTTGATATAGGCGAAAATTTAAATCAAACAATTAGCAAAACAATAATTGTAAAGAAATATATCATCATTCAGAGAAGGAGAAGAGGAGATTAGCGGGAGAGATTAAAGTATCAGTGAGAGATAATTGATGACATACTTAATTCTACTCTCCATTTTAAACAGCGTTGCTTTAGTCTTAGGAATATGTTCACTGACTTTAGTGATGTTAACATTTCAATTTATTATTGATAAATTCTGAGCTTTTCGAGATAATGGATATTTTTTATTAAACATACAAACAGTTACAAATAATAAAACCACATCAAGGACGTGGCCATTTTTTGTTCTTCTGGTCACATCGTAGAATTTCCACATATTTGAAACCGATTACAATTGTTAGAACAGAATTTTCATGGAATTTCATTAAGCGATCATGAAGCAGATTCGCACTTGCACAGTCCAAAAAAATGTCATAAGAATGTGATAGATTTAACTGAAGGCAGTAAGGAAGGAAATATATGATTAAACGTTCCACGTTTCATTGAAAATAGGTTTAATCATACTAAGTACGTTTACAAGTGCTCACGAAAAATACTGACTATTTCGCTGAATATTTACACTACGATAACCATCGTGCAAATGGACAGATTTATAATGTCGGCGGCTTGTTTGGACAAAACACGCGACGGGGTGTAAGTCATGTACGTGGAATGTGGAAATTGTCGTGTGAGTACACAGTGTACACAGCCCACGCAACTTACATAGCGCAAAGTAGCAGTGTGTGTGTGGGGGGGGGGGAGATAGTCAAGTCCGATCACTAGCGGGAGTTACAGTCAAGAGACAAGAGACCTGCAGGAAGAGATACAAAGAGTTATACAGTGTACAACCATAATAAAAGATACTTCTGAATCTTCTATGTTATTCAGATTAGATCATCAACAATAGTATATTATTTATTAATGTAAAGCATTAGTATAAAGATGCAAAACAAAAGGTAACAGAAATTTAAGAGTGAAAGCAGTAATTAAAAAAGTATACTAAAAATCGTTTATGAAAATATCGCTTTTAAAGATGTAGGCCTATTGGTTTTTATTTATGCAATTTTCAGTCCTGGTACAACTAGTCTACAGATTACACAAGTAATAGTTTAGTTAATTATGCAGACGATACTTAATATAACTACATTTTGTAAGCAGCAGCATAGTCGTGCTGTACCAATTAGTGATCCGACTGATTGTTCAAGTTCAGGGCTATAAATTATGTGACATACAGAGTGGATTCCATCACATTTGTAAGCTTCATAACACTTTGCACAGAGAAATTATCGATACAGCAGATGATTGTAGTAAAAAGTTGTTGAATACAATTTAGCAAAAATTACAAAGAGGATTTAGTAATAAATTATATTTTAATATTAATAAACGATAATTATTAC
The DNA here is from genome assembly GCA_034769895.1 of Magicicada septendecula. NCBI lineage: Eukaryota > Metazoa > Arthropoda > Insecta > Hemiptera > Cicadidae > Magicicada > Magicicada septendecula. Next base: position 900,014,088 of record CM068367.1, read on the forward strand.
ATTGTTTATTATTTATTATTTTGCACAATAATTGAAAACTTAAAACCCATACATACCGATTTACACTAAAGATCTGACAAAACAAGACTGGATTACTGATTCAATTTGGCCTTTGACGTATTCAGCTAACAACACAACAAGGCCACATTATAAGAAATATAAGCAGTAAAACATTAGTAAACAAACAGTACTGCACAACGGCTTTCCTATCAACCAGGCGATACACACATGACACCTGAGCTTATTATACAAAATCAGAATAATACTTCCGACAACTTATTTTAACCTGCTGATATCTTACATACAAAAACGAATTCAAAACCGAAGTCAGTGGAAAACCTATAGTCGTTTGTACATATCGCCATCATCCATGATTATTTTTAAATAATACAAATAAATACTTATATGAAGAGCTCCGCGTTTTGTGATTGTGTAAGGCTCCAGGCGGTCCAAGGCAGCAGTCAGCAGGATCTGGCGGGCATACGTCATGACAGATGTGCCGTGTGGATCCTGCATATTGTCAGGCTGGAGCAGTGGACACCTCTGCCGATGTTCCGGAGAATTCGGAGTCGTTGACACGTATGATCTGAGGTATTTTTATATGATTTTGCCAGGTTAAGGAAGAGTCAAGCGTGACGCCCAGTCCTTCCATACAAGTTCTGGGTTTATAGTGGAGGAGCCTACGCGGACTGTGATCTCAAAGAAGATACTCTTTTCCGTCCTGTCGATTACAAACGCAGAATGGGTTATTCCATGTTTACTATGATCCTCCAGGTATTACAATAATCTACGAAAGTCTGTAATTCTTCCTGTCGGATAAGGCAGATGTTGCGGGGTGCTAGTGTGTATTTTTTAAAGACATAATATAAAGTCGCGGGTTAATAACGGAACCCTGGGAGACACCGGCATTCAATTAGAATTGTGCCGAGAGATGCTGGCGGGCTCGAACTTGTACAGCGTGGAGAAAAACCATTTTATACTGTGAGCGGAGGAGGTAGTGACATCCGAGGATTTGACATTTGACATTTTACAGATGTATCAATGCAATCATATGCAAATAGAGATAGGTATTTCACAATTGTCTATGTAATATCATAATGTATGAATATTATCAGTTATTTCATAGTATAGCATTAGTACCTTGAAATACATCACGGCTTTATTAAAAGAATACAAATTAATATAATGTAACAAACATATTACATGTGGCACATTGCATGATTAACACTATATAGGCCACCTGTGCTACTCCGTTCTGTATCGCATGTAGCAGGAGATTAGTGTTATTATATCCTAACACGGAAATTTAACGGAATGTAATTGATTTGATGTATACTCTACATGAAAGAAATTGAACATTATGTACATATGTGCAGGTCTCAACAAATCTTGTAGAAGTCCAGTCCTTGTAATTACTCTACTTGAGTTGCTGCAATAAAGAACAATACAGACGTACAAAGAATTTACAACAAACACAAAAATATCGGCAACAGTCATATTAATATTGAAGACATAGTAAAATTAACATTTATTGTAATAAAATGTACCCTATTAATAAATGTTTTTAAAACTACTTTAAGTTGTACACTAATATTTTGATGTGTCATTCTTGCCAATACGGTAAAGAGGAAAATTAAAATTATACTCCATTTTATTAAGTCAAAATGTATTAGGCACGTATAATTTTCATTTGTCAAGTAAGAATATAAATATCTTATACAATTTAATGGAGTAAAAATAAAATTTCCTAATTTCACATTAGTATAAAAAAATATCATATAAAAAAGTTAATTTAACTCACTTTTTATTTGAAATTTGTGACTGCATGGCCATGATCTTTCATTGCTGTTGAAAGCTTTAAAAGCTTTTTCATTTTTATTGTAAACAAATTTAAAACCAATAGTAAAAGTGTTGTAAAATTCTATGAACTACATTAGTTGTCAAATGTCCTATACGTGTATTGATGTGAAAATAAGTACTTTATGTACAGTAAACACTTTTAGTGTTTAAAAAAGTAAAAACCCAATAGTAAATACAAAACTTTGTTGGTGTTATATAAATTCTGTCAAAACGTTTGGAATATATTCGTAACTTAATAAGATACGCAACAAATTGTTTGTATATTGTCTTGCTATATTATGGAGATAATGATGCGGTGAACGTGGTAACGGTAATAATAATATTATATTATGTTGGGAAGAAGGAACAAATTTATTGAAATAAACTGTCTGGCATTCGCAGATGACTTTGCAATTCTTTCTGAACATCTGACATCTGCAGTAACACAAATTAATTTTTTAGAGGACATAGCCAGTAGAACAGGCTTCAGAATTTCTGCAGAAAAAAACAAATTTTGCACAAACATTAAAAACGCACCAAAATTCCTGGTAACAGATAGGCTTATTGGTTGAATAGAGAAGGTTCGAAAATTTAAATATCTAGGAGAGATAATTCAAGAGAATGGCTTGGAAAAATCTGCTATAGAAGAAAGGATTCACAAGACGGAAAGGGCATATGGTATAACTAAAGATATTTACAATAAAAAGTGCATATCTAAAAATGCGAAAATAAGGCATTACAGTACATTAGTGAAGCCAGAATGCCTATATGCAAGTGAATGTCTAGCATTGAAATGTCTAATTTAGACAAACCAGAAATATTGGAAAGGCGAATTATTAGGAAAATATTAGGCCCACGAAAAATTTCAGAAGGTTGGAAATTAAGAACTAATGACGAAATATATCAAAGTATAGAAAATATAACAGAAACAATGAGAAAAAGAAGACTATTATTTTTTGGACATTTATATTGAATGGACGACAATAGGTTGACAAAGCAGATCTTCAAATATCTGTGGGGGAAGAAGTCAACATCAAGTTGGATTAAAGAAGTCCAAAAGGACTTAGAAAAAAGTAATATATATGCAGAAGAAGCAATTGAAGGAGAAGTTTTTCGGACAAAAGTGTTAAAAATGGAGGGAGTCCAGGGTAGGGGAGAGAAAACGCAGGTTCAAAGTGGACTGAAGACAGGAAGAAAAGACACAGTGAGAAGATGAAGGAATGTTGGGAAAAAAGGAAAGAACAAAGAGTAAAGAATTGTAATTGGCATGTGGACCTTAGATGGCCGATACGAAAAAAAATAATAATAAAAACAGCAACAACAATAATAATAACTTTTTTCAGGGCTCCAACATACCTGAACACACTGTCGATCCATCCACTGGGACAGAAGAACACCCAATACAGAAACAGAGGACGAGATGAAAGAACGGCTAATTAGAACCTTAGAATATCCCACTTGTATAAAATGTAAATCTGAGGGAGTTAGTGTGACAAGTAAGAAGACGACTGTGACAAAAAAGAATAGAAGATATAGAAAATTCTAAGTACTACACGTACAAGTAACGGCATAAAATGAATGTGTCAGGTCAAACAAGTGCAGTTAGAATAGAATCTTCACTCCTTCAAAACTTCCCGTCGAAACTTCTTGTTGTTTCTAAAGAAGTCGAGGACGTCAATATAATGGTTGGCAACTTCAATGCATTTCACAACTGAACTACATGATCATTCATGTCTGCCAATAAAATAATCTTGGACCTTAAACGAAATGTGTTGGTAGGAGCCTTCAAAGCAATGGTCATGGGCAACTTACTAAGTCCAGAAACCACTCGGTGGAAGAAGAGGAAGTCTGTATGACTTGTTCTAGTCAAGAGTGTTGGATGGCCAAGAGCTTTCGTAACCTCTACTTCATGACCTAATAAGGTGAGCTTGTTGATCATCCGGTGCAAGAAGCTTCTCTGAACTCCTGCAATGGACTTAGCTGTGTACTCACGATTCCTGTTACATAGGACTGTGGCATATTGTAGATAGCTTCGGACCAAAGATTTACAAAAAATTACACAGGATTCCGTACTTTTAAAATGTTTTCCAATCCATATACTAAGGCCTAAATTTCTGTGGTCTTTAGGGACAACACTTTTAACGTGCAGAGTAAAGAGAAGCTTCGAATGGCTAAGACCACTAGTTAAGATACTAATTACTTTTTTTTACAGCCACACGTCTACCTTTTACATATAAAGACATCACAATTTAGGACGAATCTTATGTCATTAATAAACATTAGAAAAAAGAGAGGCCCTAGATTGGAACCCTGTGGAACTCCTGAAGCCGCTATAAACCTATCAGATATATTTCCATTAAATCTTACTGGAATGCACCGCTGGCAAACATACGAGGAAGATTAGATCCCATCCACCGAATCAGATAGGAACAAATACCGAAATTTGTTAATTTATTCAGAAAAACACGGTGTGGAAATTTTCAAACGTCTTCATAAAATCCAAATAGATGACAACTTTCGACTGCTGGACTGACGACAGATAGAAAGGACCTCAAGTTCGTAATCATAGATCGACCTTTTATATAGCCATGTTTATGGGGATAATACAGGTGGTATACTTCTCTATAGAGAATCGTATACCGTACATGATGATTTCAAAGATCTTGGGAATAACACTGACCACTGAAATTAGTCTAAAAGTAGATTCTACATTAGGAAATTTTTTAAGACTACGCATAACAGCAGCCACGTTTGGCCAATAAATCAAAAACCAATTAAAGAGCGAGGGAAGAATTGGTGACTATCTCCGTTTATAATAAATAATGGAATTCTATTGATGCCCAACGCCGTCCTCACATTCAAACCTTTTATCGCTGATAACAAATCCGTAGTAGAGATGAAGGGGTTACTGACATTTAATTTATGGTAATCAGAAATGAAAAAGTCCAAATTTACATCATTTTGCTTAGTCTTCCGATAGACAAAAGCAACGTATTCCCCTCACTTGTTACACATAACCCAAGGATCATATATCACAACACCATCAACCTCTCCAACAGGTATATGCTTCGAGTGATTCCTGTATGTACGAGGGCTATTTGTTTTTCAACCTCCGATAGACCAATAAACAGACACATGAATGACATCAATAATTTTATTAGGGCCTATATACAAAAGTTTCATATTGTAATATCACGTAATATCTCTATAGTTTATAGTATTATAATGTAAGTCTTAAATCTTAATCTTACCCTTGATCAATGTAATTATATTCTGCAGCCCCAATTTGTTGGTGCCAATTTTGTAATATAACGTGGTATTATTTTTCTATTATAACGTTACTTTGTGTTTTAAAATAATGTGAAATAAACAATTAAACTTTTATTCGGTCTTATCTCAATTTCAGTAAATTTTATTATTCTTTTCTCTTTGCCATATATTGATATTTATGTTAAAATTCAATGCCCTTCTCTTCCGTTAGTAGCTCCTTTAGGTTTGATAACATGAAAACTCTTTCTCAGGGTTAATAAAAAAATTAAAGTCTATGTACAGTCAAAGTCATAATATAAGATATTAAAATAAAATAAAGTCAAAGTCAAATAAAATATAATAATTATAAATAGTTTTCAGTAATTTGGTGTTGTGTATGCGTGTTGAGTCATGGGTCCTTTGGATCATACAAACAAAACAGCTTAAACAGGAACAACTAATAATAAAATTACAATGAACAAATAAACTTAATAATCATAATGTTTATAATGTTTTTGTTATATCGTTTCACTGTTCTTGTGCTTTAAATTGAGTAATGTTTGATCAAATGTTTGTCTAAGCACGATGGAACAATCTCACCAAATTTGTAGTTTCGTTTACAGATTATTTCTTGACATTTATCTTCTGGCTTAGTTTTCCGTGTATTCTATTAAACCATTATACTTCTTGTTATGTGAAGTTTTCTTCATTAAATCATCGTATAACATTAATTACTTTGTAGAAAATGTCCAGCTTCAAATTAATGTGTTCTGGCTTATTTTAAATATTCTTCAACAACAATGTTTCTTTCTTAAAACTACCGATTCATTTAGTACAGGTCTTGGCTATATCATATTTATGGGTCACAGGTTTGTTTTATATTTTATAATTGACATGATCCAGTTGAATCATATTTTTTCTTCGTCACTGATGTATATTATTAGTTTGTAACGTAATATTTTACTATTTTTAATCATTGTACACTTTGTTTGATCTTACTCTATTAATCATTTAGTTGGTTTATCTAAATATATGTTTTATTCACTGTTTATATAATACCTAGGTCTATTTCCTATTCACTTTCATTATACACTGTTGTCTATCACCGTTATTTTCACTTTCTTACATTATTAAGCTACCTAGCTTTTGTGATTATTGTTTAATATTATTCTATTTGTAATTTTTATGTCACTTACAGTTTGTAGTGCACTGACACAAAATAACAGCTTGAGGTTCGCAGACCTCTCTATAGTTTAATAGGCTTATACAATAACCAATGTCTTTTAACTTACTTCCTAGTTTTAACATTTATACATTATATTTATATTTATTAATAACTATTTACATTTCTATTGTCATTCGATTTCCCTCCTGGGTGTCATAGTCATAGTCAGTTATTGTCTTATCATTATCATTAAATTATTTAATTCATAAGTTTTCATTCCCTATTTCCCTAGTATTTTCTTATTATAATATTTCCCTTTTGTTTTTTATTACCTTTCACTCCTTGACATTATTATTTGTCTTTAAATAATTCCATTTTATTTTCATTTCTTAATTTGTTAAGTTAATTTTATACTTCTTTGTATTTTATTTCTAAAATGATTGCGTTTAGGCATAATTCACAACGAATTTTGATGATTAAATTGTATTTATTCTGGGGCGTAATCTTATTATGTTACAATATGTATGTAAACTACTTTTTTACATAGTCACCACCATTGTTGGGGCACTTATCATAGCGAAGCACCAACCTTTCTATGCCCATGTTGTAGAATATTCCCTCCTGAGTAGTCAGCCAATCTGCCACACTGGACTTTAACTCATAATTGGAGTCAAACCGCCACACACCTAACCACTTTTTCAAGTCAGTGAACAAATGGTAGTCACTTGGTGCCACGTCTAGGCTATAAGATGGGTGATCAAGGACATTCCAACCAAATTCATGAAGCAGGATTTGTGTGAGTGCAGCTGCGTGAGGTCGTGCATTGTCGAACCCACCGAGCACAGTGTTTCCTATACCCAAGCTTCTGAGTAAGAATATCATAAAGAGCAGACCTAGAAATTTCAGGAAAATCAGCAGAAAGTTCAGTAATTGTGAAACAACAGCGCTCTCGAACCATTCTGTCTACCCTTTTAACAACATCATCAGTAGCCACGGACTTTCTTCCTTGCCCTCCTTCATCATGAACATCAATTCGCCCTTCTTTAAATTTTCGACACCATTCCCGAACTGAACCATCACTTATCACATTTTCTCCATATACATTACGCAACCTTCAATGAATTTCTGTAGCACTATGATCTTCAGCTTGAAGAAATCGAATAGCAGACCGAATCTCACACTTGGAGGCAATTTCAATTGTAGTTGCCATAATTAAACTGTCTGTCGTCACCACAGTAATAGGCAAAATAACTATAAAACCGGTGATTATAGGTTAGAACAAAGCCTCAAAAACATTAATCAACAATCAGATTGTTGCTATGACAACAGAACCAGGTTTGCCAACTTACCGGAGGTTGAAAAAAAATAGCCCTCGTATTAACGAATTTCTAGAAGTTGGTAGACTAGGACTACAAATTTTCTTCAACTTATCGGCTTCGTTCCTCTTACAACGACCGATCCTTTTTTCCATTTCTCTTCTCAGGTACTAGAAGATAAGATAATCTTCTTCCCTACCAGACTTCTTACACTGACTTTAAGCATTCCAGCATTCATTTTTTCTTTTAAGAGGGATATCAGACAACCACTTTCGGAACATCGTTGTTCTGTTCATTCTGACTGGGATATTTTTCTCATAGTTTCAATAACTAAAGCGTTAAAATATTTTGCTTCAAAATTAATGAATGCCATTGCTGAGGACAACATGGCAATAATAGAACTGCTTTATCTAGAAAAACTAATTTTCATAATTACATTTTTAATGGTGGATGCAACTTATCCACTTTGTCCAAACCTTCATAGTCTGCTGTGACATCTAGTGGTTTGACAATTATTACCAAAGACAATTATTACCAAATATTTTAGTATTATGCAAAATCATTGGCTTTAATCAAGGAGCACATTTGTCTTCACTATGCTATTCTTCAGCTGATCCAGATTCGTGTACATGAAAAATTTATGACATGCCTAATCCTGACCTCAGTAGAGAAGTGACAGTTTGGATAAAAGGACACGTCACTACAGTCATATAACTAACTGTATAATATAATATAATATAATATAATATATATAACGTCACTTCAATGGTGTATTGAAGTTACCAGTAATCAAAACATTAGATTTGGGTTATACCGATCCTTTCCAAGAGGTACTCCAGACAGAAGTCGAGCACACACAGAAGAGTCGAAGCCAAAACATATCTCCAGCCGCTCAGAGACTGTTTCAAGATTGGATCTTCACGCTGTTGCTGCGCACAGTGTAAAAGCACAACCTACACAATGACAGTCATACTCTCTGTCAGCTCTATCCAGTGAATCCTTTGGGAAATAAGGAAGCGTTTGAATGATCTTAGAGACAGCCAGGTCTCAGAAAGAGCGATTACACTATGCTATCAACCAGTGACGAATAAACTTCCTCGGCATGGTTTTAAGTCCCTTAACGTTTTAATAGAACGGAGTTTTTATTAACTTTACGACCTCCCCAGCAGAAAAGCCATTGAGAAACGTCACTTCTTCTGTTAGTTTCCTTCTAAAGCGGGTAATCATTATACTAGCTGGCCACACTTTGGGCTTCTTCAGCACATCAAATTTGGTCTCCAAGATAGAATTATGGAAAAACTGTAACCGTTAAATTGAGTTTTGAGTGTGGTTAAGGAAGACAATTTCAGGTTGTCGAAGAACTGAGTAATATTAACCTCAGTCACAAGAGGCACAAATGGCGTCACAGATCTTTTTATTTTCTATCTACTAAGTTCTTTTCCAGATTCCTGATGCCTACAATAAGCTTCCTAGCCGACGTCCCAGACTTTGGTAGTTGTGGCCGATATCAGTTGGTAATTTTTGGACGATTGCTCTTACTAACGACTGCATCCCAGGACTCTTCATTGGCCGCAGGAACTATGTCCACAAAATCTACATTCCTATTTTCCATAGTAGCAAAGCTAATAGCAGAAGAGGATATAGCTGATCCCTGATAACTCCTGGAAGATGCACTCCACTCGTCGACAGCCTTTACGGTTGCAACATATTTTATGTTGCCCTTTGTTTGCTGGTTACTTTTTTTTAGTGTTACGAGCTTTGTCTAACTGAACCTCACCAATAGTGGATTTTGAACTACTATTCTCTTCACGAAGAAGAGTAATATTTATCCTTAGCGACTTTAATTTGTCCCTAAAGGACTCCACCATTTACTTTCCCTGCTCCTGCAGAAAACCTCCAACAGACTATCTACATTTCGACCGACCGAATATATGAATATCGTGTAATCTTGACGAGCCAAAGTATTGACACTAACCTTATTGGAATCGACTTTACCAACGTCCCACCTTCTAGCAGGCATACCATCATTATCAGTCTCAGCTTTCTCATTGACTCGGTGCAATTAAACCCACCCTGCTAGTAGAAAATATAACAATCTTCTGTAACATTGAGACAGGCTAAATGAAACCTCAGCCTACCCAACAATCTAGAAATTTTGGCTTACCAATAAAGAAAAATCTTATATTTGGTACTCGGTGCCATAATAAAAATTCAGAAGACGTCCTAACATAAAATAAAATGAGACTTTAAAACTGGTACAAGCGGCAGAACCAACATTAATCAAAGAAACTAAAAACTAAATCTAAGAGGAAGACCTTGAGTCAGGAAACTAAATATTATTATTTTTTAATAAAATCAAATCTGTTTTACCTAAACAATCTGCGGCTGGAACTGGTTAATAGTACTCAACCTGCCAGAGGATCGACATGTAAATTGACCTCAGAACCACCCACAGAAGGAAAAGGAAGGATAAAGCATAGTTATCTGCCGCCGTTATAGCATAGTGCAACGCTATGCTCTACTTAAGGTAGAGGTCGGATAGATAACATTAAGAATTAAATTGCATATATGGATGTTTTTGAAATAAAGGTGAGTGACCGTGCCTAAAAGTGTGAATGAGAAATTCTTTACAACGTTAGGTTTTGAAAAGAATGTACACACACACACACATACACACGGAATGTGCTTGAAAAATATGTAACTGTTCAGACGGGGGTGACAGGGTTCGGAGGTTGGGAAGGGACATTTGACTTATAGCTTGTTTGCGGTGGTGTATGTTGACAGTGGGGCGGGTGGGGGTGTGAAGAGTTTATTTTATTCTGTTGTTGTTGTTATTTCCGATCTGACGATGAGCTGAGAAGCTTGAAAGCGCTAATCGGAAAAATGTTTCTATAGTGGTGTGCAACAGTGATAATTCTGTTTGTGATTATAACCACTAACACAACTTTCTTAATTAAATTTCTGTTGTGTCGTGATAAAATTAACGAGTAACATTAATATTTCGATCTAAAAGAAAGTGATTAACCATTAAAACCTATGAACTAAACAAAGATTAGGCGTCGTATTAGTGCATTATTATACTAATTTGCGCCTCGATACAGGAGCATCCCCTTTAATACGCCGAATCAACACTCTAGTGATTTCCTGCAAAACTGCCAATTCCTTTGTATGGGGCGAGGTCTTTAGGCGTCGTCAAAATTTTCAACTTTTACCAAACCGAGTGAGTTAAATTAGATTGGGAAATTATAGAACAATGTTAAATTAAACAATGTCACGACTGTCAATTCATAATTCTGTGCAGGGCCACAAATTATAGCACAATGTTTATAAAAGATTTGTACTTAGTTTTCAGACAGACCTTGAGATATCTAGGACAAATAATTGTAATCGTATTTCTAATTTTTCTGAACGCAAAATTATGAGCAACGTATTTCAAATGATATATGATTAACTTATATTTAACTAACAATATTTTTATTTGTTGTTGCTTCGTATGTAGTTGAATGCCTTACGTAACCTTAACCAGTGTTAATACTAAAGTTGGGCGTTTAATTCAGGATGATACAAGAAGAGACTAACAGGATGATTCAAGAGAGGGAATGCACCTAACAAGGGTTTAGATGCAAATTATGTGAAAACAGAATTTGCTATGCTCAAGTTTGTTTTATGAATAAACAACGGGCTCTTCACAAACACTAATTATAATTAATTACTATCAAGAGAAGATCAAAACCAAGGGAAGAGAAAATAAGTTTAACCAGTATTGTGTTGCATGTTTCCTCTCGTCACTAAAACTAATTATGTAAATTAATCAGGTTTACTTATTTCATGTAGAGTCTTATATGTTTATGCTGTTTTATTTTAAATTACAGGGAATTTGTAGAAGACATTATGTCTGGATTAGAGTGTTTACTTTTAAGAATATTTTAATTTGATAACAATTAATTATATTTAAGTTAAACCATTTTGTATTCGATAATATTTTATTTTAAAATACTTTCACTTGCAGCAGTCAAGAATCTTACAAATAGGACACAAAAGTATGTTTAAAAATAAGTAGCCAAAATAGTATTCCTGCAGTTTTATTTTTAAGTATGCTAATAATAGTAATATTACCATTATCTTATGTCAAGATCTATTTTATAATACGCTTTGCCTAATATTTACCTGATCTTTACCTAATATGTAGAAACATCAAATTCTCCTTAAATTATCATGAAAAATTATGATTAATGATTATGATGTGTCTTAAATTAAATTATAAATTAACTTATCATAAATTAAGTTATGATGAAAAATATTCATCATTCATTAGGATTATTTCATTATGGACTTACGTCCAACCATTATTTTCTATCCATATGTTAGGAAACAGCTGCTAGGGAAATACGAGAAAAATCCACACCGAGTTAAACAATTAGGTTGATGCCTTGTGTGTACGTGTACTGAAAATTCCTTTACGCATTAGTAGTATTCCAAATACGATTCAGTTATAACATTATTGTGAAGTTGTTAATGTAATTCACTTTATTTTATGTGTAAATCATAACAATTGTTAATATTAATTTGTTAGATAATAATAATAGTAATAATAATAATATTAATAATAATAACAATATCCCCAATGGAAATAATTTGTAAATACCTTTTTACTTTTGACTACAAATAAATTTGTATTAAATACAATATAGATTCATATTAACGTAAATAAATCTGTTATTACTTCGGCTTTATTAAATATAGTTTGGTTTGTTAACATTTTCTTTATTGAAGCAAACCGTCAAATGACAAGACATTTATCTCAACTCTGAAGTTCTGGATCTTCACTAGATTTTGGTTACCAGTTATTAGGTTACTTACAGCTAATTCTAGCACAAGCAGCTACTCATATTTTTTTTCATAATAGAGTGAGTTTTTGGTAACATTGCTATACCAAATTGGAACACTTTCTTGGAAGGAAGCAGTACAAATTTACAGATGTGTTAGGCAGTTTTTGTAATTTCAATATTCCCCGAATATAAACGTCATCTAAAATGATATGCAATTTTATGAAAGTAATATTAGGAAACTATTTAAGAATAAGACGGTCTATATTTTTCTTACTTTAATTATTAAAAGAATTTAAGTTTATAACTTTATTCCGAGAAGCCTCTTTTAACGGTTTGCTTCATACTTTACAGCTCCATAAATGTATATCTTATTTTCAATGTTCTTATTATTATGTTTTTACCTTCCATAAGACTATTTTCATTTCACCTCTATGTGAGGCTCTGTAGCAGGCGAGGAAGGTAGTATAATTATTACTACGTCTTAGACGACCATTGTAATGTCAATACTTTAATTGTAATTTCAATTACCACAGATTAAATCGACAGGGAGACGAATAATGAACTTGACATAACGACACTGCCAAGAATGTAAACGAAGACCTATAGGTTGGACAAATAATTGACCATTTTTTACGTATAACATCGCACCCTTATTTCAAGAATTCCACGTTAAAATTATAACATGAATTAACGTTAAATGTTATAAATTTTATAACTTCAAGTGTAAAATGTATATTTAAGGGTATAAATCTAGTTCACATGTACGTAAAGAACCATGAAACTCCTCACCTAATCAATAAAATATTTTCAACTAAAACTCGTTTCACAATATATACCATATAAAATTCTATAAAAATAGAGAGTAGTAATTAATATAAAACATAATTTTCTTGATTTCACTACATCTCGAGTTGGTGGTCGACACTACTTTACACAGTGTCATTAGACACGATGTACAAGCGATTCTTAACTGACTAATGCAACCAAACACTACAAAGATGAACTAAACATACAGCCCCAAAATAGAACAATCACAATAGGAGAAATGGTGTCAAGAAACATGTATTCACTTGAAAAACTAAAGCTATTCTTACTTTAATATTTACTTGACACTATATATTAAAGGTGATTTAATTTATTTGTCAACACAAATTTTTATGAACTCTCAGAAATGTCATATAATTTTTAGTTGTTATTTTCTTACAAATTTTATTATTATTTCAGAATTACTAAATTGTTATAAGCAGGTTGTCTACGAAATATGGTAAATTAAAATGACACGGAGCGGTTTCTCTTTAAATATATAGCTACTATAACTATTAATTCATTTGGTTTCATTAGTTTCCATTATTAATTTGCACAAATTTAACTTTAGCTATTCCGTTTTAAAAACGTTAGTTCGGATTTAAAAATACGTTTATAATTACACAAAACAAGCCAACAATATAATAATCCACTATTATGAGTCAATTATTTTGCTACTTACAGATTTTTTTAAGAGGTAAAAACCTATCGGTACCAAAAATCCCCTATAACGAAAATATTGGGTGGTTCCTTTACAGTTCTATACAAGTCAGTTTTTCGTAACAAAAACAATCTTCAAATTTTCTCTATATCGAAATAAAAATAACAAGTTTTACAAAATTTTAATAGAAATTTTTCAGTTATAAAGTTCTGCTACCGAAATTTTATGAATAGAACTTCGTTGCCTAAATACAAACAGGTGTTCATGAAAAAACCGATCAGACACGATAATTCCGTACATTTTAACATAACTTGTTATTATTGTAAATCATAAAGCTTTTATGGTCAATCTCTTAGTAGTGTAGTTGCCAACAGCTACAGGTACAAAATGCATGTACACGTGCTAGTTCAATAGGCTACAAAGTTTCTGTACCTGGAACTCTCCATGAGGCCACGTGTTCAGTACTGCAAAGTTTATGTTTTATAAAATATGTGAGTGAGAGTAAAAAATACAGTTGGTCATATGTCAGTGTGCTATCAGTGCGTAATTACACAGTGTACAGTGGTGTTCTGTATTTGTTATTCAATTTACCTTTCCGATAACGCAAAAGTAAACCGTTTTTCAATGTTATAGTGTACATAGCCTACATTGCTGATTAAAAACGTCTATTCAATGTCTATAACTCAACTTTCTACAATTGCGGTTACAGTTCAAATTATTCGTCTACTAGAAAAGGCCTGTAAGCCAGTCGATATTTGCCGTGACTTTAAACTTAATCAACGGTAGCAAGAAAGAAAATTTATTGAAAGTAACAGCTGTAAATCAAGCATCCAGTCTAGGAACAACTAGATGAACCAGTACTACACTGATTCTGAAATGAACAAAACCTGTAATTCCCAATTAACGACCGGTACTGAAGATAAAAACTGAATTCTTCATAAATAAATTTTGAATAGCAATATTTAAAGGTTCCAACGGTTGGCTGCATAAATCTAAACATCAGCGGAGGTTCAATAAAAATTGCGGCGAAGCAAAGATTTTTTTTTTTTTTTTTTTTTTTTTTTTTTTTTTTTTTTTTTTTTTTTTATTGGAGATCTGTAAGCTGTTCGACTGAGCGAACATTTAACAAATTGGCTGACAACACACACAGGATTATGAAGAGCTGACCATTGACAGCTCTTCTGGTTTTGATAATAGATTAAAGAGGTAACAAAATACAAAACTAAATGATAAAAACATGTAAACAAATGAACAAAAGTCACTATCACTTCCTGCTGGCATGATACAATAAGTTCAAACATTAAACACTGGGCCCATAAGGCACATATACAGGTTGACATTAACACGTATGAATGACACGAATACAAAAACATACAGAACAGATATCACAGACAGTACAATACAGAAAATACAGAGAATACATTATGAGTTAAACCTGAATGGTAAGTCTAATAGTTTGTGTCTTTTTAGTCTATAAATATCTTCACTGTTGTCTAACAAGTTAATAGCCAGGTGGTTGGGATGCTGTTCTAGTTTGGAGATGTGAGTCCTGCAGAGGCGCATGATTTCTTCTTTCACGGTTGAAACTTTGAGGTCGCGGTGTATAGAGTTATTTGAGACAAACCAAGGAGCGTCGACTATTGATCTAAGTGTTTTGGACTGAAAGCGCTGGATAATCTCAATATTACTTGTACTTGCAGTACCCCAAAGTTGAATACCATAAGTCCATACCGGTTTAAGCACGACTTTATAGATCAAGAGTTTGTTGACGAGACTTAACCGTGATTGTCTGCCTATAAGCCAATAGATGTTTCTGACCTTGTGATTAAGTTGAAGCTTCTTAGATGTTATATGTTTTTTCCATGTTAATCTCCTGTCCAGATGCATCCCAAGGTACTTAGCACTTTCAGCTTGCGGTACTGGTTGACCGTTAATTGTGACTGGAGGGCAGTTTGCCTTACGTGTGGTGAAGGTAACGTGGACTGACTTCGATGAATTGATTTTTATGCGCCAATTATCAAGCCATAACTGAACGCTGTTTAATGATTCTTGTAGTATAAGAGATGCTATTGAGGGGTCGGAGTGTGTCGCTAGGATCGCTGTGTCATCGGCGTAGGTAGCAACAGTGGTTTCACTTGCTGACGGTAAGTCCGAGGTGAACAGGAGGTAGAGCAGAGGACCCAGGACACTACCCTGCGGAACACCCGACCCCACTGGTAATAGAGGAGAAGTAGCATCGGAGTACTTGACTTGAAACACTCTGCCCACTAAGTAGGAATGTAAGATACGGTAACAATTATGTGGCAGATTTTTCTTTATTTTATATAAGAGTCCAAGATGCCAGACTTTGTCAAATGCCTGGGAAACGTCGAGAAACACACCTGAGCAGAACATCTTCGATTCCAGCGATTTATTGATAACATTTGTTAGTCTGTGTATTTGATCTACCGTAGAGTGCTTTTCTCGAAAACCAAATTGGTGATCGGGAATTAGGTTGTTTTCTACAATTGTTGGCATAAGTCGTTTTACAAACAGCTTTTCAAAGATCTTACCAAGTATCGGTAGAAGGCTTATGGGTCGATAAGAAGAGGGCTCTTGAGGGTTTTTACCAGGTTTTAAGACCATGATAACTTGAGCCGATTTCCAGAGAAGAGGAAAGTATTCGAGTCTGAGTATGGCATTGAAAATGTATGTTATTAGTACAACGCCTTTGTGAGGCAGCTCCTTTAGAACTTTCCCCGATAGCAAATCAATGCCGGGAGCCTTTTTACTTTTCAAATTATACAAGATTATTTCCTTGATTTCCTTAACTTTAAAAGGCTTAATAGGTAGAGTCATTTGGAGCGGGGAGTGTAAGTATCTTTGTACCTCTTCATCGAAAGAGACGTTCTTGCTGGCTTCAGGTTGAAAAACGTTGACCAAATGTTCGGCAAAAACCTGGGATTTCTCTGTATTGCTGCGCGCCCAGCTACCATCTGGTTTATGTATTGGTGGTATTTGTAATAGTGGCCTTTTTAATCGTTTAGTAGCCTTCCACAGAGAATAATCAGTACTTTCATTTGGTGACAGATTTTCTAGATAATCCTGAATCCCTTCATTCTTTAGATTTTCCAACAATCGTTTAAGTTGTCTGGCCGCGGAATTCCACTTTCTTTTATCATCCGGATGATGAGTATGCTGCCAAATTCGTCGCAATTTACGCTTCTCAGCTAATTTCTTCCGGACAACCAGAGGAAGGTTCAAGTGCTTATTCTTCGCTGTATTGCAAGGTGTAGCTTCCCAGGCTGATTTTTGAAAAGTACTGGTGAGAGAATTTACAGCCGCATCCAATTCAGCAGGCGTGTGGAGTGGAAGTTCGAGCGAGATATTATAATTTACAAGCTCTCTAAAGTAATCCCAGTCAGTAAGACGATTTGTGAGTGTTGGTAGACTTTCAGACTCAATTATAGTATTGCTAATAGTGGCAATAATTGGAGTGTGGTCAGAGGACAAATCAAGGCAAGATTCAACTTTGTAGTATTTATGAGACAAGCCTCGTATTAAGAAGAAATCAATTAGGTCAGGTATTTTATTTGTGTCAGAAGGCCAATAGGTTGGTTGACCAGTGGACAGAAAGGACAGGGATTCTTGTCTAATGACGTTATATAAAATTCTACCTCTTGGATTAGCTAATCTCGAACCCCATTGCGGGTGTTTTGCGTTAAAGTCACCTCCCACCAAAAAACGTGCACCAAGAGTTCCAAGAAAAGAGCTGAAGTCAGTTTCATTGATTCTGTGTTTTGGGGGACAGTAGACTGCAGAAACAATTAGAGGGCCTCTTTGATCTTCAATTAAAACGTTGGTCGCCTGTAGGTGAGCAGTTTTGACGTTAGAGAAGAGATAATGTTTTATATTGTTTCGGATTAACAGAGCGGTTCCGCCAGGAGCTGTCCCGTCCGGATGTTGGGTATCATAAACAGTAAAGCCTGGAATCCTAATATGGCTTCTGTCTGTGAAGTGTGTCTCAGATATAAGCATTACGTCTAATCTGTTTTCAAGAAGAAAAGCTTTGAGTTCTAGGGTGCGTTGAGAGAGTCCATTGGCGTTCCATAATCCAATCCTGTAATTGTTATTCATTATTAATTAGAAAGTTTATTGACAAGTGTTGTAAGGAGATTAAGCATGACGCTATTTTGCTGCATGAGTTGACTGAACATAGTCTCAAATTTTGTCAGGAAGTGTGAAAGAGTGATGTCCTCATTTGCTGTCTGTTTGAGATTGCTGTCATAAGGGGGCGATGATTCTGAGTGTTTCGGTAGTCCTGCAATTTGAGCGTAAGTAGGAGAAGAGACGTTACGGGTATTCATGTTCTGTTCCGTGTTCATAGTCCTAAACATTGAAGGGGTTCTCCTAGGTGTGGAGTTTCGTACGGGGCTTTTTCTGGCCTGCAGGTTTTGATAAACTTCACAGCCCTTATAATTAGCTGTATGAGGACCATCACATAATGCACATGTGGCTGGTGTATCCTTAGATTTGGAACAAGTTGCGGAGTTGTGTTCACCTCCGCACTTGACACACTGGAAAGGTTTCCTACAATACGTCTTACTGTGACCGTATGACTGACAACGAGTGCACTGTATGATAAAGTTTTTTCTCCGAGGTGGTTCTACAGCAATCTGCATGTTACCTAAAGACCTTAGGCTATATATTTGTTTATTGTTTGCTGCAGGTTCAAGATCAACAAAGAAGAGAGGGAGGGGTGTTTTCTCGACTCTGTGTCGAACGTTGATTATGTTTCTGACCGAGTGTCCTTTTTCTTTTAGTGCTTCTTTAATAAAGTGTACACCGATGCTAGGATGAATGTTTCTTATGACAACCCGGTATGCTCGCTGGTCTTTAATTTGATAAGTATGGTAAATAATTTTTTCGTCCTCGAGGTGACGAATTAATTTTCTGTAAGAATCAGGTGCAAAAGTGTTGATTTTCACCGTATTGTCATCGAACGATTTAGTAGTGTACTGTTCTGATTCCAAAATTGCTGTAAGATTATTGATCATTTCACTGTAATTGACGATACCATGAAGGTATACAGGAGGAGGTCTAGGTACTTTCGGCTGAGCTAAGACTTGAGTAGGTTGGACGTCAACAGGGTCATCTATAGGTAACACCGTAAATCTATTGTGGTCATTAAGCTGAGTGTGTGTTTCAGATGTGTTTTCTGAAGATTGACGACTTCTTTTTCGTTTTTTCACCATCTGCCAGCTGTGGGATCCGTTTTGTGTGAAATCAACATTAACATTTCTGCCTGGCTGTTGACTGTTATAGGATTGAGGGGCATTTTGTGACATTGGAGGTACTGAAGTTCCTGAGTGGACTGTAGGAACAGGTTCAACGTTAGTTGACAGGCCTGGTTGCTGATAATTCATTATTGTATGTTGACAAGTTGGACACACACTAGCACACAACCACACACACACAGCGCACGCACGCACTGGAAGTCTAAACAGACACAGTATATACAGATTAGATAAATGTTAAACTAAGATGATAAACTATATTCATAAACATAACAAAACAATAACACAAGAGATAACACAAGAGATAACGGAGCACAAACTTATAACCGCACTCTACGAATGCACGACCGATACTGAAGCAAAGATGGTAACAGAAATGTTACAACCGGCCTAAAATAAGTGAGAGTTATTTTATGAGTGAGAGTTATATCGGTAGCCGATATCTTTAATGCTGATGAAATGCGGCTTTTTAAAAATGTTTTCAGATAAGACTCTGAAATTTAAGAATGAATTGTGCGTCGGTGCAAAATGAGCAAAGCATGGACATAGGACGATGAATTAAACATACACGGTAGAAAGATTCTTTCATTAGTTGATGACTGTACAGCACAAGCAGATTATCCAAGGATTCAAACAAATTAAAATTATTGTTATAACTGCGAAGTGTCCTCCAGCCGATGGACCACAACGTTACAAAATGCATAAAAGGAAATGGTGCTTCAACTCATTGAAGAGAGAGAAAAAAAAAGAATTTTAATTTATACGATACGTGCCCCTCCTTGTCAATGTACGGGACCTGTTGACGCTTTGAACTGTAAATCAAGCATTAAGGCATTCCGGACTTGTGCTAAAAGGATTTTTTTTGGCGAAGAAAATTGTGATAAAGAAGACGATCTATCTCTAACTAAATGGATAAAACAGTTTCCTCGTATCTTCAAAATGCGGTATCTAATATCAACGAACACCATGTGGCTAATGACGAGTTAACCACCACAGAAGCTCTTAGTGACGATGAAATCGTTGGTTACCAGCAATAACAAAGACAGCGAAGAGGAAGATGAAACGGAACAAGAAACCGTACCCTTACTTCAAAAGAGGCTCTGGACGCAAAGAGGATTGAATCGACATATTTTGGATGCTACTGTATTCGACACTTCATTGCAGAAGTAAATATTAGATTAAGAAAATACGATTGAATATGATTATTACAAAACAAGACGCATACAATAAAAATCGCACATTACTTTCGAAGTGAGTAAACATTTTAAACAACGATTAGTAGAACGCTTAACTAACAGTTTTATAAAAATCCATAAAATAAGCGCTTGTAAATAAACAGATTATTATTTGAAGTTTTTTAAGTTCGATATATGGTAGAAGTGATATAAGTTTAGTCTTACTAAAGTGAATGGAATTAAGTAGTAATGTACGCTACGTACACAAACAAACAATCCGTGTTTGTTTACACCGAAAAACTTTCCTGGCAGTAAGGAGTAAATATATTTGCTTTTATTTGATTATTACCATTATTTATATTATATGGAAAACATAAAACAGTTTAAAGTTTTCCAATTTCGCATTTCTTGTTGTAATTATTTTCCCGGATAGTTTGACAGTAGGTAAAGAAAGAAAAAAAGACCATTTTGCTAACTTAACGTTAACGTAATTTCTCTATAACGAAAGTATAAACTGGTACCTTGAATTTTGTTATACATTGCTTTTGTTGTAGTATGTTATATAGGCTATTGTTTTAATGAATTTTTAAACAAATTTGCAGTAGAAAATCAAGCATCTGCTAATAAAATTTAATGTTCTTATGTTGCCATTGAGTCTTTCAATAGTTGTTGGTATCACTTTTAGTTTCTATCAAGAAACATTTGTCCTGGTGCAAGCAATAATCAAAAAGGAAACAACTGTATCGACAGCACCTGTGACCATGTACACACGTGCGAGCATCCACTCACTCGCGCTCTCACTCTCTATCTCTCTCTTCTCTCCCTGATACAATCAATACACAAGCGCGCGCATTAGTAACCACACGCATCTGCTCACACATGTATAATATCGTTACATATTTATGCCAACGAATGCATTTGTGTACGGTATTATTTCTATTTCAGTGATTCAATAATTTTAATTGCTTTTTATTTATATAAATTTGTGTCGAAAGCGTTCTATCCTTTTACATCAATTTTACATTATTTCCTATGCTCTATTTTGTCTCAAATTCATATTTCTCTTTCAATGTTCTGCTAACTTCCTTTGATAATTTATAAATAGGTGCATTAATAAAAGAAACAATCGGTCTAATTGATTTTCCTTCTATATGTATTTTAACTTGACTTTTAAAAGTTGGTGCTGTTGGATTAGTTTCCATTAAAGACTTTTTCTTACTTTCTTCTATAAATGTTATTTGTTTTATCATTTGTTTTATCCTTGACTGGTACTTACTTGTAAAATCATACTTTATTTCTTCACATGGTCCTTCACTTATAAATGCTTCCGTTTTCTTTATTGTAACGTCACAGAACGTTCCATAAAGGAATTTAATTGCAAAGTAAACTATTATAAGAGGAAAGTGAGATGAACAGTATCGAACCCAAGTAATCCAAAAAATTTTGTAATATTGTCTGATAATTAATATCATTAACATGAAAAAACGACAAGGACAATGACCAAGACTCAAACCCCATATATATTGTTTAAGTGAAGAACAGTGTAAAACTGATAATATACTATAAGAGAAACAGACAATCTCAGAAATGACCAAAATGAGGTCATTACATATCAAGAAATGTAACTCTGAATGGGGTACAACAAATTATTTATTGTGAATTAATGGATAAGATCTATTATTATACTTTGTAATATAAATAAAATAAATGTATTCAATGATTTGAACACATCATTGAAAAGGATGTAAGTTAAAATAAAAAATATATAAATGTTATAACAAAAAATCCAGGTTTTGGAGTTGAGACCAACCACTCAGATTTTATGTGAAAATTAATTATTATAGAATTAATATAAAAACTATACGTAAATGTCAAATAGACAAAGACAAACAAATTATTATAAATAGAGAAAGCTGTAAATTGATTATAAGTCAATTAAAATAAGCAAAAACAGTGTTAAACTGAAAACATGTGATGAACATACAAAATTGTAATATTTATGAATTTAATGTTGTCAAAATGCAACAAAATTGTATTATAAATTTGAAATACAATATAATGTAACTATACTTATATATATGACCACCTAAAACACTTTGACGGTCAAGTTATGAAACTATATACCTATACCATACCAGGCTGAGGCCAAAAAACAATCACAAAAATAGTCATATTTGACAGAATAATTGCAGAATATTAGAAAAAATAAAGGAAAAAGGTACAATCCTATTATGTACAATGGAAACATACTTGCTCAATTGAAGACAAGCTTAATTCCTAGAGAATTTTAAATATAAAAGTGAAAATTGTCACACCAAGAAAATAACTCATCTGTGCAAAACAGTAAGATGCTAAGTAATATTACAGTAAAAATAAAATGTATTAGGATAAACCAGGTATTCCCAAAGATAAACAATATAACAAACTCTAAGCGAATACCCAAAAAATCCCATATATAATACCGAAAAAGACAAATTATTGTAAAGAACCAGTGACAAAAACCTAGGCCATATGTAATGCCTATAGAAGAATGAACTTATTTATATGTTATATGTTTTAATATTTGTTTATTTGGTTATGAAAAGATAATTATGTTATGTATTAATGTTATAGCAAGAACCAGGCAACTTCATAACATTTTAATAATTAGAGAATTAGAATTTTGTGCAAACACTACAAGGTAAGAATTGTATTTTATGTTAATTTATTAGATTTAATTTGTTCAAAACCAATCGTGAATGGTATCATTTTATTCAGTTGAAAGCAGAGAATCCAAAAATAATAATGGCATGCAGATTGTAAGTAGTTCTGTAAAGTTGTTTGACAAATACCAGAATAATTTCAGTAATATCCTTTAGTATGAAGAATAAGAAGTTGTTGTTCTAAAGCTTCTACGAAAGTCAAATTTGTTCTATGATGTTCCGTTTGCATATTCTCGGACGTTCCAGAAGAAAATTTTACTCAAAAATACCGGAAGTTCATGTTTAAAAATTAAAACAATGAGCCTTACAGAGTATAAAAGGAAGACGAAATTTGACACAAAAACCACTTTATTCTTTGAATCCACAAGAGACACATCACCTACGAATCCGATCATCTCGTCCAAGGCGAAGTCGAAGAACAAGAATTCAACCCGAGAACACAGAAAGGCTTTTCCCCGTGCATGACAAAAGACTGACTTAACCTATACAAGGAGTATATCGCTAATCGCTAACGTGTTGTTGAATAGAGCAGCAACACGCCATATTTAATAGAAACGCACACAGCCAGATATCCAGCGGCCCTGAAAAGGACCGATTTTAATAGAGGAAATCAATTTTGCTGGTATTTGCTAAGACAAACCGACTTTGACAAAATTCCCAATACAATTTACTGACACGAGCCTTCTACATTGAGTTTGGAACTAGCGCTGAGACGGCAGAATAGAGAAACCACGAAGACAGCTGTTCGCCGCCGCCAGAAGCTGTATCAAAGCATAGATACAGTACGACTTTATTTCAATCGTGCGGAGTTTGAAACCGTAATTTGACTTACAAATAATTACCAGTGCGTGAGGAACGTAAACACGAAGAGGCGCAAGATTGGAGTCGTCGCCAAGAACAGTGTCTAGTGAAGGAAATACTTACCCACCGGAACGTAAGTTGTTCAAAAGTTAAAATCATTTATACCTGGTATCATTGTCACACACTTGTACTACACATGTCAAACACCTTCAAATCACACAATTTTTGTAAAGAATCCCACTGATTTGTCTTGATAGTTCAAAGGAGTCACGTCCTGAGTATAAAGTTTTTTCATTCATTAAATTCATGCTATTCAACTGAGCAATAAAATTTTTATCAGCCGATACTTACTTAAAAAACTTGTCAATAACTTTTTTGTAACTCTGCAATTTTGTTTAATTTGAGTGTTAGTCCTTCAGACAATTTTTATGAAAAGAAAGATCATTAAACATAAGTTATTTACAATTCAAACTGTCTTGTTCACATTTTTTTATATAATTAATTTAACAACTAAAAAATCAATTTTTAATAATAATAATAATTTCTTGGAACAAATATCCAAGTGGCGCCCACATACACATATTAGCTTAAGTTGTGTTTGCAGGACAACATCGTCGCAGAGAACCCAGCAATTAGTAAGTATCAAAAGTGCGCGGAGTGTAACACCCGAAACGACATCACAAAACAACATAAACACATACAATATTAGTAGGTTATAAATTGGCGCCCAACGTGGGGCTTGAAAGGAAAGGAACAAGCCCGGCAACTATCAACAAATCAAGATGCCGCAACCAAAAGGAAAGAAGGTGAAGAAAAATGTAGAACCCGAATTAAGTGTGGAAGATGGGGTGGCAGTCCAAGTCGAGGAAATAGAAATAGAACCGCCCACACTAGAAATTGAAAGACCAACACAAACGGGAGATGAACTAGAGGAACAAAGGGAGAAAGACCCATACAAATGGGAGACCAAACCGAGAAACCTGAATCAGAAAAAATAACAGGGAGCGTCGACATGAACGCAATAATGATGATGTTCCAAAGAATGGAAGAAACGATAAACAAAAATACGAATAAAAATATAGAATCCCTGAAGGAGGATAATAATAAAAATAGACAGAAAGACAAGGCAGAAGTAAAAGGAAGTATAGAATATCTGAGAAAAGATAGACAGGAAGATAAGGAGGAGAATAATAAAAACAGACAGGAAGATAGGGAGGAATTAGACAAAAAAATAGAATCTTTAAGGGAGTATATAACCGATAAGATCAATGACAATGGGAAAAGCTGGAGCTATTTCAGGAGGAAAATAAAAAATGTATAGATTCCCTGAAAAAGGAAATTAGTGCAAATTACGAGACGGTAAACCGAAAAATCGATGATAGTAAAGTCGACAGTGACAGGAGGGTCGAGACAATGGCGAAACAAAAAGATTACAGGAAAAAAATATTACACGTTCTGAGACCATAGGGGAGCGAACCGTAGAGACGAAACAAGACGTTCGAACTCTCGATAATAAGGTAAGGCAAAACCAGGACGAAGTTATGCAGGAGGTAGGAGAAGTCCGGAAAGACGTTAGCGAGAGAATACAAAGAACGTATGACATAGCTAATAGATTGGACGAGCAGATAAAAACCAATAGAAACAATATACAGGAAATAGATCAGAGGGAGAAAAACCTGCAGGAAAGATTAGAAGCGCTGAGGGATACACCGATATTGAACACCCATACGTGTCATAGCGAAAACAGGGAGGTAATTAACTTCCAAAATTATCGCCGGAACCCTATGGAATTTTTGGAGAGGATGGAAGAGTTCATCGAAAGGAATAGGGAAACAAGATGGGATAGAATAAGGGAAATGTTAGACGAAACATTCCGAAATACGAGGGACAATTGGTGAATAGCGGTACGACCCGAAATAACAAACTTGAACGAATTCAAACGCCAATTCAAAGAAAAATATTGGTCAGAAACAGCGCAAAACAAAGTGAGAATGGACATATTTTACGGGAAATACGACGCGTCCAAGGGACAACCCCCAACATCATATTTCCTGGGAAAGATATGTTTGGCACGAAAATTAATACCGCCAATCCCGGAAGAATGTTTGGTGAGACAGTTGGCTGGACACTATAGCTACGATATTAAAGATGCCCAATTATACCAGCAACTTAGTAAAATTACTGACCTAGCTAATTTTAAAGTCATTGTACTGGTATCCGCGTCACAATTATTATAATTAAATTATTTTACCTTAATCCGTCACTGTGACCGCTTGGTTTCTGTCTTCTTACGCGTTTCGGATTAAACTTAATCCATCATCAGAGTAAAAAATCCGTCAGTTATGACTTCGTTAAAACATTAAAAGGAGACACTAAAGTACATCTATGTATATATTATACAAACACAGCGACGCACGCGGATGTGAGTGCGCACTCGACACCGGTTGAAGACGTACTGCACAGTTTATTTGTGTTATCATGTTATCTATTGTTGTGTTGGGGCGTGTACTCTATGGTTATGTTGTCTATAATCTTATCATATAATGTATGTGATTTAAATGCCAACTGTTCGTTTAGTATATTATTAGGATTATTTCTGAAGGCCCGGTAAATCTCAAACTCTTCTACTGCATCCATATATCTACCCTTTTTGCAAATATGTAAGGGTTTGCAATTTGCCTCAAAATTTGTGTAATTATGATTTAATGAAGCGAGATGTTTAGCGTAATTTGATTTATTCATATTTGAAATGCTCGTTGGTAAGTGTTCTTTATATCTTTCAAAAAAACCTCTGCCTCTCTGACCAATGTAATGCATGTCGCAGTCATCACATATCATCTGATGTATACAAGAACATAGAACATACAAGATACATACAAGAACGGGTGTATACAAGATGATATGTGATGACTGCGACATGCATTACATTGGTCAGACAGGCAGAGGTTTTTTGAAAGATATAAAGAACACTTACCCACGAGCATTTCAAATATGAATAAATCAAATTACGCTAAACATCTCGCTTCCTTAAATCATAATTACACAAATTTTGAGGCAAATTGCAAACCCTTACATATATGCAAAATGGGTAGATATATGGATGCAGTAGAAGAGTTTGAGATTTACCGGGCCTTCAGAAATAATCCTAATAATATACTAAACGAACAGTTGGCATTTAAATCACATAAATTATATGATAAGATTATAGACAACATAACCATAGAGTACACCCCCCAACACAACAATAGATAACATGATAACACAAATAAACTGTGCAGTACGTCTTCAACCGGTGTCGAGTGCGCACTCACATCCGCGTGCGTCGCTGTGTTTGTATAATATATACATAGATGTACTTTAGTGTCTCCTTTTAATGTTTAAACGAAGTCATAACTGACGGATTTTTTTACTCTGATGATGGATTAAGTTTAATCCGAAACGCGTAAGAAGACAGAAACCAAGCGGTCACAGTGACGGATTAAGGTAAAATAATTTAATTACCTAGCTAAGCTATTAGAAAACTGCGAGTCTGCGGGAAAATTTCAAGACTACCAACCCCCCAGTCGTAAGGTAGACTATTATAATAGTAACAACGGACCAAATCGGAATGGAAGCGGAAATGGTAATAATTTTAACCCGAATAACCATAACAATAACACCCCACTAAATAGCCGAAATAATAATAATCAAGGTCCGAATAACCGTAACCATCCGGGACCAAACCGAAATAATTACCCCGAAAATAATTACCATAGAAATTATAATCAAGGAAATAGTTATCGCGGCAATAATTATAGAGGGAATAATTATAGTCAGGGAAATAATTATCGGAACGGAGGTAATCAAGGAGGAGGTGATAGAAGGAATCAGGAGTACAGACCCCAGGTAAACCATACGATGGCCAATAGTCAACGACCATACCAACCCAATTTACCGACTTACATGTATTACCCACAGCAAACGCAAGGTAACCAAAGTAATACAACAAATAGCCGACCTATTAGTGGTAACCCCGAGGTTAGAGAGGAACCACAAACAAGTCAGCAACCCAATGTTCCGGGAGACCGGGCAAATGAGACAGGTGCTCATTTAAACTAGACGCGGCAGTGAAAAAGGAAGACAGCCCTTCACTGATCGAATATTATGGGGTAACTGAACGGAAAAATAGACAGGACGAAGACAGGACAATGACATTGAGAACAAATAATTATCTCAGAGATATTAGGGAGGAATTGTTAGAAGAGAGGGATAATATAGTTGAAAATCATAATAAAGGGAATAATGGGATAGTACAAATTAAGGCAGATATAAATGGTATAGATGCAACATTACTAATTGATACAGGATCAAACGTATCGTTGATATACAGTGTGGAGTTAGAGAGAATTAAACAGAATAGTAATCTACCCATACCCACTCTGCCTATAAATAACATTATACTAGTCGGAGCGACGGGAAGGCAGAATAAATCTATAAAGAAACAGGTGTCGTTAGAGATGACCAGTAATGGTGTAACGTTGCCAATAGGACTACTAGTAGCGAACAATTTACCCATGAGTATTCTAATAGGCTGTGATATACTTAGGCCATATAAAGCGATAATAAATTTAGACAGTAAGGTAATAACGTTAAAGACGAATGAGGGAATTTGGACCAATAATTTAGTTGATACCCAAGGAAATAGTACATGTAATACACACATTATCAAGCCATTGTAAATCATTATTATTGTGCCGATCGACCACTAAACATGCCCTTATATCAGGAGGATAACCCTGAATTATGGTCAGAGAAATTGGAAGAAATAAGGGAATTCCAAAGGACGAAAGCAAGGGGTCAGATTAGAGAAGCACAGGCTGAACGATTGATTACTGTGTATAATAATTACCGACATATCTTTTCAAACGCTCCAGGCAAAGTCAGAAATTATCAATGCACCATTAAATTTAAAACCCCTGTAGAATTTAACAAAAAATCATATCCGATTGTTTACTCACTAAAAAACGAAGTTAGGGAGGAACTGAAAGGATGATAGAGGACGACATAATTGAATATAGTCATTCGCCCTATACTAGCCCAATCATAGCTGTGCCGAAAAAGAATGGACAGTTGCGTATATGCCTCGATGCTAGGGAGATTAACAAGATGATTGTTAACGACCGCACATCCCCTGGGGAGATAGAAGAAATACTAAAAAAGTTTCACGGGACAAGGTATATAAGTTCATGGGATACAGTATGCGGCTACTGGCAGGTAGAACTCCACCCAGATAGTAGGAAATATATGGCATTCATATTTGAAGGCAGAAACTATCAGTTTAAACGATTACCCTTTGGTTTGATAAAGTGCCAGTATTTGTAAAAATAATGGATAGGATATTGGGACAGAAGTGATGAAATTTACGACAGTATACGTCGACGATTTACTGGTAACTTCAGCTAACTGGGATGACCATTGCAATAGGGTTGAACAGGTGTTAGAGAAGCTATCCGAGAATAATATTACCCTCAAATTAGATAAGTCCCAGTTTATTGCAAACGAGGTAAAATTTTTAGGTTTTAATTTAACCGAGCAAGGGATTACTCCATCCAAAGAGAAAGTAGAGGCAATACAGAAGTTCCCCACCCCAAAAAACAGGAAACAGCTTCAATCATTTTTAGGAATCTGTAACTATTACAGGAAGTTTCGATCCAATTATTCAGAACTAACTGCCAGGTTTCAAAAGCAGTTGTCAGCTAAAGACAAATGGACTTGGGGACCAGAGCAAGTTGGAATGCTCAATCTAATAAAGGAGAAATTTTTAGAAGCAGTTATGTTACATGACCCCGACTTTACGAAGCCATTTTATCTGGATTGCGATGCCAGTAATGTAAGTTTAGGTGCAGCCTTATATCAGGAAGATCAGGATGGAAACCATTTAGTGATTAGCTTCGCCAGCCGCGTGCTGAACAGTTGCGAACGGAACTACAATACCACTGAAAAAGAGTTATTGAGTGTAGTTTTCGCATGCGGTAAATTTCGAACGTATATATTAGGATACCCCATCACGGTTGGGAGTGATCACAAATCAATATCATTTTTAAAACATTGTAAGCTAAATCATGAAAGGCTGGCAAGATGGGTTTTGGCCCTACAGGAATATAATATCACGTGGGAATATATACCAGGCAAGCAAAACATAGCAGCCGACGTCGTATCCCGCATCAATTTACAAAACCAAACATTTGACGGCGAAAAGGAACAAATAGCTAAGGTATATCATATCATTAAAAGCAGGGAGGAATTGAAAAATATTTTAAAAGATGTGAAGGCACAACAAGAAGCCGACCCAAAATTAGGAAATATTAGGGAAAGGGTACTGGAAGGCGATGAAGTTATAGATAAATATTACTGTATACACGACGATACTTTGTTTATAAGGAATACCCCACACCAAGAGAATTGGAAGTTAGTAATTCCACCAGGGATAGAGAGGCCACTAATCATTGATTATCACGATAGATACGGACACATGGGTGCCCTCAAGGTAAGGAAAGATTTGGAAGAACAGGTATACATTAAAGGGATGAATAAAAAAGTGCAACAGGCGATACAGTCGTGTGATATTTGTCAGAAGGTAAAATGTAATAACGAGAGAAAGGAAGGGGTCATGATACCCATAACATGCACTGAAAAATTAGAAAAGGTATTTCTCGATATCTGTGGACCATTTCCACGCAGCGGTGGAAGGCACAGATATAAATTCATCGTAATTATTTTTGACCATTTCAGCAAATATACTAAGCTTTATCCGATAACTAGGGCTACGGCAAAGAAAATTCTAGAAATCATAATAGAACGGTATATAATGGAGGTAGGCAGACCATATTCTATAATTACAGACCACGGTACCCAGTTTAAGGGGAAATTATGGAAGGAGAATCTTATAGAACACGGAATAAAGACGTATAAGACATCCGTGTATCACCCAAATAGTAATCCAGCCGAGAGAGTGTTGAGTGAAGTAGGACGGTTGTTGAGAACCTACTGCCATGATGAACAGAAGAGATGGCACGAATACTTAGCGTCAACAGAGGACTTTCTCAATTTATCCTATCATAATACAATAGAGGAGTCACCGTACACATTTATGTTCGAAAGACCCCCACCCCGGGAAATAAAAGAGATTATTAGTTTTCCCAACGAACCTGAATATCACTTTGAAGGAACCAAATTTTATAATAGAATATTAGAAAAAACGGAACAACAACGGAAGAAATATATTCAATCCCAACCAAAGGCTATTAAGTATAAGGTAGGAGAAAAGATGTTAGTCCGGAATAGAGAATTGCCCAGTACTATACAAGGCATAACAAAAAAATTATTACTTTTATATAAAGGACCTTTTACAATTACGAAAGATAAAGAAAACAATACATACGAGGTAACAGGCACTGTCAATAACAAAGTAAAGGGTACATATAATCAAGCGTCGTTGAGAAGGTACCATGAATGAATACGTAAATTTACCAACTTACCCGTACCTAGAAAAGGAGAGAAGATTATTAATAAATAAAAATACGAGAAGGACACCTTCCACCAAAGGCAAAAATATGTATATAAGACACAAATTTATTTACAATAGCCAAGTCAACGTATATTTACCAACTTACCCGTACTTAGAAAAGGAGAGAAGATTATTAATAAATAAAAATACGAGAAGGACACCTTCCACCAAAGGCAAAAATATATATATAAGATATAAATTTATTTCCAATAGCCAAGTCAACGTATATTTACCAACTTACCCGTACTTAGAAAAGGAGAGGAGATTATTAATAAAAATAAAAATACGAGAAGGGCACCTTCCACCAAAGGCAAAAATATTTATGTAAAATATAAATTTATTTCCAATAACCAAGTCAACGTATATTTACCAACTTACCCGTACTTAGAAAAGGAGAGAAGGAAAGAAGGAAAAGACATAATTAATTAAATAAACTATTGAACAATCAAATAACAATTGATATTACTAAGGAGGAGAAATACTGTCATATAATTGATACTAAAAGGAAATGATAAATTAAAAAAAAAGGGAAACAGTGTGTTACATAAGGAGGTAATGATGAATTTATAAATATAGCTATTGACATCCAATGATTTTAAAAGATAATTTTACCTGCGGAGAACAGTATATTAATATAATTGAGAAATAATCAGAAGAGATTAAGAAAGGGAATTTATGTGTAGGAGCCTATGATCTTTGAATATTATATTTTTTTATTATTATTATTTGTTGCGAAAGTGCAATTATAAGTACGTCTTAAATATTTTCTGGACAGAGATATGTTTCCTCTGATTTCAGTGGTTATAGTTAGGGAACGGCGGAGATTGGATTGCCAATGGGGCCCCTCTGACTCCGAACCCGCTATAAAAGTTAGGGAATTGTTAGGGAGTTATATCAAAGATTAAATAATTAAAATCAAGGTAAAGGAAAGGAAAAGGAGATATGGTAAAGATTGAGACATGGATAATGAGATGGATTAACACATTAAAGGAGTAGTACAGGAATCTAATTATAAGATAAAAGAATGAAATATAATGAAGCTAATAAAAGGTTAATATAGAAATGATAATTTCATCAAAACTGAAGAAATGTTTTTCCCAAATTATCAATTTTAACGGGGAGGCATATGTAACGTCACAGAACGTTCCATAAAGGAATTTAATTGCAAAGTAAATTATCATAATAGGAAAGTGAGATGAACAGTATCGAACCCAATTAATCCAAAAAATTTTGTAATATTGTCCGATAATTAATATCATTAACATGAAAAAACGACAAGAACAATGGACAAGACTCAAACCCCATTTATATTGTTTAAGTGAAGAACAGTGTAAAACTGATAATATACTATAAGAGAAACAGACAATCTCAGAAATGACCAAAATGAGGTCATTACATATCAAGAAATGTAACTCTGAATAGGGTATAAACAATTATTTATTGTGAATTAATGGATAAGATCTATTATTATACTTTGTAATATAAATAAAATAAATGTATTAAATGATTTGAACACATCATTAAAAAGGATGTAAGTTAAAATAAAAAATATATAAATGTTATAACAAAAAATCCAGGTTTTGGAGTTGAGACCAACCACTCAGATTTTATGTGAAAATTAATTATTATAGAATTAATATAAAAACTATATGTAAATGTCAATTAGACAAAGACAAACAAATTATTTTAAATAGAGAGAGCTGTAAATTGATTATAAGTCAATTAAAATAAGCAAAAACCGTGTTAAACTGAAAACATGTGATGAACATATAAAATTGTAATATTTATGAATTTAATGTTGTCAAAATGCAACAAAATTGTATTCTAAAGTTGAAATACCATATAATGTAACTATACTTATATATATGACCACCTAAAACACTTTAACGGTTAAGTTATGAAACTATTTACCTATACCATACCAGGCTGAGGCCAAAAAACAATCACAAAAATAGTCATATTTGACAGAATGATTGCAGAATATTAGAAAAAATAAAGGAAAAAGGTACAATCCTATAATATACAATGGAAACATACTTGCTCAATTGAAGACAAGCTTAATTCTTAGAGAATTTTAAATATAAAAGTGAAAATTGTCACACCAAGAAAATAACTCATCTGTGCAAAACAGTAAGATGCTAAGTAATATTACAGTAAAAATAAAATGTATTAGGATAAACCAGGTATTCCCAAAGATAAACAATATAACAAACTCTAAGTGAATACCCAAAAAATCCCGTATATAATACCGAAAAAGACAAATTATTGTAAAGAACCAGTGACAAAAACTTAGGCCATATGTAATGCCTATAGAAGAATGAACTTATTTATATGTTATATGTTTTAATATTTGTTTATTTTGTTATGAAAAGATAATTATGTTATGTATTAATGTTATAGCAAGAACCAGGCAACTTCATAACATTTTAATAATTAGAGAATTAGAATTTTGTGCAAACACTACAAGGTAAGAATTGTATTTTATTTAATTTATTAGATTTAATTTGTTCAAAACCAATCGTGAATGGTACCATTTTATTCAGTTGAAAGCAGGGAATCGAAAAATAATAATGGCATGCAGATTGTAAGTAGTTCTGTAAAATTGTTTGACAAATACCAGAATAATTTCAGTAATATCCTTTAGTATGAAGAATAAGAAGTTGTTGTTCTAAAGCTTCTACGGAAGTCAAATTTGTTCTATGATGTTCCGTTTGCATATTCTCGGACGTTCCAGAAGAAAATTTTACTCAAAAATACCGGAAGTTCATGTTTAAAAATTAAAACAATGAGCCTTACAGAGTATAAAAGGAAGACGAAATTTGACACAAAAAACACTTTATGCTTTGAATCCACAAGAGACACATCACTTACGAATCCGATCATCTCGTCCAAGGCGAAGTCGAAGAACAAGAATTCAACCCGAGAACACAGAAAGGCTTTTCCCCGTACATGACAAAAGACCGACTTAACCTATACAAGGAGTATATCGCTAATCGCTAACGAGTTGTTGAATAGAGCAGCAACACGCCATATTTAATAGAAACGCACACAGCCAGATATCCAGCGGCCCCGAAAAGGACCGATTTTAATAGAGGAAATCAATTTTGCTGGTATTTGTTAAGACAAACCGACTTTGACAAAATTCCCAATACAATTTACTGACACGAGCCTTCTACATTGAGTTTGGAACTAGCGCTGAGACGGCAGAATAGAGAAACCACGCAGACAGCTGTTCGCCGCCGCCAGAATTCAAAGCATAGATACAGTACGACTTTATTTCAATCGTGCGGAGTTTGAAACCGTAATTTGACTTACAAATAATTACCAGTGCGTGAGGAACGTAAACACGAAGAGGCGCAAGATTGGAATCGTCGCCAAGAACAGTGTCCAGCGAAGAAAACACTTACCCACCGGAACGTGAGTTGTTCAAAAGTTAAAATCATTTATACCTGGTATCATTGTCACACAGTTGTACTACACATGTCAAACACCTTCAAATCACACAATTTTTGTAAAGCATCCCACTGATTTGTCTTGATAGTTCAAAGGAGTCACTGAGTATAAAGTTTTTTCATACATTAAATTCATGCTATTCAACTGAGCAATAAAATTTTTATCAGCCGATACTTACTTCAAAAACTTGTCAATAACTTTTTTGTAACTCTGTAATTTTGTTTAATTTGAGTGTTAGTCCTTCAGACAATTTTTATGAAAAGAAAGATCATTAAACATACGTTATTTACAATTCAAACTGTCTTGTTCACATTTTTTTATATAATTAATTTAACAACTAAAAAATCAATTTTTAATAATAATAATAATTTCTTGGAACAAATATCCAAGTGGCGCCCACATACACATATTAGCTTAAGTTTTGTTTGCAGGACAACATCGTCGCAGAGAACCCAGCAATTAGTAAGTATTAAAAGTGCGCGGAGTGTAACACCCGACACGACATCACAAAACAACATAAACACATACAATATCAGTAGGTTATATTATGTATTCGTCCTTTTTTAGTAGCACCATTGTGTTTCCTTTGTCTGCCTTCGTAACTATAATATCATCCTTTTTTTTTTTATTTTTTTTTTTATTTACAGTTGTTCTGCTTTTTTGTTCATTTTTTTGAGGTATACAAATTTTGCTTAAATATTTTATGTATTACTTTCCCTACTTCCCACCTTATTCGTTTTTTATCATTTTCATTTCTAGTTTTGTATTATGTGTCGCATTCAATAATTGTTTTTTCTTGATTTAATTCTGGTGGCGGCACGTATTTTAAGCCTTTTGCTAACATTTCTTTTTCTTCTGTATTGAAAGTTACCTCTGTAAGGTTTATTACATTTTTTCATAGATATTTTTAGAGAGGTGTTCTTTTTTTCGTTCTTTCTTATTAATTTATTTTACTTATCAATCATTTTTTTTATTTTTATTTTCCAATTTCTTTTCTACATAATTCTCATCTTTTCCACAAACCAAAATTATATAATATCTCTTCTAGCTCTCCATACGAGTATATTCGTAACAATTCTATATGGTTGTCATATAATTCCCTATTATATTTATTAATTAAGCCGTAAAGTGACCTTATTTCTAATTTTATCCACAACTGCTCGCTTTGTTCTTTTACTTTTTTAGCTACCGCGTTCTTATTTTTAATTTTAACTTTCTCGTATTTCGGAACGACATTATTAGCCAGACATCGTTTATTGAACCATATTTTACTTACTGCCCTCTTCCATTTGACCGTTAACTTAAGATATTTAAAGACTTTACTTACCTTATTGTTGTCGCTTATTACCTCATTGTTGCCGTCCATTACCTGTCGTCGATTGCACATCTTATCAGAAGTTTAATGAAGAAAGTTGTATTAGTGGTTATAATCACAAACAGAATTATTACTGTTGCACACAACTATAGAAAAATTATTCCGATTAGCGCTTTCAACCTTCTCAGCTCATCGCCAGATCGGCATTAACAAGAAGAAAGTAAAAACCAAACCCTTCACACCCCCACCCTTCCCCTCTGACCACACACAACAAGCTATATTTAAAATGTCCCTTCCCTACCTCCGAGCCCTGTCACCCCGTCTGTACAGTTACATATTTTCTAGCACATTCCTTGTGTTTATGTGTTTTGTGTGTGTGTGTGTGTGTGTGTGTGTGTGTGTGTGTGTGTGTGTGTGTGTGTGTGTGTGTGTGTGTTTTTTTACATTCTTTTTACAGCATATAAAATAATGTAAAATTGGTAGGAAAACTAGAAAATATTAGAATTAGTGAAAATACAAAATTGATATAACTGGATGTTAAGGACATGTTTACCAATATTACAGTAAATAAGGTTATTAAGTTAATAAACGATAATGATATAGGAGAATACAGGTATAAAAAACAATTGATTAAAGTAGTTAAAGAATGTGTAAATCAAAACTATTTTAGGTTTAATAACAAATTTTATATACAGAAAAAAGGATTACGTATGGAATCCTCATTATCCCCTATTCTTGCAGAAATATACATGAATGATTTTGAAAAGCAATTAATAAATTCCACTAAGTAAAAGACAACATAAAATTATGGACTAGATATATAAGTTGGCAATGTATTAGTAATTTGGGAAGGAAGCATAGAAGAAGTGTATGCGTTTATAAATGAGGTAAATAATCAGGATAAAGCTTAGGCCTACAGTTTAAAGAAGAGATAGGAGATAA
This sequence comes from Magicicada septendecula, assembly GCA_034769895.1. Taxonomy (NCBI): domain Eukaryota; kingdom Metazoa; phylum Arthropoda; class Insecta; order Hemiptera; family Cicadidae; genus Magicicada; species Magicicada septendecula. The sequence continues at coordinate 900,051,161 of CM068367.1, forward strand.
GAAAATAAATTACTTAGATTTAAACATAGAAATTAATAATAATGAAAAAATACAGTTTGGGATATTTAGGAAAGAATCATATTCTGATATAATCATACCAAGAGAGTCTTACCACCCCTATAGATATAAAATGGCGGCAATCAATTCATTTTGTTATAAAGCTCAGAAGTGTTTAAAAGAGACAGAAACAAAAGATAGGGAGTTAAAAACGATAAAGGGAATTGTAAGGAATAATAATTATAACACCAACATAGTGGATAAAGTTATTAAAAGTATTAACATATAAAAAGATGAAATAGAACCAGAACAAAAGAATTATGCAGCGTCATTGACATACATAGGATCACATACTAGGAAAATTATAAAATGTTTTAATAAATACGGAGTAGATATAGCTATTAAAAATGTGAAACGGTATTTGATAAGATAAGGAATAAAAATATAGAAAAAATACAAGTATAACAGAGAAGCGGAATTTATATATTACAATGTAAGGATTGCAACAAAGTGTACCTAGGTGAGACAGGACGGAAATTCGTATGCCGGTTGTCTGACCACAAACGTGGAGGAGGTAATAGAACAACGAATTCGTTATATGCAAGACATTTCATAGAAGAGAACCATAAGTTTGTGAATCTTTTGGAAGATTATGAAAGTTTAAACGTAGTAAATAATACAGTTGATAGGAAGCTTAGGGAGGAGTTAGAAATATTGAAAGAAAGAGAAAAAGGGTTAGACAATTTAATGAATACTAAAACTAAATTTGATAATAAAGGAATATTTTATAATATAAAACACACACACACACACAACACATAAACACAAGGAATGGCTAGAAAATATGTAACTGTATAGACGGGGGTGACAGGGCTCGGAGGTAGGGAAGGCACATTTGAATTTTAGCTTGTTGTGTGTGGCCATAGGAGAGGGGTGGGGGTGTGAAGGGTTTGGTTTTTACTTTTTTCTTGTTAATGCCAATCTGACGATGAGCTGAGAAGCTTGAAAGCTCTAATCGGAACAATTTTTCTATAGTGGTGTGCAACAGTAATAATTCTGTTTGAGAACTAATATAGTCAGTAAAAGAACAACGACGGAACTGTGTTCACTAGTGACAAAGTTGAGATAATAAACTAATTGTGATGTTTTTATTATCGTAAGTAATACTGCTGTAAAGTGTTAAAAGTGAATTACATCTAACGGTAAATGTACGTGTGTTTTACCAGTAGGAAGGAAAATGGCATCAATTAAAGTAATTTACGTAGCGAGTCAAGTTACTACGGTATTGACTAATTGCCGGCTGACTCATGTTATTAATGTCATAACTATGTGTGTATACATGTACGCGTTAATCTGGATCTACATAGATTAAGGGGGTTACGTATTTTCCTTTCAAATAGAAAGTATGTAGTTTTCCCGTATAAAAAGGAGTCAATACACACACACACACACACACACACATATAAAATAATGTAATTTTTTGTTTTTAAACGTAAATCTTAACGTTCAAAGTAATTAATATCCTGTAGAGCCCCAAGTAGTTGGTGCCAATTTTATTTAAAGTGGAATAAAAATGAACTCTTGTTCAGTCATGTCTTAATTCTCAGCTTTATTTTATTATTATTATTATTTTTATATAATATATACAAATGATTATTCTTTACTTTTTAACATACATTAAAATTCATTGACATGCAATCCCTTTCTCTTCATCCGGTAGCTCCTTTAGATTTAATAAAATAAGAATTCTTTCTCAGGGTTAATAAAAATTAAAGTCAATGTACAGTCAAAGTCATACATAACAACATGTTATGGGTCAAAATCAGAGAGGTGAAGAATTCCCTTCGGAATAAGATTTTCATACTAAAATTACATATTAATATTACAATGTGTTCTTCAAAACGTACGTATTATCCGTAATTATCATCACCCAACGTATCATTCAGTAATATTTCCATTTTTCTCGTTTTTTACTTAAAAACATATTCTGAAAGTCATTTCGGGAACGCGTCCATATACGACTTTTCATAATTCAACTAAAATCAAAATATTATAAACTACAATATACGAATTTAAGCATTGGTATGTAGCTGTATTAAGCAACTAATGGGTAATTATATTCGTATTATTTAAATTTTTCATTAATTGGGTTTTCAAATATTGTCTGACAGTTAACAAGTCATTTCGTGAACGCAGCAATAGTTTGACGAAATATTTCGAACTAAATGCCCTAGATGGTGTTAGTGAGCAGTCATGTGAAGAGCTTTATTGACAAGGAAGTGCCCATATTTGTGTGTTTTCCGCATTCAATAATATTTTTTTCTGATAAGTACCTTTCAATTTAATATTTGTGTAGCGTACTTTAATTCCTTATCATTACGGGAACACCACTTAGTATTTGTTTTGCCGAAAAAGTACGTATTTTGAGCGTTATTCTTATAAATAATATGGCTCACTACTTAATAACCTCTAAAGCCGGCAACCAAGATGGCGTTGTTACTGTATAAACAAAAATATATGTCAAATCGTCATTTCGGGAACGCCCATTTCGGGAACGTTCTCGGACTATGACGGGCGTTCCCGAAATGATGAATCCGTTCTCGAAATGACGTTTGCCTTTTCTGAGGAGCTGAAAGTGCTAAATTTTGCTGTTTTAGGCCAATGCTGTTTTGTTTTCAGAAAGTTAATTTGGACTTACAGCGAACCTGGACATGGTAAAGGGCCTATGGATGGTGTAGGCGGTGTATTAAAGAAAACAGCTGATGATTATATTTTAAAGGGAAAAGACATCAGAACAGCTGCAGATTTTGTCAATTTATTCGAAAAGACAACTGTTTTACTTCAGGAAATTACCGACGACTAAATCGTGTCTGTGAAGAAGTTAGTCCCTGGAAAATTAGATGCCATACCTGGTATCATGAATGTAACCAAAACAACATGGCAGAAAGCATCGGATGTATCGATATCATTACATCAGCATGCGAAATTGCTGAAAAAATAAAACTAGAGACATTTTCCATAGAGGAGCAAGAACCAGAAGCTTCTACGTCAGAATTGATGGATATAGACATGGAAGTATCTGCAGAACTGCTGCCTCTGTCTTTTAATAGGGAAAGCATTTATCAAGCTGTGTATGGTTCCAGTAGTTCAGATGATGAAGATTTGCAGACGCTTTCGGACCAACTCCATGGACATGAAAACGACATTCATGCTGGTACATCCTACAGTCAGAATAAGGAAAATTTACATCCAAATTTGATTTGCACTAGGACATTTTGCTTATAAATGTACCAACCGAAAAAAAAAACACATTACCTATAGATACGCTGCCACTGCAAACACCACAGTTGATGAAGATGATGATGTAAAAGTTACTTTTTATGTTGTCAGCGCAACTCTGCTAAAATATTTAAAATAGAACAAAAGGGCGTTTCCTATGTTGTTTATGAGCAAATAGTGAAAATTGCATCTCAATTGCAGAAAAAAGGTAGCCGTGAGTTTTATTGTTTTCAAGAAGACATTGATATACTCGTATTTGAGAAATAAACAAAGGTTGTGATTCTTTATGTTTGATTCTTTATATTTTATAATTAGCTTACTTAAGAATGTTGATTGTTTATGGTTAATGTTTAAAAAATACTAATACCTACCTATTAAAGAAAACTGTCATAATTTATTAGATTGTAGTTTTAAGTTTGATACTCTATTTTTTTTTTTTTTTTGTAAGACTGAATATCAGGATTGATCTTTGTTGGTATATAAGATTATGGTGCATTTAACCAAAGTTCCTATTGCCTCAAGTACAATAAAGATTTAATTTTGCTAGAAATGTTTTATTTATGTCATTTGTAAGGTATTTAATAGTGCAACCTTCATTCTTGATTGCAATTGTCATTCAGAGAACGCTGCCGTCATTCAGGGAACGTCACCGTCATTTCCGGGAACGTCGGAAAAAGACAAATAATTCAATATTCGTTTACTTACCTAAAATTGTTTCTATATAGATAAATAAATATTATATCAACTCATTGCATCTTCATGTGAATTAGATATGTAGGCTCAAATTGTTAAAAATAAATCATAATTTCGTTTGTGAATTTATAGTTAATACGATATCACGAAGAATATTTTATAAAAATCCATATCTGATCACTTTAATGTATTGATCCAAATATTTTCTAATTAATAATTGCGTCATTCATTTTGTAAATAAGAATGCTAATGCTAAGTTCACAACATCCTATTTTATATAATTTTAAAAAACGTTCCCGAAATGACTTATATGTACCCTATTTTATTATTTAATGCCGTAACTAAAAAAAAAAACCACTTTTGTGCGTGGCGAATTTAGAATTACTTTAGGGCATATGGCGCTATAATTGTAAATTATAATTAATATTCAAATGTAAACATGGTTTTTTCAAAAACTGAAAACTGAAAATGCTCATCTCTTTGATTTTGACCAAATACATATTATAGAAAATATAAAAATAATTAATCACTTTCATTAATGTTATGTTATGTATGTGTGTTGTGTCATGGGTTCTTTGGATTATACAAAAGTGACAACTTAATCTAATCAGGACAAACTAAAACAGTAGACCCTACAATGAAAAAATGAAATTAACAAAAATTAAAAATTACAAAAAAAATTGAACACTGGATCTGTTAATACTGATTAATAATTAAAAACAATATAATCTTGTTAAGTGAGTTTATTGCATTCTCCACTATGAGCGCTGTGAGAATCTCACCATATCACTCGCACTCATTATATATGCATTGGGTCTCACTCCCACTCATTGGTTTGATACTATTTCTAATTCAACACTGCCGCCATGTTGGATCTATCTATTACTCTAGTTCAAAGTTTATTTTCAATAAAATACACAGTTTTCCACTTTAGTTTATAGTAAATTAGTGTGTACTTCACTGTTCATAATGTTTATAGTGTTTGTGTTATATCAGTTCACTGTTCTAGTTACTTTAAATTTAACAATGAGTGAACAAATGTATGTCTTAGCCTAACTGTATATACATAGAACCCTCTCACCAGATTACTGATTATTTTCTTGTTATAATTCTTCTGGCCTTCAGTTTTAGTGTTTTATATTAAGCTGAGTGTACGTTTCATTATTTCAGGAACTTTCCTTCATTAATACACAGTATAACATTATCTTTTAGTAGAAATGTTAAGCTTCTAATTATATGTGTTCTGGCTTTCTTCAAATTTAACAATCAACTCCCTTTATTTCTCTTTTACTCTCTATAAATTCACTTGGTAAAGCTCTTCGCTTCACAACATGTTTTATGGGTCACAGGGTTGTTTTTACACTTTATAATTAACATGATTTATTCTAACCTTATTTTTACTTGCCCCTGATGAATATAATTAGCTTTTAGGGATATATTCCACTAGTTATCAGTATTGTACACATTGATTAGTCTTATTAGTATAGTTACATAGTTATTTTATATAAATTACATGTGTTGCTCCCTGTTTATATTATAACAAGGTCTATTTCCTATGCACTTTCACTTCACAAAAATCTGAAAACTTATACACTGCTTTTTAACATTAATCACTGTTATTTTCATTATTTTCACCTTTCGTACATTAGGTAGTTGGTAATTATGGGTTTAATATTATTTTAATTGTTTTTTTTATATCACTTATAATCAGTAGTGACATTACACACAATAACTGTTTGAGGTTCGCAGACCTCTCTATGGTTTGATAGACTCATACCATAACAAATGTTCTCTTACTTAATTATTAACTTATTACCACTTATCCACTATATTTATATTTACATTAACATTTATTTACATTTTTCTTTATCATTTGATCTTTTCTCCTGGGTGTAGTAGTCATAGTCATGTCGTCTGATAATCTTGTCATTGTCATTAAAATAATTAATTAATAAGTTTTTATTTCCTATTCCCCTTGCATGTAGGCTACTTATCATAATATTTCCTTTTTATTACTTTTTACTCATTGAAATTATTTATTTTTAAATAGTTACAACTTATTTTCATTCCCTTATTTGTTAAATTGTTTTTATACTTTTCTGCATATTATCTATAAGAAAGATTGCGTTTAGGCATAATTCACAAGGAATTTTGATGATTAATTTATATTTATTCTAGGGCATAACCTTGTTATGTTACATAATATATGTGTGTGTGTACAATTTATTTAATGGCTTAGGAATTAAATAACAAAGAATTACAATTTCTTTGACAATGGCTTAGGAAGTTAAATAAAATCTGTGAAACGTACCAAGTGTTCATATATATTTTTAAAAAACCTTTAAATTTATTTAGTATTTATAATTTCTTTACCTCAAGATTTCTTTCCCTAATTTGGGACATGCTTCGGACACTTATTTTTCCCATCCTCAGCCATCATAGTTTTGTCTTGTTTCCAATATGTCCTTCCAATCAAATTAATAAGGTTTAGCACGCAACGAAATAAAATAAAAATCAGTAATTTAGAAATTATAACAAAATATATTGGCGGAAATTAAGAAAAGCTGTCTACTTCGCTGACTTTGTTTAGTCAGATACTTCAAGTACTTTTTAAAAATGTATTTTAAAAGCACTTAAACAAAATTTGTACCTTTAAAGTATCCGAACTGTGTAAAGTAAGATCGTTTATATTATTACATAAACAGGTAAATTTAAACAGGCCAAGTTTGGAATAGTGTACATGGTCAGAAAAAAAAATTTAGTAAAGAAAAACATATAACTTTTAGAAAAGAGGAGGCATTGTTTTATGTATTACATTACTGCTACAATAACATCAGTAGAAGAGATATTAAAAACACAGCGTACATTCTATTCGGAAAGTCAAGAACATAATAGATCATATTCATTTTTATTGGTTTAATTGTTTTCAAAAAAGAATAACTGTTACAAAAAAAGTAAAATAATTAGGTATTATAACATTTTAAAATTTACTTTTTTGAGTAAATTATGTTGGGTAAAATGATATTACTAAATGATATCTGAATATTCTATTACAGTAGATCATGTAGCCTATTTAATAAAGGAAGACTGAGACAGTAAAAAATTAATTCATGTTTTGTAGTAGAAAATCTTGATCAGGAAACCAGAATCCGCAAAAAGTCTTAATGGCCATGTTTTTTGAAATGTAAAGTACATAAATGGAGCGCGCGAGCACAAAGACACACGCACACACACACACACACACACACACACACACACACCACGCACTCACATACACGTAAATTGTGTGACCCGTACAGATCTGGTAACGTGTTTGTAAATCCAATATAATACATAAGACAATAATTATTTAAGTGTTAGATAAATTCACGTCAACATATTAGGTACTTTTTATATTCACTTACCTAGATTATTACTAAATCGATATACTATAGCTACGTACAATAATAGCATTTTATTTTGTACAATGTGTAGTAAGCTTCGGAACAAAGAAAGCAGATACTAAATCTGTTGACTATGCTTAGGCTTCCTTTATCCTAAAAATATCCTTTAAATATCATTTTTGAAGTAGCTGAAGATTATTTAAGCAAGGAGTATGTACAATTTTTTTATGGACGTTTGACTCTTTACCGATCAATTTTATATTGCACTAGGTAGCCTGTAGTTTTTTTAACCTTATTTAGATGTCAGTATCTTAACAGCTAATTTTGGACTTTGGATAGTAACAGCTGCAACTAAATAATTACTATCAGAATTACATTCTGACATTTCATACCCGCTCTACGAAGTAGCCGGTAATTGTTCTTCTCAGATACTTTTCTGACTTTCCTTCGCGTCTGCCACGGAATTAAGGTACACTCTTATGTGAAATAAATTAGTACTTTCCATGGTTCCTTTGTTACAAACAATTGATTTTCTGTCGTTCACAGGGACATGGTTATTTTACGTTCTTAATCATCTTTTTGTTGTAGATCAATTCTTTAAATATTCTTAATTCAGTGGTTTAAACAAACATGGTTTTTCTTTATTTAACTGACTATAAGCACAGTATACAGGCTCAATTATATTTATTTCAAAAATTCTCAAAAGTAGAAGTTAATCAGGTATAACCTGAACTTTTTTTGTTGTGCAAAAAGTAATAGTTCCTCCTAATTCTTAAATTGTTAAATGTTTCCAATTTCCATCATTTTATAAGCCTATTAATATATGTTTAAAGGCTTGACTGGCTACAAGTTAAGTTACAGCTTATACGGGTACAAGGTATTCTGCATAATTGCTTTTGTTGATGGTTCAGTGCCAATTTTCTTTTTTGAACTGGTCTGACTGGAACACATGGATTGTGAATATCATTATCCCAATTACACAAACCAGCGGCGAGTAGCTACCACTGACAAGGCAGTCGGTCTAACAAAGTAATCTCAATACTCCCTGCGCTGTAACTATTCCTGCCCCATAAATTCGAGACGCCACAAAAACTACACTCTTGGGAATGTTCCTTATTCTCATGTCACACTCTAACACGCAAGTCACACAGTTCTCAATAACTACAAACTGCATAACTATCAAAGATTTTGTCCAAACGTAAACATATACTGAGATTAACTTACATGACAATGCTAAAATTTATTTATAATAACATTTAGTTTCATTCTTCGTATTGTTTAAATTAGCAGCCATCCTTACTATTTCTTTTATGAATTTGCTAACTGCTATAATTTTTTATTGTTCGACTAAGCTTTTCGTCATTACTGACATCTTCAGGTCTTAAACAACGTCTATCAACTGTACGTTGTAAGCTTTTATACTTTAGGCCCCTCCCCTTAAAAAAAAAATTATAAGTCAAGAATGAAGAAATTAACGGGAGATTCTTAAAACAATTTGACGGACGTTAGAAAAATGCCTAACGGAAAAAGGTAGACAAAGTTCCCGTGAAGAGCGGTAGCAGCTGAACCAATAGGAGGGGCGATGACATAAGGGGAGGGGCCTAAAGTATAAAAGCTTACAACGTACAGTTGATAGACGTTGTTTAAGACCTGAAGATGTCAGTAATGACGAAAAGCTTAGTCGAACAATAAAAAATTATAGCAGTTAGCAAATTCATAAAAGAAATAAAAATTTAGTTTCATGTCTGTAATTTGTTTTAAAACTCATTAACTTTGGCATTTCTATCAGAAGTACGAGGTCTATCTAACATAGCATGTTTTTTATCGAGTAGTGGCAATACCATACGGTAAAAAATTCAACAGTTAACAGGAAAAACGTTTGTTTATATTTATAAAATTTTACAAGGTTTGACTGAACTACCATCTCTTTTGACTCAAGTTAAAAAATTGGAGCTCAGTCATTTATTGTGTTGTGCAATCAAATTTGTGTCAAAGCTTACAACAATGAAAAAATTAACAAGTTGAAACATGCTTTCGGAAATGAAGTATGTCTTGGCGCACGTTATATAAGTGACACAAACCACTTTTGTGTGGTCACTATGAAACGATGAGGGATAAATCAAATTCATGATACTTAAGCAGACAACGAAATAATGCAAATGTATGAAAATGAGACATCATTTTGATACAAGCCTAGCCTATTTGTCGTTTCACAAAAATTAATGAATATGAAATAAATTTAAATCGCCAGACTGTTAATGAAATTTTGGCGTTTAAATTCAGTCCGGCCAGAATTCTTAACTCCTGAATAGTTCATCACGTTCGATGTCAGTTCACAAGTTCTGTGAAGAAATATGTAGCCAAAAAGGGCACTGACTGGTATTAGTGGTATTATAGCCCTTCTACTCCTCTGACTTTAGCCCTAATTCCTATTTTCTGTCAAAAAAAAAACCAACTCAAGGCCGCTATTTTGAGAGCGTGAAGGGTATCTTACAGATTGTTACACATCACCTAAAGTCATTAAGAATTTGAAGTTTTCAGTACTGTTTCAATCAATATGATCAACAATATGGTCAAAGTATACTTCACTACTTTTCAGACACAACATGTAAGTAAGTAAGTTGTAAGCTGCGTAAAACATGACATAATATGATAACAGGTGAAACAAGTAACAGATTTTAACAACTCATTCGTCAAATTGGCACATTAATTTAAGCAGGTTTAGTAAATTCTATCATGTAACTAATTTTCTAGAATTATATTCGCTATCGTTACTATTGCTATATGAGGAGAAAAATCTTGTAGCTGCTCCTTATATAAAACATATAACAAAATGGACAAGTGGAATACAGGACGTATTACTAAGCAAAAGCTGTAGGATGTCGTTTGACAGAATTTATTTTCAGTTGCTTTTTAGTATATTTATTTATAACTAAATACTAATGTGTCATATATTTTACAGGCACAAAACAAATTTATTGTATAATATTTAGCTTATTATTTAGCATAATAATATACAACTTGATATTTGCTCTGCTCTATCATTTGCAAAGAAATGTTTTTTATTATTCCATGCGGAAAACACACATGTTGCTAATTTCAGACCGTAATAATGTTTTACAGCTGTTCATCGTGGACCAAGAAATATAGAAAATAACTTAATTTAAAATTACAAATATAAATAAAGGTACCATTTATTAAATGTGTTTTATGGTATTATAAAAATATGCTTACATTTTGTCCTCACATTAGCGTAATGTTTATAATGAATAGATCAACCGAAGTTAAAGCATGACGCGGACACAAACACATTCCTTATCCTCCCCCATTAAAAACACCAAACAAACATAACCGAAGATGTTTATTGCCAATCGAAGTTACATGAGCCAGCGTTGGGTGTAATCATTACGTACTACGTTTGTAACTACTCAATTTACTACTCGTCCACTTGAAAGAGTTCTTAACGTTAAGCTACTACGTACTGTAAATGACAGCTTCTTTTCCACGTACGTTAATACAGTTTAGACAAATACTGACTGTAAACATTAAAACTAGAGATCTGTGTCATGTAACATACGACAGTATTCAAATTAAACAACATTAGCGTATAACTTGTACTAATATAAGCATAACTTCAAAATGAATGTTTATACGCATATTGAAAAATATATTGTGCAATGGAAAACACAAATATAGAGTCATTAATTTTTGTTTTATACTTACACACAATAAAAATCACAAATGTTTTACTGATCATTGCATACAACACAATCACTTCATAGATACAAAAAACATAACACTACTCCACAACATACAAAAAGCTAAAATAATGGATTTGTTAGAAATTCTAGAAATTAACAAATAAAAAATAACAAAAATTTAACAAATGAACAAACTGAATTCTGTGTATCCCCTTTATTAAAAGCTGTTATTTAGTTTAGTTAAATATATATTGTGCATACAGATTATATTTTGTTTAATTAATTTTATATTTTACATTCAGGTTATATTTAGTTTTTACAAACACTTGACCTTCTCTTAGCTCCTGCAACCACCTCCACATCTTCACCCCTCGCACATGTTCCCTAACACGTGCCCTAACCAGATGTCCACCTTACATCCTGTGTTTAGCCTTCATTCATCTCTTTGACAGTGACTTAAGAGGTCGAAACGGCTGTCAGAGTAAATAAAATATGTGCAACTTACCAAGTGTTTTTATATATATTTTACAAAACCTTTGAAATAATAGAATGTTTGCAGAGAAAGAATTTAATTTTTATTTTTACTTCTGCAGTTATCTTATGTGTTGTTTGAAAATTAGGTACAGTTAAGTGATGCGCATACCTTTATCTCGTTCTACATGTAGAATCATTATAACGTATAGAAACAATTTGAAGTATGTTATTCCCAGAACTTCGGCACGGTTACCGCTAGCGTTGGCAGACTGTACACGGTGTGTTGATTTTCCCGGTTCTAGAAGCAGCCGAACGTTAAATCTTAACTACAGCACATCGGTATACTTTATTTCTTATACGTATATCTACACTATAAAATACCGTTTTGGCATAAGACCGTAACCACAGTATTTTTGCAATTTTTTAAAAGCTGTGACGTGACAACGTTGCCAATTTTGTTTGTCTTACATTTCATTTATAGCAATACTAAGGTAAGTCAAGTCATATCCGTGATATCGCAAACTTATTACACGACTTTACACTATACCTAAATTCTAAGTCTACGTCTCAATTAGTACTCAAATATAATACTCTAAAGAATTTGTTTTATAAAACTAGTAACGTGTCTTACAAATAACTTTAAACATTTTACGTAAAGTTGTTTACCTTTATTTTAAACACACTTCTTTAAAAATTTTATTTTAAACACTTTATTTCTTTTAAAAGGCTTATAATCACATTTTCTTTAATACCTTCTTCCCCTACTGTTTGCTGTTACACGGGACATCACCTAATTGTTTTTAAATCAATAACGGCTGGAATTATTTTTAAATTTAAAAAGCTGTCATGAGCCGTAACTGCCTCCAACTATTACAGATTTCGTAAAATCCTAAGCTTTCATTTTTGTCTTTACCTGCTTGAGATTTTGTTACTGATTTGTAAGAAAGAGTTGTGACATTAAATCTGTTCGACATTACCTTAATTATTTCTACTTCGACTGTTTTCTGTACCTATCATCTACGCGTGTTTTCTTTCTTTTCACATGTTTTTTTTATATATGTTCTTCGTGGTACTCTGTATTTTAGCAATCTCTGTATTTGATGAAATTCTTCGACATTTATTCTGACTTGTATTGTTATTGTCTCTTATAATTGAAATGTATGCACCGTGCTTTCCAACTTTCCCCTTTCTTCTCTTTAGCTGTAAGAAACTTGTCTTTAGGTGTAAAATTATAAGAGAAACACACACACACACATGTAGAGAGAGAGAGAGAGAGAGAGAGAGAGAGAGAGAGAGAGAGAGAGAGAGAGGGGTAATTCTTGGAATTTATTCACAAAGCTGTACTACACATCGATACTTTTAACTTTAAGTGTTGCACTTTGACAGTCATTATAATTTTCTTTAAGCAAGACGGTACACACAACTCAATCCCATCAGTCTTTATCGTATTAAAGTGTTATAATTTTTAAAAGGGTAAAACGTGTAATCAGTATTTTATATTACAAGAGTCAAAATAATAAAACAAAATTAAAGAGAAAATTTTTAAACTGCAAAATAATTAAATAAGGAATAAAAAATATCGTTATGGAGAACAATACATGACTTCCATGTTCTAAGATTTATATTTAAAATAATTTACGAAATTAAATATTTCCATAGAAACTACCTCTTTCCACTTATTGCTTCAGCCTTAACCACAGTACTGTGGTCACTAACGTATACCAACACACGTTATCGCACTAGATTTTCACTGATGATGGCAGTCGACGGCACTGCCGAAACGTCTGGTTTTGCAGAAAACATTGGACTACGGCCAAACAGCCCGGGAAGGAATTTTAATAACAAACTACTACTTTGTTGCCGATAACATAGTACACATATAAAAATTGTCCCCTCCACTTTCAACTATAATTTTCATTTATAGAAAATTACCCCCACCCCGTTCAAATAGCCTCTACACTTATAGATATTGCATCTACGTTACTACTGTGGATTATTAAGATCTTCTTATCAGGATACTTTATTTATTAAAATTAAGTACTTTACTCTTGTTACAACAAAAAATGTTTTCGGTAAACTGCCCTTTCCCCGAAACCGACCTTCACTAAAATCAGCAGGCCTTGAGTTCTCTACAATTCAGGGATCGTTCGTCATAGAAACAATTACTCTTGTTAAAACATTAAAGGTGGCAGGTAAACTACCCCTTTTCCTTAACCGATCTTAACCAAAATCAAAAAGCCTTCAGCTCTTTACAATTTCGGAACGTATGCAAACAATTATTTGATTCTCTGTGAATTTGCGGCAGATATCGTTCGTCATAGAAAACTTTACTCTTGTTAAAACATAAAATGTTGCAGGTAAACTATCCCTTTCCCTTAACCGACCTTCACTAAAATCAAAAGGCCTTCAGATATTTACAATTCAGGCGTATATGCAAAACATTATTTGATTCTCTTTGAATTTACGGCAGTTATCGTTCGTCATAAAAAAAATTACCCTTGTTAAAACATAAAACGTTCCTGGCAAACTACCCCTTTCCCTTAACAGATCTTCAACAAAATCAACAGGCCTTGAGTTCTCTATAATTCAAAAAGGTATGCAAAAAGGTAGTTGATTCTGTTTGAATTTACGGCAGTTATCGTTCGTCATAGAAAAAATTACCCTTGTTAAAACATAAAATGTTGCAGGTAAACTACCCCTTTCCCTTAACCTATCTTCACCAACAGCAATAGGTCTTGAGAACTCTACAATTCAGGGCTGTATGCAAAACATTACTTGATTCTGTTTGAATTTGCGGCTGTTATCGTTTGCCATAGAAAAAAATTACCTTTGATAAAAAAAACGTTCCAGGCAAACTACCCCTTCCCCTTAACCGATCTTTACCAAAAACGACAGGTTTTGAGTACTCTAGAATTCAGGGCAGTATGCAAAATATTATTTGATTCTGTTTGAATTTGCGGCTCTCATCTTTTGCCATAAAAAATACCCTTGTTAAAACATAAAATATTGCAGGTAAACTACCCCTTTACCTTAACCAATCTTCACCAGAAACAATTGGTCTTGAATACTCTACAATTTAGGGCTGTACGCAAAAAAAAAATTTGATTCTCTTTGAATTTGCGGCTCTCATCGTTTGCCATACAAATACCCTTGTTAAAACATAAAACGTTGCAGGTAAACTACGCCTTTACCTTAACCAATCTTCACCAGAAACAATTGGTCTTGAATACTCTACAATTTAGGGCTGTATGCAAAAAAAAATATTTGATTCTCTTTGAATTTGCGGCTCTTATCGTTTGCCATAGTAAACACCGTTTTTAAAACATAAAATGTTGCTGGTAAACTACCCGTTTCCCTTAACCAATCTTCACCAAGAACAATAGGTCTTGAGAACTCTACAATTCAGGGCTGAATGTGAAACATTATTTTATTCTGTTTAAATTTGCGGCTGTTATCGTTTGCCAAAATAAAAATTACCCTTGATAAAAAAACCGTTGCTGGTAAACTACCCCTTTCACTTAACCGATCTTCACCAAAAACAATAGGTCTTTAGAACTCTACAATTCAGGGCTGTGTGCAAAAAATTATTTGATTCTATTTGAATTTGCGGCTGTTATCGTTTGCCATATAAAAAAGATCCACAGACACACAGACACACACACACAGACACTTTTCGAAAAATTACTTTTTTTCATGTTTGAGTGTAGTACAATCAGAATTTGCAATAATCTCGAACACGATTTTTTTTGCCATCACCATACTTCCATTTCCTTAAGGAACATGGAAGTAAAATTTCCTTAAGGAACATGGAAGTAAAAAATCAACGCAGAAAATACTTTTAAAAGAAACTATATTAAAGAATATGTATTAGAATACCCATTTAGTAAAAGAAAAACTTTATTAAAATATTTTAGATAGTGAGATCGCGAACTTGATCTCAATAAATTTTGTAATGGATTTTAAGAGGTGAAAATGTAATTATAGTTGCCACTTATCTTGCCAGAGAGTCTCAGAGAGAAAGACTGAGATATACGGAATCTGTTCCAGATTTACAGGAGGAAAAGTTGTATCAATAACTGGGTCATATGCATATAACACATAATAATTTCCGCACACAGATTGAGATGCTATCCTTTATGTAGTGTTATCCTTGCCTTTGCTAACCTACAGTGTATAAGGAGACACTGACGATTTAAAGAGATGATGGAAGGATAATGTAAAGTCGTGAGTGGTTAGGTAAGCAGCTTATGAAAGTCATGAGACAATCGAAGGCAACCAATTACTGTGCTGTATGTTACTTTTGACAATCTAAGGAAATATGACAAGCGGCTTAGCAAAGTCTGCGTTATAACAATTGTAGTAAATGATGTAGTTAAAGTAATATTTCGGTCTTAGAAATATAATGAAACATCCAATTTGTTGTCACTTTCCAAAGAAGCTATATAAAAATGATAAAAAATACAAGTACTTTATTCTCATTTATTCATTTATTACAAGTAGAAGTACTTTTCAATATATACAAGTACTTTTAAGATTCATTTATTACCATTCCAAGCAACAGTTGCCACTGTAACATTTATTATACAGATAGTTACAATTTTTAAAAATAAAAAAGAAACATTAAAATGTTGTTATATCAATGTGGTATTATTTCGCGAATTTAACGACAACTTTATGAGGCCTGAATGAAATTTCACAAGTTCAACGCAGTAACAAAATTGTATAAAATATAAAAAAAAGGGTTAAATTTCACAAAGGCTAGACAGAAACAATTTTAGTAAACAATTCTTTGAACATTAATATGAATGTTATAATATCTATATTGCAACGTTACAAGTGTTATAAAATGAAAACACTTCGTCCATGTACCCAACGCAACTGTATAATGTTAAACACCGGCTAAGTCGTAGGATTCTTGTGTGTTCGTTGCGTCAAGTATAAGTGGTTGCACAATAAACTTATTTTTAAGTAAAAGGGTGAGACGTTGATGACATGAAATTATTAATTACAACATTGTAAAACAATCAATCAACGGTTTATTAAATATTGCAAAGAAAATTAATTGATTGTAACATTTGAAACTAGAAAATTCAAAATATTTTCTTTATAAGGTTACATTCTGAAAACATAACATATATTTACTATTCAGCAAACATCAACAACATATAGTCATATATTACATATAACTTACCTAAACATATATGATGAACAAATTATAAAATTTTTTTATATAGCTTCGGTGTCTCACTTTGAATTATTATTAAAATTTAAAATTATAACAAATTATCTATAAATATCGGTATGGAGAACCATACATGACTTCCATATTCTAAAATTTATATTTAAAATCATTTTCGAAATGAAATGTTACCATAGAAACTACTTCTTTCTACTTACTGCTTCAGCCTTAACCACAGTACTGTGGTCACTAACGTATACCACCTCACGTTATCGCACTCGATTTTCACTGATGATGGAAGTCGATGGCATTGCCGAAACGTCTGGTTTTGTAGAAAACATTGGACTACGGCTAAATATCCCGGGAAGGAATTTTAACAAAAACTACTTCTTTGTTGCCGATAAGGTTGTACACATATATATAAAAAATATGCATAAAATTAATGGCTTGTATAAGTTAATGATTGATCTCCATTAAGTAGTGCTCAAGTTTCCAAAGTTTTAATATTATGATGTCCGTAATTAAAACATCAGAACAGGTTTAGTGTGTATGAGGGTACACCGTGGACAAAAAATTTCAACATTTCCTATTGAGCGTTGCTTAGAGTAAAGCTGCGAATCTACAGTGTACATTTCACAGAACAAACACGCGGAAAAGAAGGAGCGCTCCGAAGTCACTCATGGACCCTCAGCATCTTGCAGAGGGTTCATTCCCTAAAGACGAAAAGTCTGTCTATGAGTCGTTCCTCTGTAAACACGTGCAGTTACACTGCCCAGCGATCCACAGGAGGCAAATCGTTATCCACGCTGAACAATTTTTCGGCTTGCACGCGTTATGTTGGTATGGGTTTCGGCACTTTCCATTTAAAAAGCGTGCAAATGTAAGAAAATAAACATGAATGAGGCCAGAAATAACGCGAACTTTGTGTGTGTGTGTGAGTGTGTGTGTGTCTTCCCTGCCTTTTTATTGCGGTAGTCTAATAATAAAATGGAAACGTAAACATTACATAACTGAGATATGCTTGCCTGCCACGAACGATATATTTTCTCCCATACATGATTTACATTAAAATGAAAAAATTATAATTTTATTGCCTGGCAACAAAATTATTTTATTTTTAACAATTACCATTGTTTGAAAAAGTTTAAATGAATTTTCAAGTACTTTACTGTTGTTAAAACGTAAAAGGTTCCAGGTAAACTAGCCCTTCCCCTTAACAGATCTTCACCAAAATCAAAAGGCCTTGAGTTCTCTACAAATCAAGGACGTATGCAAAAAATTATTTGATTCTGTTTGAATATGCGGCAGTTATCGTTCGTCATAGAAAAAATTACCCTTGTTAAAACATAAAACGTTGCTGGTAAACTACCCCTTTCCCTTAACCGATCTTCACCAAAAACAAGAGTTCTTGAGAACTCTACAAATCAGGGATGTATGCAAAAAATTATTTGATTCTGTTTGAATTTGCCGCTGTTATCGTTTGCCATAGAAAATACCCTTGTTAAAACATAAAACGTTGCAGGTAAACTACCCCTTTCCCTTAACCGATCTTCACCAAAAACAATAGGTCTTGAGAACTCTACAATTCAGGGCTGTATGCAAAACATTACTTGATTCTGTTTGAATTTGCGGCTGTTATCGTTTGCCATAGAAAAAAATTACCTTTGATAAAAAAAACGTTCCAGGCAAACTACCCCTTCCCCTTAACCGATCTTTACCAAAAACGACAGGTTTTGAGTACTCTAGAATTCAGGGCAGTATGCAAAATATTATTTGATTCTGTTTGAATTTGCGGCTCTCATCTTTTGCCATACAAATACCCTTGTTAAAACATAAAATATTGCAGGTAAACTACCCCTTTACCTTAAACAATCTTCACCAGAAACAATTGGTCTTGAATACTCTACAATTTAGGGCTGTATGCAAAAAAAAATATTTGATTCTCTTTGAATTTGCGGCTCTTATCGTTTGCCATACAAATACCCTTGTTAAAACATAAAATGTTGCAGGTAAACTACCCCTTTACCTTAACCAATCTTCACCAGAAACAATTGGTCTTGAATACTCTACAATTTAGGGCTGTATGCAAATAACCTTTTGATTCTGTTTGAATTTGCGACTGTTATCGTTTGCCATAGAAAATACCCTTGTTAAAACATAAAACGTTGACGGTAAACTACCCCTTTCCCGTAACCGATCTTCACCAAAAACAATAGGTCTTGAGAACTCTACAATTCAGGGCTGTATGCGAAACATTATTTGATTCTGTTTGAATTTGTGGCTGTTATCGTTTGCAAAAAAAAATTACCCTTGATAAAAAAACCGTTGCTGGTAAACTACCCCTTTCCCTCAACCGATCTTCACCAAAAACAATAGGCCGTGAGTACTCTACAAATCAGGGCTGTACGCAAAAATTATTTGATTCTGTTTGAATTTACGGCAGTTATCGTTTGCCATAGAAAAAAAATCTACAGACAGACACACATAGACAGACAGACAGACAGACTGAGAGACACACAGACACTTTTCGAAAAACGACTTTTTTCATGTTTTGAGTCTAGTACAATTAGAATCTGCAATAATCTCGAACACGATTTTTTTGCCATCACCATACTTCCATTTCCTTAAGGAATATGGAAGTAAAATGATATTCACTTTACCAAATAAAATTGAAGGTTTGCTATTAATATTTTAATAAAAATAATATTTACTTTAAAAATAATTATTGTTTTTTAATGATACAACCAATTTTTAAATTAAAACAAAATAAAATTATTTTTAACACCAACTTACAATTACGTTTGTCACTCTGAATATTTACACTCTTGCTGTATTATTTTATTATATCATATTCTGTTCTTTATGAGTCCTCTCTTTAACAAAAGATACAATTTTACATTTGTCACCTGCGTATTGTTGAATTTACCGTTGTACTTGTGTGTGTGCGTCTCCTGAGTGATGACAATGACGATGATGATGGTGACGTTTCGTCAGTGTTCTATAGCCTATTGTTCATGGTGGTCCTGCGCTCTTCCATCAATCGTGGTGTATTGCAGAAGATGGTGATGATGATGAGTTCAAGTTGATTGGCAAACAGACATAGGTCCTCGTATCAGACTTCTAGGCGTCTGTCCTCGTCCTAAATTGCCGAATGGTATTTATAGTAGACAGAAATCTGACATGGCAGATATTGTTTCTGACATGTACAAATTTGTTAATTCGTGTGTAGCGTTCCTTTTCAACTGATCACTTTTAGTCTGTTTCCGCGATAACCAAAACCTTGATCTTTAGGCAGTGGTTGCATTGTCTCACGTAATTGTTCACTCGTCATTTACATATAACACACTTGTTAATTACTAGTTAATTGAGGTAGTAGTTACCTTTAATTTGTATGATGTCTTTATTGTTGCAATTTTATTCAATAGTTTTGTATCACCATACGCGTTTAAATGTTTTTATACTAATGGTGTTTTTACAACTGTGATATGTCTTTTGTAACAGGTAAAAAGCATATTTATTTATTTATTTTAATCAAATCAATATCTGACTTAATAACACAAATCAATAATTCATACGTACACAAAGACATCTCCCCTAACATAGTACAATTCAGATCCAGTACTCACACACACAGACACACATACAAACGTCTTCACTGTAAAAATTCCTTCTTGCAGGTGTACACTTTCGACAGGCTACTGCATGTCCACGTCTGTACTTTCACGCACTAATTTTTTTTAAACTGTTTATCCTACTCTCTTTACATTAATTATTTACAAAACACTGCCCTAGGTAAATATGCAAATATATGTATTGTTGCAATATTTACAAATATAATATTTATAAATATAATTTTACAACATTAAATAGAGGCAATATTGGTAACACTTACACATATTCAAACATAAAACTAAAATTAATTAATACTGAAATAAAATGAATACAAAACAGGACAAAATTTTTAAACACTAAGTATCGGGAAAACTCACAAAATAAGTTATTCAACAAAAACCAGTCGCAGTCACTACAGTAATGCCAAAAGCTACGCATCGACAAAGCTAACTGAAAAGGAACAACAGCAGTTAACCAATACAGCGATACAACAATCCAACATAGTTAACATACTGCTTAGTGCTCGGTAGATGTTTTAAGTAAATAATGAAATAGTGTTAAAAAACAGAATTTTTTTCATAGTGTATGTAGTGACTGGAGCTCAATATCAAGGCATGAATTAATACTGTATGTACAGTTTATATATTTCATTTATACGTTTTATGTCGATTAGTCTACTTTTGCAGGCAACTTAGAAAATAAGTGCAGTTTCATATATAGGCATTGCTGTAGATACGTAACCGAGACGTTTTTTTATTGACAGTCTGCAATTTAAAATCTACATCTATTAAATAAATTTGATGAAAGAGTTATTATTGTCAAGTAAACATGCACTGCTGTGTCTCATTATAGAACAGTGGTTTTTAAGGATTTAACAAATCGTGAGACCAAGTTCTGCTGAGTCCTCTCTCGCCGGGACCGTTGTCGTATAGATGTTCTGTTAGCTCATTTCCGTGGTCTACAATTTCACATCCGTATTTTGTTTTAATCCTCTGGATTCGATCCTTTATGAAAGAGATATTTTCAGGTCGGTGTTAAGTGTCTAATTGCTGATGCACCATGGGGTAATCTACTTCAGCTTGCACCAAATTTGACTGAAATCTTTAGATGATTTTAAATCTTGTGGGTTTGGCGCATTCCCATAGCTGCAGTCCGTAGGACCATACAGAATTGAGCATCGTTTTGTTCAATACCAGTTTGTTTTTTAATGACAGCTTAGAGTTTTCCATAAGGAACCAGGACATCTGTTTGAACCTGCGATCTAACTGCATTCGTTTGACTTCTGCTAGGTGAGTGGCTGATCCAGGTGAAGTCCAAGGTACATAGTTTCAGTGTTCACTGGTACAGGTGTGTTTTTAATTAGTTGTTACAGAAGTACATTGTTATGTCCAGTAGTAAATGTCAAATTTATAGATTTCGTTTCGTTAATTTTTGTTTTCCATTTCTTGTACAATTTTCTGAGTAGATTTAGATGTATTTGTAGTTTGTCAGAAGTAACTTGCGGAATTCCGTTAACGGATAACACTGCAACATCGTCGACAGAAGATGCATTTGTTGCAGGTAAGTCGGCTTTGTAGATAAGGACAAGTAGAGGTCTGAACACGCTGCCTTAAATAACACCTGATTCAACAGAGTAGTAAGTGTAATTGGAATCGTGTTATTTGACTGGGAATGTTCTGTTCGACAGATGTGACTTTAGGGAAAGGTAGAAGCTGCCGGACAATGTGGCTTCCAGTTTGAAGAGCAAACAAGAAGGGCAAACCTTATCGAAAGCTTGGGAGATTCCAAGGGACATTGCGTTGTAGAACTTTTTTTCCTCAAGACCCTTTGCGATTTCATTAATTATACCAATTCTAATTGGTAAGTCCTGAGATTAGCTGTATTGGGGGAAGATTGTTGTTGACGGTTTTGTGACGACCGAAGTATGGTCAGAGGAGAGTTTAAAACAAGATTCGACTAGACAGTTGATTCTAGGTACGCCGCTGGTTACCAAGAAGTCTAGGGCATCAGGAATTTTCCTAGGGTCGGTTTGCCGATATATAGGTTTATATGAAAATCGAAATTGTTTTCCGACATGGCACGACAGAGGTTGCGGCCATTTTTAGTAGTGAGTCCTGAGCTACAGTGTGTGTGTGTGTTTATCATTGTAGTCGCCATCTACGATAGATTTAACCCTAAGGGTCTGAAAGAAGACATGATATTCATCAGTAGATGTAGCGTGTCTCGGTAGACTAGAGATACCAATAACGTTGTAGTTCTATGGTAAAGCTTCTAATTCAATAGCTGTTGCTTGGATTCTGTCAGTCTGGTAATTATGTAGGTGAGATATAGTTCGGCTAATGACTGTCGAATGCCATGGGAAATGCGGTCAGGATGAGGAGTAATGAAAACATAATAATGTGGTAAGCAGAATACTGTTTGACTGGTGAAGTGTGTTTATAAATGAGTAGAATATCAGTCTTGTTTATGTTTAAAAAATAATTATCAGTTGCTTGTGGTTAATCAAACCGTTGGCGTTTCAGGTTGCGATTCTAAAATATGAGTCATTAACGGTTTGGTTTTGCGATACGGATTATCAGCAGTTTGATCGTCATACTTTTTTGGCGCATCACTTGCAAAAACAGTGATATGATTTGATGTGGAATTTTTATTGATCATCAAAACTGCATACTCACATGAAGCTAATTATTAACATTCAAGTAATTCAGCACAAATCAACACCCCTCTCATCACTACTTTCTATTCCTTAAATATTAAAGTATAGTTGAAGGAAGATAAGGATGAACTGTATAAGTCAAAATCTTCAGTTTCTATGACAAGTAAAGATATAAACATCTAATTAAAAGTGTTCAGAAGAACTTTTGTCACAAGAAGTTATGTGACAATCGTCAGTTTGAACTAAAACCTAAACATTAACACTACTAGAATATCAGAGGTAACATGTAAACCTATTTTAGATTTATGACCCGTTTACCTATTAAACGTGTTAAATAGATCGCCGCTTTTCCAGATTTGTTATTTAGGAAAAAATATATTGTTATAGAAAAACGTACAGCGTAGGAAGAATTAGGTCTCAAAAATTCCTACAGAAAAAGCGTAAAACATGATGTTATCCAATGGCATATTAATGTGTTACGAGTATATTAATGCAGTATTGTTACTTTAAACTGCGCTGTTTATTTTCTTTAAACTAGTCGAAAATCGCCTTTACGATGTCAAAAATTAAATAATATTATTACTAGATGATTAGTATATTGTTTACAGCAATATAACTTTATAGCTTAGGTCAAATAAATATTAAAGGCCTGTTATTTGTATCCTGCAGGTAACCAGGTTTACATCAAAATTTACTCTCTGTAATCAAACTAAATGTGAAACCACACAAAATGTAAGAAAAATTATAAAAATTATAAGAGTATGTAGCAAGATAAAAAAGGTAGCTTCTTAAGCCCATTCTCCGCAAACTGTAAATCTTCGACGAAATAGATGCCTGATAGAATCTGTTACCTCTCCCACTGTATAAGGTAAACTACACTACTGACCTTCTTCTCCATAGCATCAGGTATACTACACTACTGACACTCTTCTTAAAGTGACCATCCGAACCAAAACATCCCCGACGGTGTTTTCTTTTGTGTAGTAATGCAAGAATTAAATTAAGCGAAAAATACAAGAATTAAGTTACAAAACATGGTTAAACAAAAGTTTGTGTTTATTCTTCTCGCCAGTGGTTTATATTTTTCCGAATACTTATGTGATTTAGAAGCTACGTGATGTTTAAAGTGCAAGTCAATTTGATTTATGTTATATTAAATTTACAGTTAGATAGAAGTCAGTTTGCATTTTAAAGTAAGAACGTAATAATAGTCGTTGTTGATTGAATTACAAAAATTGGGCGGCTCCCTCTTCCGACTTTACATTTTATTACATCTTCTATGTGACCATCCTTTACTCCTTCTCTCTCTCGGGACATAGTATGTCATTTCTTTAGTTAGTCGTTCTTCATTCATCTGACAGTAGACAATAGAAGAGAAATCACTTCTACTGTCTATATATACGGAGTTTGTCGTTCAGTGCGCATATACCCAAATCTTGTTGTATATCCTCATTCCTTAGTTTGTATAATCGAATGCAGCTTTTTAACCTTTCCCTAGGAACTTAATTTCCGCTGCCTGTATCCTCGATTTATCTTTGAGCTTGGAGCTAGTTAACACAGCCCTACAATAATGGATGTACTGTCATGGTCTTTTACATTTTGTACATAGTATCCTTTCTAGTCTCATTGTTTCATGTAATGTGCTACTTCTACACTGATATTTATATAATTTAATCCTTAAATCTTTATCTCCATTATACCTGATGTTGCATTCCAAATATAAAAAATGTGATACGTCTTCTATTGGTTGATTGTCAATACCTGTTTCTGATTTAATGTCTGTACTCCTATAAAAGCTATAACTTCAGTTCTTTCCTTTGATATAATTATATTCTAGTTTTTTCACATTAGGGCTCTCTGAGGCCACATTAATTTTTGTAAATATGGATTTGATGTTTGCTACGATGTAATTTAACGCCCTGCTCCACCTTAGAATTCCATTCTATAAGGATGTCGTCAGTATACATGCTAAACAATGTGGGAGTAAAGCTTTACTCTGTTTTACCATGTAAAACAGAAGGCCTCTGCTAAGACATCTCAGAGCATTGTTGAGATAGGCCTATACTTAATTCTTAAAGAACACAAAATGAAGGCCAGAGAAAAAACGAGACTTTACAGGACCTATGTTTATCGGAATGTTTTTCTTACAGTTATGCGTAGAATTCGAATATGTATTGTGAGGTGATCTCTTACGTTACACACTGTATACGTTATATATGTAATCCGTGTCACGTGTAGGCCAAATCTTTTATACAGTTAATACAATAAAAATTTACCAAACTATTTAGAAACACTGGTAATGAAAAAATTAAAAGCATAGAATAATATTATTTAAAAAATAAATAACTCGTACAAATATGATCATAATCTAGGCAAGAATATTAAAAAAAATAATACAATGATTGTACGAAATTGCATATTACTTAGCCACAAAACAATAAAAAAGATCACTTTAAACATTGACGTGCATACAGAACAGCATATTGTGCAAGTAGGAGTCAATAATTTTCAGATTTTAATACACAAAATAGGTTAACTGATCAATTTCAAGTCAAAGCAAAACTGGTATAATTTTTAAGATGTTAAGTACTAGAAGCACAGAATAGTGGCAGTTACTCACACCCATCTAAAGCACTCAACAACAATATTCAAGCAATAAACAAATACTTCTTCAGACGCCAGATCAACAGGAGTGTACGCTAGGGATACTCGTACTGTATTATGTTTCAAACAGTCATTAGTATAACAATCTTGATAATATTCCCATAAAAATTTAATGTTATAAAAACACATACACAACGCACACATGTATATTCAATCCATATAGGCTATTTGTGTGTGTCGAAAAGAGTTGTCGGGTGGGGGAGTAAAGAAACCGATAACGCTATTAATGTAGGCATCAACATCAATATCGCCAAAAATAATGAAGAAAACTGTGACGGTAAGTAGCGACATTACAAGAACCATAATATGCCACAATACTACGTAGTTATTTATTTCGAGGTTGCCTATTCGGTTTTCAAGAAATAATTCATCTTTATAAATATTATGTAAATTCCTTTCAAAAAAGATAACATTAGTCATGAGATTGTTTACATAGATTTGTCAGAAGACGTTGTAGGCTTTAAATTCAACGAAACAGTAGATCTTCATTAAATACGATGGCCATAAACTGTGTTGACATAGAATCCTAAAGAAATTTTAGAGCTGCAGTGACGTATCAAAATAACGTTTTACTAAAAAGTATTAGGTTGAGGCTAAATTGTAAAATATGCGTATTTAAATGTAATGTTAAAATAAATGTTAAATGTTCTAAATGGCGCATACTAGCGACATTTGAAAGAGTAATTTTTTATATTTTCTTTCAAAGACATCAAAACATTCTACAAGTAATAAGCAACATGCTTATACTTTTATTAATATAAGTTTATTTGGCATAATGAAATAAGTTAGGTTGATTTTGCCACATACTGGCAAACAATCTCTATAACATCGATTCTTAAGTGTAAGGACAACATTACTCCGTAGATGTGGCTTGCAGTATTTTATTAGAAAAGCTAAACATAAACGTTGTGTTAATAATGACCTTATCTATGTGTTGTGTTAGACCTTATCTAACCTAAAGCCGTTACGAGGTATTATTTTAAATTGACCATAGCTAAAACTTTACCAGAACTTAATATTGGTAAAATTACCAATTTAATATATCCCTCAAAAAAAGAACGACACACTTCAATCCACTTAGAGAGATGGAAGCACTCATTTCTATTGACTTATAAACGACATCTGGACGCTTCTGCATTCACAAACCATTTGCCACAAGAGGAGAAGCCCTGTCATTTGATCTCGTTCTTGAAGGTCTCATCACTGAGTTGATACAATAAATGTCCCCAGATAGAACACTAACAGCACACAATTATAGGTGTAAGGTACGGAGACTAACATCGGCATGAATGGTTCCGTGTCTTATTGAAAGCCAGACCACTGTCTCAAGGAGTTTAAGACAAATGTAGACCGTCTGACTAAACGGAGAAAAAGCTTCTCAATTGCGGTTTGCAAGTAAAACACTTACTCATGGTGTCAGTGATTGGAGACACATCAAGCTTAAAGAATGGGATGCCACTTGAAACATTAATATTCTCTTGTGCTACTGCACCAAATCGGTGACTACGTAAAACTCCTTTTGCCACAACGTGATAAAATTATTCGTGTAACAGAGTGATAAAGTAAGTATAGAGATGAGTAACGAAAAGTGAATTTAGTCACACGATTCAATTCGTAAGAAAATACACAAGATATACTTATCACTGGATCTATTCTAGTTTAACCACCATGTAGGTAATTGTTGGAATCAATGTGGATTGAAATAAATGTTGGAAAAAAGTAGTATTCAGAGGAGAGACTAAGTGAAGATTGTATTGTCTACAGGGTTAGATTGTTTTCTGGATTATTGAGACAAAGACAGAGAAGATCGGAGAGATTATATTATTGTGATATAATACTGATTATTGTAATATTGATTACTGTGACGATATAAGGTATATTTGAAAGGAGAAAATCCAATATTGATCAGCATCGTGGAGAACAAATGTTTTCGAAACGCCATAAGGCTATAATATACTCTGGGCAGGTGTGGCCAAAAGGGAATTTTTCAAAGACCAAGAGGTTATCTCATTTAAACAGACGGTGTAAAAAAGGTAAGACCAGAAATTGCCGAAATATGGACTCTAATCGAAGTGGAAATTTTTCTACGCCCGAAGAAGTTTACCCACATAAAAATAAGAAATTTCCAGAGACAGATCAAAACCAAGACATGCATTCCGCAGTACAAAACTTAAGTTCATGACGAACTAGGCATGTGCTGTCATTAAATTCCAATAATATAAGGGAATAATGCGTTGGCTATAAGATAACTATCACAAATCAACTAATAACGACAAGTATAATGTAAAGTAAACTAAGCTGTAAACATAAAACTCTAGAGATTTTCAGAGTCGACATTCGCTTCTAAAAATGTCCACGATTGTTTTGTGCGTCGCGTCGCTCACAAGTGTGGCCGACTTGTATTAGCGAATGGCACTGTAATGTGTGCTTTGTCAGCGAGGTAGTATTAATAGAGACCATACAGTCATCATGTAAATTTCGTTGTTTGATTTCCACTTAACAGACGACTTAAAAAACGTATATGACTGTAATTCAGTGTCGTGGTCTATGGTGAATAGCACAGCCAGATTTATTGTATCTTTAAATTATCATTATTGACATCAAAGTAAGTTGGATAAATTCGATTAGTAAAATTTATTAGGGTCCCGCTAATCTTTTCGCCAATTTTTATTTTGTTTAAAAAATAAATGGGCATACAGGCATTTTACAAAACAATATTCTACAGGTAAATTTTGTATTCATAATGATAACATGAAAGTTCCATGTAAATTGATGTTTGATAATCTAGAGCCAACTGGTTGCTTTATTAATGCTGGTGGCTTGGTTTAATATTGCTAAATTTATAAATGCTGGTTGATTTATTATTATTAAACAATATTGGATGACTAAATCTCAGAGTCTTGAGAAAACAAGTTGCAATGAGATTATAAAGGTAAAACTCGTAAAGATTTTAGCCGCATTTTGTAAACATTCTTACAGTAAAATTAATAATGTCAATAACAACGTATAAGGAAAAAAATAAAACAACAATGTGCTCATACCTCTAGCGGTCGCTGAAGTGAATGTAGCCTGCCACAAGTCGGACAACAATATTATCAGAGCTGTAATTGAAATTTATTTAAATCATCTACGATAATAATACTGGCAAGCTTGCGTGCCTTGTTACACAAGAGGATAAAAACGTTCCGATGCAAAAAGAATAATCAAGTAAAGAAAGGAAAATTACTCACGAACCAGCACTAAAATTGGTTATAAAATTACATATCACAAATAATTATCGTAGCATTAAAAAAAATAGCTAGGAATAAGTACCTAATTATTCAAACAAAGAACAAATGCATAATTCACATGTTTTTAAAGGAAATTAACACAAAAAAACCTTGTAGTTATACAAAGTCTGCAAATATATTTTAAAAAATAGCGCAATATTAAAATATTTACTCAGCAGTAGAGAATGCTAAAAAATGACAACTACAAAATCAGAATTACTCTAATTAAGCAAAACTAGTATATGCAGAGTTTTACCCGATAACTTCCTTTTATTCATCACAAGTGCACACACCCACACAGCCTAATTTAATTCCCACAAGAATTAAACCAATATTTGTAATATCTAATCCCCCCTGCCATAATAAACGCATACAGGAAGTAGATAAAACAAGTTTCAAAATGAAAATATAAAACAAAGTTAGAACAGACATGTTTGAGAAAGTTCAAAATCCCCAGTTGTTCTGCATTACGTTCCAATAGTCTATTTGTTAAGGATAAGTTGAAGGTTACAAGAATAAATATTACTAATTTTTAAATTGTTATTAAAATCGAACAAAAAAGTGTCAAATTTTCGTTGATTGTATGTATTAAGTTAAACTAAAATTAGGAGATGGAAATGTATTACGAACGGTACAAGAATTGATTAGTTGCAGAAGATTGTTTAATTACTCCCAGAAATAAAAATGATATAATTTGTGTAGACCTAAAAGTATGAATGCCAAAAACGTCCATGATGGACACAAATACGAATTCAGAAAGAAATATTTACAATCAAGTAGGGTTACTTGAAGAAAAACTTCATAGTTTTTGTGTAATTCAGAAGATTAACAAATAGGGAACATTAATTTTAAATGTAAAAAAATACAGGAGACACAGGAGACAACTGTATAAATACAGTATCTAGATTAATGCAGTTATATAAAACTGCGAATAGAAAGGATAGTATTTAAACTTAGATCAGTATTAACATTAACCAAATTTATTTCAAATTGGAGTGTTTTAGTAAAATTGATCTTGTTTATTAGAAAATTACAATACCTAACTAAAAAACAATTAGTAGCGGTATTTAAAAATTGTTTGATAAATGCTGGTCACTAGATTTTAAACTAAAAACGTCTTTCTGTAGATAGGTTACTCCTTTCATAGAAGCTCATTATTACAAAGCTTTTAAAAATCCGCTGTTAGTGTATTTAATTTTCTTAGATGTTTCTTAATAGGAAAAATTTTGAATAATATTATGTTAATGTTTTCTAAGTCTACAAGCTCGTGTAACTCCCCCGACATGGTTTCAGAAGAATGTTTCCTATCTTGTGCAAAGTAGTTTATATTGGCCTTCTAATGTAATTCTGTTATATTCTGTTACACGCCAGTCATAATTAAATATATTTAAGTACAAAATATTTTTATATAAATACAGATGGTATATGCTGTTATTATACTTTGCTGAGGCGAAGTTATTAATGTGTCAGTAAGAAGTTTCATGTAAATGACAGATATAGCCCATTTCAAGTTTAAATAAAATGACAAATATTTTAGTACTCTGCAGTTTGCTCTTTCGTTCGGAAAACTGTTTTCTTTACAGTTTGTGTAAAACACAAAAACATTCTATGCCTGGATTTAAAACACAGTTTCCTATACAAGCCACTGCTATGTCCTATTTACAAATTCCAAATTCATGTCTCCTAAAAGCACAGAATAATATTATAGCACTGCATATACTCCTAATAGGACCTCTTATATAGGCCTATTAAATAGACCAAACATAGAATTGTAAATAATGCTT
This sequence comes from Magicicada septendecula, assembly GCA_034769895.1. Lineage (NCBI taxonomy): Eukaryota > Metazoa > Arthropoda > Insecta > Hemiptera > Cicadidae > Magicicada > Magicicada septendecula. The sequence continues at coordinate 900,081,852 of CM068367.1, forward strand.
GCATCAATGTTTGGTTATATCAGAACCAAGACCAAGAACCATTACATATCAGAACCATATTAGAACAAGATACATGATCTGTTGCAATTTGTAATAATATACTAATATAGTTGGTGTGTGTATTGTTAATTGGTGTGGCTCTCGACGTCTTACTGGCCTGAAACACTTCCTTAAGTTTCCCAGCTGGTCGAGTCTCAATGGTAGCAAGACCGGTCGAGTAGCGTAATGTTGATGAAGAAATATATGTTCAGCTTCACCGCAAGTTTCAAAACAAAAATTGTTGTTTTGAAGAAAATTAAAAAAAAAATTATGTTTATTAAAAAAAATTTGTTAAAAAAAAATTTCTTTTTATTAATTAATTAATTATAATCAATTAATTAATATAGGGCTGTAAAGTTTTAAAAAGTGTAATGCTCTTCTGAAAAATTTTATTAAAGTTTTAGTATATTTTAAATAAACTATCACCACTCATAAGATTGTCTTCAAACCAATCGATACTTGTTTACCTTTTTATTTTTTAGGTTATCTTCACTTATAGGTGGTAAAGTCCTGGTAGATTATTAATTAGAATTATATTAGTGATAACTAGTAATATTTATGAAATAAAGAACTATTTAGTGTTGAAGAATATTAATGTTTTATTAGTTAATAGCAATATTGACTCTTATCGATTATAATATCGATTCTCAGGATATCGTAAAAGTTACAAAGTATATTATATAAAAATCATACAGGGTTCTTTAAACAGCCAATTATTATCAAAGTCAGAGAAATCGGGCTAATATTTAAAAAGTATAACGTTACAACAAATTAATAATTATTACTAAACACAGACATTGAATAGAAAATAATAAAATTGTTTTCACCAACAGCTGATGTGAACACTGAAGGCATTGAAATTGTCAAAGTAAGATGGCTGCCGTCAAGCTGATCAAAATGTCGCTCGTTCCTGCTACGTTCCAAATAATGTATTTTCTGGCAGTATTCCTGTTCTGGTGTCTCCAAATCTCTTGTTAAATGTTGTGTAGTGCCTGGTGTAATGTTTCTGGGCTGTATTTAGTGTATACGTGTAATTATAAGTTCAAACACTTTCCCTGATTCCGACACTAATTTGGTTAATGTATTATACAGTTTTCTGGTGTTTTGTGGTGTTTTTCGGAGTAGATATGTATTGTTCAGTGTTATGTAGTGTTTCCTGATTGTTTCTGTTATAATATGAGAGTTCTAGAAGTATTTTACAAGTCACTCGCGATTTCACAATAACGTACTATTCACTCCTTGACTTTACCGTTGTAAGTTAGGTTAGGCTCGTTACAAAACGTTTGTCATGTTAACCGTTCAAATACCAATAATCAGCTAACTATTTCCTTCAGTTTCAATTAAACTCTTAGCCAATATAATGTTATTCTTAACATTGTTCAAATAAAATTTCACATCCTGTGCACACTTTAAAATTCACTATATAAATGCCTAAACTTTGGTTATTTATCAATTTTATTTACTAGATGTTATTTAAATTAATCTTTCAGTTCATTCAGCCTATTTTCAGATTACATAATGCCGTTTTATAGTGTTTTCTGTCCAAAAATAGTAATTTTACTTTCAGTTTGGTATTCTCTGATAAGTCAAAACATTTCCAAAATTTACTTCCTGTTATAATGTAAATTCAGCCATTTTATCAGTTATATTTAATATTAATAATCCTCTATTGTATTAAAAGGTTTATATTCCTTTATTTTCTAGTAATTAATTGAATTAGTTGTATTCTGAAACATTATTCTGAAATATATGACTCCCATGTCCAAATTTCTGAGTTTAGCCATTTTCATTTTTATTTATAATTCTGAATATAATTTACTAAAATCTCTCTAAATGGTATGTGCAATTATATGGCTTTATCTCAAGTTTATTTTGTCTAAACCCCTTTTGTTTATTTGCATTTAAATGAGCAATTTCTCTGTTTTGATGAAGTTTGGTTTCCATTCTTTTGGCCTAGGTTTTTTAACATTTTTTCCTTACAAAAACTTTACAAACAATATATGATGTGTGATACACTCTCTGACTTTTACATATAGTATTATAAATTAAACATGTTTTCCAAATTGTACAATAACAATGAGTATTGGTTGCAATACCAATAACAGTTAAACAAATAAAGAATATTTTTTAAATAAATGGTTGTCTTCAAGTCAGACATTTTACAACAAAATCCTTATTTCTAACATGGAAATATGGTTTACAAAAAAGGTTTTTTACTAACTAACATCTTAATTACTCCCTACTATTTACAAGTAGTAATTATTTTTATAGTTCTGATGTTAGTTGTATCAGACCCAAACAAATGGCCTTATATCTAAAACATTTTTAAACATTCTTATACTATATACATAAAAACCTTATATTTATATTCTTATTTCTAACTATTATTATAAGTAGGATTCTACAGTTTTTATACCGTCTTTTACACATTGTCTTTGGGAAATTGTACCCTGTCATTAATAAATAAATAGTATAAATTGTTCGAAAAGTATTATGAAATCTGTTTTTTTTTTGCATATAAAACAAAATGTTATTTTAAACAGATTTATGTCTTATAAACAACATATTGTCACAGTACACATTTCAAGTCATTGAAAATTGCATATTTCATTGCATTCAATGTTTGTGATTGCCAAGAATGAAACACAAGGTTCATTTTTTATAATACCCAAAACTATCACTGGTTCACTTTGCACTTTTATATTATGTTATTGCTAAATGGTCGTATAGTCTTATTAACATAATAAATTGGTTAGCGTTTTTCAATGGAGATTTGTTCCATGGGTACTATATTATTGTTTCATCTTAGTTCACAGGCAACTTTTACTTTATACACTTCTCTCTCTTAAATTTATATACATGTGGTTTTCATTTCGTTATACTTTTATTTTTAAATATTTATTTTGGGGATATAGGGATTTGGGTGTCTTTTATAAGAGCATGACATCTTCTTCAGGATGCTGCCTTCTTCTTCTTTCATCAGTCTTCTTTTATCCTGCCTTCTGGGATTGGTATCTTCTCCATCTTCTTCTTGATGCCATCAGGTTTCTTGGGATTTTCTCCATCTTCTTCTTTATTTTAGAAATACACCACCTGTGTTGTTTGATCTTGGCTTATTTTAGGGTTTCTATTCTATTTATTCTTCCTCGTTGTGGGTTTGGTCATATTCAGTACTGCTTTGTTATTTACTTTTTTACCTTCCTGAGTTATAACTTGAAAACCTTTAGTTATGAGACTGGTTTTGGATGACTCATCACTAGTAACTCCTTTTATTTGAACTTGTATTTTCTTTATAATAATGATTTCTTTCCACAGTTGCTATGAATTAATCTGTTTATATTAAACTTAATGCTTTCTTCCAAATTTAAATATTATAACTTCATTATTCTAATGATCAATTGCCATTCAATATTATGCATACATCTGTCACGTTACAGATTGCTTCCCTCCAGAAGTAATTATTTCAGACATGTTTATGGATGAAATAATTTCTTATGATAATTTCATCATTTCTTATAATTCATGTTCTTCTCCATTTTTATATCGACTTTTTTATATTAGAGTTTAATTAATTTTATATATATAGTTACTTGTTTTACTACTGATCCTTTTCGGATAGTTAGTGTCTTCTGAGATATATTATTATTGTAATACATTTTCTTTCTTTATCAACTTCGTGTTGTATCCTTGGGATATTAATTCCCTAACATTCCCTATCACGTGGGCTGGGGCAGATCAGAGGGGCACTGTACGCTACTTCTCTGCTGGCCATACACCACTTCTATAAATTGAGTACAGAGGCATATCCATCCCTGCTCAAAAAAAACATAATGCTGCTGGAATTATCTTCAGTCAGTCATCGAATAAATAAATAAAAAGTAGTCTCATTTTCGACTAATAAAAATATCTTTGGATTCTTCACTTCGTAGTCTCTCAGATTATCTCACATTTTCTATCTTAATAAATCTTCATAATTATTATTATACTCATTATATATATATTTTTTCAAAACTCTTAACTTGTCTGATATATTTATTTTTAATATGGTTGAAAACCTTTCTTTTAATAATTCTGGTTACTGTTTACAGTGTAACTCTCTTTCTTCTCCATCTGAATTCTCTTTATACTTTCTTCTGGTTACTCATAGTATTAGCATGGTCTTTATACATAGTCTTTCTTATTCATTATTTGAATGGTCTTAATATATTATGTTTAATTTTTTAACATTGTATCTTTACTTTAGATATACAGGTTGTTATATTGATCATTTTATTTAAACATTTTGGTTCTTTCCTTTCTCTTAGAAAGTTATTAATCCGCCTTTGCATTCATTAACATTAATTCATTTATATTATATTTCATGTGGTATTTCTTCTCTTTGCATTTCATATAGGTCTTATTATTATCATTCGTTCAAAATCATCTTCTCCATCTGTTTGGTATGAGTTGTTCTTCTTTGCTCTTAATTAACTGTTTTCATTATTGTTTCATAGGTAATTAGTCTCTTTGCTTCCAATTTTTTTTTTTTTTCTTGCATATTACACACTTTTTTTTATTCTTCTCTACTCCTTCAAATGCTATTGCGAATGTCTAGCATTTATTCTGGATTAAAATTAATTCTTTATTTCTGAATTAATCACTTTATTTTCTTCTCAATTCAATTATAATTGACACATAATTATTTTTTGGAACTTGGTTAGTTTTAATGTAAAATTCAAACTATTCTTTTTATTTAATTGAAAAATATTTCTCATAAATCCTTGTAATATGTTGATCTTATCTGGTTTCAAAGTACTGACGTTCTATCAACATTCAAATTCTGTTTAATTCATTTATTCCCAGAATTGTTTCATTCAGAATTGTTTATAGTAATGTGATCTTACTATTATTTCTGAATGTTTTGGTATTTCTCCAAATTCAAATTCTTCTTAATTATTTACCATAAAGTTTTCTCACAAACTTAGCTATAGTAAGTTGGTCTTACTTAATATACAAAAAATTTTTAAATTTTTTGTATATTAAATTCAAAAATCCTTTCTTCTTAATTCTTCCAAAATGTTTTTCCTCATAATTCAGTGGTAGTAAGTTGTGCTTGCTTAATTTTAAATTTTTTAAAATTAAGTTCAAAATTCTCTCTCTTTCTCTTTCTTCCATAAAGTTTTGTTCTAAATTATCAGGTTGTAGTAAGACGTACTTACTCAATTTTAAATTTTTATGAATATATTTCAATTCAAAAATCTTTCTTTTTCTTTCTTCCATAAAGTTCGTTCCAAAATTATTAGGTTGTAAGTTGTGCTTACATATTTTTAGAATTTTTTTTAAATATTCAAAATTCTAAATTCCTTCTTCTTATAATTCTCCAGAATGTTCTTCTCAAAATATTAGGTTGTAAGATGTACTTACATTATTTTAGAATTTTTTAAAAATTATAAATTCTAAATTCCAAAACTCACAACTCATTCTTCATAATATTTCTTCATAGAAGCTTGATTGTACACTCCTTTGATTTTTCCTGAAACGATTTCCCTCAACTCATATGTATTGTTATGCTTATCATTTACCACAACATATGGGCCAGTGTAAAGTAATAATAGTTTTTTGGTTGTGCCTTCTAAGGTGCTAGGCAGCTCTCTATTTTTTAGGAGGACTTTTTCACCCTCTTTATATGTTACAATTCGCCCTATTGCCTTCTGGTATTTGGCTTGCCGTTTTTCCTGATCTTCTGCTACTTTATTGTAGAACTTCAACTGGCTGAATTTCCTATTGTTGTTCGTTGGAAATTCAATTATTTGTTCAATGTCTCGGGGAGTCGGCTTCTCATACATGGCTGAGTATGGTGGAATTCCTATAGCTGGATGGTGGGCGTAATTTAGGAATGTTTCTGTCGCTGCTAGGTACTCTTGCCACTTTTTCTGTTGGTTGTGACAGTACGTGCGCAATATCCTACCCACTTCTCTCAGTACTCTCTCAGCCGGATTGCTACTTGGGTGGTAGACTGATGTCTTATACGTTTTGACCCCAAGTGCTAATAAAGTGTCTCGCCATCTCCTCCCCTTAAATTGTGTACCATGGTCGGTAATAATGGAAAACGGTCTACCGATCTCTGGAACATACAAATCAATAATCACCGCCAAAACCTTTGCTGTTGTTGCCCGATTAACCGGATATAGCTTTATATACTTGGTGTAGTTATCCATTATAATTACCAAGTATTTATATCTGTGTCGACCACCACTACGGGGAAATGGCCCGCAGATATCCAAAAACACTTTTTCCAGTTTTGCGTTGGAAGTTATCGGTATCATGATACCCTCTGTCTTTTCATTGTTTATTTTTGCACATTGGCAGATCTTACAGGACTTGATGTATGTTCTCACCTTGCGGTTGATATTCTTGATCTTACAGATTTCCTCTAGAGCCTGTATCACTTTTAATGCTCCCATGTGACCATACCTGACATGGTAATCGATGATGACCTCCTTTTCGATTTGGTGTGGGATTATCACCTTCCACGTCTCATCGTCTAAAGCGGTTTTTATGAATAAAATTCCCTTGTTAAGGTGGTAGTATTTATAAATGGTTTCATCATTGGCTTCCAAACGACTCACAATGTTTTTCAGCTTAGGATCAGACTGCTGATGGATTCGAATATTTATTAGCAAAGCTTGTAAATCGGCTCTGGTCGTGAATATGTTATAAATTTTTACCAAGCTCTCGTTCTCCCCCTCGAAAGTCTGATCTTCCAGATTTATACGTGACAACACATCCGCTACCACGTTCTTTTTTCCTGGGATGTATTCCCATTTCAGGTCATATTCTTGTAGGGCGAGTACCCACCTAGCCAATCGGCCGTGACTCAACTTGCACCTACGAAGGAACGAGATGGATTTATGATCAGTTCGTACCGTGACTTGATATCCGAGAATGTACGTTCGGAACTTGCTGCATGCGAACACCACGCTCAACAATTCCTTTTCTGTCACACTGTAGTTCTTTTCGCACTGGTTCAGTGTGCGACTAGCGAAGCTTATTACCAGATGTTGTCCCGCCTCATCTTCCTGGTATAATGTCGTTCCTAAGCTTAGGTCGCTAGCGTCACAGTTTAGAAAGAACGGTTTCTTAAAATCTGGGTGACGAAGTATAACACTCTCCAGAAACTTCTCTTTTATCAAGCGGAAAGTAATATCTTGATCTTCACCCCAAATCCATTTGTTCTTGGCAGATAACTGTGGTTGAAACTTGGCGGTCAACTCGGAATATCGGCTCTGAAACTTCCTGTAATAGTTACAGAGTCCGAGGAAAGATTGGAATTGTTTCCTGTTTCTTGGTTGCGGGAACCTCTGAATTGCCTCCACTTTCTCTGCTGATGGGGTAATACCTCGGTCGTCTAGGTTGAAACCCAAGAATTGTACCTCGCGCGCTATGAACTTGGATTTCTCCAACTTCAGTGTTATGTTGTTCTGCGCTAGCTTGTTTAGTACAAATTCCACTCTGTAACAGTGCTCCTCCCAGGTTCCGGATGTGATGAGTAAATCGTCAACATAGACGGTGGTAAATTGGAGCGCTTCTTGTCCAAGAATCTGGTCCATGCATGCCACAAATATGGCGACAGAATTGACAAGTCCGAAGGGCAGTCTCTTGAACTGGTAATTGCGCCCTTCGAAAATGAACGCTACATACTGGCGGCTTTGTGGATGCAGCTCGACTTGCCAATAACCACAGACCGTATCCCAGGTGCTAATAAATTTAGTACCATGAAAACGTTTTAAGATCTCTTCTATTTCACCGGGAGAGGTTCTGTCATTCACAATTGTCTTGTTCAACTCACGCGCATCTAAACAGAGCCGGACTTGTCCGTCTTTCTTCGGAACAGCAATAATTGGACTAGTGTAAGGTGATTGACTAATCTCAATTATGTCATTTTCTATCATCTTGTTTATCTCTGTTCTCACGGCTTCTTTGAGCGACTGCGCTATTGGATATGACCTCCGGTTAAACTCTACGTTTTCTTTAAAACGAAGTTGGCACTGGTAGTTTTTTACCTTCCCTGGTTCATCAGAAAACACCGCCTTGTATTTCTTATATATAGCGATTAGACGATCAGCCAGATGTGTTGGTATTTTCTTGTTATCGCTTCCGCACTGGAAATTCCGTATTTCTTGGATCTTAACTGACCATAAATCCTCTCCTCCATGATTGTATATTATGGGTTTAGAAAGAGGGCTGTTTCTTATAATATTAATTTTCCGAAGTTGTTGATGTATAGTTGTGCCTCCTACCAGATCTGCGGTCCATGTTACTCCGTCTGGGAAAAGTGATACTTTATTTAAATTAAGATCGATTACCGCCGAATATCTACGAAGAATATCGCAACCGACTAAGATGTCAAATGTAATGGCGATTAAAAATTCCATGTCTAAAGCTATATCACGGCTAACGACACTTAAGGAAACTTGCTTCCTAATGGTTTTATTCTGCCGGCCAGTTGCACCTATCAATACAATGTTGTTGACTGGTAACATTGGCAAAGTTTTTCCACATGTACTCTGTATTCTCTCCAACTCATTGGAGTTTATTATTGAAATATTAGCTCCTGTGTCTATCATTATTTTAGCGGGAACTCCTTCCACCTCCGCTGTTATATAAATTATCTCATTATTACTGTTGCTGAGACTCTTCTCGTTCTCTTCCAAAAGTTCAGTTCGTATGTCTTTCAGATAATGGTTACTTATAATAGTCATGTTTTTATGCTGGTTTTCTTGTCGCAATTCATCCTTTTCTAACCCAGGAAGTATAAGCAGTAACGGGTCATCGTTGTTGATTACTGCCTCCTCTCGTTTAAAGTATTTTGGTCATTGTTTATGTTATTATTGACCGAGGCATCGTTCGGGAAACTCTGGTTTGTTTCCTGACGTTCTGTACCCTGGTTGATGTTTAACGCCCTGTTCTGTTGTCTGCCAAGATCTTCCAGGCTGGTACTTCGTCTTTCCTGTTCGTATCTTGGGCCGTCTCGTTCCGCACTCCTCCATCTTCGGTCGGCGCCGTGGAAGCTGCTCCTCCTCGGTTGATAATATCTCCTGGATCCGCGATCTTCTGCTCTTATAAAATTTACCCTAGGGCGCGACACTCGGTTATTATTATTGCTATTGTTGTTATTACTAAAATTATTATTACAGTAATTTCGGTTAGGTGGGTAAGGTCTGTCACCATTATTGTTGGGTTATGGATTTCTCTGACTGTATGGGACATTATTATGTTGGTAAAAATTGTTTCTATTATTTGGGTAAGGGTTGTTATTCCTCACTCCGTTAAAATTACCGTTAAACTGGTTATTACGCGGCGGGTTGTTAGGGCCGTTGTAATTATTGGGCTGGTTCCGGTTATTTGTATGGTTATTGCCGTTATTGGGGTAGGTAGTCGGTCTCGCTTCTGGTCTCTCATTTCTCTTCCTGCTCTGCCGATAATACTCTTCGTTCTCGTATCCCTCCAATAACTCGGTAATTCCCTGGATCGTCTTGATCTGGCTACCTCTCCGGGCCCTGATAATGTCCTCATCATAATGATACGATATCTTGTTCACTAAACATTCTTCTGGGATTGCCGGCTCGAGGTGTTTTGCCATGCACACCTTCCCCAAGAAATATGCCGTCATACTGCTACCTAATTGTGCCCTGTACCTTCCATTACAAATATTGTCACGGATCAAGTTCTGGGTGGTCTCAGACCAGTATTTTGTCTTAAACATTTTCCGGAACTGTTGGTAGTCGGAAATTTCACTCCGGTTGGCCATCCACCAATTATCAGTGATGTCTCGGAAAGACTCGTCTAATATCTCCCTGCTAATGGCTCCATTGGGTAATTTTATGTTTGGTCAAATATTCTTCTACCCTAGCCATGAACTCCATCGGCTTGCGTTTGTATTGCCGGAAGTTGAGCCACTCTCGGCTTTCGTTGACAGGCAATCCGGTGAAATGAGTCGGTCTGTTCCTTATTGCTTCCATCTCCTTTCGGCTTTGTCGCACCTGCCCGGTGATATTGGCCATGGTCTCTTGTATATCATTACATCGCTCTGTGACTTGGTTGCGTACTTTTCCGAATTCTTCTTGATTTTCCTTCCTCTGTTCTTCTACCTTCCTACGACTATGTTCTTCAATATTTGTGAACTTGATGTTCACCACTTCTTTAAACTCATGCACCTCCTTTTCGGTCTGGTTGCACTTTCCATCAATCTCTCGAATCTGTCGATTGACCATTATATTTTCTTCTTCCATCTTCTTACTCATCGCTTTTTTGTTAACATTGATTTCTTTATTCAGTTCTTCTCGCAACAATTCCATCCTTTCGTCCAGTTTGTCCAAATTCTCCTGATTGACCTCTCTTAATTCTTCTCTTAAAATTTGATTGTCCTCTCTCAATTCTTCCAACTTCTCCCCCATCTTCTCTTCCAACTTCTTGTTATCTTCTTTCAACTCTTCCTTCAATTGTCGGTTGTTCTTCTCTATCTTCTTCCTGGTTTCATCGATTTTCTGATTAGTATTTTCAATTTTATTAATCAATTCTTCTTTAGTTGACTTGAATTCTTCCTTGAACGCTTGGTTGTCTTCCTTCAATTCTTCTAACTTCTTCCCCATCTCTTCTTCCATCTTCTTGTTATCTTCCTTCAAATTTTCCATGTTCTTGTTCATCCCAGTCAACTCTTCTTTTGTGGACTGGTTATCCTTCTTCAATTCTTCTAACTTTTCTCCCATCCTCTCATCCATCTTCTTGCTGTTTTCTTCCATCTTCTCTTCCATCTTCTTGCTGTTTTCTTCCATCTTCTCTTCCATCTTCTTGCTGTTTTCTTCCATCTTCTCTTCCATCTTCTTGTTTGTTGTTTCGATTTTATTTCCCAAATCTTCTTTCAAAGATTGGCTATCTTCTTTCCTTCCCTTATTACTTTCGTCCATTTGCTTCTTCAAATCTTCTTTGTTGGATTTGTTGCTTGCTTCTATTTTGGATTCTAGGTTCTTATTCATTTGCAAGAGCATCTCCATCATTTTCTCTAGCATTGGACCTTCTGTTGTTTTGGATTTCTCAGGTTGTTCCTCTTGGATATTGACATCCCCTGTTTGAGTAGGCATCTCAGGTTGTTCCCCTGGTTGTTCAAGTTGTTTGGACAACCCAGGTGGCAATGAACTCTCTACATCTACTGGCGTTGCCTCTTTGTTGTCCATGTCAACATCTAATTCTTTTTCGGCCTCCGCCGCCCGTTTCTTAGATGTTGCACGTCGTTGCATTTTCCCTTGAAATTTTCTGGCTTTGTAGCTGTTGCCTAGCTCCAACTAGTGATTGGGCAGATTGTATTGGCCTTCCAATCGCTAATTAAAGCTCCTAAAGTTGTGCGCCAATTTGTAATAATATACTAATATAGTTGGTATGTGTATTGTTAATTGGTGTGGCTCTCGACGTCTTACTGGCCTGAAACACTTCCTTAAGTTTCCCAGCTGGTCGAGTCTCAATGGTAGCAAGACCGGTCGAGTAGCGTAATGTTGATGAAGAAATATATGTTCAGCTTCACCGCAAGTTTCAAAACAAAAATTGTTGTTTTGAAGAAACTTAAAAAAAAAATTATGTTTATTAAAAAAAATTTGTTAAAAAAAATTTCTTTTTATTAATTAATTAATTATAATCAATTAATTAATATAGGGCTGTGAAGTTTTAAAAAGTGTAATGCTCTTCTGAAAAATTTTATTAAAGTTTTAGTATATTTTAAATAAACTATCACCACTCATAAGATTGTCTTCAAACCAATCGATACTTGTTTACCTTTTTATTTTTTAGGTTATCTTCACTTATAGGTGGTAAAGTCCTGGTAGATTATTAATTAGAATTATATTAGTGATAACTAGTAATATTTATGAAATAAAGAACTATTTAGTGTTGAAGAATATTAATGTTTTATTAGTTAATAGCAATATTGACTCTTATCGATTATAATATCGATTCTCAGGATATCGTAAAAGTTACAAAGTATATTATATAAAAATCATACAGGGTTCTTTAAACAGCCAATTATTATCAAAGTCAGAGAAATCGGGCTAATATTTAAAAAGTATAACGTTACAACAAATTAATAATTATTACTAAACACAGACATTGAATAGAAAATAATAAAATTGTTTTCACCAACAGCTGATGTGAACACTGAAGGCATTGAAATTGTCAAAGTAAGATGGCTGCCGTCAAGCTGATCAAAATGTCGCTCGTTCCTGCTACGTTCCAAATAATGTATTTTCTGGCAGTATTCCTGTTCTGGTGTCTCCAAATCTCTTGTTAAATGTTGTGTAGTGCCTGGTGTAATGTTTCTGGGCTGTATTTAGTGTATACGTGTAATTATAAGTTCAAACACTTTCCCTGATTCCGACACTAATTTGGTTAATGTATTATACAGTTTTCTGGTGTTTTGTGGTGTTTTTCGGAGTAGATATGTATTGTTCAGTGTTATGTAGTGTTTCCTGATTGTTTCTGTTATAATATGAGAGTTCTAGAAGTATTTTACAAGTCACTCGCGATTTCACAATAACGTACTATTCACTCCTTGACTTTACCGTTGTAAGTTAGGTTAGGCTCGTTACAAAACGTTTGTCATGTTAACCGTTCAAATACCAATAATCAACTAACTATTTCCTTCAGTTTCAATTAAACTCTTAGCCAATATAATATTATTCTTAACATTGTTCAAATAAAATTTCACATCCTGTGCACACTTTAAAATTCACTATATAAATGCCTAAACTTTGGTTATTTATCAATTTTATTTACTAGATGTTATTTAAATTAATCTTTCAGTTCATTCAGCCTATTTTCAGATTACATAATGCCGTTTTATAGTGTTTTCTGTCCAAAAATAGTAATTTTACTTTCAGTTTGGTATTCTCTGATAAGTCAAAACATTTCCAAAATTTACTTCCTGTTATAATGTAAATTCAGCCATTTTATCAGTTATATTTAATATTAATAATCCTCTATTGTATTAAAAGGTTTATATTCCTTTATTTTCTAGTAATTAATTGAATTAGTTGTATTCTGAAACATTATTCTGAAATATATGACTCCCATGTCCAAATTTCTGAGTTTAGCCATTTTCATTTTTATTTATAATTCTGAATATAATTTACTAAAATCTCTCTAAATGGTATGTGCAATTATATGGCTTTATCTCAAGTTTATTTTGTCTAAACCCCTTTTGTTTATTTGCATTTAAATGAGCAATTCCTCTGTTTTGATGAAGTTTGGTTTCCATTCTTTTGGCCTAGGTTTTTTAACATTTTTTCCTTACAAAAACTTTACAAACAATATATGATGTGTGATACACTCTCTGACTTTTACATATAGTATTATAAATTAAACATGTTTTCCAAATTGTACAATAACAATGAGTATTGGTTGCAATACCAATAACAGTTAAACAAATAAAGAATATTTTTTAAATAAATGGTTGTCTTCAAGTCAGACATTTTACAACAAAATCCTTATTTCTAACATGGAAATATGGTTTACAAAAAAGGTTTTTTACTAACTAACATCTTAATTACTCCCTACTATTTACAAGTAGTAATTATTTTTATAGTTCTGATGTTAGTTGTATCAGACCCAAACAAATGGCCTTATATCTAAAACATTTTTAAACATTCTTATACTATATACATAAAAACCTTATATTTATATTCTTATTTCTAACTATTATTATAAGTAGGATTCTACAGTTTTTATACCGTCTTTTACACATTGTCTTTGGGAAATTGTACCCTGTCATTAATAAATAAATAGTATAAATTGTTCGAAAAGTATTATGAAATCTGTTTTTCTTTTTGCATATAAAACAAAATGTTATTTTAAACAGATTTATGTCTTATAAACAACATATTGTCACAGTACACATTTCAAGTCATTGAAAATTGCATATTTCATTGCATTCAATGTTTGTGATTGCCAAGAATGAAACACAAGGTTCATTTTTTATAATACCCAAAACTATCACTGGTTCACTTTGCACTTTTATATTATGTTATTGCTAAATGGTCGTATAGTCTTATTAACATAATAAATTGGTTAGCGTTTTTCAATGGAGATTTGTTCCATGGGTACTATATTATTGTTTCATCTTAGTTCACAGGCAACTTTTACTTTATACACTTCTCTCTCTTAAATTTATATACATGTGGTTTTCATTTCGTTATACTTTTATTTTTAAATATTTATTTTGGGGATATAGGGATTTGGGTGTCTTTTATAAGAGCATGACATCTTCTTCAGGATGCTGCCTTCTTCTTCTTTCATCAGTCTTCTTTTATCCTGCCTTCTGGGATTGGTATCTTCTCCATCTTCTTCTTGATGCCATCAGGTTTCTTGGGATTTTCTCCATCTTCTTCTTTATTTTAGAAATACACCACCTGTGTTGTTTGATCTTGGCTTATTTTAGGGTTTCTATTCTATTTATTCTTCCTCGTTGTGGGTTTGGTCATATTCAGTACTGCTTTGTTATTTACTTTTTTACCTTCCTGGGTTATAACTTGAAAACCTTTAGTTATGAGACTGGTTTTGGATGACTCATCACTAGTAACTCCTTTTATTTGAACTTGTATTTTCTTTATAATAATGATTTCTTTCCACAGTTGCTATGAATTAATCTATTTATATTAAACTTAATGCTTTCTTCCAAATTTAAATATTATAACTTCATTATTCTAATGATCAATTGTCATTAAATGTTATGCATACATCTGTCACGTTACAAATGTTATCGCTGTATATTGAGTTTCATTCCGTTTTATTTTTTTTATGTGTTCAGAATCAATCAATTGTGAGTGGTGAATCAATCAATTCCAGATACGTGTTTGATATTTTGATATATTTCTATTGTGATCCAACTTTTTTTTTGCCATACAATGAGCAGCTTTGTTATTGATGTATTTCTGTCCAATATATCTTCTCTACTGAAGGTAAATATTTTTCCTTCGTGCTTAAAGTTAATGGCATTTAACGCCAACACAGGACTCCTCACAGTTATGTGTGATCCATGTGATACATTAGAAAATATGTAATTTATAAAAATATATGCTGTTATGAATATTCTTGTCTTATAAAATCATATGTTATATGAAAAACAAAATATAATATGAAAACGGAACTTATATGTATACGTTATACGGGACACAAAATAAGGAATTCCAGTCGTAGATATGTGGTTACGTAGTAATTATGGAAAACGCGAGGAACCCAAGTTACACATCAGGAAGAAGAGTCTTGAATAGTCCTAGATGCAACGAGCCCAAGTCCTCTACCGAGATGCGAAGAAGACGATGAATGTTTACACGAAAGTCACAATATATTCCCATGACGACGGAACGTTCTCAAACAATGGAAAGTGTCGTTCACACATTTTTGGGCCAGCCGAACAGGTGCGTGTTTCTACCAAGGCCGCACAAAAGTAAACTGTAGAATTTTTGGAGTGCTTGTTGACGTAAATTATGAAACATCTGCGGGTTGTAAATAGGTAGCAGCTGCTGCATAGTTAATCAGTTGTGTTGAGCGATTTTTCTTAGTTCTGATCGAGTGGTGGTTGAGGTATTGTGGCGAAGTGTTATAATTAGTATGAAACTCTATTATTTGACATTAATATTGCGTGTGGACAAATGTAACTCACATTATTGTACTAGTTGATTACGAATTGTTAATTGTGATTAATTAAAGCTGGTTATTAGTGACTTCATTGGTGTCTGTAATTTGTTTTCACTATACCATTCGACGATTAGTTAGACAGTTGTAACAATATAGAGTAGTGTTATAATCTCCTTAAATAAATTCATAATATTTCCGACATTACGGTGGTAAACTGACCAGTAATCTTATCAGTAGTCTTATTAACCAACTAATTATTAATCGAGGTCACATATTTAAGATTAACTGCTCAACACAGGTTAGCACTTGATAAAGCGAGGTTAGTACGTTTATGTTACAAGCACGTAGTTAAAATAAGGACAAATACGAGTACACAATTGGCACTCTCACAAATCGTCATAGAGAGCTACGTGCCCTTTGAATGCAGTGTTAACGTGTAACACGATACTGGAATACTGATGGCCTTTACAATTTTGTTAACTCCTTTCTGTACAACCGAACTGGCTAAGGCGAGGCAGTGTAGGCTCCTAGACTGTGTCGTACGGCATACATGGCTGACCATTATTATTTTGGTTATTGATATTAAATAGAAATCCTTATTCTAAGGTTTAGAGTCGATGTATGCAGTAGCCAAACGTATACAGTTACTATCAGACGACATACTATCATCCTGTCCCAGACGTCCCTTAACATTAAATCTCGCTGCGTCCCCCAAGATTACATCTACATCCGTTTCACTGATTTACGTTTACGACGGTAGCTGTACACGACATGTAGTTTTTCGAGACATAAAATCTTGTATCCAACTAAATCTAATTCTACTCATTCTTTTTAAATACGTCTAGAATAACTTTGTTAATGCAATAAATGAAGAAGTTGCCGTTACAGTACACTTTCCCGATTTTTAAAAATATTTAGCAAGGAGTGGTATTACCAAATCAGTTTTCAGATCATGACAGTAGCACCTCAAATCATTTTTTATTAAACATCTCTTAACATTTGCCTCATATAAAAATATACTTAATACAAATTGATCAATTAAATTAAAAAGTATGATTAGAAAGATAATGGACATACATTAGTATTCAATGTTTTTATGTTTTTCAAATCTTCTTCCGGCACGGACCGCGTCAAAAATGTCTTGTACGACAACGTTTCCCTCATATTACAGTGAGTATCGTCAGGTCTAAGTATCTTCTAAGTCACTTACACCTGAGGATACTGATTGTAATATGAGTGAAACGTTGTAATACAAGATATTTTTGACGGCGTCCATAACGGAAGACTTCAAAAACATAATGGACACCGGCCGCGTAAGCCTACTTGAGAATATACAATGTTTGTTTTGATCTTTTCATTTCATTACTGAATTATTGTTACATCCTTTGCCTAAATGCAAATGAACATTTTAAATAAAAGACATATCAAAACATCTAATAAGAATTTTAAAAGATTACAAAGTGAGAACTAGATGCATAGTAAACAACTGCAGAGTAAAGCAATGGGAATCATATTCTGAAAGCGTGTTACACTTCCACTAGGCAGAACACGATGCAAAACAAAAGAGAACGAACAATCCTCAGAGAGTAGATTGCAAAGTGTGTGTGTGTGTGTGTGTGCGCGCGCGCGCGCGCGGGTGAAGGGAGGAACTAATTGAACTAGTTTGCAGTAGTAGAGCTATAACGTTTAATTGTATACGGACTGAAGCGAGTACAATGAATGTGAACAATGTAATAACGTAATGGAGTAGTTCCTTAAATAATAATCACTGCATTAGCTTAATGTAATTTACACATTTTAAATTTTCTTAATTTTAAAATGCTCTTGTTTAGGATGAACTGTTAATTACAATTAATTTATGTAATCCTCTCGAGAATCAAAGAAGCCAATGAATATTTTAATCACTGGAAAGAAGTCTTACCAAATTTACTTAAGCTCTCACACCACGTTAATTACATACCTAACGTATCACTACGTTTATAATTTTCACTACGCCTAATTTTAAATATTGTCAGTAACCCGCAGTGGCTGTTGGTGTAGTTTTGATGGGGAGGCCACTAACTTAAATCTTACATTCACAACATAAAAAAGGAATTACCAACAGAACCAGTTTTTACTGTTCTCTCAAAAATAATAAATAACACTACTAGTAATAATAATAACATAATAATAATATTAATAAAAATAAGTTAGTATTAATAGTAATACTATTAATAAACATTTATATTACTATAATGTATAGTTTTGGGAGATTTTCGTGCGTAGTTTGTCCATTTAGTTTGTAGTTAAGCAAATTTGTCACGGTATAAATGTCTCATTTTATTTATAGAATGTACAGACAGGTCTTGGTTACAATCTATCCTGAATTACATACAATAAATACCGACATGACGCGCGCGCTATGTTTAACTTAATAACTGACTTGGGTCTAACTTAAACATTAGACTGAATAAATCATCGTATTTTACTAGTATTCCCTAAAGATGTTAGGTACATTTAAAAATGATAAAATGTATTCATGTCAGAAGGTAGAAATTGATACTTTACAGATTGTATAATTTTTATTCATTTAATTAGGCCTATGTCTTGTCTTCATATTTTGCTTGGAGCCCGTATTCTAAGTGCTGTAGAATAAATACCCTAATTATAATTTAAAGATATAGCCACAATTTTTAACTTCCCCATCTATTCTTCTATTTTATACAGATAACCAATGTATACAAATTTTATGCAGTATATAGGGGCACTTAGTACATTCCTGGGATAGACACACTCACACGCACGCACCCTCCACGCACACACAGCGTCCTCTCAACAAGTCAAAATAATTCGCAAATACACTATACTTTACGTAGAGTACGTTAAAAACTAATAATAACAAATTGTCCACAACACAATTTCCTGTAATACATTTCTGTTGCATGTATTTCACTTGTCAGTGAGCAATAAAGGATAGAGTGGCAAATAGCACATCGCTACGCTGTCCTCACATTTTATACTTGACACAATAATTCTTCTCGTCTGTGTAAATGTGTCACAGCATAGTCTCCACTGCTACTGAGGAACGTTACGGATGGCCGCCTGTTTCAAACGGTTCAGTACCTTATACTATACTTGGAAATCATTTCAATTTGCTGGACAGCACGTATTTTAAATTATATACATTTACGTAATTTACAAATAACTATTGTAATATTCGCACACTGCTAATTATTCAATGAGGTTTTGCTCTGTGAAACATGACTATTACATTTTGTTTTGATTTAACAAAATTTACGATTCTTGAGGCTACAAAAGTGTTATAGACGTGTAAAATAAGAATCATTGAAATATATTTTGACAGCAGTGAAAAATAAGAACACTCTAGTATAATGTAATTGAATTTGGGTCCGTCAGATGGCATTGATAATAATTATAAATCCAACGCTTTTCCAACTAAACATGTAGGCCTATGGTCGTATTAGGATAAACGGGTGAATATTAAAATTAAGTGTTAGAATAACTGTCTACCAAAAAGAAAACAAATACAGTTGAAACAGTCTACTTGAATGATCAAATTCTCGATCTTAGTTTAAAATATTATTGTGACCTTCTAAGAAGTTCGCCAGTCAGAGTAGAAACATTCTATACATAGACGTACAACTAAGAGTACAAAAACGACCGTACAAAATACATTCGTGGGCGTTTTTGCGACCGTGGTGTGATTGGAGCATCCGGGTTAGGGCCAATGACTACCAGAGGAAAGCTGTACAGATCCACGATAGTGGATGCTGCTAACGTGATTTTTCGTTAGTTTGCGGAGGATTAGGACGCTATGTCGTGGCACCACGTCTATTGTCGATTTGGACGGCAAGTACTAACCGTCTCAGGTACAGTTGGCAGATGCGTCGTTCGCTCCCCGCGAAGGGACAGCATGCGGCAATGGTATCAGCAGCGAGCAGATTGTTCAGACTTGCTTGTGAAAATGAGTCCCTGAGAAGAGGAGGTGATGCTAAAATGTATTGTAAAGCGCCAGGAAAACTAATAAGAAGAGTGGACTTTATGGCCGGTCGACTGGAATAACCATTGTTTCCCTGTTTTCCACTTATGTAGGCTGAGCCACGTGTCGGTGGTTGGCGTGGTTGTTTTGTAGGCCCGACAGTTTACACTGCGTCTAGTACAGAGTAGCAGAGCTCACTACAGGGTGTGTGGACTTACTCCAACTCAACCCTACTGTCTGTAGCTTTCTAAACGTTCGCGAATGTTAATACTTCCAATAGGCCTAACTGGAATCTTTATTTGCCCAGTTCTAGCAGTTGCTATCATTCGTGAAATAGATGCCGTAACCATTTTACGTTGTGAAGCCTGGGAAACATATCATAAGCTATGGGAAGCGTGGAAACAGTCGGGAGGTAAACAAGCATGAACTCTCAAACGTTATGGAAAATGCTGATTAACGAGTGTTCCTGGTATATTTTGGTTTTTTCCTAAAATAGGCCTATTAATATTTTTGATGATTTTAAATGACACATTAATGATGTTTTCTTAAGTGATTGTTAACAATTATAATCTGAGAGAAAATCCAATGTAAGCGCACGCACGCGCGCATGCATGTATTTATATATGAGGGATTGGCAAGGGTGTCGTCGGTATCTTGAGACACTCAGTGTCCACGAATAATGAAGCATAGGCTTATATACTTAGGACGTTAACATTAAATTACTGTATTTATGATTTGTCTTTATTAGGTACATCGTGAGCAGTGTTCATAAAATTGTAATCTATGCAAGATACAGAGTTCTTTGGAGTACAGTTATAATATTTCCTGAAATATTTTTAAGTAGAAAATAAATTTAGGCTATAATAATTTGTAAGTCTAATGCAATTGTAAAGTTAATTGTATAGTAATTAGTTTAAGTAATATACAATTACAGATATTATAAAGATAAAAAATTGTTTATATTATTTAAATTTTTGTAATATTAAAAAAAATTTAAATAGTGAGTATTAATGATAACAAATAATAAATATATTTACCTTATTTCCTGTCTCGTGACCACATGTATTAACGCAATGAATATTATTTACGCGTTTCGATACTATGTATCGTCATCAGAATATATATTAAAATATAATCACTCAAAGAGGTCGTTAAAAATTAAAAACATTAAAATCACAAAATCGAAACCAAACAAATAAGTATTTATGTGAAGCGAGTGCGCACTCGACGAAAGCCGGCCGGACACTGATTGATATCAGTTACAGATAAATTTTAGTGCTGTGTCATATAATGGATTCGACTTGAAATGTAAGTGGTCTTTTAATATGAAATTACGGTAGTATTTGTCACTATGTGCTCTATATATTTCAAATTCTTCACGTGCATTTAAATATTAATGATAGCTCTCTTTACAACTCTGAAAATCAAATTTTGTACGAAAGCAGATTTTTAAATTGAAAATAAAGCTGGATACATTATTAAATCTCTTTATTTGTTTAAAAGATATCGTGTATCTCTCAATTTAAAATATTTTTTATTCACTTATGGAATCTCTATGTAACTGGATGTCATGTTAATACTACTCTCATAACAAAGTTATTCTTGATATAATATTCATAACTACATCTCAAAGCATTACAACTAAAGTTCATAATCATCATCATCTGCAAGGATTAAACCAAGGATGGTTTGTTCCGGTCTCATACAGGCAAAGTATACAGCTGTTCACTCCAGGGCATCCTCGGACGTCACACACCTCTTCCTCCTTTTGGATTACAGTTCCATTGTTGTTTGGGGCTGTGGCAGTCGTTCATTCGGCAAAGATGTTCCCACCAAATCAGCCGATACTAGACAATCCTGTCGAGTATATTCAAGATATTCAGTTCCTGCAGTATATCTGTGTTTCTTCTAAGATCATGGAGAATATACCCTGCCATGTGCCTGAGAAATCTCATTTCAGTCGCTTTCAGCGGATACGACTGGCCTGGCTTTTCGTTAAAGTCCAATTCTCAGACCCATAAGGAAGTATGGGAAGGCCCATCACCTTGTAGAATTTTAGGTGTGTTTCTTTACTTGCTGACTTAAGAGTTCGCCTGATGGTCATGATTAAAGTTAATTTATTCATCAAGAGCAAAATATACCTTTAAATTTAACTAATTATGAATATTTTTAAAAACACAGGAAGTAAAAAGTTTTCCCATATTGAAAACATGCGGAAACCAGTTGGAGACCAGTTCAACGTTTGACGTGAATACGTTTGGTGCCACAGAGATCGACAGCAATTAAATTTTTTTAAAGGGTCCAAATGCGATGTATGGAGACCTAAAGTATATAAGATCCACTTCAAACCCACTGTTCGTTTGTACATTATACATTGTATATTGTATTAGATTGTATTATATACATATACATAATGTTTGTGTTAGGCTATGTAAATATTAATAAACACAAGTATATAGACGCGCGCGCGCACGCGCACAAGCACACACACACTTTTTTACTTTTATTGCTTTATAAATACCATTTTTTATTTTTCTAATATAAACCTACCACGTAAATATTTGTTTACTTTATTTGTTATGAACATTTAAATCTGAAAGTTTATGCAATTTATTTATTAAATACGTTGTAAAGTGTTATTTTATATTTTCATTTTTGTTTTGTTATTTAGATATGAAGAAAAATGATTTACTTGAATCTTGAAAAAATTGAATTAACAAAAAATATGTATAGAAATGGAAGTCTTGTGTGTATGGACAAATCTAACTCTAATCAGCCTACCAGGAAGAAATTAGTCAAAACATTGTGCTTATGATTATTATTAAACTGATCTGTCTAATAAATTAAATAAAAATATGAATTGACAGTAAAAACTATGAAGAAGTAGGATGTTTGTAAATCTATGTAGGATGTTTGTAGGGTATCGATAAGACATACCCAAAGAGATGATTTACAATGAATCTGGACAGTGTCATGGTTGATAAACATGACTTATAGTGTTTAATACAATCGGTAAATGCGGCGTAGTGACAGAACGGTTTTTTAGTTAATATTTGTTATAGTAGTAGCTTACAACAGAATTTACATTACACCAAGATATGTAGGTAATATTCCAGTTATGTAGGTTAAACCGATGATTCTACTTCAGCAGTAAACCTCATTTCGAGATCATATAACCTTATATTATTGCACATAGGCGTCTTGAACTCACAATTACATGTACTTCACATTTCATGAAATGTACTTTGTTCACGCACAGTTCAAGCGACTTAAACGTAATGGTCGTACATTGCCGTGTCGTAGACACATAAAAACGCACAAACTCAAACATAAAAAATCACGTGGACACATAAAAAGACTGGATACTTTAACTTCCCAAGAATTACATTTCTACCCTTTTCTATCATCCTATCCTCTTTTAACCTATGATAAACAAGCATTCATAAAACCATCTAAAAATTTATGTAAAAATTTGTATCGTTTGTTTGCTATATTATTTTGATTAATTTTAATTTCTTCATTATTTGCTATAAATCTATTAAGCCATATCATGAGTTGTTTTAAATTTACATTAATCGTAACAGTTTATAAGGAAGTTCTAATTGTTTCAAAGTTTCTCTGAAAGCTATATTGAGAACAGAAAGGCAATGTATTTACATAACATTCACTCTAAAACATCGTTAAAAGATGAGTCAGTTCGTTCCCACCTCGGCAGGAGGATGTCAACAGCACTTTGTTAAACTATACTGTTAGAAATCAGTCATTTATCTAAGAGCAAAACTCACTCTGTTTGTGGGCCGTCATGATATCCTCATTTTGCAGAAACAGGTCAGTAATGAGTGATATTACAGGCATTAAATAACACATCCACGTTTGAGTTACGTGGAAATCTTCAGGGTTAAGTTACGATACATATAATGCTTTGTAACACTCTGAGAATATTGTCATATGCTGGAAAACATTCAGTGTGTCTCTTCTCTCCTAGATGCAATCCACCACACTGGCAAATGTAGTTTTATTGAAATGTGCTGGAAGCAGGTTGATTTGTAATTTGATAGTACTTGTATCATGATGTAATCAGGCTACTTATATCCGATTCGCATGGAGTTTATAGGACATATGAGACAGACTTGTATAAAGTACATATGGTGATAATCACCACATACCAGGCAGCATACAAAAGACTTATCACAGACTTTAATGCCGACTGCTCCAAATTGAGAGACGTATCCATTAGAATGAGTAGGGTTTCCAAGCAGCTAACCCTCTTGTAGAGACTTACGCTGTGTAGAGACTGAATAGTAGCTGTGAAATTAGTCACTTCTACCAAATGGTACTGATTTTCACTGACATTCAGATAACTTTAAAAATACAAATATATTTCAGTGTTAAGTAGCTTACAGAGCTTATCCGTAAAGTTGGCCTGCAGATGTGTTAAGATCCTTGAGTGGCAACTGGTCGCTACTGTGTGTGTACATAGATAAAGTCTAGCTTAATCGCATTAATGAGGTAATTTTTATTGAGGTAATATCTCAGGAGGTATGGAGGTATGTCTTATGCCTCAAAAGACACAACTAGTCCTCTTTACTAGAAAACAAGTTTATAATATGGAAGATATAATCAGAATATATGTTCTGATAAGGTTATGAAAAGAACGAAAGGTAACTGATGATCATAATATCACGTGCACGACTCTGTGAAGTTTCCCTGAAACCGTCATGAGAATAAGATAATGAAGGGAACAACTTAAACGTCATTTACCCAAAGATTCGTAACTGAAATCATATTCTGAAGTGATAATTTAATGAATGTACAGCTGCTATAATTAGGTAATATTGTAAATATTAGTAGACTGTAATAATAACTTAAAGAAAATTTAGACAAACCTGAGCTCAAAGAAATCACGGTTGATAGAACACTGGCAGCAGATTTAAAGCACAGCAATGGGAGGAACCTCCGAAAGAATTACCTCTACTTAAAAGTATACTATAAAACGGACGACTAGAGAGACGAGCATGCGACAAAAACTTATTTACACACATACTGTCTGCTTGATATATACTGTAGCCCAATAACTAAACTTGCATGCTTCTAAATGTTCTCGTTAACTCTTTTGCAGGCGATGTAAACACTACGAAACACCTTAGAGAAGTCTTTTGCATATGTGCGAATGTATAAACATTTTGTTAGCATGAGGCGTTTACCTATTGTGCATGTCAAGCTTACTGCTAAAAACGGTTCTCAAATCTCTACGAATGTAATATCATCGATGAAAAACTTATATTTATGTACTGGTCCTTTTGATTAAGGAACTCAGATCACTATACTAGGTAATATCCTGTTAGTTCATAACATTTTGAAACTGATCATGAATTAGATACTACCAATAATTATTTCTTACTAGACAAATACTAAAAGCTTTGCTTCTATCCAGTACTAATACTGCACTCTGTGTTTGACATGTATTATGAAGCGCGCCTTTGTTATTGCGTAACAAAGAGCGCCTTTACTCTATTAATGCCTGTCAATAATTTTCACTGTACTCACGACTGAAGGATAATCAGTCGTAAACATAATACACATAATTATAATAAAAATGTATTTACATTTTTACCTCGTATATGCTAATAAGTAGTAACATTAACTTATGTTCTTTATTCAATCATTTATCCTGCACGTTTTATTTATTATAGTACATAGAATATCATAGGTTTCGACAAATTATAATTACACACTTTGTGCAACACCTGTATTGACTGTATATACTGGTCAAATTATAACCCCTCTTGCTTACACACAGCACAAGTTTGATCGCCATAGATCGACTTCACACAAAAACCAGTCTTGACTTGGGCACATATGAATGGCGTGTGATCAAAACGTAGACATTGAAACCACTGCATGGGATGAGGGATAAAAGGTCTCCCTCTCAGCCGATGGAGCCTGCCCTTATTTCTTTTGGCCATGTTGTTTTGTTAGAAGTGGGAGGCCAAAGGAATTGTTTGTCCCTCCCTGTGTACGGTCTGCCTCCAATCTGCTCTGACTCCCTAAGGTGCTAGTTCGTTTGTAATCTCCTCGTGAGTACAGTTCGGCCAGTTACGGCACACCGCCACTAACTCTGCGGTATTCACTTCAACCTTTGATCTTATTCAACATGGGCAGTCTTGCTCTTTGTTGGTCAGGTTGGGTATCAATATTTATCCTATCTATAACAGACGACCTAACACAGGCAGTAACGGATTTTTCCATCAAAATGGGGTCTCTTTCGTTAAGTCCTCCTTCTATCTTTTCACGATCAAATACTTGGGAACCGCAGGCGCCAAAAACGTCTCTGCAGCTACAGTCGTGTAGTGCCTCCTTCTCTTTACCCTCCGAAGAGGGCTTTACTCTGGACGAGGGGTTTTAAGGGATCCCTCAACACCACATTTATTTTGAAAACCTAAAACTGTGTTTCCACGAGGACCGGGGAATTAGCAGACCACCGCGGTAGAGCTCTCGAGTACCACGGCTATTACTAAATACAACAGGGTGCGTCCTGGTGCCCTAAGGCCATCGTTCGCGAATCACTGACGTAGAGCCATCCACCCATTGGTATGATTGGTCCACAGTAAGTTCCGTTGTATTTTCGAGCCGAGCGGTACACATAACCTTGTCGAGCTCACCTACCAGTACTCTGCTAGCCAGCTAACGAGTAACAGCTGTTGCCCGCCTTCCAGGAAGCAAGGTGTTGTAGGCCGAGCGTAAGGTTGGCTTTCATTTGAGCTATTATTATTATTATTAGTAGTAGTAGTAGTAGTAGTAGTAGTAGTAGTAGTAGTAGTAGTAGTAGTAGTAGTAGTAGTAGTAGTAGTAGTAATAGTAGTAGTAGTAGTAGTAGTAGTAGTAGTAGTAGTAGTAGTAATAGTAGTAGTAGTAGTAGTAGTAGTAGTAGTAGTAGTAGCAGTAGTAGTAGTGGTAGAGTAGTATTCACTAGGCATCAATGGAATTGGGAGGATAGAGGAAGATGGACGCAAGGCTCATATTTTTAGTGGGTGAGAGTCAGGCACACCACAGGACTAAAAGTAAATCAGTAAGGTAACACACAATAAGGTAATACACAAATCAATAAAGTATGAACACAAGAATCACATGCCAAAGATTCCAATTGTTTTAAGTTATACAAAATGCCAAGAATGATTTTATTTGTTATAAAAATTAATTCATCAAACGAAGTGATCTTTTTAAACACCGTACATACTGCAGACATAGTGCATGGTAATTATTACACTGGTGGTGCCTGTATATGTACAAAACCTGACAGTGCGAGAACTGCCTCTTCAAGATAATAGTGCCGTCCGCAGTAAAATTCAAAGTTGTAAAGGTTAATAAATACTTTATTATTGTTGTAGACTAGTAGACATATGATTTTGTTTACTTTACTTGACACGCATTAGATTTAAAAAAGAACTTGACTACCAGCGTTGAGAGAAATAATCACTGACATGCTAAAAATATAATATTGTTATGTGTAACACTAACTGATCATTGTATCTAAAATTGTAGTATTTACACTTATTTATTTAAAGCCACAGCTTAGTACTTTACATGAGTCGTCAAAGGATTTCGAACATTTTGAGAAAATCGTTTCACTCGGTTCTTTACTGTTATGTTTCAAATTATGACTTTAACTTCTTAATGTAAACTATGTACTCTGTATTAATAAAAATAATAATTCAGAAGGACTAGTATATTTTGATTCAGGAAATAGTCATCCATATTCATGTCTTACTTTAGACTTGTAGTTGAACGAAGGATAATATTTGCTGTAAACGTACAGGGAACGCTAGTAAAACGTTAGTAGACTAATACGCTAATTAGCCCAAGTCCACACACCACTGAACTAATGTTATTAAACTTAACTCGTTATCAAGTTTCAAACTCCAGCATATTTACCTTTATGATTACTTTGGATGAAATCAACTATTATACCTGTTATTGGCATACGTGCCAGTGAGAAACTGTGTTTTGTGTTAGATACGTTTCCTTGCAATCATGAAGGAGAGAGAAAATTTGCAAACAACAAAAAAAATTTTAATAATTAAAGTATAGGTCAACTACGTTTCAAATAATGTCGTATTCATTACAGGTAGTATTTTTACACTAACACATAATTTAGCAAGTCTTAGTAAGGTAACTGATTTCATCTAACTTCTGTATTCACTCCAAAATACACATTCAGTCGACTGGGCTTACCCTTAATAGTAAGAGTAGATCTCCCCATCCCCGTCGCAACGTTACACTTATCACTATTGTAAGACGTAAGCAAATGATGTAACATACGATTAATAAACATATGACTGATAGGAAGGAATGCTTCATAATTTATTTGTAATTTCATTTGGTTGCTATAGAAAAGCAATAAATAAACAAAGCTGCGAAGTAATACTTTAAAGACGTTTTTGCACAGAATAGTGCAGTGTGTTTTTTATGGGTTGAAGAGCTTCAATCTGAGATTTGCAAAGCTAGTATCTTGTGCATTAAATGTCTTTGTGAAGAAGGCTCTGACTTGAGAAACCACAACAGATCAATAGCATCTGTCGTTGATGTAGCAGGCTAATGAGATTAGAAATCTACAGGAGAGAAAGCATTCTGGTAGACGATCTATGACCGATGAATCACATCAAGATAGAAATGTTGCAATCGCAGTATTAAGACAGCAGTGCTCAAGACTTAGGACTTCCGAAAACTATATTACATAAGATTTTACAGAAACGCGTGTATTTCATTTATTATTAACTTCATTTGTTACATAAGGTACACACGATTTTTCTGTTGATTATGATGACATTGAACAATAGTTTCAAGGTCATATAATTTTCACTAATTAGCTAACTATTTAAGACCTGTTCTTAATTAATGTCCCTTCCCACTTTGCTAAACTTGAGGATGACTGCTAAACCTTGAGGGTGTGCGTTAATGTGTAGTGGTTCCTGACTAAAAGGCACACTATTGGTCTATTTTCTTTTGGCGCAGTGCTATTCGGAAACTACCTCTACATAATTACGTTTTTGTCTTATCAATAATCAGTGATAACAATATGATCATCAAACCACATGTTGTTTTTTCACGTGCATCAGTCTTGATGAAACATTTCCACAGCGCTGGATTAGGAAGAATTGACTGAGTCATGGGCCCCACGTTCAGCCTTCAAATATACAGATTTCAATAACGTAATTGTATACACTGAATCAATTTGTAACATAAACCTTTAAAATGACAAATAAAAAGAAACAATGGAGTTCATTACTACAGATGGTCTTTGTCGTGTGTGTCAGAGAATTTATTACTGATTACCCGCAGGGATACTACTATGCAGAGCCACGTGCAGAGCCCTCATTGAAGTACTCTAAACACGTTCATAGTGGAAATAGGTGTACTGGTTAAAATGTATGTTTCTTACATTTCAGCAATTTTTCGCATTATAGAAGTACATACATATTGCATGTCTTTTTGTCCGTAGTTATTCAATATTAGAGAATTTGATGTGTTTTAATGGTTAATAAATAACAGAAAAGGCCACTGTGTAGGCCTATATGAAGAGAAGATACGTCTGTATGACAAAGTGATAATGTGCTAATAAATTTAGAAGTAGTAGTGTGGGTAGAAGTTAAATCTTTTTG
The DNA here is from genome assembly GCA_034769895.1 of Magicicada septendecula. Taxonomy (NCBI): domain Eukaryota; kingdom Metazoa; phylum Arthropoda; class Insecta; order Hemiptera; family Cicadidae; genus Magicicada; species Magicicada septendecula. Next base: position 900,111,189 of record CM068367.1, read on the forward strand.
CATACATGATGAATGTCTTGCGTTAATAGGACAGTGTATAAGCATTTTGGTTTCATATATGAGCGAGAACTGACGCATTAGCTAGAAATGCCATATTAGGTGCATCGCAGGGTTCGAAACGGTTAGAGTTAAAAGAGATCTGATAAAAATCGACACGTGAAACGCAAAAAGACAAAAATTATGAATAACTAGGGTAAGTTCATAAAACTTGTTTAAATTCCGGCGCCTCTTAAACATAAGTTCCGGTGCGAACTACATAACAATTGTTAGATCAGAGAGGGTGTAGTAAGTTGAAGTGTAGAAATTTCAGAATCTTTTTGTGCATAGAAAATGCATATCAAAGACATTTTTATAGTAAATACGGAAAACACATGCACAATGGTATTGACGAAAATTACACTATGTGTGAGAGAATATGACGATTAGTCCCTCATGTTTCCAACTTCCCTTATCAAATGAAAATGGTGAAATATGGAGTCTCAACAATCTAATATTAAAAAAGTAAAGATACTTTACATTTTTTCTGTATATAAATGCTATGTCTTAATAAAAATACAAAAAGTACGGATATTAAATAATAATATACAGCTAAATAAATAACGATATTTGGAGAGTACTGGAAAATTAGAGTGTATCTGTTTGCTGTCTACTTTCTCTTTTTGTCTTAGACGGTGTCCTTGGACATCCTCTATACATGTTGAATATTGTGAAATCTAGTATGTGTATTTGCTTGTTTGTACTTATGAGAGTCGAATCACGCGTACGAACATTTTTGCTACTACCACCTTAAGAATGAAAAAAAATAATGGTAGAAAAGTGTAATTGCGGTATACACTCCGCAACACATGCAGTGTGATATGCAAAACAAATAGAGCGATGGGAAACAAGTGTTTACAAACTTTGTATTCATACATAATCCGAATCAAGGTGCAGATGTGATAGATAGTGCCAAAAATTATGTCTGTTTTAAAACAACGCGTTTTTAGTGTAACTCACGAAGCACTAGCAGAATTTCATAAGGATGGTAGGTCAACTGATTAATGAAGAAGCGTTGGTACTCATATACAAAAGAAGGCAAGCTCTGAAAAAAAAAAAAAAAAACAGTTAACCGCCATCATCTTAGAATAAACTTTAATTCCCACATGACGTACGTGAAGTAGGTACCACTGAACCCTTTGGACACACCTTGAATGGTTCACGTTACTGAGATATTGTTCTGGTCGAGAAGATACGACTAGAATTGTAACGTTCGTTATAGAGGATGTCTATGCCTTATAACGTGTGTTATTTAGAAATGGGACCTTCCAGACTGTTCTCATTGTGTTCTATGATCTTTTCGTGGAGCAGTAGTTGGCCAAGCATATTAAATGGCATTTAATTTATGTAAAATAAAATTGAATTAACGCTGTTGTTGCACGCTGTTGACATATTTGAAGACCACGTATAGGGCACTGAGTTATAATTTTGGACAGGAAGTCACACTAACAGATTTCTAATTTATGACGATAGTGCTAAGAACTTTTTCCCACCACCACAATCAACGGTTGCTTCTCCGCAGTTAATGACAGCTGATAGCTATTCTATTCATGCCTGGAATGTAGAATGAACACACTTAAGGGGAGTATCATTATTAAGCAGAAAATTTGAAGTGCACTTTTCCACCTACTGTCTTAAATGTATCTGATGTGGTAACCTACAGGCGCAACAGACTGCTATTAATGCCGTCAAGTGATAGCATTCAGACATAATTTTTAGCATTGTTGCCTTTACGTTGTTGTAACTAAACACTAGTCCAAAAAAAATGTCAAATTAGATCAATTTTCCACACATGATAGGCTCATGTAAGTCCAAACCCCAATAGATAGGTATATCGTGAATAGAAACTACCAGTATATAATGCTGGACTTTATAACAGACATTTCATCGGTATGCGTAACTAACTAAACAAAATATTACTGGACGTAAACTATTTGACATTACAACATCGGACATTAGAGACTACTTGCTCTGTACTGTGGACAGGGACAGGTTGTGTACACCATAACGTACCAGACTAAATTCAGTACAAGATCGATAGCGACAAGTGAAGCAAGAAGAGTTTATATTTCTTTTACGAGAAACAAGAAGTAACTTCAGTTTGCCTGTTTGTGTTTATTAGCAGTGACTGTAACACTCACTAGCTTACCTCAGAAACTTTGTCGCAGTTTTCCAATGCAAGAGTGTGATGAAACAACTTCATAGACTTCGGCAAGATTAATTAAAACTTTTTTGTGACTGTAAACACGTCTAAAGTTTGATACAAATTCGCCATGCTCTTGCTTTCTTGACAACACATTGTAGTTTAGCTACTATCACCGGAGAAACTTTAGTGATGTTATTAACATTAAAAACATTACATTTCAGTTCTGCTAGGAAAAGGTAAGGCATACATGATATGATTTCCTCTGAATCATAAATTAGTTATCTACCGTTAAAACATACTTATATTCGGTCGTACGTATATCTCAATACAAGCTGAGATAATGGAATAATGAATGATCGACAATTATTGTGTGAAAGTAACTCTCTTTTAATGTACTTAGCTAAAAGGAAGTATCTAATAAGTTGACTTTTTATGTACTAAATTCTATGATAGTTTACCTACTAAGATAAGTTATACAGAAATAAGACAATGTTTCTAAGCACTTAAAATCATGGGTAATAAATAAACAGTCAGTTCAATACTTCTGTCATCCTTGATACCGTTGAAAGTAACACGCTATCATCAACAAAGGAAAAATTAATTTATTTTTCATTTTATTTCATAGAGCGTATGTAGATTTAGTTGTGATGACAAAGTGTTCATGACTAACTGAAAATTGCCGTAATTGCATTTTCTAAACAAGCGGGTTGTTAGCAATAAATCTTGAGCTCTTTCTCTGTATTCAGCGCTGTTCGTCCTATGACAACCCGTAGTGGGACCATGGACGTTGAAGCACCTAGACGGCAGAAATAAGGAAGGTAGATCTGCTCGAACAGATCCTGTAGACTTTCTGCTCGCCATGTAGAAACTGGTAAATGTGTGCAGCACATCATAATCTTCAGTGACTCTAATAAAAGAATAGCTGCTGCTTGTAGAGGTGTAAAGGGAATTGTATAATATACAGGGAAATTATATATTGCTATGACATATATAAGTTACATATGTATGACACCAGAGAACACCTTTCGTACCTCTGTTGTCTGGTGTCATATCACAGCATAAGAACTTATAACTCCTTAAATTAAAGAGATCGTGTGGCTTCAAATGTGTTTCTGCAGGAACATACACATCGTTGTATGCGTGTCTAGTTGCATCTTCAGTTCACAATAACGCAAAACACTACCGTTTATATTCCACTGAAGCATGCTTTCCATGCTAAATGTCAAAGAATCAGTTGCTACCGACCGTGCTTAATTTCGTGTCTTTCCTTTCGGCTAGCCATTATCCTTGTTTTTTTCTAAGCTACCGAGGTCTGTCATGTCACCGAGGTTGGTGAAGTCAATAGCACCGGGAAAGGAGCTGAACTATGATCCGATCCTCGTCTTCATTTTCAGGAAGTCCTCCCTGGTGTATTTGGGATGATGGGGTGATGGAAGGCCGTACCCCTCGCCGTTTTGCTCCCGTTTGAGGAATGGCTCTAGTTGCAGCCACGAGGCTTGTGCTCGCCCTTTTTAGCGGACAAAGTTTGGATCTTCCAGCAGACCCGTCGTTAGTATCTATACACACCGCTTTATGTCCGTCTCAGCCAAACTGTCTTTATAAACTTTTGCTTCCCTGTAAACATAAGAAAAAATACTTGTCAATAAAATGCGTTATAACATTCCATTTTCTTGCCTCTTACTAGGGGTAAGTATTTCCTTTACAATAGGGGCAGGGTGATACTGTTGAGTTGACCTAACTCAACAGTTGTCACTCAGTTGTTGAGTGCATAACTGATTTTGTTCTGGTTGACTGGGCACACAAGTTTCTCCGCATCAGAGTAACTACTTTTTTACACGAGACGTATTTCCGAACCTGTTGGGATTTTAGTATTGCAGAAGAATGTTAACCACCACAATTGACATATTTCATAGTTTTAGTTTCATAGATTCATGAGACGGCTTCCCACAAAAGGATGTTTTACCCTAGCACACAGGGCCGGATTAAGGTATCTTGGCGCTCTAGGATAATTATATTTTAGCGCCCCCTCCCTCACCTTCCTTAGGTTACTCTTACGTTTATTTCCAAGGGGCTTAATTCAGCTTTAATCACCATACAATATATTTCTTAGTTAGGAATGTTTCAAATATCTTACTGTTTTTGGAAATAGTCTCAAGAATTGAAAACGGAGGCTATTTTTCAGAGATTGTTTTAGAGTTAAACCTTCAACCATTTGTAGTTTACATGGTTTTTATAAGGAAAAAATTAACTAAGCAGTTACAGAATTAAAACAGTTTTATTAAGGGTACATTTAACATCATTTACACAAAGAAGACAATCAGTTAAATATCTTGTGGATTAGTTCATGTAAATTTCAAGCTAGATTCCTTTTTCTCGCTTTAGACTGAGCAAACGTTTCAATCACCTCACTGAAATCAAGTCCTTGCAGAAAGTCACTTTCAATGAACTGACACTGGTCAGTTTATCCTGGCGCAAATTTGAGCGTAAATATTCTTCACCCTCACAAAGCTGAAAAAGATCTTTCTCCAGTGCAGTTAGTGACGGGCGTAGTAAGGAAAATGCGCAAAGTTATCTCAACATTAGAAAACATTGATTTTAAGTTAGGCGTTTTCAAAAAATTCAACATTGGTTTTGCTTCATATCGCTTTTTCTTCTTTTCTTCTCCTTCTTGTTCTGGGTTGACAGGTCCATAGTCTTTTATAAACTGAGCTGAATGCACACACTCATCAGGAAATGTCGGATCCAATTCAACAGCATAATTTTCTAGAAAGTGATTAGCTTTTTGTCTTATGATGTCATTATTTAGTTCAGAAAGTTCAGGTAATTTACATAAGAACTCAAACTTGTCATGTGTATCATTGTAAATTGATTTTCTTCTGTCCAAATTAAGCAGAAGCGAATCTAAGGCAACCTAGTAGTTTTCAACAATGAAGATTGCCTTTCATCATTCCCATCTAAAGCGGCAGCAGCAGTGTCTTCAGATGTTTTATCAAAGTGCGCTTTTCGTGTTATTTTTTTCTTGTTACATCTTGTTTGTAGACATTTGATTTACATGTCTCCTGTGCCTCGCTTTCCAATCTTTCAAATTCTCTCTCGTTCCGAAGCGAGGACTTCATAAGCGACCCTCCCCCCACCACGAGAGTTTCCAGACCTGACATAACGACATCGACGTAAGCATAACCAAAATGTTTGTTTTGAATGCGCAAATATGAGCGATACCGAACTTGTCTGCAATGAAAAGGGATTGAGTGGAAGGTGATGGGGTAGGGTGGAGGTGGATGGAATAAATAACGTGGTCGTCAATTCCACGAAAGTCGGGCGGTGGCATAGTTCCATGAGCGCCGGCCGCCGATGACTCATAACCGGAGAAAACAGTTTGGAAAGCGCTTCTATTATTTATGTACAGTTTTACCATAATTTATCGCAAACAGGGGCCAGTGTTCGAAATGAACTCAAATTTTTATCCTTGTAATTTATTATCAATTTTACATTTAGCTGTAAAATTGTATTATTTTTTAGCTAAAATTTTGCGCCCCCCAAAGTGCCGCACCCTAGGCTACAGCTTAGTCAGCCTAATAGTTAATCCACCCCTGCTAGCACATCTTAATGCAGTGTGCCCAAAATTCGAGCACTGAGAACAGTGGCTGAGAGATGAAAGTGGCTGAGAGATGAAAGTGGCTGAGAGATGAAAACTCTCACACTCACTCTGTGAATGTCTGCTCCGATCTTTTCCAGCAGGGTCCTCATGATGAAGGTTAGAACGTGAGGTGCAGATGGGCCCGTTTGTCCAAACCTTCGCACCGTTAGCCACCTACATACACTGATGCTTTGTGGAGTAAGCTCCGTCGTAGTTTCTTCTACTTACTGTACAGGTAAGCAGGTATTTGTACACTACCGTCCATCTTTGTGGTGTTCAAGGTGGCATGAGGTACGACTTCTACATCTGTATCCCCTATCTCCTATAGTGTGAACAGCTATGGATGTTGATAGTCCAGGGGGCATGAGGTACGACTTCTACATCTGTATCCCCTATCTCCTATAGTGTGAACAGCTATGGATGTTGATAGTCCAGGGACTCATCGGCGGTTTTGCTGACATCCCCGTACGGCTGGTCTAGCGCAACCTGTGACAGCCTTTTCTATCAGGAAGGGATTCACATTTCCTTAACACCTAGATACTTTGGCAGCGCTAACTAACTTAGAGCCGCCCACGCACTGGCACGATCGGCCCTACCCTCGGTTACGGCCTGTTTCAAGCGGTACACACAAAATTTTCAGGATTTTGATTCCATTCCACTTTTATACAGCTACAGAATAACAGTTGTTGCCCGCCTCCACGAGACCAAGATGTTATAGGTTCGGGCGTGGGGTTAGACTTCTGGAGTCATATAACAACAACAACAACAACAATAATAATAATAATAATTATTATTATTATTATTATTATTATCATCATCATCATTATTATTATTATTATTATTATTATTATTATTTTATTATTATTATTATTATTATCACTATTATGTTTAGCATGTAAATTCAAAAATGCTTTGATCAAAATTAATTTTGTAAAATACAGAATCTTAAAGATATTTCGATTTAAAATAGTAATGGAAAACAGTAATTAAAAATTACCGTAACAAAGAAATCGTCAGATGTCTACAAGTGATCTACATCTAAGAGCATTACTCCAGACCGAGGACGAGAGCACTACATGGCATAAATTCCAGACGTAAAGGACGAGTCATCGGACTTCCGAGAGGACCCGGAAGAAGAGGAAAGCATCCAGGACTTCCGAGAGGACCAGGAGGAAGAGGAAAGCATCCAGGACTTCCGAGAGGACCCGGAGGAAGAGGAAAGGATCCAGGACTTCCGAGAGGACCCGGAGAAGAGGAAAGGATCCAGGACTTTATGACTATGCAGGATTCACAATATCAAGGACTCAGGACCAGGAGAGGGTATGCTGAGGAACCGCTACAATTAAGGTGAAAGAAAGCCATGTATTCCTCATAAAAAAAGACTCAATCAAAGATTGATAAACATTGTCAAAAGAAAGACAAAAATTCCAAAAAAAAGTGTAATTTATAACTTATAAATATAAATGTCTTGTATAAAAAATTATGAAAGCATAATTTTTTAATTAATTGAAAATATTTAAAGTTAAATTGTAGAGTAATTATGAAAGCATAATTTTTGAATTAATGATTTATTGAAAATATTTAAATTTAAATTGTAGAGTAATTACGAAAGCATAATTTTTGAATTAATAATTTATTGAAAATATTTTAATGTACATTTGATAGAATCAATTATATTTGTTCAAAGATTGAACAAGTAGTTAACTTAGTTCCATCTTTGACTTAATTAAGTTAACTTAGTTAAATATTTTTATATTGAAAGCACACATTCAGACTGAGTAGTCCAGACAGTATAACATAATGAAGAAATGTTTTTTTAATTAAAATTAATAATATTATATCTATGATATAAGCTTTATGTTGGTGATGAGATTATAGCAAACAAAGAAACTTTGAAACCATGTATAATGAGTATCGTATGACGAAGTAATCATTATTTGTATATTATTATTTCTTGATATGTTTGTTTAATTAATAAATGGGAACATTTTGAATTTCCTAAAAAGGCTACTACCATTATTATAATTACACCTGAACCCCTAGTTACACGTACACGTTGTTAGAAATGTTATTTACTGTTGTATAATTTTGTCGCTCATGAGCGTGCGCTCGACACACTTACATTTTATAACGTTGTATCGTTATAATACATATATATATATATATATATATATCCAATTTGTATTCATCAATGTTATTAACAATAAGAATTAATCAACTATTATAACAAATGGATCCTTTTAGCGCAGTTAATAATATAAATCACAAATATAGGTATGTCCACAGGACTGGTTCTAACAAAATTTGAATCATTATAAATGTGAAAATACTGTTCATCTGTACAGTATATCAACAAATATATATATGTATATTCAATCTGTATTAATCATCATTACCAAATACTATTAACAACAAAAGTTAATCAAGCAGTAGAACAGATGGATCCTTTTGCAAGTTCAGAATATGAATCACAGTGGTAAGTTATAAAATTAAATTATGTGGAAAGTTTAAGCGTAGCTTTCAACAGATAGAATCTCACTTATAAGTTACAAATTTAAATCATGTGAAAATTCTAATCACAGCTTTCAAAAATTGAATCTCAGTTAGGAGTTACAAAATTAAATTATCTGAAAAGATTAATTGTAGGTTTCAGCAGATTGCATCTTAATCACACATTACAATTTCAATTATATCAAAGGTTTAACTACAGTGTTAAAGAACCGAACGCTGAGCTTGTGATACCCATAAGAGCATGTCTGTACATGGATCTAGAATGTCATTTAAAATTGATGTAAAATCGGTGGATGCTGCTCACTGACTTAATTATTGGAAATCTCCCACCTGCTTTGAAGAACTGACATGACACTCTGAAGAGCAATCTGGTTGATGTCGGTGGTGTATCGGAAAGTCCAGAACTTCCAGTTGATTCATCTGGCCAGCGGTGTCTTGAAGTCTTGTAGGTGTAAGTTTGCTGAATCTGACTGCTTCGGGGAGTAGTGCGCTATCATGCTCTGCCGATGGTGACGGATGTCATTGTCACCATCATCACATTCCCTTCTCTCTCGTCTAGGCGATGACCCTGTAACAGTTTTTATTTGTAGTTGGCCGTCACAAATAAGATTCACCCCTACACTCTCTCGCAACTGAACACACACCACACTCAATGTCATAAATTTTGTTAACACTCCAATTGCTCTTGACATATCAAACTTTTAATTAAGCGATGGCAAAAGATTTTAAATGACTAATAGCTGCAAGTTCATATGAACCACATGATGTAACCCACTTTCTCGTTGAATAGCGCCTTTATTTTTACTTATGAGACCCTTTAATGGCGAAGTCGCCACGTGCTCACAGTTACCGGAAGTAACGTATAATTTAATTTACAGCAGACAGTATTACAATAAAATGACTTTACACATTTGGGCCACACACACACTTACACAAATATAACATACATACCCATTGTTAGATACAAGCTATGTAAGGATGTGTACTCCCCCTTGGACCATCAGATCAGTTTACCTCGCTGGCAGACGAAGAAGAAATGAGAGCGAATAACGTATTCCATTAACCCACCAAAGGTACGCAAAAGCAAGTCCGAAATTGCCGTCTATGACGGATCAGCTGGCGGAGGCTGACTAAATTGCATCGCCGTTCAAGGTCACGGCAGGCTGGTTTACTGTATAACATCATCGCTCGCTGCCGCGACATACCAAACAAGTCTCCATTGCCGTCCAACGGCCAGACAGCAGCGGCATTTCAAATTTGAAACACGCCGGGAAATTCAAGTCCCGGCACACTTGGTTTCCACCGATATGTAAAAACAAAATAGATTGCTTACCAAATATTAATGAAGTCTTCATTATTTATATTACTTATTTAGTATTCATTTCTCTAGTCACGATAGTTACTTATTGACCATCAGGGTTGTTAACATAACACTCACAATGACGTTATTGAACGAAACAATATTAAAAAAGCAGCTACACATTTTATATGAATACTTACTTATACGTTGCTCCGTATACTCTGTTTGGATTAATATCCTATGATTATATCGCTCTAATGAAAGTATCGCTACACTGAAAGATCAGTAGATATTACAAAGTTATATTACAGTAGTTAAAGAAAGATCATTTCCATGAGCGACAATAAACTTGGAAATAATGTAAATATCTTTAAGATTCTGTATTTTACAAAATTAATTTTGATCAAAGCATTTTTGAATTTACATGCTAAACATAATAGTGATAATAATAATAATAATAATAATAATAATAATAATGATGATAATAATAATAATAATAATAATTATTATTATTATTATTATTGTTGTTGTTGTTGTTGTTATATGACTCCAGAAGTCTAACCCCACGCCCGAACCTATAACATCTTGGTCTCGTGGAGGCGGGCAACAACTGTTATTCTGTAGCTGTATAAAAGTGGAATGGAATCAAAATCCTGAAAATTTTGTGTGTACCGCTTGAAACAGGCCGTAACCGAGGGTAGGGCCGATCGTGCCAGTGCGTGGGCGGCTCTAAGTTAGTTAGCGCTGCCAAAGTATCTAGGTGTTAAGGAAATGTGAATCCCTTCCTGATAGAAAAGGCTGTCACAGGTTGCGCTAGACCAGCCGTACGGGGATGTCAGCAAAACCGCCGATGAGTCCCTGGACTATCAACATCCATAGCTGTTCACACTATAGGAGATAGGGGATACAGATGTAGAAGTCGTACCTCATGCCCCCTGGACTATCAACATCCATAGCTGTTCACACTATAGGAGATAGGGGATACAGATGTAGAAGTCGTACCTCATGCCACCTTGAACACCACAAAGATGGACGGTAGTGTACAAATACCTGCTTACCTGTACAGTAAGTAGAAGAAACTACGACGGAGCTTACTCCACAAAGCATCAGTGTATGTAGGTGGCTAACGGTGCGAAGGTTTGGACAAACGGGCCCATCTGCACCTCACGTTCTAACCTTCATCATGAGGACCCTGCTGGAAAAGATCGGAGCAGACATTCACAGAGTGAGTGTGAGAGTTTTCATCTCTCAGCCACTTTCATCTCTCAGCCACTTTCATCTCTCAGCCACTGTTCTCAGTGCTCGAATTTTGGGCACACTGCATTAAGATGTGCTAGCAGGGGTGGATTAACTATTAGGCTGACTAAGCTGTAGCCTAGGGTGCGGCACTTTGGGGGGCGCAAAATTTTAGCTAAAAAATAATACAATTTTACAGCTAAATGTAAAATTGATAATAAATTACAAGGATAAAAATTTGAGTTCATTTCGAACACTGGCCCCTGTTTGCGATAAATTATGGTAAAACTGTACATAAATAATAGAAGCGCTTTCCAAACTGTTTTCTCCGGTTATGAGTCATCGGCGGCCGGCGCTCATGGAACTATGCCACCGCCCGACTTTCGTGGAATTGACGACCACGTTATTTATTCCATCCACCTCCACCCTACCCCATCACCTTCCACTCAATCCCTTTTCATTGCAGACAAGTTCGGTATCGCTCATATTTGCGCATTCAAAACAAACATTTTGGTTATGCTTACGTCGATGTCGTTATGTCAGGTCTGGAAACTCTCGTGGTGGGGGGAGGGTCGCTTATGAAGTCCTCGCTTCGGAACGAGAGAGAATTTGAAAGATTGGAAAGCGAGGCACAGGAGACATGTAAATCAAATGTCTACAAACAAGATGTAACAAGAAAAAAATAACACGAAAAGCGCACTTTGATAAAACATCTGAAGACACTGCTGCTGCCGCTTTAGATGGGAATGATGAAAGGCAATCTTCATTGTTGAAAACTACTAGGTTGCCTTAGATTCGCTTCTGCTTAATTTGGACAGAAGAAAATCAATTTACAATGATACACATGACAAGTTTGAGTTCTTATGTAAATTACCTGAACTTTCTGAACTAAATAATGACATCATAAGACAAAAAGCTAATCACTTTCTAGAAAATTATGCTGTTGAATTGGATCCGACATTTCCTGATGAGTGTGTGCATTCAGCTCAGTTTATAAAAGACTATGGACCTGTCAACCCAGAACAAGAAGGAGAAGAAAAGAAGAAAAAGCGATATGAAGCAAAACCAATGTTGAATTTTTTGAAAACGCCTAACTTAAAATCAATGTTTTCTAATGTTGAGATAACTTTGCGCATTTTCCTTACTACGCCCGTCACTAACTGCACTGGAGAAAGATCTTTTTCAGCTTTGTGAGGGTGAAGAATATTTACGCTCAAATTTGCGCCAGGATAAACTGACCAGTGTCAGTTCATTGAAAGTGACTTTCTGCAAGGACTTGATTTCAGTGAGGTGATTGAAACGTTTGCTCAGTCTAAAGCGAGAAAAAGGAATCTAGCTTGAAATTTACATGAACTAATCCACAAGATATTTAACTGATTGTCTTCTTTGTGTAAATGATGTTAAATGTACCCTTAATAAAACTGTTTTAATTCTGTAACTGCTTAGTTAATTTTTTCCTTATAAAAACCATGTAAACTACAAATGGTTGAAGGTTTAACTCTAAAACAATCTCTGAAAAATAGCCTCCGTTTTCAATTCTTGAGACTATTTCCAAAAACAGTAAGATATTTGAAACATTCCTAACTAAGAAATATATTGTATGGTGATTAAAGCTGAATTAAGCCCCTTGGAAATAAACGTAAGAGTAACCTAAGGAAGGTGAGGGAGGGGGCGCTAAAATATAATTATCCTAGAGCGCCAAGATACCTTAATCCGGCCCTGTGTGCTAGGGTAAAACATCCTTTTGTGGGAAGCCGTCTCATGAATCTATGAAACTAAAACTATGAAATATGTCAATTGTGGTGGTTAACATTCTTCTGCAATACTAAAATCCCAACAGGTTCGGAAATACGTCTCGTGTAAAAAAGTAGTTACTCTGATGCGGAGAAACTTGTGTGCCCAGTCAACCAGAACAAAATCAGTTATGCACTCAACAACTGAGTGACAACTGTTGAGTTAGGTCAACTCAACAGTATCACCCTGCCCCTATTGTAAAGGAAATACTTACCCCTAGTAAGAGGCAAGAAAATGGAATGTTATAACGCATTTTATTGACAAGTATTTTTTCTTATGTTTACAGGGAAGCAAAAGTTTATAAAGACAGTTTGGCTGAGACGGACATAAAGCGGTGTGTATAGATACTAACGACGGGTCTGCTGGAAGATCCAAACTTTGTCCGCTAAAAAGGGCGAGCACAAGCCTCGTGGCTGCAACTAGAGCCATTCCTCAAACGGGAGCAAAACGGCGAGGGGTACGGCCTTCCATCACCCCATCATCCCAAATACACCAGGGAGGACTTCCTGAAAATGAAGACGAGGATCGGATCATAGTTCAGCTCCTTTCCCGGTGCTATTGACTTCACCAACCTCGGTGACATGACAGACCTCGGTAGCTTAGAAAAAAACAAGGATAATGGCTAGCCGAAAGGAAAGACACGAAATTAAGCACGGTCGGTAGCAACTGATTCTTTGACATTTAGCATGGAAAGCATGCTTCAGTGGAATATAAACGGTAGTGTTTTGCGTTATTGTGAACTGAAGATGCAACTAGACACGCATACAACGATGTGTATGTTCCTGCAGAAACACATTTGAGGCCACACGATCTCTTTAATTTAAGGAGTTATAAGTTCTTATGCTGTGATATGACACCAGACAACAGAGGTACGAAAGGTGTTCTCTGGTGTCATACATATGTAACTTATATATGTCATAGCAATATATAATTTCCCTGTATATTATACAATTCCCTTTACACCTCTACAAGCAGCAGCTATTCTTTTATTAGAGTCACTGAAGATTATGATGTGCTGCACACATTTACCAGTTTCTACATGGCGAGCAGAAAGTCTACAGGATCTGTTCGAGCAGATCTACCTTCCTTATTTCTGCCGTCTAGGTGCTTCAACGTCCATGGTCCCACTACGGGTTGTCATAGGACGAACAGCGCTGAATACAGAGAAAGAGCTCAAGATTTATTGCTAACAACCCGCTTGTTTAGAAAATGCAATTACGGCAATTTTCAGTTAGTCATGAACACTTTGTCATCACAACTAAATCTACATACGCTCTATGAAATAAAATGAAAAATAAATTAATTTTTCCTTTGTTGATGATAGCGTGTTACTTTCAACGGTATCAAGGATGACAGAAGTATTGAACTGACTGTTTATTTATTACCCATGATTTTAAGTGCTTAGAAACATTGTCTTATTTCTGTATAACTTATCTTAGTAGGTAAACTATCATAGAATTTAGTACATAAAAAGTCAACTTATTAGATACTTCCTTTTAGCTAAGTACATTAAAAGAGAGTTACTTTCACACAATAATTGTCGATCATTCATTATTCCATTATCTCCGCTTGTATTGAGATATACGTACGACCGAATATAAGTATGTTTTAACGGTAGATAACTAATTTCTGATTCAGAGGAAATCATATCATGTATGCCTTACCTTTTCGTAGCAGAACTGAAATGTAATGTTTTTAATGTTAATAACATCACTAAAGTTTCTCCGGTGATAGTAGCTAAACTACAATGTGTTGTCAAGAAAGCAAGAGCATGGCGAATTTGTATCAAACTTTAGACGTGTTTACAGTCACAAAAAAGTTTTAATTAATCTTGCCGAAGTCTATGAAGTTGTTTCATCACATTCTTGCATTGGAAAACTGCGACAAATTTTCTGAGGTAAGCGAGTGAGTGTTACAGTCACTGCTAATAAACACAAACAGGCAAACTGAAGTTACTTCTTGTTTCTCGTAAAAGAAATATAAACTCTTCTTGCTTCACTTGTCGCTATCGATCTTGTACTGAATTTAGTCTGGTACGTTATGGTGTACACAACCTGTCCCTGTCCACAGTACAGAGCAAGTAGTCTCTAATGTCCGATGTTGTAATGTCAAATAGTTTACGTCCAGGACATGAATTCCCAGACATAACCAATGTGTCACTAATAAAACGTATACCACACAAAGGCACCATAATGAACATTTGGGAAAATTTACAAATATACAAACATAAAACACAAAACAAACTAATACCAGAACAAATACAAATCAATACAAAACATGACACAATATTCAAAGCACTCAACATCGAAAATACACGAAATACAAATACATATACCACAATCACACACAATAATACAACTTTAAAATACCAAAGACCAACAAACAACCTTAATAGCATCCAGCAGCCAACATACAAATATTTCACCAGACACAAGATCGCAAAGACTGAGGATGGGAGCACGGGAGCTCTCGAAACATGTTCCAAATAAGGAAAAATAACATCTTGAGGTAAATTTAGTTACAAATATTAAATGTAACATATATATATTGCAACGAATCACAGGATCATGATAGGCGGGGCAAGTCATATATTACACAGACAATGGACACTCGTATTATATTGGTAGATGGTTAAGTTTGGTTGTTATCAATTGTATTTAGTAAGGTTAAGGGTTTAGTTTAAAGAAGACTGTGCATTATTATTTATGGTGATCCATGTACTGTGTTAGTGGAAATGTGCGCGCGTGCGCGAGTGGTAAACGTTTCCCGGGTGGCGCGTGAAGTATTATCGTTGTGTGGCCATTAACTGAACTTAGACGTGTGTATCGCTACAATCCCTATACCTGTCGGACTATTGTTTACGTTCATGTATATTATTAATATGTAGGCAGCATGCATGAGATACGTGTAGTCTGATTACCGCTATGCATGCTGTTACAAGATAAATGCACTCTAATGCATGAAAAGTGCATTGTCACTTTTACTAACCATGTGACTTCCATCCACCAATAGAATGCTGACTGGTGGTTGGAAATTTTCTTATGCCTGTCGTTACACAGGCAGTTCTTCTACGCCATCTACCGCGAACGGGTCGTGCACTCCTTGTACAAGATTCTACCGCTTGCAAGGTGTTGTAAAGACTATTCGTCGTTAGTGACACGGGAAGACTCAGAACTGTGTGTGTAGTACATTTGCACACATCAGTGTTTTAACGCATTGTGCGTAAAATTACAAGCAGTTCTTCACTGCTGCTACCGCGAACGGTACATACAATCCTTGTACAAGACTCTACCGCTTGCAAGGATCTGTTAAGACTTTTCGGGGATAGTAATGCGTGTGACGCATAACAATTGATTTTATATCTTTACACACGATATTAATATTGTAGTCTTACGTGTGTAAGAAGTGAGTGTAACTGTAATCACTGTGCGAGATTTTCCGCAGTGACAGTATCATTAATTGTTACGCAATAGTTCCATCAAGACGTTTCCGTGCTAGTGCAAGATTTCCTCATAGGGTGGTCTGCTGATCGCGGCAGACCTTTGTATTCGCGAGAACACTTGAAGAAGCCGGAGAGGTATAAGCTCAATATACCGTTATTAGATTAACTCACTGTCACCTGAGATATTACTTGGTCTTAAACTCTATATAAGTTTTGCGAGTGATAAAATCCGTAGTACCGTTGTGTGTGCGAAGTGTCGGATTCATCGTGGGAATTGCAGGACATCAGCCCAGCTGTTACAGGACATCAGCCCAGCTGTTACAGGACATCAGCCCAGCTGTTACAGGACATCAGCCCAGCTGTTACAGGACATCAGCCCAGCTGTTATAGGACATCAGCCCAGCTGTTATAGGACCAGCCCAGCTATTACAGGACATCAGCCAAGCTGTTACAGGACGCCAGCCCAGCTGTTAACGTTTCTGTTGAAACGTCTGTCATTTGTAAGCCACACCTGACGATCCATCTATACCGCAAAGACCGGCCCTTCTCTTCAACAACATCATCGTGGGAGTCTTCTTATGTAACGTATTACGTCTTGCGTATGAACATTATTTAACACTTTAAAAGAAAGACTCTATATCAAACATTACATTCTGTACATTTCAAATATACCATATAAACTATAACTTGTGTTTGTACAATAAATAATCTTAAACCCTCCAATATAGACTTGTAATTTGAATTACACATACTATCATATCCTATGCGCCAATAGTTTAGTAATTTGTGTTGTCGCATAGAGATATTTTGGCGCTTAGCAACGTAGGGCTCGTAAAATAGCGGAAATTTACGCTATTACATATTTGTCTATGAATATAAAATTTGTTGGAAAAATCCGACGTATAAATATAATTAACGTAATAATTGTATGTGTATTGTTCATGTGAAAAGCTGAGGATATAATTTTTCAAGTGTGCATATTCTCTTGTATATCATATATGAACAGATTTTATCAGTATATTGGAGGTAGATTATTAGTTGTTGTATGTTAGATAAGGTATTTACATGTTGATATTTTGAACTGCTTTTTCTGCGTGCATATATACTGGTTACCATATGTTCTAATCTTGTTGTGATAATAATAACTTGCTTTGCGTATAAATCAATAAATTTAAATTTATTAAATTTTAAATTAAATTTTAATCACTATGGCGGAGTCACAAGGGATAGAGAATGCTTTAGCGGCCATATTAGCGAAGATGAAAACCATGGAAGAAAAGATGGAGAAAATTTCAGCAGAAAATAAAGAAGAGCGGAAAACTGATAAAGAGGAAAATAAGGCCCGTCAAGAGGAGGTGAAAGTGAGTATACAGAAGCTTTCAGCAGAAGCCGAGAAAAGAAGTAAATCGATCCACGACGAAAACAAAAGAATATATGCGGCCGTGCAGGAGCAATCTAAACAAAGCAAACAAATGATAGAAGCGGCAGAAAAGCGTATTAGCGAGACCGTGGAAGCTATGAAAGCTGATATAGAGGCGAGTTTGGAGGTTAATAAGTCACGACTTAATGAATATGGTGCGAAACTCGCTGGAGTGGAGGAGCAGGTAATACAACACAGATCCACGGTGAGTGAATTAATGGCTGAGCAAGACGTGCGGATTCAAGAGCTGCAACAGCAAGTGTCACGATTGCAAAGTACCTCGTCACCACTAAACTGTACTACGTATGTATATAAGACTTTGGATGACGTTAATTCACAGCAAAGATTTTATGGACGGCAGAATGAAAACCCCATGGATTTCATTCAAAGTTGCCAGCGGGATCTGGAGCAAATTGGTGATACCTTAAGTGAAGCGGATAGAATTAATTTCATAGTGCGGCGACTTAAGGGTACCGCTGCGGAGTGGTTTAGTATCGTCCAGGATAAAATCAATACGTTGGAAGACCTGGTAAGACATTTCAGAGCTAGATACTGGAATGAGGAGATCCAGCGGAAGATACGTACGCAGCTGGAGTTTGGAAAATATTCCAATACCAGAGGTCCTAAAGATGAATATGTGATGCAGTTGATATCCAGAGCTAGATATCTTGAGCCTAGCTTAACCGAACCTGACATGGTAAGTAAACTTGCGCACCACTTTGGACGCGGGATACAGGTGGCCGTCCTTACGCAAGGAGTTAAGTCGTGGAATGAGCTACTCACATTACTTGCAAAATGGGAAGGTATCGACAACCCGAATATAAATGGTAACAGTAATGAAACACCGCATAAAAGTTTTCAATATCAGAATCAAACCAAGCAAACACAGTCGCAACAACAACAACGACCTAAGATGTCTAATAGAAATACCAATCAAAAATTTAATGCCAATAAAGTAGCAGTAGTAGCGGAAGAGGATTCCGATATAGAACAGTCAAAAAACGTGTAAGGCTGCACGGCGTGAGTCCGTGCAACAAAATAACTAGTACACGTAAAGGTAGGAATGAAGTTTTAAAAGCCCGGGGTAACTATAAAAAGCAGTTCAATAAATCAAATGTGAAAGATGTTAATTGTAAGAAAAACTTTGTAGTGTCCGGCCTATATCCTGCCGTAATTAGAGATAGTTTAATTTGCAATAACCATAGTAAAGAAAATGAGAAAGGTATTAGCGTTGAAAATGACACTGACCTCATTGTCAACGCGAAAATTAACGGATGTGTCGGCGAAGTTTTATTTGACAGCGGCGCAGAAATTTCGTTAATGGATGAGCGATTCCTAGAGAGGCACAGGAAACATTTTTAAAAAATCCCGATTCTGCCAGCAGCCCACAAAATCATAAAATCAGCGACGGGTGAATCTCAGAGGGTTGACCGTCAAGCTATGATAACAGTATCCATTCAGGGAATGGAAATAGAGGTCACCGTGCTTATGGTCAAGAAACTCGTGTATAATGTTATTTTGGGAGTGGACACATTAAATAAACTGCACGCGACCATTGATTTTCCAAATAAAATACTAACATGTACTGTAAATAATAGTAAACACAATATCAGGTTAGGACGCAGGAGGGGTAAGACGGGGTCTGATTGTGAACCTATTACTATAACTCGCCCAGCGGTTCAACTTGCCGATAAGATAACACATAATCTGCGGACTCACAGCAGGCAGATAACGAGCAATGAGCAAGATAAGCTGCAAAGTATGCTTGATAAATTTGAATCTGTGTTTTCCAAAAATCCTACCGTCACGAATGTTTATGAACACAGTATTCAGGTCACGGATGAAAATAAATTTGTACGGAAGACGTACCCCATCCCCCTTCACTATCAACAACAGGTTGATGCCGAAGTTAAGAGTATGCTTCAGAATGGTGTGATTGAACGAACTGATAGCAATTTTTTAAATCCTATGGTTGTTGTTAAAAAGAAAAATAACGACATTCGATTATGTCTCGACATGAGAAATCTAAATTCTATTACAAAAAAATGCTACGACTGTGCTCCGAATGCGGAGAACTTATTCATAAAATGTCAAGGGGTTAAATACATGTCTCGCCTTGATCTCAAAAGTGGATTCTGGCAGATTCCCCTTGCCAAGGAGTCGAGAAGATACACAGCATTTCTATATCGAAATAAATGCTATCAGTTTAAAGTAGTTCCATTTGGTTTGGTTACCAGTTTAGCGGCCATGGTCAGATGTTTGGAGTTAGCTCTGGGACCCGAGGTGGAGGACTTCGTCAGCATATTTGTTGATGATATTTTGGTCATATCCAAATCATTTGAAGAACATCTTGAACATCTCAAGATTGTATTTCAGAAATTGCAAGCCGCTAACCTGACTCTCAATCTTGAAAAGTGTGAATTCGGGAAATCGCAAATTAAATTTTTGGGTCATATTATCTCAGCGGAAGGTATAACAACGGACCCGGAAAAAATACATGCGATCATGGAGTTCCCGAAACCCACAAAACCCAGGGATATCAGAGCGTTCCTCGGATTGACTGGTTACTTCAGACGTTTTACTCCAGAATATTCTGGGACAATTGAGCCGTTGTTAGAACTACTTCGTAAGAGTAATAAATGGAGATGGGAGGAGCGTCATCAGCATGCTTTCGACGCGACTAAAAATTTGTATAGTAGAAACCTGCACGTGTTCCATCCTGAGAAAAGGGGCACATATGTCCTGAATTGCGATGCTTCTGATTATGCCATTGGGGGGGTACTCTACCAACGGAATGAGAAGGGCGAAAACAAAATAATTGCGCACAGTAGTAGGTCACTAAAAGGGGCCGAACGTAACTATTTCACATCGGAAAAAGAAATATTGGCTATTGTGTACTGCATTAGTAAATTTCGTTATTACCTGGTTGGACAACACTTCGAAATCCTTTCGGACAACCAGGCCTTATCGTTCATGTTGCGCTGCAAGTTAGCGAATGCTCGCATATCCCGTTGGATCATGGCCATCCAAGAGTACGACTTTACCATTAAGTACTGTAAGGCAAGCGAGAACCAAGCAGCTGACACGTTAAGCCGATACCCTCCAATGGTGGAAGAACGTCATGCGTCTAATAACCAGGAGGTTCAAATTCTAGCTGTCAAATATAAATTAGAAGACAGTCTCAAAAATAAGCTAAGAAATATTGGTATGGAACAGCAGCGTGACACAAAGTTGAAGCGGATATGTGACGCTATCCGGATACAAGAAAACCCTAAGTACAGAATATATAAAGACGTAGTGTATAAAATTATCAATGGCGGATGGAAGATTATGGTACCGGACGCCATGGTGGAAGACCTCACCTGGATGTGTCATGAGAGTCTGGCTCATGCGGGGCCTTATAAATGTTACCTGGCAATGCGGGAGGAGTTTGTGTGGCTAAATATGACCAGGAAAATAAAGGCCATACTCCGCTCATGCCACATCTGCCAAACAGCGAAATATCCGAACCAACATACACAGGTTGAAATGGGTAACATTGTCGTCCGTAATAAAAATGACCTTGTATGCATTGATTTTTTGGGTCCACTTCCTCGGGCGGCACGTGGAATGAAGAACCTGGTGGTTGTTACGGATGCCTTTACCAAACATGTTAGCCTATATGCTATTGGTAGACCTACTACGTCGGCTGTCATAAACATTATGCTAAATAAATACATGCCGAAAAATGGTCCCGTAAGGAAGATACTCTCAGATCAAGGTAAGCAATTTACGAACACCAAGTGGCACTCCGAGCTTGAGAAACACGGGGTCCAGACGGTCTTGACAGCGATCCGGAGACCGCAAGGTAACTTGGCCGAGCGGGTCAACAAGGAGTTGGGACGGTTGTTCCGTACGTACTGTAATACTAACCAGAGTAAGTGGCCGGAATTCCTAGAATTTTTTGAGTATGCCATAAATGGAAATTATAATTCTACTACTGGGTATACTCCGAATGAACTCCAAACCGGAGAAATGCCAGGCCGGGTCTGGGGTAAACACATTGAAAGGATAGCGACACATAATATGCCTATACCAGTTGAGATAAAGAAAATCGAGGCTAGAAGACGCATTAAAAAGTGCGCCGAGGAGCGCACGGAGAAATTTAATGCGGAACATAAACTAGTCAAGTTCAAGACTGGAGAGAGTGTGCTTTTACGAGCATTAAATGTTGGAAGAAGGGAGGACAACACAGCCGCGAAGTTTTTTAGGCTGTATAATGGTCCGTATACCCTGTCGGAGCAAGTTGGGAAAAATACCTTTATCTTAACCAACCCAAATACCAACCGTGCGATTGGTAAATTCCATGCGTCCTCATTGAGGAAGTATTATACAAAGGATCCGTAAACTCAGAAATAAATGTCAGGATATAGGGGTAAGAATGTGTAGTGATGTTAAATATGTCAAGTTCAGGTTTAAATGTTGTATGTAAGATGACTCTGAGAGTGAACAATAATCTAGTTTAGATAAGGAATGTTGTCTGTGTACGCTATGATCCTGCATAAGATTTCGTTATCTGTGTGTCAAGAACATGTGTGTTTGTTTTGGTTTGAAGGTTACCACGTGTCTTGTGAATTGATGCTTCTGTCAAAGTGACAGGTGGAAATGTTAGTATTAATTGAGGATGTTTATTTGATTTTGAAAATTTACAAATATACAAACATAAAACACAAAACAAACTAATACCAGAACAAATACAAATCAATACAAAACATGACACAATATTCAAAGCACTCAACATCGAAAATACACGAAATACAAATACATATACCACAATCACACACAATAATACAACTTTAAAATACCAAAGACCAACAAACAACCTTAATAGCATCCAGCAGCCAACATACAAATATTTCACCAGACACAAGATCGCAAAGACTGAGGATGGGAGCACGGGAGCTCTCGAAACATGTTCCAAATAAGGAAAAATAACATCTTGAGGTAAATTTAGTTACAAATATTAAATGTAACATATATATATTGCAACGAATCACAGGATCATGATAGGCGGGGCAAGTCATATATTACACAGACAATGGACACTCGTATTATATTGGTAGATGGTTAAGTTTGGTTGTTATCAATTGTATTTAGTAAGGTTAAGGGTTTAGTTTAAAGAAGACTGTGCATTATTATTTATGGTGATCCATGTACTGTGTTAGTGGAAATGTGCGCGCGTGCGCGAGTGGTAAACGTTTCCCGGGTGGCGCGTGAAGTATTATCGTTGTGTGGCCATTAACTGAACTTAGACGTGTGTATCGCTACAATCCCTATACCTGTCGGACTATTGTTTACGTTCATGTATATTATTAATATGTAGGCAGCATGCATGAGATACGTGTAGTCTGATTACCGCTATGCATGCTGTTACAAGATAAATGCACTCTAATGCATGAAAAGTGCATTGTCACTTTTACTAACCATGTGACTTCCATCCACCAATAGAATGCTGACTGGTGGTTGGAAATTTTCTTATGCCTGTCGTTACACAGGCAGTTCTTCTACGCCATCTACCGCGAACGGGTCGTGCACTCCTTGTACAAGATTCTACCGCTTGCAAGGTGTTGTAAAGACTATTCGTCGTTAGTGACACGGGAAGACTCAGAACTGTGTGTGTAGTACATTTGCACACATCAGTGTTTTAACGCATTGTGCGTAAAATTACAAGCAGTTCTTCACTGCTGCTACCGCGAACGGTACATACAATCCTTGTACAAGACTCTACCGCTTGCAAGGATCTGTTAAGACTTTTCGGGGATAGTAATGCGTGTGACGCATAACAATTGATTTTATATCTTTACACACGATATTAATATTGTAGTCTTACGTGTGTAAGAAGTGAGTGTAACTGTAATCACTGTGCGAGATTTTCCGCAGTGACAGTATCATTAATTGTTACGCAATAGTTCCATCAAGACGTTTCCGTGCTAGTGCAAGATTTCCTCATAGGGTGGTCTGCTGATCGCGGCAGACCTTTGTATTCGCGAGAACACTTGAAGAAGCCGGAGAGGTATAAGCTCAATATACCGTTATTAGATTAACTCACTGTCACCTGAGATATTACTTGGTCTTAAACTCTATATAAGTTTTGCGAGTGATAAAATCCGTAGTACCGTTGTGTGTGCGAAGTGTCGGATTCATCGTGGGAATTGCAGGACATCAGCCCAGCTGTTACAGGACATCAGCCCAGCTGTTACAGGACATCAGCCCAGCTGTTACAGGACATCAGCCCAGCTGTTACAGGACATCAGCCCAGCTGTTATAGGACATCAGCCCAGCTGTTATAGGACCAGCCCAGCTATTACAGGACATCAGCCAAGCTGTTACAGGACGCCAGCCCAGCTGTTAACGTTTCTGTTGAAACGTCTGTCATTTGTAAGCCACACCTGACGATCCATCTATACCGCAAAGACCGGCCCTTCTCTTCAACAACATCATCGTGGGAGTCTTCTTATGTAACGTATTACGTCTTGCGTATGAACATTATTTAACACTTTAAAAGAAAGACTCTATATCAAACATTACATTCTGTACATTTCAAATATACCATATAAACTATAACTTGTGTTTGTACAATAAATAATCTTAAACCCTCCAATATAGACTTGTAATTTGAATTACACATACTATCATATCCTATGCGCCAATAGTTTAGTAATTTGTGTTGTCGCAATATATATATATATATATATATATATATATAGTGGATAAAATGAAAACTAAGTACTGCTATGAAATATACAAAATATTCAATCGCTTCAATTCTGTAGCAAAACATGTTATGATGTTAAAATGTGGAAACTTTAATAAAAGCTTGTTACTTTTAAATGAGTGTTTTATTGCAAGTCCTGTCACTATGGCTCCAGCACATTTTTGCTTCATCTAGGCCAAGGGTCTAGTTTTAAATTTTTACGTAACGGTGGGTGCCTTACGTAAAGGATCACTGCATAAGAATCCTATGTTTACAGTCTGTTGTACAGTCGTCAGTAGGGTTAATTCCAAAATGATCCTGTGATTAACAGCTAACATCGTTTCTCCCTACTCAGTTTAAAAATATTTGAATTTAATTATTTTTTTTTATTTGTTTTTTCAAAGTCAGATTTATCTGTGGATTGGTTACCCGTATTATGAAATGACATACGTGCAACTTCAGTAGTTACGGATCCAAGATAAATTGTCATATTCTGTATAATATATTATGCCTTTCGAACGTTTCATAGTCCATTAGTGTCCTGCTAGATTCTAAAACAATTCTTCTATCATACAGCCTCCTATATGCAACACCTCTGATATCCAGAAAGAAGATAGTATATCTGTTAGAGGGAAGCGTAGTTGTTGTCATATTGCATATACAATCGTATTACTTTACGGTGGCCGGTTCATAACTGCTCGAAAAATAGTGTACTGAGGAGACTCAGTGTGCTAAGTTGCAACACTTCATTTCAAAGATATCTGTCTTACAGTTACTACAGCCATATTTCTGAGTGCCGTTTATTATTTAAGTATTGGAACTCAGCTTTTGCACATTGTAAAATTTACATTTTTCATTCAAGTAACTACTCTTAGTAATTTTACTTAGTATTACTGTGAAGTTTACCTAAGTTCTATTTGTTATGCTAGGCTGACGTACTAAATACATATCTACAAACTACATTAAATTTAAAATTTAATTACATTATTTAGTACACAACACAATCCGAAACTAAAACAATTAAATCAAAAGGCAGGCCAATACGTTTCACGGTTTTCGGAAACGTATCAACACTTACACATTCAATGAGATATACCGTGAGACTGGCAAAAACAGGGCCCTCCGCATGTTGATGCCACCAAGTTTGTTTCCCACCATAAAATATCGAGAAGTAAGTAAACCAATCTACACTTTGATTCATTCAATCGCCCAGTTTGTTGGATGAATCTGGTGTGAACTTTATATAGGTTAATGAAACGTGTAAATATTATGAAAATTTTCAGTTGAGAGTTCCAGTGGAACAGTTCTTAACAGATTGGGTTTCTGCGTATAACAGTCTTTAGATATGTCTACGATGGTATAACCGTATTGAAAATTCAAAGAAATAATTTCCTGCTATTGCGTAATGTGCCGAATTATGTTGAAAAGCTACGGGGTCTCACACACTAACGGTACTCAACACACAATAGGATTAACAACGACGAGAGAGATTTGGTTTAAGACCATAATCTGAACTTTTACCCCAACTGACCAGTTAACCAGCAAACAAATTACTCGAAAACGAAGCTTACTACACAACGAACTGTTGTTAAGTAACTGTTGGTTTTATAGAAAACGGTAACACAATAGACATTCTCCGCTTTCAGATATTAACACACAAGCTTACCGGTAGGCTTAGTTTTCTCTAACTAGAAGTCTCGACTACGGTGTCACCAGTGACGATTCCCAGTTCTTAATCCTTTATGAAGGTCCTCGAGGAGTTTACTTGTTAAGCAGAAAATGTTTTCATAAAGGAGGAGGGAGCTTGTTATGTGTGTCTGGAAAATGTGTTCAGTTTTCTATATACAGTTGTTTCATAAAATGACATATTATTGTATTTGACAAACAAATAAATAACACGTTGTAACAGCAGTCCAAATAGCTGTTTAAAACGGGATATTTTTAACTCATATATGGTATAGGTTTAAATTAAATTGCATTAGGAAGAATATTAGATTTAGAAAATAATATTATGGAAAATTTTGGGTAAGAATTTAGGCTTCTTCTTTAAGAAAAATCTAAATACATTTTGTTTTTCTCTTACACTGCAATGGTACGGTAATGTAGGAATATAAAAAAAGCCAGTCGAAGAAAATAAAACCAATACTTACAGAAACCAACTAGTCAGACCGAGAAATACAAGATCCGACAAGCATGGGGGCCGAGCACAGTTTGACAAGGACAGCGGAGCTATTGACCGTCGAATGTATAATGAAGCAATAATAAACAATCATTTTCCTGGTAACTTCATTTTTATTTGCAACATTTTGAATAGGCATAATGATCTACTAGAAGTAGGATGTTGTTCTACTGTTCTACAGTAGTACAATTCTCTACGGCAAGTTGACACTAATTGACACTAATTAACTAGTTGTCACTAATTATTTTAGTGATTCGTTTGTAATAAATATTAGTATGCTTAAGCTGACATATTTAGTATGTCTAAATTCAAGTCACTGTAGACTTAGCTGTACTTAATCGTTGTACAATATTGTATTTTACTGAAGTAAAATACATTCTTAAGAAAAAACGAGTAACCAATCTTTTCATTTTGTGAAAAGGAAAGAAATGAAAATTTTAATCTACTTTAGATAATCGTATTAGTCTATGCTGACATTTAGCATTGTTATGAAGTTGTAAAGGTAAATACTGTTAACCCATTTCTGCTTGCAGCTGCAGAGCGCATGAAAACGAATACAGTGTAACAGAGCTTCTCTCGTACTAGCCTACATTGGACACAAAACTCTGAGCCATAAGGCACTTAATCCATCTCCTATCTGTATAGCAGGTCTAATAACTACGTTGTCACTGACTATGTGAAGTGATCTAGTCCGCCAAATAGCATAACCTATTACTTACTGTTGACTTGTGTGCAGATGTAATCCATATATTGAGATTATGTATGCTTAAGTTGATTTTTAAACTTTTAATGTTTTGCCACCGATGGAGACTCTTTTTATCGTTCAAAATCAGTGTAGACCTGTTTGTACTTAATCGTTGTACGCTGTTGTATTTTACTGAAATAAAATATATTTTGAAGAAAAAACGAGTATCTTTTCATTTTGTGAAACGGAAAGAAATGATAATTTTAATCTACTTTAGACAATCGCATTAATGTTTAAAGACAATCTGTCCTGACAACTGACGTTGTTATTATCTTTTCAGAACTAACCGGCTGAAACTACGCAACGGGTACATTTAGAGAATGAAAAGGTAACTTAAATATTACTACAAATAAAATATGATTGATATACATAATATCGTTGATACATTGATATACATAATACGTATTAGAAAAAAATTGGTTTCAAATGATTATTCTCACAGAACGTATGGTATACGAAATTTGCGCTTATGTTAACAGGCATCAAGCTTCATGTTTGCAAAATATCGGTATGGAGAACTATAGATGACTTCCTTGTTCTAAAATTCATAATTAAAATCATTTTCGAAATGAAATATGTCCACAGAAACTACTTCTTTCTTCAGCCTTAACCACAGTACTGTAGTCACTATCGTATACCACCTCACGTTAGTGCACTCGATTTTCACTGATGATGGCATTCGGTGGCACTGCCGAAACGTCTGGTTTTGCAAAAACATTGGACCACGGCCAAATAGTCCGGAAAAGAATTTTAACAACAAGATACTTCTTTGCTTCCGATAACGTAGTAGACTTATAAAGAACTATCCCCTCCCCAACTACCCTTTCCTTTAATAGATATTTCATCTACCTTTCTACAGCGGATTACTTTCTTTTCTTAATACTTTATTTATCAAAGTTTAGTGCTTTACTCTTGTTAAAACATAAAACGTTGCAAGTAAACTACCCCTTCCCCTTAACCGATCTTCCCCAAAATCAATAAGCCTTGAGTCCTCTACTCCTCAGGCATATATGCAAAATATATTTGATTCTGTTTGAATTTGCAGCAGTTATCGTTCGCCATAAAAACATTCTACACACAGACAGACAAGCACACACAGAGACACTTTTCTGAAAATGACTTTTGTCATGTTTTGAGGGTAATACAATCAGAATCCGCCCTTATCTTGAAAACGATTTTTCGCCATCACCATACTTCTATTTCCTTATGGAACATGGAAGTAAAAAGGTGTAGGTAAACCGATACCGGTTCAGCTGTCTCACTCAAAACGTGTGTACCTTTAGAAAGACAGATTTCCTGTAACTGGTAGAAGCCAGAAAGAGGATTTTCAAAGTTTAACGCTCGATGTTTAAGGCGCCACGTACAGATGACAGGGCTGTGTCGTTCACTATGTACTCATAAGTGAATATGCGGTGGTGTAATGCCGAACGCTATACTCTTTTCCCTTGAAGAGAGAGTAGACTTCAAGAAATATATATCATGGAAAAGAATTTCTTCATCATGGGTGCTCAAAAAATAACATTTACAATTTTTTTCAAGACTTCAGCTTGTCGGAACATTACGTTTTACACCTCACGGTATTTCAACTAAGCCAATGCCGAGTGCTTCAAATTAGTTAATTAGTTAATTTGGGGAGCTTTTACAGAGATCAGGAATGACGCCTAAGTACAAAACTTACTATTACTTTTCTGTTGTACATTTTCCAGAAACATTCCCTCCATACTAAGGGATCGAAAAGAGAAAAATAACTACGACAAATTAAATGCTAGGTCCTGTGTTTTCTGAATTCTGTTTCCTTACTGAAATTGTAGGACGGATTCCGAATAGTACAGCCCTTAGTCATAACTCTTATTGGAAGTGCCATGTCTCTCAAAAAATACCATAAAGCAGCTTTTCTGAAAGTCAAATTTCAAAAATATTTACAGCTATGAAATCCTACATATATCTCATGTACGGTATACACAATTCAATGTTTTGTAATCGGAATCGTTTCAAATCGTAACTTTGATTGCAGTTCCAGGATTATATTCCAACAGATCTGTTAATTACAGAAGGTATTCGTTTGATGATAATTTCTACAGTACAGTCACACTATCAAATACATGCCATATCATATTTCTTTTCCTTTGAAGGCTCTGAGTTTAGTTAATCATACGAAATATAATATTGAGCTATATTTTAGTTATATCCTAATGATATTAGCTTTTGTTCACTTTTGGCTAATGACATTAACCATTTCACTTTTGATAAATATGTCGGTGAAGGGTAGGCTACTATTTTGAGCCATACACGTACAAGCATGGCAGTGTAGCCAATTGCACGCTCCGTCCAACTATACAATAACAACAACAATAACAATAAAATAATAACAGTAATAATAAAAGTCATGCTAATAAAGAGAACGTTAGATACAATACATTAATTAGCTGTCTGCATCACAGAGTAATCTACATATATAATTCCGTAAGGAACACAAAATATTGGGAATTTTGTACGTCGTACAACCTTGAGAGATGGCTCATTCTTCATATAAAATTTTTCTTCTAAGTATCATTTTTAATTAAATAAATACATAGATATTGCAATTACAACACGCAGGCGCGATATCCTGTACTGTGTTGAACATACTATTACATCAAATATAAAGGTGAGATTTATAGTTTTATATTTAATTATAAGAAAGTCACACTTTTAAAAACTTAAGTTTTGGGTTGCATATTTGAATTTATGGGATGAAACACTGAATTTATCCATCTCTTAATTTTGAATTCAACAGCTGGACGGACGCCTTGATACGGCAGAGCGGGAGGAAGAATCACGTGGTTGGCTGATTGTTGGCAAGTTCGAATCGTATTTGCCATTAGCCGTTCAGTTCCCTTAGAGATTTCAGTATAATCACAGGTATCGGCTTGTGTCCACAGTACCACTGATAAGTACCGTTACTCGAGTAAGGCCAATTACTTGGGACAGTGTTTTCCGTAAGGACTCTGAGTGTAGGAATTTCATACACACACGTGTTGAAAGTTATCGTAGGACGGGTACAACCTACGCTGATCCGTCTTTCATAAATCCCTTATTGAAAGAATATACAGTATTTTAGGAGCAATGAATGTTTAGTGTGTCCACTGTTACGCCTTGCAATTCGTTAACCACTAAGTTAATGATAATTTTAATTCCTGTTGTCATAACGGTCTAATTTCACTTCCAGAACTTCAGGTAAATATGCAGCTAAAGGGATTACTTCTTAACAACACTAATTTTATCGAAAACATCTAGAAATGCGATAGTGCGATGACATTCGTTTCCTTATCGGCTACAAAGAAGGATGTCTCTTGTATAGGTCCGTACTGCTTCAAAATTCAGAGACTAAATCACAGGTATATTTCCGATTTGTTACAACTTGCTGGTGATAAACCTTCATACGGTCAACTGTATTTCATACATTCGTTTGCAGCAACTAATATACGTATTAGTCGTGACGAAATCACAGAATTGCAGTGATCATTGCTCATAATCATGCTAACAATCGTCAGGTACTAGTTTACAAGACCACAGCCGAGGTTATGAAGCATTAATTAGCAGGACACACGGTCGAGTTGCGTTTTTTAGATAATATTGCTGTCGAGACACGGCGAGTTAATAAAACCCACCTCGAATGAAATTGCTGGAGTGTGTACTTCTGCAGAAGGTGAACCACCTACTCATCTTCATGTTGTCGTTCACTATCGACAAAGCGGCCTAAAGTTACTGTCCGTTTTTCAGACTTGTGGCCCTATGTTACATCCTCTTCTTACACGTATTGTAATCTAGGATGGGACCCTAGAAAACACTTGAAAATGTTGCAGTTTGCATTCTACCGAATTGCAGTTCGTGAAACACGCATGCCGCGTCAACTTCGAGATTTGTTTGCATTAATTTGCTGCTTCTGCGAACCAGATCAACCGAGAAGTGCTGTGTTCACTTTAAGAAAATTCAAAAGAGCACTGCAGTGTCATCAAAACAGACTCAGTCATCACGAATGATCCTAGGAAAATTTGAAAATCCCATTAGAGTACCTGACTTCCATTACACGCTCCGGAATACCACCTCATAAACTCATCCACAAAGTTGGCGCATTGTAATGCTAATCAGAAATATGAACTTAGGTTTGGGTTTAGTTAATGGTGCTCGCATGGCGGTACGTGATTTAATGAAAAACACAATAAACCTGGAATTTCTTTCAGGGCTCGGAAGAGGCAATATCCTTTTTATGCCAAGAATAAAGCTGATGTCAAGCAACCCAAGCATGCCATTCGGTACGTTAAGGCTGCAGTTCCCATTAGGACTAGGATTTGCAACGACTATAAATAAATCCCAAGGCCAGACTTTTATGAAATTTGGAATCTATGCCATGGCCAACCGTATGTGGCTTTTAGTCAGGTTACGGCTCCAACAGATGTACACGTGGTCATTAACTAATTGAGAGATAAAAACCAATTTTTGGCATATACTCGGCTGACCGAGTACATGCCAAAATGGTGATATGGCATATAATAGAACATCGTGTACACATAAATATTGTTACAGAATGAGGTAACCACCTTGGCTACTTTTACCACAGAATACTAACAGCACAAAACTGGTACTATTTGTTTATAAGTTTATTGATCAGTCAAATCAGTTCTTAATAAAATTGTTTCTGAATTCATTTAAATATCTGTAAACATCCTTAAATAGGACCTATTTCCTGAACAAGCCACTAATTATAATTTATAGTGTAAATTATGTTGTTAGAATTATGTATATAGTTATAATACAATTTATTTATAATATGTTATGTATATAATTTTATTTATAATAATCTATATTTTAGGCTACAAGCGTCTTTAGCATAAAGTTTGAACATAGCTGATTATGGCCAGCATAAGATACGAATACCTACCGACGCAAGCAAATGGCGACGTTGATCCGTTTGTACAAACACAGTTCAAAGCATTATGGAGAAATCAATTGTGATTACTAACGTTTATGATAAACTTGGTGCCTGGCATTGAAGCTCGTGCAACTTACTGCTCTTTCTTTCTATTGATAATACTGCTATTAAGGGAGTGCTGACAGACTCAAGCGCACGAGAATCAGCTTGTTATTAACAGCTGTCCTATATAACTGGTAGAGTGTGCAGGATGGGGTCTGCTAAGCATTTCCACTAATTGCCAGGAGAAAAAAACGTTAAGAACTGATTGATTTTCTTCAGTAATTGTTAAATACTTCAAGTAAGAAATTACAATAAAAACTTCACTAAACTAATGAGTACAATCTACAACGTCCTGCTCTGTCTCTGACTTACACAGATTTATTACGGTATAGGCTACATTCTCCAAACGCTTTGTACGGAACAAATGCAATAAAACTTTGCATCGTACGTATTATGTTATAACTTTCGAGGAACAACACTTACGTTTTGCGTAGCTCTTGTAGTGCGTAGAATGTATGTGACTAGGTCAACACTGTAGTTTGAAAGGAAATAGTTTTACACACATTTTTATAATGCTTGACAAAACCACACTGGTAGCATTCTGTTGCTGACATAGGCTTAATAAGGTAACTGCGGAGGAATCGGATAAACATTTTTTTAATCCTTTAACGCGACAATTACCTCAACTGACTGATTTTATCATTAACTTCTCTATTATAGTTCTTAATAAAATTATTTTTATTATAAAAATGATTTATATAATTTGAATATTTGAAGTTAAGTACTAAAAGTACCGCAATCTTATTCATCCTTGGTTGGTGGGTGACTCCGATCAAAAGAGTGGATGATTCATTAAAAACAATTAAAATCAGAAATAATTAGCATAATATTTATTGATCGGAATAAGATAAACGTATCATTTATGTGACCAGCACAAGCATAAATGCTTAATGTAAGTACGCAAATGTAGTGCACTATTTACTTTCGTAAGCGTCTTATCAACTTCGTCTTTCTTAATGCCTTCACAGTAAATATTGCGGTTGTCTATCAGAATCTTCGAAACGGCGATTCAAAAAGCACTGAGTCAAATTTTTCCTCCCATTTGTATATTATTAATAGTTTTTTAAATTTATACGTTTTTGTTAAAAAACATAAACTTTTAATCGAATATCTTTCTGAGTCAGCTTAAAATCAGATTCCGATAGCCGGAAATTAGGCCTAAGCAGCGGAAAGAGCCTATATGCCCATTCCAGTTCGAACTGCTTCAACGACTGTCTGATTCCAAATAGTTTTCTTTTTATTAACACCGCACTTTACTTTTCTATTTTTGTATCTGTCATAAAAACTGAAAAAATAGAACTGATAAAAACTTTTTCCACTGTTGTTCTAATACTGACGTCCTTATTGATCCTCTGACGATCTTACTGACGTTTCAGAAGCGATGCTACTACCACCACCACCACCACCAACACCACCACCTCCACCACCACCACTACTACTACTACTACTACTACTACTACTACTACTACTACTACTACTACTACTACTACTACTGCTGCTGCTGCTGCTGCTACTACTACTGCTACTACTACTGCTACTGCTGCTACTACTACTACTACTACTACTACTACTACTACTACTACTACTACTGCTGCTGCTGCTGCTGCTGCTGCTGCTGCTGCTGCTGCTGCTGCTGCTGCTGCTGCTGCTGCTGCTGCTACTACTGCTACTACTACTACTACTACTACTACTACTACTACTAGTCTATAAATAAATTAATAACGGTGTTTTTAATACCAGTAGTGAGTAAAACATGATAAAAATAACTTGTAATGATTACATAATTGAACATCCCTATAATCTCCATTTAGCTATAATATATTTTACTATGCTAAATGTTGACAAGTATATGTATAAACGTTTTCTGTACCAATTCTAATATTAAATTGTTGATTGCTGCTTTTATAATGAATTATAAATACCATTACATTATGAGTAATTTAAATTGTAATATTGTATAATTTAAGTTCTGTTATTATGATTTTCTCGTTGTCTTTAAAGAAAACATGATGATGTAAAATAAACTATCTCGACTCCTTCACATATATAATGATACACACAAACGCACCCGCACACGCGCGCACGCATGGGCACACTCACTGACATACACAAACACGTTCATTCAAATAATTGTTCTGTTGTGCTTGACATTTCTTTTGTATTCATACACAGGTCCTGATGATGACAATAAACTTTGTCGAAACGTCGACACAAATAAGTTAAAATTTGTATTACATTTTTTGACCGATCATCACAAAACCTTCACCTGAAAAATTAATTGATTGACTGTCACTACGATTTAATAGTAGTATACATAAAAACCCGCTCCGATTGGAACGTGCGCTAGTATAATTACTTTATCATATTATTTCAATCACTTTCTGCTACAGTCCGTTTCTTGATGTATATAATACTTTAATATTTATAACTAAATTTACCTCAAGATATACATGGTTTCACTAGAGGGAAACACTTTTCCAGTTTGGAAGTGGTTCAGTCATTTTGCCTCATCACTTCAAATCCAGTTTTACTTAGCAGTCAATGAGCTTTGTTAAGCCGAGCACTATGTATTTCTAGAAAGAGCGAACCATCAGTAACGGCGGAATTTGCCAGTTAAGTGACAAAAGTAGGTGGTAAAAGTATAGGCAATGGTATCATGGGTATCTGTCGAGTGACAATGAAAAATATTGTCGTGAAACATGCTGAAGAGTATCGAGTTGGTCACACATACAATACAAGTAAGACATAATAAAACTATTTTAAGTGAGGAGAGTGAGCTCGATATGCAGAAAGAAAGCAGGTGTTCAAGTTGTATAACGTGTTATTTTAAAATTTTATTTTTGCTTTTTGGGTCTCATTTTGATGGTGTTAACAATCGCCTAGTAGTATGTAGATACACTGAATATGTTTGCGAATTAACAGCTGACTAGGTTGTAAATTTTTAGTGTGCAAATAATTATCTTTCCATATATTTTTATGGATCTACTCTAGGTTCAAAGATATCACAAATATGAAAGACAGAAACACATTTATTATCATGATCGCAATGAGACGTATTCACAGAGCCTTAGTAACGATTACAATAACGTACACTGATAATTGAAGTTTCGCTTTAATCTGCAAGTTATAAGTATGTTTTGCAGATGTACTATAACCAAATTCAAGATATTTCACACTCTTAGACGTGTAGTTTTGTTGTTCATTATTCTGTAGAATTACCACTGAATAATATTTAATTTGTTATTGTTAAGAGTTTCGGGTAGTCTCATAGTCTAAACATTTTGGAATTAAAAGGGAACACGAATGAATACTAGAGCTTACAGATCTGTGGACAACACCAAGTTCATACAAATTACGTGTTTAAAATAATCTAAATCAACTAGACTTTGGAAATAAGTTGTATAAGTATTACTAATAGTATGTTTATAAATGAGACATATGACATTTCAATAAACGTGGATAAATACTTTAAAACAAACAAGTATTGCAACTCACAGTTAAAATTGACTGTAGAAGACTTAATTATTATTAAATACGTCAGACAATTTAAGTACGTACAGTAGTAAAACAGACCAAGAAAAACAAACATGAAATATAAAAATACTTTTCAGTACAAAATTCAGGATGTTCTATTATGATGACAAAAAGTAATGTAAATCTAAAGAAATACTATCAACTAACTAAAAATAGCTTATCGTAATTAGAAACATCTCTCAAAGGAGAAGATTTTTTTTAAGTATGAAAGTTCCTTTTTATACAGCGTTTACCGATAAAAATTAGTAAAACAAAATATTTTCTGCAAAACAATGTTTGTGGCATGCGACGTAGAAATAACATTCATGTGAAAATATTTCAATACAATTTTGAGTCATACATAATAGAAAAATTAGTTTCCCTAGGGTGACGTAAAAGAAATCCCGTTTGTTCCTTTACAAGTAAACTGCAACCTATTTTAAGGAAAATCTTTGCAAAGAAAAATGAGTGAACTTAGAAAGTGATTACTGGTATTTGTATTTCTTAGTTGTACACAGAATAATGCAGTAAAACGAACATCCCCATTAGCTCCTTAAAACTCCTGTTCGCGGAGCTCTGTTGTTCTACGTGCTGCAGTGATTTATGAGGTTTTCTTAAATGGAAACTTGAGACTGCCTTCATAAACAGGTATTAAGGTATTCTTGGTTTGGTTCTACCTGCCTGATTTTATTTGCGTACAGAATACCCAGTTCTTTAGAAGTTTTTCCTTTTTTTTTAACATTTTACATGTATATAATATTGCTGTTCTGTAAACATAGGGGAATATTATTTTATCCCTCAAGTAAGAGACATGGGAATAAGTGACGTATTGTGTACATAAAATTTTGTGTGAAGATTACTCGAAATTGAAATAGATTTTGTACCTGATGTGTCGTTAACATTTTTTATTACAGAAATGAAAGTCTTAACACTGTTTCGAAGCATAAGAAATTTTCATCAACACAGTGTTTTACTATGTATACATCACTTTAAAACTCCAAATAAACAGAATAAACGTATAAACTTTAAAAATTAAGCTTTTAGAAATGTTAATCACGCACACTCGCGCGCGCGCGCGTGAAACGTGGAAAAGGTATTTTGTTGTTCTGTTATCTACATGAAATTATCAGGATATTTTCAAAATTTTATTTTACTTAAGTCTGGTCTCAGCAATGCTAACGGCAGTTTATGCACGACTCGAAGAATGTAGACAAAAAAGATATTTATAAACTGATTTATTAAAGGCGAAACATATTGATTAGTCTACCAAAACTTTGAAAAAATATTATATTCAACATGACTAGTTTTAAAAGATCTACTATTTTTTGTTAAACCAGAATTATTATTTGTTATTTCATTGGTACCAGACAATTTCCCACACCAAGTAGCTAAAAAGGGACTCAGCTTACACGTTTTTATTAACAGTAATTCTTGCATTATTTAATATTTTGTAAATTAATTTCAGCTGCCTAAAATATCTAAGAACATCATAAAATTTGTACACGTGTAAACCAGATATTAAAGATAGTATTAATCTGTTGTAGCTTTTAACACAATTAAGCTATAAAGAAATGATTTTATTATTTTCTAAAGTGCGTTTAAAATTCTTCACTTTCATACAGTATAAAACAAATAAACAAATATATAAAAGTGAATACAAGAGTAAATCAGTGTAAACTTATTCAAATAAACAAATTAATTAAAACAAATGTCTAAAATGAAATTATAATACATTTTTTATAACCCAAAAATCTCTAACATAAAAAAGTTTTAACTTAATCATATAATTTAAAATTTGAATACTTTCAATTAATGTTCATTTACTTATCAGTTACAAAATACTTTTAGTTACCCACATCTTTGCGAATATGGCAAAACTGCTGCGATATTTTCTGCTACATAGAATTGTTTTGCATGTTTTCTTGATTCACTGTTAAGCCAAATATTTGTGTAAAAACGGTCATCATTAAATTCAGTTCATTGTTTTATTTATTGAAGATAAAATACCACGTCTCGGTCACATTCCTTGATAGAAGAGAGTCTTCTAAAGTATCAGAAAACATTTGGAAATATCACATTATCTTGTAGGTAGGATTTTCACATTGAATTGTTATTCACCGTTTTTTCACTGATAATGCATATGCTTTATTTTGGACAGTTTTCAATCACTGTTAGGAATGTAACAATTGTCTATCCCATAAACAATGTTTTCCGTTTATAATTATATTTATTATTACATTTTTGAGTTAACATTTGATGGTTTAATTTTCTTGGTCTGGGTAATGTGTCCTTTTTATGGCTATCCCAAAACAATATTTATTGATTACATTATTCACTTATCACTACGGTGGGTGTGCACGATGTCATCTTGAAAGTAAATGCTGTTTTAGAAGGCCAACATAGTATTTGAAAAAAAAACTATAGAATGCTGTAACACAAGCCATTTGTTAGGACACACGTAGCATTTAAACATTATGAACATTTTTGACAGGCCTAGCAAGAGTTGGATAGAACCATAACGCCCTAATCATGATTATTTGAATATGGAACAGGCAGTTCTGCTTAAGCCTTGGAAGTGGAGAAGATGAAGAATAAGAAGTATGCTAAACACACTATACGATACATACCGTTGATACACTGTATACTATATATATTTTAATATTATATTCGAATAAAAATACAACTGTAAAAAAATACATCAATACTTTGAGCATTACAAAATTTTATGTCTTATATTAACTATCTTTGTGACTGTTCATGATCGAAATATAGACAATAAATTCAATGAATATGCGGCAGTAAAAAACACAAGAATAAGAAACAAAGTTAGAAAGGAAATATGATGGACAATTTGATGAACATGTCGAGTATGTCATCAAAATGTAAATCTCTCATAACATCTGATTTAATGGTGAGAACTGCCGATTATTTGAAGTAGTTACCTGATCGCCCTATTAAGTTTGTACGAATATTCACTTTGAGGGATAAATAAAGTGATGGTAGGTAGGAAACACGTAAGATAACACGAAATGTGCAAATTGAAATTAAACTGATAGGAAAACCAAATCTTTTTAATTAGCTGCGTTTGCTTAAGCATTATAATTTAATTAGCGATTTTAAATTTGCACATATTTAACGTTCTAAGAGACATCTCTAGATTAGGATCTCTTTAAACACTTAATAATTAGTATCCTATACGTCACTTATCCTATGACATCCTATAACAATAGGCATATACGTTATAAAACAACTTAAACAAAGAATCGCAGCATCTTAAACTTTCGGCCAACTGACTGACGTACTGCCAACTAGACAGACTGAAGTTACTTGTGGTAATGGATTTCAGGAAACGTATTTCAGCCGGCTAGGCAATTCAACTCTAGTAGCATATATACTCACCAAAATTCAATAATTTTTCAAATCTTTGTTAAGGTCGCAATTTTGCCGCTCATGAAAATTACGGCCCTAGACTGTAGCTCGCTTATAGGCTTTCAAATACAGCTACACCGGCAGAACAGGCTTGCATATTTCAAGTAAACATTTCAAGTAGTAGAGATGTAGAACTAGACATCTGTATACTTTAATTCTAGGTTCTACAGTGTAGTTTCGTCGGCAGTGTAGAACAAGTTGTTAAAGAAATATGTAAATTCAGTTTCTTTTATTTCTCCTCATGTATTAGAAAAGTAACGAAAACAAAAAACGCCTAGCAATTCCGTAATCAGAAAATTTTAATATACAACTTTGAACAAAGCAATTTATACACAGTACAAAATAAATTTTTTTTAATTTCTTTTATTATCGTGCTAAAATTAGTCTTGCGAACTAACGATTAATGACGATTAATAGATTTTAAAATATCGTATTTGAAAATTGTCTCGCCTATTAGCGTTAAGCAGGTTTTGAAAATGCTTAAACCAACAAAATTAATAAAATTATAGTAGCTAAAATTATTATAATTTTTTGTTTGCCTTTTTAAAAATCTTTTTAATAACCTGGAAAATAGTCCTGTAACTACATCTGAACACATGTACCCTTACAAAATGTGAGATCAATTCATTGTTATTATAGGCTACACATTATAAAAATTTTCAATGTTTTCCTGAAGTACAGAATCTTCCTGTTATTTTGATGTCGACACAAATTTAGAATATATGCGCACCCAATGCATGTCACAATTGTGTCCGCCTACCAGATGTTTTGTCGAAATTCAGTTTCTGTTATATTTGGTTTATTGTAAACATTATTTATAGCGTTTACTTCCCTATAATAAAAACAATTATTCTTAGCCCTCACTTTGTACTGTGAAATGTAGTTTGTACAACAGATTTCCAGGTCACCTGTTATTGTGTTCACGTATATGCTGCATCATTCTTCAGTATTGTGTGTTCTCCGTACTGAATGAAGAGTTTCTATACTTACTGTTGTGCACTAACGTGGTCATGTAGGTCACCATCAAGTTAGTTTCTTCAACAGGTACAATAGTAATTTAGAGTGCAAGTACTTGTGCTAAGAGCACGTGACTTGCATTCACTCTGCATATTGTTAACGGTTGAGTAACTTTGACAGTACCTGCGATCGTTTGCCTTATGAACGTTTCACTGTTTGTGCAGTCTCACCGTCATACGTTTCGCCTACATTTCCCCTTATGTAGGGGAAGGAAGAGGTCCCAGCAGCAGCAAATTGAGTTGAAGCCAGCAGCCGGACAAAAGCAGACAGAGTGGGAATGCGAAGACCTCCATGATTACATCATTTATGACAGAGCAAGGAGATACGTTTCGCGTCCGTTACCGACAAGGAAGGAACGGCTTTAGATTAGAAATATTCAGGCTTACACATTTTAGTAGTCGACAAGAGCGGCCACAATGTGGGAGCCGAATCGAGTGATCGAAGATTTAAACTTCCAGGTCATCAGAGACAAACTGGTCGAGAAACGGGCCGTAGGCTTTGGCAATTTCTGCTGTTCTACGTGTGGTGCTGGGTATTAAAGTCACCAGCTACAATTGTTGGGATGAGATGGTTAGGTTAGGTTAGGTTAGGTTAGGTCCCACTCCTTGGAAGGCAGTGCCATCTGCAGGCCAGTCTGGAGATACGCCGAAATTAGAGGTAACTCCGATCCGAAGATTCCAGCGCCACCGAACAGCTTTCAAAAATAGAACTGTCTAAAGGGGGTAGTGTGGGCTGTGGACTAGAATAGCCGTTCCCCTAGATGAATGACCTTAACGAGAACAGGTGTGACAGGAAGTTAAATATGTTAGATGAGTCTCGCAAAAAAGCATGACCTCAGCGTCACTAGTCCGGATCGGCGAGGAAGTACGTGATTGGAATTCCATTCAACAATCCACACGTTTCTAGCCGTCAAGAGGTAGGACCATGAAGAGGATTGACAAAGCCTGGAAGTCCAGTACTGACACAGCCCTGTCGCGTCTCGAGCAGACCTGGTGCTGACGACAAGTTGTTCAGACCAAGGTGTTAGGGGGTCAGTCGGAGCTCGATAAGATTCCGGAGACTCCGGAAGACGTGCCTGACTGGTCTCGATCGGAGCTGCAGATGACGCAGTGCTGGAGGATTGACTGCTGGTCTGAGCGCGAGACGGCTTTTGGGGAATGCTGGGGGCGATGTTTTCCCGTGAGGTTTTTCAGGCTGGGCCTTTTTCAGACAAGGATTTTCAATCTTGCTTACCGAAGTGCTTCTAGTGACGACGCGTGCGTTTTTTATTGCTTGAAGGTGGAGAAGATTGTACTAGTGGTTCTGGAGAATTTGGAGGTTGTCTTCGTTTCCTGGATAAGCGCTCTGCACGACATGACAGGAGACGGCGGCGGCCAGTTTCCGCTTGCGTTTGGCGCTCTTGCCCTCCACTAGTATTTTTCCGGCCCCTAGCTATACACAAAAACATACAGTCACACTCACTGGAATCAGAATCAAGTGGTAGAGTCGTTCAACGACGAGCAGTGCAGCAGGTTTCCACGAGGGAAACCAACGACTCTGTAATAGGAAGATTCAACGCCTTTTCGAAGTCCGAATTGAATGTCGATGCGTGGATTTAGGCTTGAGTGACTACAAGTACTGAATCTTTACTAATGATAACCGAGTAACAAGAATATCATACCCTCACTGTACATGAATACAAAAAATATCGCGAGGACTTCATTTTCACTAACCACTGCACAGTTAAAAAAGCACACTCTGTATATACTGAAATGACGATGATGACTAGTTTGCACAAAGAAATTTGAAAGCACAAAATGACGCAGCCTACCTTGTCAACAGCTCATTGTAGATTCATTTCCTCTATACTTGTACTTGTAGTCGATACTTAGCCATTCTATAAACCGGACAATAAG
Source organism: Magicicada septendecula (assembly GCA_034769895.1). NCBI lineage: Eukaryota > Metazoa > Arthropoda > Insecta > Hemiptera > Cicadidae > Magicicada > Magicicada septendecula. The sequence goes on from CM068367.1 coordinate 900,153,236, forward strand.
GATTCAACACGACGTGATTGTCTTACAGCTTTCAAAGCGTAAGTTACAGTAACAACTTGAACTCACAGCAAGAAAGTTACTTAAAGAAGTAAGGGAAGGTGGCCATCATTGGACCACATAACAGTTTTTAATTTTTTTCATCACATTTTCAACTTAAATTTACCATTCAATATACAGATAGTCTCTCTATTACTTTCTGATTAACCGTGAGTATTTACTTAGTATTTAGATTTTTCAAATATGGTAGTAGGAACAAAAAACAAAATTTTAACAAACGGTCCATTGATGGCAACTGGTTGCTATGAATGGACCATCGAAACCATCGATGGACCGATTACGAAAGTAAAGAAAAACTGTCTCTACATAGGTGTATTACATTTTATTATACGTATCTGCTAGTCATGGTAAAACAAAACTAAAACATATAAACTATGAAAAATTATCTCAAGAAGCCTGAGACTTAATTCGGGATGTCGCCGCATAAAATTGTAGTACCATTTTTTCCCAGCCGATCTTTTCTCTTTGCTGAATCTGTGTTCGATGTTATTTTGTTCAGCGACTTGAAACGCGAGTTCTCGTAAGTCTTTGGCTGTGATTCCAAAAAACATCTCTAATTTTAAAATGTAGTCTACTAATTCCTTCTCTACCTCAGGAGGCAGATCTCCTAAACTACCAATAATTTTCTTTCCCTCCACAGCAAAATTGTTTTTGCCTCCTAAATATCTCTTTAAAGTTGCTTTGGGCACTCCATACTCTCAGCAGACTTCATTCAAACCCATGTCTCCGTTACGAAAGGCTGCGATAGCACGTTCCATTGCCTCGGTACTCCATTGTCCATATTTCACTCCTTTTGGCATTTTTCTGAAAAACGAAAATTAGTATGTTAATTTATAGACAAGCTACTACAATATTTTGTGTATTTAGGCTTTTTTGCAATGATTACTATTTAAAATTAATAAATTTCATTTCAGCTTTTAAATACAATCAAATGTCTATCTACTCTTCAACCTGAGTGCCATACAACGACCATGTTAACAGTAGGAACCTAACGCCCTTGTGACTAAAAGTGTAAGGCTATAATTTTATTAGTGTTATCATAGTACAGGGAGACTCAATATGTTTGTATTGGAAAGTTTTTATTTTCAATTTGCTATCAATTGTTGCTATAAACTTATTTTCATATGACTACAATATTCGGGCTAGAATATAATGATGTAAAGTTTTCAAGGTAGTCTACAGAGTTTAATGTTTATATGTAGTTGTAGGTTATACTTTAGGCTAATACTGTAGGTAGGTTATTTGTAAAAAAAGAAATAGCACTGTGTTCAAACAGTGTATATTTGAGTATTATAACACGTTTTTCTAGACACTAACGCAGCTACCAACTCACACACAATAATACGCTATTTCCTCGCATCTCCTACATTCTTAGCGTTATAAAAATTAATATTTGCTATTTAACAGGTTGTTAATTGTACTGTAAACCGTAGATTATAGGTTAATAAAATTTACTAACAGGCCTATCACAAAATATCAGTAAATGGAAAAGTACCAAGCAAACAAGGTTTCTGTGTCCCATGTAAGAGGTAAAACTTAAAATGATAAAATTTAGTCTTACTTGTAGTCAAAATATAAAAGAAAAGCTACTTAACGTAAAGCGTGTCAAGGAAAATAATAATAATTCAAAAATTTGTTCACGTTTCCATGAATGGACCACCTGATAAACTGGTCCATTCATGGAAACGCCAAGTGGTCCAATGATGGCAACTCGCCATATTGGATTCTTTAGATAAACACAGCCGAAATGACGATTCAAATTGGAACAACCAATATAAAATTTAGAACTTAAAAAACTGCTTTTAATGTCAAAAAATTCTGAAATTGTTCAGTAATATATAATTCCTGATAACTGATATTAAAAAAGACTAATAGTTATAGCACAGAGTACAGAAATCTTACCTGAATTTTTATCTAGCAGCGACGCAACTCCAACTCGTTTACAGCACTGCACACAGCTGGCTTGAAGGAAACAAAGATTCTACAACTAGTACCGCGCATGTGCACGCTTTGGTAGAGGAAATACGTAAGAGGTCCATCCATGGAACCGGTCCATTGATGGCAACCGTCCCCTATGCTTGAGGTTTGGAATTAATCTTAAATTATTCTCTAACTCGCGAAAATACCTAGTTCTCGCTCCACTGACAGTCTGGCGTTGTAACAAATATTAATATTAAATCACGGCCTAATAGCCCGGAAAACATGTTTACTCATCATGACATAGATAAATATTTCAATGTTGTAAGCTAGTAAGCTACTATCGACGACACACTCAACACGCTGTCTAGAGTTCAGTCAGTGGTTTTCCATCTTGGACGTGAAGACAGGTATTGGGAAATGGTTATTCATAAAAAAAGCAAGGAAAATACAGCTTTATCGATCCACAGTGGCCTCTTTCTGTTTCAGGTCATGCCATTTATACTCTGTAATGTACCAGCAGCGTTTGAAAGACTGATGGATCTGATGCTCCAAGGCTTGACATGGAAAACTTGCCTTGATCATTTAGACGATATCATAGTTATCTAAAGACTGTTATAGACAATTTGGAAAACCTCGAGGAGGTTCTAATTACAATTTACGATTCGCAACTGGAGTTGAGCCCGAAGAAATGTTCTCTATTCCACAATAATCTATTGAAGGCTATTGACGAGTACCACACAGACTGGAACCAGCGTATACCATTATTCATAATGGTGTATAGGCCATCAGTACACGACACAGCCGGCATGACTGACTCTAGCAAAACCGATAGTTTGGCGAGAGATTCGTCTTCCTTGGGACTTGATGTTTGGATCATCCGAGACTCAGGTCCATGAGCGGCAGAAGTAATCCTCGCATTCAGAAAACCAACTACGAGAAGTGAATCGCTTAAAAATATGACGGCTGAAGATAATGTAAGGCTGAAGACGCGTAGGCAATGACAGAATTAAAACGCAGTATGACATTCGCAGCAATCGTGTGGGCTTCTAAAATGGAATCAAGTTTTGGTTGTATAGCAAAATTGAATGCTAAGGGCATAAAAATGCGCAAAATGCTTACGCTCAGAGTGGAATGGCATTGTGGAGGAAGTCCCTTCGAGCATAAAAAGAGAATTGTAGTTATCAGCGACAGTGCAGCTTACTTATGGATATTATTTATAATTGTAACCAAAACTCGCGTACTATTAAGGTTTGTTTGTTAAATGTGTATCCACAAAATTTTGTCTGTCTCTCTATCTGTCTTTCTCTCGCTCTCCCCCTCCTCTCGCTCAAACTCTTTCTCTTTTTCTCAGGGTAGTTTCAAATTTTATTTATGAGGCAACATATATCCACTTTGAAAGCGTGAACATTTAATTTAAGAAAACAATATTTATTTTATAATTGTAAACAAATCAGATAAAAAAGTAATTTAAGCAGAACATTTATTTATTCATGTTTAGAAACAACAGGTTAATAAGGGAGTTAAAAAAGTATAATTAAAACAGTAGATGTATTGGAATATGTTGCTGTTGCATATCAAAATGTTTGATAAACATGTCTCCTGGTGTTTTGGTTCTGCTTTGTCAACTGTTGAGAGGTAAAAAAAAACAAAAGCCTTCCTACCAGCTCTTATCACAATGGAATGTGCGAACTGTTTATTTTAACACCTTAATTACACTGTCTCTAGGTTATCATTACGTAAATGAACGAGTGCTTCCTATTAGCTTGCTTGCGAAAATCTTTCCATCCTGTACGTACAACAAATATGTGTATCAAGAAGAAGGAAAAATTAAGATATTTTAAACAGTTATTAGGAAAATAATATCTTTTAAGAAGATCTTTCTACCCCAAAAGTGTTACGATAAAAACAGACGAATGATAAATGAGATCATTCATTTTTACAAGCTGGCAAAACAACGTTTTATGGTAAAAGTTAAAGTTGTAACATGGGACATTCAATATTTTTTCAGTTGTGTTCGTTTTAATATTCTACTTCATCTTATTATGAACCAATAAAGGCGCTCGGACGCGCAAGTGCACACAGGCACACGCACAAACATACATTTTACATCATAATATAAGTACAGTATTATTTTATTATGTTAATAATAAGTTGAGGTAACAATAACAAAAGCAAGTCTGAGATAGAACTCAAGACAAGTAATTAACAACGTAACTAAAACGTGACACGCATGTTGACAATCCCTTCACTTGACTAACTTTCCCTAACAGCTGATTCTCCGTTACTCTCTCGCCTATTATTAATAGTAGTATACATAAAAACTCGCTCCGATTGGAACGTGCGCTAGTATAATTACTTTATCATATTATTTCAATCACTTTCTGCTACAGTCCGTTTCTTGATGTATATAATACTTTAATATTTATAACTAAATTTACCTCAAGATATACATGGTTTCACTAGAGGGAAACACTTTTCCAGTTTGGAAGTGGTTCAGGCATTTAGCCTCATCACTTCAAATCCATTTTTACTTAGCAGTCAATGAGCTTTGTTAAGCCGAGCACTATGTATTTCTAGAAAGAGCGAACCATCAGTAACGGCGGAATTTGCCAGTTAAGTGACAAAAGTAGGTGGTAAAAGTATAGGCAATGGTATCATGGGTATCTGTCGAGTGACAATGAAAAATATTGTCGTGAAACATGCTGAAGAGTATCGAGTTGGTCACACATACAATACAAGTAAGACATAATAAAACTATTTTAAGTGAGGAGAGTGAGCTCGATATGCAGAAAGAAAGCAGGTGTTCAAGTTGTATAACGTGTTATTTTAAAATTTTATTTTTGCTTTTTGGGTCTCATTTTGATGGTGTTAACAATCGCCTAGTAGTATGTAGATACACTGAATATGTTTGCGAATTAACAGCTGACTAGGTTGTAAATTTTTAGTGTGCAAATAATTATCTTTCCATATATTTTTATGGATCTACTCTAGGTTCAAAGATATCACAAATATGAAAGACAGAAACACATTTATTATCATGATCGCAATGAGACGTATTCACAGAGCCTTAGTAACGATTACAATAACGTACACTGATAATTGAAGTTTCGCTTTAATCTGCAAGTTATAAGTATGTTTTGCAGATGTACTATAACCAAATTCAAGATATTTCACACTCTTAGACGTGTAGTTTTGTTGTTCATTATTCTGTAGAATTACCACTGAATAATATTTAATTTGTTATTGTTAAGAGTTTCGGGTAGTCTCATAGTCTAAACATTTTGGAATTAAAAGGGAACACGAATGAATACTAGAGCTTACAGATCTGTGGACAACACCAAGTTCATACAAATTACGTGTTTAAAATAATCTAAATCAACTAGACTTTGGAAATAAGTTGTATAAGTATTACTAATAGTATGTTTATAAATGAGACATATGACATTTCAATAAACGTGGATAAATACTTTAAAACAAACAAGTATTGCAACTCACAGTTAAAATTGACTGTAGAAGACTTAATTATTATTAAATACGTCAGACAATTTAAGTACGTACAGTAGTAAAACAGACCAAGAAAAACAAACATGAAATATAAAAATACTTTTCAGTACAAAATTCAGGATGTTCTATTATGATGACAAAAAGTAATGTAAATCTAAAGAAATACTATCAACTAACTAAAAATAGCTTATCGTAATTAGAAACATCTCTCAAAGGAGAAGATTTTTTTTAAGTATGAAAGTTCCTTTTTATACAGCGTTTACCGATAAAAATTAGTAAAACAAAATATTTTCTGCAAAACAATGTTTGTGGCATGCGACGTAGAAATAACATTCATGTGAAAATATTTCAATACAATTTTGAGTCATACATAATAGAAAAATTAGTTTCCCTAGGGTGACGTAAAAGAAATCCCGTTTGTTCCTTTACAAGTAAACTGCAACCTATTTTAAGGAAAATCTTTGCAAAGAAAAATGAGTGAACTTAGAAAGTGATTACTGGTATTTGTATTTCTTAGTTGTACACAGAATAATGCAGTAAAACGAACATCCCCATTAGCTCCTTAAAACTCCTGTTCGCGGAGCTCTGTTGTTCTACGTGCTGCAGTGATTTATGAGGTTTTCTTAAATGGAAACTTGAGACTGCCTTCATAAACAGGTATTAAGGTATTCTTGGTTTGGTTCTACCTGCCTGATTTTATTTGCGTACAGAATACCCAGTTCTTTAGAAGTTTTTCCTTTTTTTTTAACATTTTACATGTATATAATATTGCTGTTCTGTAAACATAGGGGAATATTATTTTATCCCTCAAGTAAGAGACATGGGAATAAGTGACGTATTGTGTACATAAAATTTTGTGTGAAGATTACTCGAAATTGAAATAGATTTTGTACCTGATGTGTCGTTAACATTTTTTATTACAGAAATGAAAGTCTTAACACTGTTTCGAAGCATAAGAAATTTTCATCAACACAGTGTTTTACTATGTATACATCACTTTAAAACTCCAAATAAACAGAATAAACGTATAAACTTTAAAAATTAAGCTTTTAGAAATGTTAATCACGCACACTCGCGCGCGCGCGCGTGAAACGTGGAAAAGGTATTTTGTTGTTCTGTTATCTACATGAAATTATCAGGATATTTTCAAAATTTTATTTTACTTAAGTCTGGTCTCAGCAATGCTAACGGCAGTTTATGCACGACTCGAAGAATGTAGACAAAAAAGATATTTATAAACTGATTTATTAAAGGCGAAACATATTGATTAGTCTACCAAAACTTTGAAAAAATATTATATTCAACATGACTAGTTTTAAAAGATCTACTATTTTTTGTTAAACCAGAATTATTATTTGTTATTTCATTGGTACCAGACAATTTCCCACACCAAGTAGCTAAAAAGGGACTCAGCTTACACGTTTTTATTAACAGTAATTCTTGCATTATTTAATATTTTGTAAATTAATTTCAGCTGCCTAAAATATCTAAGAACATCATAAAATTTGTACACGTGTAAACCAGATATTAAAGATAGTATTAATCTGTTGTAGCTTTTAACACAATTAAGCTATAAAGAAATGATTTTATTATTTTCTAAAGTGCGTTTAAAATTCTTCACTTTCATACAGTATAAAACAAATAAACAAATATATAAAAGTGAATACAAGAGTAAATCAGTGTAAACTTATTCAAATAAACAAATTAATTAAAACAAATGTCTAAAATGAAATTATAATACATTTTTTATAACCCAAAAATCTCTAACATAAAAAAGTTTTAACTTAATCATATAATTTAAAATTTGAATACTTTCAATTAATGTTCATTTACTTATCAGTTACAAAATACTTTTAGTTACCCACATCTTTGCGAATATGGCAAAACTGCTGCGATATTTTCTGCTACATAGAATTGTTTTGCATGTTTTCTTGATTCACTGTTAAGCCAAATATTTGTGTAAAAACGGTCATCATTAAATTCAGTTCATTGTTTTATTTATTGAAGATAAAATACCACGTCTCGGTCACATTCCTTGATAGAAGAGAGTCTTCTAAAGTATCAGAAAACATTTGGAAATATCACATTATCTTGTAGGTAGGATTTTCACATTGAATTGTTATTCACCGTTTTTTCACTGATAATGCATATGCTTTATTTTGGACAGTTTTCAATCACTGTTAGGAATGTAACAATTGTCTATCCCATAAACAATGTTTTCCGTTTATAATTATATTTATTATTACATTTTTGAGTTAACATTTGATGGTTTAATTTTCTTGGTCTGGGTAATGTGTCCTTTTTATGGCTATCCCAAAACAATATTTATTGATTACATTATTCACTTATCACTACGGTGGGTGTGCACGATGTCATCTTGAAAGTAAATGCTGTTTTAGAAGGCCAACATAGTATTTGAAAAAAAAACTATAGAATGCTGTAACACAAGCCATTTGTTAGGACACACGTAGCATTTAAACATTATGAACATTTTTGACAGGCCTAGCAAGAGTTGGATAGAACCATAACGCCCTAATCATGATTATTTGAATATGGAACAGGCAGTTCTGCTTAAGCCTTGGAAGTGGAGAAGATGAAGAATAAGAAGTATGCTAAACACACTATACGATACATACCGTTGATACACTGTATACTATATATATTTTAATATTATATTCGAATAAAAATACAACTGTAAAAAAATACATCAATACTTTGAGCATTACAAAATTTTATGTCTTATATTAACTATCTTTGTGACTGTTCATGATCGAAATATAGACAATAAATTCAATGAATATGCGGCAGTAAAAAACACAAGAATAAGAAACAAAGTTAGAAAGGAAATATGATGGACAATTTGATGAACATGTCGAGTATGTCATCAAAATGTAAATCTCTCATAACATCTGATTTAATGGTGAGAACTGCCGATTATTTGAAGTAGTTACCTGATCGCCCTATTAAGTTTGTACGAATATTCACTTTGAGGGATAAATAAAGTGATGGTAGGTAGGAAACACGTAAGATAACACGAAATGTGCAAATTGAAATTAAACTGATAGGAAAACCAAATCTTTTTAATTAGCTGCGTTTGCTTAAGCATTATAATTTAATTAGCGATTTTAAATTTGCACATATTTAACGTTCTAAGAGACATCTCTAGATTAGGATCTCTTTAAACACTTAATAATTAGTATCCTATACGTCACTTATCCTATGACATCCTATAACAATAGGCATATACGTTATAAAACAACTTAAACAAAGAATCGCAGCATCTTAAACTTTCGGCCAACTGACTGACGTACTGCCAACTAGACAGACTGAAGTTACTTGTGGTAATGGATTTCAGGAAACGTATTTCAGCCGGCTAGGCAATTCAACTCTAGTAGCATATATACTCACCAAAATTCAATAATTTTTCAAATCTTTGTTAAGGTCGCAATTTTGCCACTCATGAAAATTACGGCCCTAGACTGTAGCTCGCTTATAGGCTTTCAAATACAGCTACACCGGCAGAACAGGCTTGCATATTTCAAGTAAACATTTCAAGTAGTAGAGATGTAGAACTAGACATCTGTATACTTTAATTCTAGGTTCTACAGTGTAGTTTCGTCGGCAGTGTAGAACAAGTTGTTAAAGAAATATGTAAATTCAGTTTCTTTTATTTCTCCTCATGTATTAGAAAAGTAACGAAAACAAAAAACGCCTAGCAATTCCGTAATCAGAAAATTTTAATATACAACTTTGAACAAAGCAATTTATACACAGTACAAAATAAATTTTTTTTAATTTCTTTTATTATCGTGCTAAAATTAGTCTTGCGAACTAACGATTAATGACGATTAATAGATTTTAAAATATCGTATTTGAAAATTGTCTCGCCTATTAGCGTTAAGCAGGTTTTGAAAATGCTTAAACCAACAAAATTAATAAAATTATAGTAGCTAAAATTATTATAATTTTTTGTTTGCCTTTTTAAAAATCTTTTTAATAACCTGGAAAATAGTCCTGTAACTACATCTGAACACATGTACCCTTACAAAATGTGAGATCAATTCATTGTTATTATAGGCTACACATTATAAAAATTTTCAATGTTTTCCTGAAGTACAGAATCTTCCTGTTATTTTGATGTCGACACAAATTTAGAATATATGCGCACCCAATGCATGTCACAATTGTGTCCGCCTACCAGATGTTTTGTCGAAATTCAGTTTCTGTTATATTTGGTTTATTGTAAACATTATTTATAGCGTTTACTTCCCTATAATAAAAACAATTATTCTTAGCCCTCACTTTGTACTGTGAAATGTAGTTTGTACAACAGATTTCCAGGTCACCTGTTATTGTGTTCACGTATATGCTGCATCATTCTTCAGTATTGTGTGTTCTCCGTACTGAATGAAGAGTTTCTATACTTACTGTTGTGCACTAACGTGGTCATGTAGGTCACCATCAAGTTAGTTTCTTCAACAGGTACAATAGTAATTTAGAGTGCAAGTACTTGTGCTAAGAGCACGTGACTTGCATTCACTCTGCATATTGTTAACGGTTGAGTAACTTTGACAGTACCTGCGATCGTTTGCCTTATGAACGTTTCACTGTTTGTGCAGTCTCACCGTCATACGTTTCGCCTACATTTCCCCTTATGTAGGGGAAGGAAGAGGTCCCAGCAGCAGCAAATTGAGTTGAAGCCAGCAGCCGGACAAAAGCAGACAGAGTGGGAATGCGAAGACCTCCATGATTACATCATTTATGACAGAGCAAGGAGATACGGTTCGCGTCCGTTACCGACAAGGAAGGAACGGCTTTAGATTAGAAATATTCAGGCTTACACATTTTAGTAGTCGACAAGAGCGGCCACAATGTGGGAGCCGAATCGAGTGATCGAAGATTTAAACTTCCAGGTCATCAGAGACAAACTGGTCGAGAAACGGGCCGTAGGCTTTGGCAATTTCTGCTGTTCTACGTGTGGTGCTGGGTATTAAAGTCACCAGCTACAATTGTTGGGATGAGATGGTTAGGTTAGGTTAGGTTAGGTTAGGTCCCACTCCTTGGAAGGCAGTGCCATCTGCAGGCCAGTCTGGAGATACGCCGAAATTAGAGGTAACTCCGATCCGAAGATTCCAGCGCCACCGAACAGCTTTCAAAAATAGAACTGTCTAAAGGGTGTAGTGTGGGCTGTGGACTAGAATAGCCGTTCCCCTAGATGAATGACCTTAACGAGAACAGGTGTGACAGGAAGTTAAATATGTTAGATGAGTCTCGCAAAAAAGCATGACCTCAGCGTCACTAGTCCGGATCGGCGAGGAAGTACGTGATTGGAATTCCATTCAACAATCCACACGTTTCTAGCCGTCAAGAGGTAGGACCATGAAGAGGATTGACAAAGCCTGGAAGTCCAGTACTGACACAGCCCTGTCGCGTCTCGAGCAGACCTGGTGCTGACGACAAGTTGTTCAGACCAAGGTGTTAGGGGGTCAGTCGGAGCTCGATAAGATTCCGGAGACTCCGGAAGACGTGCCTGACTGGTCTCGATCGGAGCTGCAGATGACGCAGTGCTGGAGGATTGACTGCTGGTCTGAGCGCGAGACGGCTTTTGGGGAATGCTGGGGGCGATGTTTTCCCGTGAGGTTTTTCAAGCTGGGCCTTTTTCAGACAAGGATTTTCAATCTTGCTTACCGAAGTGCTTCTAGTGACGACGCGTGCGTTTTTTATTGCTTGAAGGTGGAGAAGATTGTACTAGTGGTTCTGGAGAATTTGGAGATTGTCGTCGTTTCCTGGATAAGCGCTCTGCACGACATGACAGGAGACGGCGGCGGCCAGTTTCCGCTTGCGTTTGGCGCTCTTGCCCTCCACTAGTATTTTTCCGGCCCCTAGCTATACACAAAAACATACAGTCACACTCACTGGAATCAGAATCAAGTGGTAGAGTCGTTCAACGACGAGCAGTGCAGCAGGTTTCCACGAGGGAAACCAACGACTCTGTAATAGGAAGATTCAACGCCTTTTCGAAGTCCGAATTGAATGTCGATGCGTGGATTTAGGCTTGAGTGACTACAAGTACTGAATCTTTACTAATGATAACCGAGTAACAAGAATATCATACCCTCACTGTACATGAATACAAAAAATATCGCGAGGACTTCATTTTCACTAACCACTGCACAGTTAAAAAAGCACACTCTGTATATACTGAAATGACGATGATGACTAGTTTGCACAAAGAAATTTGAAAGCACAAAATGACGCAGCCTACCTTGTCAACAGCTCATTGTAGATTCATTTCCTCTATACTTGTACTTGTAGTCGATACTTAGCCATTCTATAAACCGGACAATAAGGATTCAACACGACGTGATTGTCTTACAGCTTTCAAAGCGTAAGTTACAGTAACAACTTGAACTCACAGCAAGAAAGTTACTTAAAGAAGTAAGGGAAGGTTGCCATCATTGGACCACATAACAGTTTTTAATTTTTTTCATCACATTTTCAACTTAAATTTACCATTCAATATACAGATAGTCTCTCTATTACTTTCTGATTAACCGTGAGTATTTACTTAGTATTTAGATTTTTCAAATATGGTAGTAGGAACAAAAAACAAAATTTTAACAAACGGTCCATTGATGGCAACTGGTTGCTATGAATGGACCATCGAAACCATCGATGGACCGATTACGAAAGTAAAGAAAAACTGTCTCTACATAGGTGTATTACATTTTATTATACGTATCTGCTAGTCATGGTAAAACAAAACTAAAACATATAAAGTATGAAAAATTATCTCAAGAAGCCTGAGACTTAATTCGGGATGTCGCCGCATAAAATTGTAGTACCATTTTTTCCCAGCCGATCTTTTCTCTTTGCTGAATCTGTGTTCGATGTTATTTTGTTCAGCGACTTGAAACGCGAGTTCTCGTAAGTCTTTGGCTGTGATTCCAAAAAACATCTCTAATTTTAAAATGTGGTCTACTAATTCCTTCTCTACCTCAGGAGGCAGATCTCCTAAACTACCAATAATTTTCTTTCCCTCCACAGCAAAATTGTTTTTGCCTCCTAAATATCTCTTTAAAGTTGCTTTGGGCACTCCATACACTCAGCAGACTTCATTCAAACCCATGTCTCCGTTACGAAAGGCTGCGATAGCACGTTCCATTGCCTCGGTACTCCATTGTCCATATTTCACTCCTTTTGGCATTTTTCTGAAAAACGAAAATTAGTATGTTAATTTATAGACAAGCTACTACAATATTTTGTGTATTTAGGCTTTTTTTCAATGATTACTATTTAAAATTAATAAATTTCATTTCAGCTTTTAAATACAATCAAATGTCTATCTACTCTTCAACCTGAGTGCCATACAACGACCATGTTAACAGTAGGAACCTAACGCCCTTGTGACTAAAAGTGTAAGGCTATAATTTTATTAGTGTTATCATAGTACAGGGAGACTCAATATGTTTGTATTGGAAAGTTTTTATTTTCAATTTGCTATCAATTGTTGCTATAAACTTATTTTCATATGACTACAATATTCGGGCTAGAATATAATGATGTAAAGTTTTCAAGGTAGTCTACAGAGTTTAATGTTTATATGTAGTTGTAGGTTATACTTTAGGCTAATACTGTAGGTAGGTTATTTGTAAAAAAAGAAATAGCACTGTGTTCAAACAGTGTATATTTGAGTATTATAACACGTTTTTCTAGACACTAACGCAGCTACCAACTCACACACAATAATACGCTATTTCCTCGCATCTCCTACATTCTTAGCGTTATAAAAATTAATATTTGCTATTTAACAGGTTGTTAATTGTACTGTAAACCGTAGATTATAGGTTAATAAAATTTACTAACAGGCCTATCACAAAATATCAGTAAATGGAAAAGTACCAAGCAAACAAGGTTTCTGTGTCCCATGTAAGAGGTAAAACTTAAAATGATAAAATTTAGTCTTACTTGTAGTCAAAATATAAAAGAAAAGCTACTTAACGTAAAGCGTGTCAAGGAAAATAATAATAATTCAAAAATTTGTTCACGTTTCCATGAATGGACCACCTGATAAACTGGTCCATTCATGGAAACGCCAAGTGGTCCAATGATGGCAACTCGCCATATTGGATTCTTTAGATAAACACAGCCGAAATGACGATTCAAATTGGAACAACCAATATAAAATTTAGAACTTTAAAAACTGCTTTTAATGTCAACAAATTGTGAAATTGTTCAGTAATATATAATTCCTGATAACTGATATTAAATATCGGTATGGAGAAACATACATGACTTCCATATTCTAAGATTTATATTTAAAATCATTTTCGAAATGAAATATTACCATAGAAACTACTTCTTTCTACTTACTGCTTCAGCCTTAACCACAGTACTGTGGTCACTAACGTATACCACCTCACGTTATCGCACTCGATTTTCACTGATAATGGAAGTCGATGGCATTGCCGAAATGTCTGGTTTTGTAGAAAACATTGGACTACGGCCAAATATCCCGGGATGGAATTTTAACAAAAACTACTTCTTTGTTGCCGATAACGTTGTACACATATATATCAGTGGCGAAGTTACATGGAGGCAATTGAGGCAATGCCTACCCTAACACATTCTGTAGAATAAAAATTATAAATACGTATGAACTACATAACGTAAAGATTATACATTGTTACTGTGACTGTCAAATTTATTAAACCGAAACGTGCTTTATTGAGCGACCGCTAGATGGTGACAGGTGAGATTCGGCATAGTTCGTTTAAAGCGAATGAGGCAACCTGAACTTGCCTCAGCGTTTTTTGTATACATCGTATGTAAGCAATGTAGTGGTGTGATAGGGAAGTGTAGGGAGGGGGGATTGTCCCGCGCTGTACACATAGAGCGTTGAGGCATGCCTCACTTCTGTGGTCCAAACAGTTAAGTTAAAGCGCCTGTGTTGTTTCTAAGTGTTTATTTTATGCGGTTATTAAAAGTGTCACTGTTATTCCGCTGAACTAACAGATGATCAAGATTGTTATTTGAATTATTTGTAACATTAAACATATATATAGAAACTAACCAAGTTTAAAAATTTGAAGTTCAATCAGTTGTATTATTGTGTATGACTAATACAAGGATTGTTCAATAGACACACGTATAGAGCTGTAAAGCATTTTTTATTCAACGATTTTAAAAGAAGTCTCCAATAACATTAAGACATGAGTTCCACTGTTGCGCTAACCTGTAGATTCCCTGCTAGTAAAATTCTTACGGCTGTTTGTGGAACCATTCGGTTACAGCAACTCTACCTCAGCGTCCGATTTGACCCACCGTCCTTTTAGTGATTCCTTAAAAAAAATTTAAGATAAGATTTTTGCCTACCCATTCATTAACTACTAGCTTCGCCAGTAAGCAAATTGATGTCCATTTTTTCGGCTTGCACGCGTTATGTTGGTGTGGGTTTCGGCACTTTCCATTTAAAAAGCGTGCAAACGTAAGAAAATAAACATGAGTGAGGCCAGAAATAACGTGAATTGTGTGTTTGTGTCTTACCTGCCTTTTTATTGCCGTATTAAATGAAAAATATTATATTACATTAAAATTAAAAAATTTTAATTTTATTGCCTGGCAACAAAATTATTTTATTTTTAACAATTACCATTGTTTCAAAAAGTTTAAATAAATTTGCAAGTACTTTACTCTTGTTAAAACGTAAAAGGTTGCAGGTAAACTACCCCTTCCCCTTAACCGATCTTCACCAAAATCGAAAGTCCTTGAGACCTCTACAATTCAGGGACGTATGCAAAAAATTATTTGATTCTGTTTGAATTTGCGGCAGTTATCGTTTGCCATAAAAAATACGCTTGATAAAAAACGTTGCAGGTAAACTACCCCTTCCCTTCAACCGATCTTCACCAAAAACAATAGGTCTTGAGTACTCTACAAACCAGGGCTGTATGCAGAAAATTGTTTGATTCTGTTTGAATTTGCGGCTGTTATGGTTTGCCATAGAAAATACCCTTGTTAAAAAAACGTTGCAAGTAAACTACCCCTTTCCCTCAACCGATCTTCACCAAAAACAACAGGTCTTGAGAACTCTACAACTTAGGGCTGTATGCAAATAATCGTTTGATTCTGTTTGAATTTGCGGCTGTTATCGTTTGCCATAGGAAATACCCTTGTTAAAACATAAAACGTTACAGGTAAACTACCCCTTTCCCTTAACCGATCTTCACCAAAAACAATAGATCGTGAAAACTCTACAATTCAGGGCTGTATACGAAACATTATTTAAGTCTGTTTGAATTTGCGGCTGTTATCGTTTGCCAAAAATAAAATTTCCCTTGATAAAAAAAACCGTTGCTGGTACACTACCCCTTCCCCTCAACCGATCTTCACCAAAAACAACAGGTCTTGAGTACTCTACAAATCAGGGCTGTATGCAGAAAATTATTTGATTCTGTTTGAATTTGCGGCTGTTATCGTTTGCCATAGAAAATACCCTTGTTAAAAAAACGTTGTAGGTAAACTACCCCTTTCCCTTAACCGATCTTCAACAAAAACAATAGGTCTTGAGAACTCTACAAATTAGGGCTGTATGCAAATAATCTTTTGATTCTGTTTGAATTTGCGGCTGTTATCGTTTGCCATAGGAAATACCCTTGTTAAAACATAAAACGTTACAAGTAAACTACCCCTTTCCCTTAACCGATCTTTACCAACAACAAAAGGTCTTGAGAACTCTACAATTCAGGGTTGTATACGAAACATTGTTTGATTCTGTTTGAATATGCGGCTGTTATCGTTTGCCAAAAAAAAAAATTCCCTTGATAAAAAAAAACCGTTGCAGGTAAACTACCCCTTTCCATCAACCGATCTTCACCAAAAACAATAGGTCGCGAGTCCTCTACAAATCAGGGCTGTATGCATAAAATTATTTGATTCTGTTTGAATTTCCGGCAGTTATCGTTTGCCATAGAAAAAAAATCTACAGACACACACACAGACACACAGACACACACACACACAGACACTTTTCGGAAAACGACTTTTTTTCATGTTTTGAGTGTAGTAGAATCAGAATCTGCAATAATCTCGAACACGATTTTTTTTGCCATCACCATACTTCCATTCCTTAAGGAAATATGGAAGTAAAAAAGACTAATAGTTATAGCACAGAGTACAGAAATCTTACCTGAATTTTTATCTAGCAGCGACGCAACTCCAACTCGTTTACAGCACTGCACACAGCTGGCTTGAAGGAAACAAAGATTCTACAACTAGTACCGCGCATGTGCACGCTTTGGTAGAGGAAATACGTAAGAGGTCCATCCATGGAACCGGTCCATTGATGGCAACCGTCCCCTATGCTTGAGGTTTGGAATTAATCTTAAATTATTCTCTAACTCGCGAAAATACCTAGTTCTCGCTCCACTGACAGTCTGGCGTTGTAACAAATATTAATATTAAATCACGGCCTAATAGCCCGGAAAACATGTTTACTCATCATGACATAGATAAATATTTCAGTGTTGTAAGCTAGTAAGCTACTATCGACGACACACTCAACACGCTGTCTAGAGTTCAGTCAGTGGTTTTCCATCTTGGACGTGAAGACAGGTATTGGGAAATGGTTATTCATAAAAAAAGCAAGGAAAATACAGCTTTATCGATCCACAGTGGCCTCTTTCTGTTTCAGGTCATGCCATTTATACTCTGTAATGTACCAGCAGCGTTTGAAAGACTGATGGATCTGATGCTCCAAGGCTTGACATGGAAAACTTGCCTTGATCATTTAGACGATATCATAGTTATCTAAAGACTGTTATAGACAATTTGGAAAACCTCGAGGAGGTTCTAATTACAATTTACGATTCGCAACTGGAGTTGAGCCCGAAGAAATGTTCTCTATTCCACAATAATCTATTGAAGGCTATTGACGAGTACCACACAGACTGGAACCAGCGTATACCATTATTCATAATGGTGTATAGGCCATCAGTACACGACACAGCCGGCATGACTGACTCTAGCAAAACCGATAGTTTGGCGAGAGATTCGTCTTCCTTGGGACTTGATGTTTGGATCATCCGAGACTCAGGTCCATGAGCGGCAGAAGTAATCCTCGCATTCAGAAAACCAACTACGAGAAGTGAATCGCTTAAAAATATGACGGCTGAAGATAATGTAAGGCTGAAGACGCGTAGGCAATGACAGAATTAAAACGCAGTATGACATTCGCAGCAATCGTTTGGGCTTCTAAAATGGAATCAAGTTTTGGTTGTATAGCAAAATTGAATGCTAAGGGCATAAAAATGCGCAAAATGCTTACGCTCAGAGTGGAATGGCATTGTGGAGGAAGTCCCTTCGAGCATAAAAAGAGAATTGTAGTTATCAGCGACAGTGCAGCTTACTTATGGATATTATTTATAATTGTAACCAAAACTCGCGTACTATTAAGGTTTGTTTGTTAAATGTGTATCCACAAAATTTTGTCTGTCTCTCTATCTGTCTTTCTCTCTCTCTCTCCCCCTCCTCTCGCTCAAACTCTTTCTCTTTTTCTCAGGGTAGTTTCAAATTTTATTTATGAGGCAACATATATCCACTTTGAAAGCGTGAACATTTAATTTAAGAAAACAATATTTATTTTATAATTGTAAACAAATCAGATAAAAAAGTAATTTAAGTAGAACATTTATTTATTCATGTTTACAAACAACAGGTTAATAAGGGAGTTAAAAAAGTATAATTAAAACAGTAGATGTATTGGAATATGTTGCTGTTGCATATCAAAATGTTTGATAAACATGTCTCCTGGTGTTTTGGTTCTGCTTTGTCAACTGTTGAGAGGTAAAAAAAAACAAAAGCCTTCCTACCAGCTCTTATCACAATGGAATGTGCGAACTGTTTATTTTAACACCTTAATTACACTGTCTCTAGGTTATCATTACGTAAATGAACGAGTGCTTCCTATTAGCTTGCTTGCGAAAATCTTTCCATCCTGTACGTACAACAAATATGTGTATCAAGAAGAAGGAAAAATTAAGATATTTTAAACAGTTATTAGGAAAATAATATCTTTTAAGAAGATCTTTCTACCCCAAAAGTGTTACGATAAAAACAGACGAATGATAAATGAGATCATTCATTTTTACAAGCTGGCAAAACAACGTTTTATGGTAAAAGTTAAAGTTGTAACATGGGACATTCAATATTTTTTCAGTTGTGTTCGTTTTAATATTCTACTTCATCTTATTATGAACCAATAAAGGCGCTCGGACGCGCAAGTGCACACAGGCACACGCACAAACATACATTTTACATCATAATATAAGTACAGTATTATTTTATTATGTTAATAATAAGTTGAGGTAACAATAACAAAAGCAAGTCTGAGATAGAACTCAAGACAAGTAATTAACAACGTAACTAAAACGTGACACGCATGTTGACAATCCCTTCACTTGACTAACTTTCCCTAAAAGCTGATTCTCCGTTACTCTCTCGCCACTTGAAATCTAAAGTGAACTTGTCCATGCATAAACTGGTTTCTGCTGCTTTAACTTTTTATATTGCTATACATGCCAAAGCGTCGTCGTGGACGCTCCCGGAAACTTTGAACTAACTGGGAAGGGCCTTATACTGACAAAAAGAGAATCAACAATGTTGTTAATCAGATCCAGAAGAAAGAACATCGAAAATCCAAGGTCATCCACCTGGATTGTCTGTCCAAGTGTTACTGCACAGTCGGATTGCCAGTTAGGGACAAACATGCTTATGACACTTTAGGCTATGACACTTAACACGGAAATATTTTTCGAATGCTATTTCTCAGCTCACAGCGTCACCAGCGCGTGATGAGAGTACAGCGCCCGCGGCGTGAGGTGGTTGCTTCTGCTGCCGCTTAAGCTATCCCACCCACCAGCGGCACACGTTCTACAAGACGCCTCTTCGTTGATGAAGGTGCTGCTGTCGCTGGTACTAGCGGTGCCGGTAATCATAGAGCCGAGTATGTACGCGATGAACTAAGTTTACTTTAAAGTATTTTATATGTGTGTATTTGATTTTTGTCCACAGTGATGTTTCTTTTTGCCCACAGTGATCAGGGCGTCCAACAACAATAACATCAACCCAAGGTTGCCGGCCCGAGCCGGAAAGTATGCTTTCGAGTGACTTAGTAATGACTCTTGTACTGATGGGTTTACAACGGATGTTAATGGTGTCAATTTTTTCAGCGGCAACCCGCATTCCATAGTGACCGCTTTCAAATCGTCGTTGCCGTCGGCATTGGTGCTGCGACCGAACGATGAGGTGTAAGTTTTCATATTTTTTTGTTTGTTCGTGAGTTTCCGCGTTTTTGTTGTATACGAATGTTATACAAAGTTTTTGTCCCTGCAGTGTAATCGCTAGGCCCGGCGTGAACAAATAGAAGCGGTGAGAGTACCATATCAGAAACCGCGGCTGTCCCTGTGGAAGACCCGCTTCGCGCGGCCACAAGAACCTTGACGAGTGTCTCCGTCAAGGTTATCGACGTGGTGGACCCCAGGTAACGTGACCCGTTGAGTTCGCTTACTCATTAGATGTGGTTTTTGCCCACTTGGCGCGTCGCACTAGATGATGCCTGCCCTGTGCAGGAAACATGCCTGCAGCATTTGTCTGCAGATTTATGTGGTGGGATCGCGGAATCTAGGTTTTCCGTGTTTTTCCGTGTTGACACATGTTTCATTACAATTGTGTGATCGCTAGCGGGAAAGGGCGCAGATCTTAGGTGCCGAGATGGCGCCAATGTCATAAATACACCTTTCGACACCAAGCCCATCCGTTTTACGAACAAAAGTATTTTTTAAGGTACGTTGCAGTCACCATATAGGCCTATCCCGATTGTGATTATTATATAAATTTCCTTATTGTGGCTATTATATAAATTTAAAAGTAGATTAAATATTCTCTGTGTGATGCTTGGTTGCGTGTGTGTGCATGTGCGCGCGTGTGCGTGTATATAGTCTATTGTATAATGTTTAAAAGTTTTATATTAAGCGTTTAATTTTAAGAATCATCCTTTTACATGAGGAATGCGTGTGTGTGCGTGCATGCGTGTTACTTTTTTGCGAGCAAAAGTCGAAGCGATTTTCAAGACCTGGTGTTTTATTTTATACATATACACAACTGTGAACGTTAACGTTATTTTTGACATCCATCAAACGTGTCATTTTATCTAACAACGAGCTAAAATTTCTTCACACACACACACACACACACACACACACACACACACACACACACACACACACACACACACACACACACACACACACACACACACATGTATCTTAAGTTACATACAATTATTGGCAACTACTGCAGTGAACATCGACGTCAGTTTGGTCGATAGCGATCAAGAGTGCAATTTTATCCAACAACGAGCATGACTTTTCTCATACACATACATACATTAAGTAACATTTCTTCAAACCTCTTACTACGAGTATCAAGAGAAGAAGAAGACAACATGCGCGGGCGCACGCACACACACACACACACACCACACACACAATATGGGGAAGGAATAGTCGAAAACAACATACATACTAAGAACATTCATTCCCGCCTTGACGTAGAATTTTCCATCACACTTTTCTTCTTCTATAACCTACTCCATTCACGAGCGAATTTTCTTCTCCCCTATTATAAGTTGGTCATACTGACACTCGCCACACGTACATTTCAATTTTACACCAATCGCAACCAGTCACGCCGTGACATCAACAAAATTAAACATGAACGACTTCACCGCCAGATTCAAATCTTCCGTCCTAAGCTAACACTTCCCACTTAAACATGGCCGACTAATTACAGCAATTCCCGCCAGTCCCGTGGTAACATCAAGATTGTGACGTGTTACCCACCATGACCATGTGGTACCCTACTACAGTCACGTGAACAATTTTAAATTTTCCCACCAGTCACGTGACAAGTGGAGTAGATCTGTCATTTTCTCCCTACCCTTGTACAAAAATAATATATTCTGACCTATAGGACAAATTACTCAAGAATCTAGAAATAATTATATTAACTGGCTCTGAGAAGACTCTTGGAAAACAATCAGCAGAAAAAAGACGATGGAAGATGTATTCTTTCCGACTCTTCATATCATTAGATCCAATTGTACTATCTCTGAGAAAAGTAGTGCAAAATATTTAAGAAACAAAAACACTATTTCCTTATCACCAGAATAGTGCAGTTACTAATTACTTAAAGTGAAATGAGTCATGGAGTCTCGAGTGGTTCTACTTCACAGTTAACTGCATAACACTAAAGCATAATTTTTAAAAATTGTTACTTTTATACGAAATGTTTTACGAATTAACAAAATGTCAAAGATACAGTAAAACATAACTATCTATAAATATGTATTTTATTTCATTACAAACCGTTTATTAACGATCATGACAAGAAAAGGTAATTTTTTTTAAATAAGTCAAAAATGTTTAAGTTAAATTCATAATTAGCAAATTTGGAAACGCTTGGACTATACATTCATTCAAATTAATAGTTTGTCAAGAGACATATACGCCATAGTAGTTTAGTATTTTACTTTTTATTGTTTGAACCTCATATTTTTAATGAACGATCTTAAAAATGTCACAAAACATAATTTTCTGTAAATATAAAATCTCCCTTTCATAATTTGGCCATGTTTTTGTGGAGTTCGAACCACTGTGCGTCACCCAGAGCAACCGCTTCCCATCTTCTTATGCTTCCTGAGAAATTGGCCCTTGCCAAGAATATCTTCTTTTGTAAGGAATATGATATTTTGGAAGTTGCCAACGTTATTAGCCCTATTCGTTAACCTGCGTACAACGATCCCGACAGAAAAGCTTCTCTTGTTTTCATCTTTCATACATCTTATAGAGTAAACTAGGCCTGCAGAATAACTTCTCTAAAGCGTGTCGTTGTAATTGCGACGTGTAACTCAATTGGTCTTCGAAGAATTCCCTGAGTTCGTAGTCCATCACAAGTCCGACCAACTGCTTGTTAACGAAACCCATCTTGTTGTATACCATTACACAAAGAAAAGTGGTGCAAAATATTGAAGACACAGAAACACTATTTCTTTGTCGCCAGAATAGTGCAGTTATTAATTCCATAAAATGAAATAAATCATAAATTTTGGAGTGGTTTTACTTCACAGTTAACTGCTTCAGGGATGTTTTCTCAGAGATGACAGATCTGCCAATCCAGCGGGGGTGATACTGCCAAGCTTCAAGGAGTTTTTGGAAGCGTCCTATTAGTCCCTTCAAACAGTCGGCAGCTGAAGCTCTATACGTCGACCAGGGAACAAGGGAAGGTCATCTGAATTGCAAACACACCGACTGGGGTATTCGCATGATTACTACGGCCAAAAGGACATAAGTACTTCCCGGCCTACAAACTGCGACCCTATAGGTCAGGACATCCGTCGCATTACTCTTTCGCAAAAAGTGCACAACTGACGTATACTAGACATCGCGATTGTCAAAGATGTATCCGAGCGTGGTAACTATGTTGATAGTGGTATCATCGACATTATCCCATAGTCGTGCACGTGGCCATCCAAAACACTACTGGGAGAGAAACAAGGTGGTCAGTAGAGTGGTATCGGCACGAGCCTATCCTGTGTCGAAGGCTTCCTGAACCGATACCGCTGGACTCTGTCTACCACATAGACGAAGCAGTTGCCGCGTTCAATAAGCCGCTGTCTTTTTTGTCGAGCAGTGCTTCTGGCCCAATCTCACGCTTGTCTATCATGGGATCCCGGAGGTAATCCGTCTTCTAGACTTAGAGAATAACTTCTTTTAGAGACAGTAATAACAAGCACGAGATCCGGCTTACATGGTCAGCTTTAATCGGCATTCGGTGTCACGTCGTCACATGCAGGATTCTGACGAAGATTCTGAGAGTTTGCTAATACAAGAATTGCCATAGTCGACCGGAGGACAGTTCCGTGTTCAGAATATCAACTGTGTCGACCGGAAAAAGACGCCGACTTATATATCTAACCATCACTGGGCTTCACGAACAACCCCTTGTTAAGCCGGAAGACAAATTCGAGAGTTTGGTCGAGTGTTTGAAGCGACAGTAGAGCGACGGAGCATCGAAGAAGACGCGAACAAAGAGGTAGAGAACCTCATATTGGAGATCCGCCCACCAAAGTCCATACGGATTTCAGGACACACACCGGAACACCCAGAAGGACCAGTCTTAGGGAAAACCTATCCTAGCTGGGTCAATCACAGCCACCATGAAATCATTCCTCAAATCCTGAACACCAGGCCGGTCTGATTCACGTCTTGTAGTACCATTTTTGAGTACTCGCTGACCAAAATGACGACCCTCGAAGTCCAGAATCGTCACAGGCCCAACCTCCGGGGTCGATCCACGGGATCTCCCTTGGAGATCTACGGCTTTTCCTTTAAATTCTGGAGGCGGCAAGGGAACATTATTCTACCAGGCTAGTGGTAAGACAGGTTGCCGTATCTCCCCTTCACGCTCGGTTCAACTTAACACTCCGCCGACTCAACGCACGTCAGTCCGCTGATGAGTGGAGTACAAGCGGCCCGAACCCGATGATCCTAGAGTTCATCTGTGTACCTAATGGACATCACGGACTGGCGCGACAAGTCCGGCACAGCTATTAACCAGCAACTGTGCACCTCTTGCCGTTAGCGCGAGAGATACGCACTTTTCCCAACTATCATTGCCGGTACTCGCTGCCGTCACGTTTTAAATGGCATACATTACAGCCGAAGGGCTAGTTCACTACCGCACCCACACCGTGTTGGTCCGAAACGGCGATCGTAGGGAGCCACCGGGTAAGGCGGTGAAGGCCCACAACCTGACGCAACTACGAAAAAATCCCCAGGTCCTCGTTCACGGGGTGTTTGCAACGATAATGTGCACCGAACACGCCGAACGTCTAGGACTCCTAAGAGGAGCTAGAAGATTGGGATTCACACTTTGACCCCCCGCAGAGTCGTTGAAAGACGGTGTTACGAATGCCTCTATACGAAGGCTTTCGGGCACGGGAGTTTGCTTTCTGGTCGACCTGTTCCATTTCTG
This sequence comes from Magicicada septendecula, assembly GCA_034769895.1. Classification (NCBI taxonomy): domain Eukaryota; kingdom Metazoa; phylum Arthropoda; class Insecta; order Hemiptera; family Cicadidae; genus Magicicada; species Magicicada septendecula. The sequence goes on from CM068367.1 coordinate 900,177,809, forward strand.
CTTACGGTTTGCTACTTTCCATGAAACTGGCGCCAGGCGACAGTTATAGTGATCTCGTAGTCGGGGAATATCAGAAACTTGTTGGAAAACATCCCTGCTTACAGTTGGTAGATAATCACCGAGCTATTGGTACAGCGGCGACTACAGGATACTTAAAGCGGTTCGACGTACTAGTCCCCGAACAAATCGGATTTCGCGCGGGGCACTCTTCAACTAATGGCTTCGTGGAGACAGTTGCTTAGGCCGTTTGCTTACGAGAACAGACTGTTGCCGTCTTCCTGGATCGTAGTTAGCACCCTGGATTTCCGCGCAAAGAAAGAGAATGTCTGCTGCCGGAACGCTACGCTTAGCTGACTGCTAGGTTTCATAGGAATAGGATTATAATAGCTCGTAAGAGTGGACAGTGTTGTTTCTTCAGGTAGAGCCATTACCACTGGTGTATCTCAGGTCACAGTACTAGTTCCCCTGATTGTATCTGTTTACGTCCACGATGTACCCAATTTGTCTGAAATCTGACTGGCCATCTTCGGTGATATCACAGCAGTGTACTCTACCGATCGTAGTGTTGAAATGTCCATAGTTTGCCTCCGTGAACAGCTGGAAGCATATGTTTAGTAGGCGAGAAAAAGGAAGGTCTGCATCAACGTGGTCAAGAGGGCGGCTGTAGTCATTTCCAAATGCAAAATGCAACGTCCCTCCCGACGCTGCAAAGGCGATACCCGTCTCCTTTGGTCTCCCGGCCTGAAGCATCTAGGGCTTCAACTTGACGTCTCACCTGGCGTACGTACTCCGAGCAAGTAGAGTAGAAAACAACCCGTGAACTACATTTTGTCCACTGCTTTAGTAACGCCATGACCCACCGCCTAGGCAAACTCACCTTACCACGTATGTGAGATCGATGGTTACCTTCACCCTCTCACTATGGGGATACTTGGGAAAAACAACATAAGCAGAAGCTCCAGTTTCTCACTGATGACGTTTGCAATTATATTATTACTTCAAAGCTCATTACCTGGTTAGAAGTTCTAACCAGACCATCTGCACTGCCCTCGTGTCATTCCCTGAAGGACCATACGGACACTTTCTCAAACGTCCAAACTCCACTGTGCACGATACCAGCGCAGTCCTAAGTGTGTGCTGGGCAGGAACCACTAAGTGTGCTGCGATCGGAGGGAGCCACCGGGTAAGACGGTATAGGCCCCAACCTCACGCCTCTGGGGGAAAACCCCATGTCACCAGCCCGCGAAGTGTTTGGAGCAACATAGTGCACCGAACAGGTCGAACGTTTAGGACTCCAAAGAGTTGCTAGAAGACGCGATTCAAGATTACGTCGACAGCCGATCCCCACCAAACCGAATTGAATTCAGTGCATACCCGTAATAAGCTTATTAGAACCCCTAAAAAGCGAACCCATTCATCTATTTAAAGTGAAGTTGAAAACGACCCAGAGAATATTAAAAATTACTTTTTGTACGAAACTGTGGCAAACATCAAAGAAAAAGTCTTTTAATTGGCAGTACACGACGCAAAATTAGAGTACGAGGGAACTGTAATTATAGCATCGATCACGAACGGTTCTTTCAGGCTGCCGCTAGTAAAGAATTCTGAGAAAACAACATCTACCATTCACATATTACAGTTTTCTCATTCAAAAAGTAAATAACAAGCAAAGTTTAATCAGAGTTTTTTTCACATTAAAACGATGCACGTATTATCATTTTTACTGTACGTAAATATTCATGTTTTCTATAACCACGTGTATACAAAACAATACAATGTAAACACTCTGGAAAGTTCTGGACGAATTCGAAAATATATAAGCTACGCTTAAAATTTAATAAGCAATTTGTATTTATAAAAAACATGCCTGGTCATTTGTGCAAGCTTTGTAAAGCGTTATACAAATCTGGACACAGCGATACTATTCTTTATCATTGATTTGCATATGGTACAACCATTAAAAAAAGAGTAAAATATTTTTGCAATTCTGCTTGCAAAGTATAGTCAGTGCAGTCAATTTAAGATAATTTAATGCCTTTAAAATTGTTCAAACTTCAAGATTTAACAATGTAAAACATTGTTACAACATTGTTAAAGTTCAGTATACTTTAACATTTAATATAACTATTAAATTAACAAGTTTGCCTTTTTTAATGACTGAACTAAAGGGATCATTTACTTTCTGGAAGTTGCCAAGCAAATGTTGAGAGAATAATGAAAGAATACAAATATTTTAATCTTTAAAATAGGCTAGATACCTGTTATTCCTTCATGCAACTTACTTCGGTCGCTAGGCACGACGCGTTTCAGGATCAAGGTCCCATCTTCAGGTGATGATCGCTTGGGTCGAGCTCGTCAGTTCATAAAAACGCATACATAAAAAACACTGAATTCAACAAACACTCATACTGCGCTAGGGGACGATGCGCATCGTCGAGAAAGTAAACGTGCACTGGACATATAAAGTGCAATGCAGAGATAAGTTGGTAGTATTCCTCATGTCTGTACCAGTTTTTGTATCAACTTATCTCCAGGCGCAAGAACAAAACTCAAATTCCGAACAGCGCGGTGCTTAATACTGACAGATATATATCGGTAGAATACACATCTTTGTTGCCTAATATTATAAAAACTAATTGAAGAAATATAATATCGCAGTTAACTTTAGGACAAAAATAACAATGAAGATACACAGAAGCGTAGAGACACGCTCTGGCGTTTACAAAATTGTGTGTGATGATTGCGACATGTTTTACATTGGCCAGACCGGGAGACGTTTTGAAGAGAGGTTCAAGAAACACCTGCCCATGAATAATGTAATAAACAGTAAATCGACTTACGCGTAACACCTGATTGATTGTGATCACAGTTACACTGACTTCTCTGTTAATCTTAAACCCATACACTATTGTAAAAAAGGCCGACATATGAATGCATTAAAAGGGTATGAGATATGTAAAGCGGCCAGGTCACAGAAATAGTGCCTTTTGAACGATATGGTGTCGTTAAAATCCAACGCGCTCTTCGATACTGTGATACAAAAACTGGCACAGACATGAGGAATACTACCAAATTATCTCTGCATTGCATTTTATACGGCCAGTGCACGTTTACTTTCTCGACGATGCGCATCGTCCCCTCGCGCAGTATGAGTGTTTGTTGAATTCAGTGTTTTTTATGTATGTGTTTTTATGAACTGACGAGCTCGACCCGAGTGATCATCACCTGAAGATGGGACCTTGATCCTGAAACGCGTCGTGCCTAGTGAACAAAGAAAGTTGCATGAAGGAATAACAGGTATCTAACCTATTTTGAAGATTAACTATTGCAACTTGGTAACCATACACACAATGAATACGAATATTTTGTATGCACGGAAGGCAACATTCAGTAAAGAATTTGTTTTTATATGCCTTAAAGAGCAAATGAACAAAACCTTTAAAATATATACAGCTAATGATTGTGTGTAGATCCCACTTTCCTAAACACAAGGGCTTGAACGTCCGTATCTTCGTGTATAGGGAATGTAGGCTTAAGCGTCAGCTTGGTCGAAAGCAGGTATAGTTTTATTTTCTATTAGTTGTAAATTTTAACTCTCAATACATCATATAGTCTGCAAAATACCTTAAAAAGTATTAATATTTCTTCTAATTTAAACGCAAAACTGAACACTCTTCGTTATTAACCTGAACGTCTATGCCTAAGCCATTGTTTTAGATCAGCATATGAACACTGAAAATTTATTTTATACGTTAATCTTCATTCTTGAGACATTCAGTTATCAGAAATAACAGCTATAGGACTACTTTAACGTGAAAAAAACATTTAGATCTTATAATTAGTAACTATGGATTTCACAAAACAGAGAAATGTAGACACTAAGTAAACAAATTTAATTGTAATAAGTTCGAGCTACATTGTAGGTCTTAGTACATTGGACCAATTCAAAGGTCGCTTAATGTACAGATACGATCACCTAAAGATACATGTTTCTGTATTAGACTTACTTGTGATGAATGCTTAACGCACAAGATAAATGGGGAGGTCTGTAAAATTTACTACACAAATTACAATGCTAATTACAATTTTGAAACTTAAAAACTCTATTTTAAAACTACAACATAACAAAATGACGAACCACAGGCTTGGGAAATGTTCATCTTAAAATGTTTCACTTAGTATGACTCAGACATTACATTTCTAAACAACAGGAGGAATGAAAGTCTTAAAAGCAGTGAAGAAGTATGCAGGTATTCATAATTAAGTTTAAAAATTAATCCAAACCTTTGGCCCTTTAAACGCTTTAGCTATATAAACAATAATTTGTGTTTTACCGTATCATTATTATTGTTATACACTTGTTAAATCGAATCTGCAAATACTCTGGATTGCAAATATTCACACTTAAGGCTAAGGTGATGACTTTTCGTGGAACTGATCTCGTACGGCCAAAAATTGTTATAGATGGTACTGTCTTGGGAACAAGTTAGCAATTTTGAATACCTGGGCTACAGTGTGTCTAATAATGCAAGCAACGACGTTGTAAATAAGTTGCATAAGTTCAACCTTATGTACGGAACCATTAGGCAAACCCTTAAGTCAGCAAGTAAAGGAACACGTCTAAAATCGTCAACAGGGTGATGGCTGTCCTTTCCCACACTTCTGAGAATTGGACGTTAACGAAAGGCCAGGCCAATCGCATCCAAGCGGCTGAAATGGGATTTTTCAGGCACGTGGCAGGGTATACTCTCCATCATCATAGAAGAAACACAGAGTTACGGCAGGACCTGAATGTTATGAGTATACTCGACAGGATCACCCAGTATCGACTGAATTGGTGGGAACATCTATGCCGAACGGATGACAGCCGCATCCCCAAACAACTATGAAACTATAAGCAGAAGGGACGGAGAGGTGCGGGACTCCGAGGAAGCGCTGGAGTGACCAGCTCTGATCTTTGTCTTTTTGAACCGGAACAAACCATCCTTGGTTTATTCTTTGAAGATAATGATGATGATTATTATTATTATTATTATATTTATTATTATTATTGTTATCATAATATTGTCACTACACCATTGTTAACCTCTTTAAATTCTAATATCTAATTCCACCGGCTGATGTTTTGTCTGTCACAGGTTTTTACAAATCTATAAATACAGCGTCATATATGATACAATTGCCGATAATATTAGATAAATAGTAGTTACAATGTTTAGTGATCAAGATAATTACACTGTTTTCATCAATATGTTAAATAATAATAATTTCTTTTTATAATAATTGATATACTATAATATTAAAATATCTTTGTATATATAAATATCTTTTCCTTTGTTTTTATCAAACATGGTACTAGACAGAATTCTTGCAAACTAATTTTCTGCATTAAATTGTTTAACTCGAAAGTAGTAAAGAATTGCTACATTCATATTACTGGTATTGCTTCCAGTGATAATTCATTCAAAATTTTTTTTTAATCTCTCTTTCTAAAGGAAAAAGTTTTATTTCTCTATCACTATCATGCCAATAATATCGTTATTTATTTGTTTAATATTGCAACAGTACACAGGATATGTAGTCAATTTAAGTGGAATACTAATGCTATAATATAACATTTTCTGATGGCCATAGATATGTTTTAAATTGAATTTGTTCTTTCGTTGTAAACTAGTCATAAGTTTTGAACCAAGCTATGTTTAAAAAAAGTGTGTTATGTCAAAATGTTCACAATTTTATTCTCTTTTATGTCATGTGAAATATTTGTGTGTAAGTGCGCGGGTGCGCGTGTGATTTACATTTTATTTAATAACTTCCAGGAAAATTAACATTTCGTTCTAAAACTTGGACAGAGTACTTTCATGGTTATAAGCTACATTTTTAATATACTCAGTTCTCCACAATTATAATTTTTATATGGTTTTTTAATGAATTCAATCTTCTTTTATTCTCGTTATCTTCAAGAAAGTAATAAAATTTATAGATTAGATATAGACAGGCCTTTGCAGAATCGGACAGAGTTTAAGCGTGATTTCCATCTAGCCTATATGTGTTCTCAACTGTGACGTTGCTAAAGTTTCAACCAATCAGAGGGTCTAAAATTTATTCAGTTTGGTCCTCTATCAAGAACACTTGGCGTAGTTTCTTATAAGGATTCGTTATTGAAAGACGTACTCGCAACCACGAGTTTTTCGTGACAGACAGGTCGTTTTCCTTTAAACTTCGAAGTTGGTTCACGGCTCGAGGTGTTCAAAACCATTACCACTTACAGAACTCAAATAATAAAAAAAAAATATGATTCTAGTGCTTTTCGCGTATAGTGGAAGATATCCGCTAGGTACAAAATATCTACCGAGATATTTTGAGTTGCGCGAGAACACTTCAAGAATCCGGAGTTTGAGTAAGATCAATACACACAGATCTATTTTACCCAGTTTTAAAATCCTAAAGAATAATTAAATTTAAATTGTAATCAATAACAGTTCGTATCGCAGTGTGCGTGGGTGCAACGATGTGAATTGTCAGCATTAGTGATCTTTGAACGGTGTACGGACAGAGCTGTAGCAGTCATCAGTCGAACTACGTGCGCGGAGCGTCGAGTGGCTACGAAAACAGAACAAGTAACATAGTTGTAAAGCAAGCTCATAGACTCAATTTTTAAAGACAAATTTTTAAATATAAACAGTTTTATAGTATAAATTTATAAGACAATAGTAAATTTTAATGTTTTAATATAATAAATTGTCCTACCTCCAGATATAAACTCTGTTGTAATAATATCCATATTACCTATCTATCCAGTTTTAAATTGTATCGTTGAAATATATATTGCTGCTCGGCAACTAAGGTCTTTAGTCTAACCACGTTTACCAGAAGAGTTGCTTTACGGGATGTTTTCTTCTCACCTATATTTTAGCTGACTCACCGAAAGTGAAACTTCGTATACACTAAGACTTAAAACAATATTTTCAAAGTCTATACAGTATTCCTGCTGCTCTAAGGAAATACAGAGTTCCGTCTATTACTAACTGTTTGTTTTCGAGGTCTTCTTTCAGGTTACCTTTCACTCTATGTCTCCGCGTCAGTTCTGCGAGAGCACTACAGTCTTCGATTATGTGTTTCACTGTAAGTCCTCCGCTACAAGTGCAAACGAGTTACTTTTGTCCTACGAAGGAAGTACGAAGACATCAAGTTCGTGTGCCCAACGCACAGTCCGGTTATGCAAACAATACCGTTATTATTATTATTATAGTAGTAGTAGTAGTAGTAGTAGTAGTAGTAGTAGTAGTAGTAATAGTAGTAGTAGTAGTAGTAGTAGTAGTAGTAGTAGTAGTAGTAGTAGTAGTAGTAATAGCAGTAGTAGTAGTACATTTTTAATTTTTAATTTCAACATCCCATAAACGTCTACAGATTTGTACAGCTTTATAATTACAGTATTAGCTTTATTACAGTATCTTCTGTGACAGGCTTGGATAAATTTGTTAGATACACAAAATTGTAACGATTTTTGTTTTTAATATGTTCATAAATATTAAAAGAACAATCATATAAGTGTAAATTTATTGTGTAATAACTGATTAACTGCATTATACAAACATGTTTGTTTACATAAAGAAATGTCTTTGCATTAACTTGTTTACCTGATTTAAACATAATATTTTCTTTGTGTGAGGCATTCTCGTATATTACGTATATTGTCGTATATATACGATATCACAACATGCAGCAACATTAATAAAATCATTTATTAGCTGGTCTTTGAAACTGTAGCGTATGTGTTCTGGTTATATTCACTATTTTTATTTTATAATTATGTTGAAGCGCAAAATTTCTATGGCCTGTCAAACGTCATCATCTCAAACACTACGTTATTGTCGTTAGCCTATTCGTATATTAAGGAATATTTCTGAGAATTTGTACGTTTTTACACAATATTCATTAGTTCAATTACTTTTTATGCTTTCACAGAATAATGATAACCGGTTCTCTTGGTTGACACCTTTTCTTGTTAATATTTTACGAACACGTTTTACAAAACTCTTAAAAACTGAAATAAATATAATATATCTTATTTCTGCAAATTTAATTGTCGCCTGTACTTTTCCCTTTTACTTAGTCTGCTTGTCTACCATCATTTGTTGTTATTCTAATTTGCCAAACCATTTTGTGTCAACTCTGGCTAAGCTTTATGCCATGTCTGGTCACTATAAAAAATGCATCTATATTGTAAATCTTTCTTCCTGGTTTATACCGTTTTGATATTTCAAAAATCTAATAAATTATTTTCTTTTCTGATCTCTTGGAAGTTTAATAAGCGTAGTTCTGTACTGTTCGTTTCTGCCTGTGTGTTTTTCGGGTTTCTTTTATAAACTACATTTTATAAAACCTCTCCAACTCGGTTATGCTGACAATATGCTCGGATATCTCTTCATTTTATCTTTGACTACCCCGACTCTCCGTAAGCACTTTTGTTAATGGTTTGTTGTGCATACTGGAACAGCTCTTTACAGAGTACTATAATTTCACCATCTTTGAACATGTTATGTAGCACTGGGTTGCCATATGCCTTTCATGCCATTATCATTATATACGTCGTATAAACTGAACACTTTCCTTCAACAGTTTCAATTAATCATAAGACGTCAAAAACCTACGTACATTGTATATGTCTATAAGAGTTTCCATTAAAATGTCGTACAAAGTACTTGAAAATTACTCTGCTGTGTTAAACATTCTTTTAGTCAAAGATTACTTACCAGTTTTTAAAACGTGTTAAAAACCTCTCCACTATCTTGCTATACCCAACTGTGTCATCTTAAAATGTTCTAATTACCACTAAAATAGAACTTAAGTTTTAAGTTGTTTGTTAGTAAGGTATTAATAGTATTAATCTAATTCGGAGAGTTAGAAATTCTGATGTCAGGTACATTAGTTTATTCCTTTGGGAGTCACTTTCTCCTCGTTGTCAAGCGCTTGGTATCCGGACAGAGACAGGTGTCAAAGTCAATTCGTGTGAAGAGTAGTTGGTTAATTTAAGGTTAGTTCACCTCCATAGTGGACACAAGCATCCTTGGGGTAGACTAGGACTTAGGTTATTTCCAGCCTTACACAACAAAACTTAGACTGAATAATTTGTTATAGTGCTTACCTTCACTAATTGAATAATAACTTTCAAACATATTACTACAATACCACAACGCCACAAATATACCATGTAATATTTTATAATATTTCTAGCTGACATATAATTGTAATTCGTCCCTCAGTAATTAAGTTTAGACGTCGAGGTAATCGAAATTTGAATACATGTTGAAATTATCTTATAAATAAATAACCAACAGATTTACAAACTATTAAAATACCTTCTAAGTATGTAACTATTTTCCCTACCAACAATCTATTACAGTGTTTGGTATTCGTCATTTATTAAGCGAACCCAACAGGTTGTTCTGTACTACTTGACTAAAAAATAAACACTTAATGAAGTAACATTTATCGTCAGTGTAAAATGTATATATAAATACCACCAAAGTTCAATTTCCAAATAACAACTACAGTCAAGTGACTTAAATTTTAAATGACTATACAGGCATTATTTATCCATTTTTAAATAAATGCAATTCCTTTTAGTTTTTAACTACGTACTACTATTGTAGATAACAGAAATGGTCCATTTATTTTCTCTGCTTTTCTTGCTATCTCTTGTTTTATTGCTACAATATGTTTTACCAATAATGGAAAAGCAATATTTTGTTATGTAAATAATGGAAAACAGTGCAAAAGGTAAACATTAAGTTTCATAGCAATGATTATTAATTGGGAAATGTACTCGATAAATAGTTACTAAATTTAGATAATGAAAGATATAAATCATGTTACATCTAGATATATTATTTGTTCATAAAACCATCAACAAACAAAAAAGAAGCTGAGCTAAATTTTCAGTAACTCTAGTCTACATACATGAATAAAATATAACTTCGAAATCTGGATGGTGGAACAAAGTCCCTTTGTAATACCTTCATTTCTTTACGAATACACTTCACCTGCAAAGTCGATGTAGAGATGTGAAGATTAGTGTTGCTATCTGAAACAAGAGCATGAAAATTAACAAGGCGCTCTATAATATTTTTAAATTAAAAATGTGTAAAATGAATATAAGTGCCTATTGTTACTTAGTACGTTTCAAGTATTAGCATTTTAACATCATCTTTAAAGATTTCACTCAGGAACTATTACAGCCTCTAGAGGAACTAATATTTTCTACCATTCTAAATAAAGTGATGTTAGTGCTCAAAATCATTTGCTGTCATACTTAACAAATTAAAACTTAAGGAGTATAAAAAAAAACAAATTTTCACAGGCTTATGATTACAGTGTCTTCCATTGCAGGCTTTAATTAATTGTTAGATACACAAAGTTATAATGCTTTTATGTTTTCAGTATGTTCAATAGTAATAAAAGAACAATCATTTGTAAATGTATGGAAAAGTTAATAACTTCAACACATTAGACAGAAACATACTTTATAATGGTCACTTTCATTCTATAATTATATTCTGGAGGTTAATTTGCTTGCTCTTGGGTAAATGTGTGACGAGATGACTAATATGTACTCTATATATTTCTATCATCACACAAATAAAATGCTGTATGACTCTGTGCTGTGTGGATGTAATGTCGCCTAAGGTTTCATAATAACATTATAATATATTAGGTTTAAATATTATATAGGATTTAATATAATTGTAATTTAGCTTGATATCCGTACTTGTTTGATTTACGTCTCAGATTTTCATTTATAAAACGAATAATAATATTTATGTAATACTAATTAAATATTTTACTTAAATTAGTTCACTTGTTACTCTATTTTATTTACTTTACAGTACATAAGTTTTATATACGCTGCACTGAATATGTTTGCTTTAACAGTACCTCCGAAGTAAATGGAATGAACACAGCTTTCAAACATTTATGGAAGTCACACTAGATATTTGTAAGGCATCTACAATAACACAATTTCGTCTGTTGGCAGATGACGTATCCTTAAACTTTGCTAAGGTATTGCCTGTTTGTCCCATTGCTGATTAAGTTAGGTAATCGTTTTATGAACTGTAAATAAGTGGGCAAACCGATGACTGCGAGCAATAGTTTGAAGTTGCAATATATTCTTCAAACTTCATAAATATCTTCTTTTAGTCATGTAGTGTTAAACGGTCATGTGTTAAAACGGTCATTTAAAAGTTAAAATGTTATATCTTTTAATATCAAAAACAAGGTTAGTATGTTTCTTTAATAACTACATAAACTACAACAGAATATTCATTTGATGACTCTAATCATTGTATTTTAAATTAAAAGAACCTTACCTTAATAAGCCAGTTTTTACACAGGAATTATTATAGTTTACAAAATAGTATTAATTTTTAAATGAAAGGAATTGTAAGGAATTTTTGAGTTTTGCGTTTACGTGTTAAACCAATTGTAAGTTTAATTCGCCACTTTGATGGTTCTTCATCATTCAATTATTAAAGTAAATCATTAGTTTTCTGCAACGTTCCGAAAATAATAATTATGTCTAATCATATTCTGAAATGTAAAGTCTCTTACAAGCAGTTCCAAAATTTGACATGGACCTGTTATTACAGTAATTTAACAAACAGTAAAATTTAATAAATTTTTAAAATAACTTTACATTTAATAATAGTCTTTTTTTATTTGTGTCGATCATCTGAGGACCACATGCCAACTTCAATTCTTTATTCCTTGTTCTTTTCTTTTTCTCCAATATTTTTTCATGTTTTCACAATGTCTCTTCTTCCCGTCTTCAGTCCACTTTGAACCAGCGTTTTTCTCTCTTCTACCCTGGACTCTTTCCATTTTTAACACTTTTGCCCGAAAAACGTCTCTTTCAGTTGCTTCTTCCGCGTTGATATTATTTTTGTGTAAATCCTTTTTAACTTCTTTAATCCAACTTGATATTTGCTTCTTTCCCCACAAATATTTGAAGATCTGAAATAATAGTCTTTATAAATTAAAACATTTATTTTTGAATTTTATAATCGTATTTTGATTCTAATAATGAACAAAATTTAAAAACATCTTCAAATAAACTAAAGCCAACTTTAGATTTAAGCCAACAGATCTTATATTTTCATTTACATAACGTATAATAATATTTGTATAATATTAATTAATATTTTATAATTAATATTAATAATTTAAGTACTTTTAAGTATGATCATTTTTAATTCTATGATTACATTCAGGAGTGTGGTTTGAATGCTATTAGTTGCTCTTAGCCCTGTGTGTGACAGTGTAACTAACATTTACTCTATATATTCCAATTACCACGCAATTGGAATACCATGACTCTCTGCTCAGTTGAAAATAAAATTACCTAAGGTGTCACATTGTTTTACTTCCATGTCCATAAGGAAATGGAATTATGGTGATGGCGAAAAAAAATCTTGTTCGAGACAAGTGCTGATTCTGATTGTACTACCCTCAAAACAGGAAGAAAAGTAATTTTTTGAAAGTGTCTGTGTGTGTCTGTGTGTCTATGTATAGAATGTTTTCTATGGCAAACGATAACTGTCGCAATTTCAAACAGAATTTTGTGTATACAGTCCTCAATTGTAGAGTACTCAAGGTCTATTGATTTTAGTGAAGATCGGTTAAGGGAAAGGGGTAGTTTACCTGCAACGTTTTATGTTTTAACAAGAGTAATTTTTACTTCCATGTTCCATAAGGAAATGGAAGTATGGTGATGGCGAAAAATCAAGTTCCAGATAACTGCTGATTCTGATTGTAATACCCTCAAAACATGAACAAAAGTCATTTTACTTCCATGTTCCATAAGGAAATGAAAGTATGGTCATGGCGAAAAAATCGTGGTCGAGATAATGGCAGATTCTGATTGTACTACCCTCAAAACATGAAAAAATTCATTTTTTGGAAAGTGTCTGTGTGTCTAACTGTCTATAGAAGTTTTTTATGGCAAACGATAACTCCCGCAAATTCAAACAGAATCAAATAATTTTTTGCTTACAGTTCTGAATTGTAGAGACCTCGAGGCCTATTGATTTTGGTGAAGTTCGGTTAAGGGGAAGGGGTAGTTTACCTGCAACCTTTTACGTTTTAACAACAGTAAAGTGCTTAATTTTGATAAAAAAAGTATCCTTAAAAGAAGGTCATAATAATCCACTGTAGAAAGGTAGATGAAATATCTATATAATTGTAAAGGGTAGTTGAAGGGGAACGGGATAATTTTTTATAAATTAGAATGGTAGTTGATGAGGGAGGAGATAATTTTGTATAAGTTTTATATGTGTACTTCTAGAAGAAGTAGTTTCTATGGAAACATTTTATTTCACTTTCACAAAATTCTATATTTTGTTAGGAATTATCGAACCGAATTCAAGTAAATGATTGGAATTGTATGAGTACCCGCAATACATTTCGATGTTTTTAATATGCGATTGTATCGATATATTACGGTGTGGAAAAGAAGAAGTGTACTAATTGTAAATTGCCCCATTTCTTAATGTAAAACAAAAATAAGTGTTGTTTTCATTTGGTTGTTAGGTAATAATGGTTTTGGGTTTTTAGTTTACTGCTAAAATAAATAAAAGCTGTGGTTGAGAAAACATAACAGTAAACGTGTAATACAGTGCTTATAACAGAGTAACACTTAAATTAATGAACCTAACGTTTTTAAGTTCACAAATTGGAAAAAGCAGCAGCAAATACAAAATGAAAAATACAAATATTTATGGTTAATGAAAAAACAAAAAACACTGTATTAAGGAATGACAACAAATGCTCTACAAATTGTACATAATGGATGTTTGTTTTTTGTTAGTCACAAAACGAGTACTTGTCGGAAAACGAATTTTACCATAAAAACGAGTTCTGCCACAAAAAAGTGACATGTAGGCCTGTAATAATAGGCAATAGGCTGACCCTTGGGCCACTCTCGCCTTACTTCGAGTTGGGCTTTTCGTGGTTTTAGAAAAAAATAGTTTTACATTACACACGTATTAATTTCCATGTATAATTTCAGTTTTCATGTTAACCAAACATTATCAATTTTTGGTATCACAGCCACGACCCGGTGATAAATTACTACTAGTCATTTACCATTAAAAAATGACAAACGAAATCAATTGCAATCACCAGCCAACTATTTTGCAACATACAAAATTAAAATTTGTGTAATTCTTTCACTACATAAAATGATATGTGCGATATTCACTACACATCTAAGCCCAAAAATCGCATTATCGAAATAACTGCAGGTACGCATAAAGGCAGTACCAAATGATTTTATATATAATCTGAGAGCATGGAAGTCATGTATGGTTCTCCATACCGATTTTTTCGAAAAGTGTGTGTGTGTGTGTCTGTCTGTCTATGTATCTGTCTGTCTGTGTGTAGAATTTTTTTTTGGAAACGATAACAACCGCAAATTCAAACAGAATCAAATTATGTTTTGCATACATCACTGAATTGTAGAGGACTCAAGGTCTGTTGATTTTGATGAAGATCGGTTAAGGAAAACGGGTAGTTTGCCTGCAACATTTTATATTTTAACAGTAGTGAAAGTACTTGAAAATTCATTTAAACTTTTTCAAACAATGGTAATTGTTAAAAATAAAATATTTTGTTGCCAGGCAATAAAATTATAATTTTTTTCATTTTAATTTAAATCATGTATGCGTGAAAATATATCGTTCCTGGCAGGCCAAGCATATCTCAATTATGTAATGTTTACGTTTCCAAAGTTTTATTATTGTGATTACCACAGTAAACTGGCAGGCAGGACACGCACACGCACACACACACAATTCGCGTTATTTTTGGCCTCACTCATGTTTATTTTCTTGCGTTTTCACGCTTTTTAAATGGAACGTGCCGAAACCCACACCAACACAACGCGTGCAAGCTAAAAAGTTGTCCAGCGTGGACAGCGATTTGCTTCCTGTGTATCGCTGGCCAGTGTAACTGCACGTGTTTACAGAGGAACGCTTCATAGACAGACTTTTGGTCTTTAGGGAATGAACCCTCAGCAAGATGCTTAGGGTCCATGAGAGACTTCGGAGCGCTCCTTCTTTTTCGCGTGTTTGTTCAGTGAAACGTACACTGTAGATTCGCAGCTTTACTCTGAGCAACGCTCCATAGGTAATGTTGAAAATTGTTTTCCACTGTGTACTCTCATACACACTAAAACCTGCTCTGATGTTTTGATTACGTACACAATAATATCAAACATTAACTTTTACAAGCCAGTAATTTTATGCATATTTTGAAGCAATTAATGTTTTAATAAATAAATACAATCTGTGTACTTATTCCTATTATGACACAGGAATTACAAAATAATATGTGCATGTGTGTACGTATGAAAAATATATAAATATTTGTCTCCTTTGGAAAATTATTTGCCTCTCCTTGAAAGTATTTTGACCTTCCTGATGGCTCGTTATTTACTAGCATGTGTGGAATATAGCATTTTGATATGGATCAGAATGGAGGGTGTGAAACAGAAGACACAAACGTATTAAGGAAGAAATATTTTCTGAGAAATTTAGAATTATACGGGTGAACAGAATCGCCGTTCAGGAATTCAGAAGACGAATGGAAAGAAAGAAAGAAAGACTCGATTTAAAAAAAGAAATATGTCTAGTATAGTATTGACAGGAAAGACTTTGATAACACTATAGACATCATTTACCCTCGACCGATAATTCGCAGCGAGAGTCCAATTTCATTACAGGAATCAGATCGCAGCTCCCTTTGGATTCGACCTATAAACACTTTATCAAAAAGTACAGTCCTTCCTCACGAAGGCTGAGGATAGTCTTCACCCACCTGACGTGGGGGTACCATTTTAGCTGATACGTCATTTCTTCAGAACTCAAGCATACACTTATTTAATTAATATTTAAATGATTTTAAATATAAGTTTTAGGACATGGTAGTCATGTATGGTTCTCCATACCAATTTTTTTAGACTGTTGTAACGTAAGAAATATCATAGAAAAACTAACACAAATAAGTTACGTATAATAAAAGAAAATTTACATAATATATTTTACATATAATAAATTACATGTAATAAATGAAGGAATGTTAAAATAAATAAAAATTGTACCTAAGCAAAACATATCTGGTAAAAATGGCATTGGATTGTGTGGGAATAAAAATTTGGATAGAGACTATATATATTGAATGTCTATGCAGCGGCGGATTATCCATAACGCTAGAGTATGCTGCAGCACCGGACACCAGGGCCTCAGCTGTCAGAGAGGGCTCCATCCACCAATAATCACAAAAAATTGTTAAAGAAAATAATTATAAAAAATGTTCTCAGTCCAAAATCATGAAAAGATGTGCACACACTTTTCGACGAGTTATGATGTTATGATTTTTTTTAAACACCTATAACATAAAATGTAAACGAAACATTTACGAAGTTCTTTCGTTTCCAAATTAAAAGAGAGCAATTTTCAAAATTTATAAATGGAGCCAAAAACTTAGGTTTATTCATTAACAAAGAATAATCTAATGAAAAAAAAAGGCAAGTAACAAGAAACCTATCAGACAAAGGAACACAGAGCATTTGTGTGGATCAGATAAGTTTAGAGTTGAAACCCTCTATAATACATAATACATAAACGTATAGCTGAATTGACTAAGCTGAAGCAAATCTTATGATCACATTACGCAATTGTTTGGTTTTCTTACGCAGTTATTAACCATGAAGAGTGCTGAGTTATAGTGAAAGCTCTTATAGAAGGTTACTCAAACGATTTCAATAACTATCTTCTAATAAACCTGAAGCACTTTGTACCACGAGTAAAATTGCAAGAAAGAAGTTTTTTTTCAAATCGTTCGAACGAAGATGATAGATTCCATGGTACTACAGTTTATCCGCAAAAGTATTAAACTGGATTATTGATTGTAAAATGATTTATGTATTTCCGAATATAAGCAATGCTTATCGTCTTGTACAATGTATAATAAATGTATATAATTATGAATACAATTTTCAGAAAACATTTTGTTTCAAATCTTTAGGCATGTAGAACAAATAATATTCCACACAAAACGAAAACAGTTAACAAGAACTAAAAATGTTAACACGATACTCATCTCCTGATTTGTCACAAAATGTCATACAATATGACAAAACTGACTGCTTGTGAAACACGTATTTCTAGTATTTAACAAATGTCCAAAATGTATTTTTGATTTAGAGAGACGGTGGCGGGTAATTAGTACTAAGAACTTTCAGTAAAATGTAACGAGGAAATGTACGCAGGTTAGCAGTAAATTAAATTACTTTCGACTGCCTCAAATATAGGATAATACTGTTAATCGCGATGAAATCATGATTCTCTGAAACAAAAAAATATGTTCGCAATATATTTTAAATACAGGAGCGTTTAACCCACGTAATATCTAAATAATCGTGGTATAAGAAGAAGCGACACTAAGTGATATTGCTGTTATATGGTAACACATTTAAACTTTTATTTTAAAACATCTAAAAAATAAACAACACTGAAAATAAAAGGAAAAAAGTTTTCTATAGACACCTTAGAAGAATGGGACCAGCAAGTTAAGCAAATAACATCACCTTTGGAGAGAATAAAAATAACTGTGGCTGAAAAAGTCAATTCCAATCTAGAAAAATTTGAAATCAGTAAAATGTCACAGGAAACAGGAAAGTTTGTATAAAAATATTACGAAGATGAAGACTGTGCCTAAGAAGAGCCAAGAAGAATAAAAAAGGTGACGGTTATCGAAAGAAATAGTAGCAAGAGTGAGCCAGAGAATGAAGGAATACTAGCAATCGAGAAAAGTACTTCAGAGTGTGAGGGGATTCTGTTACCGCAGCTTATTGATGGCTGAAGCAAAAATAGAATGAAGAATTTCTTTAACTATAAAAATAGTGTCAAAATATTTTGGTAATTCCATTGCTAAAGTAAAGAAATATAGTGCATTTTAAATAGAATTCTTATTTCTAAACTTATTAATTTCTAGACGATTTCGTTTTTATAACACTTAACTTGCTGATATACACGTTTAAGCATGAAATTTGAAAGAATAATACACATTAAATCCGTATTGCCAATCATAGTTAATGAGATATATGTCAACATTCAAAATATAAGGAATATGTCTTCAAAGAATATCAATATTTTTACCTGAAGCACGTTTCACAGAATTATTCTGTATCTTCAGAAGTTTCTGTGAAAATACGGAAATTTTATAAATTTTACTTGCAGGAGTATTTATTATTTGAAGAGTTATTATTATTATTCATTATATAGGAAAAAATGCAACAAATGTTGAAGAGTTACGTACAACACAAAGCTATATCAATATATAACAATTTTTAACAGACATCATTATCAGATACAATTTTCTTAAGATTAATTAGATACTACAAGTAGCAATGCCGATAACAAAACGTAGCTGTTGCCTGTTGTCTTATTAACGGTGCTGACAGCAGATGCTTTTGCATGAATGCTATATATAACAGAATTGGAAGTCAACAAAATGTATTCCTAACCACCGTTAGACATCCCGTGAACGGGGGAGAGAGAGAGAGAGAGAGAGAGAGAGAGAGAGAGAGAGAGAGAGAGAGAGAGAGAGAGAGAGAGAGAGAGAGAGAGAGAAAGAATATAACTGGAGGTCGTCAAGCAGACAGAATCCGAGACAGAATGAGTAGGAACCGCTTGAATTAAATTGAAGGTATTGAACAATTGAACTAGAAAGAAATTATAGTTTCAATTTTATTCAAAAAGGGAGAGAAATTTAAATTAAAATTCAAGTGAAACTCTATACGTGATCTTCATCTACAAATATTCCGTGTTCTGCTAAGGACAACCATTCAGCGCGATCAATGTTCAGCGTGCCGTCAACCTTGAATTCAGGAAATGATACTGTATTCGGAATATATACGTTATTCAAACTCTTAATAGATATATATGATGTTTGATGTGTATGGTGTTGATGTTTGTAATGATGTTTGGTTTGGTAGCAAGTTGCTGATCCCAGCAGAAATTTTTAACACAGGGGTGTCTGTGATTATGTTTATATGATTAATGCAGAGCAAAATATATTGCTTTAATAAACTACGCCTTGTCCACAAAAAATTCAGAACAAACATAAATTATTTATAGTCCTAGCTGTTTTCGTGTTTGCTTACCAGCGCACATGTAGGTCTAACTGTGTGGTAAAATTGCTGTAACTGTTTTTCCAGTTTTCGTACGTTGATCTTCCCCTATACGTACTTTACCTTCTCCTGTTCATTCCTTATCTTTGACTCAAAGGGATACTTTTAGTCCGTTGCAATCGAAAGTTTCCTACAACATATTTTGCGTTCCTCTCTAATCATACTATATAACATAAAAAGGTAAATAGTTCACAATTACTTTTTACATTCATTTTATTACGCAATAAGAAGGTCATAGAGGATCCAGCCCAAAATGTGTCTTTTTAGTTCAAGTTGTGCAGAAGAATGGGGGAAAACGTCTTGCATAGTGGAGCAAAAATTATAGTAAAACGTTGTTACACGTTGTTACACGATAAAAAGTTATTTTATTTTTAAAGTTCAGTTCCGTTAAGTTTACATCCTGAAACAACGGTAATAAGCAAATGTAATTTAGCTGAATTAATAAAAAGGAGTACAGAGGTGTAATGTGTAATCAAAATGGATTCGTTTCAATATGAATAACTTTGTTAACGGCTAAGATTACGCTAAATAAATATATTAAAATAATATATATACTCTATACTACACTATACACAATAATTTATATCCTCTATGATCGATGGAGACTTCACATTACATCATGAAGGCGTAAACAATAATAGATATTTTTTTTATAACTTTTTGTTACCTACGGCTCCTTTGATTCCTTTTTAACTAACTAAAACAAGAATAAGAATTTTTATGGATTTTATGATTTTCAAACACTCTTTTGTAGTTTGAAAGCGATTTTATTTAATGTCTGGAACAGGCAAATCATCAGCTGCATCGAATGCGATTATTAAGGGTTAGATGAACTACAATTTACGTCGGGTAGAAAAGTCCATCAAACCGTACACGGATATTTGCTGGCAGTTCTTACGCTTTGTATTGGGTAAGTATATAGAATATAGGCTACGTTCAAGTTTGGTATGTACTTTTTGTTCCAGTTTAACCTTGGTCAGTTAATATAATAGGTGATGTTTTTTAGTAGAAATGTCGTAAAACAAAACATAATACGCAAACACGATAATTCACTTGCACTTGCACTGTGTGACATATTACTCCAAAATGAATTAATTTTTTTAACAAATGTAAATTTATCTTTTGTTTTTGCATATTTTTATTATGTAACGATCATTCTTTTAAATTAGTTTATAATTTATTTCATTAAACGAAGTAAATAACTTGTCTATATGTAGTAAATTAACAGACCGATGCAGACATTTAGAAGATACTCTGTATTTAAGGAATTCCTTATGTGCGTATAATTCATCACCTTTTTTATGGTGGTGTAGTCTCAATAATCATGCTCATGCATTGAAAAACAAAAACAAGTTTTAGGATAATATTAACGTTGTTAATACTTTTTTGGTGAACCTGATATAATGCTTTTAGATGTTTGTTACTACGTGCATGTCAACGCCGATAGACCAAATGGTAATTTGTTTGTGAAAGGATGCATTTCCGACCGCAAGGGATTGAAGATGAACAATTTTGTTGTTGGCCAAGAAAGTTACTTTTGTTTGAGCGGGAGCGGAGACATTTTGGGTATGGCGATGATAATTAATGGACATGGAGTAAGCCATTTGGTGGCGGTACCAGAGCTACGTGGTTTAGTAGATTAGAAATTTGTATCGTAGGTAGCGCTTTGCACATTGATAGCTACAAGTGGGATAGCTTAAAGGTGTTATGCCTTTGTGTGTTCTCCCACTCACAGGTGTGTAGATTTGTCTACTTTTCTACCTTCAGATGATAGAAAATACTTTCTACGTGATTAGATGAATGAACGTGATTACCTTCATTTCCTTTAATGTCGTCCATTCCTAATGTAGTAGTGTAAAATGCGTAATGATTATGTATATTATTTTTAATATACACTTTTTAATCTTAACATATTTCCACATGACGAGTGGCACAGCAACAACTGTCTTCATTCATAGGCTAAACAATTTGGTCTGAATAATCATGAGTATAGGATTTCACGTGTATTTAGTTATTTCAATAACTACTTTGGTAAACACCGGTTGCCTAAGAACAAATTAATATAACTAAACTTTGATATATGTAGCGTAACCTAAGAATATGGTTTTGTTAACCATTAGGATATTATTTGTTTATTAACCTTAAAATAATAGAATAATTTCTAATGAATCAGAGAGCAGTGCTGAACGAGTATATTTGACAGCAAAATGACTTTATACCGAAGTACCTAAACTTGACACATAATAACATGATAATAATTTGTTAGGTTAAAAATATAGTTAAAATTAATACTATAACAATTTGGATTGGATTTATTGTATGTATTGTTATATACTGTCCAAGTTCTATTCAGAATTTTTAAAACTTTGCTCTAAGTTAATCTTGGGGGAAAGGTTAATGTTGTTACAATTAACTATTATGTGTGTATGATGAACGATCAGTAAATCATTAGGAAAAATTTTTTAACGATTAAAACAAACAATTCGAAACTTTAACAGTAAGTTAAAACGGTGTGAAAGCCTGATACAGAACATCAATATTGTAACGAATAGACTGGGTCGTCTCTGTAAAAGACGTGTATATGGTGTTTTATGTGTGAGTGCGTTCGTCTCGCACCGGGGTCGTTACATCTGTTCTTGCGCTAACGATGTCCGTAGCGATGCTGTAATTACCAGTACAACGCGGTAGTAACCTTACCTGTTAGTAAATAGGGATTTGTGATTCCCGGGTGGCGCCAAATTGTTTATTAAAAACAATTAAAATTCTTAGATAATATGTTATAACTAAGTTCACACCTGTGACGGCCGGGGTATTCAAATACTTCCGGCCTTGGTTAGACGACTGCCTCGATCATGTAGTGTGTCGATTTGCAGCGTGAGCGCTGTACCGTCAAAGCTAATTCGCTAACAAACACAAATTATATGATACACTCCCTATGAAATAATAACAATGGTTACTCCCTGTACTAGTTATTTTAATGGTTGATAAGTACAATTTCAGTTTGACAATTAAATTATATTTGTTGATTAATAAATTTGCACCAACATTTTACATGAAACAATTTTCTGAGGATGACGAATCGATTTTGGTAACGAGGTATTCATATCAGCATGGCTGCTGATTTGTTTAGTTATGACAATTATTTTCGTTCCAAAATCTGGGATTCTTTTGATTACAAGACCAATAATTCCTATGATTACAATAAAAAGTACATTACCTTACTTAATGTGTGCTTAAATAATAAGGTGTGTGTTTATAATCAGTTCTGTAGTGTCGTTAAATGTGTTTCTAAAGTTCGTATTCAAACAACAGGTTATCTTTTATGTTAACAAATTTTCAGTGTGTTATTTTTCTTAATTAATCTTTGAAAGAGAATATTCGGTTTATAGTGAGAGTTCAAATTACTTTTAGAAATATTTAAAGTGAGTTTATTTTTGGAAATTGGGTAATTCAAGGATACTTAACACATCAGATGACTTGGTGTTATCAATCATTGAGTCGGAAGAGGATTGGGCTGCAATAGTTTTCAGTTTTTCATTAATCTTGGGGCTTAAGTAGGTCTGGCGTCCTTTTCATATTAGATGTGGTCATATTTTCATTTAATTTCCTGGTAATATGGTCCTTGGCATTAGTTGACTGTTCCAGTTGTTCGTCTGCTTCGTATTCGATCATCGTTTTGAATTTTGTTTATTATTTTTACATTTTTTGATTAAAATTGGTCGTTCAAAATTCGGCTTCTGTTCTGCAAGAGTGACGCTTTACGAGTAACGATATTCAACGGTAATTCTGTCCCGAACGGCAGTTGTTATTGTTACTAATTAAGTCTGATTTGCTTAGATTGACATAAATCCATTGTTATCAAAATTTTAATTCTTTTCAAAATTCTTGTATATCTTCTGATTGCTTTTATTCCTCTATCTTCCCTCCTAAGTATTAACTATTATCACTGTTATTTCTATTTCCTTTCAAAGATTATTTTGATACCCCACAAGTTTGGGTTATTTTATGTTTTATGATTTTACAATTAATTTAATACTTGCTAATTACATTTCTCTTTTAATTTAAATCCTTATTATAATATTTTGCTTTAAAAATGATTTACAAATTATCCTTGGTTAGTTATTCGCCTCGGATTTGCTAATTTCTTTGTTAACTTATTACAATTTGTAGTTGTTTGTTCTTGACAGTTAGGCATTTTCATAGGCCTAAGTAGCCATTATTTGTATTTACTTATTTCGTACAAATTATGTCTCTTTTTAGCTTAATGAGCTTAGCTTTGTTATTATAATTGGTTGTGTTATTTACTGATGTGTTTTGGCACTGTTGTAGTGTTATTATTATGTTACTATTATTTTATACATCATGAATTGCTAATTATTTACTATCTGGTTTTCTCGTTTACATTTCTTTACTTTCTTATTTATTTAATCTGCCAATAAAAACAATGTGGCTATTATTTACTACTTTTGTTCACATAAAATACAACATCTAGGCCTATGGTCTGTATAATTCTTCCAGCCATATCCTATTCATAAACTTGCTTAAACAATTATTTAATAATTATTTGATAACATTTGTTTACAGTTCATTTCACTTTATATCATTTTTTGGGTGATAAACAACATCACATTTTTTGAACTTACTTTAATAATGATCCCTGGTAACATGGGGTGTTTATTGATTTGTTTTAACTTCTTAATTTTTAAACACTCTTTACTTTCACTCCATGCTAACACTATGTGTTTTCTCTTTCATGGGATTCTCCCTTTTAATTATAACTGCATTCAATTTAACATTAATATTCTTTCTTAATTAATACTGTTTTCATCACTTTTCAGTGTTCATTATACCTTAATTAACCGTTTACACTTAATACTATTCTTAACAACTTTCTTAATGACTAATATTTTTCACTTAATCATCACCTTCACTTTTAAGTTATTTATTGTTTATTATAATTTATTTAGTGTTTTTTCTTTATCACTTTATTTTGTGATTTTTACACTTCCACTTTTGCACTTCTAAAATGTTTTTGGTTTTAAGTGTTTCTAAATGGGTAATCCCTATTATTACTTTCTCACTACCGTACTATCTCTTTCATTACAAATATCATTACTAATATTAGCAATTTTATGTCTCTACATTTTATCTTTACATCTAACTCTAATATGTGGGTTAGTTTGCTTTTATATTTAACATTCTTTCATTGGGTTTCTTTCAATTGTCAATTACTTTATTATCCATTAATTGATAATAATATTTATTTATTACTTAAGTTATTTATTGGTTTCTTTTTCAACCTTACACTCAATGTACCATTTCTCCTGCTTTTATTATTTATTATTTGTTTGTGTCTTAACATTTGATTTCCTTTTTATTTATTTCCCTTTATCTTAGTTTGTTTCTTTTTCATTTTCCTCCTTCTTCATTTTCAGTGTATTTCCTTTATATCTTGTTTTTCCATCTTCTCCTTTGGGTTCATTTTAATAAGTGGCATTGAGTCATTCAATTCCTTCAATTGGTTTCATTTTGCTTGGTTTCGGTTTTTTCCCTTCTTCATTTGGTTTGGTTAATCACTTTCTTATTTGGTTTTATTCTCGTTTGTTTTTTGTTGTTACCATCTTCTTTTGTTTCCTTTTGTTGGGTCAATCACTTGGGTTAGGTCATGTCGTCGTTTGTCGTGTCATTGTCTTTTGATTTTCTTTATATTAAACATTTTATTTTATATGAATTATTATTTTATATTCAGAATCATCTTTTTTATCCCTGGTATTGGGATGGCTTATTTGTGTTGTAACAATATATGAGATGACGGTTTCAGAAAGGTGCATGAAAATGATAATCCAACACGTTATAAGAAAAAGCCGAAGACTATTGATTTCAAAGTTCAATACGTAAGCTGTACTGTCCAAGGAGACTGTCCAATTACGTTCTATTCGTAGGATGCATATTATATATTGGTGGATCAGCACTATGTACTTTCTTCTTATACTGAGAGGTGTCTTATTCTCTGTTACCAAACACAAAATGTGTTACGATATCCGAAAAGTAATAACTTGTATATTTTTTCACAGCGTTTGTTCTTAGTGGTGCGATGTCTTTGTGAGCAGCGTTATGTTTGAGAAGCATAATGCATTATTAACTTAAATCTACTTAAAAACCATGTTCTCTTACAATTATACTCCTTTATTGTATGACGTTAAAATGGTAGCACGGAGCGTCGTATTTAAAGAGTAGAATCAAGTTACATAAATTCTTCAAATTTATGATTGTCCTCCAACGCTTATTATCAGAATTAATAAGTGTCGACTATTTAATACTACCGTAAAAGATAATACATACAAGTTTGCAACTGACCAAAAGTACTAATAACACGTCCATTTTCTTCGATGAGCTATACGCAGCTTAAAACAACTGTCCGACCAGTTTAAAAACCACTACTATATACATCCCAGTAAGGTTATAAGGTTGCCGAGGTTTTTTGATGCGTTTCTATATTAGGAACAGGCGCACGGCGTTTTTCGGCTTTCTGAAAGGCGAAGAAATATCTGGATCCATTCGAGTCTGCGAAGTTAGCCGATTTTGCAAACACTGCTGTTACCTCAGTTGCCTACCTCACAGGCACAAAAATAGGTTCATTAAACAAAATTCTATGTTTTTCTCCTAATTCTGAAACTACAAACCAATATGTTTATTACGTACTGTCCAGTCACTTTGTAACATCATCGTCGTCTGTCCTTGCAGGTTTAGCTATTTCTGCCTGTTCCGAACTTCACCGACTCAACGTAGGTCAATCCACCTTTCTTTTTCCATGTTAGCCGTACTCCACTATTGCCTCCGTATTGTAACTAGAGACATGTGTAAGACATGATCCGCCCATTTCATCTTGTAACGATGAACTGTGATCACCAGCTTTTCAGTATTTAATGCAGCTCATATGATCATCGTTACGCACAATACCAAGGCTTGAACACCCTTGTATCGACCAAAAGAATTTCATTTCTTCTGTTTGCAAGACTCTTAATATTTTATTACTTGGCTCCAAGCATTAGGAGTTATAAAGTAACGTGGGCACAGCAAAAATGTTATAAAGCCAAAGCGTGTCCTTACTCATCGCCATCTTCTTTAATGTTCGACGTATTGTAATGCAGATATTTTAAAAATCTATTTACTTTAATAGTAACCATTTAATGTTATATTTTCTTATGTCAATTTTCTCTAGTTTAGGTTACTTGGTCCTGCAATCCCTTTCTTTTCATTGTTCTATATATTTTGAGCTTTTGTTTCTATACTATAGCGTAATGCGCAATCACATATTTTTGAATACAATTTCATTAACACTAGAGTAAAATATTTTGATTAATTTTTTATATTTTTCAAACAATATTTATTCGTAATTGCAGAAAACAAATACAAAAACGGACTAAATATTTTAAATGTATACTAGTAAGTGGTCTGAAGAAGACAATTTAGTTTTATAAAAAGACAATTACACTATCCCAGCACAAAAAATGTGATGCGCCTAAATATATATTTTAAACACCCCTCATCGTCCCACTTATCCATCGTACCTGTTGCTGTAAATTAGAACAGAAAGTAAGGGGACTGGTGGTCACTGAGCAACACAGAAATTCAAACAGACGTAACAAAATCCGATCTGCATTCATTCCCTTATGGTATTTAAAGGGGGCAGGATTTCTGGAACTTTGACTCGGCAACTCGCCAAATGTGTAACACGTCAGTTTCATTGCGTGTGCATAGAAGAGGTCATACTTTTCGCTTCGCTGAACACTATGAGGTTGCCGGTATAAATGGTTTCACATTTCTCACATTAACTCTGTATGGTTTTCACGTGCAATTTACGTTTAATTATTTAGTTAAATAGACGGAAAATTTAAGCACGTCCCTAATTACGTTTACTTGTGAGTTAAAGAACACTTTCCCTTGGGGTATTTTTAGTTCATGATAAACCATGGTATACACGATTTAACAACATAATCTAGGAAAAAATGATTTCTCGCGTTGCACATTTGTATAGTTGTATTACGTTGTTATTAGGTTAAACATGCATTACAACTATTTTGTAACGCTGTTATGTATTATTCGGTATTTTGAAATGTAACAAACAACATGTTTAAATCATCATACATTTCTGGTGTTTGCCTATAGTACTTGTTTTCATGGTAATTTTGTAATTTAACTCTGTTAGACTTTCAATACAAAATTTTACGTCACTTTGCGATGTATGAAAATGTCTTCCAAAATAGCAAATGCTACTGTTTTTAGTTAACATAAATGTATAAGTTGATAATAAAAACTTATCCTTTAACATTGTATGATGAAATATTATTGGTTTTGTTAAATGCTTTTCATGCATTCCTTATATACAGAAAGTTTCCAAAAGATGGTGCCAAACTTTGGGAAATGATTGTACTGGTTAAACTTAAGGAAACGTGTCTAATAAACATATCCCGTAAACTGCGTCTTTTCCGTATGTATGTCTGTAACCTCGTACACACAGTAAGTTTGTCCTTTCTTATAAGTACTAAAGAAACGAAACTATTATCTTAAACATACTCAAAATAACTGCCAATTAAAATAATTTAAACAATCTGTATTTCTAACAAAACATTTTATTTTATGTGTAAAGTTATCCCTTTTATTCTTTATTCAACCATTCCTACTTTATGGCATTCGGATAAAAAAAAATCCAGTAATTACATTTCTTCACCAACAAAACACTTGGCCTATTTTCCTTAAAAGAACCGTATAATTTTATGATTTGTTAAAACTGCAAAGAAACTGGATTATTATTTTTAGATTCTCCAACACGAACATTATTTAAATAAATATTAAATTATTTTAATTACTTATCTTTCCTACAATACTTATTACGGTGTAACCATTTATACCATATCCTGCCTTTACCCCTGAATAAGCTGTGTAATATGAGCATCCGTTTTGAGACATGAGTTGTCACGTGGGATACATTTAGTAAGATTCAGTAATATTGTACATTTAAAAATAGGTAAGCACAATTAAAAATAATAAACGTATTGATTAATAATTTGTAATTAATACTGCATCCTGTAATTTTATTTGAATATAAATTTTTTGTTAGTTGTTATGCAAACATAAGTATTTATTTTGTCATGATAACGTGAACCATACGTAACTACACATGAATAGTTGCTTAATGTTACTTTAGATATTTTGCCACATATGGCATGGCTATTTTAATGAAAATAGGCTGAACTATTTATTCAGAAACAAATTTAATAACTTATTGGTTACGTTACTCACATAAAAATATTCAATCAACCATACTCTGGAAATAAAAGCATGATATGTCAACCTAATCAGGACGACCAAATAATTTACGTTATGTTATGTTTATTTTTACAATTACTTGTACGCAAACAACAAAATTATATATTTGAAAACTTACATTTCAAGACACTTCTGTAACTAGGACACTTATACAATTTTCTAGAGCAACATTTCACAACTTTAAATAGTTCTACAGGCACAATATTGAAATGAAAACACATTGAAACGCACATAGAAAGTTAAACGCACAATGAATAATAATGGACCATATTTATGTCAGCGAGTATGTGAAGTACAAACTTTACACCAATAAAAATTAAAATAAAAGAATCTAAAACAAAACTGAGAAGCAAGGTCACAGCAAGGTCAAAATATTAGACAACTTCTTATATGATCAGAAAAATTTTGAAAACCCAACTACACTACTATTTTGTTAGAAACATAACAATTTAAAGCAGACAATCATAAAATAAATACTAAAATTTCCGACGTTCCGGATTGGATTTTTAGTTGAATTTGTAACCATAATACCTAAATGATAAATAATTTAGTCATATATTTTCAGTTACTTACGTTTCCATAGATATCTGTAGGTCTATATCTAACATTGTTCACAGATACTTATAATGGATAACAAAATATGAGGTTTTTTGAGACATAATCACAAACGTTTAAAAGCGATCCAAAATGAGTGTTGAGACATGCTAATTATGTCAAATTACTACACGTACAAAATACAGAGACTACAGATACAGATTTTGTATGTTAACTGAAATTCATCGTAACTTTAACCCCAAATAAACTTTTTTATATTTTTTTTTAACTTTGAGTTCTATTTTCGGGCCTTGGTGCATCTAAAATTAGCTTTCTGCTTTCATGTACTTTTGACACGCTGATGGTATTCTTTCGTACACACTCAGAATGTAATATAGCCTACTCATTTGAACGTTTCACCCTGTACTGATATTCCTCGTGAAAAAGTAGAGACTTTACTTGTTTGGAAGTAAAGGCTCCATTTAGATCAAAATTCACGACTTTACTACTACTGTGACACAACGATTGTCAAACCACAACTAAGGAATGTTACGGATAACAAGCTCATCTACAAATCGTATGGTCAGCGGATTTAAGGTATGAGGCTAGATAACCACTCAAGTGTGATTTGCCTTCCTTATCAATCCGCTTACATTGCACATGTGTTACGCATATACACAGTTCAGCTCTCCGTCTAATAATTGTATTTTCATTTTCTTAATTACAGTTGATTTAATCACTTTCTTTTATTCTCTCTCTCTCTCCCTCTCTCACTCTCTCTCTCTCTCTCTCTATCAGAAACATATAAAGGTTCCCCTCCTCTAACACACTCAAATCACAATTATGTATATTCCACATATCGTAGGTACAGATAATATTCATGTAGGGTTCTTTACGTTTTAGTGGCCTTCTTCATGGATCTATATATACTAGAACCGACTCTATATACACGTGTGTGTGTGCCAGTCAAAGAGCGAAATAAAATAACTCATTTCCGCGGAAGTCATAAAAGTAGTTGAATACTTCAGGTATACTGCTGTTATAGGGAGCGGATGAATATTATCTTATTCCTTTACCTTTTCAGGTAACTGCAAATTTTACTTTGAACTTTTTTATTATGCCTGTAATAGTGCCTTTGCACATGCATCTTTATCGAATAAGCTTCTTTATTATCTCAGAATTTCTCATTTGTTTGGGACGAACACATTTGAGAAGAATTAAAAGAATTTGGTTAAATACAACTGAAAATAACAAAGAAGAATACGATTATGAGACGGAGAGCTGAGATATACATATGCGTAAACACGGGATGTACAATGTTAAAGCGGGTTGATAAGGCAAAACTTACTAGTATGGTCGTCTATACCTTAAATTTTCTGACCATATTACTTGTAAATGAGCTTCTTACTTGCACCTTTCCTTAGCTGTGGTTTGACAATCGCTGTGACACAGTAGTATTAAAGTCGTAAATTTTGATCTAAAGGAGTCATTACTTCCAAGAAAGTAAGTAAGGATGTTCCTCTATTTCTTCACGAGTGATATCAGTACAGGATGAAACGTTCAAATGAATGTATACTAAGCTTTTCTGAACCGCTGGGTTTGTACGAAGGAAAAACATCAATCAAATTGAAGAGCTAAATCTGGAAACACCAAAAGCCTAAAATGAAACTCAAAATTTTTATAAAATTGTTCTAGTTTATTTAGAGGTGAAGTTATGAGGAATTTGAGTGAAAATAGAAAATCTGTATCTGAAGTGTCTGTATTTTGTTTGTGTATTAATTTGACAGAATTAGTATGTATCAACACTTATTTTGGATCGCTTTCAAAAAGTTTGTGAACTGTATCACAAAAAACCTCATATTTTGTTATCAGTTATAAGTATCTGTGAATAATGTTAGATATAGACCTACAGATATCTATGAAAACGTAAATAACTGAAAATATATGAATAAATTATTTATCATTTATGTATTATGGTTACAAATTTAACTAAAAATCCAATCCGGAAGTTCGGAAATTTTAGTATTTATTTTATGATTGTCTGCTTTAAATTATTATGTTTCTAATAAAATAATAGTGTAATTGGGTTTTCATAATTTTTCTGATAATATAAGAAATTGTCTAATATTGAAATTTAACTAATTTAATAATAAATGTATTTTGTTCAAAACGAGAGGTCTGCAGCTGTTTTGTTATCACCTAGATAACACCTATATTTTGTTGTCAGTTATGTATATTTGTGAATAACATTAGATATAGATGTTAGATATCTATGGAAACATATATACACTGAAATCTATGACTAAATTATTTGTCATTTAGGTATTATTGTTACAAATTTAACTAAAAACTAACGCAATAGTCCAAAACGTTTAGTATTTATTTTATGATTGTCTGCTCTACAGTTATGTTACTAATAAAATGGTGGAGTAGTTGGGTTTTCGTAATTATTTTGATAATATGAAAAATTGTCCAATATTGGAATTTAGCTAACTTAATAATAAATTTATTTTATTCTGAGACCTTACTAGTGCTGTGATATTGGCTTTCGTAATGACTTGTACAAATTTTCATTGATCCGCTAGTGTTGGCTACGAAGTTGGCGAACAGCGGATATACAGATACGCAGCCAGGTGTCTCATGATGCATAGATAAGGTCGGCGAACAGAACACGGGTTTAACAGTATCGGCGCTCAGAGCACGATTTCAGCGTTGGCGCTCAGAACAGGGGCGCTCTGCGCACACTACCATTACCACACGACTGTCTGTGTATAAATTCTGATGTGAACATGGAATGAAATCTACATCAGTCATATCGTGGAAGTTAAGTTTGTAAACAAAGATATTTAACTAAGAAGTTACTCCTATTGAGGTCTTAAGAAAAAACTTAAGAAAAGTAACTCAATTTGGCATTCCTTTAGAACACTGTAATTTAATAACAGTTAAAAGCATTATAGCCTACTATAGAATTTTTCTGCGCATTTTTCTGACATTGGAAGTAAAGCATCAACAAATAAATGACTGTAGTAAAGAAACGTTTAGTGAACATTTAAGTTTAAAACTATGAGCATTTCATTTCTCATGATATCTTTTATATAGGAAGATGTCTTTTATAGTATGAAGTTTAAACCAAACGACCTTGAGCAGTGTCCGGCATAGGTAATGAATAACACTTTATACAATAAAAAGTACAATTTGGTACGAATATTACATAGCCAATGTAGAGGATGTATTTTGTCAAAATATAATTTAGACGACACGTCATAAAAGCTTAAAAGAAATAAATATTAAACTCTATGTACTGTATACTGTATTTAACTTACGTAACGTATATTATTTCTGCGACAGATAACCCGATAACAACAGACGGATTATTTAATTGTTTCTTACTTTAGAAAAGGGAAATTACTGTTCTTTCCTTCTGAGCTGAACTTAATGGACTATTGATTTCATCTTAGCAGAAAATAAAGAGAAAATAATATCTCTCGTTGATATATTATTTCTTGCTATTGGATCCCACGAGATAATAATTCTTTGGCGTATGCTCTAAGTTAACAAAAAAATGTTATATTGGTCTGCAAAATGATACACATGTAGCCTCTTTGCAGCTATGCGTTAACAGAAGGGCATCGCGTAAAGAAACGCTCATACACATTCACGTACGTACTAGCAGAATACGTCTACGGGCGCGCGCACACACACACACACACGATTTTAACAAAACTCATAACATTACACAGACATATTGTCATTATAATCTTATATGTTTGTCACATATAAACCTTACAAGTTTTATAAGAATTATATCGTACTAGCCTACATACAAAATTATGATTGGGTACGCATTCTCCTTATACAGTGACAGCAATACCTACGTTAAATTTTTTTAATTTTCCTAATGTTTTCCAGTACCATTCTGTATGCAGTTAATAAGTATATCGTCTGGATATCATCATTGTATACAGATAGACTCCAGTCTAATAGACATCAATACACTGTAAACAGGTACCAAACGTGTATTCCTTTAGCACTTCACTAAATATATAAGGTTATATTAGCGGTCAAATTCATTTTAAATGACGAACGTAACCACTACCCTACGGTTTAGTACACTACTAATGATTCTACATTATTTCTAAGCGTTCGCGCGCTCACGTGTCTGTTCTTGTTTCCTGACTTTACTTCATCCATTATACAGAACATAGTCTATAAAATCCAGTTGACCACTAAATACTTGTCTAAACGCTTTCCACGTTTACTATCCTATCTGATATACCTTTAACAAATGTTTTATTCCCATGTTAACATGATAATATTTTTAGGCTGGGGGTCATTCCACAAAATGCGTGATGCAAAATGTGTAACGTCATCGAAAAATGTAACGCTCCAGGTGATGTTAACATTATATTTTTTCCTCACTTTCGATTCCCCACAGTCTAGAAATCTTATTTTTAAAGCCTAAAAACATTATCATGCTTCGATGTTTCGGTTTCGTCAAAATTTAACAGATAAAAGTTGTAAATACATCGTTATAAAGAAAACGTTTGAATTAAAAGATGATAGAGAATGCAAAAATTAGCCCAATATTTGATTTCCTGGCATTCTAAAATTCACTAATAAATTTTGTTATTTTTATTATTCATATTATAACTTTATTTCTGCATTGCATATCAATTAGATTATGCTTGCTCATGAACAATTTTTCCTTTAGTCACACTACTTGTATTCGTCCTTTTACTAGTACACACTCGATTTAATTTCGTTTACTCTTGTAAGTTTGCTAACTTAGGCATATATATTGTTCTTCGAAAGGGAGAATATTATGTTTGTAATGATTAACTTTTTCTCTGACCAAACGTTTATTAGCCGTTGCCTTTAATATTCTTGACATTAAGACCACATTTTCTGTATTTACTTCTCATGCTTTACCCCTGAAACTGTATTTCCCTCTTATAAAAATAAGGTTAACTTAGTAACTCCTTATACTCATTTTATAACTTTTCGGTTTTGTCGATACCATAGTCACAGATGTATATATACTGGATTGCTAACGCTGTGCTATGAATTCGGACCGCGGCTGTTCAGCTCTCCCCACCACTCTGTAGTGATTCCACCAGCTGCGCTGCATTGAACTCGATAACGAAACATCGAGTTTATTCGTTTATTCGCTTCAAAACCGAGACAACTGAAGTAATTTTTAATAAACAAAGGACAGTAGGTATTCTATAAACAGAGGAGAAATGTACACATTGTTCTAAAATGGCACGTAATTTATTATTGCAATTTTACAAATGTTATAATGTAACTAATTTGTCTAGTGCAATTATATGTGTTGTTGTTGTTAATTTTCAAACCACGTTGGGTTCGCCACGTTATAATAAACGTATTTAAATCACATTATAATAAAACAAATTGTTACTGTGTTAAAATTATGATTTTAGTTATTATGAAGTTGTTTAAAGGAATGTTAAAATTCTCTCGATGCACTCTGGTATGTTTACCCTCTTCACTTACCATCGGTGAATGTCCACAATCTTCCAATATAGGCCCTGTATCACTGAAATGTCACAACACAATTTACAGAATATGTCACTTATGTTTGAACATAGTATGTGTGCGGTAAATAAAATAATTTTTGTATTTGATACTGAAGTGAAATTCAAATACTGGCCGCTCGATTATCGTGCTGCCACCTTAGGAAACAATTGCTCTTTAAATAAACTTGTCTTGCCTATTTAAAAAAAAAATAATAAGACTGATTCACAGGTAAGAGAACTATTACTTTATTAACATTAAGTTAATTCAATTGAAATTCCTTTAAAAACAATAAATAATTGTTGAAATAATTATTTGATGAGAATCTTTCAGCTCAGGGCTGGTAACACTGATATGGTATACAATATTATTGTTAACCTTATTTGGTTTATTTTGGTTATAATTACCAAAATTCGTGAGTTCTTTTAATTGACATGATACAAGTTACAAAGATGCTAAAATGAAACAATATTACTTTATACAGAATAATTCAAAAATCAACAAATAATTTTAAATAAGATGTCAGAAATTATCGTATCATGGTACAACTGGTGTAAAAATTATCAGCTATCCAGATAGGTGTAATGTGCGTTCATAAACGCTGCGTATCGAAATAATATTATTTGGCTAATTATTACCAATGAAATATGTTTCACTTAATATATAAATTCTTATTACTTGAGTATCTTCAAAATGATTATAATATTAAAACAGGACTCAGTGTTGACATTGAACGTTTGTGTCATTTAGGTTAGAACAACCTGTTGCTCAAAGTGAGTTATTAAAATATTTAATTTATAGTAAACAAATCTTAAAACTATACATAATATATATTTAAATTGATTGCATTGTTTATTAATGGCAATGATTGTTCTCAAATGTTAATTTATAAACTACTTGGTTCATCTTTCGAAATAGTCAAGTTAGCGTCTATATATATTCTTGTTATTTTCGACATTTGTTATTATATCGAATTCGTTTATTATTTTTCTATAAAATATTAATAATATTTTATTTAATCAATATAATTAATAAAATTGAGAAGCTTTATTCATATGCCTATCAATTGACAATTGTTTACTAATTTAGTCATGTACAACTCGTGCATGACTAGAGTAGTGTCAACATAAAATTTGCCAATCGGTAATTATTATATTTCATTTTTTTAATATTGTTAATAAATAGTACTCCCTGCATTTAACACTCCTCATCGCCCTTATTATACACTGGCGATGGTTATTATTTATCACATCACTCGCTGCACTGTCACACGTAAAGGTTATCTACTCTGGTTAGGTTAGAGTACTGAACTATACTGGGGGTAACGCGCACTAATTTAAAAATCTTGTTGCTGACTGTCGTGCGTTCCATTCGCTTTGCTGGTTCCAGAACAATTGATGCTTCTCGTCGAAGTTGTCTCTGGCGTCTCCTCAAATTAGCTCTTCTCATTGGTTGAAAATTCTGTAATCTCAACCCCAAACGTTTTAGTAACATTAAAACATTTAATTTTTGGCGTCAGTTTTTGGGTTGGAGAGTAAGCTGTGACGCGTTCAATCATTTTTGGAAATGATAGAAAATTTGTTATTGTACATAACTTTCTTATGACTTGTCCAATTAACAAACTATTGGTATCATTATTCTGCGGATGCTTGGGTCTTTCTATAAAGTCCAAACAAGCTACAAATCCGTTCATAAATAACCTAGTTCACTTCACAAAAATTCACTTATTGTGGTTCTTAATATAATTAAGTCTTTTCCACTTTGCTTTTATGTAATTTTATACTAATACTATTAATTAGGTGTTCAGAGTCCATTTCTCTCGCTAATTAATGCTAAATATTAAGATATTTATGATTTTAGCAAAATGCGTTTTTGGCATGTAAGCCATACATGTCCTGCACTTGTATTTACTTATTTTAATATATTATCTTATTCTAATATACCCTTCCGGTATTCAAATGGTACTTCATATATTTGTACACCTTTGTTGAAGCTTTATTTCAGTATATGGTGCCTGATTTAGTCATATAGTATTGTTTACATACACTATGTCACAATTTCGTTATTTTGACATTCTTATTTTGTTATTGTTTATACTTAATACATGTATATTTGTCTATTAAAGTGTACCTAGACATTGTATATTGTCTGTCTAGTGTGTGTTCTATCTTCCTGTTGGTTTAAATATCTCTAAATTTTAGTAGGATGGTTATTTGCATCTAGTCCTACTGGTCAAGTATATTTGTTTTTATTATCATATTGTTATTAATTTATGCTTTTAATGATTGTTAAGTATACCCATAGAGGAATTGAGTATTCTACTTACTACTGATAAACTATTTTCCTCTCTATTATCAAGTTTTAATAGTGTATTTAGTGTAACTCTGTTAGTCACCTTGTGGTTTGGCTGATCTGGCTATTGTTTGTTTCAATAATTTAAATTATATAATTGTGTTTCTCAGCTTATACTGTGTTCATTATCTTATTCACTTGTCTTATTTTGGTTGTTGCTTTGAACAATTATTTTTGATTGCTTTTTCTAATTATTATGTGTGATTTTATGTTGTAGATCCTGCTCAAATGAGGTTATGTGTCTCTTACTGATTTGACAACAATATACATCCTAATCTGTTCAACATTCTGCTTAATTATTACAATCTTATCATGACATGTTATTACTATTGTCTATTACAATGTTCTACACATTTTGTACACATTTTATACTATCTGTTTATACATCAATACTTAAATTTTTACTTATTTATGTCACACACATTATGGGTTTGTATTTTGGTTTGGGTAATTGTCTTATCTCTCTATAACAAATTGTCTTATTTACAATATATTATTTATCACATTATTTATATTTTGTCCTGTGCTATTTTGATATTCAGGCATATATCTCATCAAGGATTTTATATTCTGTATCAATTGTTTTTGAGCAATTATTTCTCTTTTTAATCTCAATATATTGGTAGTCTTACTATGGTTGTATTTTGTTACAATCTTGGTTCATAGATCGTAAGTACTAATTACCAATAACCTCATCTCTTATACTAACAGTACGTTAGGCTTAACGTAGAAAATGTGTCAAGTAATTAATGAAACCTCTGATTAGATTGCACCTGACTTATCAGGGTAACATGTGGTGTTCACATAACTAGAATTAATGAAGTTCCATTTTATAGTTTCTCTGCGAATTTTTTGCAGTAACCGCCAATGTACATATAAGTCATTATAGAACGCGCACAAATATCGTTAATGGTAGGCAACGAACACCTTAAATTACAAAAAAGTTGAGTATGAAATAAAATTGATAAACAAACAAAAAGAAATCTTGACTTGGTGAATAAATTCAAACGGCATCTCTATCAAAAATGGAACCCTTTATAGGGCAACAAAAGTAAGACCTCGATTATTACTAGTACACAAATAAAATGTATAGGCAAATGCAAAACACACAAAAAATTGTTGAAAAAGTGAAACTCACCACACGTACTCCGTAAATCAAGATTAAAATTCGTCATGTGAATCAACATGAAACAAAAAAGCGGGAGTAATGTTATACGGGCAGAAAATGATAACAGCCACAATTGATAAGGATAGAAATATCTGTGGCGCCTGCTGTTTAAGTGCACAATGGCTCGAGCTCCCTCCACCGGTCACTGTCTTAACAATTACTAACACATAAAGTTTCTCAAATAATAATTATTATAATATTACATCGTACAACTATGTAACAGTATATAGGCTAGTGTAAGATGTGTAGCATACAACTATTCTAATCGTAGCAGGCTCTTTCGATATTTAATACCATCTACTGACCCCAGTATGTTACTCGAGGCTCACAACAGATAGCCCACTGCTGTCTTTTAAATGACATTAGTTTAAGCAAACCTTGCCAAATGGTTCCTGTGCGTTACGAAGCGGCACAACGGATACACGAAGATTCACTTACGCTCAGCATGTCACTTACGTTGTCAGTGTGCTTCAACACGTAATGGTCACGAGTTCTGTTTATAATATACATAACGCCACAGTGTAATACATATTGTTCTTTTATTTATTTACATTTGTATTATTTGTATTTTTATATTTGAAAAATATTGTGATAGTGTTTTGTGTCAAAATTTACTGAGAATAATATTATAAAGTTAATTTTAGACACTTTCTTTGGAAGAAAAATCAATAATTAAGAAACTAGGAAGGTCAACAGCAATGTTAATTGTAACCCAGGATGATAAGGTAGGAACACATACTTCTACTCAGCATATTTCTAGAGGAATATACGGTAACTTCGATACGATAAAATTTAGACCTCTAGACGTAAACTTCACACTATATAGATTAGATAGAATAAAAAACGTAGAAGTAAATGAAGAAATAGGAATTGACGTTAA
The DNA here is from genome assembly GCA_034769895.1 of Magicicada septendecula. Classification (NCBI taxonomy): domain Eukaryota; kingdom Metazoa; phylum Arthropoda; class Insecta; order Hemiptera; family Cicadidae; genus Magicicada; species Magicicada septendecula. The sequence continues at coordinate 900,216,860 of CM068367.1, forward strand.
TCTAGAAACGGTGAAAGCAAAAGATTAAATTGTTTCGGACACACACAAATTTCAGATGATGAGTAATTAACAAACGTAGATACATACTCACTATTCCCCAGAAGAAAAAAGAATGTGTTATCACTCCAGGTAAAAATAATTTGATACAATTCATGAAAAATTGTTTTTGAAAGATGTTTGAACAAGACTGCGAGAAGCAGTGACAACATCTTCATTAAACGAAGTACCATTGATTTTATCGTAGGTTCCTTAGATAGTCTACATTGACATTAGATTTTATTACTCACTAATTACTGACACGTTAACGTTAATACATCTTACATTGCAAACATGCCTATCAAAGTGAGTGAGAAATTCTACTGAAAAATTCGGTAAATAATACATAAACGTTTCCACCGTGTTTCAATAAGGTAGACTATATTCAAGACGTTAGCCTATTATCATATGCTGTATAGGCCTACGTGAATATTTTGATTTCGTTCTAAATCGGATGGATGTTTGTTGTCAGTGTTAAAACTATCTACTGCTTGACATACATATTAAAACTATAACGAAATTTTGAGGGAAGTCTTGGTGGCTTCAATTTAATAGCAGCAATGAGGATTCTTTGCAAATTATAACCACTATACATGTGCTAACTATATAATGCTAACTATATACTTTTGTTTCAGTCAATGTAAATGAATTATGTTGGATAATAAGTAGGTTAACGAATTTGTTCAATCAATAAAGCACCTAAGTAGATTTAATTGTGCGAACGAATCTCAAAAGTCCATTTCCTGTTAGCGCGTAAATCTATGCGGTAAACAATATAACTTCGACTGGGGAGTAATTTAACAGAAGGTGCTAGACAGATTATAGAATAGTCTAGTTGGAGGACCAAGTAATTTGTAATCAAGTTTTTCTTCCTTTAACCTTTGGTGATCCAACACCTAACTGCAAGGCAGCAGCTTTTCCATGCCCTGGCAGGGGATCGACCTTTACCTTAATAGCTGGGGAGTTACCTTTGCCGTATCTGCCGTACCAAAGTTCCTCTTAAAATTGACGCAATTGAAATAGTATAATGTAATGGCCATAACTCAACTACTGTATGGTAGTGAGACATGGATTAGAAAGGTCACACATATATCTGCAATACGAGGAGAGGAAAATGACGTTCTTGCGGGCTGTAAAGGGTTGTACCAGAAGAGATCTTATCAGAAATAATCATGTCAGAATGGAGCTAGGCATAGCTGAAAGCTTAAGTGAGAAAATCCCCCGGTACAAAATGGAGTGGCGGTTACATATAGGGAGAATGAATCCATCTAGATTTTCAAGAGCCCTTGACGAGAAGTGGGAAGAAGGGGGAAGAAAAGTGTGGGAAGACCCTGTAAACGATGGTTGGATGAATTCCATTGAGACTGGAACAGGCTACTAGCCTAACTCGTAAAGGATGACAACAACAACAACGACAACGACAACGACAACATTGCAGTAAATCAAATCCATACCACCTCAGCCAGTGATAGCCTCAACGTAACTATACCACTTTCGAAAATTCAAGACATTATCTCAAACACCTTATAAATATTTATTTAAGCTTTTTCTTACAATAAATGTTTTCTTACATGACTTGATGTAACCATAACAAAGAGAGGGAAGGTTAACCTAAAAGCAAGAGTGATTGCAATGACAGAAAATTAAAAGTGGTAAACCGAATGATATACACTAATATTGCATCAGTCTCATAAACTCATTTATAGTATCATACTTACTGAAAAACTCCTCATTTTGCCGCAAATATATTGGAACTAACATAAATTCCATATTAAAAACCTTCAATAGGCTTTAGTCATACTAATAGGGTTATGTACAATGATAACATAAGCTAACGATATTTATGTGCTGCCGTTGTCACATAAATCACAACTTGCACTATTTTGCGCATCACATTGTACAAAGCTCGCGCAAGTGAGTATAGCATAAGTCATAAAATTAGGTCACCCATAATACAAATTTACTAAACCCATAACATATTTACCTTACGATGTTACATCACACATCGATTTATTACTCCGATTATCAAGAAACATACTACTAGGAAAACCCTGAAAGTTACTACTTGTGAAATATATATAAGAATAATTAAATAAATATAATTCGGTATATTTGACTTAAAATTAAATGGAAAATCTAGTAGTTAATCTGCTTTGAATTGAACCAAAGCCGCAGACTTTCAGGTTTGCTATTGAATCTAAGAATGTTAATGTAAGCCTATATATGAATTACATAAACGAAATCAATTGTTATAAAAAAAAACTGATTCATAGTACTTCGCGAAAGGGATTATTACTACAAATAAGACTGTGACAGAGAATTTAGGTGTGCCTGTAAATTTAAGCGTATCGCAGAAGAAGCCAGGTACGCAGTCTATAAAAACACGATAAAATTTTAAGATTCGAATAAATGATGAAGCCTGAATTTCTCAACTTTTAGAGCAGTAATCGTTTTACTGTATCTGCTGAAAGCCACTGAGCAAATGTGAAGGTTATCGAAGATTGAGTCAGTCGTAAAGTGTATGCTCCATATGCTTCCACTGTGATTAACAGACAGTGTGCATGATCGGGGTGCGTGAATCGCAACTGTGTGGGCAATTCGTTTTACATTTTGCGGTTTCGCACAGCTGGTGTCAACATGTTCTTGTTCCAAATATAATTTAACTACTCACTTAGTAATTAGGTATGTACTTAATTATATATATACAGTATTAATTATTGTTTACAAATATTTTTGCACATAATGCAGAGATTTGTTTAAGCATTATGCACTTAATAGACAATAATATTGTGTTGGTAACTGCCATAAACTAAAAAGCGATTAAATTGTATAATATAAGATAACATTTAAAACTGTTGGAGAGTCAAGACTGGCGCCGAATGCCAACTAATCGTATGTGAAGTTTTGACGACTTTTCACTGAGTAATAGATTAAAATGAGCAATTAACGCTACAACGCACACAAGCTAGAGTGAAACAACGCACGTATCCTTCTAGGGCTGCTGTTTAATCTTCCATATACGACAGATCTATCTACGACTACGACTAGCTGAGGCTATTGTAGCCATATTTGCTTACGAACGGTTATAGGCGTCTCGTTAGGGCTCCATCAAGGGGTCAGAACGACTGTAAATGTCTGAATAAATTTACAAGTGTCTGAAGAAGTGGAAAATCAAATTTAATAAAGGTAAATCAACGTACATAACTTGTATAACTCACAATAAAACGTACCCACAATTTTCACAGAATTATAATCCTTCTAACCGAAGAAATTAAGTACCTTGCAACCACCTGGACGGAAGGCAAAACTGGAAAAGCCGTTTGTAGATTCAGATAAAACCACATGCACACAACTAAGCAATAACTATTTACTGGCTGGTGAATTCGTCATAAAATTTGAATACTACAGAATAATACAGAAAGAAGGTACAGAATAATTTCTGTGAAATTTGCGTCAGGTGAAAATAAATGTATTTGCAGTTAAATTTATTTGAAGATATTACAATTTTAATAATAAAATATTTTTGTTAACAAATGGATTCTTGACCTGTTTTGAAACACACACACACACACACACATATATGGATGGATGGTTGTATAGGTTGAAAATATGGGAGACCGCTCAAATATTCAAATACAACAAAAAGCAGAGGTACAATCAAAGTCTCTAAGATTGACCACACTGGCGCGATATTCCGCGGTACTTCAGGAACGAGAAGTTCATTTATACCTTAATATGAGTGAAGCGTTGTCATACAAGACATTTTTGACGCGGTCCATGCAGGAAGAAGTCTTCAAAAACATAATGGACACCGACCGCGGAAGCCTTCGTGAGAACAAATATTTATGTAACTTAAGTTAGTAGAGAATTCGAAGTTAGTAAGACTAAGTTAGTAAAACTAAAATTCAAATTAAACTAAAGTAATGTAAATTACAAAACTAAAGAAAATAGTATTCAAACAGTCTCGTGTTTCAATTTCTTAAAAGTGCATCTACAATCCCTCAAGTCAAAAATTATATCTATTTCGAATTCAGATTTACTACCTTTTTTTACATATTTACTGGGGGAATGTTAAATTAATATGTACACAGTATACTTTCTTTTCATTGAATATGTTTTCATAATTTTACTTTAAACTGTAGTACAATGTGATCTACAAAGACAAAAAGATAAAACAAAATGTTTCCGACAATTCTGCTCACCTTCATAATGTTATAATGTTTCTACATTTATTTAATCTCCTCAATTTTTTTAATTAGAGTAATTAAATTATTTATGTTCATTATTTAAAAATAGTAAAACGTTTCAACTGCAAAATCACTGTTACGATTCGTCTATAAAAATTAAAATTAAGTTGTATAATTACTCATAAATACTTTAGAACTTGAACACGTCGTAATTCAACGTATAAAATACACGCTCTGTACGTATAAAATAAAGTAACGTATGTTGTAGTAGCCCAATAAGATAAACAACTAACTATTGTCGGATTTTTTCTATTATGTGTGAATTTTCTGTCATCCTATATGCTTCTGTTCCTTTGCAAATAGATCGCACATATAAATAAAAATGTATATGTGAAATTCATTTTTATATATTTTTTAATAAACGTTAATAAAGATTTTTAAAAAGCATTTCTTTCAAAAGCAGACTACTTTAAAAATACATTACGCTTTTTTATGCATTCTAGAATGTTTTGAATTTTTAAATTGCAAAAACTATCCCTATCCTTGTCACGTAAACAAACTTAACAATTCAATATTTAACTCAGTGGTATTTATACCCATTTTTATAGTTTTATGTAGTCGCATTGTATGTTTGCAACATAGGCGAATTGCATTAGGACATTGACCTTATACGACTTGGGATCCATAATATAGGAGCCCTAGAGCACTTCGGTGCAGATTAGTGGGATCTGTATACTGTGTAAATGTAGGTCTGTTAACCTTAACGTCCGATCAAAGCTCGTAATACAGTGCTGTTTGCAGAACAGGACTATACAGCACTCCGTAAAGCGACTGGTCTAGCCAGGCAGAGGACAAATTCGGAATTACGTGCACCAGCAGAACAAATAAAATTCCAAAATGCATTAAAGTTACTTTGAGATTAGATGTACTAACTTAGTGTTTGGGTACAACCTAATTCACATCAAGCGACAGACCTGTCAGATCACACCCTGTTCACGCTAAAACAGTAAATTCCAGAGTTACTTGTTTAAAAAAATGCAACATGGATGTGACACCGTAAGCTGCACAAAGAAGTAAGCGTCAACATTCAAAAGGCAAATGACGGTGACAATTATATCGAGGATTACTAATATCGATAAGAATATTACTTAAATCATTATATCGAGGATTACTAATATCGATAAGAATATTATTTTTTAATTATTTAAAATTTATTCAAATTAGAAATATGTAAAAAGTTGACGACACAGGAATTTATAAGGAACTTTAAGAAATACAACACATGAAGCACTCAGCAAATGCGTATGTGCAAGAAAATAAATAGAAACATAGTAGTCCGGTTACAAAGCACACTGTCGTCACACCAACTGAACACGAAATTGGCAAGAACAGTTTGTGCGAGTTGGTAACGGTTAATGTATACACTAAAACACCCCCTCAACACAGCCTGTCAACATTGTACAGCAAGTTAATCACATAGAATGTGACGTAATATTTAGAAGAAAATATGTGTTACTTTCCTGGAAATATTTTCTCTGCTGACGGCTTTTATTGTACAAGTTAATAATGGTTTTGCTATTGTAAGTGATTTCTAAATTCAGTATTTTCGTAAAAAGAAGTATTTGTTATTTCTTCTGTCTCCCTAGAAAGAACAATAAGTGAAATTATGTAGGCCTATTAAAAAAATAGAATAATACCAGCTACTACAGTAGACAATAAGTGCCTAAAATTTAGTTGTCTCTGGAGACTAATTATTCTAATTTCCCTATGTAACTATTGTAAACAATTAACTGTGATTCGTACACCGATATTTCCTATTTCACTAAAAGTGTTCACTCTCAACAATATTCATTTTGGTTTTAAAAATATTTTCACTTTACTTCTAAAATTTCTGGTATATCAGACACTTGAAATGATTTGAAAGCCAAAATTCTACTCAAGCTTGAACATTTCTCGTAGAAAAGCGACTGATGTTTTGATATTAATAGTTGTAATTGCCTGTGTTAAAACAGCAAATTTAGACCCTTCCTTATTCAAAACTTTAGCATAATAATTTACTATTTTTTCATTTTCACCAAACAGAATATTCTCCTGGTGGCTATTAGAATGTTAAATATTCTTCTAAGTGAATGCTCAGTTGTGGTTTTATCACGTTCTCCGTAATTGCATTTTTCATGTTAGGATGCATCGCTCACATTCAATTGAATCTGCTATAATCACTAGCTACAAAATCACTCGTGACACTACACATTGTTGACTTAAATGTTTAGGCCTACTTTAATGTGCACATAAAAAGTATAGAACGTATCCTAACATTACACTCAAGACTGTAGTTCAATGAACCTTTCAGTGTATAGGAGGCAGCCGCTTACTTTACGTATTAACGAAGTGACGTGAATTCCAAGAAGTATAGCACTTCGGTTTGAGCTAACACATTTTTTTTGAAATGCTCCTAAAAATATTATAATAGAATATTTACGCGTTACAAAAATGTGTGATGTCACTCATTGTTATTATTATACACATCATCGTGAACTTCCTACCGCTTGATAGATTTGACATTTTCACATTTAATGGGGACCGTCTAATATTCGGCTAATTTCAGGATTAATCGGTAATAATCATACGATTAAAATACTTTCTCTTATAAAACTTACAGATCTTGTATTGAAGAACTTTGTTTATTTGATTCATTATTAGACAAAGAGTTATTGTTATTTTTTACAAACGACTCATATCTTACTCGCAGTGGTTTACATTCTTCAGGAGTTTTTGTAAGTTAGAATACATTTTGTTTCTAATTACACGAGTCCCTAATCCACATAAAAGCATTATAATTACCATAACATTATAAAGAGTTACTTTTTAGATATGTCCTGTTAATCTTCCTCAAATAGAACTAGACATAGTGTGCAACTGACCACAGTTCCACATGTCCACATAATATAAGTAAGGAAAGTCACGTCAAAAACTTGTTACAAGGACCATTTGAGATTTGGAGATTGAAATGACTTGTAGCTTTGTATTTTCCTTTAGGATTACTAAATTAAATGCTAAATTAAATTTTCGTATTAATATAACACAAGTCCTCTTCTCTGTACTTAACATAGTCGCCAGGCTTGTACCATGCTTGTACCATGTACATCAGTATGTTGAATATAGCATATGCCACATTAGATTCAAAATTTTATTTAATTCATTCCAGTTTCAGACCGACTTGTTTTCTTATTATAAAAAAAATATAAGAGAATATTTTAGAGAAAGTTATGCATAACATAAAACGGAAAATATAGCAAATACCTTGCTTTGAAGACATGAAATGATTTTTGCAACAAAGAAAGCAATTCTGTATTAAAAACTGCAGTGCGGTAAAAATTTCCATAACACACAAAAGCGGTATTTGCAGAATAAAATATAAAAAATGTGTTATGTATTTCGAGTACTGTATGTATTGGCAAAAGAGGGAATAGTTGGGAAGTCGTCTGGCACAACATAAGAAACGAATATAATATTTAATCTCCTTACTATAATCTATACAGCATTTTTTTAAGGAAGACAACAATTTTTAAACCTAAATGAAGCGTCAAAGATATTAAAAGCAACAAATAAATAAAGAAAAGAACGTTCAGAAAAATGTTAAATATTAAAACAGAAAGGAGAGTAGTGAGTAATTAAAACATAAATAATTATGTATAACAGTGAATATTAAAACATCTATTCTCCTACGGTGTTAAAAAAATTTGTTGAGATGGTATAAAGTTGGTGACAGACAATATGTCACTAATGGCTTGGAGGATTTCTACTGGAAAGAGGATTCAACGGTGGAAAGAGAATTTATCCTCAAGTACCGAGAAAGGGAATAGTACGAGTCTGCATAAAGGCGTTGTAAGAATACAGCATTTACTACACTGTCTTTATAAATACTTCAGATTGCATTCCTTACACCTGTACTGAAGATGGCACCTTACTTTTCTTTAGTAGGCTGACTCAGCCATAACTGTTATCCAGACTTGAGCGTATGAGATATGTTCAAGCAGGCGCTCAACGTAGACACGTAGTCACTCACACAAGGGATAAGCAACGATGCAATAAATCAAAATCCTTTACACACGTCCAGCAGCGCAGCAGCCTGTTGTGAGTAGCCACTTCCCAATATCCTTTGTGTTGTCGAAGATTGTTACTGAGCTAATCGAACGAACCGAAACCGGACGTAATTACGAAATTTGGACGTAAAGAATCCTGCTTCCTTTTGAGACGGCAAACTGCTAATATTTACTTGATAATGTTTGAAGGACTAAAGAGTTCATTACCAAGGTCTGAATACGTACTGCCGATTAGCAATAGATAAGCTATGTAATTATAATAATGATTTACGTAAAACAAAGCAATCTTTTTTTCATTATGTTTCTGATGCTGTTTTATTAATTACAAATATATTCAGTAAATAGGTACAGAGTAAAAATCGAACTATCTATCCAATAAAATAACAAGGAGAGTTGTCTGTTACAAGGCGAATTTGAAAAAGTTTTGAAAACAAGTTTGTAATTTATAAAACTAAACTAAGAACGTAACAAAAAGCAATGAATTCCTCAGGACTCAGGAACGGAGCTCACCGTATTATAAATAATTATACAACTTCAAAATGTAGTTTGTCACTTCTAGGATTAACAATAAGTTATAATTATGTTATGTAATTATTATATAATATGAATTGGTATCCAAAGGAATTAGACTTTGTACAAACATTTTTATACAAACGTTTCCAGGTTTATCTAATAGTTGACGGGGCTTTGCTATCTACGTAATATTTTAAAATAAATTCTGAACAAAGTCAAAGTATGGTAAGAGTTTCACTCATTTTTCACTCAGTAACAATGACCATTCTGAATAATGTTATTTTGTATTTGAAAAATATGTTCTTGTCATAATTATACTGTGTAAAGAACATATACGAGGTCATGAATGATGTCAGCTCTCATTGCCTTGAAACAACTTTCCCTAGTATGCCACTTAAAATGTTGATAAAAGCAAAGTCTAGTTACAGGATTGTATAATACAGTTTTATATAAAAAAATACATATGCTATTATTAAGGCAACAAAATTATAACTTACTATTTTTTTAGCTGATACGTTCTGTGATAAATTTCCCTCCTGTTTCCAATCCGGAAAATTGCCTACAGTTTTGCAGAGAGTACTCTTAATTTATCTGAACAGTTAAGTAATTTTCAGGTTCATTAATACAGATAAATTTTAGTTAATGCTTCATTATGTCAACATGTTAATGAAATAAATATAGTTTACATATATTAATAAATGGGTTGTGAACCATTTCTCTATAGACACATACGCTCGTACGGAAAACCAAACAAAAAGGCGAGAAACAGAAAGTATTCCTCATCGTATCTGAAGAGACAGTTGTTACTCCTGTGACTTTGTTTACCTTAGTTTCTCTTTTTCCTTCATAGCCTTTTGATACTAAAAATCGTCGTCATCAATGGTCTTATCCTGCTTGCTTTGTTTAATTGGTTTTAGAATATAACTTAATATTTGTGAGCTGTTTTTTTATAACGCGTCGATTTTTGAATTCTTTTATTATTCTCAATTTAATAGGTTAAGACTGTAGACATTATTTTGTTAAAATTTTTTCCTCTTGTATTCTTTATATTAAAACGTGATGTGGAAGAAAAAGCTTCTTAAATTTTGTTAAGGTGAAAGTAAAAATTATTTGAACACTTCTGAAGAGATGTACCAATTCGTTGTATCCATTCAGTCGAGGTTCAATTATGGAGCAAAAAAGGACGTATCATTAGATGAAAGACGTAAAGTAAAACACACGCATTATTGGAAATGTAATGGAAACGGCGTAGTCTGGCGCTCTTGATAATTACATGATATTTATGATATAATAATTAGAACTGCTAATACACTAATTTTCTAATTGTTATTATGAACTTACATTGAAACTAGGGCATGGCATATAACATTATGACATTTAACATTTGTGTAGTTAACAATAGAGGTAGTTGCTCACTCAAAAGTATCTTACCGACGATCACATCGGTACCGACGTTTTATTAAAGGAAATGTAAGGAATCTTCAAATAAGATATTAGTTTTCCTCCCTACGATCCCCATCACCCACAGTGGATGAAGTAATGTTCCTATATGCGATATAGTTAGATCAACTAAATAAACTTCTGTATGTCGTGTATCGTGACCAAAGCACGTACGACACAGTTTGACACATATTGTGCTAACAATGCCGGCTACGAGGTCAATGAACAGTCAAATCGAATACTGTGAGGTCGAAATCGAAATGTGTGATTGAGTAGTGTGACAAGGTTATCACCTACATACCCGGAAAACACGCGCGCGTACACACATGTAGTGTGTTCAGGGAGGTTAGAACTCTACTTCAGGAGGTGATTCTAGAGCTAAAAATAAGAATTAATGTATTGTAATCACAGGCCCGAAACTTTTTTGTTTTTGAGTTCAATAACCTGGTACATACATTAATACATATTCCTGTTCCAAAATAATAACAATACACTATGCAAATTAATGGAATACAAATTGTGGAACAAAGTGTTTAATTTGGAAACAGCTAAAACAACATATAATATTATTATTATTATTAACGTTTTTCAGTTTTTATCATAGAAAACGTTTATTTTGAAAAATTCTAGTCATCTTTGCCGAGTAGCGTATGTTTTAATACGGAAAGACCAATTATAACTGGTTGTCTGTTAAACCCATACAATGGCCACATATTTCGTGTTGATACCAACACAATAGTAGTTGCTTCATCCATAATCAGTAGGCCTAGTTGTACAAGTATCAGTGATCATGTAGCCCTATAGGCCTATCAGTAGTTGTTCATGTTGCAGTGATTCGCATTAATCCATTCACAGAAGTGTACTGCATTGTTTAATGTGCTAGTCAGAGATAGCACGCTTGCTTCGCAGTAAATCAGATACAACCCACAGAAAACTTAGTGATTCCATGCACTGGTTTGTGATATATTTATTTGTCTATAAATTCTTTGCAAACGTCTAATGGGACTTTCTGCAACTGACTGATAAACATTTTCATGTTCATGTTCGTGTTTATGTCAGTTCATTTTCATGTTCAAGACTATATACTTAATATATCTCAGAATAATAGAAATGAATGAATAAGTAAGGCATTTTTAAAAGACAATTGAAACAGAAATTTTGTTCTTTTACGAAGAAATTCAATTTACGTTTTCAATACAAATTAACATAATTAAAGCAAAATAAAACTAAACACTATAATCAACTCTGGATTCAAATTTTCAGAAAACATTTCAGTCAGTCTGTGCTATGGTGTAATAAATAAATAGATTATTCACCCTTTACTGTAAAACATTGCACTACAAAGCAAAAACACCTAGACTTTGCAGAATGAATAGTTTCTACACTACAAAATAAAACTTGTTTTATAACCTTATAGCAGTTTTTAAATAAAATAGCTCATATTTGTGTTTCATTTAGACGTGTACTTTTTTTTAATGGAAAGCAAATTCCTAAACCTTTTCGTTAATTGTAATTGACGTTACTACTGTTTCAGGAAATTTTACATTGCATTATTACTCCTTGGTAACCGGAATATGGACTAATTTTTATCTGGCAAAACTCGGAGACGAGCCATTTACGGACTTATGTGTTTACAACAATTTTTCGTATTTTTATCTCTAAAATCATCTCCTGAATTATTGTGTGTGTGTGTGTGCAGGGTCTAACGTAAAATGTGTCCTAATTATAAATAAATGGATTCTGAATATAAATATAAGAAAAACATATTTTATACACATAAATCCGTAAACGCATCGTTTTCCGTTCTTTTTTATTTTTATTGCAAATTTGTAATCTGTTCGACTAAGCGAAACTTAACAAATTGACTGACAAAACACATACATGATTATGAAGAGCTGACCATTGACCGCTCTTCTTGTTATTGTCTATAGATACGCAAACACAGACACAAATTAAAATACTAAATGGCAAAACGTGTAAACAAGTGAACAAAAGTCACTACCACTTTCTGCTGGCATGGTACAATAATCCAATATATTCAAAGCTGTGTCTCTAAGGCAGATATACTAGTTGCCATTAACGCTTAATGTTGACATGAACACAAGTAATACAGATACTACAGTAGAGCTGACATAGACATTACAACAATGATTGCACATTATTCGTTGAACCTGAAGGGTAGGTCGAACAATTTATGTCTTTTTAGTCTGTAAATGTCTTCACTATTTTCTAAGAAATTAATTGCTAGGGTGTTAGGATGGTATTCTAATTTGGGTATTTCTTCTCTTACAGTAGGTACTTTTAGACTTCGATGTATAGAATTGTTGGAGACAACCTAGGAGCGTCGACTATTGATCTTAAAAGTTTGGACTGAAAGCGCTGTATAATCTTGATGTTACTCGTACTAGCAGTACTCCAAAGTTGAATATCGTTAGTCCATACCGACTTAAGAACTGCTTTATATATTAAAAGTTTTTTGACAAGACTTAACCGCGATTTTCTGCATATCAGCCAGTAGATATATCTGACCTTGAGGTTAAGTTCAGTCTTTTTACAGGTTATGTGTTTCTTCCACGTTAGTCTCCTGTCCAGATGTCCAGATGCATCCCAAGGTACTTAGCACTTTCAGCTTGAGGTATTGGTTGACCGTTAGTTGTAACTGGAGGGCAGTTAGCCTTAATTGTGGTGAAGGTAACGTGTTCTGACTTCGACGAATTGATTTTTATGCGCCACATATCAAACCATAACTGAACGCTCTTTAGTGATTCTTGTAGGATAACCACCGAAGAGCCGGAGTGTGTCGCTAGGATTGTTGTGTCAGTCGCATAGGTAGCAACAGTGGTATCACTTCCTGACGGTAAGTCGGTTGTAAACAGGAGGTACAGTAGAGGGCCCAGAACACTATCCTGCGGCACACCTGACCCCACTGGTAATAGAGGAGAAATAACATCCGAGAACTTGACTTGAAACACTATGCCTACTATGTAGGAATGTACAATACGGTAACAATTATGTGGCAGACTTTTCTTTATTTTGTGTAACAGTCCAAGATGGCAGACTTTGTCAAACGTCTGGAAAACGTCGAGAATCACACCTTATGTGAAAATCATAACATTTGTTATTCTGCGTATTTGATCCATCGTAGAGTGCTTTTCTCGAAAGCCAAACTGATGATCCGGAATCAGGTTGTCTTCTACTTTGTAGGCGTAAGTCGTTTTACAAGTAACTTCTCGAAGATCTTACCAAGGCCTATAGATTGATAAGAAGAAGATTCTTGAGGATTTTTACCAGCTTTAAGACCATGTTCATTTGAACAGAAGTGGAAATTAACTCAAGCCTGAGTATGGAGTTAAAGATGTATGTCATTAGAAAGAAGCCTTTGTGAGGCAGCTCCTTTAGAATTTTCTCCGTAACAAATCAATGCCGGGAGCCTGTTTACTTTTCAAATTATACAGGATTGTTTCCTTTACGTTATTAACCTTAAAATGCTTAATTGGTAGAGCCAGTTGGAACGGGCAGTGTAAATCGAAAGAGACGTTCCTTGCTGGCTTCAGTTTGAAAAACGTTGACCAAATGTTCGGCAAAGGCCTGGGATCTCTCTGTATTTCTTCGCGCCTAGCTACCATCTGGTTTACGTATTGGTGGTATTTGTAAAGTGTTTGGACTTTTTAATCGTGTTGTAGCCTTTTACAAGGAATAATCAGTACTTTCATTAGGCGACAGACATTCTAGTTAATCCTGAATGCCTTTGTTCTTTAAATTTTCTAACAACAATTTGAGTTTTCTGGACGCAAAATTCCACTTTCTTTCATCACGCGTATGATGAGTACGCTGCCAAATTCGTCGCAATTTCACTTTTCAGCTAATTTCTCTCTGTCAACCAGAGAAAGAATTAAGTACTTACTCTTCGCTTCAACGCAGGGTATAGCTTCCCAGGCTGATTTCTGAAAAGCACTGGCGAGATAATTTACAACCAAATCCAATTCAGCAGTTGTGTTGATTGGAATTTCTACCAATATATTATTATTTATGAGCCCTCTAAAGTAGTTCCAGTCAGTATTACGATTTGTGAGTCTTGGTAGACTTTCAGACTCAATGATACTCTTGCTACTGCTGCAATAATTGGAGTGTAATCAGAGGACAACTCAAGGCAGGAGTCAACATTGTAGTATTTATGAGGGAAGCCTCTTATTAAAAAGAAATCAATAAGGTCTGATATTCTATTTGTATCAAAAGGCCAATAGGATGGTTAACTTGTAGACAGGAAGGACAGGGATTCTTGTCAAATGGCATTACATAAATTTCTACCTCTTGGATTTACTAGTCTCGAACTCCATTTCGGGTTTTTCCATTAAAGACACTCCCTACCACAAAACGTGCAGCAAGTGTTCTAAGAAAGGAGTAAAAGTCAGTTTAACTGATACTGACCTTCGGGGGACAGTAGACTACAGAAACAATTAGAGGGCCTCTTTGATCTTCAATTAAAACCTTTGTCGCCTGTTGGTGAGCAGTTTTGACTTCGGAGAAGGGATAATGTTATATATTTTTTGATCAACAGATTGGTGCTGCCACAAGCTGTACCGTCAGGATGATCGGTATCATAAATAGTAAATCCTGGAATTCCAATATGGCTTCTTTCTATGAAATGTGTTTCAGATATTAGCATAACGTGTAACCTGTTGTCAATAAGAAAAGCTTTGAGTTTTAGGCTGTGTTGAGAAAGTCCATTGGGCTGACATTCTAGAGTTTTATAAGAAAAATAAACCGCGATCTTAATAAAGTCTGGTACACATGTTTCCATTAATGTCCTTCAATAAACCAAAAGTGAGGGTTACTTTTTGATGTCAAATTTGAAAATGGCGGCTACTTTAATACTAATAATAGCTTTGTAAATTTTAATCATTTAAAAGTACGGTTTTTTGAGAATAATATTAAGTATTTTTGTGTGGACACAATGCCATCGTCTTTGTTCAAATCCAGTAACAGATAACCGAGTGCTGGAAGAAATCAACCTACTCGCAAACCTCTGAATATTTCATTTTTTTGTTTCAGACTTCCGTTCCAACTATATAGAACAAAATTATGTGACGTTATTACCACTTTTTAACGTCAACTTACCAACAGTAGACTAATACAAGAAAGTATAGTTGTTTTCTGTCAATACCAAATAGTTTTAGTTCTTGTAATTCAAAATAGTTGTAGTTAATTGTGCTGTTGAAAGTTATTATTTTCATTATAATCAATCCTTTACTTTGTTATAAATTACTGTTAGTGGGGTAATTAAAACAAATCGTAATTTCTTTAGGAAAAGTTTCCTATTCTTTGCAAAAAAAAATCAATTAGTAAAAAATATCCTTAAATTTCTGTTTTCCGCCGAAACTCGGGTATGTGTTATAGAATTTGAACAAAAGTAATGTGATTGTGGTAAAATAAAATGTAAGCCATTTACTTAATAAACCATGTTTTCAAAAAATTAAAAATATCGGTATGGAGAACCATACATGACTTCCATGTTCTAAGCTTTATATTTAAAATCATTTTCGAAATGACATATTTCCATAGAAACTACTTCTTTCTACTTACTGCTTCAGCCTTATCCACAGTACTGAGGTCACTAACGTATATCACCTCACGTTATCGCACTCGATTTTCACTGATGATGGAAGTCAATAGCACTACCGAAACGTCTGGTTTTGCAGAAAACATTGGTCTACGACCAAACAGAGCGGGAAGGAATTTTAACAACAAACTACTTCTCTGTTGCCGAAAACGCAGTACATATATAAAAAATTATCCCCTCCCCCTTCATATATAAATTTTGTTTATATAAAATTACCCCCACCCCATTCAACAAGCCTCTTCACTTATATATATTTCATCTACGTTTCTGCAGTGGATTATTAAGATCTTCTTATCAGGATACTTTATTTATCAAAATTAAGTACTTTACTCTTGTTAAACCAAAAAATGTTTCTGGTAAACTACCCTTTCCCCGTAACCGATCTTCACCAAAATCAACAGGCCTTGAGTCCTCTCCAACTCAGACACATATGTAAAAAAATATTTGATTCTGTTTGAATTTACGGCAGTTATCGTTCGTCATGAAAAAATTTCTGTTGTTACAACATAAAATGTTGCAGGTAAACTACCCCTTTCCCTTAACTGATCTTCACCAAAATCAACAGGGCTTCAACTCTCTACAGTGTAGGGACGTATGCAAAACATTATTTGATTTTGTTTGAATTTACGGCAGTTATCGTTCGTCATAGAAAAAATTACCCTTGTTATCACATAAAACGTTGCTGGTAAACTACCCCTTTCTCTTAACTGATCTTCACTAAAATCAAAAGATCTTGATTCCTCTACAATTCAGAGACGCATGCAAAACATTATATGATTCTATTTGAATGTACGGCAGTTATCGTTCGTCATACAAACAATTACTCTTGTTAAAACATAAAATGTGGCAGGTACACTACCCCTTTCCCTTAACCGATCTTCACCAAAATCATTAGGACTCCAGTCCTTTACAATATAAGAACGTATGCAAAAAACTATTTGATTCTGTTTGAATGTGCGGCAGTTATCGTTCGTCATAGAAAAAATTACCGTTGTTAAAAGATAAAATGTTGCAGGTAAACTACCCCTTTCCCTTAACCGATCTTCACCAAAGACAACAAACCTTGAGTACTTAAAAATTCAGGAATATGTGCAAAAACCTGTTTGATTCTCTTTTGAATATGCGGCAGTTATCATTCGTCATAAAAAAATTACCCTTTTAAAACATACAACGTTGCAGGTAAACTACTCTTTTCTCTTAACCGATCTTCACCAAAATCAACAGTCCTTGAGATCTCTATAATTCAGGAAGATGTAGGAAACATTATTTGATTCTGTTTGAATGTACGGCACTTATCGTTTGCCACAGGAAAACATTACCCTTGTTAAAACATAAAACGTTGCAGGTAAACTAACCCTTTCCCTTAACCGATCTTCACAAAAAACAATAATTCTTAAGTACTCTACAATTCACGCTGTATGCAAAACATTATTTGATTCTGTTTGAATTTGCAGCTCTTATCGTTTGCCATAGAAAGAAAATCAACACACAGACACTTTTCGAAAAATGACTATTTTTCATGTTTTGAGTGTAGTACAATCAGAATCTGCAATTATCTCGAACACGATTTTTTTCGCCATCACCATACTTCCATTTCCTTATGGAACATGGAAGTAATTAATAACCATTGTTTTTTGTTTATTAAAAATTATTTATGTAAACATATGTACCTAATTTCATAAAAGTTATTTCGATTCTTTGTTAAGACATTACGTTTTCCATAGAAAACAGAATACGAGAATTTCCATACCTACGTTTATAACTACGAAAGTTTTTCTTACACTGGTGCATAAAGTCCAAATGTGTATATCGTTTTACCTTTTGCGCTACTCCTTGCTTAAGATAAATTAGTAAAACTAAAGAAAGTGCTATGAGTAACGTGCATAAATATCTTTAATAATATTAATATAAGTAATACTAATAAATTATCTGTAAATAACTTGTATAGTTCAAGAGAAGAAAAAGATCTACCTTGAAATAGTAAAATTCAATTTTAATGTTTATATGTAATTAAAATTAAAAATTCTAATATCACAAATACAGTTATAGACCCATAACTAC
Source organism: Magicicada septendecula (assembly GCA_034769895.1). NCBI lineage: Eukaryota > Metazoa > Arthropoda > Insecta > Hemiptera > Cicadidae > Magicicada > Magicicada septendecula. Next base: position 900,234,820 of record CM068367.1, read on the forward strand.
ATTTGATATCTCCTGGTAGATTAACTGTAGCAATACGTATTTACTTTATTTTATTTTATTCTCATTAGTTAATTAAAAATTAACATACATACAAAATTAACAGATAATTAGTTGTTTGACGAGAGGACAGAGACAGAGCGAGGATGAGAGCGAGGGAGGGAGTTTGTGATAGAAATTACTGTGTGTCTACTGTGTGTTGTTTGTAGACTTTCTTACTCGCCCCAGTAAACATGTAGGCCTACAAACGGTGCTGTAAGAAACGTCAGCTTTATATTTTATTCTTCACGGCCTTGTTAAGTGAAACAGCGTTCAATAGCCGCTTCAATAGACGCTTCGTTAATTACACGGCAGTCCTGTGATAGGCACTCGCAGCGACTACTCCTGAAACGGTCTTACACACTTTTACGCCCCAGTAAACACTCCAAACAGACTCTCCATTATATTTGATACATTTTTTCTAACCTTCTCATACCGAATTTTTTATTTTCCTTTTTTTAGTTCTAATATCTGCAAAAAAATTGGTTATAGTTCTAACAATCGATCTCGCTTTATCCATTATCACATGTCAGGGTGATTATATCTGTCTATCTACTTATTTAGGTGATGTGCATGTCTATTCTAGAGCTTATTTGACTTAAATTGCCTTAAAGTAATCGTGTTAATTTGAAGCTTCATTCAGATGATTCTATCATCAAAATGTATATTAATTTCTACGATCTCGCCTATATTCACATAGTTATGAATGTTAGTCACTGACTAATAATTTAATTAATATCCGTTTAATATTAAATGTAATGTTTTAGTGGATGGTTAGTGAGGATCGGTCAATAATACAACTTTTAGTTATTTTGCGTCGACGTTTCGACAATATTTATTGTCATCTTCAGGACCTGTGTATGAAATACAATAGAAATATCAAACATAACGAGACAATTAAATATTTGGGTGAACGTGTTGGTGATGTGAGTGTGTGCGTGCGTATGTATCATTTTTTTATGTGAAGACTTCTGATAGTTTGTTTACATCTTCAACTTATCTTTAAGAAAGCAAGCAAATTATAGTATGAGAGAACTTAATGTATACAGTATTACAATTTAAATTACTAAATATAATGTTATTTTAATTAATTAAACAAACAGTAACCAACAATTGGATATTAGATTGGTACAAAAATTGTTTATACCTACAACAGTCAACATATAGCAAAGTAATATATTACCTATAACTAAAACAGATTAGGGGATGTTCACTACGTAATTATTAAAAGTTATTTTTACCATGTTTCACTCCCTACTGGTGTTAGCAAACAATCATAATTTAGAAACATACAATTTACACAATATTGTAAAACATTACGACTTAAATCAGATAGTTGACAAAGGTTACACACAAAAGTTTCTGGTAAATTTTTTTTTTACTAACAGGTAAACTTGGATAATACGGTAATTGTAATCATATTGTAAAATATAGTCAAGAGTACTATAGAATAATGTAATTTATCCTGTAACTCACTAACCATCCACTAAAACATTCACTGATTGACGGCCACTAAAAATTTAAGGATTTAATTAAATGTAATGTTTACCAATTTCCGTACGTATAAATGAACGTCGCGTATGCATAAATTGTCTAGACATAAGTGAACGTACAGGACACCCTGTTAACTGAAATCACTTAGTAAACAGTACTCCCTTTTAAACATAATCCTTTGAAATGGCGAATTTAACTGACGAATTGTTTCGGTGTTGTAAAGTAACAGATTTCAGGTACAGCACCATCTAATAATTAATGGCACCAATCTAGTAAATATATTGAAATGAGAAAAAAGTATCAGCATGTTCAGAAATACTACAAGTTTTACACCAGGACCTCTCCCGACATTTTTTTACAATGATCCTGTACTTTCTACAGTGATTTTCTGGCATTACTTATAACTTATAATTAGCTTATAACTTATAATTGATTTGTGTGCATACCAGGTACAGCCAATGCGGAAATCCACATGTAAAATTACTCGTAGGCGCAGGCCCACCTAAAATACCTTATAGGTATAGGTCTATTAAAATTTTAATTTTGTACAAATTTATATCGTTCTGTTCTTTTCTGACAGCACTACATAGCAGCTACATGGCACAGAATATCATAACTCACAATCTACAACCGCTTTCATAAAAACGGATTCGAGAATAGCAAAGCCTGTAATTATATGCATGTGTTTGTGTGCGCGCGCGTGTTTATCATTGTCACAACAATCGTCGTGTTGTTCAGTGGAAACAGAATCACTGACACCTATGAAGTTACCAATTGCACTCAGCGATGCGATATTATTTATTTCTCAGCATAGTACTGCCCCCTCCCGAACTGGCAAATTTTCTCTGCAAATAATATTGGGCTAGGCGGTCTAGGTGAATGGCCTTGAACAGCATCATAGATTGCCTTTTACACAGTTTAAGGGCCGTCGGCCGTTCTTTACAGCAACCTCTCAACCGGGCGTTTCCTTTAACTCGGGAACTAGCAACAGCCTTTCCTCAACGACCGTAGGTTTTCTGATCACCTCTTCTGTCACCATAAAAACTGGTTCTTCATCTACTAATTATCTTTCCGGTTCAGCATCCAAACTCAAGGATCCTTCTTCTCCGCGTCTGTAGACTCCTTTTTCGGATACCTTCAATTACTTGATCGAATGGTTCGTTGATCCTATCATTTCGACCAAGGAAAAGTTTATCTACTCGTGGCAAACCCTGAGGACATTCTCTCTTAAGTCTACGATGACCCTGTAAGCATTCATAATATCTGAGACAGGAATCACTTCATCGACAATGTCTGCAACAAGGATTTGGTTGTTAAACTCGACGAGACTCAGGCCCACATGTACGTCTACATTTCCTAACACTTTTTCGGGGCTTCCAGGTACATTTTGTACGGTATAAGAGCCAAACTGAGGCTGGCGGTTGCTGGCTAAGTCAAGGCGCGTAATGGACACTCTTGCACCCGTGTCAACTATAAATGCTGTTGGTTTACCTTCAGCAACTCCATAAACTGTAAAGTTTCCATTTGAATTTTCCACATTCCATTTTTTTATCTGCATCTAAAGATGTCCACGTTTCACACATTTGTAACACTTTAATTTTTACCTTTTTCCCGTCGTTCAAATTGTTGTAGCGATCTTGAGCGTTGATTTGTTTGTCATGTAACATTTATTTTTCTGACCACATCGTAATGACAATCTGATATTGCAACCTTCTGGTTACAGTCCGATGACTAATTAACGTAGCGGGCCGCTGACTTGGCCCCTTTAAATTCGGCAGCGTGTGCAAAAATGTCTAAGATCTTTCGGTGTCTTGACATTCGGTGTCTAGCTGAAGTTCACAATCTCTGACGTCATCAATAAATGTCTGCATTGCAAACCTCATTCGCAAATCCTCTGGTGCTTCAGGATAAGCCGGTCTAATTGGCCTGTCGTTACTTGCTTCAAAATCATTAAGACTCTCCCAGGAATGTTGTCTCTCTGCTCTCAACTGAGAGTAGTACACATTGCGGAAATTTGTATTACCATAACGTAATTCTACGGCTTCCATCAATTCGACCTTCGACATGGCTATCAGATGGTACTTTCAGCAGTAGCTCTGCCGTAGGTCCTTTTAATGCAAGAACTAGTGAATGTAATTTGTCTTTCTCCGTCCACATATTTGAAATTCAGTGACTTCAAGTTGCCGAAAATACGTCGCCCAGTGAGTGCTTCGATCGAATGTTGGTGCCTTAGCGTGAACTTGCGCAACAGTTGGCAAAATGACTTTCTCTATCATCTAACTATTGATTCGCTTACTCTTTCTACGTATTTTTTATTGTTTATTATTTGTACAGTCAGTTAAACAAGTTTTTCTTAAACGAATGGTTTATTTTTTTATTAACTGTTGTAATTTTTTTTTTTATTATTGGCTGTCGAGTCTTCTACTGTAGTTATTTTTGTTAACATAACTTTCTCTACACTAGAGACAGAGTTTTCTACTTCAGGTATTTTATTTGACTTTGTTTCTTCTGTATCGGATGTTTTGATGTCATTGATTCTTGTACATCGGGTATCCTAACGACATGTTTTTTCAGCTCACCTCGCAGTAGATCCAGTTCTGCAGTAGTATGGGTCTTGCATCAACGCTTTGATGTCCTCTGACTCCTACTTACTTTCTTCTTTTTATCTTTCTTCCATCTCAAGCAGGAATGCTTTTTATCGTTCCTCTGCTTCTACTGCTTCCCGTTACATTCGTCTCTTAAATTTATTATAGCCTTTTTAAGAGATTCTGTTTCAGAGGAAATCGTCAAAGACAGTTTTTAAATCAACAGGCAAATTAGTAATGTTTTCTGTGGGAGTTTCAGAGATTTTTTATAAAAAATCATATACTATTATATGCCTCAAATCATTCTCACATTTTATACCTTCAATACTGACATGCATACACTTATCCGACAGGAAGCACACATATTTTAGAAATTAAATGTTTTAAATTTGTTTACCTTTGCCTTTGTCAGTTCTTGCTCTTTGAGACTTTCGTCAGAGGCCTCTGACATGACATAAATTCTTAAGATGTGAATACTTCTCTAGCCTAATATTTTTCTTCTAATTTTAATGTTTTCTTCCACGACAATTTACCCTATTTTCTTGTCTGGGAACAAAGGAAATGTGATTTTATCTAACATTATTTCTTTTTTGGGTTTACAACAAAGGTTTATTGATAATATAATAAAAATAAAAATGAAAGGAGCCTGAATCAGTACCACTAATATATTTATCTCTACTGATACTAACATCATAGATAAGAGGATTGTACTTCTCTTCTAAGTTTACATCTTTATTGTACCCAGTACAACAATGTACATAACATTTATCATCTGAATCTTTTTAATTGCGTTTTATTGCCAATGGTGTAATCTATACGCATGATTCCGCATAACTTAACTCGTAAATAAAATTTTGAATAATAAACACGTTATAACGTGTTTAATTTAGATAAAATTTTTACTAAAATACTGGATAAGTTATATATTTTTTGATAAAGTATTGTCTTTCTTAAAGGCAAAAGTAAATTAATTGATTACACCTACTCGTAAATACAGTGTGGTCGTTTCCTAATACTCACATAATCAATTATATTATTCATCTTAAACTTTTTTAAAGGAAATTAGGGTACGTTCGGTACCCTCTGTATGATTAATTCCGTTTTAAACTATCAATGCAGAAACATACATAAAGTTTTCTACTATTCTGTTTGATAAGGGTATAATGGAGATTTTAAAATACGTAAAAGTCTAAATTGCCGTATGAAATCAGCACAATAAGAGATTGCGCTTCGAGTTATTTTTGTCGTTGTTTATTATTTGTATCGCAAACATAACGACGTTATCTCACTCATCTTTCTTTTCTTCTCTGTGTATTATGAAACACAGAATGCATTGTGACAGTGACAGATTGTTTCAGGATCTTTCTGTTATTTATTATTTTAAGTAACCTTCTAAAACTCTACTCACTTAATGTTAATTTAATTTAGCACTTTCCAAAATTCAAATCATATAGCCATTAATTATAAAGAACGAAATATCAGTACAAAACATATGTTACCAGATTCATTAAGTAATCAGTCTATCAATCATTTTAAAACATAAACTTAACACTATGTTTTTAACTTAACTAATATGGACACTAAAAACTACAAGAACAAAAATCTGTGCCAAAGAACAAGTAAAATTATTCTGCATTTTAAGAAGTATATGATAATGTATGTTTGCAGGAAATTATCTACGCGTCTTACTATGATTAGCAAAATTTGATTTATGTCACCACCACGCAAATTAAAAACCTTCGCCAGTGTAGTATGTTGATTGAAAGCACGTAGCGCTTGGAATTATGAAGTTCCGTTAATTTCAACTAACTGAGAGTAAAACTTAAAGCTAAACACTTAAAATTCAAATTAAAGCCGCCTATCTAAAACTAATATTTTGTGTATCTGCACCTCAAAGGCAACACTAATTTTCTGAGCGATCTGGTACTTTAGCGATTTCTGCTCTGTCCTATTTCCGCCACACAGGAAACATTGCAACATTAATTAAATCAATCTTATTTGCGCTACTTATTGGCGTACTTCTCCATTGCCATAAAATAATATAGTGTTCTAGTTTATTTATAACGTTAAACACATTATACTTCCATTTATAAAACTTAAAATATTTTTCTTGAACAGTAATAAAAGAAACTATCTTAATATGTATGACATTATGTGTGTTTAATTCATAAAAGCCTCTGTGTGTGTGTGTGTGTGTGTGTGTGTGTGTGTGTGTGTGTGTGTGTGCGTGTGCGTGTGATTAAACTAGTGATACAACGAACACAGCGAAGAGTTTTAAATAAGTTATTTTAAATTGTATATTATATCCTGTATTATATCCTGTTGCTACTGCTCAGCAGAATACAATACTGTGATCTTTTTAATCGAAACCTATAGAAAATACCATTACACAGGTGTGTAACGTACTTACCACGCAGCACACAGAATTAATTCTTCTCATTACAGTGGCTTATTCACGTTCTACGCGCGCGCGCGCACACACACACACACACACACACACACACTTATTTATATATATATATATACATATATATATATATATATATATATATAAGTGTCTTAACACACGTGTCTCTTCAGTGATTGTAGACCAATATAAATTAATAATTTTGTAGCGAAGGTTGTAAATAATATTTTTATTTTTGTTTTGTGTACATTGATATCGACTTTGTAATTTATAGTATTATATTTCCCCATGATGTAAGACAGAATGTTTTTGGTTTCTGCGAAAATAAAGGTTACTAAGTGACAAATAAAGTGACTTGACGTCACGTAAAATTGCTTCGATCCAGTGTTCTCTAAAAAGAGAGAGGTTATATATAAAAAATGTGGTTAGAAATATATGTCTTTAACAAAAAAAAACGGCAAATCTAGTTAGCCGGACATTAACATATAGTGATTCATACGAACCTCAGTGCAAGAATAAATTCACTAAGTAAACGTGAGCCCTCGTGTAGGTATGTTGGCAGGAAACCTGCCAAATGGCTAAAGCAAGTAATAGAGTTACATCTCGCCGATTAATTGGATCAGTATGTGTCTAATATATCCTTAATTTTAGTAACAAAAGGAACCTGTGAATCGGACTCACTAGTACAGAGACCCGTAAATAACAAACCACATAAATTACTAAGAAAACATTAGAGTGGTTCCATGAGATAAAAAATAGATTCAGAGAAGATAGAGAGAGAGTTAGAAGATGGAGAAAGATAGGTTAAAAGATAATTCACATATCACTCAAAAATGCAGCTGATAAGTACTATGATTGTCAGCATAAGCAACAGTTTTTGCAAGGTCGATGATAGTAAACATTTAATGCACATATTGAATACATATTACACTGATCGAGTGGTCTCTCAGAACTTTGTAGAACACGTTAATAATATTGAAACCCAACAAATACACGTTACGTGAGTACTTCAAGTGTTTTATTAATTCTGTCAATCATTTTGCCAGTTACGGCAGCTACAGAGGTTACATTTGATCTGAGTCCCGTTGTAACAGAAACAAATAATTTTGTGATTAAATTTCACTATTGGAAATTCCTTACAAACGCTCTGCCTCAAGCTGTTCCGATGTAAGAGATAAATTACATTTTACTTTTACGTTAATGTTTAACTAAAGCATTTTGACTAAGCGTTGTATAATGTCGCTTTTGTACGAACAAGCGTATTGTGTTTAAAAGAATGTGTACATGTGTGTGTGCGATGCAGAATTACGATGTGCTTGTAATCGTTGCACACACTAAATGCAGCATACCCAGTAACTCTAAATTAACAATTCCGGCACACACAGTAAATTACATTAGTGTCACTGTACAGCTGTAGAGATAATGTCTACAGCAGTACCACGACAATGTGCTACTGTTACACCATTAGGCTAAACATTCAAACTTACTCACTTCAGCCTGTGTAAGTACTGAAGGTAGTTTTAACATTTCTCTTTACGTACCGTAATTAGAATCATATTTTTCTACGAAACTGCAAATTTTAACTACTTTATATGAAAACTTTATGTTCATTACTAATTGATAAATTGAAATTAACAATTTATGCCTTGTAGGAATCCATACATATGGGCAACTCACATTAAAGGTCAAAGTTAATAATAATACAATGAATTTATAACAAAAATATAATTTTACGTTATAGATTTGAAAGGCATGTTATGCCGTTAATGTTATTCCGTGAGAAAACGTTCAACGATATCTACACTTTGTGATTCGGTCAGCTCAGATCACAGACTAGTCTATAGTTTAAACAGTAGGGTACCGCAGACCACACTACGGACATGTACAGTACATAGAACACCGTTTCGCTAGATTCGATTACAAGACAGAACATTATACACTTACGTTTATTTGATGTGGCCTTAGCTTACAAACATAAGGCGACAGTCCACAAGGTGAACATATTTTTTCGCAACAAAATTATTCAAATGCAAACTATACTTCATTTTTTCGCACTAAAGCATACCATCTTCTTAGACATTTCTTAGTGAACGATGGCCTCCAGAGATATTTATCATTTTCGTTACACATTATACAATTGTGTGTAACACAGAAGTTATATAAAACTGAATTAAATGTCGTCCTAGTACTCCCATAGTAAAAACTAAGACAATCAAAATGGCTACATCAGAGTACATGTTGAATGTGATCCCCTCCTCCGTCTAAACATCAACAACATATGTAGCTCTATGCTTCATGACTTTGTGAGACGCTTCCTGACAGTATTGTTAATTCTTACCGTACTGTTGTTTTAAAGAAATGCAGGTGTCACTTAATGATTTGAATTCACTTTTCCCTTTAAAAACAGCAGTGATAAAAATCAGGATACCTCAGCTCAAATCGTCTAAGTAGTTACACATCCATTGAATCGTTGCTGCCTTCAAAGAAAATGGTTATGACAATTTCGTCGATCCACTGGATATGTGGTATAGTGTGCACCTTGCTGGAAGTAGCGTAACGTCAACTCGATAACAACAAACTGTTCTAAGGAAGTTTCCTCCACTCACAACCTTATTGTAAATCAATGCTTTACGTATTCAAACATCTTTACATTCCATACGCAACTGTACTTAAATACAATTTATTTTCGCTTTCAACAAAAATAAATTAAGAATGATAAAAATAAATGATTATGATTAAGCTATTATTATATTAACATTACAATTATTTGTAAGAATACAGAAACAGTCTCCTCAGAATATTAAAATTATATCTATCTGCTGAAGTATAACAATATATGACTAAACTGTCTCACGCACACAGACACACGTAAGCAAATACACATTCACTAAATTAATTTGTCTGTTTATGCGTTTGATAATTTCTATATTTCTCACCCACAGTTTCTGAAGAAGGCAATAAACATCGTCGAAATGGCGACACAAGTAGTGTAAAAATTGCGTGTACTTATTGACCTCCCTTCACAAAACATTTCGTCAGTTATCATAACAAAAAATTAGCTGAATAATTCTTTAACCCCAGAAAGCTCACCAAACTTAAACCTTGTCGAAATTCATAGGATGCTTCTGGATTACAAGTGACTTTTTAAATATCCAGTATTTAGCCTTTTGTGAATACACATAGATAAACAAGTAAAACCATGCTTCTTCCGTTAACCACGTAATGGAAACAACATCTAGCATTAAGTCTGGAATGATCGAAGTACCTGATTCTATTCTTATCATCAAGCTTCTTCAGCAGTTGCAAGGCATGAAATTTATATGTGTTCAAGTTCATTTGCATTGATGTTCCTAAATATATCCAAATATTAGCACTTACGAATAGTAAAGTGCCAATGAAAATTTGATGAGAATTTATGGCCATTAGTCAAATCACTACTTCCAGTAAGTTGATAGTTTTTCTTCCTTACAGCAAGTCGCTGAAAAAGTAAGCAAAACGAATATGCATCCCTTAAAATAATTTTTTAAAGTTCTTGCTTTGTTCTCTTAGTAATAGCCTACTATTTTTTAATAAGTGTATTATTAACATAATTAAAAATTAAGAAATGAGAACAAATATTTCTTACACAATATATAGGCAGGCTCAGATAACAAACCTGCTATACTGACATAATAAAATGGCGAATTGTTAAACATAAGAATATTCGTCTTTTAATTTTACAAAATTGTTGATAAATCAATCAGCATTGAAACACTTCTCATTAGGTTTAATAATTTTATTGGAACAAAAATTTTATTTTAGTTTATGGACTAACAAACATTTCCTAGCAGTAAACAAACGTCTTCAAAATTGCTGTAAATGAAAATGTTTTCTTTTTACCGAGTAAAAAAATTGGCTTCTGTAAGCAGTAAGATTATCGTACTGCAGCGATTATGACTGCAGACCATACGTGAGGGTCATACTGGTTGCATGATATATACAACTATTAATCTTATTAACTGAATGGCTATTAATTTAATATTGTCACGTACAGTTTCTTAAAATAGTTTCAATTACCTAAATTGTTCGATTAATTCGGACATTTGCACATCTACACACTTTAATCTGCTGGATTGGTAGTTTTACGCATATTGTAGGCGTTATTTGTTAGTCGTTGATATTGCTGCGCTAGACTGGCAGCTCACATCTTTGACCGTGTGTAGTGAGATGCCACTCTAAATAAACCTGTTAGACTACGTCGTCAGTGGAATGAAAGTCATTGTTTTCTAATGCCTAAACGATCGCAATGTTGCAGTTGCTGTGAACCCCAAATTTTGATTACACAAACTTAATCCAGAATTTCTTTATGTAGTTATATCTAATTAACCAACGCTACTTGCTGGAAAAGGGTCAAATCAAAAGTTAATTTTTCAGAAGTAAGTTTGATCCTGACTGCTCAAAACTTTCTTAACAGGGATGTTTCATCCGACCACAAACGAGGTTTGGCTACACTTGTAACGGGATAAAATATGTTTCCGTGGACAGCATGAAGAGTACTGAGGATGTATGTCAAAATGTGAGTTTATAAGAAATAGTCAAAATGACTATCACGTGGTACATACCACACGCACACGCGTTAGCAGTGATAACTGCCCCCCCCCACATACACACACATAGAAATAGTAAGTTATAATTAGCTTAATAATAACGTTCTGAGTACTGAGATTTCTAGATCCTGAGTTACTCTTTTCCATCGTTTGTGCAATTTAGTCTTTCTCTACTACTGACGAGTTAAATAAATTGTTATATAATCTTTGTAAAAAACTATAGGAGTAATGAAGTACATGATCGTATAAATCTTAGGAATACATGGAATAGGAATACGCACTGGTAATCAGTTTCCGTGTACGTATAGTTCGTCATATACCTAATGTGGCTTACCTTGCCTACATCATAAAATTAAGGTATCATAATGCACTATAAATGTTCATTTTTATGTTTAGTTTTATACTGTCTTAAAGTGTATACGTGTTTGTACACGTCAAAGTAAAGATTACAGTAATAATTGTAGGCTAATTGTTAGGCGACTCACCAGTTTGTCCTCGTTTTCACTTACAACGTATTATAATATTCCAGTCACGGAGAATAATAAGAGGTGCACGCTTTGATGCAAACAGACATTGCGCCGTGGTAACTATGCTGTTGGGACTATTTGTCACTTTGTTTTAATACTATATCACTATCTTACTGTCGTAACAGTAAAAATTATTAACTCATATTTAGTAGACAATGTTTGGCCACAACGCTCTAACGTTCGTCCTGTAGTATATTTAGGCCTATATGAAATATGACATGAACATGAATATGTGTATGAATTGGTCCTTTATTCATAAGTAAATTACGTACTTATTTTCATATAATCAATTCACACTAGTTTACACATTACTTACAGGAAAATTCGCAAGTACATTTTATTTGTTACCTTATATTTAAACTCTTTACTCAAAGTTTGAGTTTAATCTTATTTTGAAACGTTGTTTTAAAAACGTACTATGTGTTACGGAAGTCCGAAACCAGTTAAATAATACATCCGAAGCCACATTTAGCGTCAGCAAAAAGTAATCTACCAGCACAAGTAGGCTACGTAAATTGCATTAGCGACTACAAGTAAACATTTTAGACGAAATGCACTTTTTATTTGATGAATTTCAATATTATATAATTCTCCAGTTATCGATTACTATGAATCTATAAAAATAACAATTTAAAGCAGGAAACAATGCAATAAGTACTGAACATTTGTACTAGAGCATCGTTTTTAATATAACCATGTTATAACCATAGTGTCGACATGACTAAGATTTAGATCTACTTTTAAGTTTATGTATCTTTAGACTTTTTGGAAATATACATAACTGTTTATAATACGTAAGAATTACGTGCTCTTTAGTTAGTAAATAGTCAGTAATATTGAAAGTACCAAGAAGTAGAACGTAAATTACGTATTTTCAGCTAGAAGCGTTTGATAAAGTAGGTCAGTACAAAGACACTGATTGTAAATCAACCTTAGTGTATTCCCCTGAATACAGATGCCAAAGAATGTTTTGTGTTCGTGAAGCCAATGCGCCCGATCAATTTGGCCGCGCACGGGAACGCATGAAATTTTTGTGTTACCCTAATCTAGAATATAGAAATCGATGTTAAATATAATATGGATGATGTAACAGACTATACATTTGGTTTCTGTTTGACTACGATCAACTAAACAGATGGTTTGTATTTGTAATGGATCAAAGAAGAATCAAATGACTTGCTATGAAAAGCTGAATGCATCATAAAGGATACAGTGGGAAGAAATACAAGAACCAGGACTGCTAAAATACGATGTTTCATTTATATACGACGTTGTTCATTTAATAATCATGAACGTTTGAGACGGAAATATATTTGCAATTGGGCCAGCTAATTTGCAATTTGCTGGCACTATCAAAAAGTTGGATTCAAAATAATAAGATAATCAACATGAAATGCAGAATCAAGTATCAGCTATCATACGTTACCGTTGGCAGATAGATCGAAGGCAACGGCTACACCACTGTTGATTTTAAGATTCAATAGAGACTGTGGTCATTATTCTACACTGCTGGTGAAATCTGGTGACATATTAGCAACTAAAGTCCTAGTGAGACAGTAACATATTTAATTGTTTTGCAAACTGTTGTGCGTATATCAAATTTTGTTAACCCAGGTAAACCGTTCGTATCAAAAAACCGATCGTTTAGCCGAGTAAGACTATCGAAAAAAAGGCAAAAGAGGCAAATTTCCAGAAACAGCATCTTTTGAGCTGATTTTTTTTAAACGATAGGTTCAGTGTTCACCTAAAAGTTTATCTAAGTTCCAGACTTCGGACCGCCCATTTTCCCCGACTTTTCACTTCCGGCACACAGCGGAACGCAAGTCACTGAAGTTTTCCTCGATTTTTCCGATGATAGCTTCACCAAATCAGAAAAATAAAAATACCAGCGTGTTCTTCGGAAAATTTCCTATCGATCTGTGTTAGTCGTGAATTTTTTTTAAAGGCAAAATAACCTACAAAAAAATTGAAACTTGCAAAAATGTGCATTTTTAGATTTCCGTTAATAATGAGTGAAATAGTGATTTTTTCTTCATACAGAAATGGTTGAATATAGTACTCCAATAGACGCATTTCCATATTATTTTTCATCCCGAAATATTTTGTCATTAAGCCACAATAAATTTTTCAAATTAAAAACGGAAATTTTTCAAAATTGGGTCCAGTCGTCAGCCTGACATCACAGAACAAAGTTTTTTGTTTAAATACTCGTATTTTCATGCTCTATCAGCTAATGAAAAAAGTTTGTTCCTTCATAGCTTCCCAAATAATAATATTTAACTTTCTTACTGTGCGCGCATGTGCGCTTTTAAACTGATGCTCTTGCAAATACGTAGTACTGCCACTTGGCGGCGCACATGCATACTCGATTCAGCCCGCGCGGCCATTCGCTGTTTAAAAGCGCGGGATGAATAATAATTATTAACTTTTTATTGTGCGCGCATGTGCGACTTTAAATAGCGAATGGCCGCGCGGGCTGAATCAAGTATAGGCCTACATATGCGCCGCCAGGTGGAAGGGTCAATTTGCAATAATTCACCTCCAGAACATAGGAGTGTCGATCCATGACACCTTGGACCAACTCCTGAAAAGTAGTGACTCGGGGATTCAGATCATCACGAGTGACAGTGGGGTCCGCTGGGAAAGAAGGTAACCATGAGGGAGCTCGTCATAATAGAAGCGCCAGTTGGCAGTGACGAGATTGACGGAGTTCATTTCATTAATGTCCCAAGAGATCGATATTAACACAGCAGGTTAATATTTTGGAACGACGGGACTTCAACGTGGAATTTTCACACAAGGGAGAGGAGAACTTATTACTGTAATTAGTAATTTTTATAAAGCATTTCAAAGGCGTTTAAAAAACTTTTAAAGGCATTTTTATGAATTGAAATATTTAAATTCATAAACGTAATTATAAACACTGTAATTGTCATATAATCCACATCACTCTGTGTAACTTGAATAGGAACTTATGTTTTCGATTAAATTAATTATTTTCAACAGCATTTTTGACTATATTAACTGACTTTTAACTATGATTATTTAGTACATATTTAAACATTTATTATTTAATTTAAGTAAAAATAATTCATTTACAGTTTATAAAAAGAACAATCGTAAAAGTTTTTATGTATCAAAATTTTCCATTTATGGTAACACATTACTAAGTACGCATCACTTCCCCAAGAAATTTTGCTGTATTTTTCTGTATAGACCCCAAACCGTAGTGTTGTCATATGTGAATCTGTATGTATGTGTTGTAACTGTACATTGTGAATACCGTCATGTACGGGTACATGGAGTAGCCTACGTATTGGTCAGCAGTCAGTAGAGGAAAGTGCAATGTTAGTAGTCACGAATCCATGGAAGCATAACGATAAATTTGCAATTGGATGTATTTATTGTCTGGTTTATGGAGGAATATGGTGCACAAGCTTCGTGAATAGAGACTTAATATAGCCAGTAAACAGAAAGAAAGGGAGAAGAAAGAAAGGGAAAGAGAGGAGAGAGAGAGAAAGAGAAGAGAGAGATGGAGTTCAAGCCACTGCGTAAAAAGAAAGTGTTTGATCTTTCTTATTTTCATTTCCCAGTCACATGAGACGTTATTATTGAACATCACGATACTATTATTACTACTATTATTACTTATCAGTGAGTTATAGTAAAGTTGTATATATTACCGTGACGTTAACTTTAACATCAAAACTCAAATTCGTGCGCTGCAAGTTGTCTTTGAATTACTTCACCTAGTAAGACCTCCTATTCCTTCATCAAGGATCAAACATTCTAGAAATCGAGAAGTGGTAACTAAAACTTCAACGTATGCCTAGTGACATTTCTCACTAGGCATAATTTTTTTAGATTTGTTAAATTTACCAACCTGACGACCAATAATTTCTTAGACTGACACTTCTTTCCTGGAAACATACATCTATTCACCTTATCAATTCAAACTTACACTCAGTTGAACATGATCCAACGGTATCAATAAATTTACAAAATCTTGATGATGCCTCTCTACAAACAATAAGGTCACACTGAAACATACAACATGTTTGCACTTTGATATAAAAGATTTGTTATTTCTAGTTTTTCTTATTTTTCAGTCCAACCAATATTACCAACACTGTATTTTACTTTGATTTATTAATAATGTTTTAATTTATAATAAACTTTTTCTACTTTTAGTTGGGCTGTAATTTTCTTGATGGTATCTAAAGCACGAATTTAACTGTATTTTTTAATATAGTAGACTTTTGACTTAAAATATTTTATGATAGTAACTACAAAATTATCGTATATACAAGAATATTATATTTCAGAATTTTGCAATAGCAGGGTTTTATAATAGACCAAATTGTCTTACATGTAGGACTACACTTTCCACGAGTACATATTATACGTAGTTAAGTTATCTTTATTGACTTTTGAACATCGTACCACCATAAACTACTTCATTAACGAAAATAGAATAATTTGTGTACTTTCCATAATAATAATTGTATGCTTTACGTGCGCAGTGAAACGATTAAAATGGTAAAACTTTCACAAATAAGGAGATAATCATGTACGTTCTTCTCTCTAACTTAACTCGATACTCGTTAAGAGTATACGTGGGAAAGGTTTATATTCTATTCTAAAGTATAGTCTCTTCTCAAAACCAGTTAGTGCGATAACAAGTCTCTAAGAAATTTTGCTGTTTTACTTTCATTAAATGTAGTATTATAAGGAAATCGACGACATTTATTGTGGTCGTTAAGAACACGAAGTGGAAAGATGTTTAGCCCTTGAAGTATAAATGAGTAATAAATTTTATTCTCTTTAAAAATATTCTATAGTGTTAGAAACTTACTTTCTACTTTTTGAATTCAAATATTTAATTATAAATTTTATCTGCAAAAATAACAAATTAAAATTTTTAATAAATTTTATTTGCCCGAATTCTGACTTGATTTTTATTTATGTGATTTTATATTACAAAGTATTCTTGAATTTGTGGAATCCTGATAATGTCAGTATATTTCTAGGTGCGAATGCTGTCATGGGGCCTATGGGTACAGTTACATAGCTTACTTAGTCATACGGATTCATTCAATTGTCTGTACACTTTATGCACATAAGTCACCAGTCTACTTTGTTTCCACAAACATTGGGGAAACTACGTAGTAACTGTATTAATTTTGTATAATCAAGTAGCTCTGTTTCATTACGAAATACGTTCCCCGAACACCTAGCTTGAGGTCTGTTTACTAAACTCATGACACTGCTGCCTAGAAACCATTC
Organism: Magicicada septendecula; assembly: GCA_034769895.1. Taxonomy (NCBI): domain Eukaryota; kingdom Metazoa; phylum Arthropoda; class Insecta; order Hemiptera; family Cicadidae; genus Magicicada; species Magicicada septendecula. The sequence goes on from CM068367.1 coordinate 900,251,741, forward strand.
ACAATTAACTCATACAATACGCCTGTTGATCAGATCTGTTCACTGTCTGAGTGACAGCTCGTTGCTGATTTGACCTATTAAATCATCTCGTGCTTCGCAGCTGTCATGAACACATGTTCTGTCAAAAACAATTTCCCCAAGTTTTCATATCACCATAGACGTCACATTTAATCGACACTGGAGGATGACAATACTCGTCTGTAAGATAGGACAGCGAGTAACAGTCGAGCCTGATGTAGAACAATATATGCTACGAAATTACGTAACCCTCTCGAAAAGTAGGTGCTTAATAGGTGCAGTTACTTAAGCGTTCTACACGCTACTCGTCTAGCCGAGTAGGTACAGTGTCTCGGTCAAGGCTGTGTAATTATTGACTTCATTGGAGTCAATATTTTGTTTCCATTGTACAATTCGACGATTTGGAATAATGGAAACAATAATGAGACCGTCGTAACAATATTAATTCACAAGCAGAAAAGCAAGCAACAACAATGTACTGCTGCTACTACTATTATTATTGCTGCTGCTACTACTACTACTACTACTACTACTACTACTACTACTACTACTACTGCTACTACTACTACCACTGCCACCAATATCACCACTATCGACAGCACCTCCCCCTCCGCACATAAACTATTATCACCACAATACCATCCCGTTAATGTAGTAATGGACAAATTATTCATCTTAGTAATAGGATCAGTAACCAATTACATATTAGTTTGGCTTTACGAGGGTTTCTATCATTTTATTTTAGTTTTCCCTATTCTTCACTTCACCTATTATTTGTGTTCATGTCATCTTAATTTCTACCAGTTGTTTTCTGTTACATCTTCTCCACCTGTTTTCCAGTCTTATACAATTTCCTTTTTTACTACTGCAATTACGTTCCAAAATTTGTTTGGAAATATCACCTGTCCACTTTAATGTATGACCGATCCACTTCAAGTTCCCTCTTTGGATAATTTTATTTATTCGCGTCTATCACAATTCTGCGTCTTTCTACGCTCATATCGTATTTTTACAATTATTTTCAAAGACACGTGCTGATAAAAACATATTTTCATGGTTATATTTTTTGTTCTCTGAGTTTTAGATTTTCATTGTTGATAATAATTATTCAACTTTGTTTAATGCTAGGTGACTAGTTTCCATTATGTTTTTACATGTGTACACATTTCAGCCTTTAAGAAATGAATATGCCTTTTCTTTTTTTAGCTACATAAATAGTTTTTTCCAGCAGTGGGTCATATGAAGGCGATTTGTCGACTGATATAGTTTGCCCTGATGTCTCCATTTTGTGCACAGAAAAAAATCTTTCTACCCTCAAAATCCTGTTGAAACATATTATGTTTTACTATACTGTCTACTACTTCTGATTACCAATTAACATTGAACTAGACTAAATAGGAACGAAATACACAATGAATCGAAAAGTGTTAACTACACAATATTAGTAATATAAAGTAATTTATAAATTGTACTCACACAGCAATACATATTTCATTATTTCAGTATAGATGGAGTTTCACCATAATTTAACTTAAATTTAGCACCTATATTGATCTAATTTTTTTAAAATACTTTTAGGTTCAGTTTATGTTTAATTTATTAGAATCGAAAAACATCCTCTTTATTTTCTCCCATATTGATGTATCCAAGCATTTAAGTTTTTAGGTTTCGTTCAAAAACTTTTAAAATAAATTCATTTATTTCATTCATGTAAATTCATTTATTATCATCAGTTTAATCTTTCTACTGGTGACTGTCATTATAATGTAGAAAGCGCACTCCGTATATTAAAGAAAGACCGTCTTTGTTCAAGGAGGCTGTCTCTCCCCTGTTCTCTTCGAAAATGTAAAACTTTAACACATGTGCCGTGAACAACCTCTGTGACAGAACTGAACTAATAATTGTAAAAGAGTTTATAACCACATCACTTTAACATCAAGCGTTTTTTGACCGAGAGAATGAGAATTAAAAAGGAATGAGAGAAAAAACCTATTGTACAGATACGGTCATAGTTCATTTTAATCCTGTATTTCCAAAATTTTCATTTACAACACAGAAAGATATGATATCCTTATTAAGTTGTAAATAAGCAATGACGCGCGCGCTTCCCCATACGTACGCACAATATACATACAGACATAATGTAGACAGATTAATATGTTACGTAAATAATGCCAAGTTAACACGAAAATTGTAACGTATGAAAACAACATATTATTCATTACATAATGTTCATCATTACTTACAGCAACGTATATTAAAGAAACTGCATCATAATAATGCTTACAACGACATAGGATTTTGGCAAGCTTTCATATGCACAATCAGTAATAAGTTTCCTGCACGAAACGAAGTCTACCCAGAACGCATTCAGGCAGAAGTAGAAAGTTGACGCGCTTGCTTCCTGTACGTGCTTGCGTGGGATTACTCATAAAATTGGCCGGATTTTGGAGAAACATAACATACGGACTGTATTCAAGCCAATTAAGAAGACACGCCAAATGTTACCACCGCCGGCGAAAGACAAGTTATCTCCTGGCGTCTACAACGTCCCGTGAAGTTGTGAAGATGTGTAGTAGGTAGATGAAACGCGATGAAAGAAGATACGGAGAAATTAGCAATAGCAAAGCATAGATATGAAAACATACATCACATCTTGTTTGAAGAAACACTTTCCTAGTGAATATTCTCAAGTACTTTCTGATGGATATCTTAGAAGCGATAGAAATTCACAAAAAGTAAGAATAATTTTAACAGAACAGTTGGAAGTTGTCGGGAGTTTGGAAATTGGTTTTACATAAGGTGACATCATCGCTATAAAATTAAAATAATTATGTTGTAAGGATAGTATGTAGATGAAACGTTTCGTTCTATCATGTTTGGATTTGTATATTTTAATGTAAGTTTTGGATTATTCGTCAAGGAGTAAAGTGTTGTAAATTGTAGGCTTCTTTTACTTGTTCTTTTAATTGTAAACCACGAAATTGTACTAGTAGGGTAAACTCATTTTCTATCAAAAAATCTGTATCTTCTTCTTCTTCTTCTATGGCGTCACAGTTCGAAGTCGAACCTTAGCCTCCATAATCATCCGCCTCAATTTTCCCTGTTCTTGGCGAATGATGTCCATCGTTTTATTTTAAGTAAATTATCAGCATCCCTCGCCACTGCGTCAATCCAGCGTTTCCTGAGTCTTCCGATAGGCCTTCTACCCTTGATTTGACTAAACAGTACCTTCCTAAGTAATCGGTTGTCCAAAAAATCTATATGGACAGACTAATTCGTTGGATAAAATGTGACTTTCATGATTATCCTTGTAAACTTACACGCTTTTTCATTACACTTGTACCTTTTAACCAAATAGATTCTAATCATTTCTAATTCTTCCTTGTTACTACTGGACAGTTTACTATAGTTAGTCGATAACTCCCGAAAGTATTATGTTGAAGTGCATGGGTGAGCAGAAGAAGAAGGAAAATGTTCCATTTTTTGTTCAAATTAAACTGAGATTTGCCAATTTTTTACAAACTAAAAATACACCCAGTTGGTATATAGAAAGCATACATTACTTCATTTTTAAGTTACTTACCAATTGGCTGAAAATTTGTCTGAGTGTAAGAAGGAAAACATTCCTGGAATGTTTCCCTTCTTAATCCCAGTGTATAGTTAGTGTACTGTAGGTTCCTGCAGAGTGCAATGCTGTTGCTTATCTTGTAGTCTTTGTGTCTGGTCAGTTTTAAGATTTAATATTGATTATTATGTTAATTTACTTTAACATCAGACTAAATTTTAAAATCAGATGTGAAAATGACTGAATCGGAGTATGAAAGCCCTGTAAGGAAACGAACAGGATATGGTAATATAAAAGAATTTATGAAATAAGCTAGGCTTTAAGGAGGTCAGTGGGAAAAAGATTACTAGATCTGAATGTGAGTGTTAAATGATGTGTTCTATGTTGTTTATTTCTAGTAACAGAGAAAATGGTATTAATACAATGCAAAGCAATCAGCCTGAAAAAATTAAACTTCTAAACATTTTACATTATCCTTTATATATTTTGCTAAGGTGGACTCAAACCAGATTGAAGTGTGCCGGGATCACAGCTTATTGATATGGGACGCAAACATAGTAACCACAATAAAATTTTAAAAGTTGTTTTAATTAAACTAGATGCTCATATTGATTAATTTCCTACAAAATTTCTCATTACTAAACGGAATTGTGCTAGCACGTACGTTTATTAATACTATTCACAGTGAATTGTTCAAGCTTTACAAGGGGTGATCCTTTACTTCCTGTTAGCAATGTCTCATTACCGTATTTGACAATCAACAAATAAAAGTGTTCTATGGTTATCTGACGGTAGTAAAATATGAAGGTGTGCACACTGTTTCAGAATCATACTTAATTTCGTACTTAATACAAAAATCTGTAACTGCTTGTGCCGGATCACTGCCACAGACATTAGGAAAACAGCTGGTAGCTTGTTGATACAGATCCTAAGCGCTCAGTAAGGCAGTGGCGTAGCTAGGGGGGCCAAGGGGGCAGCCGCCCCGGGCGGCATAGCCAGGAGGAGGGCAAAGTGAGCGTAGACTTGAAAAATTGCTTTTAGTTTATAAAAGTACAAACAACTTGTTTCTTTGACATGACTATTCCTTTCATAAAAGAAGCATACCAGCCACCTTGCTGTTATCATACATTGCGTAATAAACAGTATTAGGCTACTTTGTACTCAAGAGTCGTAATTACGGTTCATTATGACAACATTACGCTGAAACAGAGGCTCTTTGTCCCTCTCTGTACAATACAGTATTTCATTATCCGTGTTCATTATGCATTAGTTGGAGACGGATGTTTAGTCTATACGATTTCTTATCTCGGTGTTTTTAAACAGTGCATGCTGTTTTAAATGAGTTTTGTTATCTTGCGTGTGAGTGATGAGTAGACGTTTAGTCAGTGTGGTTTTTTATCAGTGTTCATGCTCTTTGTATTCACTTGCCGTCTCCAATATTTTTTGCGACTTTGTAGTGACTTGTTGTGCTGTAAAGGAAAACTGATAATCATTCAGTATTAGCTTTGTATAAATACTCTTAATTGTTATTCGTATACAGCCAAATATATTATTTATAAACGTTTAAAAAAATACGTTACGTGGGCTACGTATGTGCTCATATTCTCGTTCCGACGCAGCGAACGTGTTGATTATAATTATCAGTTGTTTATGAGTATCTTCAGTGGGCGGTTTTTTTTGGTTTGTGCGTCTTGTGGGTACATCTAGGCCCATAAATACTTCACGTGTATGTGATCATACTAATACTATTACTGTTTATAATAATTGAGCCTATAATTAATCCCGACAATTACTGAAAATCAATTTTTTTTAATTTTATTTGAATCTGGTATGAAACGAAGTAAACTCAGTGGCGCTCTGTTTCGAAAGAGGAGGGAAGAAAGATTAAGAGCTACAACAAGTTCCAAAGAGTTTATGAAGTCTTTTATTCAAGCAAAACCGAACCACGAGTGTCAAAATATTACAATTAACAAGGAATCAACTTGCGATCATAAAATGGATGTTGTTAGCGACGAGGCTGTTGCTGTTAATGACGTGAATACTTCAAACTGTAAAAGTGTCAAAGTACGGTTACAAGATTCAGTTGGTTCTAGTACCATGGTTGAAGTTTCATCGTGCAGTCTTCAAATTACGATGAAGGACAGAACATTACTAGCAACAATGTAGACCGTGTTCTTCGGTGCTGCTCTACAAGATATGGGAGTTTGGCCAAGCGAGATATCTCAATCCTTCCGAGATATAATGGTGAATAGAGGAACATGTCACTTTCAGAACAAGGACAGCCATTTTCCTGAAGATGGAGATGGACGATCCTTAAACAAGTACTGGTTTGATAAAACCTTGCAAAATGGCGAAATGATAAATCGAACTTGGATGTGTTTTTCTTCAACTAAAAAATCACCATTTTGTTTTTGTTGCACTTTATTTCCACAAAAGAAACTATCAAAGAAGCCAGTTCAATAGTGAAAATGGGTTTTCGTCGTGGCGAAAGTTAAATCCCAGTATTCAGGAGCATGGAAATAGTCCTGCTCATCGGTCTGCGTTTTTGGAATGGAAAGAATTGGAACGTTCTTTAAACAGATGGGGACTTACTGATGATGGGGCGTCAATATCGCAAAAGGAATAAGAAAGAAGCGCACGATGCCAGGGGAGTATGCAGACGACTCTGCGTTAACCGTTCATCAAGAAATGCAACGTTATCTAATAGAAAGTTTGGACAAACTGTCAGTTGAAATTTCAAGCACATTTTCTAACACAAAAGAGTTAGAAAAACGCTTTGGGTTCCTCTGTAAATTTGAGGCACGGGAATGATGGGGATATACATTTTAACGAACAGATTTCTCAAATCAATATTAAGTGGACAGTGCTTGCAAAACTGTATCCACATGACCTAAACGGTGAAGAATTATTGTTCAGTGACTTAAAGACTTCCTACTTTTATTAAAGGGCAAAAGTGAACGAATAACAAATGGACTTTACACCTCAGGGACTGCTACAACACATTTGTTCAATGGGATTAGAAGCCTCCAAAACACTAGCAACAGCTTCAAAAATTTGTCTTACTTTACCAGTGTCTGTGTCTTCTTGTGAAAGATTGTTTAGTAAACTTAAATTTATTAAATCGTACCTAAGATCAACAATATCTCAGGACAGGGTATTAAATCTGGCGATACTTTCAATTGAAAACGACATTGCTAAGTCTAGATTATAGTGATTTATTAAACACCTTTGCAGCAATTACGGCCAGAAAAGTTACATTTTAGAACGTCTCTTTTTAAATATTTATTAAATATTAAAAATAAATATTAAGTGTTTATTAATAAAATACGGAACGATTAACCTGTAATGGTGATAGATTTATTTTATTACTTTTGATTTACTTCTTTGTTTAACTTCATGTTGCTTTAGGATATTGTTTGACGATGCGCTTTAGACCTACAAGGAATTTGCATATTTATTAGAACATTTTTATAGGCCATTATAAATTTGTTATATTACTACATTTGTATAGTCTAAATTTGTTACTAATAAATGTATACAAACTGAATACCGGTAATATTAAACTGATAACATTTAATTTCTTAATTTTGAATTAACAAATATCCTTAAGACGTTTTCTGGATTGCTTTCATATCAAATGCTACACACTTGCACTTATTAGGTACTTTGTTCACTGGATGGGCCTTCATTTTTGCTCTTTTTTCCCCTTTCAATTGTGAAGGCGAGGCAAACGACGATCTACTTGCCCCGGGCGCCAAAAAGCCTAGCTACGCCACTGCAGCAAGGGGCACAATTATTTTGTTAAAGACGATCGGAGAAATAAAAGTTGAACGACTTATGTGTCTCCACGCCGCTCTAAACAACACATTGGAAGTGGCGGTCTACCGTGACTTATTAAAATACACTGAAGTAGAGGCCGGACCTGAAATAGCGTCACAGGGAAATAGCATGTCGGAGACAGACGATGCGAATTAAATAACAGACACTTACTTCCTCCTCCCATGTCTTAACTTTCATGAAGACAACACTGCCGAGAAGGAATCTATCGACTGAGAGTAAAACCATTAAGTTCTTAGTTTATGCAGTGTTTTCGGTGAATGCGTTTTATGCACAGAACATCGAGAGATGCATATGGCCGGGTCAAGAGACGTTTTGAGGAAAGTTGCTTATGGCGATGAGCTTGTGCCATGACTGCATTAACTGCGGTGGCCAACGCAGTACCAGGTCACGCAAATCTCCTGTAAAAACAGGAGGCAGCCATTCAAGAAATGAAGTGTTTAAAGAAAATCAGTTACTTATAGCTAAAAATGTTACTTGCCCGGCGAAATAAGGTAAAGGTAAGCCTGTTACGAGCTTCTTCGAGCAATATTTGAAAGAAATATATTCCAAATTGCAAGCATGGGAGTATTATCCAGCTTAAGTGTAGATAATAACAGCGGGTCTGCTAATCTGCTACAATACCCTCAAACCGCCAACCAAGAAAATCTGAATCAAACATTGTATCTGCAACGACGAAAGGATACAGCCGTCCATTGCCCTGCCCTCTCAAATACACCAGGGACGACTTTATAAAAATGAAAGCGGGGACAAGAAATGGCTCCGAAGAAAAGGAGATGAGCTCCGGATCGGAGTTCAGCTCAATTGCCGGTGCTAGTGATCTCGGTGACATGGGGGAACTTAGCAATCTGCAAAAAACAAGACAAAAGGCTAAACACAAGGAAAGCCAATCAAGTCGTTGTAATATACGTAATAAGAGAGAAGTCATGAGCCATAAATAGTTACAAACAAGCGCCGACTAAAGACAATCGCCTCACTTTTAAGCGACTTCAAGCCACCGTTCGAAAAATAGGCTACTCGCTGCTATAAGGTGAAGATCAGGCTGGGAAAAATACCATATGGTCTCAACCATAACAAGGTCGCTCTAAGTGACAGATGATTGCGAGAGAATCAGTGCATCAGAGCAATCGCTGTCAAATCAGCGTTTAAGTTTTTCATATGTATAATCACGATGGTGAATTGATTTGCAATCCCGATAAAACTGGTGAAACTAGAGCTATGCGGTATGTTGAAGGTCAGTAGTACAGAAAGCTATTCGTCTGCACTTGTGGCAGAGCACTTTCAGTGAAATATGTAACTGAAGACTGTGGTGCTCTTGCTGAACTCAGACAAAGGCACAGAGTAAAAGGTAACCTGAAGATGATCTCAAAAAAAACAATTAGCGCAAAACAGAACTACGCCTTTTCTAAAAAAAGCAAGTTTATTTTTTGGGGTCTGATAAGATTGTTTTCCATTACAAAGATGTACAGCTTTTTACATTCATTGAACACCAGCCTGTGTTTATTAAGAACCAGCCTCCAAGTGTCCGATTTTCCTTGTGACGAAACCAATGGATTTGTTCGGAACTTGCCGGCATTTGTTTTCCCAAATTCAAAGACAGAATATTTGACATTTGGGGAAATCTAGATAAATACAAACATAAAATACAAAGTTAATGAAGAGTGAACAAATACAAATTAATATAAAACACTAAACTTGATCACAGAATCGCAACCAATAAATTCCCATTTCTACCGCTCAACAGAAAAAACTAAATTAAGCACAAATCCTTCACCATGTAGCAGAATAGTATAGCTGGCGATCAGCGTTCAGCGTAATGCTTGAAACATGTTACAAGTGATTGTATACGTTTTGAGATTAATTAATAATATCATTAATCAATGAGCTACATTTTACTTCCATGTTCCATAAGGAAATGGAAGTATGGTGATGGCGAAAAAATAGTGTTAGAGATAAGGGCTGATTCTGGTTGTACTATGTAACAAAACAAAAATTTATGATGAATGTTTAAATAAGCTCCACGTTGGGAAAGCAAATTTGTAATAAAACCTTGTTTATTACAAATAAAATTTATGTTCGAGAAAATTTATAAGTTATAAATTTATTAAAAAAATAAATTTTAATAGTATATATATATTTTTTATTTATATATTTTAATTGTTTAATTAGTTATTTATTATTTAATTATTATTTAATTAGAAATATTAATCTGAATTTATTTCCATGTGTTAATTTGATTATGTCAAGCTGGGTCGAAATGTATTCGCTTCTAGCTCAGCTCCCTTTCTTCTTCTTCTTCTTCTTCTTCTTGATTCCTTTCGTTATTACCTTCTAAATTAAATTAGAAATGAAATAAATTAATTTTAATAACTCAAATAATTAGGAAAACTCGTGTTTAGAAACAATAATGATATTTATTTAATAAGTAATGTTATAATCTTACGTGCATCAACTATTGCTGCGGCTGAGACTCAATTCTCAGGTCGATTGTGTTAACTAAACAAATATATAAAATTGGTTAACAGAGTTCTTTGAACTGTCAAAATGGTCAGGGAAAGGCAAGTCACAAGATACAATACTTACAATTAGATAATACTTAAATACTATTACGTAAAAGTAAAATATATCTGAAAATAATGTCATTTAAAAAGAAATGTTCGAACCATTCAGCAGTGTATGACGTCACGTAGTCGTTGATTCACTGTGGCTGTGTACGGCTAACGATGTAAACTGGAAACATGGCTGCCATGGACTTCGAATTTTCGCCAACCACGCCGGCTCCTAGTTTTTTCCTATTACCCAAATGTAATTGTGGATATCTTCTTCTGCGATAGCGTAGTTCCTCTGGATACTTCGGTGTAGTGTTCTTTTCCACTCGGCGAGGTAGTTTGGTGCAGGATTACTGGTGTCGTATTCAGTGTTCAAAATCTGATTGAGTTCGTTATTCCATGAAATGGTATTAATTTAATAATTCCCATATGGCGGATGATTCTTGGTGCATTGGTGTTTGATTGTATTATAACTGAAATTCGTTCTTCACTTCGTTATTGTTTAAGTTATTTTTATTAATTTTAGGTTTATAACCTTTGCAGTAACTCTCTATGTTGCAACTTCATTTTTTCAATTATTTTATATTTTTTGGATCTCCCCTCTGTACGTTCTCATCCGTTCTGGTTCACGTTCAACAATCAACTGCCAACTCAAAATCGTCGTTTAATATAGTAATTCCAGAAATATTTTGGTATCCTATCCCATTGTCTGAAATCAGCTGTTCGTCTTGTCCAGATTTGATCTCATAGAAATATATGACTTTTTTTCTATTTTATGGCTATAATTTTATTATTTTTTAATTTCATGTAAATTTAAGTATCTAGCAATATTTCTGTTCTAATTTTACATAAATCAATATCCAACATGACCTATTTTAGTTTCAATTGATCTTAAAACTGACATTTTTTGACATTTCTTATAGGCCTTATTATTATTCACATAATTATAAATTAAATGGCTTACAAGTCATTTTATGTTAACATTGTCCTTAAATAAGATTACTCATTTCATCATTATTCTTTTTCTTTAACAATTTGTTGTTACAACACTCTAATACTGATTAATTTACATTTTATTTGTACTGTGTCCACTGTTAGGCATTATATTACATATTTCCAATAAAGTCAATTTTATCCTATGATCATTACATTTACCATTATATATTTCTGTGATAATTATATTTAAGTATTTTTTTTCTAAACTGACTAATTTCTGTTAATTTTATACAGTTTTATTTAATTTATTCTTTTGGACTTGAATACATAGTAAGAGTTGAATTTGGCCTAAAATTCGGTTTTGCCTTGCCATTGATTTTTTAACTATTTTGCTTCCTTATTATTTCTATGGTTTACAATTTAAAAGATATCAAGATTACTTCCTTGCCTTTCCTATCTTAACAAAACTTTAACATTAATTAACATTATTTAATTATAACAAAACATCTTATAATCTAACATTTTCACTTACATTATTTAATTATAATAAAATATCTTACAATCTAACATTTTCAATTACCTTATTTAATTATAACAAAACAATCTATATCTAACATTTTCAATTACATCTATTAAAAGTTCATGTTTTCACATTTATATCAATATAAAACAATCCTTATATATTATATTTAAATACTCTTATAATTAATAACATTGCAGTCATTTTCTGTCTTTCACTATTATGGTTTATATTGTAGGCCTATATCACTTTCATTTTCACTGAGGCATTTTTTTATCATCTACACTAATGGTAGTCTTTAATTCTTTCTACTTAACATTCTATTCTTTACTCTGGAGTTATCTCTATATTTACTTTACAATCTTTTAATTTATTTGTAATGTATCCTGTAACTTGGGTTACTGGGATTTTGGTTTTTGTCATTATTTTAAATTTAATTAAATTGTACATATTTGTCATGAGATTTTGGAAATAACCTTCCCTAATATTACACTCCTTGTACCAAGCTTGAATTAGTCTGTTCTTCATTTCTCCTTCTATGATTATGTTATTATATTTATGTTTAGATCCTCTGATGTAATTAATTTAATAAGTTACCCATGATTATTTTTCATTATTGCTCCTTATCCTACTGGGTATACTGATGATGTACTGGGGTTTTAATCATCATGTGGTTGAACGTATGTTGTTTTTACATTGATTGTTCTTTTTATTTGGACCAAGGGTTTTTTTGTTATAGAGTCTATTGTCAGCATTTAATTTATTATAATGATCAATTTATTTAATTTATTTTTAACCATTTTGTTATTCCTCACTACAGATTGTTTCTTCTTTTTCTTTTCAAGGTTGTAAACTTATTAAGTTATATTCCAGGTGAAAATTCTGTTATGCTACAACTATCATAATCGATCTATGACGATCCGATGTAAACTCAACTCAAATCCACCAAGCCGCATTCAAAAAATAAAATATAATGTAATACAATAATATTTAAACGAAATTATACAATTCCACAATATGACAAAATTACAATATAATATATTTAATTAATTAATTAGTTTACACTCTGAGTGCAATTAGTGTTAATGTCATAAATTTCGACTGTTTACGCACCGTCTGTTACTTCGAGAGCGCCTTTAGTTTACTTTAATGATAGTACAGTAACTGAGTAAGTCTGAGCCACGCGAATTTACTACGGATCGCAACTAGATTCTCGTATGTTGTTAGTTACTTTCACAAAACGTGAGGTTTATGCTCCAGCTGTCGCACCATTTGGAAGAAAACCCATTTAAGGTTTCGCTGAAGAAAATTTACTGCGTTCAAATACTTCTTGCTACATTCCATTTCATACCAGTAGGTTTGTGTTTCTATGAACGTGGACTCCGCAGGTGACTTGTTTACAGCTGTAAACAAGAAGTTGTAGAAAGGCAACTTCTTGCTAAAAAATATATTTTATTCACCACTCTTGTTGTTAATAGATGGCTGTAGAGCTTATGATATATTTTATTGATTTTTTTCTGTATTACTATGTTAATAACAAACTGTATTTATAGCCTATAATGAAAAACTTTTTATAAGTGTGCACTTGTCGCTAACAGTTGCATAGATCGACCTCCTTTGTCACGTATCGCAAATAACTTACTGTACCATTATTTGATGTTTCAAATTGTTATATTTGCCTAATCAGTGGAATGGACACAGTGTGTGTCTTCTGATTTCTGAATACTAAGTATTTAAAGTCAACAAATACTAGATGCACTTGTTACTGTGTGTTATGTAAATTGTATACATGGGGTTAACAAATTATTTATGTAAATTAGTTACTCTATAATTCAAAAGAACGATAAAGATTTTATACAAGTACTGTTCTTACTTGTGACTGTAAAATCCATTGACTAAAGAGTCATATCCCAAAATCGATAGTTATCAATTCTAGACGAATTAACGAATAATAACTACAAATAGTAAATTAGAGAAAGTAATTAATATCACTCTGGTAGCACATGTTTTTCTAGTAAAATTCTTTTGTCTGTGTGTAAATGTGTCGAAGATGATGCAAACAAATAAATACTTTTTCCCTTGAAGCTTTAAGTTTGATGTTTCCTTTTCGAAAGTCTTTTGCCTTAACGGTATTTCATATTCTTAAATTTCAATTATTATCCTAATTTGTTTACCTTATTAGCTTTAGAAAAACTGAATATTAAAATCTGACGTTTTACATTTTGCTTTAATTAGAGTACTGTACATATGTGTATTTACACAATGTACTAAGCTAAACGTTTGTTACACAGTTATATAATTATTATATACATTACTATTATTTACATATATAAAATCGCAAATTACTGTTTTTTAACATAATTCAAAAGTCAGTTTTGTGAGTAGTTATTTTAAAGTTATAGCATAATATAAAAAATATGTAGTTATATGTAAAAATATAAAAATTTGGTAAACAGTTATTTAATTTCAAAGACATACTTATAGGTCAGTAATATTATAATGAACGATGAATTTAAACATGGAAGTAATGATTTTAACTATGGAATAGCGAACGCTTAAAACAACGCAAGTAGGTGAATTTTGGATTAAAGAAAATTGTGTACTATACGTAGATTTTGCTATGCTTAAAACAAAAACACTGGTTATAAGTAACAAAGTTTCTTTAGAAGATGGATGTGTTGGATTGTAGACATCTGAATACAATACAAAATATATTATTTATAGTATCCCGTGTGAGTGTGGTTGTGAAGAGCTAGTTGAAGCTTGTCGACCTTTGCAGGTCCGTGTGAATGATCGCAGAGTCAATGTTCAAAGAGGTTGGTTGAGCACGTGTGGGAGGCGTAACATAAAGTTTTATGGGAGGAAACAAAAATTATTAGTAAAGAAAAGCAGTGGTTGGAACAAAATTTTAAAGAATCTGCTTTTATTGTTACAAATAATAATTGTATTAGCCACGTTACCAGTTAAATTCCTTACATCTGGCTTCGTTCCATTCGTAAAGCACATTAGTTGTTGAGTGGCCTTAGCAATCTGTTCATAGATGGAGTCTAACGCCTCCTTCCAATTTTACTGCATGAGAATTGGGTTCGCTGTGTCCTTGCCGCAGCATTTTGTTGAGCTTGTTGGTGTGCAAGTGTTCCCGTAGATTTTGTTTGTGTTTTATGAGTGTTGTGTGTTTTTTCATAATGATTTTTTTCTATTTTGAATCTTTGAATTATATAGTATGTGAACTTTTGTTATCAGTGGCGTATTTAGAAGTTTCGCTTGTGGAGGGGGAACCGGTCGAGTCGGTTTCGTACAAAAGAAAAATAAAGTTAAGACTAATCAACATTACTATGTTTAAAGTGGTTGAAAAACGTGTGATAACATTCTGAAATCAATCCAATTAAAGTAAACGATAATAAAAGAATAACAATACGCGTAATTTAAACATTGTTTAGGAAATACCTATTGACTGAGTTGATTTTGGGATGGTATTTAATGTTTAAAATTATACGCAAATGCTGAGTAATAGACCTGTTTATGTATTTTAAAAGAGCGTAACTGTTTACTATATTAGAGCTCACAGCTGAAAAAACTTACAAAATAGCCTAAACATTAAGGTAATAACAAAATTCTTGAACTTTTCAACGCCCCCGGGGGGGGGGGTCCGATCCTTTCCCCCTCACCGAAACTACACTGCTCTTCAGAAGAGAAAATTAATAGAACAAGCGTTGAGTCATAATATGTGATTTGTTTCAATGAATTGTTTTAATATTTATTATCATGCGAAGAGAATACAGAAACAACAATCTAAAAAACAAGTTTGTGAACGACCAAACTTGTTGAGTAATCCTATATTGAGTAATCCTCTATGTCAAATGAGAGTTTTACTTGACATTTTTCTTTCACTGGCAGCGTGTATTAGGACGTTTCTATGAGACACGGAAACGTAGAATTTTATTTAACCTAAATTTCAATTAGTAATTAAAATCCCGACCCGTAATAACAAGTGAATATTTTCAGTCATATTAGAGCACACAAAATTGGTTTTCTCGAACTTTCTTTAAGTCTTATGTTAAAAATAACCAAAGTTGGTAGTAATGGAAAAAATGTAACAATTTCCTCAAAGAACAGTTCCGATTTTTTTGTTTTGTTATATAACTTTTAATTTCTTACGGTACTTGGTTACTTTGTCTCGTGCCACAACGTTTCTAAATCGTATAACGTATTGAAAACAGAATTTAATATAACCATCTGCTGTAGTCCTTGCATACTCCGCTTTCAAGAGCTTATTATTAGATGTTATTATCCGCTTGGGTAGTCACTTACTCAGACTTTAGCAGAAGCAGCCAACCAAAATGTAAGGTAAATTTTCCAGTGAATCAAGGAATCATAATTATATGAGAGCCAGTTCTCTTTTTCTTCGCCTTCTCCAGAGGTTGATGGGCTTCATGGGCTTGCGATTTCTCGCCTTCCGTAGACAGTCTTTTAATCACCACGTACATTCTTCCTACTTTTATGTAATCCGTGTACTCCTGTCTGAGCCTTTCTTTCGTACTACCCCTCTCGATCAGGGTAGTTAACCCGTTTAAATGGCGTAGCAGATGACCATGGTGTTTATCCTTTCCGCATTAGCTCTAATCAGCGTTCTTCTTTCACCCACTCTCTTTAAAACCTCACCATTGAGTACTCTTTTGTTGACTCTCCATCATTCGCTGATAGAAAATTATTTATTTAACATGTGCTATTTTATAATTATTCTGAAGACGGCTGCAGATCGTTTGGGTGCGACAGAAATGTCGCATTTATATTTTTCTGTGATAGTTAAGAAGTGCTAAATTTATTGATCAAATAACAGACCAGATAAAGAAAAAGTGCAAAAACAACATAATATAATATGCACAAAACAAAATATTATAAATATATTAAAGAAAGGAATCACGAAAATTCTCCATGTTATCCGAGTATGTCAAAAAAAATTTTGTGCCTTTAGCAGTATTCAGAGCTTCTTTGCGGCGGCAAGATAACTTTTGAACACCGTTTCTTCTATTAAACACACACGCATCTAATAACGAAACATTTATTGAAGACTCTAGGAATAATAACAAATCATTACATTCCAGAGATAGGGAGCCCGGCATCCATAATCACAGACCATGGAACGCAATTTAAAGGTTGGAGGTGGAGAAACACTCTAAATACGTTGGGCATTAAGACATACAAGACATCTGTCTACCACCCCAGCAGCAATCCAGCAGAGAGGGTACTGCGAGAAGTCGGAAGAATATTACGGACTTATTGCTATAATCAACAAAGGAAGTGGCAAGAATATTTATTAGCTACTGAAGAATTCCTTAATTTGGCATATCACCCCGCTATAGGTACCACGCCATACACGGCAATGTATGAAAAACCGCCTCCAAGAGAAATACAAGACATAATAGAATTCCCCATGAGTCAAGAATACAAGTTCAATCGAATCAGATTCTACAATAAATTAGCAGAAGACCAGGAAAGGCGCAAGAACAAGTATCAAAAGGCGATTAAGAAAATAATAAGCTATGAAGTAGGAGAAAAGGTACTATTAAAAAACAGGGAATTACCCAGTACTTTGGAAGGCATTACCAAAAAGTTGTTACTGCTGTATACCGGCCCATACCTGATTGTTAAAAACAATAATAACAATACGTATGTACTAAAGGATATCATTTCAAATAAAGTAAAAGGAACTTATAAACAATTATCAATTAAAAAATATATAGAGGAGAGATAAAAATTTCAAAATTCTAAAAAAACAGTAAGGACAACTTACACCAATTATTAGACAAACTATTCGAAATAATTATTACAGAATAAAAAATAATTTGGATGAATACAAAATTTCCAAAATCAAAAAGTATTAAGTACAACTTACATCAATTATTCGACAAAATATTATGAAGAAAAAAAAAAGAATTTTGATGAATAAAAAATGTCAAAATTCAAAACAATAGTAAGTACAACTTACACCAAACATTCGAAGAATTATGAAGAAACGAAAGGAATTTTGATGAACAAAAATTTCAAAATTCTAAAAAACAGTAAGGACAACTTACACCAATTATTCGACAAACTATTCGAATTAATTATTATAGAATAAAAAAGAATTTTGATGAATAAAAAGTTTCAAAATTCTAAAAAAAGTAAGGACAACTTACACCAATTATTCGACAAACTGTTCGAAATGATTATTATAGAATAAAAAAGAATTTTCATGAATAAAAAATGTCAAAATTCAAAACAATAGTAAGTACAACTTACACCAAACATTCGAAGAATTATGAAGAAACGAAAGGAATTTTGATGAACAAAAATTTCAAAATTCTAAAAAACAGTAAGGACAACTTACACCAATTATTCGACAAACTATTCGAAATAATTATTATAGAATAAAAAAGAATTTTGATGAATAAAAAGTTTCAAAATTCTAAAAAACAGTAAGGACAACTTACACCAATTATTCGACAAACTATTCGAAATAATTATTATAGAATAAAAAAGAATTTTGATGAATAAAAAATTTCAAAATTCAAAAAATTTGTAAGTACAACTTACACCAAACATTCGAAGAATTATGAATAAACAAAAAGAATTTTGATGAATAAAAAATTTCAAAATTCTAAAAAACAGTAAGGACAACTTACACCAATTATTCGACAAACTATTCGAAATAATTATTATAGAATAAAAAGGAATTTTGATGAATAAAAAATTTCAAAATTCAAAACAATAGTAAGTACAACTTACACCAAAATATTTGAAAAACTACTATGAATAAGAAAGAATTTAGTTGAATAAAAATATCTAAAGTTAAAAAATAGTAAGTACAACTCATACGAATGATGAGAAATAACTCTTAAATATGAAAAGAGATTTTGTAAGAAAGAGATACAAAATTCTAAAAGAGTAAGAACAAATCACACTCATAATTAGAGTGAACTCTTACATAAAAGAATTTGAAGGTAAATGGAGTACAAATGTAAAAACTCTCTCTCAAACTCTCCAGAGACCCAAAACAAAAAGAACAGGTTCCAGTAAACAAAAGAACAACCAATGTTAAACAATTGGATAATTTAATGTTACCAGAACAATATATTAATAAATGTTAAAAAATGTTAGAAGAAGGAATGTAACAAATCCTCATAAAAAACAGTGTTAATAAAGAAAAAAAAAACCCTCAATAAACTATCACAACTATAAAAAAACATACTATAGTTTGTATGATAATAGTGACTATGCTAACAATGACCACTATTATAAATTATGTAATTAAGACAAAAATGATACAGAATTTCAAATGAAAAGGAGAAAAGAAACCAGAATATCATATGATTTAATCAAAACAACTTAACCAAACTCACAAAGAAAATAATTTGATAAAGATGGAACAATGAAGAAAGACCAACTAAGTAGAGACCAAATATTAAGACCAGAAACCAAAAACCCTGGTACTATTAATGATAATATTGTTGTAATAACCACTCTTATAGTGATAAGTGATAAAGAATTAATTAATGGTATGCCATGAGCAATAAAATAACTCATTAGATACCAAATGGTAGAAAAAATATATATATAGATGCTTACTATGTAAGCAAGATGAAATGATGAAACGACGAAATGTATATTATACCACATACCTAAACCACATAATATGGAATAAGCTTTAATAGAGAAGAAGAGTCAAGTGTATGAAAGTATTAATTGATATAAAATATTATGAAGTGAAGAATCTAAGGATGTTTATTTTAGTCGAAAGAGCATTCTCCTTGTTTTAGGTCTTAAGCAAATTTATGTTATCAACGAGTTCTCCACCCGCTGTCTGAGTTATTCGTACGCTGTCTGAATGGTACGATTGATCGTGTAAGTAGATTATTTTTCTCAGCAACAACACGTAGTTCTCGATATTTACAGTCGGCTTACGAGGCAAGTGTCGTCTAATGCGGTCAGCACTACAAAAAAAAAGCATAGGAACATCAATAATGTAGTAATCTTACATGTAATTCTTCCTTCTTCTACTTTACAACGTTTAGTTGTTTAATTAGCATGTTCCGGTACCAACGCTGTCTCGGTGGTTTGGCAGGAAATCGTCTACCTTTTGTGTTACCGTTCCACGCTTTTATCAGTCAGCCTTTCTCTGTCGTTCATTATAAATGCTGACTCCACCTTTTCTTATAGTTCACGAGTTGCTCCTGTTTATGATAATTATTTATTCCTTAGTATTCAATTATTTCATTTCAATTTCCTGTGGCATCCTTTGTTTATGATACTCTGTTGTATGTGGTTCTAAGTGTAAGACTTCCGTATACAGTAAAGTGTATATAATAATTATTTTTGATGTGTATTTCTTGTTCCCATTTCTTTTTTACCGTCAAGCTTTCATGTTTTCATATTACAGGAACGAAACTGGTTACATTTGTCAGTTCTTTTATAAACACCTGTTCATCGACTGCCTGAGAAGTAATTACTGCCTTGAAGTAATTTAGCCTCTATCGGATATAAAGGGGACCCGATTCCCATAAACGACTCAATTATTTTAGTCGTTATCAATTTTTGGTCCTGGTGCTCTTTTACTAATTAATATTAGGATATATCAACGATACTTGGCTTTTTGAACATTGGCTGTTTGAGTGTCTGGGTCTATATTGTTATCCATCGCAGTTTGGGTCGTCCGCGTGTCTTTTTAACGAACGTCAACATTCAGGTGACAGGCTACGTTTATGACGGTCTCAGGTGCTGGTCGCAGAACACGTCCGTACCAACGCTGTCGTCATTCATGAATTTTCTCCTTTGTTGGAGCTCCGTTAGCCGGGCGTATGGCGGTGGTGTTGTTGACATGATCAAACAAATGTTGTGATATGTTGCGATGAAAGGCAATTACGTGCCACTTATCACGGCTCAACAATCGAGGCTGTTCCAGACTGCATCGGTTGGCACAGAGTATTCAAGGCCAGACATTGACACAGTTTCAAGTGGATTCCAGAGCGCCTGTAATACGCAATTTGTTCAACACCTCATACGGGAAGTGATAGATTCTAGTATCTCAGCAGGGTATAAATATAAGCATCCAGTGGCGGTCAGTTTAGTTCAGTTACACCTGGCGATATTACAAGTGCGGATTGGATTAATTGTTACGGTATAGTGAAATGTGATTATTGTGTTAATTAGTGCAAAACTATAAATAAATGATATTTATTGTGTGTTGGACAAATTTAACTTGAATTATTGTATGAGTGCCTGTGTTGATTTCTAACTATTGCTGTGTCTAAATGAAGTTTGTAATTAGTGACGTCATTGGTGTCAGTTATTCTGTTTCCACTGTACAACACGAATATCTGTGAGACCGCCCTTAACAATATTTTTAATTTAGTCTTGTTATAAAAAATTAAAAAGAAATCAATTACAATAACATTTCAAAGCCATTAAAACTGAAGGGAAATTTCAATAATTCGCTACCTACATAGACATAACAGTCACCAACATAGTCTTACCATTGGCTCCGACGGAAGGATTATTTAATTTTGACTTTATAGACTTTGGGATACTATCAGTATGATACTGTCCATAGCGTACACTGTGATCATTAACTCACCTAGGTGACAACATGATTTCATAAATTTATTTAATGAAAATAATGAGGGGGCGGGGGAGGGGGAAGCAATCGTCACTAAAAAGACGGTCAATTGTTTAGGTCTGTGCCTAAGCTCGAAATTAACTTACTGGACGCAGATGGTATCAGCAGGCTTATGGTCAGAGTGGGCGGACCCTCGACATCAGGGGGGAAGCTCATGATGGCGGTCGTGCATGCCACACTCCTGTACAGTTGTGAGATGTCAGCTGATGCACTGAAGAAAGAAAAATATAGAAAACAGATGGACTCAGTGGAGCGAAGAGGAGCCTTTAGAGTGGCATGGGTCAGAGCCAGCGGTACTAGTAGCAACATATCGCTGATTATGTCAGTAGTGCTTTATTATATCAGCGGTGAGGATTGTCCCTATCGATCTTATGGCTTATGAGAGGAAGAAGCAATATGAATCAAGACTGAGCAGGAAGTCTGAGACCGAGGAGGCATATGGCGTAGGGGACTGTTCCAATTAATAGGTTAGGGAATGTTAGGGAGTAAACATACTGGTGAGGAAGCACCAAATAAGAAAGGATATAAAATGATAATGTTATACCCAAGATTGAGGATTACTTATTAATGAAGAAAGAAACTAATGAAGGAGATACACATCATCTGAGAGGAAGCAACGGTGGAAAAAGAAGGTATTTGAAGTGAAAACATGTAATCACGAAGAAAATATGGTAAACAAAAAGAATTAGTAGTAATTATTTCATCCATACTAAGAGTATGATCTGAACTAATCACTTTTACAGGAGAGCATATGTAGCATAACAAAAATATCACATTAAAATTTTAACTTAATGCAACATAAATAAAGAAGAAAAGGTCCATAGTGAGTGAGAAGAATGAATTGGTTAAAGATTAAACTAAAGAAACTGTACATTAAGTCAATAAAATGTTATTAAGAATAAACAATAACAAAGAAAACAATTGGTCAAAATAACTTACTATGTAAAAACCCAATAAACCAGCAGTATACCCAGTAGATTGGGGAAGGAGTAAAAAGGGAAGGACCAGAAAAAAGAAATAAAAGGATGAAACCATATTAATAAGGGAAATGTATAAGGTCAATATGCAGAGAAACCACAAGACCAGAAATTTACTAATGTAATAATGAAGAAAGGACAAAATATGTCAAGATTCCTACAAAGAGCCTAGAATAAGAAGAGCTATTCCAAAAATGTTAATAAAGGAATAAATACCTTTGAACTAATTTTAAAACCAACATATTTAGACCCCGTAACTCAAGTTACAAGATACAATCCAATGAAAACCGAGTTGTAAACTAGATATAAGTATTATATGTAACAACCAAAAGATTACCAATAGTGTAGAAACAAACCAAAAACTACCATAGGGTAAAAACAAAAGACTACCAATAGTGTAGAAACAAACCAAAAACTACCATAGTGTAAAAACAAAAGACTACCATTAGTGTAGGAAATATAAGGTGAAATACCATAATAAATACAATAAAAGTTAGAGACTACAGTGAGTGCAGAGAATAACAAGTGACACATTATAATAAAAAATTGTGTAGGTAATAAAAAATTATTTAAAAGGACTGACAACATTTTTAGTGATAAGAGTTTTTTAAATTAGATATAAGAAATAATATTACCCATAAAATGTTTTTTTTTTAATTACAGTTAAGTAAATTGTGAGAAGGACAATAAATACCAGAGGACAGTTCATAACTGAGGGAATAACTAATAATAAGATATTTGTTATTTATTGTTAATCAGATAATATGTTAGATATAAGGTGATAATAGATATAAGATATTTTTTATCACAGTTAAGTTGTTACCAGAAAAAACAAATACAAAAGACAGTTAATGACTGAAAGTATTATTAGTAATAAGATGTTTTAGTATAATTAAATTTGTTACAAAAAGAACATAAAAACAAAGGACAGTTAATGACTGAAGGTATTGTTAGTAATAAGATGTTTCTATTATAGTTAAATGATATATAAAATATAATAGGCATAAGATATTTTGTTATCATTGAATGATACAGTCAAAAATAATAGATATAAGATGTTTTTGTTAAAATTAGGTGATATATGAAAAATAGTAGATAATAAGATGTTTTGTTGTATTTAAAATCATGTTAACTAATTTTCAGGTTTGCAAGGCAGAGAGGCAAGTAGGAAATAGGAATGTTATAATTTTATTTAAAACTGTAAACCATATGAAAGGTACAAAGCAGATTAGCTAATACACCACTCTAGAAAAACAGACCAGTAATGTAAACCAAAACTATCTATCAGAGAATCAAACTACATAATATAGGGAATAGAATTCAGTCCATACAACACAGAAATATGAAAATGTAATTAGTACAGATACAAATAATAACGAATGGAATGACGAAGGAAAGAAAATTAACTTTTTTTGGAAATAAATAATACTAGGCCTATAGTGGTAATCAACTCAGACTAAAAAGTAAATTAATCAATATTGAAGTGTTATAACAACAAAATTATTAACAACAAAAGATAATCACGGAGTGATTAATATTATTCCATGGAAATATTATCAGAAAAACACTTGTAAACCATTTAAATACTAAATTTGTACAAAATATGAGGCCTACAATAATTATCAAAAATTGTAAATTTTAGGCTTAAATGAACTTAAAACAGACCCAGCTATATATCCAATTATGTAAAATTATTTTAAGAATATTGCTGAATAGTTAGATTTTAGTAAAATTAAGAAATAATTAAACTACAGCAATAAATAGGAAAACTTGTTATGTATATTTAGAGGATGAACCAAATCTGAGACATGTACTTTTATAAATAAACAATGGAAAGAGGAAAAAGACATTTCATAAATTACCCCAAAACGACGACTTTCAGAGTTTAATCTATTGTTAATCGTTAATATGACCAGTTGAGAAATCACTAACAGAAGACCGAAAAAGTATAATTTTGTGCAAAACCATGAGTGTAGCCTCGAAAAGTGTAACAGAGGTTAACTAAATAAAAATAACACTAACAGATAAGAATTAACACCTAACTAATTCAGAACAACAGCAATAACACTATCTAACACGAGCACAAGAAATCAACGGCCATTTTGAGAATACTTTAAACAGTATTAGCAGAACACGAATACAACACATTTGAACACCGGACACTTCACCAGTAAACCATCACGAAACGACATCGCAGGAGAAGGGAGAACACTCTACACTATATTTCAGGACAACTACGACTTCGCAGAGAAGGGAATACTCATTTATTTCGGTGGGAGAAGCTCAACCAGCATCAGCAGTGCATAGCAGAGAAAATCGAGGTTACGGCGGCCATACTTAATTTCCGAACGAGTCCAGGACACAGCCTGCTTGAAGCCAGTGACGTCATTTCGACGAATGGTTCGATGTTACTTTTAATAATTGACAATTTACATAATAATATTGTTTTTCCAGCCATAATGATTTATTTTAAAAATAGGTGTAAGAATTGTATCTTGTTCTTGTCCTCTCTGACCATTTCGACTCGCTAAAAGAATCCTAATTAATTAATCTTGTAAAAATATATTTTGTCAATCTTGTTCGCTACCGACTTGAGCAAATATTAGCCAATGCCTGGTTCACGCGCAGCCAGAATGGCGCATAATTTTAAATGTCAGTAAATGAACATAATTATTCAGTTATAAGAGTTTGTATTTATTTGTATAGTGAATGTTAGCTAATCTTTCTTCTAAAAAAATAATTTACAGTGATAAAATAAATATTTGAGAGGAAGAAGAAGAGCAAAGTCAGCAGAGAGAATCAACAGATCTAACTACACAATTAAATTATTAATAGAAACAAATAGTTTCGAACCACAAATTCATACCTATTTAATTGGAAGTATATAAAACAAATACAATTAATTAATTATTTATTCATTAATTGAATTAATTAATTAAAGAAAAAAAATATGAGTAAAATTTTATAACTTACAAAAATTTTTATTATCAACAAATCACACTTTATTATCATACATTATTTATATTTAATTTATTCTTTGTAATTGGGAATAATTACCAATTGGTGATTCTAAAGTGGAGCTGTATCATCGGCGAGTTCAACACCGAGATTCAGACAACATTTATTAGCATCACAATTTCTATCTTTATATCTTTATTTTATTAAATATTTGTAATAAATTATATTACAAATTGGCGCTCACAACAGTGGGGCATCATCATCACCTTCTATTTGCACGTTTTATTACCAATTGGCGAGATCACTAGTGGGATTTCAGTTATTATAAAATCAACTTAATAATTATAAAATCTATCTACTAATTATATTTGTATTAAATATTTGGAAGAAAATTATATTACAAATTGGCGTCCAACTAAATGGCTTAAAATAGGAGTTAACAGAGTTATAAAATAAGGACGATTGTCCAGTTTCCTATTTTAGCTCGGCAGCGGTCAATAGGGTCGGAAGAAGAAGCGAGATGCACAGGAGGGCTACATAAAAAAAAAAGGCTGTGGAGGCCGAACAGGAGATAGATATGGAGGATAAAGAGGCGACACCAGTGGAAGATGTGGAGTCGATGTTACCGCCAGCAGAACCAAACAAGCCTGCACCACAGGAGGAACAGCCGGAGAAATCCACCACAAAGGAAGATACAAAATTGGATAGACTGATGGAGATGTTACTCAGAGAATTTAAAACGACAAAGGAAGAGTTGGGTAATAAAATCGGAGATACCAACAAGAAAATCGAAGAAAATAGTAAGGAAATGAAAAGTGATAACCAACGATTGAAGGAGGAATTAAGAGAAAACAGTAAGAAGATGGAGGAGAAAATGGAAGAAAATAGTAAGAAGATGGAGGAGAAAGTGGACGAAATAAAGAACGAAAATAAATTATTAATGAAGGAAAATATTAAGAAGATTGAGGAGAAGATGGAGGAAAATATTCAGAAGATTGAGGAGAAAATGGAGGAAATAAAAACTGACAATAAACAATCGAAGGAGGAATTGACCCAGATAAGCCAGAAACTGGAAGAAACCAATAAAAAGATGGAAAATAATAGTCAACAATTAAGAGAAGAATTAAGAGAGACGAACCAAGAGAGTATGAACCGATTAGATGGAAAGATGGAAGCATTGAAGGAAGAGTTGGGGCAAAAGATAGGTGAAAATAATGAAACAATCAGCAAGAAGGTAGAAGAGGAAATAACGGTAATCGAACAAAAGATTACAAGAGCTGACGAAAGATGGAATCAGACCGAACGAGAAGTACAGAGTATCAAAACAGAAATAAACACTAAGGTTAACAACATTGAAGAAACGAATAGGAAGACTTTAGAGGAAAAACTAAAAGAAACACGTGAAGACTGGGAGCGAGTGCAGAACCGATTCACAGAAAAATGTGACGGCATTGAAGCTACTGTGACCAGTATCAACAGTCAGGTGCGACAGAATCAAACAGATATAGACCTGTTCCATAGTCGACCGACAAGCATTACCAGTTGTCCTAACAACGAGAATCGTGAAGGAATTAACTTCAGGTTTTATAAAAACAAACCGATGGAGTTCCTATCCAGAATCGAAGAGTACTTCACCAAACACAGAGGCAATCGCTGGAGGGAGAATAAAGAAGTACTTGACGAATCGTTCGAGGAGATAGCAGATAACTGGTGGATGGCGATAAGAGACGAAGTGACCGACTGCCAACAATTCAAAAGGCTATTCAAAGCCAAATATTGGTCTGAATCGACACAAAATATCGCTTGAGACGGGATCTGTCATGGAAAATACAACCCGTATGGAAACCAGACTCTAACGGCGTACTTCTTGGGAAAGGTGTGCGTGGCCAAACATCTAGAGCCCAGAATACCGGAAGAATGACTGGTCAGCAAGCTCTCATACCATTATGAGGAAGATATAATAAGAGCTAGAAGAAACAGTCAAATAAAGACTGTACAAGCAATGACCGAGCTCTTAGAAATGTATGAGCATGAGGATTACTACCGCCAAAGTCGCAGGAGATATGAAAGGCCGGAACCAAGAAGTAACACCAATAATTCGAATAATAATAATCGGTAGAATGTGGGCAACAACAATAATTATAATTCCGCAAATCGGAATAATGCCGAATACAATCATAACACCCGTAATAACAATAATGTACCTAGATTTAATAACAATAATAATACTAATCATGTTCCTCGAATTAATAATAATGAGGGCAACAAAAAAAAAATAATAATAATAATAATAACCGTCCACCAAACAACAACGGTTATTATAATAATAACCGTAATTATGTTCCAAATGGTCAGAGAAACCCCAACCCCTCTAATAACAAGTATCATAGCAATTATAACAGGAATTACCCGAATGGAGGTAATAACAATAATTACAGGGCATATCGACCCCATATTAACTACATCAGAGCGGAAGGCAATGGACAGAGGAGGTACCAGCCTCATCGAAGGAGCCGATATTATGAGTACGAGACGTTTCAAGGAAGTCAGGGAAGTAATCGTTACAGAGAGTACGAGCCCAGACGCAGTTCCAGCCTGGACAATCAACGAAGACTACCTGTAACGGAAGCCCAACAGGACGATCGTGCTGAACTAAACGAAACAGTTTCAGGACTCCAAGCTGATGCTTCCAACGGCCTAATCCGTAATGATGCGGAACATTTAAACGAACGGAGGCAGTAATAAACTCCAATAACCCTTTACTGCTCCAATTGCTGGGTTTGACCAAGAAATAAAATCAAAGAAAGAAAGAAAAAAATTTTACAATAATATACAATAACTATTTGAAGGATATCCGTAAGGACTTGCTAGAAGAAAACGAAATTAACATTAATAATAATGACAATGAAATAATATATATAATTGCAGAAATTGAGGGTATTTCTGTTCCTATAATGATAGACACTGAAGCCAATGTCTCTATAATAAATCGTAATGAGTTGGACCGGATACAGCAGGAATGCCACAAAAACTTACCGGTACTACCTATTAATAATATTGTACTTGTAGGAGCTACCGGCCGACAGAACAAAACAATAAGAAAACAGGCATCCCTAAGTGTCAACAGTCAGGGCATTAGTGTGGATATGATATTTCTTGTTGCAGCCGGATTACCTTTCAACATCATGATAGGATGTGACATATTGCGCAGAAACTCAGCAGTTATCGACTTGTGCCGAGGGAAGGTATCACTCTTTTCTGAAGGTTCGACCTGGGTAGCCAATTTAACTAACAACAAGATGCTAGACTCCAGACAACTTCTCGACCACAAAAATAAGGTGAATTACTTGTCAAACTACTCGACAAACAACAAGCCAGTACATCAGGATTCGGAGGATGACCTATGGCCACAAAAGATTCAGGAGATACGTGACTTCCAGTGCCATAATACTACCGAGCAATTAGAGGAAAACCAGCTGAATCAATCAGTCAACATATATGAAAAATATCGAGCTGTATTTTCGGACGAACCTGGAAAGATCCGGAACTACCAATGTTCCATACGATTCAGAGAACCGGTAGAATTTAATCGAAAATCGTATCCCATAGCACAATCTTTGAAGGAAGCCGTACGCACAGAGATCCAGAATATGATCAGTAAAGATATTATCGAAAGCAGTCAATCGCCATACACAAGCCCAATTGTGGCTATACAAAAGAAAAATGGGAAGGTAAGGCTTTGCCTTGACGCACGTGAGATAAACAAAATGATTATTAACGATCGTACCTCACCTGGCAAAATTGATGAGATATTGAAGAGATTTCACGGAACGAAGTTCATTACTACGTGGGACACCGTTTGCGGGTATTGGCAGGTGGAGTTGCACCCAGCAAGCCGGCAATACATGGCGTTCATCTTCGAAGGGCGCAACTATCAGCTTAAGAGGTTGCCCTTCGGGTTGGTGAACTCAGTAGCTGCTTTTGTCGCCTGTATGGATCATATACTCGGACCAGAAGCGCTCCAATTCACGACTGTCTATGTTGATTATCTCCTAATAACATCAACCAATTGGGAAGAACACTGTTACCGTGTGGAGCATGTCTTGAAGAAGCTGGCTGAAAATAATGTTACCCTTAAACTAGACAAGTCCAAGCTTATAGCTAAAGAAGTACAATTCTTAAGTTTCCAGTTAAACAGTCAAGGAATAACACCATCAACAGAAAAAGTAGACGCCATACAACGATTCCCTATACCAAAAAACAGAAGGCAACTACAATCATTTTTAGGCCTGTGTAACTACTATAGGAAGTTCCAAAATAATTATTCCGAACTGACGGCCCGGTTTCAGTACCAGTTATCGTCCAAGAATAAATGGCGATGGGGTCAAGAACAAGACGAAACCTTCAAATCAATTAAGGAGAATTTCGTAGAAGCAGTAATGCTCAACCATCCGGATTTTAACCGACCCTTCTTTCTAAACTGTGACGCTGGTAACATTAGCTTGGGATCAACACTGTACCAAGAAGACGAAAGTGGAAACCATCTAGTTGTGAGCTTTGCTAGCAGAACCCTTAACCAGTGTGAAAAGAACTATAACGTGACGGAAAAGGAACTGCTAAGTGTAGTCTTTGCTTGTGGGAAGTTTCGGACGTGTATCCTCGGATATCCAGTGACCGTTCGAACAGATCACAAATCTATATCATTTCTGAGAAGATGTAAGTTAAGCCATGGTAGATTGACCAGATGGGTACTTGCCCTGCAGGAATACGATATACAGTGGGAGTATGTTCCTGGAAGTAAAAATGTAGTAGCCGACGTGTTG
Organism: Magicicada septendecula; assembly: GCA_034769895.1. NCBI lineage: Eukaryota > Metazoa > Arthropoda > Insecta > Hemiptera > Cicadidae > Magicicada > Magicicada septendecula. The sequence continues at coordinate 900,281,582 of CM068367.1, forward strand.
TCGAGAGTAAATCTGGAAGAACAAACGTTCGAAGGCGAAAAGGAGAGCATCTTGAAAATCTATAATATTATTAAGGACAGATCCGATTTAGAAAAGATAGTGCAGGACATCAGCAAAAACCAGCAGTCCGACCCGAAGTTAAACCACATTAAACTTCGTCTCTCCAACCAAGATGACACATTAACCAAGTTTCATTGTGTACATAACGAAATATTATTCATCAAAACATCCCTTGATGAAGAAATATGGAAGATCATGATCCCTACTACAATCGAAAAGGATATCATCCTGGACTATCATCTACGATACAGTCACATGGGAGCCATGAAGGTGATCAAGGCGATAGAAGTGAATTGTCATATAAAAAATATAAATAGGAAGACGAGAAACTACCTCAAAACGTGTCTGATATGTCAATTGGTGAAAACCAACAATGAGAGGAAAGAGAATATGATGATACCAATTACCTCACAAGCCAAACTGGAAAAGGTCTTTCTGGACATCTGTGGTCCATTTCCCCCCAGTGGCGGACGGCATCGATACAAATACAATATTATCATGATGGATCACTTCACAAAATTCACAAAACTGTACCCTGTGAACAGAGCCACCACTTTCAAGGCTCTAGAAATAATAACAAATCATTATATTCTAGAGATAGGGAGCCCGGCATCCATAATCACACACCATGGAACGCAATTTAAGGGTTGGAGGTGGAGAAACACTCTAAATACGTTGGGCATTAAGACATACAAGACATCTGTCTACCACCCCAGCAGCAATCCAGCAGAGAGGGTACTGCGAGAAGTCGGAAGAATATTACGGACTTATTGCTATAATCAGCAAAGGAAGTGGCAAGAATATTTATTAGCTACTGAAGAATTCCTTAATTTGGCATATCACCCCGCTATAGGTACCATACCATACACGGCAATGTATGAAAAACCGCCTCCAAGAGAAATACAAGACATAATAGAATTCCCCATGAGTCAAGAATACAAGTTCAATCGAATCAGATTCTACAATAAATTAGCAGAAGACCAGGAAAGGCGAAAGAACAAGTATCAAAAGGCGATTAAGAAAATAATAAGCTATGAAGTAGGAGAAAAGGTACTATTAAAAAGCAGGGAATTACCCAGTACTTTGGAAGGCATTACCAAAAAGTTGTTACTTCTGTATACCGGCCCATACCTGATTGTTAAAAACAATAATAACAATACGTATGTACTAAAGGATATCATTTCAAATAAAGTAAAAGGAACTTATAATCAATTATCAATTAAAAAATATATAGAGGAGAGATAAAAATTTCAAAATTCTAAAAAACAGTAAGGACAACTTACACCAATTATTCGACAAACTATTCGAAATAATTATTACAGAAAAAAAAGAATTTTGATGAATAAAAAATGTCAAAATTCAAAACAATAGTAAGTACAACTTACACCAAACATTCGAAGAATTATGAAGAAACGAAAGGAATTTTGATGAACAAAAATTTCAAAATTCTAAAAAACAGTAAGGACAACTTACACCAATTATTCGACAAACTATTCGAAATAATTATTATAATATAAAAAAGAATTTTGATGAATAAAAAATTTCAAAATTCTAAAAGACAGTAAGGGCAACTTACACCAATTATTCGACAAACTATTCGAAATAATTATTATAGAATAAAAAAGAATTTTGATGAATAAAAAGTTTCAAAATTCTAAAAAACAGTAAGGACAACTTACACCAATTATTCGACAAACTATTCGAAATAATTATTATAGAATAAAACAGAATTTTGATAAATAAAAAATATCAAAATTCAAAAAATTTGTAAGTACAACTTACACCAAACATTCGAAGAATTATGAAAAAACGAAAAGAATTTTGATGAATAAAAAATTTCAAAATTATAAAATACAGTAAGGACAACTTACACCAATTATTCGACAAACTATTCGAAATAATTATTATAGAATAAAAAGGAATTTTGATGAATAAAAAATTTCAAAATTCAAAACAACAGTAAGTACAACTTACACCAAAATATTTGAAAAACTACTATGAATAAGAAAGAATTTAGTTGAATAAAAATATCTAAAGTTAAAAAATAGTAAGTACAACTCATACGAATGATGAGAAATAACTCTTAAATATGAAAAGAGATTTTGTAAGAAAGAGATACAAAATTCTAAAAGAGTAAGAACAAATCACACTCATAATTTGAGTGAACTCTTACATAAAAGAATTTGAAGGTAAATGGAGTACAAATGTAAAAACTCTCTCTCAAACTCTCCAGAGACCCAAAACAAAAAGAACAGGTTCCAGTAAACAAAAAGAACAACCAATGTTAAACAATTGGATAATTTAATGTTACCAGAACAATATATTAATAAATGTTAAAAATCTTAGAAGAAGGAATCTAACAAATCCTCATAAAAACCAGTGTTAATAAAGAAAAAAAAACCCTCAATAAACTATCACAACTATAAAAAACCATACTATAGTTTGTATGATAATAGTGACTATGCTAACAATGACCACTATTATAAATTATGTAATTAAGACAAAAATGATACAGAATTTCAAATGAAAAAGGGAAAAGAAACCAGAATATCATATGATTTAATCAAAACAACTTAACCAAACTCACAAAGAAAATAATTTGATAAAGATGGAACAATGAAGAAAGACCAACTAAGTAGAGACCAAATATTAAGACCAGAAACCAAAAACCCTGGTACTATTAATGATAATATTGTTGTAATAACCACTCTTATAGTGATAAGTGATAAAGAATTAATTAATGTTATGCCATGAGCAATAAAATAACTCATTGGATAACAAATGGTAGAAAAAATATATATATATAGATGCTAATTACTATGTAAACAAGATGAAATGATGAAACGACGAAATGTATATTATACCACATACCTAACCACATAATATGGAATAAGCTTTAATAGAGAAGAAGAGTCAAGTTTATGAAAGTATTAATTGATATAAAATATTATGAAGTGAAGAATCTAAGGAAGTTTATTTTAGTCGAAAGAGACTACTTTTACTGATTATTTATTTTTATGACTGGATGTAGAAAATGCCATCAGTCTTATATTTTGAGCAGAGATGATAATACCTCTGGACTCAATTAATTGAAGTATTGAACAGCAGGGATTGAAGCCAAAAGTGCCACTCTGAACTGTTCCAATTAATAGGTTAGGGAATGTTAGGGAGTAAACATACTGGTGAGGAAGCACCAAATAAGAAAGGATATAAAAAGACTTTGGGATACTATCAGTATGATACTGTCCATAGCGTACACTGTGATCATTAACTCACCTAGGTGACAACATGATTTCATAAATTTATTTAATGAAAATAATGAGGGGGCGGGGGAGGGGGAAGCAATCGTCACTAAAAAGACGGTCAATTGTTTAGGTCTGTGCCTAAGCTCGAAATTAACTTACTGGACGCAGATGGTATCAGCAGGCTTATGGTCAGAGTGGGCGGACCCTCGACATCAGGGGGGAAGCTCATGATGGCGGTCGTGCATGCCACACTCCTGTACAGTTGTGAGATGTCAGCTGATGCACTGAAGAAAGAAAAATATAGAAAACAGATGGACTCAGTGGAGCGAAGAGGAGCCTTTAGAGTGGCATGGGTCAGAGCCAGCGGTACTAGTAGCAACATATCGCTGATTATGTCAGTAGTGCTTTATTATATCAGCGGTGAGGATTGTCCCTATCGATCTTATGGCTTATGAGAGGAAGAAGCAATATGAATCAAGACTGAGCAGGAAGTCTGAGACCGAGGAGGCATATGGCGTAGGGCACTGTTCCAATTAATAGGTTAGGGAATGTTAGGGAGTAAACATACTGGTGAGGAAGCACCAAATAAGAAAGGATATAAAATGATAATGTTATACCCAAGATTGAGGATTACTTATTAATGAAGAAAGAAACTAATGAAGGAGATACACATCATCTGAGAGGAAGCAACGGTGGAAAAAGAAGGTATATGAAGTGAAAACATGTAATCACGAAGAAAATATGGTAAACAAAAAGAATTAGTAGTAATTATTTCATCCATACTAAGAGTATGATCTGAACTAATCACTTTTACAGGAGAGCATATGTAGCATAACAAAAATATCACATTAAAATTTTAACTTAATGCAACATAAATAAAGAAGAAAAGGTCCATAGTGAGTGAGAAGAATGAATTGGTTAAAGATTAAACTAAAGAAACTGTACATTAAGTCAATAAAATGTTAATAAGAATAAACAATAACAAAGAAAACAATTGGTCATAATAACTTACTATGTAAAAACCCAATAAACCAGCAGTATACCCAGTAGATTGGGGAAGCAGTAAAAAGGAAAGAAAAGAAAAAGGAGATAAAAGGGTGAAAACAATATTAATAAGGGAAATTTATAAGGTCAAGAAGCAGAGAAACCACAAGACAAGAAATTTACTAATATAATAATGAAGAAAGGACAAAATATGTCAAGATTCCTACAAAGAGCCTAGAATAAGAAGAGCTATTCCAAAAATGTTAATAAAGGAATACATACCTTTGAACTAAATTTAAAACCAACATATTTAGACCCCGTAACTCAAGTTACAAGATATAATCCAATGAAAACCGAGTTGTAAACTAGATATAAGTATTATATGTAACAACCAAAAGATTACCAATAGTGTAGAAACAAACCAAAAACTACCATAGGGTAAAAACAAAAGACTACCAATAGTGTAGAAACAAACCAAAAACTACCATAGTGTAAAAACAAAAGACTACCATTAGTGTAGGAAATATAAGGTGAAATACCATAATAAATACAATAAAAGTTAGAGACTACAGTGAGTGTAGAGAATAACAAGTGACACACTATAATAAAAAAATAGTGTAGGAAATAAAAAATTATTTAAAAGGACTGACAACATTATTAGTGATAAGAGTTTTTTAAATTAGATATAAGAAATAATATTACCCATAAAATGTTTTTTTTTTTTAATTACAGTTAAGTAAATTGTGAGAAGGACAATAAATACCAGAGGACAGTTCATAACTGAGGGAATAACTAATAATAAGATGTTTGTTATTTATTGTTAATCAGATAATATGTTAGATATAAGGTGATAATAGATATAAGATACTTTTTATCACAGTTAAGTTGTTACCAGAAAAAACAAATACAAAAGACAGTTAATGACTGAAAGTATTATTAGTAATAAGATGTTTTAGTATAATTAAATTTGTTATAAAAAGAACATAAAAACAAAGGACAGTTAATGACTGAAGGTATTGTTAGTAATAAGATGTTTCTATTATAGTTAAATGATATATAAAAAATAATAGGCATAAGATATTTTGTTATCATTAATGATACAGTCAAAAATAATAGATATAAGATGTTTTTGTTAAAATTAGGTGATATATGGAAAATAGTAGATAATAAGGTGTTTTGTTGTATATAAAATCATGTTAACTAATTTTCAGGTTTGCATGGCAGAGAGGCAAGTAGGAAATAGGAATGTTATAATTTTATTTAAAACTGTAAACCATATGAAAGGTACAAAGCAGATTAGCTAATACACCACTCTAGAAAAACAGACCAGTAATGTAAACCAAAACTATCTATCAGAGAATCAAACTACATAATATAGGGAATAGAATTCAGTCCATACAACACAGAAATATGAAAATGTAATTAGTACAGATACAAATAATAAAGAATGGAATGACGAAGGAAAGAAAATTAACTTTTTTTGGAAATAAATAATACTAGGCCTATAGTGGTAATCAACTCAGACTAAAAAGTAAATTAATCAATATTGAAGTGTTATAACAACAAAATTATTAACAACAAAAGATAATCACGGAGTGATTAATATTATTCCATGGAAATATTATCAGAAAAACACTTGTAAACCATTTAAATACTAAATTTGTACAAAATATGAGGCCTACAATAATTATCAAAAATTGTAAATTTTAGGCTTAAATGAACTTAAAACAGACCCAGCTATATATCCAATTATGTAAAATTATTGTTGACGGAAAAGGAACTGCTAAGTGTAGTCTTTGCTTGTGGGAAGTTTCGGACGTGTATCCTCGGATATCCAGTGACCGTTCGAACAGATCACAAATCTATATCATTTCTGAGAAGATGTAAGTTAAGCCATGGTAGATTGACCAGATGGGTACTTGCCCTGCAGGAATACGATATACAGTGGGAGTATGTTCCTGGAAGTAAAAATGTAGTAGCCGACGTGTTGTCGAGAGTAAATCTGGAAGAACAAACGTTCGAAGGCGAAAAGGAGAGCATCTTGAAAATCTATAAAATTATTAAGGACAGATCCGATTTAGAAAAGATAGTGCAGGACATCAGCAAAAACCAGCAGTCCGACCCGAAGTTAAACCACATTAAACTTCGTCTCTCCAACCAAGATGACACATTAACCAAGTTTCATTGTGTACATAACGAAATATTATTCATCAAAACATCCCTTGATGAAGAAATATGGAAGATCATGATCCCTACTACAATCGAAAAGGATATCATCCTGGACTATCATCTACGATACAGTCACATGGGAGCCATGAAGGTGATCAAGGCGATAGAAGTGAATTGTCATATAAAAAATATAAATAGGAAGACGAGAAACTACCTCAAAACGTGTCTGATATGTCAATTGGTGAAAACCAACAATGAGAGGAAAGAGAATATGATGATACCAATTACCTCACAAGCCAAACTGGAAAAGGTCTTTCTGGACATCTGTGGTCCATTTCCCCCCAGTGGCGGACGGCATCGATACAAATACAATATTATCATGATGGATCACTTCACAAAATTCACAAAACTGTACCCTGTGAACAGAGCCACCACTTTCAAGGCTCTAGAAATAATAACAAATCATTATATTCTAGAGATAGGGAGCCCGGCATCCATAATCACACACCATGGAACGCAATTTAAGGGTTGGAGGTGGAGAAACACTCTAAATACGTTGGGCATTAAGACATACAAGACATCTGTCTACCACCCCAGCAGCAATCCAGCAGAGAGGGTACTGCGAGAAGTCGGAAGAATATTACGGACTTATTGCTATAATCAGCAAAGGAAGTGGCAAGAATATTTATTAGCTACTGAAGAATTCCTTAATTTGGCATATCACCCCGCTATAGGTACCATACCATACACGGCAATGTATGAAAAACCGCCTCCAAGAGAAATACAAGACATAATAGAATTCCCCATGAGTCAAGAATACAAGTTCAATCGAATCAGATTCTACAATAAATTAGCAGAAGACCAGGAAAGGCGAAAGAACAAGTATCAAAAGGCGATTAAGAAAATAATAAGCTATGAAGTAGGAGAAAAGGTACTATTAAAAAGCAGGGAATTACCCAGTACTTTGGAAGGCATTACCAAAAAGTTGTTACTTCTGTATACCGGCCCATACCTGATTGTTAAAAACAATAATAACAATACGTATGTACTAAAGGATATCATTTCAAATAAAGTAAAAGGAACTTATAATCAATTATCAATTAAAAAATATATAGAGGAGAGATAAAAATTTCAAAATTCTAAAAAACAGTAAGGACAACTTACACCAATTATTCGACAAACTATTCGAAATAATTATTACAGAAAAAAAAGAATTTTGATGAATAAAAAATGTCAAAATTCAAAACAATAGTAAGTACAACTTACACCAAACATTCGAAGAATTATGAAGAAACGAAAGGAATTTTGATGAACAAAAATTTCAAAATTCTAAAAAACAGTAAGGACAACTTACACCAATTATTCGACAAACTATTCGAAATAATTATTATAATATAAAAAAGAATTTTGATGAATAAAAAATTTCAAAATTCTAAAAGACAGTAAGGGCAACTTACACCAATTATTCGACAAACTATTCGAAATAATTATTATAGAATAAAAAAGAATTTTGATGAATAAAAAGTTTCAAAATTCTAAAAAACAGTAAGGACAACTTACACCAATTATTCGACAAACTATTCGAAATAATTATTATAGAATAAAACAGAATTTTGATAAATAAAAAATATCAAAATTCAAAAAATTTGTAAGTACAACTTACACCAAACATTCGAAGAATTATGAAAAAACGAAAAGAATTTTGATGAATAAAAAATTTCAAAATTATAAAATACAGTAAGGACAACTTACACCAATTATTCGACAAACTATTCGAAATAATTATTATAGAATAAAAAGGAATTTTGATGAATAAAAAATTTCAAAATTCAAAACAACAGTAAGTACAACTTACACCAAAATATTTGAAAAACTACTATGAATAAGAAAGAATTTAGTTGAATAAAAATATCTAAAGTTAAAAAATAGTAAGTACAACTCATACGAATGATGAGAAATAACTCTTAAATATGAAAAGAGATTTTGTAAGAAAGAGATACAAAATTCTAAAAGAGTAAGAACAAATCACACTCATAATTTGAGTGAACTCTTACATAAAAGAATTTGAAGGTAAATGGAGTACAAATGTAAAAACTCTCTCTCAAACTCTCCAGAGACCCAAAACAAAAAGAACAGGTTCCAGTAAACAAAAAGAACAACCAATGTTAAACAATTGGATAATTTAATGTTACCAGAACAATATATTAATAAATGTTAAAAATCTTAGAAGAAGGAATCTAACAAATCCTCATAAAAACCAGTGTTAATAAAGAAAAAAAAACCCTCAATAAACTATCAAAACTATAAAAAACCATACTATAGTTTGTATGATAATAGTGACTATGCTAACAATGACCACTATTATAAATTATGTAATTAAGACAAAAATGATACAGAATTTCAAATGAAAAAGGGAAAAGAAACCAGAATATCATATGATTTAATCAAAACAACTTAACCAAACTCACAAAGAAAATAATTTGATAAAGATGGAACAATGAAGAAAGACCAACTAAGTAGAGACCAAATATTAAGACCAGAAACCAAAAACCCTGGTACTATTAATGATAATATTGTTGTAATAACCACTCTTATAGTGATAAGTGATAAAGAATTAATTAATGTTATGCCATGAGCAATAAAATAACTCATTGGATAACAAATGGTAGAAAAAATATATATATATAGATGCTAATTACTATGTAAACAAGATGAAATGATGAAACGACGAAATGTATATTATACCACATACCTAACCACATAATATGGAATAAGCTTTAATAGAGAAGAAGAGTCAAGTTTATGAAAGTATTAATTGATATAAAATATTATGAAGTGAAGAATCTAAGGAAGTTTATTTTAGTCGAAAGAGACTACTTTTACTGATTATTTATTTTTATGACTGGATGTAGAAAATGCCATCAGTCTTATATTTTGAGCAGAGATGATAATACCTCTGGACTCAATTAATTGAAGTATTGAACAGCAGGGATTGAAGCCAAAAGTGCCACTCTGAACTGTTCCAATTAATAGGTTAGGGAATGTTAGGGAGTAAACATACTGGTGAGGAAGCACCAAATAAGAAAGGATATAAAAAGACTTTGGGATACTATCAGTATGATACTGTCCATAGCGTACACTGTGATCATTAACTCACCTAGGTGACAACATGATTTCATAAATTTATTTAATGAAAATAATGAGGGGGCGGGGGAGGGGGAAGCAATCGTCACTAAAAAGACGGTCAATTGTTTAGGTCTGTGCCTAAGCTCGAAATTAACTTACTGGACGCAGATGGTATCAGCAGGCTTATGGTCAGAGTGGGCGGACCCTCGACATCAGGGGGGAAGCTCATGATGGCGGTCGTGCATGCCACACTCCTGTACAGTTGTGAGATGTCAGCTGATGCACTGAAGAAAGAAAAATATAGAAAACAGATGGACTCAGTGGAGCGAAGAGGAGCCTTTAGAGTGGCATGGGTCAGAGCCAGCGGTACTAGTAGCAACATATCGCTGATTATGTCAGTAGTGCTTTATTATATCAGCGGTGAGGATTGTCCCTATCGATCTTATGGCTTATGAGAGGAAGAAGCAATATGAATCAAGACTGAGCAGGAAGTCTGAGACCGAGGAGGCATATGGCGTAGGGCACTGTTCCAATTAATAGGTTAGGGAATGTTAGGGAGTAAACATACTGGTGAGGAAGCACCAAATAAGAAAGGATATAAAATGATAATGTTATACCCAAGATTGAGGATTACTTATTAATGAAGAAAGAAACTAATGAAGGAGATACACATCATCTGAGAGGAAGCAACGGTGGAAAAAGAAGGTATATGAAGTGAAAACATGTAATCACGAAGAAAATATGGTAAACAAAAAGAATTAGTAGTAATTATTTCATCCATACTAAGAGTATGATCTGAACTAATCACTTTTACAGGAGAGCATATGTAGCATAACAAAAATATCACATTAAAATTTTAACTTAATGCAACATAAATAAAGAAGAAAAGGTCCATAGTGAGTGAGAAGAATGAATTGGTTAAAGATTAAACTAAAGAAACTGTACATTAAGTCAATAAAATGTTAATAAGAATAAACAATAACAAAGAAAACAATTGGTCATAATAACTTACTATGTAAAAACCCAATAAACCAGCAGTATACCCAGTAGATTGGGGAAGCAGTAAAAAGGAAAGAAAAGAAAAAGGAGATAAAAGGGTGAAAACAATATTAATAAGGGAAATTTATAAGGTCAAGAAGCAGAGAAACCACAAGACAAGAAATTTACTAATATAATAATGAAGAAAGGACAAAATATGTCAAGATTCCTACAAAGAGCCTAGAATAAGAAGAGCTATTCCAAAAATGTTAATAAAGGAATACATACCTTTGAACTAAATTTAAAACCAACATATTTAGACCCCGTAACTCAAGTTACAAGATATAATCCAATGAAAACCGAGTTGTAAACTAGATATAAGTATTATATGTAACAACCAAAAGATTACCAATAGTGTAGAAACAAACCAAAAACTACCATAGGGTAAAAACAAAAGACTACCAATAGTGTAGAAACAAACCAAAAACTACCATAGTGTAAAAACAAAAGACTACCATTAGTGTAGGAAATATAAGGTGAAATACCATAATAAATACAATAAAAGTTAGAGACTACAGTGAGTGTAGAGAATAACAAGTGACACACTATAATAAAAAAATAGTGTAGGAAATAAAAAATTATTTAAAAGGACTGACAACATTATTAGTGATAAGAGTTTTTTAAATTAGATATAAGAAATAATATTACCCATAAAATGTTTTTTTTTTTTAATTACAGTTAAGTAAATTGTGAGAAGGACAATAAATACCAGAGGACAGTTCATAACTGAGGGAATAACTAATAATAAGATGTTTGTTATTTATTGTTAATCAGATAATATGTTAGATATAAGGTGATAATAGATATAAGATACTTTTTATCACAGTTAAGTTGTTACCAGAAAAAACAAATACAAAAGACAGTTAATGACTGAAAGTATTATTAGTAATAAGATGTTTTAGTATAATTAAATTTGTTATAAAAAGAACATAAAAACAAAGGACAGTTAATGACTGAAGGTATTGTTAGTAATAAGATGTTTCTATTATAGTTAAATGATATATAAAAAATAATAGGCATAAGATATTTTGTTATCATTAATGATACAGTCAAAAATAATAGATATAAGATGTTTTTGTTAAAATTAGGTGATATATGGAAAATAGTAGATAATAAGGTGTTTTGTTGTATATAAAATCATGTTAACTAATTTTCAGGTTTGCATGGCAGAGAGGCAAGTAGGAAATAGGAATGTTATAATTTTATTTAAAACTGTAAACCATATGAAAGGTACAAAGCAGATTAGCTAATACACCACTCTAGAAAAACAGACCAGTAATGTAAACCAAAACTATCTATCAGAGAATCAAACTACATAATATAGGGAATAGAATTCAGTCCATACAACACAGAAATATGAAAATGTAATTAGTACAGATACAAATAATAAAGAATGGAATGACGAAGGAAAGAAAATTAACTTTTTTTGGAAATAAATAATACTAGGCCTATAGTGGTAATCAACTCAGACTAAAAAGTAAATTAATCAATATTGAAGTGTTATAACAACAAAATTATTAACAACAAAAGATAATCACGGAGTGATTAATATTATTCCATGGAAATATTATCAGAAAAACACTTGTAAACCATTTAAATACTAAATTTGTACAAAATATGAGGCCTACAATAATTATCAAAAATTGTAAATTTTAGGCTTAAATGAACTTAAAACAGACCCAGCTATATATCCAATTATGTAAAATTATTGTTGACGGAAAAGGAACTGCTAAGTGTAGTCTTTGCTTGTGGGAAGTTTCGGACGTGTATCCTCGGATATCCAGTGACCGTTCGAACAGATCACAAATCTATATCATTTCTGAGAAGATGTAAGTTAAGCCATGGTAGATTGACCAGATGGGTACTTGCCCTGCAGGAATACGATATACAGTGGGAGTATGTTCCTGGAAGTAAAAATGTAGTAGCCGACGTGTTGTCGAGAGTAAATCTGGAAGAACAAACGTTCGAAGGCGAAAAGGAGAGCATCTTGAAAATCTATAATATTATTAAGGACAGATCCGATTTAGAAAAGATAGTGCAGGACATCAGCAAAAACCAGCAGTCCGACCCGAAGTTAAACCACATTAAACTTCGTCTCTCCAACCAAGATGACACATTAACCAAGTTTCATTGTGTACATAACGAAATATTATTCATCAAAACATCCCTTGATGAAGAAATATGGAAGATCATGATCCCTACTACAATCGAAAAGGATATCATCCTGGACTATCATCTACGATACAGTCACATGGGAGCCATGAAGGTGATCAAGGCGATAGAAGTGAATTGTCATATAAAAAATATAAATAGGAAGACGAGAAACTACCTCAAAACGTGTCTGATATGTCAATTGGTGAAAACCAACAATGAGAGGAAAGAGAATATGATGATACCAATTACCTCACAAGCCAAACTGGAAAAGGTCTTTCTGGACATCTGTGGTCCATTTCCCCCCAGTGGCGGACGGCATCGATACAAATACAATATTATCATGATGGATCACTTCACAAAATTCACAAAACTGTACCCTGTGAACAGAGCCACCACTTTCAAGGCTCTAGAAATAATAACAAATCATTATATTCTAGAGATAGGGAGCCCGGCATCCATAATCACACACCATGGAACGCAATTTAAGGGTTGGAGGTGGAGAAACACTCTAAATACGTTGGGCATTAAGACATACAAGACATCTGTCTACCACCCCAGCAGCAATCCAGCAGAGAGGGTACTGCGAGAAGTCGGAAGAATATTACGGACTTATTGCTATAATCAGCAAAGGAAGTGGCAAGAATATTTATTAGCTACTGAAGAATTCCTTAATTTGGCATATCACCCCGCTATAGGTACCATACCATACACGGCAATGTATGAAAAACCGCCTCCAAGAGAAATACAAGACATAATAGAATTCCCCATGAGTCAAGAATACAAGTTCAATCGAATCAGATTCTACAATAAATTAGCAGAAGACCAGGAAAGGCGAAAGAACAAGTATCAAAAGGCGATTAAGAAAATAATAAGCTATGAAGTAGGAGAAAAGGTACTATTAAAAAGCAGGGAATTACCCAGTACTTTGGAAGGCATTACCAAAAAGTTGTTACTTCTGTATACCGGCCCATACCTGATTGTTAAAAACAATAATAACAATACGTATGTACTAAAGGATATCATTTCAAATAAAGTAAAAGGAACTTATAATCAATTATCAATTAAAAAATATATAGAGGAGAGATAAAAATTTCAAAATTCTAAAAAACAGTAAGGACAACTTACACCAATTATTCGACAAACTATTCGAAATAATTATTACAGAAAAAAAAGAATTTTGATGAATAAAAAATGTCAAAATTCAAAACAATAGTAAGTACAACTTACACCAAACATTCGAAGAATTATGAAGAAACGAAAGGAATTTTGATGAACAAAAATTTCAAAATTCTAAAAAACAGTAAGGACAACTTACACCAATTATTCGACAAACTATTCGAAATAATTATTATAATATAAAAAAGAATTTTGATGAATAAAAAATTTCAAAATTCTAAAAGACAGTAAGGGCAACTTACACCAATTATTCGACAAACTATTCGAAATAATTATTATAGAATAAAAAAGAATTTTGATGAATAAAAAGTTTCAAAATTCTAAAAAACAGTAAGGACAACTTACACCAATTATTCGACAAACTATTCGAAATAATTATTATAGAATAAAACAGAATTTTGATAAATAAAAAATATCAAAATTCAAAAAATTTGTAAGTACAACTTACACCAAACATTCGAAGAATTATGAAAAAACGAAAAGAATTTTGATGAATAAAAAATTTCAAAATTATAAAATACAGTAAGGACAACTTACACCAATTATTCGACAAACTATTCGAAATAATTATTATAGAATAAAAAGGAATTTTGATGAATAAAAAATTTCAAAATTCAAAACAACAGTAAGTACAACTTACACCAAAATATTTGAAAAACTACTATGAATAAGAAAGAATTTAGTTGAATAAAAATATCTAAAGTTAAAAAATAGTAAGTACAACTCATACGAATGATGAGAAATAACTCTTAAATATGAAAAGAGATTTTGTAAGAAAGAGATACAAAATTCTAAAAGAGTAAGAACAAATCACACTCATAATTTGAGTGAACTCTTACATAAAAGAATTTGAAGGTAAATGGAGTACAAATGTAAAAACTCTCTCTCAAACTCTCCAGAGACCCAAAACAAAAAGAACAGGTTCCAGTAAACAAAAAGAACAACCAATGTTAAACAATTGGATAATTTAATGTTACCAGAACAATATATTAATAAATGTTAAAAATCTTAGAAGAAGGAATCTAACAAATCCTCATAAAAACCAGTGTTAATAAAGAAAAAAAAACCCTCAATAAACTATCAAAACTATAAAAAACCATACTATAGTTTGTATGATAATAGTGACTATGCTAACAATGACCACTATTATAAATTATGTAATTAAGACAAAAATGATACAGAATTTCAAATGAAAAAGGGAAAAGAAACCAGAATATCATATGATTTAATCAAAACAACTTAACCAAACTCACAAAGAAAATAATTTGATAAAGATGGAACAATGAAGAAAGACCAACTAAGTAGAGACCAAATATTAAGACCAGAAACCAAAAACCCTGGTACTATTAATGATAATATTGTTGTAATAACCACTCTTATAGTGATAAGTGATAAAGAATTAATTAATGTTATGCCATGAGCAATAAAATAACTCATTGGATAACAAATGGTAGAAAAAATATATATATATAGATGCTAATTACTATGTAAACAAGATGAAATGATGAAACGACGAAATGTATATTATACCACATACCTAACCACATAATATGGAATAAGCTTTAATAGAGAAGAAGAGTCAAGTTTATGAAAGTATTAATTGATATAAAATATTATGAAGTGAAGAATCTAAGGAAGTTTATTTTAGTCGAAAGAGACTACTTTTACTGATTATTTATTTTTATGACTGGATGTAGAAAATGCCATCAGTCTTATATTTTGAGCAGAGATGATAATACCTCTGGACTCAATTAATTGAAGTATTGAACAGCAGGGATTGAAGCCAAAAGTGCCACTCTGAACTGTTCCAATTAATAGGTTAGGGAATGTTAGGGAGTAAACATACTGGTGAGGAAGCACCAAATAAGAAAGGATATAAAAAGACTTTGGGATACTATCAGTATGATACTGTCCATAGCGTACACTGTGATCATTAACTCACCTAGGTGACAACATGATTTCATAAATTTATTTAATGAAAATAATGAGGGGGCGGGGGAGGGGGAAGCAATCGTCACTAAAAAGACGGTCAATTGTTTAGGTCTGTGCCTAAGCTCGAAATTAACTTACTGGACGCAGATGGTATCAGCAGGCTTATGGTCAGAGTGGGCGGACCCTCGACATCAGGGGGGAAGCTCATGATGGCGGTCGTGCATGCCACACTCCTGTACAGTTGTGAGATGTCAGCTGATGCACTGAAGAAAGAAAAATATAGAAAACAGATGGACTCAGTGGAGCGAAGAGGAGCCTTTAGAGTGGCATGGGTCAGAGCCAGCGGTACTAGTAGCAACATATCGCTGATTATGTCAGTAGTGCTTTATTATATCAGCGGTGAGGATTGTCCCTATCGATCTTATGGCTTATGAGAGGAAGAAGCAATATGAATCAAGACTGAGCAGGAAGTCTGAGACCGAGGAGGCATATGGCGTAGGGCACTGTTCCAATTAATAGGTTAGGGAATGTTAGGGAGTAAACATACTGGTGAGGAAGCACCAAATAAGAAAGGATATAAAATGATAATGTTATACCCAAGATTGAGGATTACTTATTAATGAAGAAAGAAACTAATGAAGGAGATACACATCATCTGAGAGGAAGCAACGGTGGAAAAAGAAGGTATATGAAGTGAAAACATGTAATCACGAAGAAAATATGGTAAACAAAAAGAATTAGTAGTAATTATTTCATCCATACTAAGAGTATGATCTGAACTAATCACTTTTACAGGAGAGCATATGTAGCA
This sequence comes from Magicicada septendecula, assembly GCA_034769895.1. Lineage (NCBI taxonomy): Eukaryota > Metazoa > Arthropoda > Insecta > Hemiptera > Cicadidae > Magicicada > Magicicada septendecula. Next base: position 900,298,277 of record CM068367.1, read on the forward strand.
TAACAAAAATATCACATTAAAATTTTAACTTAATGCAACATAAATAAAGAAGAAAAGGTCCATAGTGAGTGAGAAGAATGAATTGGTTAAAGATTAAACTAAAGAAACTGTACATTAAGTCAATAAAATGTTAATAAGAATAAACAATAACAAAGAAAACAATTGGTCATAATAACTTACTATGTAAAAACCCAATAAACCAGCAGTATACCCAGTAGATTGGGGAAGCAGTAAAAAGGAAAGAAAAGAAAAAGGAGATAAAAGGGTGAAAACAATATTAATAAGGGAAATTTATAAGGTCAAGAAGCAGAGAAACCACAAGACAAGAAATTTACTAATATAATAATGAAGAAAGGACAAAATATGTCAAGATTCCTACAAAGAGCCTAGAATAAGAAGAGCTATTCCAAAAATGTTAATAAAGGAATACATACCTTTGAACTAAATTTAAAACCAACATATTTAGACCCCGTAACTCAAGTTACAAGATATAATCCAATGAAAACCGAGTTGTAAACTAGATATAAGTATTATATGTAACAACCAAAAGATTACCAATAGTGTAGAAACAAACCAAAAACTACCATAGGGTAAAAACAAAAGACTACCAATAGTGTAGAAACAAACCAAAAACTACCATAGTGTAAAAACAAAAGACTACCATTAGTGTAGGAAATATAAGGTGAAATACCATAATAAATACAATAAAAGTTAGAGACTACAGTGAGTGTAGAGAATAACAAGTGACACACTATAATAAAAAAATAGTGTAGGAAATAAAAAATTATTTAAAAGGACTGACAACATTATTAGTGATAAGAGTTTTTTAAATTAGATATAAGAAATAATATTACCCATAAAATGTTTTTTTTTTTTAATTACAGTTAAGTAAATTGTGAGAAGGACAATAAATACCAGAGGACAGTTCATAACTGAGGGAATAACTAATAATAAGATGTTTGTTATTTATTGTTAATCAGATAATATGTTAGATATAAGGTGATAATAGATATAAGATACTTTTTATCACAGTTAAGTTGTTACCAGAAAAAACAAATACAAAAGACAGTTAATGACTGAAAGTATTATTAGTAATAAGATGTTTTAGTATAATTAAATTTGTTATAAAAAGAACATAAAAACAAAGGACAGTTAATGACTGAAGGTATTGTTAGTAATAAGATGTTTCTATTATAGTTAAATGATATATAAAAAATAATAGGCATAAGATATTTTGTTATCATTGAATGATACAGTCAAAAATAATAGATATAAGATGTTTTTGTTAAAATTAGGTGATATATGAAAAATAGTAGATAATAAGGTGTTTTGTTGTATATAAAATCATGCTAACTAATTTTCAGGTTTGCAAGGCAGAGAGGCAAGTAGGAAATAGGAATGTTATAATTTTATTTAAAACTGTAAACCATATGAAAGGTACAAAGCAGATTAGCTAATACACCACTCTAGAAAAACAGACCAGTAATGTAAACCAAAACTATCTATCAGAGAATCAAACTACATAATATAGGGAATAGAATTCAGTCCATACAACACAGAAATATGAAAATGTAATTAGTACAGATACAAATAATAACGAATGGAATGACGAAGGAAAGAAAATTAACTTTTTTTGGAAATAAATAATACTAGGCCTATAGTGGTAATCAACTCAGACTAAAAAGTAAATTAATCAATATTGAAGTGTTATAACAACAAAATTATTAACAACAAAAGATAATCACGGAGTGATTAATATTATTCCATGGAAATATTATCAGAAAAACACTTGTAAACCATTTAAATACTAAATTTGTACAAAATATGAGGCCTACAATAATTATCAAAAATTGTAAATTTTAGGCTTAAATGAACTTAAAACAGACCCAGCTATATATCCAATTATGTAAAATTATTTTAAGAATATTGCTGAATAGTTAGATTTTAGTAAAATTAAGAAATAATTGAACTACAGCAATAAATAGGAAAACTTGTTATGTATATTTAGAGGATGAACCAAATCTGAGACATGTACTTTTATAAATAAACAATGGAAAGAGGAAAAAGACATTTCATAAATTACCCCAAAACGACGACTTTCAGAGTTTAGTCTATTGTTAATCGTTAATATGACCAGTTGAGAAATCACTAACAGAAGACCGAAAAAGTATAATTTTGTGCAAAACCATGAGTGTAGCCTCGAGAAGTGTAACAGAGGTTAACTAAATAAAAATAACACTAACAGATAAGAATTAACACCTAACTAATTCAGAACAACAGCAATAACACTATCTAACACGAGCACAAGAAATCAACGGCCATTTTGAGAATATTTTAAACCGTATTAGCAGAATACGAATACAACACATTTGAACACCGGACACTTCACCAGTAAACCATCACGAAACGACATCGCAGGAGAAGGGAGAACACTCTACACTATATTTCAGGACAACTACGACTTCGCAGAGAAGGGAATACTCATTTATTTCGGTGGGAGAATCTCAACCAGCATCAGCAGTGCATAGCAGAGAAAATCGAGGTTACGGCGGCCATACTTAATTTCCGAACGAGTCCAGGACACAGCCTGCTTGAAGCCAGTGACGTCATTTCGACGAACGGTTCGATGTTACTTTTAATAATTGACAATTTACATAATAATATTGTTTTTTCAGCCATAATGATTTATTTTAAAAATAGGTGTAAGAATTGTATCTTGTTCCTTGTCCTCTCTGACCATTTCGACTCGCTAAAAGAATCCTAATTAATTAATCTTGTAAAAATATATTTTGTCAATCTTGTTCGCTACCGACTTGAGCAAATATTAGCCAATGCCTGGTTCACGCGCAGCCAGAATGGCGCATAATTTTAAATGTCAATAAATGAACATAATTATTCAGTTATAAGAGTTTGTATTTATTTGTATAGTGAATGTTAGCTAATCTTTCTTCTAAAAAAATAATTTACAGTGATAAAATAAATATTTGAGAGGAAGAAGAAGAGCAAAGTCAGCAGAGAGAATCAACAGATCTAACTACACAATTAAATTATTAATAGAAACAAATAGTTTCGAACCACAAATTCATACCTATTTAATTGGAAGTATATAAAACAAATACAATTAATTAATTATTTATTCATTAATTGAATTAATTAATTAAAGAAAAAAATATGAGTAAAATTTTATAACTTACAAAAATTTTTATTATCAACAAATCACACTTTATTATCATACATTATTTATATTTAATTTATTCTTTGTAATTGGGAATAATTACCAATTGGTGATTCTAAAGTGGAGCTTTATCATCGGCGAGTTCAACACCGAGATTCAGACAACATTTATTAGCATCACAATTTCTATCTTTATATCTTTATTTTATTAAATATTTGTAATAAATTATATTACAAATTGGCGCTCACAACAGTGGGGCATCATCATCACCTTCTATTTGCACGTTTTATTACCAATTGGCGAGATCACTAGTGGGATTTCAGTTATTATAAAATCAACTTAATAATTATAAAATCTATCTACTAATTATATTTGTATTAAATATTTGGAAGAAAATTATATTACAAATTGGCGTCCAACTAAATGGCTTAAAATAGGAGTTAACAGAGTTATAAAATAAGGACGATTGTCCAGTTTCCTATTTTAGCTCGGCAGCGGTCAATAGGGTCGGAAGAAGAAGCGAGATGCACAGGAGGGCTACATAAAAAAAAAAGGCTGTGGAGGCCGAACAGGAGATAGATATGGAGGATAAAGAGGCGACACCAGTGGAAGATGTGGAGTCGATGTTACCGCCAGCAGAACCAAACAAGCCTGCACCACAGGAGGAACAGCCGGAGAAATCCACCACAAAGGAAGATACAAAATTGGATAGACTGATGGAGATGTTACTCAGAGAATTTAAAACGACAAAGGAAGAGTTGGGTAATAAAATCGGAGATACCAACAAGAAAATAGAAGAAAATAGTAAGGAAATGAAAAGTGATAACCAACGATTGAAGGAGGAATTAAGAGAAAACAGTAAGAAGATGGAGGAGAAAATGGAAGAAAATAGTAAGAAGATGGAGGAGAAAGTGGACGAAATAAAAAACGAAAATAAATTATTAATGAAGGAAAATATTAAGAAGATTGAGGAGAAGATGGAGGAAAATATTCAGAAGATTGAGGAGAAAATGGAGGAAATAAAAACTGACAATAAACAATCGAAGGAGGAATTGACCCAGATAAGCCAGAAACTGGAAGAAACCAATAAAAAGATGGAAAATAATAGTCAACAATTAAGAGAAGAATTAAGAGAGACGAACCAAGAGAATATGAACCGATTAGATGGAAAGATGGAAGCATTGAAGGAAGAGTTGGGGCAAAAGATAGGTGAAAATAATGAAACAATCAGCAAGAAGGTAGAAGAGGAAATAACGGTAATCGAACAAAAGATTACAAGAGCTGACGAAAGATGGAATCAGACCGAACGAGAAGTACAGAGTATCAAAACAGAAATAAACACTAAGGTTAACAACATTGAAGAAACGAATAGGAAGACTTTAGAGGAAAAACTAAAAGAAACACGTGAAGACTGGGAGCGAGTGCAGAACCGATTCACAGAAAATGTGACGGCATTGAAGCTACTGTGACCAGTATCAACAGTCAGGTGCGACAGAATCAAACAGATATAGACCTGTTCCATAGTCGACCGACAAGCATTACCAGTTGTCCTAACAACGAGAATCGTGAAGGAATTAACTTCAGGTTTTATAAAAACAAACCGATGGAGTTCCTAGCCAGAATCGAAGAGTACTTCACCAAACACAGAGGCAATCGCTGGAGGGAGAATAAAGAAGTACTTGACGAATCGTTCGAGGAGATAGCAGATAACTGGTGGATGGCGATAAGAGACGAAGTGACCGACTACCAACAATTCAAAAGGCTATTCAAAGCCAAATATTGGTCTGAATCGACACAAAATATCGCTAGAGACGGGATCTGTCATGGAAAATACAACCCGTATGGAAACCAGACTCTAACGGCGTACTTCTTGGGAAAGGTGTGCGTGGCCAAACATCTAGAGCCCAGAATACCGGAAGAATGCCTGGTCAGCAAGCTCTCATACCAGTATGAGGAAGATATAATAAGAGCTAGAAGAAACAGTCAAATAAAGACTGTACAAGCAATGACCGAGCTCTTAGAAATGTATGAGCATGAGGATTACTACCGCCAAAGTCGCAGGAGATATGAAAGGCCGGAACCAAGAAGTAACACCAATAATTCGAATAATAATAATCGGTAGAATGTGGGCAACAACAATAATTATAATTCCGCAAATCGGAATAATGCCGAATACAATCATAACACCAGTAATAACAATAATGTACCTAGATTTAATAACAATAATATACTAATCATGTTCCTCGAATTAATAATAATGAGGGCAAAAAAAAAAAAATAATAATAATAATAATAATAATAATAACCGTCCACCAAACAACAACAGTTATTATAATAATAACCGTAATTATGTTCCAAATGGTCAGAGAAACCCCAACCCCTCTAATAACAATTATCATAGTAATTATAACAGGAATTACCCGAATGGAGGTAATAACAATAATTACAGGGCATATCGACCCCATATTAACTACATCAGAGCGGAAGGCAGTGGACAGAGGAGGTACCAGCCTCATCGAAAGAGCCGATATTATGAGTACGAGACGTTTCAAGGAAGTCAGGGAAGTAATCGTTACAGAGAGTACGAGCCCAGACGCAGTTCCAGCCTGGACAATCAACGAAGACTACCTGTAACGGAAGCCCAACAGGACGATCGTGCTGAACTAAACGAAACTGTTTCAGGACTCCAAGCTGATGCTTCCAACGGCCTAATCCGTAATGATGCGGAACATTCAAACGAACGGAGGCAGTAATAAACTCCAATAACCCTTTACTGCTCCAATTGCTGGGTTTGACCAAGAAATAAAATCAAAGAAAGAAAGAAAAAAATTTTACAATAATATACAATAACTATTTGAAGGATATCCGTAAGGACTTGCTAGAAGAAAACGAAATTAACATTAATAATAATGACAATGAAATAATATATATAATTGCAGAACTTGAGGGTATTTCTGTTCCTATAATGATAGACACTGGAGCCAATGTCTCTATAATAAATCGTAATGAGTTGGACCGGATACAGCAGGAATGCCACAAAAACTTACCGGTACTACCTATTAATAATATTTTACTTGTAGGAGCTGCCGGCCGACAGAACAAAACCATAAGAAAACAGGCATCCCTAAGTGTCAACAGTCAGGGCATTAGTGTGGATATGATATTTCTTGTTGCAGCCGGATTACCTTTCAACATCATGATAGGATGTGACATATTGCGCAGAAACTCAGCAGTTATCGACTTGTGCCGAGGGAAGGTATCACTCTTTTCTGAAGGTTCGACCTGGGTAGCCAATTTAACTAACAACAAGATGCTAGACTCCAGACAACTTCTCGACCACAAAAATAAGGTGAATTACTTGTCAAGCTACTCGACAAACAACAAGCCAGTACATCAGGATTCCGGGGATGACCTATGGCCACAAAAGATTCAGGAGATACGTGACTTCCAGTGCCATAATACTACCGAGCAATTAGAGGAAAACCAGCTGAATCAATCAGTCAACATATATGAAAAATATCGAGCTGTATTTTCGGACGAACCTGGAAAGATCCGGAACTACCAATGTTCCATACGATTCAGAGAACCGGTAGAATTTAATCGAAAATCGTATCCCATAGCACAATCTTTGAAGGAAGCCGTACGCACAGAGATCCAGAATATGATCAGTAAAGATATTATCGAAAGCAGTCAATCGCCATACACAAGCCCAATTGTGGCTATACAAAAGAAAAATGGGAAGGTAAGGCTTTGCCTTGACGCACGTGAGATAAACAAAATGATTATTAACGATCGTACCTCACCTGGCAAAATTGATGAGATATTGAAGAGATTTCACGGAACGAAGTTCATTACTACGTGGGATACCGTTTGCGGGTATTGGCAGGTGGAGTTGCACCCAGCAAGCCGGCAATACATGGCGTTCATCTTCGAAGGGCGCAACTATCAGTTTAAGAGGTTGCCCTTCGGGTTGGTGAACTCAGTAGCTCTTTTTGTCGCCTGTATGGATCATATACTCGGACCAGAAGCGCTCCAATTCACGACTGTCTATGTTGATGATCTCCTAATAACATCAACCAATTGGGAAGAACACTGTTACCGTGTGGAGCATGTCTTGAAGAAGCTGGCTGAAAATAATGTTACCCTTAAACTAGACAAGTCCAAGCTTATAGCTAAAGAAGTACATTTCTTGGGTTTTCAGTTAAACAGTCAAGGAATAACACCATCAACAGAAAAAGTAGACGCCATACAACGATTCCCTATACCAAAAAACAGAAGGCAACTACAATCATTTTTAGGCCTGTGTAACTACTATAGGAAGTTCCAAAATAATTATTCCGAACTGACGGCCCGGTTTCAGTACCAGTTATCGTCCAAGAATAAATGGCGATGGGGTCAAGAACAAGACGAAACCTTCAAATCAATTAAGGAGAATTTCGTAGAAGCAGTAATGCTCAACCATCCGGATTTTAACCGACCCTTCTTTCTAAACTGTGACGCTGGTAACATTAGCTTGGGATCAACACTGTACCAAGAAGACGAAAGTGGAAACCATCTAGTTGTGAGCTTTGCTAGCAGAACCCTTAACCAGTGTGAAAAGAACTATAACGTGACGGAAAAGGAACTGCTAAGTGTAGTCTTTGCTTGTGGGAAGTTTCGGACGTGTATCCTCGGATATCCAGTGACCGTTCGAACAGATCACAAATCTATATCAATTCTGAGAAGATGTAAGTTAAGCCATGGTAGATTGACCAGATGGGTACTTGCCCTGCAGGAATACGATATACAGTGGGAGTATGTTCCTGGAAGTAAAAATGTAGTAGCCGACGTGTTGTCGAGAGTAAATCTGGAAGAACAAACGTTCGAAGGCGAAAAGGAGAGCATCTTGAAAATCTATAATATTATTAAGGACAGATCCGATTTAGAAAAGATAGTGCAGGACATCAGCAAAAACCAGCAGTCCGACCCGAAGTTAAACCACATTAAACTTCGTCTCTCCAACCAAGATGACACATTAACCAAGTTTTATTGTATACATAACGAAATATTATTCATCAAAACATCCCTTGATGAAGAAATATGGAAGATCATGATCCCTACTACAATCGAAAAGGATATCATCCTGGACTATCATCGACGATACAGTCACATGGGAGCCATGAAGGTGATCAAGGCGATAGAAGTGAATTGTCATATAAAAAATATAAATAGGAAGACGAGAAACTACCTCAAAACCTGTCTGATATGTCAATTGGTGAAAACCAACAATGAGAGAAAAGAGAATATGATGATACCAATTACCTCACAAGCCAAACTGGAAAAGGTCTTTCTGGACATCTGTGGTCCATTTCCCCGCAGTGGCGGACGGCATCGATACAAATACAATATTATCATGATGGATCACTTCACAAAATTCACAAAACTGTACCCTGTGAACAGAGCCACCACTTTCAAGGCTCTAGGAATAATAACAAATCATTACATTCCAGAGATAGGGAGCCCGGCATCCATAATCACAGACCATGGAACGCAATTTAAGGGTTGGAGGTGGAGAAACACTCTAAATACGTTGGGCATTAAGACATACAAGACATCTGTCTACCACCCCAGCAGCAATCCAGCAGAGAGGGTACTGCGAGAAGTCGGAAGAATATTACGGACTTATTGCTATAATCAACAAAGGAAGTAGCAAGAATATTTATTAGCTACTGAAGAATTCCTTAATTTGGCATATCACCCCGCTATAGGTACCACACCATACACGGCAATGTATGAAAAACCGCCTCCAAGAGAAATACAAGACATAATAGAATTCCCCATGAGTCAAGAATACAAGTTCAATCGAATCAGATTCTACAATAAATTAGCAGAAGACCAGGAAAGGCGAAAGAACAAGTACCAAAGGCGATTAAGAAAATAATAAGCTATGAAGTAGGAGAAAAGGTACTATTAAAAAACAGGGAATTACCCAGTACTTTGGAAGACATGACCAAAAAGTTGTTACTTCTGTATACCGGCCCATACCTGATTGTTAAAAACAATAATAACAATACGTATGTACTAAACGATATCATTTCAAATAAAGTAAAAGGAACTTATAATCAATTATCAATTAAAAAATATATAGAGGAGAGATAAAAATTTCAAAATTCTAAAAAACAGTAAGGACAACTTACACCAATTATTCGACAAACTATTCGAAATAATTATTACAGAAAAAAAAGAATTTTGATGAATAAAACATTTCAAAATTCTAAAAAACAGTAAGGACAACTTACAACAATTATTCTACAAACTATTCGAAATAATTATTATAGAATAAAAAAGAATTTTGATGAATAAAAATTTCAAAATTCTAAAAAACAGTAAGGACAACTTACACCAATTATTCTACAAACTATTCGAAATAATTATTATAGAATAAAAAAGAATTTGGATGAACAAAAAATTTCCAAATTCAAAAAGTAGTAAGTACAACTTACATCAATTATTCGACAAAATATTAGGAAGAAAAAAAAAAGAATTTTGATGAATAAAAAATGTCAAAATTCAAAACAATAGTAAGTACAACTTACACCAAACATTCGAAGAATTATGAAGAAACGGAAGGAATTTTGATGAACAAAAATTTCAAAATTCTAAAAAACAGTAAGGACAACTTACACCAATTATTCAACAAACTATTCGAAATAATTATTATAGAATAAAAAAGAATTTTGATGAATAAAAAATTTCAAAATTCTAAAAAACAGTAAGGGCAACTTACACCAAATATTCGACAAACTATTCGAAATAATTATTTTAGAATAAAAAAGAATTTTGATGAATAAAAAGTTTCAAAATTCTAAAAAACAGTAAGGACAACTTACACCAATTATTCGACAAACTATTCGAAATAATTATTATAGAATAAAACAGAATTTTGATAAATAAAAAATTTCAAAATTCAAAAAATTTGTAAGTACAACTTACACCAAACATTCGAAGAATTATGAATAAACGAAAAGAATTTTGATGAATACAAAATTTCAAAATTATAAAAAAACAGTAAAGACAACTTACACCAATTATTCGACAAACTATTCGAAATAATTATTATAGAATAAAAAGGAATTTTGATGAATAAAAAATTTCAAAACTCAAAACAACTGTAAGTACAACTTACACCAAAATATTTGAAAAACTACTATGAATAAGAAAGAATTTAGTTGAATAAAAATATCTAAAGTTAAAAAATAGTAAGTACAACTCATACGAATGATGAGAAATAACTCTTAAATATGAAAAGAGATTTTGTAAGAAAGAGATACAAAATTCTAAAAGAGTAAGAACAAATCACACTCATAATTTGAGTGAACTCTTACATAAAAGAATTTGAAGGTAAATGGAGTACAAATGTAAAAACTCTCTCTCAGACTCTCCAGAGACCCAAAACAAAAAGAACAGGTTCCAGTAAACAAAAAGAACAACCAATGTTAAACAATTGGATAATTTAATGTTACCAGAACAATATATTAATAAATGTTAAAAAATGTTAGAAGAAGGAATGTAACAAATCCTCATAAAAACCAGTGTTAATAAAGAGAAAAAAAACCCTCAATAAACTATCACAACTATAAAAACCATACTATAGTTTGTATGATAATAGTGACTATGCTAACAATGACCACTATTATAAATTATGTAATTAAGACAAAAATGATACAGAATTTCAAATGAAAAAGGGAAAAGAAACCAGAATATCATATGATTTAATCAAAACAACTTAACCAAACTCACAAAGAAAATAATTTGATAAAGATGGAACAATGAAGAAAGACCAACTAAGTAGAGACCAAATATTAAGACCAGAAACCAAAAACCCTGGTACTATTAATGATAATATTGTTGTAATAAACACTCTTATAGTGGTAAGTGATAAAGAATTAATTAATGTTATGCCATGAGCAATAAAATAACTCATTGGATAACAAATGGTAGAAAAAATATATATATATAGATGCTAATTACTATGTAAACAAGATGAAATGATGAAACGAAGAAATGTATATTATACCACATACCTAAACCACATAATATGGAATAAGCTTTAATAGAGAAGAAGAGTCAAGTTTATGAAAGTATTAATTGATATAAAATATTATGAAGTGAAGAATCTAAGGATGTTTATTTTAGTCGAAAGAGACTACTTTTACTGATTATTTATTTTTATGACTGGATGTAGAAAATGCCATCAGTCTTATATTTTGAGCAGAGATGATAATACCTTTGGACTCAATTAATTGAAGTATTGGACAGCAGGGATTGAAGCCAAAAGTACCACTCTGAACTTTTCCAATTAATAGGTTAGGGAATGTTAGGGAGTAAACATACTGGTGAGGAAGCACCAAATAAGAAAGGATATAAAAAGACTTTGGGATACTATCAGTATGATACTGTCCATAGCGTACACTGTGATCATTAACTCACCTAGGTGACAACATGATTTCATAAATTTATTTAATGAAAATAATGAAGGGGCGGGGGAGGGGGAAGCAATCGTCACTAAAAAGACGATCAATTGTTTAGGTCTGTGCCTAAGCTCGAAATTAACTTACTGGACGCAGATGGTATCAGCAGGCTTATGGTCAGAGTGGGCGGACCCTCGACATCAGGGGGGAAGCTCATGATGGCGGTCGTGCATGCCACACTCCTGTACAGTTGTGAGATGTCAGCTGATGCACTGAAGAAAGAAAAATATAGAAAACAGATGGCCTCAGTGGAGCGAAGAGGAGTCTTTAGAGTGGCATGGGTCAGAGCCAGCGGTACTAGTAGCAACATATCGCTGATTATGTCAGTAGTGCTTTATTATATCAGCGGTGAGGATTGTCCCTATCGATCTTACGGCTTATGAGAGGAAGAAGCAATATGAATCAAGACTGAGCAGGAAGTCTGAGACCGAGGAGGCATATGGCGTAGGGGACTGTTCCAATTAATAGGTTAGGGAATGTTAGGGAGTAAACATACTGGTGAGGAAGCACCAAATAAGAAAGGATATAAAATGATAATGTTATACCCAAGATTGAGGATTACTTATTAATGAAGAAAGAAACTAATGAAGGAGATACACATCATCTGAGAGGAAGCAACGGTGGAAAAAGAAGGTATATGAAGTGAAAACATGTAATCACGAAGAAAATATGGTAAACAAAAAGAATTAGTAGTAATTATTTCATCCATACTAAGAGTATGATCTGAACTAATCACTTTTACAGGAGAGCATATGTAGCATAACAAAACTATCACATTAAAATTTTAACTTAATGCAACATAAATAAAGAAGAAAAGGTCCATAGTGAGTGAGAAGAATGAATTGGTTAAAGATTAAACTAAAGAAACTGTACATTAAGTCAATAAAATGTTATTAAGAATAAACAATAACAAAGAAAACAATTGGTCAAAATAACTTACTATGTAAAAACCCAATAAACCAGCAGTATACCCAGTAGATTGGGGAAGCAGTAAAAAGGAAAGAAAAGAAAAAGGAGATAAAAGGGTGAAAACAATATTAATAAGGGAAATTTATAAGGTCAAGAAGCAGAGAAACCACAAGACAAGAAATTTACTAATATAATAATGAAGAAAGGACAAAATATGTCAAGATTCCTACAAAGAGCCTAGAATAAGAAGAGCTATTCCAAAAATGTTAATAAAGGAATACATACCTTTGAACTAAATTTAAAACCAACATATTTAGACCCCGTAACTCAAGTTACAAGATACAATCCAATGAAAACCGAGTTGTAAACTAGATATAAGTATTATATGTAACAACCAAAAGATTACCAATAGTGTAGAAACAAACCAAAAACTACCATAGGGTAAAAACAAAAGACTACCAATAGTGTAGAAACAAACCAAAAACTACCATAGTGTAAAAACAAAAGACTACCATTAGTGTAGGAAATATAAGGTGAAATACCATAATAAATACAATAAAAGTTAGAGACTACAGTGAGTGTAGAGAATAACAAGTGACACACTATAATAAAAAAATAGTGTGGGAAATAAAAAATTATTTAAAAGGACTGACAACATTATTAGTGATAACAGTTTTTTAAATTAGATATAAGAAATAATATTACCCATAAAATGTTTTTTTTTTTAATTACAGTTAAGTAAATTGTGAGAAGGACAATAAATACCAGAGGACAGTTCATAACTGAGGGAATAACTAATAATAAGATGTTTGTTATTTATTGTTAATCAGATAATATGTTAGATATAAGGTGATAATAGATATAAGATACTTTTTATCACAGTTAAGTTGTTACCAGAAAAAACAAATACAAAAGACAGTTAATGACTGAAAGTATTATTAGTAATAAGATGTTTTAGTATAATTAAATTTGTTACAAAAAGAACATAAAAACAAAGGACAGTTAATGACTGAAGGTATTGTTAGTAATAAGATGTTTCTATTATAGTTAAATGATATATAAAAAATAATAGGCATAAGATATTTTGTTATCATTGAATGATACAGTCAAAAATAATAGATATAAGATGTTTTTGTTAAAATTAGGTGATATATGAAAAATAGTAGATAATAAGATGTTTTGTTGTATTTAAAATCATGTTAACTAATTTTCAAGTTTGTAAGGCAGAGATGCAAGTAGGAAATAGGAATGTTATAATTTTATTTAAAACTGTAAACCATATGAAAGGTACAAAGCAGATTAGCTAATACACCACTCTAGAAAAACAGACCAGTAATGTAAACCAAAACTATCTATCAGAGAATCAAACTACATAATATAGGGAATAGAATTCAGTCCATACAACACAGAAATATGAAAATGTAATTAGTACAGATACAAATAATAACGAATAGAATGACGAAGGAAAGAAAATTAACTTTTTTTGGAAATAAATAATACTAGGCCTATAATGGTAATCAACTCAGACTAAAAAGTAAATTAATCAGTATTGAAGTGTTATAACTACAAAATTATTAACAACAAAAGATAATCACGGAGTGATTAATATTATTCCATGGAAGATTATCAGAAAAACACTTGTAAACCATTTAAATACTAAATTTGTACAAAATATGAGGCCTACAATAATTATCAAAAATTGTAAATTTTAGGCTTAAATGAACTTAAAACAGACCCAGCTATATATCCAATTATGTAAAATTAATTTAATAATATTGCTGAATAGTTAGATTTTAGTAAAATTAAGAAATAATTGAACTACAGCAATAAATAGGAAAACTTGTTATGTATATTTAGAGGATGAACCAAATCTGAGACATGTACTTTTATAAATAAACAATGGAAAGAGGAAAAAGACATTTCATAAATTACCCCAAAACGACGACTTTCAGAGTTTAGTCTATTGTTAATCGTTAATATGACCAGTTGAGAAATCACTAACAGAAGACCGAAAAAGTATAATTTTGTGCAAAACCATGAGTGTAGCCTCGAAAAGTGTAACAGAGGTTAACTAAATAAAAATAACCCTAACAGATAAGAATTAACACCTAACTAATTCAGAACAACAGCAATAACACTATCTAACACGAGCACAAGAAATCAACGGCCATTTTGAGAATATTTTAAACCGTATTAACAGAACACGAATACAACACATTTGAACACCGGACACTTCACCAGTAAACCATCACGAAACGACATCGCAGGAGAAGGGAGAACACTCTACACTATATTTCAGGACAACTACGACTTCGCAGAGAAGGGAATACTCATTTATTTCGGTGGGAGAAGCTCAACCAGCATCAGCAGTGCATAGCAGAGAAAATCGAGGTTACGGCGGCCATTCTTAATATCCGAACGAGTCCAGGACACAGCCTGCTTGAAGCCAGTGACGTCATTTCGACGAATGGTTCGATGTTACTTTAATAATTGACAATTTACATAATAATATTGTTTTTTCAGCCATAATGATTTATATTTTAAAAATAGGTGTAAAATTGTATCTTTTTCCTTGCCCTCTCTGACCATTTCGACTCGCTAAAAGAATCCTAATTAATTAATCTTGTAAAAATATATTTTGTCAATCTTGTTCGCTACCGACTTGAGCAAATATTAGCCAATGCCTGGTTCACGCGCAGCCAGAATGGCGCATAATTTTAAATGTCAATAAATGAACATAATTATTCAGTTATAAGAGTTTGTATTTATTTGTATAGTGAATGTTTGCTAATCTTTCTTCTAAAAAAATAATTTACAGTGATAAAATAAATATTTGAGAGGAAGAAGAAGAGCAAAGTCAGCAGAGAGAATCAACAGATCTAACTACACAATTAAATTATTAATAGAAACAAATAGTTTCGAACCACAAATTCATACCTATTTAATTGGAAGTATATAAAACAAATACAATTAATTAATTAATTATTCATTAATTGAATTAATTAATTTAAAAAAATATATGAGTAAAATTTTATAACTTACAAAAATTTTTATTATCAACAAATCACACTTTATTAGCATACATTATTTATATTTAATTTATTCTTTGTAATTGGGAATAATTACCAATTGGTGAATCTAAAGTGGAGCTGTATCATCGGCGAGTTCAACACCGAGATTCAGACAACATTTATTAGCATCACAATTTCTATCTTTATATCTTTATTTTATTAAATATTTGTAATAAATTATATTACAAATTGGCGCTCACAACAGTGGGGCATCATCATCATCTTCTTTTTGCACGTTTTATTACCAATTGGCGAGATCACTAGTGGGATTTCAGTTATTATAACATCAACTTAATAATTTTAAAATCTATCTACTAATTATATTTGTAGTGTATTTGTAATAAATTATATTACAATGTACATATACACAATACACAACTCGCACTTAAGTTTTTTTACTGTATATAAAATTTATCTGTCTCTTCGTAATGACAAAGAAGAAAAACCAACCGCCTCTAAAGTGACGTCACCTTTTTTGATAAAAGGTTTTAACATAACCGTTCAATGTATTAATTTTAAGTTACTGATAAACATATTTGAACGTTTCACTTCAAGTCCCTTTATGTTTTCAATACACATGCAGCACATTAAAAAAATAACGTAAAATATTTTAAAATATTGAAATAATTTTTCATAATTTATCTGAAACAGCATCACTTTATGTCTTAACTTACTATAACGTTTTTTGGTTCGGCTAAATTAAATTGTACGTAAAGAAATTACGATTTTGTAAATTGAACTAAATGGTATAACAACTAATCGTTAATTAAAACTGGAGTTAAAAATAAATAATTATTTTGACATAATTTCTACAAAAAACTTTTTAAAAGCTAGTAAGCTTCTTAACGTTTTACTTTTAGCTCACTAATATTTTCAACTAACTATCACAAATAATTTGCTATGTCCCAAAATTTGTAGATCCCTAAACAACAAATATGCTACTAAAATAAACACATAAGCACTTGATCGTTCCGTCCTGTACGATGTATAGGCAACAATAAATCTAGGTAGAACGTGGTTTTTCCAGCTGATAGTGGGAACCTGTTCCAGTAGCAGAGCGTAGGTGTAGCTAAAAACCAGAAGACAACTTAATGTAATCGATGCTTTGTCACGTGAACAATTTATCCCCTCCCATATCGTCGTATCGACGAATATTAACTAAAATGAGACCCAGCCCAATAGATTTCTTATACCCAAAAACCTCAAGAGGCAATTCCCAACAAAATCGTTAGAGCGGTTGTCGTGAAAAATGTACATACATTTAATTCTTACTATTTTGAGATTATATTTATGTATTTTTGCAGGTTAAAATTTAAAAATAATTAAACACATCGATTTTCTAACTTTACTCATTTGTACACTATTTTAAAGGACGATGCTAACACTTAACTCGAGCGATGGGGTGATGAGATAATTTTTGAACGAGCAAAGCGAGTTGTCAGTTTCAACCCAACCGTTTGTTTGTCTAGGTTTCTATCCGCCTAGGTATCTGTTAGAGATGTGCCTCATGATAGCTTTTGAACGAATCAACCGATTTTCGTAAAACTTGGCACGCGCGTCCGTACTTTTACCGTGCAGGACCCTATTCTTTTTGAGACTCCCCCCCCCCCACTGAAATAGGGTGGCGATAGCCAAGGAAGTGAGGAGTTAAACTTTTGAAAAAAAATTACAAAAGCCTATGTGGGTTATCAAATTTTACTAATTAACTAAACAAGAAATAAGTATAAAATCAAATTACAGGGCTAACTTGTCAGGCGATACTTGAAATCCATTCTAGTGATAGTACCATCAAAGCTTGACCCAAAATGGACAGACGTGGTATGTCAAAAGCAACTCCACATATTCCATACGTAGTACATATGAAAGCCAAAAAATAATATACATTAGAAATATCTTTGAATGTTATTTTTTCCTTACTTGTAGTCAAGAGAAGTGTTTTTACTTTTTGTAAAGAAAATGGACTACAACATCACTAACGGACTACAACATCAATAATGGACTACAACATCAATAACGGACTACAACATCAATAACGGACTATAACATCAATAACGGACTACAACATCAATAATGGACTACAACATCAATAACGGACTACAACATCAATAACGGACTACAACATCAATAACTGACTGCAACATCAATAATGGACTACAACATCAATTTAATGGAACTGAAGGGTGCGCACGAAGGACTTGGTTGCGGGGATTTCTGAAAAGGCACCCAGAGCTGGCAAACGGAAGGCCCAACATTTAAACGAAGCTAGGACTGAAAAGTTAAATTGCTTTGTTGTTCAAGATTATTTTGAAAAATTGAAAGATATTTTCAAAATGCTAGATATAATGAACAAGCCCGAGAGAATATATAATGTCGATGAAAAGGGTTGCCGTCTTAGTTTGCATAGGCAACCAGTTGTCCTTGCCAGAAAGGGGTCGAGAAGAGTTCATTACAGAGGAAAGGAACATGGCAAAAATGTTACTATTGTCAGCTGCGGCAATGCTCTTGGTAGTGTTATTCCACCAATGATTCTTTTCAAGGGTCAACGTATGAAGAGAGACTGGACAGACAATCTTCCTCACGGCAGCGTTGTGAAGGTGACAGCAAAAGGGTCTATGACAACAGATACTTTTGTACAGTGGCTAGAGTACTTCGGTAAATACAAACCTTCTGGAGTCTGCTTGATCATTATGGACGGAGCTAAATGTCATCTGGATTACTCTATTGTACAAGCTGCAGAGGCAATAGATGTAACGCTGTTCTGTTTACCATCCAATACTACCCACGAATTGCAACCCATGGACAAGTTGGTATTCAGTGCTTTTGAATCCTATCGGAATGATGAACTCATGAATTGCTGGACAAGAACAGAAGACAGAGATTTACCTAAGCATAGATTTGGAAACATTTTTACACCTGTTTGGGTAAAAGCGGCAACACTTCGAAATGTAAGTGCAGGCTTTGAAGCTTGTAGAATATATCCATGGAACCCTAACCGTATTCTTTGCACCGAGCGAGGCTACTGAAATTCCACAGATTATCATACCGCAAGCTCTGCTACAAGCACCAGACACAGTAGAAGTTTCAGGACCAAGTACACCTAGGACATTTTCATCTATAACAGAGCTTACTGGCAAAGATGGAAAACGGAAATGTGTGACATCTGTAGAAACTGATTCCTTGGAAGTAAGTCGCGATTCCTGTGAGAGTGTCTATTCACCAAGACATACCCCAGCAACTGTTAACACTACAGTACAACTTAGTTTTCAGGACATGCCTAGTTCTCCGCGTAAGACTAAACAAGTGAGCAAAACTCGAAAAGCCATCAACAGCAGAGCTACTGTGGTTAACAAAAGTGTGTTTCCATCTACTTCGTACAGCTGCGAAAACAATAAAACAAATAATTCTGCTCTCCAGTTACAGAAATCAAAAGTCTTCAAAAATCAAGGTCGAGAAATAAGAGTGAAAGTTGGTTTTGTTTCGTACGTGAAAAAGATAACATTTCTGATATGTGATAATGTGTTCAGTGCTTACGCTATGTGCACGAGCAATGTGTTGGCTTAACCGAACAAGATAAAGAGACTTTCTTTTGTCCTGAATGCACTGTATAAGAACTCAGGTTTATTATGATGAATCAGGTTTATGAATCTTTCATTATGTTTTCCTTTGTTAACTATTACGTTTCTTATATTTTGTTCAGCTTGAATTAAGCATTGCATTATTGCAATATTGTAATAAGAACAACTTAATGTTTGTTGACTTTCAAATAAAACTAAACTTGTAGAAATAAGCGTTTTGTAATTGTGAATGGAGGTGAACATTTGCAAAATATAATACACACTAATTAAACTATACATTTAACGAAGAACCTTCTTTTTTTTCCAAGTTATAAGCAATCACAAGCAATAAGCAACTAAAGCAACTAAGGTCTTTTGTCGACAACACGTTCAAGAGTTTAAGGAATACAATAGTCAAAACATACAAATCACAAAGACATAAAAACACAGTTAATCACAAATATTTTTACCCAGTAGTAGTAAAAATAATTTTAATGTTAAATATCATTACTTTCTTTGAAACAGATCTGTTAAACTTATGTAATCCTTGTTTCCATTTGCTCCTTTACAGCTTAACACACACTCTCTTACTACACAAACAACCCAAAACAAGGTGCTGTAATCAATATCGTAGTCACGAACGAAATAAATAAATCAGACTCGACGGACTAACCGCTAAGTACTTCTCGATCCGTCCATTTCCATGATACAGAACATGGGCACAACAGGCACTTACAGACTTGTGTTTTTTCGTCCAGTCAGAGGAGCGACCACGTATCTTGTTAAATATTTATGATAGTAAAGTACACGATTTACTTAGGGAGACTTAGGGACAACAGTTGTTATATCCTCTTGCTTCTAAGACTTTCTATTAATTTGAGGAATTTTAAATTTCCTGCCATATAGAATTTTTTCTTAAACCAGAGAAAGGCAGTTATTAACTAAAAAATGACTCAGGCAGCAAACAAAGCGGAATAGTTCTACTACTCTTCACCGCAACAGAGGACTGATCATATAATATTTAAGGCGACCTGAATACAGTAGGTATACCTAATTTTATCTAGGAGTAATCTTATTAAAAAAAACACGATTTTTGATCAGCTTAGAAACTTGAAAACAGTAAACCAACATTTTCCACATTATCATTTAAACAAGATTTTTATGGACGTTATACTTCCTGTTTACTTAATAACTCTCAGCTTTAGTAAAGTATAAAATCAAGAACCCTCTATTATAATTTTGATAAAACTTATAATATTGTACTTATTAAATATTGTTTGATAACCTGTGTTTAATTGTACTGAAGGAGGTACTCTCTCTCTCTCTCTCTCTCTCTCTCTCTCTCTCTCTCTCGCATCGTTTCTATATCTTAATTCGTCTTTAATCTCGCCGAAAATAGATCCACCAGGAGATGGGTCTCACATCCCATTTCCATTTTAATTTCATAATTCTGTAAAAAAATGTGCAGTTTTGTTAGTATTTATTTAATTGTTTTCCCTGTCTTGTTGTTGTTATTGTATTCTTTCCATATTTCTCTGTGCACTCATTATATCGTTTGTGCTACACGCGTTCACTCGGATGTTATTGGTGGAAGCAAATACAGATTAAAAAATCAGTGTACCTTTCAGTTTTAAGCAAAAAGTTTGATTTTTATTATTGAAAATATTCTTTATCTATGCAGAGGTTACTCACGATGACCGTATTGACAATTCCTAACGTTATACCTCCAATTACTATAATTTTTAAACAAATATTTCAATTCATTTACAGCTATTAGCTTTTACGATCAATGTTCATTTTTCCAGATGGGACAAGCTAAGACAAATGTTATATCTGATTCTTATATACGTATTCTTAATCCGAAATTAGATTTTTACAAGGTCATGCTTTCAGGTTCAACTGCTTTTCCACCAAACAACGCATTGTTATACTCGAATCCAAAATATAAAAGAGTGTAATACGTCTATATTGATTTTTGTTTTCCAATTATAGTCTCCTGTATATAGACTTTCACTTTTATTAATATTGAATTTGACAATTTGTGTAGTTTACTTTCAGCTGTTAAACTCTTATGTTTCTTTAAACATGACATGTAAATATATCTTTTTCAAACATCGCGGAAGCACAAATCTGTTTCCACTAGTAATTTTGTACAAACCAATATGTTGTCTTTGGTATTGACGAGCGCTTTCGGCAATCAAGCCATCTTCAGGTCATTTACCAACGACCTGAGGATTGGTAAATGACCTGAAGATGGCTTGATTGCCGAAAGCGCTCGTCAATACCAAAGACAACCTAGTGGTTTGTACAAAATTACTAGTAGAAATATTTGAGACCACTAATACTCCAATACAACAATAAATCTGTTTCCCTTTTGAACTAAGGCATTCATTACTTTATCCTCTGCTGGTAGTGCCCTAGTGACCAAGTGTTATTAAATTAAAAACTTTGTCCTGGTGAAGGTTTCTTCCAGATTCGTTATTTATGCTTTTGTATAGACTAAATTAAAAGTCATTTCGTAATCTACAAATCTCGTAAATTTAGTTTCCCACTCATTAGCCTTCTTGACATTCAATTAATATTCACAGACTATTTATTATGCCTATTAACGCTATTTTTGAGTGTAAACTTTTTTATTATATTTAGACACTCGATTTTCAAACGTAATTTAGATAGAAATAAATTTTATAGTTTTCCATGTCATGCTTACACGTTTTTTCGTTAACCCAAAAGTTACATTTTTTATCCAATATTCGGTTCACTTATTGCATAGATACTTCCCTTAGGAATGCTTATTTTGTAGGACATAATAGAAAAGGGATTTTGATATATGACAAAGAATATAGTACCAAACTGAGAATAGTGCGCGACATGAAAACAACAGAAATACAACAAAAATTTAGTTTCTAAACAACAATTGCATGAAGAACACAAGAAACATGAACATTTACAGGCAAATGTAAATCCTACAGTTGCCCGAAAAAGATCAATTACAAAGAGTTGGAGTACCTGGCCGTTAAATGATAACACACAATTCCTGAACAAATTTTACCCCTCACTATTACCTTCTTGTCCTTCTTGTATGACTAAACGTAACTGGTGTTTCCGACGTCATATATATGACGTAAGGCAGACTGGAGGTAATGTGGCCGAGAGACATAATGTTAAATGGGAGGCTCAGCATGTGATGATGTCTTAGATGTTGTATCAATGGATGCTTTAAAATAACTTTGACGTTTAATGACTAAACTAGTGTTTCTTTAAAAAACTAATGTAGAAGAGAAACACGTACGTAAAATTAAAGAAAAGCATCATTTAATGGTATAAAGTACTAAAAAGCATTAGACACATGTGATGTTTCCCCTTGGCATATGCTTTTAGAAGCCAAGACGAATGTATGTATAGGTAGTGTGTAAAGGTAAGGTACTTACCATTTTTGTTAATGCTTTTATATTTTAGAAAATGATGATGATATTTACTTTCTGAAGAACAGGATACACTAGTTTGTCTCAAAGGATGGTGTTACTTTTTGCTGAGGACTTGTATGTGTAAGAGATTAGAAACAGAGAGATCGTGGAAGGACTAATGTCAATTTCAAATACTACATAAACTCTTTTCCATATGGTAGAGATAAGTTATAAGTTAGTATATACGGACGGTGGCCAACACGCTGTGCACAATTCGACCCATCTAGTCACTAATTACATAAAATTGCCCCCCCACCAAAATTATTTTCAATTACGATTAATCCTGTTTGATGGACCCAAGAAAACTATAAATGTTGTGTGTTGGTAAGTCTAAGGCAGAAGAAAGATACAAAACAAGAAAGATGAAATAACTAAGAAACTGTGCGGAAAGAACAGTAACTATATTAAATAGTATTAAAACATTACACCAATGAAGTAAGATAAACTTAGAGAGCACCTTAAATTTGTTTGAACTCCCTTGTTACTAGAAGAAGCATCGGGGACATTTTGACTAGATAAATTTTATTTATGTTAATTAACAGCCGCAGATAGTGAACAAAAATTACCAAACTAAAACCAAAATTTGTTATGTTTGAACTGTCACATTTACAATGTGTATTGTGTTCTCACTTCAATACATAAGATAAAGTCTGCTTCTGCAAGTCTGGGTACTGAAGTATTTCATAGAAGTAAAGTCTATAATGAAACCTGACAGAAGGATAAAGGACGACATAACGCCTCAGGAGACATAACTGCCTCGTCGTAGATTTAGTACAGTTGTTATCAAAGTTTGAAGGATTTTTTGTCACAAAGTTGCCAAAATATCTCAAAAATCAATTTGCATGAATAAAGAAACGACTGAATTACACATTTCCTATACATAACTTATATTATTTTGCATTATGTATTACCACACGAAAGCACATTTATTAATGTTGTCAATCAGCTGCGATGCATTACGCGATTTCAGAAGGAATAATTTTATATTTTATGTGGTTCGTGGTTTCCAAATTGATTAAAATTCAAAAGTTTCTAATTAACATTTAAAACGTCTTTATTCGATACAGACTCTAATCTGTGCTAACGGTAATAAACAAATAAAATGAGAGTAATCAGTTATAATGCAGTAATTACAAATAAACTTGCATGAGAAAAAATGCTTGTGCTTTGGTTAAGCCGAAATTATAAAAGCAGAGATAAAAGTACTATAAATCTAAACTTTAAAGGGTATGCCTATCAATACGTGGCGCATTACAAGTTACAGTCGCTACTGTAACACTTAATTTGTAGTATAAAACAAGACTGGTTATATCAGTATTGTATTGTTTCAACATTGTAACAACAAGATTGTAAAATATGTAATTGGTTGCATCAACGTTTATACAAGCCGGAAAACAGTGTAAAAGCACTACTTCAAATGCAACTGCGTATTTTAAACCAGACACTAACATAATTTAGCAATAGGCCTACACGCAAAAAACGCAGACATTCTCAGACAATAACAACACAACATAATGAAAAATATACTACACTAACGAACTATTTAAAGTTTTGGGGAAATGTTACACATATGTAAAAAGAAAATAAAACATAATTAATGATGGAAAGAAAAGGAACAGAAAACATGACCAAAATTTAAAAAACGCATAACAAAAAATTATTTAGTAAAACCGATCCCAGTCACAGCAGTAATGGCAAACTATTCGCAAAACAAAGGCTAACCAAAAACCAATAGCAGTAGATGTACGTACAATAAGAGCAGTACAGCAAACTAACATCACTGACGGTGGCCATTTTCCTTACTACTAGAAACATGTAGTAAACAACAAAGAAGTAAAGAAAATATTTTAATCTTCTTCAAGTAAACAAAAAAAAATTGTGGTTTTACATCAACATATTAAATATTATTTTATATCAAAATACTAAATTAATTATATAAGTTGTATTAGTTTTAACGCCTGTTTATGCATTCTCGTCTATGTTCAAAATGTTGTCTTACAAGCAAGTGACAAGCAATTAAAAATTCAGATTTTTAAGAATATTTTTATTAAGCTGAATTGCCTGAACCACTAGTTCATGTATAAAAATTAAATTGTTGTTACATTTTTATTATATAAATTTATTACAGACTCAATATTCAGAGTTCCGGGCTCAGAGCTTCGTAAAGAATGAATCAAACTCGTGTTGATTTAGCTAGTGCTGTTTGCATTTGAAATTAACCTCAATTCTCTTGAGAACTACATGCTTGGCAATGCAGGACTAGAGGGTAACACTGTAATACATTTAATAACTCAATATTTACGCAGGATTTTGTAAGTATCTGAATAACGTATCGGAGAAGTGTACGGTGTTTAAAGAAGGCGAAGACTTGTTTTCAAAAGATCCCGGAATACATGTACTTTATAAAAACAGAATACAAGGATTTCTACAAAATTTGTTTCAAAGTTTCCTTCTGTCCCCATCTATGTACTTTTGACATCGTTCACAAACTTTTTGAAGAAATCCTTAACCTTCATCATCAGTTTGTCGCTAGTAAAAATGTATTTAACTTCGTTGTATCACACTTTATAATAAATTAAAAAATTAAAATTAAAAATTAAATTAAAATTAAAAAAAATGTTTCATTCTTGACATTTTGCTCAGCAAAGCAACAAAATACTAACTGGAGTTGTATTATATACAACAGACAGTACGTCAATTTGCATTCAGCGGCGTACGTATACTGTTTGGCACTTGGTGATTGTGTTCAGCGGAGTGTCAAGGGTATGACAAAATGTTTCGTTTCTATTTTTAATTATATCTGTTTTATTTAAATACTTATTAATACGCATTTTTGTTAATATTTTTAATTTGCAATTTACTGTATTTTAAAAAACTATCTATATACTGGTGGTTTGAACACAGGTTAATATTTTATAACACCCCAAGACGATAATAAATGTTTAGTGTTCCAGATGTTGTATTCCTTTAAATTGAATAATTCTTGACGACCGTCTCAACAATGTGCTCTTACGTAATCTGCCATCTAAAATTAAATTCAACATCCATATAAAGAAAATGTATGACGTTTATAAATTTCAAATCTAGTATACAGTAAGAGTAAATATTTATGATTTTAACAACAATTTAAATTGATTAGTAAGGACGAGAAGAATTGATATAGACAAGAGTAAAACAAAGTATAACCCCTGATTAGCATACGTTAACACATTTGCCATTCAACGTAAGGTAATTAAAATGAACAACATAAGGACGTAAGGAGGAAAGAAGCAGTGGCGAAGTTACATGGAGGCAATTGAGGCAATGCCTACCCTAAAAAATTCTGTAGAATAAAAATTATAAATACGTATGAACTATATAACGTAAAGATTATACATTGTTACCGCGACTGTCGAATTTATTAAACCGAAACGTGCTTTACTGAGCGACCGCTAGATGGTGACAGGTGAGATTCGGCATAGCTCGTTTAAAGCGAATGAGGCAACATGAACTTGCCTCAGCGTTTTTTGCATACATCGTATGTAAGCAATGTACTGGTGTGAAAGGGAAGTGAAGGGAGGGGGGATTGTCCCGCGCTGTACACATAGAGCGTTGAGGCATGCCTCACTTCTGTGGTCCAAACAGTTAAGTTAAAGCGCCTGTGTTGTTTATAAGTGTGTTTATTTTATGCGGTTATTAAAAGTGTCCCTGTTATTCCGCTGAACTAATACGTGATCAAGGTTGTTATTTGAATTATTTGTAACATTAAACATATATATAGAAACTAATCAAGTTTAAAATTTTGAAGTTCAATCAGTTGTATTATTGTGTATGACTTATACAAGGATTGTTCAATAGAAACACGTTTAGAGCTGTAAAGCATTTTTTATTCAACTATTTTAAAAGAAGTCTCCATTAGCATTAAGACATGAGTTCCACTGTTGCACTAACCTGTAAATTCCCTGCTAGTAAAATTCTTACGGCTGTTTGTGGAACCATTCGCTTACAGCAAACTCTACCTCAGCGTCCGATTTGAACCACCGTCCTTTTAATGATTCCTTAAAAAAAATTTAAGATAAGATTTTTGCCTACCTATTCATTAACTACTAGCTTCGCCACTGAAAGAAGGAACTACAAAATACCAAATAAAGCACTACAAATTGGTAAATTGTGTTTGTGGAGTAGGTCTATAAATAGACAAATATTACGAAAAAGTCTTTTGATGAGTTTATCTGCAGACATAGTGGAAACTAAATTGATAGAGCAATGTGACTAAGGTGACTAAGATAGAAGGCAGTCTTGTACGGAATGGACTGAAACACGCGGAATACGTTGTACTGTGTTGTTCAGAGAGTGGAGAAGATAAACTGTAGAAACTTACTAAAGCAACAAAGAATTATGAAGTAAATTTATTAAAGTACCAGAAAGAGATTGTCTTATGCTTTGACATAGAATTATGCAGAAATCAAGAGATTAGCACGTACACGAAGCTACTGGTTCGCTTCAATCTATTTAACTTACTTCAAAGATGTAATATTTTAAGAAACATCAATTTATAATAGCTTACTACTGTTCATGAAACAAGTAAATTTAGACTGATTCTGAATGCTGCTTTCTAAATATTCATGATACTCGTAATTGAACAAGGGTTGTTATTTGTAAGTGTAGTTATAGTTTTAAAGTTCCAGTCGTCAGTCTAGTACCATAGTTTGTAATTACACATTGCTACACATGTTAGATATCTAAAAAAACAATGGCAGTTGAATGAAAGAGTGTAGAACCGTTTGCCTTCTTTGTACTTGAAGTTTTTCTAATACAAAACTTTTTTTCGATTAGAAGGCTCAAATCTGACGAGCACAAACACAACAGGCAACAATGAAATTAGTCTTACGACATTGCCTCCCCCCACCCATTAATCAATCATTAGAGGTGACGGTTGATGTGTAGGCTTCTGTTGTTGACGTTGTTTGTAGTGACGGCTGGTTTCTTGCAACCAGTGTGGACAGGTATTTTAGACTAAAGGTATGTTTTGGACAAAATTCTTTTATTTGGCTATTGTCTTTTTCAACAATACTTCTACGCCGACTGACCTATTTAAAAAGATTTCATCTTTCTTACTTCTATGCGGTTCGAAAGTTAAGTATGTTAAACAAACCTTACAGACATTTGTTTATTCTTATGCCATTTTATGCATCCGATTTGATTAATTTTCTATCAGTATACATCTTATAATTATAATATATTATAGATTCTATCATATTTTGACATATGTTTCATGTATGTATGCATACTATGTTATACTATTATGTTACATGTATAGTAGATGTCACAGTCCCTTTAAAATGTAATCATCTCTTTCCAACATAAAATATATATTTCACTTTATATCACTCATATCAATAATTGCCATGTACTTACCAATACCAGTACTAACATGAACGTTGTCTTTGAAATATAACAATCTGTAAAATCTGTATACTAGATTGTTTATTATTTCAGTTATTTCGTTGGTATCTTTTATTTCTCTTCCCGGTTGTTTGGTAAGATTTTCGTAAAACGTAAAGAAGTCAGGCATAAAAGAATAAATACATGTTTTTCTTATTTCTTGGAGATAAACTTAGGTTTGTGTATATTTAAAAATTTTGTTTAAATCTTAAAGCTTAAATCTGTTTTTGCTGAAAGTGCATGGCTGATAGCTGTAATACTTTTGTTCACATTTAGTAACAGTGGAAAGTAGTCTGACCTCATACCCTGACAATTTTAATTAGTTCTTAAGTAATTAACTGGTATATTTTAATTTTGCAAACAATTCTGTACATTATAAAACTCTTATTTTCAAGTCTTATTTCAAAAATTCAAGTATTAACTAAGGAATTTGTTTTAGAAATCAAATGATTAACTAATTATTAACCTTAGGCGCCTTAACGTCTAAACAGCAGTATAATGTTTTTAAGAGAAGATATTACTGCATTATAATTAGTAGTGACGTGGTAATTTCAGTTTGGACTCAGTGTCTCGTAGTACAGTAATATCTGTAACATAGTGGCACGTTAACACAGTAGCGCCTGTATGCCACTCAAGACATTAGTATACGGTAACAGTCGCATATAATTATCCTATTGTACTAGACGTATTGCTACCATTAACGGTTCGAAGTTCTACAAACCTTCATCCAACCTGTGTCAGGAACGATACACTTGTTAAGGAGACTAGAAAAAACAAATTCAGTCACGTTTACAAAAACGTTTACAGTCTATGCCTTTAACGCATAATCGCATATTTTAGCACAAGGTAACGTCGTGCATCAAAAACAGAAACTTTCACTGTCAACGATTGGTGGATACATAGACCGTTACCGAATAACTTTACTTTTCTTCTAACGTAAACAAAACGTATTATAGGCTCAAGTAATATTATGTTCTTATACTGACAGTCACTTAGCATTTCGTAAATTGTATTCGTAAATTTTGCCACTCATGTCTTGACATACGTTCCCAGTACGTCAGTTAGGAATAAATGCAATCTTTAATTATAGACATTTGGCAACTATCTTTGTACACAAGCTGTTTGATAGTTTCTCTGTGACAAGTGTTAGGAAAGTGAAAGTATTTTCATGCCGTATGCACTGACTATAACAAATTAGAAAACCATGTCACGTTTCTACCGTCTTGATTCAGAAAAATTACAGATACGTGAATATTTACCGTATACATATATTTCTTTTAAACACTGTATACTATTTAGAATAATACGTTTTGTTGCCAGCGTAAGGTATAAATCTATGTTACACAGGGGGATGATACTTTCTTACCTAATTCGTGTAGGCCTAATTGTTGATCCTCAAGTTGCAAATACTAGCATACAAATTTAAACAATAATTAACACACGTCACCTAAAATTGTCATATCAAAAAACTTATTCTAAATTACATTAATTTATATTTATGTGTATACTAAAACAGAATACATTGCAGTATTTAAACTCCAACTTATATAAAACACTATATGACAAAATGATTTTTGCTTTCGCTGTTCACGTCACAGTGATCTTTAAGAGAACAATATTAAAGTATGCATTTGAATGCAGGGACATATTTCACTGTGCCCTTAGCATGCACGTTCCTTGATTGATCACCAAAACTACATACACACATGCCGACAACTCTTCCCGTTTAAGCTCAGTCAGCACTCATCAACACGCCTCACGCCTCTCAGGCCTCTTTCCAATTCAGTAAGTATTCAAGTGTACTTGAAGGATGAATAGAATGCATTGTCAAAGTTAAAATCTTTCCCTGACACCATAAAGTAAAGATAAAAACGTCAAATGAAATGTGTTTAGAAAAATTCTTGTCTGTAGAGATTATATGACAACTGTCGGTTTGAAAGTAGAATGTAAACATTAGAACACCTTGAATATCTAACATATCTGTTTTATGCATTTTAGGTTTAAAGAATTCACAGGCGTCCATCTAGCTAGTAAGCACGGAATGATGTTGCGATTTTTTAAATATGTTGGTTAAGAATAAGAATATATAAAAATGTGCTTAGAAAGTTTTGAGTTTTGAGAGGCTGAGGTCTCAAGAAATAATGCTTTATTCGAAGAGTAAAAGAGGATGATACCATCCAATAGCCTCTGTATTACAAAGATAATAATATGACAGCAATTTAAACAACGACATTTATATATTTATTTATTTATTATTTAATTAGATAGTACATATCTTATTGCAAACGTAAGATTTCATGCCCGTATTTGGGTGACTATTAATTGAAAACTCGTGGGCTACTTGGTGAAAATATTACTTAAAAATATTTAAATATATTTAAACATAAACGCTTAAATTTCATAAACCTTATAAAACTAAATTGATTAGGCGATTCTTCAAGAGCTACTATGAACCAGTCAATACTAAAATGTTTTAGAGGATAAACATTTGTTAAGGGTGTGTATAGAAGTTGTGGAGGGGAGGAGAATGTTTAACCTCTAACACATTCTTTACAATTATTTGTTCTTACCAGTTCTTTGAGGATACTCTAATGAGCTGAAACAAATGTCAGTGTTTAACAATAAATTTTGTGAAAGTGCTAAGCGCTTGTGTTTATTTAATTCTTTTAAGTAGTGTAACATATAATGTAAGATCCTATATGATTCTGAGCTTCCCTATCACCTCATATCCAGTTAAAAACAAGTTAACTATAACAATATTTAAAGTGTAAGAAGTGTTATCAGTGATTTCAGTACAATATGTTAATATCAATAAATAAATTCTGGTCATTCAATGTAAATTTTTTTTAAGCAAGTCGGGAGTCGCCATGACGATATTAGAATATTGTTTAAACAAAAAAATGTCATTAATTTATGTTATGTAGGTAAACTGGTTTTCACAAAAGATTAGGCCTACACTATAGGCCTATAGTAAATTCTAAAGGTAGACCTACAGACTATGAAATAAGAACGATGTAAAGGACAAGAATATGCAACAACGGTAGGAACATAAGTTAAACTGCCAGCCTCTTAAGCCTGTTTGCCTCTAACTGGTAATTCTTGTCTACAGTAATATTTAGCCAAACTAAACAGCGGTAATTGAAATCAGGTGCATTATTGAATAAAGTACACTACTGTGCCTCCTTTTTACAGTAGGATAGATTTTAGCTAACCTGGATTTTCAGGGAACAGCTTGTAACTTGCACTTGAATTTTTTTTCATGTGGTACTACCTGGTCAGTATTTTGTTTAACCGTCCATTTTATTGTGGACCTCGAACTGTCTATTCATCATGTAGCAATATACAACGATCTCTTCATCAGATGATATATGTCTCGCACTTTATTCTGTAATTACCAAGAATAATTTTGTGCTTCTAGGAGCTGAGACTTATGGGATCAATCAGTAATCATCAGAAAGAGGAAACTCTCCTTGCTGCAACAAGCTCTTCCTATTAGATACTGTGGACTAAACTAAACATTTATACCTTATCAGTGCTTAAATCAGTGTCTACTAGTTTACTATCGTTTGGGATCTGGAAAAGAACAAACGTACGTCGTGAAAATATCTGGACTTTACATTGCAATACCACGCTTGTTTATCAGTTCGTCAGAGATCCTGGCTATATATAACACCTGTGCGTAACACGGTTTTACTAATAGTACTGAAATGCATGGTCGTGCTTTTATCAATCATTTGACTGCAGCTTTTATATCTGTTTCCATAGTCTTACGTGATTCTTCTATGCTGGACACTGAGTCTACGCTTGGTTTTGTAGTGGCGTGTTCTTGCATCTGTTTTAGCTACTATGCTTTAACATCTTCAGTTTCATCATTGAACAAAAGTTATTTAATTTTTATTGTAAAAAACTAAATAACAAAATACAATTCAACGTTTTCACTGTGACGGAAATTACATCGAGATTTTATAAATATTACAAATTGCTGAAAGCAGCGTCAAAATCTCCAGTGAAATAAATTACCCGTAACAAGTTTCACGAATTGAAATATGTAGTTACAAAGAACAAAAGTTTAAATTTATGTACATTTCCGTTTTTCCCTAAACTGACAAATGCATGTCAGGTTTTTTATTAGTTTTAGCCGATAGCACTGCCAAAACGTTTTAATTAAATGTAGGTAGGTTCTTGACGTAACAGCTGCGTTGCAAGTCAAGACACTTGAGCGACCAAAGTTAGATTTGTGTGTATGCTTCTTGACAGTGGTATTTGTTATTGTGAATGTGTATTGTATGTGTTTTAGTAACTAGCCGCGGCATGTAACACGATTATAATAAAGTGTAATATTTCTCATAATAGAGTGAATTGAGAAATTACGTTTTCTCGCCGTTCAAAAATAAATACAATTTTTTAGCCTTGTCAGAATTAAAATGTATCAGTCAATTCAGCCAATCCAGTTTCTATTACATAATATTTTCTTATTATATTTAACTCAATTTGTTTTTCAAAGTGAGAAAATAAGAGTCCTGGTACAAAACGTGAAATTATAACCAAGTTATAACCTATATTTATAACCTAAATTATAACCTATCTTTACACCTAACTTCCGATGGTACGTGAACTTTATTAGAAGTGTTATGTCGCACTATTAACATCGTCAGAATTTACCACGCAAAGTTTTGACTACTAAAAAATCTGTGGAAGTGTTCAGTTAACCTAATACACGAAGTACAAGCTCATGCATATCCAATATTCATTTACACATTTGATGAACCGTCAAAAGAATAAACCACAACTACAGAAATACTATATAAAAGAGGAACTACTGCTTACAATGTAAATTTGCTGGTCAGAACCAGGAAGCACAATCACACTGAAAAAAGTTCACACAACGAACAACGCCCCGTTTAAATACACAAATCTTGGCGCTGGGTCCTCCCCAACATCCCCGCCTACGCCGACATACATACTCCTTCATATTCCTTATCCAGATCCTACATACTATTACGAAACGTGTACCTTCGTATTAAGAGTGTTAAAATAAAAAACTGTTAAAATAAAAATAAAATAAATACTGGGTTGTTTAATAAATACTTTTGCTCTAGGTGTATCTGTTTTTGTCAGTTGATACTAATGGTTGCGTGTTTATTCCTCGTACATATGTTAATTCTATTTAATTATAATTTTATTTTATGGATGAATCTTCTTTATCGGTTAATTCTAGAATTAACTGAAGAGAATTCTTCAGTTCGTCTGCTTCAAATGTTTGAACTAGCGGTTGTATCGTTCCAAAACAATTTCTTAATGAATACGTCCGATTTCCATCTCAAACGTATTCGTTGAGGTTAATTTCGGTTTCGTAATATTTGTTATTTTTACAACTCACAGACGTCTTCTTGATCTTCGTGCGTATAGAGCGAATCCTATTTATACTTTACCTTCGAGAAATAAAACACATGGAAACGATATTGGTAATAATAATGTTTAATCTTTAAAATTTTTATTCAGTTTTATTAAAAAATTGTTATTTCGATATTATCGTTAGCAATGATCGATTCTTATCTCAGGGTCATTTGTCAAATGAATTAAGTATATAAAAGTGAAGTTCTTTTGGCTGCTACGCAAGGTTCAATTAATTAATAAAAAACAAATAAATAGTACATTACAATGGAAATAGATTAATACTTATTATCTAACATAATATTATAAATAGCTATTAATGTTTGAACAGTATGGCCTGTAATATTTCATTTCGTTATGGGCGCAAGGCATGCTGGTTGGTTAGTGACGACATTATCATGGCCGATGAGTGACCAGCTGTAGTTAGGGTAAATTAGTTCCCAATGTATATTAATAAAATATTGTCACTTCGTGTTCACTATTTCTTATATTCTGTTCTTTTTTTTTCTTTTATAAAATGTTTTATCAGTTACTAATGTGGTGTGAGTTGTTGGTGTTGCTGGTGATTATTCGTATTTGGATTACAAGAATTGGTTGGTTAAATTTTGTAGAAGACATACAGTTCTTTAGTTAATTTTAAGTTAGGCTTCCTTCTTGTTCATCTCCTTATATTTTCGTTAACTTTACTGGTAGTCGTTCATGTAGGGTTAGATGACTTATTGTAATGACTTCATCATTTTTCTTTTTTTTTTGTAATTCATCCTTCTGAGTTTGGTTCCTTTCTTGAAAATGTTTTACATAATTTTTTTATCAGCACTCCTTAACCGTATTCTATCGTGGTTAACGATCAAGTGTCCCAATTTCTTCTTTTTTTCACAGAAGCTGACCAAAATTTCTGGGATTCATATTGGCCCGTTATGCAAAGTTCAAGTGTTACATTACCATGATCATTAAAATACATTACATTTTATATTTTGCCTTCAAATTACCTTTTTATCATAACACAGTAATATTTAATACAATTTATATGTGGTTATTCCAAATAAAAGTATAAATCATTTGATACCAAACATTGCCTGGTTTGGTCATGTAAAAACTAGTATCTTGTGGATTTTACATTTATCTTACTAAACAATTTAGAATGATGGATGACAGTTGACTATGACCTTGATACAATATTAATTTAACTTGATCTGGTAGTAACAAGAACTTTTTTTAATATAACACAAAACTCTTAACTATACTCCTTATCTTAATAATTATAATTTCCTACATTTAACTGGTTACACACTGCTAAACAATTGTCTGTGTCTTATTTTCTAAATCACTAGTATCGAATTCTGTTTGATTGAACATAACTTCTTAATACTAAATAACACCCCACTTTTTAACTATAGTCTGTGTGATTCTTATTATGCCACCTTTTATATGTTTGTTCTCACTTTTGTCACTATAGGGTTTTGTGCCCTTTTGTCACCTTATTTTACTAAAAGAAAGATTTTTATTGGCCTATTTAGTTCTATAGGTAATACACATTTTAAGTTATGAAGTGGCTTATTCTTTATTATTTTGGTTACTGTTTCTTTACATGATGCTCGTTTACAGCTTTACTTTTTTACTGATTTAATGCCCTTTCTAACTGGGTAATGTCTGGTTATTATTGGTTAGTCATAGTCATGTCAATGTTTGGTGTTGTTGAGTTAATTTTGTCCATTCATTATATTTAATTTTGGGGTTTTCGGTTAATTAGCTGGTGATCATAATGCTTGGTTCTATTCCTGAATGAGTTTTTACAGTTTATTATTTATAATTAGTCACACTGTTTTCTGTTTCGTTACAATACATATTTACTAGTCTGACTGATACAATTATCATTTATATCCACAAAAGGGTCATTGTGTCATTGTGTTGTGTTGTCATTACCGGTGTTGTACAAAAGTGAGTTCCTTAATCATTACACAATCAAGCCAGTTGTCATTGTGAGACCAGCCTACACGTTGTGTTTGTGGGCGTAATACTCTACGTTTGGAGGCATTGATTGTTCGCTAGTAAAGGCTGGTTTTAAAATTCAAAACTGACGGCCTTCTCGTCATAATGTTAAAATAATAGGAGAAGGAGCACCAACAGTTTGTGAAGCAGCGGGTTCTTTCCCTAGAGAGTAGCACAGCTTTTAAACGAAAGAGGCGCTTTACGGGATCTGGTTTTTAATCCAGACGAGATGTGATTGATTTGAAGAAACACGCCCTTTAGAAACTTAATTTGAAAAGAAAAAAATCGTCTCCATGATTTAACTCGATAAAAGATCGCCTTATTATCTAGTCTTATTACATTGTTAATGGCTTAATACTGAAACTAAAAATTTATTTATGATTTCTAAATCCATAATTTTTGAAAAGGAAGGGTAAACATAGTTTACCGTTTTATAGAAATGTAACCAAGAAGCCTACGAAACGACAACTTTTTTTATTGAATTGTTTCATTTTTTTTTGTAAAAGAAGTAAGACTTTATTTGAAATCAAAGGCTTCGCTATTTAAGTTTTCCTCGTTATAAACAATGCGCCTGGACATCCGAAAAGTACCCAATGTTTACATTCAAACTTGGAAGTGTTATTTCTATCTCCAAACGCGATACCTCTGCCACAGCCATGAGTTCAAAGGACTGGAGTTATAAATTCTTAGATTCCGTTTCCCATGTGTCCGAGTGTTATCACTAACTAAAATATATTTTTACGATAGGAAACTAGTAAACATAGTTATTTTAGATAAAGGTTTATAAAATGTTTACCTCATTGCTTGAACCAGTTTTCGTTCATTACGTGCTTTGTTCCGTCGCTAATTACATGCCGCTAGGAGCGCTGTTCCTCCTGTTTTTGGCGACAGGCCCTCGTTCGAATGATGGTTGTGTGTGTGTGTTGTATAATATGTTCAAATAATATGTGTGATTTACATTTGCCTATTCGTTTAGGATGTTGTTTCTATGCGTTTTTGTGTGTTAGTATATTTCTAGTTGTTTGAGAGTGTCTAGTTTTCGGTCTTTCGTGTGTAGTGTGTAGAATTTTCATGTTACTGTTAATGTCTGTGCACGTGCAGTCTACCTCATTGAAATGGGTTTGCAAAAGTGGATTCGGTAGTGTAGTGTAATGCTTTTATGTGTTCAATGTAACTTTGTTTGAAGCTCCGTACTGTCTGGCTTATGTAGTATTTGTTACATTCTGGGCAGTTTAATTTGTGAAGGCCAGGTAATTGATTACGTTTAATTCATCCTGATAGCCTTTTCCTTGTAGTGAAATGTTTTTGAGTCTGTGTATCGTGCTCCCTAAAGCTGATAGGTTGTGTTGCATTGGGTGGCTGGAGGAGTTATGTATCAGTGTGTCAGTTATAGTGGGGTAGAAATATACTCAATTTGTTTCTGTGTTTCAGTTTGTAACGAACGATAAGGTCTAGGAAATTTACGCTAGTGTTGTTTTCATATTCAGCAGTGATGTTTATGTTTTTATGGATTTCTTATGTGCGTTATTATAAATAATGTTTGTAACAGTTAGTTAATACCTGTTCACATTGTCTTGTGTTTCCTTGTAGAGTAGTATGACGTCATCAGCGTACTTATGGAAATATATTATTTTAAGTGATTGTGTCAGAGTTTTCAAGACTTTCTACAACACTTAGAAAAAATAAGAATCCTTGCAAACATTGACAGACTTACAGCAATACATACGAAACTACAAACAGAACACAACATTCACTGTCAAAAAAAATACATAAAATCCTAAACAAATTTGATCTACTTGACATTACTAAACTACAGTGCTCAGAATGTAACAGATTCTACATAGGCACTTAGCCCACACAGCACGCACCTTCAAACCAAGATACACGGAACACATAAAACCATCACACACCACCACCGAATCCACCTTTGCAAACCATCTCACTGTATGCATGTATGCAAACCTATACTTATTGTATTGTATAACTTATTGTATATTTACTTAAGACTGTGAGTAGGTAGAAACAATTAAATTGTCGACAATTAATGCTTGGTGACACAAATTGTAGCAAGTCTCTGATTTTGAAGTTTGTGAAGTCACTCCTGCTGTTGACAAAGTTGTAACGTATAATGTGTCAGCACCACACAACATTGAAGAGGAAGATGTCAGCAAATCAAAAGTGTAGAAAGTTAAGAACTTTTACAGCTTCAGAAAGAAGGATTTAAAAAAAAATATAACTAGAAGGGCTGATAACAAGGATTCTAACTAGCCAGTGTAAGGGCAAAGTCGAAGAATCGAAGAATTTATAATTACATCTAAATTACATTTAAATCAGTTAATGAAATGTTGTGTTTAGCTGATATGCTGCTAGTAATAAAAATTACAAAGTTGCTTTTTGTCTAGATCAGTCAATTAACTTTAGAAACAATTAGAAGCAGTGTTAGCACAAAACAATTAAATGCGTAAAAATCAGAAATAACCAAAAGCAGATTGAAATAACTATTTTTTGTCGAAGGAAATAAAATATTTTTGTAAAAATATTATATAATGTTGTTTTATCCTGTAAATGTGTTTTACGTTGTAAGTATTGGAACAGTATTGTATGTTAATGTTTCTTATTTAACACATATTTGTTTGTACTTTATAGTCGTTTGTTTGTCTGTAACCCCATTTCATATATTTACTTTTTGTTTTCGTATTCGTAATTTTTATATTTCATATTTGCGACAAGTTCAGTAGCGGTAAATGCATATTACTTAGTAGCGAGGAACCTCTGTACTTAATTTAATGTGATCAACTACATATGAACGCAACGTTTGCCTTAGTATTTTTATTTGATGAATAAATAATTGTCTTTATCTACTTTGAAATGTACGTTTAAGTAAAAGAGGTATGCAGATAACTAACAAACCTAAAAAAGTTGAGACAATTGGCTGTATAATCAACAACTGCAGGGAGTACGCAGTAACGGTTTTATTTCAGTGTGTGTGTGTGTGTGTGTGTGTGTGTGTGTGTGTGTGTGTGTGTGTGTGTGTGTGTGTGTTTTGTAAGGGGTGAGGCAGGAACTAACTGAACTACTTTACAATGTATATACTTCCAACTTTTAACGGTATGCGAACGTTACCGAATACAATGAATGTGAACTATGTAATAACATAGTATGTGTTCAATTCCTTAAATATTAGATTATTTTAATAATAATTTAATAATAATAATAATAATCTGCACATTCCATTATCAGTAGATGTGCAGATATAAATTTTAAAACGTTATTTAGAAAGTTATGTTTATTATAATTAATTATTGTCTGTAGTTCTATTGAAAATCGACATATCTCCGTAGTTCTACAATTTTCGGAGGCAGACAATATTGTAATTAGCGTAAGAAAGACTTCATAAATTTATGTAAGGTATCACACCAACAAAGTGTATTTAAGATATTTGTATACTTACAACTATTTTTCATATTACTAAATCTATTTGTTATTAGAATAATACCTAGGTTAAGTAGATCACGTGTATTTACACGTTAGTGAATAAGTTAGTTAATTTTTATCCACAATTATTATGTAACTTATGTATGTTGAAGGACTATAATGTTTTGTATCAATGCACAACAATGTATAAACAAATTTTGTTCTTTCCGTTTCTAGGATGATGTGACGATTTTAAATATTTCGAAAATCGCACAAATTAAAATTTTTAATTTTAATAAGTAAGAGTATCATACACCCTTACCTATACCCAGATTCCTGAATCAACCTGAAACTTTCCAGTACCAACACGCCAAGAAAGGTATTAAGTAAGGAAAAATTAATGATAATAATTACTTTAATTATTAAAAATGCGACTATATAA
Organism: Magicicada septendecula; assembly: GCA_034769895.1. Classification (NCBI taxonomy): domain Eukaryota; kingdom Metazoa; phylum Arthropoda; class Insecta; order Hemiptera; family Cicadidae; genus Magicicada; species Magicicada septendecula. Next base: position 900,337,626 of record CM068367.1, read on the forward strand.
ATAAAGAAATCCCTAAGTCATAATAAAGTAAACATAAAGTATTTACATTCTAATTAATGAATAATTAATTATATATAAATTACGAACTATTTTCTTAGTGCGTAAATACGCACTAGCTTACTGAGCCCTCGCCCCTAAACTATACGCGCTTTCGCCAGTAGAACTTCGCCATGACAAGATGTGAGTTTTGGTGTTGTGTACATACACGTAAGTGTATGTCCTTAAAAGTATATCCAGCGTGAGATGGTGTTATTGTGAATAATGTAGTGTGTAGAGTTAGTGAGAATACATACAGAAAGAAAAAGGTAGCCAACACATCTCTTTTAAAATATAAAATGTAAGTGTAAGATAGAGGTAACTACTAGACTTTAGTACTGCGAAGTGAGAACTATAATTAAAATAAAAAAATGTGAACTACAAAAGTCTGGACCAAGGAAAGTGAAACTACAACAGTTGGAACTTCAAGTAAACAACCGATCTTCGAGAGCAGAAATAATCAACCCGATGTAGATTCACCAGGAACAACGTACTCCACCCTTAGAAGACGACAGGAGATGCCCCAAGGATACAACAACAACATCATATGAAATTCAGGTGATATCAAACCACAACTTTTGTAAATTTCGCCTTAATAAAAGAAGTAACAAAGAACTTTAAAGAACTTTAGCAATGTAAAGAACAAATTATCAGATTTGTAAATTTTGTAATTTTGTAATGAAGTAATAGTAACCGCAATGTATAGATAAATGTAAGATAATAATGTAGAGTATCACCAATATTATTCTTCCAATAATATGGTTGAAGTTTTGATAAATTAATTATTTTGAGAAAGTTGAGACCCGGATCCGTGGTATTAAAACTAACATCTATATGAATAAATTTTGAGATAAAACGAATAATATACTTAAGATCTTTGAAGCAGTAAAAGCAGAATTTACTAAAATAACTTTTCTTTAAAATCAAGCATAATATTTGAATAGCAATAAAGAGATGTTTTCGCTAACACCTAGTGAGTGAATAAATTTATGCAAACCTTCTCAATTTCCTATATCATAATTGTTTTGTAATTTGTTGGTAAGTATATTTACTAACAACGGCAGCTAGTTTAATTTACTGGTAAAGAATTGAACTAGTTCCCGACTTTTGTGTTGTCTTAACAAGGGAGACGGCACAATATGTTCCTGGAATAGCCTTGACACCAGTAGTAGCCGATAATCAAGTGACTCATATGTGTGAGTGACGTCATTATTAGCTATATACAAGATAGTATAAATGTAGTGTGAGTCTTCATTGACAATTAGCGATTTACAGAGTTGGTGTGTGTGTGTGTGTGTGTGTGTGTGTGTGTGTGTGTGTGTGTGTGTGTGTGTGTGTGTGTGTGTGTGTGTGTGTGTGTGTGTGTGTGATACTACATTTGTGGATCAATATTATATTTGTGCGTTATCCTTTTGTTTGTATAAATTACGGTTGTGTTAATAATCTATATCACAGTTGTGGATCAGAATTTTATTTTCTGCGTTATACTTTCATTTGTGAAAAAGTTAGTTTTGTTTTTTTGTTATCTGTAAATAAACAAGATGTCGACAATGATGCGAGCGTTTTATTTCACTCTATGACCTAAAAGACGACAATGTAACAGCTATTTTTAAGAACCCGAGGAAAATATTTTAATTTATAAAATACCAATAAGATGCCTTTTGTTGTATGCCTAACTAGACAAAGCATTTACACAATATGGGCATCTATATAACTCAAAGTATCTAAAAACTAAATCTACAGTTGTTTGCGTAATTAATATTATTTGGTACAAATTTCAGTAAAAAAGGACAAAATCAGAGGAAAAGGTATTGTTTAGCTATTCCTCGTTTTTTAGACAGATGTCTCGCCATTGTTTTCTGATGTCACTTAGAAACAGCTGAGAGTTATATAGTAACAAATATATTAGTAATAATATTAAAAAACAAGTACGGATAAAAGGACTATTTTTTCAAAATTAAGATGTACAAACAGATGTAGTATTAGGAATAAAACTGTCTCTAATTAAACCAAACAATACATTTTCTTATAAACTTAAGATACTATTAAATATATTTTATTATAAATACCAATAAGTGTTCTGCTGTCAGGGGGAAAATTGCAATCCGGTTTGTAATAAAACATTTTTAGTCTTAAAACATCCCATTTTATTTAAGTAAAAGTAATACGCAAATACACTAAACCTTATGCAGAATACGTCTACAACGAATGCAACATAATAAAATTATCCTCAACTTCATTTCCGGTAATATACTACTGTTAATTGCACTTCACTTGTCAGTGAGCAATAAAGGACAGAATGGCAAATGGCACATCGCTCCTCTGTCATCACACTTTAATTGACACAGTAATTATTCACGTCTGTGTAAGTGCATCATAGCATACTCAACACTGTTAGTGAGAAACATTACGGTTGGCCGCCTTGTACTCTACATGAAAATAGTTTTAATTTGAGGAAAGCACATTCTTTAGATTTTATACCTTTGTATAATTTTATTACAATTCTAATCATATTCGCATAGCTGCTAATTACTCTTTGCGGCTTTTGCTGTATCAAAAATAACTCCTACATTTTGTTTTGACTTAACAAATTTACGGCATGTAAAGCTGTGAAAATTCTACAGGTGCAAGAGTGTCAACATACAGGGGCTATACGAATCTGAATCTCGTACAGCCAGGCTACCTTCGGAATCGATAACGAGTAAACTCTGCGCTAGTGCATGACGATTGGTCTGCCAGTTGTGACGACCACAAGTTAAAAATTTTCGTAGAGTTACTGCAAAAGGTATTATTGACGTAACATATGACAAGAGGTAACATAAGTAACACTGAAATATATTCAGACAGCTGTTAGAACTAGAACTCTCTAGTATACTTCTAATTACATTGGGTCGGACATTCGCAGTCGTTAATAAGCTGATAATCTTACCTTTCGTGGCAATACACTAAAAATCTGCGGTCGTCTTCAGGTAAGCTAATAAATTTAAATTAATATTTACTTATTGAGAGAATAATAATCTAAGTATTTAATAATAATTTAAATTAATCTAATTAAGAGAATAAATTACTTATTGAAAAACTAAGATATCATTGAAACAGTAAATTTAAAATTATGAAACGACCAATCATGAATTAGTTTAAAATGTAAATTAAAATATATTCTATAAGGGTATAGCATAGAATAGTAAGTCGAGATAGAGTTTATTACAATGCAACGGATTTATTAACGATGTTATTAATATATCAGACAGTCTACTGTGTTTTTAATGCAGTTTATAAAAACTACTTAATTTTTCTCTGTTGACCTTCATAACACAAACTAAAATTTAACTTTTGTACAGTGATATAAATTGATATAAAAAGATGTAACTTGTAATAAAGACTTTTTTTAAATAAGTGTGTAAATTAATATAAGTTCACTTCCCTGTTATATCTTTCAGTCTACTGGTTGATACTATATGGAGAAATACGTGGATCAATTTAACTTTGCCCGGCTTCTGGGCGTGTAAGTACTGTACTTCTCGCGGGCACGGTACATTTTCATACGGCGAACCGATACAGTTACTGCTTAAAGTGTCTGTGCACTCACAAACACACTATCTTGCACCTCGAGGATAGCACACAATCACAATACCTCTAGCAGTAACTCTACGGGAATACCTCTAGCAGTAACTCTACGGGAATTTTTATCTTGCAGTCGCCAAACGTCATGGATCAAACGTTCACTCGTTATCGACTCCAAAGCGAGACTTATTGTATGATAGTAGGATTGTATGATATGATATGATATGATATGATATGATTTATAAAACCTCGTTTGTTGAGATTCTTATTTTAAAACTAAATTTCTTGTAATTTGATTAGGTCCTTGGTAACCTTACTCATGATCTTCTTACAGATAATAATTATTCCTGTACAAGAAAATATCGGAACAGAACAATTTGTGTTCAAACATTTGAAATATTTTACGACCAACTTTAAGGGGTTATAAAACGTTTTTACTTTAAAAACGCATACTTTTAGTTACTAATTTTAAAACAACTACCGTCATCATCAGGTAGGTTTTTTATTACGAGTATAAGTCCCATCTAAAAATTTCTTATATTTCGATGGTTATTCAAATTAACGTGTTTTTAAGAATATCCCATAAAATAATTACGTACTATGTTCTACAAAATAATTACGTAATCTTACACACGCGCACTACGCACGCTTCTAAGTATCATTACGCACCATTTCACTGCACTTAAAGTTGCTTTGCAAGTCTAAAAATTCTTAAAACTAACGTTTTCACTACGTTCCCTGTCGACAACTTTACAATGTTCAAACTTGCAACCTCTACTTACTCACGTATCTCTTTACATGGTATCATATGACAATCTTGTTTGCTTCATTCCATATGTAATTAGAATGTTCATTAAAAAATGCGCGCGTGTGTGTTTGTGTGTGTACACAGTACAATCCAATTATTCCCTAAGAAGTTTGCTTTCCTGATTAAGAAAAGTTTAACAAGCACCATTAAAACTGTGAAAACAACGCGTGATACGTGTAGAGGCTCAGCGACAGGGTGGTGATTATGGTGTTAGGTGGACACTGTTCACGTTTACTATGACGTAGTAGTGTTTATTACGAGGCAGGCGGAATCTATTCTAACTCACGCGCACATTTGCTACCGTTTGTCGTTAATGAGATAAATGCTGATCAAGGTGAAGTGTTCTTAGGCAGTTTTTAGTACTGTAGCTGTAACGAAAATATAACCAATATTACAGAAAGTAATACAGTTCTGCGAATACAAGGTAAGCGCACACCCTTTCATGCATAACTTGAATCATTTAAATAATGTACTCTAATAAATAGGGATAAATATATTTGTGATATTGACTCTAAATTTGTAACTTTACGAAAGGACATTACCAGCAGTGTTCTCAAAATTGTAATCTGTGCATGTCATAATACATTTTTTAGTACTAGTGTTAGTATAATAATTAATAACGCATTATATCCATCAGAAATAATTTTAAATAATTAAATAATTAATTTAAATAAATAACGATTATAAAAAATATATATAATGTTAATTATGTTAATAAAAGTTTTGTAAAATCGAATGAATGATATTAAATGCGACGTCCAAGTTTCCCAAATTCCTAGTTTTCACGTAGGATAGCCTATGTTTCATGCTACTGTAACGGTCTGCAAAATATGGTCACCTGCTGGAAAACACTCGGTGTATCTCTTCCTTCCTAGACGTAATCCACTACAGAGGCCAATGTTGGTCTTCTTCAAGTTTCCTGCAAGCAGGATCATTTGGAAACTGATGTTATATGTAGCGTAATATAATTAGTCAGCCTGTAAGATCAGAGTACCCTATGATTTGTAGGACAAAGGATACAGATTTAAAAGATAGTCCTATATATGGTGATGTTATTCATCATCTGCCTAACGGACCAAAAAGGCTCGTGACGGATCTTAACGCCGAATGTTTAAATTAATGGATATATACTTTAGAATGGACAACAGGCCTTTCAAGCAAATAATTCTTGTCATTTTTATCTACATTTTTATTGTAATTAGATATACAAATCAATTGACATTGAAATTCGTTGACATTCATAAAACTTTAGAAAGTGGCAATTATTTTTCAATAACATGTAGCTTTTAGAGGTTATCAGTGAAGTAGGCTTGCATCCGATGGGTGAAGATTCTCGGATGTCAACTGGTTGCTACTTTGTGAGTATCACTACATATAACACTTTCTCCCCATTGGTAATGCATGGTTGCTGATAAGCTACGACGACTGAATGATGAATTCTTAATTTGTCTACTGGTAGGCCTATTGATATTGTTGCATATACAGCTTAAACATCGGATTATAGAAGCTTAAATATATAGGTCAAACACTAATTGGTTTATAGACGTTTTGTTGAATTGATAAATATTGTTAGGAGAGGTAACTTGTGATCTTTACTACAAAACGAAACTGCTAAGATAGAAATGATCGGATGATTTTATAAGAATAAGAAAAAGCACTGATAATTCTAATTATCTGTACACGATTTTATCACCGACTTTGCAGTGAAAGGAATGATTAAACTTTATTTAACGAAAGGGTCCGTATTGAAATTGAATTGTAATAAAATGGTAGGTCATTTAATTGATTACTTGCGATAGTACTAATGGAATGTTGTAATACCGAACATGAATTTAGACACAGAGGTCAGTATACCAGCTTTTATAAACACATCACGGTTAATACGGACCTACCTAATCTCGTTAATAAAATAACTTCGTATTTAAGTATTGACCCTTTTGGTCTATAAAATTCCTTGTTAATATCCTGGTATTTAGCAATATCCTGAAACTGGCATTGACTTAAACACTAAAAAAATGAAATAGTATTGTTCACAGAAATCAAAGTCTTTGCTTTCAGTGAGTAGTAGTATATGCGCACTGTGTTTGGTGTGTGTGATAAGCATGTGCAGCGTATCAAGGGGAGCGCTTTTACTCGATTAATGCCTGTCATTAATTTTATTCTGATTATACACAACGACTGAAGGATATTACCAGAAAACAAAATTACAACAAAAATGTATTTACTTTTCTATGCGCAGATAGCAATATTAATATATGCTCTACATGCATTCATATATCCCGTATGTTTTGATCATTGGAACATCACACTTTTTGGGTAAATTACACACGTTGTATCCTACTACATTTATCGTTTGTAGCATATATAGTATCACTTAGTAGATGGCTGTATACTTGTATACTTGTCCTTACATTACAAACTATACAATTTGAGTTACAATAATGTTATGTACATTTTACAGGCGCGCTTAAGCCAAACTATTAGGTATAGAAGTTTTGTGGAAAATCCCTAAAATCTGTTTCAGCATACATGTATGTATTAAAATACTCTTGAATAAAAAATTGCTAGTTATGTCTTATTATGATAAATTAGCTACAGATGCAACATTTTTATTTAGTTTTACTTTTAGCGGAAGCAGTTCAGTTAACGTACGTGAAACTATGTAATGCTTTAAAATCAAAACATCATTATATGTGACTGCAGTTTAGATTTCAGGGAGAGACTTCATGTCACCCAACAGTTTGGCAGCGTGAGAGAATAATAGAACATCTTAACATATTACTATTGTTCTTGTTATTTTATGGTTGTGTTAATTGTTATTATTAAAATATTTGTATTTCGAATCATTTTTAAAAGTACATTTCGTATTTGTAATTTTCATTATTCATCTAAAATGTACATTTTCCCTTCCTGGAGGACCTCATATAATAAATGTAGTAAAAGGGAATATTTTTGCATACAGAAATAATATTTCACATTACATCTTTCAAGTAGATTTTCAAAAGACGAGTAACTCAAAATAATATGAACTTTTGTCTATTTGCATATAATACTAGATAATTAACTAATTACGAATCGTGATGCATGAGCATTATAAAAGTTATTGGTCTGAGCTTTTCAGCTCTGTCTACTTAAAGAAATAATACAATAACTTGTTGTTATTCATTACCTTACATCTCTCAGTAAAAACTTGTTCTACTACATTAATTGGAAGCATCTCGTCTCTAACAATTCACTAAATATTAATTTGATCTTGAAGGACAGCTGTGTCGAGTTTGTTGCTCCAATTGTTATATTTAAAGAGACAATACGCTTTCATTTATACGAACACTTGTCTGATTAATGCTAATTTTTTAAGAAGATAATCTAAAATTAAGAAAATTCTATGTATTGTTTAAAACTGTTCCTATTCGTCAACAATATTTTTAAGGTTCAAAATTTTGAAGTTCGCTTGAATTAGTATGCAGAAGTTTATATGATAAATACTCTTTAATTTTATAAAAACAATGTTAATTATAGTCAATTTAGATTGTTACAAATAATGAAAAATATAGCTGTTACAAGCTTATTATCTTAAGACAGTAAACATTAAAATACATAACTTACGTAATGAAAGTAATACAGTTTTAAGACAAAACAGATGCAAATAATCCACTCTTTAATGATGCTTATGATAGTAGCACCTGAATTAGTAAGCGTAAGTGCACTTAGTAAATCTAGCCTTCCTCAAATTTTGTATTAAATAAAAAGTTCTTTTTGATAACCGTTTTTTCTGTTGTTCCCTAAGATATTTGATGTAAGAGAAAGGTTATGACGTATAAAAACCAGCATTAAGTGAAGAGGTTTCCTAAGTTTTTCCGCTTGACCTTTGAATAATTGAGTATAATCGAAAGTAACGACAGCAGAAGCAGCTTACTGACTATTCATCTCCTTTTCTTCGAACTGTAGAGATTAGCGCTTTATTCTACTTTGGAATTTACTTTACGTAAGTAGCTTTTTACAAAAACAATCAGTTTTTTTCTATGCCGGTTTCTTTATTTTAATTTATTTTGATTCTTTTTGTTATATTGTAAAACTTGACACTCAACATTGGTAAATTTCTAAAAAATACCAAAGTAACAGGATGCAATGATTTATATCATTTTATAGTATAAAATACTAGATACTACTAAATATTTTAAGTTGTAAAATTTATTAATTTTACTTAAACCTCGAGTTGAATCTTTAGTAATATTTTTATTATTTTCCTATGGTCGAGAAAGATGTATTGTCCTCATCTTCCTGTTTGAGACTCACTTCTTAATACCCGCTCTTCAGGCTCATGAAGCAATCGAATGAACGCAAGACAGCGTGTCGTCAACGCGAGGTAGTTGACAATAAATCTTTCTTTGTCATGTCGTTCAGTTTTCGGTAGTCTACGCAGAAACATAGCTCACAGATCTTCATCCCTACGACTATTACCGAAGAAGACCTGGAGATCACTCTTGTCGACCACCAAGATGTATTAGGTGGAACCGTTCCAGTACCGTTCCTTGTCATCTTCGTGTTTTGTCAGAAATGACGTAAGACACGAACTCGCGTATGATTTACCTACGCTCAGACGTAGTTGTGAGTCTACTTTCTCAGACATTTTCGCAGGTCGTTCAGTGGCTGTACGCAAGATACAAGAGGCGCACTAACTTCACTTGTGACGTGATTTGATTTGAGCACCAACAAGAACAAGACGCACAAGGGAAATAGGACCTCTTTCAACCGTTACTGAGTTAAACAGTATACACCCCGCTATACCGACTACTGTTCCTTTCCCTGCTGTTTGCTTGAATTAACTTTGTACAAGCACTTCCTTTGTGTATGTCAGGTTTCCTATATTTATAACATTCAATCTTCATTCCTTTCTTTATTTTAACTTTCGTGAGGATCTTTAAATCTCCGTTCGCTGCACTTTCTCTTCATCGTATCTGCAGTAGCCATCTTTCAGTGCGACTAAACGAAGCGGACATTGACTTGACGGCCTCATTCTGTTGCACATGTAGAAGGCCGTTGGCATTATTTTGGTCAAGGCTGGGGGCAGTCGGAACGTCTCACACACGTCCCAATGGTAATACTAGTACGTTGTGCACGTGTTGGGTCAGCGTTTAGCAGGTAAATATTGTGAGCACCCATTAGGTGTAAACGTTAACACCCTACTATTACAGACGCCATAGTGTGCTTACACAATTTGTTGTGTACGACATGACACATACGTTTGATACGTGACGAGAGTGTAAGCAAACGGTACAAAGTGATCATGCCGAACTAATACCGTAAGGAAGTTTCGAAAGAAGCGACATGTCTGTACGTCACGACAGACGGTCAACGTTGTATCTACCTACACATGACACTCTGTTCGCTTCGATTAAAGGATTATAAATTGACGGTGGCGGTTGCGGACGGCAACGTATCAGTCGTTGTTGACTTTTGCTGCTTCATGGACAATGAAGGAAGCGACGTTATCAAAGGACTCGCCATAATGGACGTCACGATTTGCCACGAGACACTGAATTTCTGCTGCTCCCGACATCATTGTCACCAATCAATAACACAAAAAACTAACTAATGGTTGACGGTACATTTTCACGGACTACATTGGAAAAAAGGAGAGACATCTTACGACCATCTCGTCCAGTCTGAACGCAGTACACGTTTCCTTGTAAGTATGATTTTCTAAAAAGGACTACAGAAAGAAAACACTTTACTGAAACACATCTGTTCTGTTTTGTTTCAAAACTGCACCTATACGCTCTCTTTCCCAGGATCGTAAAATATTCTGTTTTCTTAACTTTTTAGAATACTTATTTAAATACAAGAACATGTGGCTGAAATTGAGTTGCAGTGCACCCTGATGTCGGTGTATGTTTCTTTAGTAAGGACACGAGACGTTCTTGTCAGCGTTTTGCAGTTGCATTTTCTTTGAGATCAGTATAGGCGGTTCGTATATTTGTTAATGGAAGAAGGAGAGCTTGCGTTACGAAAGCAACTAATCGCAAAGAAAATCGGTTACATATAATTATTCTAACATGTATGATATACAAAAGGCTACCAGGCAGTAAGCTACAACATGTTGGTAAATACTGTCTACAACACTCATCACCAAACCTTGCCGTCTTATGCAGTAAACTGTGGATAAGCCGACACCAATTCAACCGTCTTACGCAGAACATGTATAGGTATAGGCTACCTTAAGAAATAGGACGTCTTGTGATTTGTTCAGGCTACACAAACGATTTTCAAAGTTTAATTTCTTAGAGCTTTTGTCAATATGTACTGACAGAGGTTTCTGCCGTTCTCGTTTCACTATAAAATTATAGTATCACGGTGCGCTATCCCCCTTTTCCTTGAATGAATCGCTGCCTTAAAAACTTGCATATTACAGGAAATATTTGTATTGTATCAAATATATCCTAATTTTAACGCTTGCATTACCATGTGCGTGCAATTAGGTTTTTGTTACATTTACTAGTGACGTCCCTCTACAATGTGGAATTGGTAGAGGATAATGTTCTCTGTATGAAAACGATAGTTATTTGTTGTCTGAATGCGATTTCCTTATTCAGAAAAAATTAATAAAGAAACGATTACGATTACGATTTCCTTTATATTTGAAAAGGACGACAAACCATACATCTATCGTTCACGTCTATTTATCTGCTAACTAATTTATGACGCTGCTACTGTAATGGAAAGTTTATAAGGTTTTGGCCCTGTATAAGGTTGTATGAACATGTCCGTTTTCTCTATAATGTTACCAGAACAGTACCATAAAAATTTACAGGCATTGAAAATGCTTCAATAAATCTTATATATATATATATATTTCAATCACTTTCTGCTACAGTCCGTTTCTTGATGTATATAATACTTTAATATTTATACTAAATTTACCTCAAGATGTTTTTTCTATTTGGAACATGTTTCGAGAGTTCCTGTTCTCTCATCTTCAGCCTTTCATCTTGGCGAAGGCTGAAGATGAGAGAACAGGAACTCTCGAAACATGTTCCAAATAGAAAAAACATCTTGAGGTAAATTTAGTATAAATATTAAAGTAATATATATATATATATATATATATGTTTATTCACCAATCAATGAATTCATTCTCTTCATTCACCAATCAATGAATTCATTCTTCATTTACCAATGTACAGATTATAAGTTAAATGTAGTCGCATTCATAGGCCTAAGCGAAGTTTTATATGTGTACTACGTTATTGACAACAAAGAAGTAGTTTCTATGGAAACTCACCGGTTCCCATTTTCGGTCACTCACCAGCGATCGGCTGCAAATGTGCGACACGTCCTTATAAACATTTTCAATGTTAAAAGGCTTTTAAGAAAACTGAAATATCATAAAATACAATGTACCATATACTGTTTACCGTACATGCAATACGTTCGTTGATAATCGGAAACTAGATTAAAGTTGATAGCTCCAGTTTTAATACTTCTCGTGATTACAAAACTCATTTGTTTTTGTAAAACTTGAGTAATGCAGCATAGTCATAATACCAACAGTATACATTTTCTATTTGTATTCATCTACGTTTTACAAGGGTGTTTAACATAAGTGCAAATACTAATAAGTATGGACAAAGAAATATTACGCATATTGAGTCAAGCACTTGGCGATATCATCCGTTTGTATAAGGCATAAGCAAAACACTATTGCAGAAATCAATTGTGTTTAGTAACATTTTTAATGAACTTGTGCTAGGACTGTAGCTCTTACAACTTCCTGCTGTTTTTTTCGCATTCATAAAAACTGTTATTAAGGGAGTGCTGCCAGACACAAGCGCAGGAAAATTCAGCTTGTTATTACCAACTATCCTACATAACCGGTAGAGTGTGCAAGATGACGTGCTAAGCATTTCCACTAATTGCCAGGAGGAAATTACATTAATAAGTTTAACAAGTGATTGATTCTCTCAGTAATTAATGTACAGTTTAAGTCATTAATTAAAAAATAAAACTTTTAAAGGCTTACTATTATAATCTATAACTTGGACGTTTATTATAGTTTGATAGATTTATTGCGGTTAGACTATATTCTCCAAACAAAATGGGACAATTTGTTAAATGGCAAATATATTGCTACGCCAATTACTGCTTTAGACTAAACTCCATGTCTCTAAGAGGTATGTTACTTAGAAAGAGAGTGTAGACAAGCTCACGCGGCACGATCAGTGGTGTAAACAAACCAGTGACTACTGAGAAATACCGATTCACAATACATTATCAAAACTCACTCAACGCTGACTTTCCTCTCATAAAAAAAAATGTTTCTCCCAGATTTCAAAAACTTTAATTTGAACAAGATACTTGTAACGCATCACTAAAATTTCTGGTTTTCTATTTAACACTTTTCTTTTACTTCTACATTCCTTCCACTTAAATCCCACAATTTTAAACTTTCGCGTTAATGAGTTAGCGCCCAATGGTAAATTGGAATGATAAGACTAATAATTTCTATGTAATTTATAGACAAGTATGTATGCAAATTTGTTTTACGAGGGTCAGTTGAAAAGTTCGCGGAGCGACATCTATAGCTCAGTGGTAGAACTAAAATCTTCCGTGTGCTGCAAGACGTATGTTTTGCTTGTACACCTGTTAATTTCCAGATATATTTCCTGTCAATTTATTCACTCTTTACCAGCTGTTTGAAATTTTCCTGTCACGCGTGTTTTTAAAATGCACGAAATGAAACATCGTGCTGTGTTGAATTCTCTTAAAAACGTTTTATCGCCAATGGAAAATCAAAACAAAATTGTAAATGTGTTAGAAGATGGTGCGCCTTAAGAAACAACGGTAAGTGGGGCGCACTTGAGTTTAAACGTGGCCGTACAAGCACTGACGACGATGCCAGCAGTGCACGTCCAAAAAGTGCAACAAAAACTGATATTATTAAAAAAATTGTACAGGGTGTTGGACGACCGCAGATTGAGGAGTGGATGACGTTGCTGAAATCACAGGTATCTAATATGAGCGTGTGCATCATACTTTAACTCAAGAACTTAGTGTGATAAAGCGTTGTGCACAATGGCTGCCGCATCTGGAGTTGTTGCATTTTTTGGACGTCCACTGGTGGCATCGTCGTCAGTGCTTGTACGGCCACGTTTAAACTCAAGTGCAAACCGTTGGTTTTGAAGTCGTAGCATCTCCTGACACATTTACAATTTCATTTTGAATTTCTGTTGGCGGCAATACTTGTCCCACCAATATTAATTTATCTATGCCCATCCATAACATCGTACAGTTAAATCTGGCGATATGAACGTGTGGCTTCATTAATATAACAAAATTTGTTTAAAGCAAATATTCAAGAAAATTTTATATTATAAGTTATTGTCGCGACAGTGAAACGGTGATCCAGCAACTGAGTATTTAAAATGATAGATTGTTTGTAAAAACATTTTAGATATTAAACGATTTTTGACTATTAAAATACATTTAATTTAAAATCTGAATACACAGTAATTTATATACATTAATATTGTAGCGTGACAGAAAATCCACTACATTTTAAGTCATGTGAAATCATAAAGTTTAATTACACCAACAAATGTTATAATAATATTGAATGACATTTAAATAAATCAGAGGAATGAACCACAATAAAATAAAAATCCTCACTACATTATATATAAAAACCACTGTTTTAAAAACCAAAGAAAGTATCGAAGCAACTCATCAAATCATAGTATAATACCAGTAAGTTACCCAGGAAGCTCAGAGCAGTAAACCAGTTATATAAGACCATATCAAAGAAAAAAGAGACTCAATTAAAGGGTGGTGAATACCAAAATACCCCAAAAACAAGAAGAGGGAAGAATAAAGTTTGTGAACAGGAAGAAAACAATACCCTGAAACCTGTATAGAAGAATAAAGTCAGTTCAGTGAATAAATTAAATACTCCAAACTAAACCTCAGTCGTGATAACACCAAGTACCTTGGTTTACCCAAGAACGGAAGGAAGACCAGAAGAGTGAAGACTAGACGAGGGACAAGAATGAAGACTAGAAGAGGGACAAGATTGAATACCAGAAGGAAGATACGAAGAAGGACAAGAAAGAAGACAGGAGGAGAGGAAGAAATAGTATGAAAGAAACACCGTTATAAAACCTATTATTATATAAACTACTATCAATCCCCAACCCACAAAAACTATGCAAAAGAAAGTATAACATACCCAAAATCTTATAAAATGTAATTATTGAGAAAACTAAAGTGCTGTATAGCATTATAAGAAGTGCACCGACTAAAGCTATTGTGTAATAAAGAAAATAAACTAGTCTTAACGGTCCATGATTACTAAAGGTCTGGTCTGAGATAATAAGACTCAAAATATCAGAACCAACAGTGAAAGTGAATTTGTGTAAGTGTTGTTTTTTAAAAAAATGCAATAAACTTAAAGTTGGTGATACTATAACTTAGTAGTATGCTATATCACAACTTTAAAATCTAATAATAAACAGCATAATAACATAATAAAATGGAAGGTTTCCAGTATTTTATTATTTTAATGTAAATCTTTATTTACAAGACATTTGTAAAAAATGATAATAAATAGAGTATGGGAGTTAATGTTTACTGATGTAGGGGATCACAATAATAATGGTTTAAACCAGAAAGGACTGGTACTAATATAATATGAATAAGTGTAACATGTTTAGACAGACTGTTATTTCACAGTCCTAAAATCAATGTGTTAAATAAATGTATTTGTAAGGTTTATTAGAAAATAAGATTTATGTTATGTGTTTTAAAAGAATTATGTTTGATAAATAATAACCTACATATCAGTAATAATGTTCTAATAGGTATGCTATGTTAGCTCAAAAATAGTTAAAAGATATATGTTCAAACCATATCTGCAATATGTTCAATTGTGCAGATTGCTAAACCATGTTCATAATTATTTATTTTAAATATGTAGTGTTAATTAACTACTACACAACACAATAAGTTATAAATCATGTTATTTTCATATAATTGTAATTATGTAAAGTCAGAGGAGGAATTAAGTTTAAATTATTTGAGAAAGAAAGAAATATAAAATTCTAAAATCTAGGCCATTTGGTGAAATCAGGGAACCAAAATAAAATAAATCCTTATAAATCCTGTAAACTACCAAGATTTATATAAGATAACACAATTAACCACTACTAGGAATGATCCTATGAATTAAAATGATAATAAGGAAATATACCTTAACATTTTGTAAATTGTCAAAATATATAAATTAATTAATTTTAAAGAGCAATGTCAAATTTACAGATTAACACAAAAAACCAGTTCAAAGGTGTAATTTATATGTATTTAAGGAAAGGAAGAGGAATATGACTAATTAAAATTTATTATAATAGTATTAATAATATTTAAATGGAGGGGATTTTGTATAAAGACGGAAATCCAATTTTGAGCCTATATTTCCATAAAGTAAAGAAATTTGTTAATTTCCACAAAATACCTACAGATATAGACTATAATACATCAATTTAAAGGGAATGAGATGATTAAACCAATAATAAGGTTAATAATTCATAAAAGTGAGGAATAAAATAGATAAATTCCATACATAATGTAATATTTTATCATATGTATGGGAAGTCGAAAAATGTAACAATACTTTTTCAAAGATTAACTGGGCCAGATTTATGACCAAGTCATTAGTCTTTTGTTGAATATCAAGCTGGACAGTTGGGTAAAAGAACGTTTCTTTAAAATCGAGAAAGATGGTACTAGCGTTTAGCCACTGAAATCAGTGAACGAGAGTTAAACGGTTTAGACACTTTTTAAAGCTAAAGCTGTTCATACATTCACGACAATAGTGAAAACAAATACTTAACTACATAATACGAGTGATAGAAACAAGTAAAACACTATATTTCAACTGATTTATTCTGCAAATCCTAACCAATAACTTGAGAACTTAACCGTAGAAGTTGAACACATAGAAAATAAACTAACTAACGCAAGTTTACACAGAACACTTCACCAGAATACAACAAATAGATTAACAGACATATTACACCAGTGCGGGGACATTTTAGACCTTGACGAAGGTAATTTTGTCGTGATTTTGGGACATGCCGAGTTCACATTAACTACCCCAGAACTAGTAGCGGCCATCTTTTAATTCTACAGAGCCGGCCTTCTTTATCCGGCAGTGACGTCATCGTCTGCGTATGGTACGACAACGATCATACACATTACATATTAGAATTATTTAAATTTTATTGAATAATAATTATTGTATTTGTGTTAATTGTTAATGTTATACTTTCTCGTCACCCTTCTCTGACTATTAATTCTAATCGCTCAAAGAACCTGTCTTATAATATATTAAATATCATAAATTTTGTTCTGTATGACACAATCGATAATTCCCGAGACAGAGTCGATAATTGCTCTCCATCGATAAAATATCGATTATTTATTTAAAATTGTCAATAAATCTTTATATTTCCATTATTTTGTATCTGTACTTATTTCACAGGGTAATTTAAGGGTATTTATAAGGCTGAAGGAATTAAGTGAGAAGAACATATTCTATTTTGAACAAGATATTGGACCAGTCAGAAAAGTCGCCAATCGATTATTACCTGGAGTTAATCTATTTAACTCCAGACTTGGTGCAAATCTTCAAGAAGTGCTCGACGGTCAATAAATACCTACCTGTTATTAAAATTTTACCAGAACCTTTTAAAAAACAGATTTATCTCTTATACATACCTCTATAAACATAAACAAAATTATTTTATTTTTTGAAAATTCTATAATTAGTGAATTTTCCGTATACATTTTATTCTTTTGTAACGACCGGCATACAGCGGTCTGGTGACCAAGTGGCTAGCCCAAATAGTGGGGCTTGAAAGGATTACAGCCATACAAAAGGGTCTTCTTACAAAGTGGCTTCCATCGCGGGGCTTGATGAAACGACAAGGAGAATTAATTAGAACCCAACAAGGGTCCAATGATGACACAAATATTGTTTGATTCGTTACAGACACAGATGAACACGTTTCAGGTAAACATAGAAAACTAACATTACATGGCCAAACACTTAGAATACTGACAAAAAACTGAGGTGCACAACTGAGAGAGACCACATGTTACACGAACATTCACAAATAGACGCACAATTACAACAACCTTTACACAGACTAGAAATGAATGGTACTAGACTTGTCAAGAAAATGACTTCCGTATACTACGTATTGTAGAATATGAACGAACTGACACAGAGTCCAAGTGTTATGGTGATTAAAATAACAAACCAATAGGACTTGTGGAAAAATATGGAATCTGTGAATACGTAACACAAAAATATTGGGATAAGCAAAATTAAAGTTTCAGAGAAATTGTCATGGCACGGTTTTGATTCACGTAACTAAGTACAAGAAGGACTCTATTTTTCTCAAATTTCAGTTCTTTTAATTATGAAAATATGGAACAATATATTAAAAATATAAAGTTATAAATATATATAACTTTAATAGTTATTAAACGTTTTTGTATTATTCAAAATCTGTTCTATGAAACAATTGCTGCAAATACTGTACTTATATTTTTGTAAAACGCCTATCTAATTCTTTAGAATATTATACAGTACTGATGAATTTGATAATATTTTATAAAGTTTTCTGTCTTCCACACGTTTTTATAAATCTCAGAACATATGAACATCCGACGTAGTAGTATGATTCACATTGTGTGCTCTCAACAGATATTTTGTCAAAACGTAATTTCTCTAATACTAGGGTTTGTTATAAACATTATTTATGCTGCTTACTTTTATATAATAAGAACACTTATTCTTTGTCCCCATTGGGTAGTGTAAAAGGTAGATTGTACAATAAATTTCCAGGCCACCTGTCATTGTGTTCACGTATATGCTAGACCCGATTTCCGTACGTGAATAAAAGTTTCCATATATATTTACTGTGGTAGACTTATGTGGTCATGTAGGTCACCGTTTATATTGTATGAGTTTTTCAACAGCTACAAGAGAAATTTATTGCAAGCACTTTTGATACGATCACGTAACTTGCATTCACTCTACATATTGTTAACTATTGATTTTGATAATAGTTACAATCGTCAGTTTACCTCACGAACGTTTCATTGTTTCTGAAATCTCAATGACCTTGTCTTCAAACTGCAGTCTTTCTTGACTTTGTATTTAGCTACTTTAAACAAGACTCATACGTTAATAGTTCGTTCGAAACTTTAACTGAATATAAAGCAAGGTATAAAGAAAACAATAATCTGGGAACTTACATGACATACGTAATACATTCGTACTTTCATTAGCTTACAAAGAACGCTTTGTAATTAATAATGCGTTTAATACTAAAAATGCTGATACTGTTAAAAAAACTTTACCAATAATAGTTGTTGTAGGCCTTTACCACTATTCAGTGCCAGTTTTCCACTATTTATCATCATCACCAGTGAATCTGTCCTAAGACAGGTTTCAGCTGAATTGTACTCTCTACATTGTTCTATCCTGTGTCGCTTTCTTCAGTTGGCCATAAATCACGTCTTCAATTTCTTCGCATGTTAAGTCTCCCACACATCATATCTTATTCGCCCTTGCTCTCTCCTAACTTCTATCTTTCTTTCTATTAGTAAATTCTGTAGACTATGTTTATCACCAACCTAGTTTTCTTTTTTCTTTTTATGGTTCTTATAATGTTTCCTTCTTAATTTATTCACATAAGCATTCAGCTAATCTTTTACAATTTTTGTTACAAGTACATTTCAAATCTTTATACGTATTTTCTTTCATTGTTTTCAATCGTCCATGTTTTCCACGCACACATTAGAATGCTCCGTATGAAACCCTTTTTGTAAATCTCTTCTATATTTACCCAACATTTGCTCTTGTAACCAAGCAATTCCTTACTCTATTAAACGCTCTCTTTATAAGTCCAATTCTATATCTAACATCCTCTGTACAACTTCCATTTCAAGTGATTATACTACTAAGATATTTGAATGAATCTACTAGTTCCATCCTTTGATTGTCTAACATCACATTAACCTCATATTTTTTTAAAACGTTTTTCTCCACTGGCTGTGGTGTCTGTCTGTCCGGTGGAATCTTGCGACTGATTTTTGACTACCTTCCAGACTAGCTAGAGCTTTGAAATTTGGCACACTTATGTATCTCCGATGACAATACAATAAGCCATTAAAAAAATTGAGAAAATTGTGAATTTTGCAAAATTGTGAAACTTTAAAATTTTTTCTCACCTATGTATCTCATTATTACAATAATCCACTGATGAAAATGTAAAATCAATTTTAATAAACAAATCAAGAAAATTGTCAATTTTGCAAAATTATGAAAATTTGAAATTGTGCACACTTTGTCATTTTGAAACCACTTTCAACAAAGTATCAATCTACTCACTGAAAACACAATTCAAAATGTAATATAAAACTTCACACATCAAAACAATAACAGTAAACAATATTTCTGCAGTAGTACACACGTTTTTCAGCTGTTTAACAAGTGTACCAACATTGGAAAAAAACATTATAGAGGTATAAATAAGCGTGAATGTATAAAAGACACTATTTACATTTTGCGTTACTATGGAAACAAAAATCAACGCTATATTGAGTCAAACAAAAAAATATTAAAAATACATATAGTTATCCGATTTTCATGATTTTTATACCATTTTATTCAGAAAAGTGTCAAGAAAAATGTAAATATAAAAACGCAATTTGCTAGCATATAAAACAAAAGTGTATGCTAGTGTTTGTTAAGTGAAACAAAAGTGTATGCTAGTGTAATATTACCGTATTCTGAAAGATGCCTAAATCGCGTGTTCGTGCACTTGTGTGGTTACAAAGGACAGTTGTGCTTTAAGTACTTCTTTGTAAGAGCCGCTTCTTTGTAATGATGAAGGAGACGGCGACTCAAAAGAAGCGACGATTGGAGAAGAAGCGACAACACTATCGGCTCAAGCGTTCGCAAGGAACGGCTGAAGTTAAATTAAAGCGACTTGTAAATCGTAAAAAACGCGTGTCACAAGCTCGTGCTATTGAAACCGACGACCAACACGCTTATCGTCTTGCTAAAGATCGAGAACGCAAATCACAAGCTCGTGCTATTGAAACTAAAGACCAACGCGCTTATCGTCTTGCTAAAGATCGAGAATACACTTCTCAAGCTCGTGCGATGGAAAATGACGATCAACGCGCTTCTCGACGCGAAAGAGATAGAGTATACACCTCTCAAATTTTGTATACTTATGCATTAGCCCTATGGGGTAAATCCCCACGGGTTATAAATATATAGTCTATCTATCTATCTATCTCTCTCTCTCTCTCGTTCCAGCACTCCAGAACATATTTGTCGAGCACATTTGCAGGACTCAGAGACTAAAAATGATAAAATAATATATAGTTAAAAAAAATTTGAAAAACCGTTTTATAATGGACTAAAAATATCAGAATAATTGTATTTTTGAAATACTTAAAACACCTGAGACCAAATATCAGCTACAATGGAAAACGTGGCGCGCATTTCAGAAAATACGATCGTTACTCATATCATAAGGTTTAATGGAATTCAGTAATTGTTTCTCTAATAATATATTCAGAGGTATGAGTTTGAAAATAGAAGTAATTCATGAAAATACTTGAATACATGGTAATACTTGAAACAACTGAGACCAAATAACAAATACACTGTACTCACCGTCTATGGCTTTTTTCCTTGATGTTTTTTCCAGTTTACATGTTTCAAGGCGCTTGCCTCATCATCAGAACTTATAAAATCAATCTATGTCATAAATAATGACATTTGTCAAAATATTAAAAACACAATACGGCAATTAAACTATGTACATAAATTCGCTTTAAAAATGTTCGGTGTGCCTTGCAAGACAACACGCGCCGTACTCTTGGAAAAAAGCCAAGAGGTGAAAAAACATCAAGGAAAAAAGCCATAGACGGTGAGTACAGTGTATTTGGTTAACAAACACGTGGCTTGGGACTACATTAGGATTTATTCCATTTAAACCAAATAACAGCTAATACAATGAAAAACAATGACCAACCTAGTTTTCTTTTTTCTTTTTATGGTTCTTATAATGTTTCCTTCTTAATTTATTCTCATAAGCATTCAACTAATCTTTTACAATTTTTGTTACAACTACATTTCAAATTTGTATACGTATTTTCTTTCATTGTTTCCAATCGTCCATGTTTTCCACGCACACATTACAATGCTCCGTATGAAACGCTTTGTAAATCTCTTCTATATTTACACAACATTTGCTCTTGTAACCAAGCAATTCCTTACTCTACTAAACGCTCTCTTTATAAGTCCAATTCTATTTCTAACATCCGCTGTACAACTTCCATTTCAAGTGATTATACTACTAAGATATTTGAATGAATCTACTAGTTCCATCCCTTGATTGTCTAGCATCACATTAACCTCATCTTTTTTTCTCTAACGATTCCCATTAGTTTAGTTTTGGTACATATTAATATTTACCCCCAAAACGTATCCTATTACAACTGTCCTATTCATTATTTTTTGTAAGTCTTCTTTACTGATCCCTAGAAATTACCTGATCATCTGCATATATAATCAACGTACTCCTTTTCCCTCCATTCGTTTTACAGTTTTATTCATTAACTTCTCGCTGTAAGTACTAAGAAGTGTTTAATACGTTCAACAGCCTAATCTTACTCCTCTCCCAATCGTATCCACTGTGCATACTATATCATGAAACAAAGAAAGTTTGATTTTACCAGTGATATCAATAGAAGGTGGTTGTCAAACGAATAAAGCGTATAAATAAATTTGTAATGGAATATTATGAAATTCGATGCCTGATATTAAATAGAATACTTTTCAAATTCAGTACTTCCAACAAAATTTTAAAAAGTGAGACTTTAACCAAACGATTTGATAAAAATGTACGTGGAACTAAATAGAACGTATACGTGTTGAACTATAGTCGTTCATGCCCCCCCCCTCTAAGCGTGTGTAACAGAACAGAATCTTATGACGACTAGTAATTCTAAATGCAGGAAGGCTGCAATCAGCTTTGAAATTTTTCGCTGGAACAGAATATAGTCGTGCTCCAAGGTATCTACTAAATTACAAATTCTCTTATATTGTAATTGAATAAAAGGGTGTTTAGATTCCGTCTATATAACCTTATTCTTTAATTTTAAAAATATTAAATTTTAATTTGAAATATATAATTTTGTGTTGAAAGAAATTAAGTATACGTAATTTAGGATTTCAGTAGATATACATTCACTCTAAGTAATAAAGTCTCCTTTTCAGATTCTACTTTCATTATGTAAGATGGATCAAAGACAATAAAATTAATTTTATGCTGTATCTTGACAGCATACCATGTTGTGAGACATCGTTAGTGTGTAGGCCGCGAGTCTCATTATCAACAGCTACATACACTGGGTGAGTTGTATGTACATACAGTTAGCCGGGTAAATGTAAAACCGCGATTACTCGATCTACATCCTCCTTATCCTACAGATGGGATATTGTAAACATGATGGTATGATGGTAATCTACTGTAAAAAATTAATTTACATATAAATGTTATGGAAAGCCTTGCACAATATCAGAATTTTGAGACTACAATCTATCAAAATTTAAATCAAAATTTGTAGAGTTTGGGGTAATAGTAGAACCACAGAACTAAAGTTGAGATAAAGTAAATTAAAGTTGAGTTAGAAACTTAATTTGCGTACAGTCAATACAGATGTCACCATATTACAATTAAATGGTTATAAGAAGTTTGTAAATTATACTATAATAGTAGATGTAGAGAAGATTCTAGGCTAGCAAGCAATTGAATGCTGGTTCTAGTGATGAGTGGTTTGATGGATTACGAGATTGCAATTTGTCAGAAATTCTAATCGTGTATTAAAATGATATAAAGGAAAAATGAAAAAGTTGTGATATTTGCATCAAATTATGTACAAATATTACTTATTATATTTATACATATCCCCACGAAGGTATAAAACTATCATAATTAATTTACATCCCACTCTACAAAACTTCCTTTACACGCCTGTAGAGTTTAGTGTGAATTTAATTCTTATTAAATAATTATTATTTTTATTAAGTTGATTTACTTTTTAAAGACACCTGGATAATTCTGACATTCAATTAACTTGAAGGTAGTTTTAATTTTATTGGGAAAGTTACAAGTAATCAGTATACTCAAACTGCATGCTTTTTCAATATAATTTTAAATGGAACATACTATCTACTATTCTAGTAACTAAATTAAGTTCTGAAAAACATAAAATTTAATTACTGGGTTATTACATGACAAATTATTAGACAATTCTCTTTCAAACAGTTTAGAATATAAAATAATTAGTACGATTGATAATCTAAGACGTATCATAGTTATTGAAAGAAATATGTGTATACTAGACCTAACGTTTACGTTTTTACCTTCGCATATGATAGAAAAAGTATAGCAATTTGGATTTCTAGACCAAAACCTTAAGCCTGCTGAATTTATCACAGGTCTGCCACATACAGTACGTTAGGAGTCGGATTTGCTTCCACGTGATGTTCATGTCACCAGTATTAGTATTCAATTACTCCTATAGGTTAATTAATACTTATATAATAAAAAAAAGAATTTACAACTGATTTACATAAACCTAATTATTGTCCCATGCATCCAGTTGTTTCTTATGTAACTGCAACTGTATATAAAAATCTGCAAAATCTTAATGCATTACTTCCAAAATATATTAACTTCAACCCAAAGTATGCTATTAAAAATTCTCTATAGTTGGTTAGTAATATAAAAAATGTACATTTACCACTGAATGCAAAACTAGTTTCATTTGATGTTAAGAATTTATTTCCGTCTATACCTGTAGATGTTCTGCCGTCCTGTAGATGTTCTATCTGTTCCTCATATATACAAAATAGTTTAACTTTAAATAGTGATCAGAAAAGTGGTGTACCTATGGGCTCTCCTTTATCACCTTTATTAAGTGAAATCTTTTTGACATTTTTGGAAGAAAGCATTTTTACATCGAATAACCCAACATAAAATATGTTTTTCATTGGGCAAGAGATGTTGACGATAAATTTGGTATCTGGACGGGAACGGGGTTTGTATTTGGTCTCCATATGCTCATAGATTATATTAATTCTTCTTTATACTACTGTGCAATTTACACTTGAAACAGAAAATATGAAAAGTTTCAATTTTCTGAATCTCACCATTACTAGGTCACAAAATAATCTTAGTTTTCAGATATATAGGAAACCTACTTTTACAGATACCGTAATACATAAACAATCACTAACGTCATGGCACATATAATTAAGCAGTTTTCATGAAATGGTTAATCGTCTCCAAAGAAAATTTTAATGAAGAAGTTGATATTATAGAAACCATAGAAGAATAATAAACTCTTTAATTAAAAAAAAAAACAGAAGAAAATTATTTCTAAAAATTTTATTCCATCAGGGTAACAAAAATTTCATGTAACAAATTACATTCCGTTTGTAACATGATTGGATCAATAACAGTTTCAAAAAGCATGGTCTTAACATGATATCAGTATACAAACGTAATCTTTTTTCATTACTAGTAAACAATAAAGAAAAGCCAAACATACTCGATAAAAATGGAGTTTATAAAATACACTGTGCACAATGCGATGCTATTTATATAGGAAAATGTGGCTGTGCTACGAAATATCGCATTTCTTAACATAAGAAAGCGATTTTAACTAATACAGCCAATACAGGTTTTACAGATCATTGCTTACAACACAACCACTTCATATATACAGAAAACATAACACAACTGCACAACATACAAAAAGGTAAAAAAATTGATTTATTAGAAATTCTATAAATTAGAAAAGCAATCAAAAGTAACAAAAATTAAAAAAAATAAACAAACTGAATTCCGTATCACCGTTATTAAAAGTTGTTATTTAGTTTAGTTAATTTTTATATTTTGCCTTCCAATTATAGGCTACTTACTTTTCACAAACACTATACCTTCAATTAGTAGTTCCTTCACCCCTCCATCATACACACCCCACACACATGTCCGGGTACACACTCTAAACCAAAGTTCACCACCCGTACACTCTTTGTTTAGTTATTCCTTTATCTCTTTGAGAACATTTTTTTATTGTTGTATTTGAGATAAATCTTTTAGAATAGTTTAATAAGCTGAAACAGTTGTCAGAGGTAAATAATAAACTGTGAAACTTGGCAAGTGTTGTTATATTTTGTTGAATTTATTTTTATTTAATTTCAGATAGTAAAAGCAATTTTAATACTACCACATACAGAGATTTCTTAATGGTGGGTTTCTTAATTAATACATAAAAATTATTATTAGTAAAAATAGGTGTTGTTTTGCATTAGTCAGATACGAGAAATCACTGGTTTCTTGATACTTAATACAATTATTATTTAATAAATTTGTTTTTAAATCTATTTCAGCGTGTAATAAAATGTAACAGAATATTTATAATTAAATTCCTTGAAAACTGCTTTCAGTAAATAGAACTCAGAGAGGATTCTTTTATTTTATAGATCTGTTATCTTCATTTTCAACAATAGTTTACATTTTTCTACTTAAACGCATACCAAAGACATTGTGAAAATTTTAAATTTTCAAGTTACATGAATTCCGACAACTCTTTCTACAGTATTTAGTGTAAGCCTACCTCAAGTTTGTGTCTACACGTATATCATATATGTGTAAGGAAATAGCTAAAAGGTGATGATGTGTACTTAGTTATTGCTAAGTATCTTACATCGGACTTCTTCAATTGTTACAACTGTAATCAACACATACTATAAATGGGTGGTGGTTTTTAAATGCACAAATGAGTTACATTTGAAATTTAAGGCAGACTATCTACCTTAAAATAAAATATTACCGCTATTCAAAATAGCATTAAAATGAACATAATATAAAAGTCAATATGAATTATAAATTACTTACTTTCCTAGAATTCCGTCGGTCTGGGCAGCACGAGACAATTCACTACACGGTTAAGGTTGTTGTCGTTCTTTACTTGTATTCGACAAACGCCTAGGCGGGTAGACAAATTATAATTTATATTCACCTTTGTGTTATATTTACTTGTTTCATTTAGTGTTACTTCTAATTATTATAACTAGTATTTTAAGGTAGATAATTTGGTTTAAAATGCAAATTGTCATTGCCGAATCTGAAGACAATTTACAATGATTAAAAAGTTGTGTTGACGTCAATTGTAACTATAGCTAAAGTCCAGAGGAATACAACTATTCATATGGTGTACATGTGTAGCAAATTCTATCCAATATCCTTCTCTGCCTGCTCTGCATTGTCATTCACATGGCTAGTTAGCATCACTCCTATTCTGCAGTATTTCAGACTTCAGAGATTCTACTGTCCTAAGAGTCTGTCTTAAGAGTCTGTCTTCGGAACACGATAAATATTGATGCTTTGACGTCTCTAGGCATCTGTACCTACTCACTCACCAACTGGCGGAAATGTAAGTTCCAGACCAAATGTTCCTCTTTCCAGGCAAAATGTTCTTCACCAGTTGCTTTAAAATGCTACTTTCTTTAATAGTATTCAGATTAACAAAAGCAAGAAACACATTTGTATTAGCCCCAGAGCTTAGATGTGAAATGACATTATGTTATTAATATGACGATTGCTAATATGACCTTCTGAAATTTTGGTTCTCCGATCGTTGGATGTGACAGTTTACGAGCATGCTTCCTGATAATTTTGAGAATACTACGGAAATCTACAGTATAGCATATAGTTGTCTGTAGATAAGTGATATTACAATTGTAACAGCTCTTCTGTTCCCAAATTGTACTGTTTTCATACTACCCTGATTAAGTGACACACACATTACAATATTTTGTTTTAAACTTTCCATACGTGACTGTGAACACACCTGTACATTCAGTTGTCTTATTTTTCGAGCCGTTGATTGGTTGTGTGTATGTATACATTTGTATTTTTTTTACAATATTTAGTAATAAAACAATTGAATAATAATAAACTACGTTTACAGAAGATCACATTTGTGTAGGTTAGGGTAAAATATATTTCAATTAAGATCATACCTTGACACACATTACAATTATCACAATACTAAGGAGCTGTAAGCAGTATCTGTAGTAGTGTCACAGGTCACTGATTTCAAGCATACAGTGTCATATTCACTGAGATGTAAGCACACAGCCGATTTCATTTTGTAATTTTTGCATCATTTACTTCAGTTCACAGTATCACTATTGTATAATCAATTTGTTTTCCCTTTCTCAACAACTTGAATGAGAGTTAGTATCAACAACTTGAGTTAGTATCAGTAAACTTTGATGGCATTTACAGTAGTTTCGTCATTCAAATGTTGCTTAATCTAGTTAATTAACTTCCATGTGTATTCAGTATTAAAAGCAATTGCATACATTTAAAAAGAATGCTTATTAACTATATTCTATTCTATTTTTGTCTTAAATGCAAGTTTTTTTATTTTTGCAAGGTTTTGTGAAAGTGGAGTATGTTGCTAAATGCCTATAAGTAGGCCTATATATTAAATTTTATGTGTGTGTGTGTGTGTGTGTGTGTATACATATATATTATAACGACTTCTCGAGTCGTACTCTATTAATTCGACTCCGCCTGCGTTATTTTCTAATGTCCAAAATTTCGTATATTTTCCCGCTAACCTTCGTTCTCGTGAACTTACCAGTACCCGCCTCAACACCGCCTTCTTCCTTCTTACCTGATATAAATTAAGCTTTGTTTTCCCGATTTAGGAGCCAAATTGTTTATACTAAAAACAATTAAAATTTTCTCTTCACAATTTCTTTCTTCTTTAAGGAAACAGTATAACTTACCGCGATGTCTTAGTTGAATTCGAAATTCGCTCTTTAGCGGCAGTGTTATCAACCTTTATTTTTGGTAAAAAATTTCCACCAGTGCTATATTAAAGAGATCAATACATCAATATTATCAAATGAAACAATAAACAGGTATTAATCCTCAGTACTGGTTTATTGGATAGCGGTTCTGCCTTTTTATCTTTTAATACAAAAAATTATTATAAAATTTAAATTTGTGCTCCAGCTCTGATTGATTTCTAACTCAGCGGTTGGGTATGTTGGGTCGGCTGGCAAAAACAACATTCATCGTTTGTCGAAATTTATTTTACAATGGTTATTCAGTCAAAGTTCTTTGGATTACAGCAAAAGTTAACAAAATGATTCGAGAAAGTAAAAACCTTTACATAAATCTCAATTAAATGTTATATATTTTCTTTAAATATATACTCTTAGTATCTAAAGTAAGTGTTAGTTCAACTCGTGAATAGAGGTTAAGATTTTATTTTTCGAAATATTGTTTTCTATTTCCAAAAAGTGTTATTATCCTACTTGAACAGTTTTAAAAATATAAATTAATTGACGTATAATGAAGAAATTTGTGTTAGTGGTTGAAATCACAATCAGAATGATCAATATTGCATACCACTATATAAAAATTATTCCGATTAGCGCTTTCAAGCTTCACAGCTCATCGTCAGATCAGGAATAGACAGAAAATATTTAATACCCAACCCTTCACCCCTCTCCGCCACCCTGCTCACCCACAACAAACTAAAAATTAATGACCCTTCCCCACCCCCTAAACTCTGTCTCACCATCTGTACAGTTACATATTTTTCTAGTAAATTCCTTGTGTTTCAGTGTGTGTGTGTGTGTGTGTGTGTGTGTGTGTGTGTGTGTGCATCCTTTTAACTACCCTCTTCCTCTCCACACACGTGGGTCAGTCACACACCCTTATTTTAAAACAACCAATTAGTACTATGAAATACAATTCTTAATCTTATCTATCTGCCCTCTCTCATTTACTTCTTAATCATGTTATAAAATATTTCTTCATTATCAAATTTAATTTTAATATTAATTAAATTGTCTAACCCTTTTTCTCTTTCTTTCAATATTTCTAACTCCTCTCTAAGCTTCCTTTCAACTGTGTTATTTACTACTTTTACAATTTCGTATTCTTCCAAAGGATTAACAAACTTGTGGTTGTCTTCTATGAAATGTCTTGCATATAACGAATTGGTTGTTCTATTACCTTCTCCACGTTTGTGGTCAGACAACCTGCATGCGAATTTTCGTCCTGTCTCCCCTAGGTACACTTTGTTGCAGTCTTTACATTTTAATTTATAAATTCCGCTTTTCTGTAGTACTGGAATTTTTTCTATATTCTTATTCCTTATCTTATCAAATACCGTTTCACATTTTTTAATAGCTATATCTACTCCATATTTATTAAAACATTTTATAATTTTTCTAGTATGTGAACCTATGTATGTCAATGACCCTGCATAATTCTTTTGTTCTGGTTCTATTTTAGCTTTTTGTATGTTGACCCTTTTCATAACTTTATCCACTATGTTGGTGCTATAATTATTATTCCTTACAATTCCCTTTATCGTTTTTAACTCCCTATCTTTTGATTCGGTCTCTTTAAAACACTTCTGAGCTCTGTAACAAAAGGAATTGATTGCCGCCATTTTATATCTGTATGGGTGGTACGACTCTCTTGGTATAATTACATCAGAATACGACTCTTTCCTAAATATCCCAAACTGTAGTTTCTCATTATCTTTAATTTCTATGTTTAAATCTAAGTAATTTATTTACTTCCACTAAATATAAGCAATTAATAACTTCCACTAAGTATAAAGACAATATAAAATTATGGTCTAGATACGTTGATGATGTATTAGTAGTTTGGGAAGGAAGCATAGAAGAAGTGCATGAGTTTATAAAGGAGGTAAATAATAAGGATAAAAACTTGCAATTTAAGGAAGAGATAGGAGGTAAGCAAATAAATTACTTAGATTTAAACATAGAAATTAAAGATAATGAGAAACTACAGTTTGGGATATTTAGGAAAGAGTCGTATTCTGATATAATTATACCAAGAGAGTCGTACCACCCATACAGATATAAAATGGCGGCAATCAATTCCTTTTGTTACAGAGCTCAGAAGTGTTTTAAAGAGACCGAATCAAAAGATAGGGAGTTAAAAACGATAAAGGGAATTGTAAGGAATAATAATTATAGCACCAACATAGTGGATAAAGTTATGAAAAGGGTCAACATACAAAAAGCTAAAATAGAACCAGAACAAAAGAATTATGCAGGGTCATTGACATACATAGGTTCACATACTAGAAAAATTATAAAATGTTTTAATAAATATGGAGTAGATATAGCTATTAAAAAATGTGAAACGGTATTTGATAAGATAAGGAATAAGAATATAGAAAAAATTCCAGTACTACAGAAAAGCGGAATTTATAAATTAAAATGTAAAGACTGCAACAAAGTGTACCTAGGGGAGACAGGACGAAAATTCGCATGCAGGTTGTCTGACCACAAACGTGGAGAAGGTAATAGAACAACCAATTCGTTATATGCAAGACATTTCATAGAAGACAACCACAAGTTTGTTAATCCTTTGGAAGAATACGAAATTGTAAAAGTAGTAAATAACACAGTTGAAAGGAAGCTTAGAGAGGAGTTAGAAATATTGAAAGAAAGAGAAAAAGGGTTAGACAATTTAATTAATATTAAAATTAAATTTGATAATGAAGAAATATTTTATAACATGATTAAGAAGTAAATGAGAGAGGGCAGATAGATAAGATTAAGAATTGTATTTCATAGTACTAATTGGTTGTTTTAAAATAAGGGTGTGTGACTGACCCACGTGTGTGGAGAGGAAGAGGGTAGTTAAAAGGATGCACACACACACACACACACACACACACACACACACACACACTGAAACACAAGGAATTTACTAGAAAAATATGTAACTGTACAGATGGTGAGACAGAGTTTAGGGGATGGGGAAGGGTCATTAATTTTTAGTTTGTTGTGGGTGAGCAGGGTGGGGGAGAGGGGTGAAGGGTTGGGTATTAAATATTTTCTGTCTATTCCTGATCTGACGATGAGCTGTGAAGCTTGAAAGCGCTAATCGGAATAATTTTTATATAGTGGTATGCAATATTGATCATTCTGATTATAAATTAATTATTAAACGTTATTCAGTGGATGAGTGTCTGAACCAAGTTTAATATTTAGTGCAAAAGCGTCAGAGTGTAGTGAAATAAGTTTTTTCGATTTTTTGTTAATTAGCTCAGTTTATACTTTACGTTTTCCTGTTCATCTGATATTTTATTTTCTTGTAGGGTTTATGGTTGTGGCTTCCTTCTTTTCTTTCTTTTTTCTTTAATTTATTAGTTTTTTTATTTTTTCTTCTGTATTTCATAAATTTTGTTTAATTTGATCTGGTTAATATGTTCGGCCAATCTTGGTGTTCATTTTAATCCTTTATAATGTTGTTAGTCCATTTAAGTTATACTTTTATTGAGTTAATTGGAGCTGAAATTATTTCTTATCTGCTCTCTTCTGAAGCTAATAATGAACTGTTAAAATATTTGTAACGGTTTTTTGGTTCTAGGCTTCAAGCCTACCCTTCTCATTGGTTGAGAAATTTTGTGCCCATTGTTAGCCATAGCTTATAATTTTTACACAAAATGATCAAATGTATTCTAATTCAGATAATTTGCTTATAATTCTATTAATACTCATGTTATTAGCACTATTGAACAGCATTTCTGTTATAGATTATTTTGAAATCAAACATGACTAGGTTCTATTCAGTATTTGCTGATTTAGTATTTTGACAATTTTTTTTTATACTTATTTAGTTTAAAATTGTGTTTTTGAACGTTCTTTGTGTTTTAAAGTTCCCTATTTAAATATATTATGTTTACCCAACCTTTGCCCTCACTTAATGTTGTTATTTTATTACAATTTACAATTATTTCATATTTGTTCTAGGCCTACACTGGCCTACAATGGTTGATAGCTATTATAATTTAGTTTTGTCCTTTTTCCTATGTTCTTATTAAATTTTTTTAGTTACATACAATTAGAATAAATTTTTGCATATTGTTTTATGACTAGTGGTCCTTTTCAAACAGATTATTACCTTTTAAACCTAGGTCTGATAAATTAACATTCAACATTTTAGGATTTTACCATCCTTCCAATACATATTACTATTGCCCTGAGTATTATTTTTATAATTCAACATAACATATCTTATAGCTAAAATTCTTGTAAAACAAATAACGTTTTCAGTGTTTTATGACACTCCTACTACAATCTACTATTCTTTTATAACATAACTTTAATAACTTAGCATACATCTTTTGATGCCTAATATTCTTTTAGAACATGTAACTGTTTAGGTTTTGATTATACCTTTAATCTTATCCGTTATCCTTTCAGGACTATAACCTTTATAACTTAACATCTTATAACTAACATTTCTTTATAACATATAATTATTATTTTATATTTAAACATGACTTCTTATTCTATACTACTTTATGGTGTTTTATCTCTTTCAAAATTTATTACTATTGCTGAATACACACCTATGGTATTTTAACATATTGTTTTTCATAAACATATGTCTTTTACACATTTCACTATTATTGTAGTAACTGACATTTTTTCAGTTAATAATATAGATTTTTCTATACAATTTTCTTACACTTGCATTTGAGCTGCTTTCCTTATATAGTGTTCATTACTTTATTGTTTTTCTCAGTATACACTGTTATTTGGTTCAGCAAGATGCATTAATTATTATTCACTATATTGGTTACTATGACCATCACTAATTGTCATTTAATGTTGCTCACTTATTGTTTTTCACTCACTCCCTACCTACTTCATGCACTCTTGGTTCTATTTTGTCTTATGTTGTGATTATTATACTATCACTACCACTGTTTACTCTTTATACACTTGTGTATTATTGTTTGTGTTTACTGTTCATTTTATTCACCATATGAATCATTAATATTCACTCTACCTTTAGATCTTACTTATTCTTACATTAAGTTACATCATATCTTACTTGTGGTTTTGTACCTTCAAGTTTAATCATTTATTTCTTAGTTACTATTAATTGTATGACATGTTTATCGTAACGTAATCTATATGTATTTGGTCATTCGGCCAATCACTTGGGTGGGGTCATTGTCATCGTCTTGTCTAAGTTAATGGTCATTACAGTGCTATATACTAAAAATTTTCATTATGCTCATTTTATCCCTTCTTAGCTGCATTCTCCCATTTGTTTAATAAGGTACTCACTTCTTTTTAATGGGGCTGCTTTTTTAATGTAATAATATATATATATATATATATATATATATATATATTCAATCACTTTCTGCTACAGTTCTTCTACCAACATCATTATACCTAACTATTCTGAGCAACCACCACAGCATAAAATGGCAGCATTCTTTTCGCTATTTAACAGAATGTACAAAAATCCCCTAAAACAACAAGAAACAGACAAAGAAAGAAATATAATATACCAAATTGGTTATAAAAATGTATACAGTAAAAATACTGTAAACAAAATAGAAAATAAAATCAAATATAAAATAAAAACTAAACAATTAAGAATTAATCAAAATGATCAACACAGAAATAATAACAACAACAAAAAATGGGCCACATTCACATTGTAACGTAACGAAATCATCGTTACATAGAAAATATAACTAACAGCCCAAAACCTGAGAATATAACATATGCATGTCTTGACTAATATAATTAAAACCTAATAAGAGAAAGAGTAACGCTCAACTATAAAAAACCACAATATATCAATAAATAGATAACAATAAAAAAAAGGGGAAGCACCAGAAAAGAAAGAAGTTAAGACTAAATGGATCATCAAATATAATGAAAAAGAAGAAAAATGGATTAAAATACTAAGTCAGAAAACAAGACCCAATAGGACCTATGAGTGAGGGCAACATAACTAAAATAAGAGGAAACCATATCTATGAGTGAGGAATAAACTACCATAAGAAGAAAACATACAATACAAACCTATGAATGAGTAGGGTATTTCTACAAAGAAGAATATAAACTGAGGAGAAGAGGATACACATACAATAAGTGAGAGAAAATATATGTAATGAGAAGAAAAATACACAAGGACCAGACCCATACAAAATGAACGAGGGGACATACCCATGAATGAAGAAAGGATTCCCAAGAAGAGGACACATATGATAGCAGAAACCCATGAGCATTTTAATGTCAAGATTAGAAGAGGAAGAGATGTTTAAGAAGAGTGGATAACATGGAGAAGGAAATTTTACTAGTGATAAACAAACACAAACAATAACAATGCGTCGTTTATAAGTGCATAAAATACTATCACACGCCCCAAACCCAATGAACACTAACAATATAAAGTGTCATATTTTTGGAACCAGTGACAAGTAGAATGAACAGTAATCTTCATGAAAAAACACAAACATTTAGTGTGTGATCTGTGAAACACAGATAAGACTGTATAAAACATAAGACCACACCAGAATTTCTGATAGAAACAAAATAACTGCTCAAAATAGCTAGAGAAATAATACTGTTTCAGAATAATTGTTTCTGACTGATTATGAAAGATAATGATTACGAAATGAACACGTTTTTATACCAATAACATGAAACAACACATAACATAGTTATTTATGTGTATAAATGAAAGTAATTATGACAATTTAGAGTAAGTAACTCAGTCCTAATGTGCACTACAAAAAGTAATCACATAGTACATGTTGATGATAAATAAATAATTAATAATGTGTATCAGTTAAAATATAATATTAGTAAAATAAGGATAATACTGTGTTGAAGATATAGTAATGAGATTTGTTAGTAGAATATGTAAATAGAAATTGTGAATGAAAGACATTCAAAGGCATATATTATACCAAGCCAACAATGGATTAACATAACCTCAACTGATCAACATATACAATGTAAAATCAAAAGTAACTATAATAAAAACACACACAAGTATATTTCTATTATACATCAATCAAAATAGAGTTTATAAGGATCAAACTAACACCAATAAGAAGTAGACAGCACCAAGATTTACTTAATAATTAGTAAACAAAGAATGGCCAGAGCAACAAGGCAGAGGTGACGCCTCATAATTACACAAAAATCTCTATTAAAACAGTTTCTTAAGAACAAAGGAGTATACCA
Organism: Magicicada septendecula; assembly: GCA_034769895.1. Classification (NCBI taxonomy): domain Eukaryota; kingdom Metazoa; phylum Arthropoda; class Insecta; order Hemiptera; family Cicadidae; genus Magicicada; species Magicicada septendecula. The sequence goes on from CM068367.1 coordinate 900,373,268, forward strand.
GTAGTGAGACAAATAGCCAATACTACTTTGAGAACCATTTAATGTATTTAAAAACATAAAATTATTGAATCATAATGTAAACCAATTATACATGTCAACCGAAAGTAGCTGCAAGCACCATAATTACAATTAATTCAGGACATATAACACAACAGTGAGAATAATAGCAACAAGACACACAATAAACCTCACCAACAGTCAAATTACAAGAAAGGAATACATTGTTAATTAATCAATAATCATATAAAATAAGTATCAAAATATCAAAAGCCCAAACATGTAATATTATAATCAAACAGTACACATGTACAAAACCAGTTTGAGAAGTAAAACTTTGAATAAATGTGTATTAATTATTAAGGAACAATGTACCATAGGAATAATTGTATTAGGATAAATCATTTTGTATAACAATAAGAATTAATGCACCGGCATACCATGCCTAATCGTTTGGAACAGTGCATGAATATAAATTTGCTAACAAACAATAATCTGTGATTAGATAATAAGAGGAAATGACTCTAATTGCTACAAAACAGTGTTAGTAATAATTATTTATTGAAAAAAAAGTGGAAGGACTTATATTGTAAATAAGATCCACAATAAGTGCATAGTGAAGGAGCTAACTTATTTATCAATGGACGGATTTATGGCTTGTTTGAACTTTAATTGTAGAGCTGAGCATCCGAGAGTTAATAAAATTGTTAGTTTTCCAACTAAAACAGTATTAAAAAAGTTATCAGCAAAATAAATTATATGCATCAATTGCAAACAAATTGCTGACGTCATAAATACTCTCCGACCCAAAGTCGAATTGTAAAATTTTAGAAAATTAAATTCTGAAAAGGTGTTTGGGGAACGAGAGTATAGATTTATCAGCCAATCAGAAGAGCTAATCCCGACAGATTCGAAGTAGAATTTGTCCGGAGCGGCAACACTTAGTTTTTGTCATTCAGAGTGAAAGGTTACGGACGTCGCAGCACAGTATTGTTATAATTTGTGCGCGACCCTCCTAGTTAAGCATCGGAAGTAAACATAACCATGAAACTGAATCAAGGTTATGATCCTTCGAGTGAGTGAATACAGTGTGGTGAACAATGATAATCATGCCAGTGTATAATATCGGCATGATATGTGAAATAGAAAGGGAGTACAAAACTAATTAAACGATTTTAACAATTTTTATGCATTTCTAATAACCAAAAATATTTGTTGTTGTCATACTTGAGTCAAGTATGGAACTACCTGACTCAAAGATGCTATTTTATTAATTAACCCGCTTATTAAATAACGTTCCTTGTATTTATTTTAATTGAATAAATAATTAATCATAATTAAAAAACTATTAAACAAATTTTAATAGTTAACTAACTTTTGACGATTTTCAAGGTTAGATGCTGATTTGACTAACCTGTAACGAAGGTTAATGATTATAGTAATTATGTTCAAGAACGTTATTAAAGTTAATTAATGATAAAAATATGTTATTAATGTATGTTTAAATGTTATTGCAAGTTTTTTAATATCAATAATTACTGTCAATAAGTGACTTGAAGAGGTACAAACTAACCTCCATATCTTACCAAATGAGTAACTATTTTAAATTATTTTTATTAACAAAATAACAAGAACCAGTACTTGAATAAATTTTAAATTGATGGATCCTTAATGATAATTACTTATTAATAATTCTAAAAGAGAGAGAGAATAATTTAAAACAACAACTGTTGAGTTAATTATCGTACATACGACATTTTAACCTGTACTCCATACAACAGGGGTACCATATACGATATTTTACCTTTATATGATCTCATTCACTATTTTATTTTGTAAACACTTTTCTGTTAATGCATAACAAAAAGACTTAAGCATTTTCCAATTCGTATCTTGTAGTCTAAAAGAACACACGATTTTGGTAACAATATAAAAATAAAGTTAACCCTATTTGGTTAATAATTTATAACTTCAAAACAAACAGTGTTACCGACCTTGAGAAACAAGAATCTCTGTATTAGAATCAGTTATTTTTATTTGTGATTATCAATTGTTTGAAGGAATTTTTCGATTATATTCCATTAATTTGATGTTAATAAACCTACAATTTACTTATCTACAATCAGTCTTTATTTTAAAAAACAAGTAGATCAAGAGCAGTCATTTTATCAGAAGGTGGCAGTACAGTGTCCAGCGCCAGAGTTCTGAATTTTGAATCGGTATCACTTACAGGACTTTTGATTACAAACTATATTTAATTTTCATTAGTGAAATATTATATTACTTGTCTTGTGTTGTGAAGTTATATTACAGGGACTACTTTAGAAGACTGCATTCTACAAATACATGGTAAGTGAAGGGAACGACATCAGCGAATACCTTTAAACAACTATTAAACAATTATAAACTTTTATTTAAACTAAACACAAAACAACCACCATTAGTAGATCTGTAATAACATACATAAATAGTAAAATGACAAAGCTAACAAAACTATTTAAAAACACAGATATAAAAATTGCATACAAAACTAATAAAAATAATTTACAAAATCTAAATAACCTACACAGCAATGATAATACAACAACTAACGATATATACAAAATTGAATGCCAAGATTGCAATAAATGTTACATAGGACAAACAAAAAACAGCTGAATAAACGTTATTTTGAACATCTAAATGCATACAAAAAAAACAGAAATATATAAATCCAATTTGGCCACACATGCAATAAACACGGGATATAACAAATGTGACACTAATAAAACATATACCACACAAAAGCACTATAATGAACATTTGGGAAAATTTACAAATATACAAACATAAAACACAAAACAAACTAATACCTGAACAAATACAAATAAATACAAAACATGACACAATATTCAAAGCACTCAACATCGAAAATACACAAAATACTAATACAGCACATACACGACAATCACACACAATAATACCACTTTAAAATACCAGAGACCAACAAGAAACCAAAATAACATCCAGCCAACACATGTAGGATATGTGGGATAAATGTAAAAAGTCACTAAGGCTAGACAATTTATATATATATATATATATATATATATAGTAACATAACAAGATTACGCCTCAGAATAAAGACAAGTATACCATCAAAATTCACTGTGAAATATGCATAAACGCAATCTTGCTAGTAATAAAGTACAACGAAGAATGAAATGAACATAATAAATAAAGAAATGAAGACACAACGTATTATTTAAAGATAAATAATAAGGTCAAGAAATAAAAAGTAATTAAAACAAAAAGAAAATATTATAATAAATATATAATAGGGAATTAAGGAATAAAAACTCATGTAGTAAATAATTTAATGACAGTAACAAACAATGACTGACGATGACAATAATACCCAGAAGTGAAGATCAGTTAACAAACAAACATGTAAATAATGATTAATTAATAGAATTATAAAGTACAAATATTAAACTTAGAAAATAAGTAAAAACAAATTTGTTAGTTCATAAGCATTAGATTAAATCTATGAGGAGGTCTGCGTACCTCAGACAGTTATTTTGTATCATTGAACTACAAACGGTGAATAATATAAATTTTACAAATATAATAATATCAAACTATAATTATATAAGTTAGGTTTTGTGATAGTGCTAGAAAGTGAGAATAACAGTGGTAGACTTTAAAAAGGAAAAAATCATGGAAAATGAAAGTGATTAAACATAATTATAATACGAGCATTGAATGAAATATATAATCTATATGAAACAGTTATGTAGCCCATATAGTGAGATCAAACAAAGTGTAAATAATTAGAAAATATAAAAATATTATGTTACAAACTTACAATATAATGTAGTGACGAAGCAAAAATAAGATTCAACGGAATCATATTCATTATAAAAGATGAAACCGAACCTGTGACCCATAAACATATCATAGCCAAAGCCTTAACTGAAGGATTTAGTATTTTTGTAAAAAGGAAGGGATTGTTGGAAAAATATTGAAACGAGGCAGAACATGTTAATTTGACTGATGATCTTTTATTAAAATTAAATGCAGATAGAAGGCGAGATGACAAAGAAAGACTATTGAAATAAACAAAAGAGACTAATATTTTAATCGAAAGTACCAAAAACTTGAAGGCCAGAAGCGAAGAATCAAGCTATAAGTTCATAAGGAAAACTACCAGATTGGTAAGACTTCTCCGATATGCTAAGCCAGATATTTGAACCAATATTACTATATTTTAACGATCGAGTTACAGTGAAATACTATAACCAAAACAATATAAACGTTATAATAGTGAAATTTATTTGTACACCATAACTATTAGTAATAAGAAAGGAGTTTGATTATTTATTTAACATAAAAGTTTAATTCTTACATAGAAGAAGGGTAAGTTTAAGAAGTTTAGGAGTTAAGAAGTAAATTAAAGATATTATTTAATTGTTACTATAGATATATATATTATAACATAACAAATTATATAATTTAATTTAATTTGTGGAGCCCCACGCTTTTGGAGCGCCAAATTATATAACGTAACAACACACATTGATATATTGAATTCATGGGTGTAATCGTAATAAGAAGATGATGCGTTATTTAAGTTAAAATTGTTCCATTATTTATTTTTTATTAAACAAAATCTTTCATTTAGCGTATTGAAATAGTACTCATTATTACATCGTTTGTACGACTCTTTCGCACACACTTATAGATAACAAACTACATACAACAGGTTATACATATATCTTATTATCTAATTTTAATTAATTAAATATTTATTTGCTCTCGGCTTACTCATTGTTTGGTCATATTTTTGCAATTGCTGATTAATTTACTTCAATAATGAATTTACTTGTATTCCACTTTCTTTAATATTAATATGTTTTAAAACTTTCTACTGCATATGCATTCTCCTTTATCAACAAAGACTTTACTAATTTCGTTAACTTAAAAATCAAATACTTCTCTTATCATTTACGTTACTCTCAATTACTAAATTTTATACAAGAGATAATATTCTAAATTTCACTCTGCTTTTACATTTATGTACAATTTAGTTATTTTAATAAACTTGTTGAATGTCTTTCTTTCTAACTTTAATTAGTGTCTTTCAAATGTCTGTAAATACAATGGTTTCTCATCACTTCGTTTGACGTGGTTAATCATCCGTATGTCCTCTTTTGGTCCTCAGTCCTCGTGTCCTCCGTGTCCTCCGTCCTCGGTGTCCTCCGTCCTCGTGTCCTCTTCCCGGATTCCACTGCATGTGCTGTTTTATAGTGGTCTCGCCTCACATCATATGCTATAGGTGTGTCCATAGAGCTCCTCGTATATACTCTGCTGCTCTGGTTGGACTTCTAATTTGTCCTGTGACTCTCACTGTAGATTTAAATAGCGTCTCTTACTGACATAGCCTCCTACGGCAACGGTTGAGTAGAGAAGAAGAAACTTTATTAGCGCGACCTGGTATTTATAGCCAGGTCGTGCAAAAGCTCAGGTCCGAACAACTTTCAATTTGTCAGATTTTGTCGAAGCGTCTTTTCCCCCACTCTGGTTCAATTCACTATTTTCGCCTATCTTCGCGAATTACGATGTCTGTTTCACACTACACGATGTTCAATCGATCGCTAATTTTTATATGTTTACTATACGTAAATTACACTTCTTTATTGTAATTACAAAAAGAGCTATTCACTTTTTACGTATAGTAATTGCACTTTACGTCACTTTGTTCACCTTTAATTTTTATACACTTTAGTGTCTTTTGTTTTACAATATCGTACATATTTTTCGTATAATTAAAATAAAACGTAAAATCTATCCTACTTGAAAAGGGTTGGTTACATTTCAGAAACGGACAGGCTTCACACACACAAACAAAATACACGTGTATATAACGCTAGCGACAGGTGTACCAGGAATGCGTGTCCATGCATGAATCGTGTGTTCCTTATTTAGCTATGATACAGATTGCAATCTGAACCATGTTTATTAATCCATATTTATTTATTTTTATTATTTATTTAAATTATTTTGTCAATGCACAGTACCGTTAATGGTTGTACTGTTGCAATATATATATATATATATATATATATATATATATATATATTACGACGATACTCTTAGACGCTTACTTTTGCACATATGCTATTACTCATTTGTGCGCACTTAACCACGTCTCGAAGGTATACTCTTCTTCTGCAGTATTTACCTTGATGTTTCCCAGCTAGGTCGCAGGCTTTGGTAGTGGATTGAGTGTGGATAAGCACGTGAATATCGTTATACAATTGTAATACAAGTAAAGAGTACAAAGGATTTAGTACTGGTTGTGAAATTAGTACGACTTTGTTAATAAAATCATATTCATTTTGTTTATTATTTAAAAAAATGCAAATTGTCATATTCTTTGTTATTTTGTGGGTTAATTACTATTGGAACCCTTATATTCGATACAAATATAATATAATTATAACGTGGTTAAAATCTTATCTCTTATATTCTAAGACATATTATACACAAACATAAGACATATATCACCTGGAATATTTACACAGACATATAATACATAACATATATAATTATTATAATACGTGATTAACACGTACTAAATTGAATATTTATCTTGTCTTAGCAAGTGTGGTTTTTATTATGTACCACTTAATAAAAAAATTAAATAATTAAACATTTATTAAAAATTCTAATAGAGACCATTATATTACTTTACTTAATTATATTACTAATGTCTTAATTAATTAACAATCTTCAATTAAAGTAACTCTCATACTTCCGTTTATGTTATCGTTACTTGCTTTTAATTATATAATAAAGTATAAAAATATAATACAATATGGCTTCTATAATGACCATTTACTTATGAGATTAATAAATTTATACTATTTGTTATCAATTATTATTCTTTGAACATTTATTGATTATTCATCATGAAAAAAAATTATAATAAAGTTTATGTAAACTTGTATATGGAATCTAGAGCCTTCTTTCGATAGACCTCAGGGTCATTTATAATACTAAATAAATGTCTGACTTCACCTCCATATTTCTGCAACCATTTAACTGTGTCGTTACCGTCATCTGGACTCTCGAGTTTGGGATCCTCTTCGGGATCACCTTCTCTGTCTCTGCGTCGTTGAAATTACTCTTTCCGTCTACTGGATGCTGAGTTCTGACGTGGACCTCTGGTTGTGATGATGTGCGGCTAGATGTAGCTGCATGTGGCTGTCCCTGCGTCCTCTAGTATTTTGCTCTGGTTCCTCTCCTCTCCTCGTCTTGTCCCCCGTGGATGTCTGGAAGTTCTACGTGGACTTCTTGAAGTTCATCGACGTTATGACTCCTCGTAGATTACGATATTAGAGTCTTTTTAAATAAATCGTGTTTCACTACTACTTTCACCGATGTACTGCCGGCTCCATCGCAATTCAAGTTGCGTAATACGGTTTAAAACATTACTTAACGTTGTAAAATTCGCGGTTGCGAGATGCGTGGATTTCACGTACTGTCTGTTGATGATCTGAGAAAGCGTGTGTCGCTCGCTGGGGTTTTATACTCCTGCTGTCGTTCAATTCCTGTTGGAAACTGTTTGGACAAAGTTGAACAGGTCCGCGCGTCGATTTAATTGCTAATTACAACCTACGCGTCTTTCTATGAAGCGCACACTTTTTTATAAATATTAATTTACAAATCGTTAGGTACATTATTAAACTTAACTTATGCAAATTATGAACTTTAAGGTTTGTAAACTATGGACGTTATGGCAAAATTTCACACGGTAGCTGAACGGTTCCCACGATCATAGACCACTTAATGTCTAATTGTAGCGCCAGGCGCCAGCTTTATTGTTACATATGTCTCTGATTCGTGTGACTTCTGGTTTTCGTTCAGTACTTAAAAAACTGTGTAAAATTTTCCACAATCGTATGCATAATTCAACTTGTTTTTCATTTACACACTACCACTAACACACACACGCAGACTTATACACACGCGGCGGCCTGTCGCTATGACGTCACCCTTGCCAGTCGGTGCATGATTCTTCTCCACTTGCTGCGTTTAAAAACCAACTAGGTTTTTAATTCCATATGCAAGCTCACTTACAATTATTTATTTATTTAAAATTAATTAATACTTTTATTTCTTTTATTATCTCTTATACCTAACGCTTAATTATTATAGTATTTTTATTATTTACATCTTTTACATCTCATACGTGCGTTCGTATGTTATCATACCTCAGTCAGGGTTGATACATAGACTTATGCTAAACGTATCGTTGCAATATATATATATATATATATATGTATAATGACATTACTACTCCCTTATATACAACAAATAATATTGTAAATTTAGTTGCTTTACGTTTTCTGCAGGTTTTCTTCATATAAGTAGATTTACGTATCTAAAGAAAGTTTGGACTAGACTATTCACTTGTGTCAACCCGAATTCACTGATAGTGCAAATTGATTTATGTTGTAATGAAATAAAAGTAGCATACGTAAGCGATGCAAATTTATTATTTCCTAGGGAAACGTTAATTTAGGAGTATAGAACGCATGTGTGTTCCTCCAGGACAATTGCTTCTACCTTTAAAAGTACACACATTAGACGTGGACATAACGAAGAAGGGCGAGGAGGAAAAGAGAGAGTGTGAGAAAGAAAGTGAGACAGAGTGAGAGAGAGAGTAAATAGATGTACAGACTGAGACAGAGATAGAGACAATAGGCGCGCGCGCAAGCAGGTATAGACAAATAAATCGTAGTACTGCATATTAAGAGTGTTTTTAAGTGATACACTACTCCTACATTCAAGTTAAGGTTACTGCCTACGTACAACATTCACTTTTTCTGTCACTTTATAATGTTGTGGATATTACATAAATTACAATTAACTACCTGTTCCTAAAATAAGAAATCACTTTTGGAGATTTTACATTAGTTTTTATTTTAAGCTACGACGTCAATTACTTTAGTTTTGAAAGCATAGTGACTGTAAGTCACAATACTCATTCAGCCAAACCCCTTGTTTCTGGGTCATGCACAGCACTGTCAGCAGCTAGACGTGACCAACTGCGGACAATTCTGTGTTGAAAGTGTCTCTCCGTTTGTTAGACATGTGTTCTCCTGTACGACATTGTTACGTCATCCTAACAGCTCAATTTGGTGTTAACTAATAGTTACAAGAAAATTTATTTATGTATAATTATTTCAAGTTGTTACGGTAATTAAAACAAATCAGTTTTAAATTAAATTGTTGTTCTAACTACATAATCATATTAATTAGGTTGTATTGCGCAGAATAAAATTAGGCAGTCTTATTTCAATAAATCTTCTGGTATTTGACAAATAACAAATAACATCTCCCTATTACTTAAAACGTGATTTGGAATTCATAAAAAGTTTTAATAACGACTACATGAGTCTGGATTCCTTATTAAGTTTAGATATCTGTACTCTTCAAGATATTAGAATTTTACCTTCTGTTTTTCTTATCATTGTAGACGACATAGTTACTTAAATATTAATTTATTTTGTATGCCCTGATTTTGTACTGTACGCATAAATTTCGTAACTGTTCAACAGCCCCGCACAATTAATGCAAGTTGGCCAATGAGCTTATGCTACTATGAATAAACCAGGAAGAGAGTCAGCCAGCACACTGTTCACAAGTGATTAACCTTAAAGACAAATGGTGACGTGCAATGGTTACTATGGCAACTGCCAATAACACGTAGGTTTTGATTGGTAGAGAGATTACAGACCCGATCATCCCCACCCTGCCTACGCCAGGCAAAATCCTATTCCTTTTTTATTTGGGTCATAGTACAACGATATTGTTTGCGACAATCACAGACTCTCACAAACCGAAGCTATTGTGGGATGCCATGAATTACTAATTCAAATCAAACCAAAACATTCCTACCTTGGTGTCCGGAGCAAAACGCCCTGTCTCATAAATTTTCAAAAGCCTCGTTTTCTCGTGTCTCGGTCAATACCAGTCTATGCCAAGTAAATCCTGGAGTACATAGGGATATACAATGATATTCTTAATCAACATCTGAATGCTAATTCAAGCCCGATAAGCGGGAAGCTAAATTGAGGAGAGGATACAAATCGCGGGCGATGACCTTACTAGGCCAGTGATAGGGCTTAATCCCTTAACTACTAAACTAGCTAAGCGCCGTATGTGACAAGCAATTCGTAGGAACAATACAGGTTGGTTTGTGCAAAGGCTACTTATTAAATATGGCTGATACAAGATCCGTAAGGGACAACGACTTCAGTAGAACTATTATAAAGTCAGAAGTCTAAATCAGAGTCTATGTAACCACAGTCTCATTTCTCTTGTAAAGTCACAAGTGTCTAAAGTTCTTTTTCTGTTGGTACTGATCAAACGTTATTAAATTAAAACATTTTGTATACATTTTATGTATGTGGCATTACTTATTTACGAAACGTAATGGATGATCTAAATATTACAATGTTTGTCCCTGAAAATTAAACACTGGTGACGCACGAGTGAATAAAGAAACGTGGTACGGGAGAAGTTATTTAATAAAAGTGTGTGTCACTTCTAATGAAAGCGAGTCCAGAATATTTGTAATTATGTTAATTGCCTTCCCGTAAGTACAGTAAATTTATTTTAAATTTTATAATTTGTTTTGAGATTTACAAAAATGTATAGGAATTTTAGCCAATACGTACGAAATTGACGTATAATCCGGCAATTTATAAAATAACAATTTATTTACACTACATAACATTTTTATGAACGGACTGCTAGCACGAAGCTATGTTTACACATCGTAGTCATTATTGCAAACAAAAGTACCCCTACAGCATTCAAGATTTTCTGAGACAAAAGCGTCTGCAGTAAAAGTTTCCGCTTTATTCAATTCAACTTTCATTATTTGATAATTCGCCGGAAGGTTTACGAATTCATAATCTCCTTCCCCAAGATGTTTAGTACAATAGAAAGAGTTCACAGTACTTTCATAACGTTTTGCTGTATTCATAAAAATAATACTTAATTTTACCTTAAGTTCACTGCCATACGTTTTTGACATTTTTAAATTTGACCGACACACTTGTGTTGTTGAGTCTGAATATTATATTTTCATATAAAATTTAAATTCAGTAATACGCTCTTCTAAAATAAATGTTTACGCCAAGATATCCACTTTTTGTTTTAATCGTTCTTTTAATATATTTTTTTCATATATGCCACTTTTAACTTACATATATTTTCCCTTTCTATTACAATTTGACAGCGATTTGATGGTACATGTACAATTCATGAGTTCCATACACCTTCGTGTGGTAGTACAATAATTAAATTATCGTATTTAACAGAGTAACGCAACTGGGAGGGATCAGGTTATCCCCTTTGCATATGAATAAAGCAAATTGAAATTTAAAAAATTTGTTTTATGTTTGCTGCTAAAAATATAGCATAGGCTAAAAAAGTAAGTCCTGTTAAATAATTACGAGAATTGGACAAGTGAGAAAGAACATTTCTAAATGCGATATGTTATAGAAGTCTTGCTGGTACGTAATCGCTTTGTATAGACATTGTTAGTTGTCCGGTGGTTGAGGGATGGTTAAAAATTGTATCCTAGTTTTTGAGGTTAGGTTCTCTTACGGAGTAAGAACGAGGTTGCCTTCCAATCCTCATTCAAACCGAAGTATATTCAGTTGTGTTTACGATAATTATAGAGTAATAACTTATTCAACAATTTGAAAGAAATTTTGTATTAAACAATGTTTTGCTATCTAATCGAATGTTATACGTACAAAAGTGCCTGTTGTTCTGCACTGTTCTTTGGTCTACATTTTATGTTTTCTTCTTATTTTTGAGCTACCGCATTATTGTCATTTCGAAAACAAATCAGTAATTACAATTTTTAAACGTAACAACTATTTCGTATGTATGTCAACCTAAAACGAACCTAGTGTTCGGAATGCCAGTCACAAGCTCTCCATAGTCTTACCGGTAACCTGATCTCGACGCTAACTTTAACTAAATTTGCGACCAGCCATGTATTCACCCACCACGTTGTTCGATTTTATAATGGTTGTTTTTTAGGTTTGTAGAGCCCGTTTTATGAAAATTTAGTATTCACTTCAATAGCGAAACGAGGAGTTCAAGTTATAATTCAATTTGCTGCAAATATTTACAGACACACTAAGGCTATTTAAAAAAAATCTCGTTTGAAATATTTAACGTCTGTAAACGTCTACAGAAGAGAGGAGAAAATATTTAGCAGTTTTCGGATATCACTTGGTTATTCATATTGTAATGTATATATTTTGTCTTTGTTTCATATGGTGTTTACTATATTTTAGATACTTACTAATGTAACACTTACGTGTCAAACCTATCTTCTTGACTGTTACAAAATAAATAGGATATAACGAGTTCTTTTTCTTTCAGTATTTGGTAGTTTTATTCAAAATATCTATAAACGCGTAAGAACGTAATAAGAAGGAAATTCTGGCTGTGCCTCTGTTTATTATAATCCTATTACATACTATGATAAATTATATAAAATTTTCCTTGGAATGTTATTTAGTAATTTAGTAATATATGCTACATTATGTAGTGCACACTTGTAACTCTACACGCTTAACGATAAAAATTCTGCTTAGTTCTTTTTGAAGTTATAGACAAAATGTTAAGCACTATGCCGTAGGTAACCAGGTGTCTACTACAGTAGTTAGAAGTACTGTTCCCCCATAACTCCCCTTCAGTGGCGCGTGGTCCGGTCCACTAACTTAGCGCTGGCCGCTTCAATCAAAGCAAATTTTAAATAATTTATAACCTACATAACACGTAATCGTAAATTATCTGATATTATTTATGTTTAATTAATTATTCATTACTTTATGTGCCTGAAATTTTTTTTGAAATTTAGTTAATTTCTTGGTATTTTCTTCCCCAATCAGTTGCCTTTCTTCTTATTTATTAACTTCATCCTGATAAATGTTCGAGTTAAGACGTAACATTAAATTGGAAACTCATCTACAGTATTGTATTTTAATTTAACTATATTCATTAAAGTTTTCATTACATTACTAGCCATGTTCAAGCAAGAGGAGGCATGTATTTCTATACAATCTTCTCCCATTTTAATCACAGTTTTTATCGACCCATCAGTTGGATACAACAGGGCTCCTCCTGATATTGTACGTTATACAGTGCTTTGTCGAAACCGTAATATATTGGCTGTTTCCACTGCAAACTAATATTTGTATGTGTCCCTCAAAGTATTGAGACGCCCTTCTAACTTCAAAAAAAAAATTTAATTTTTTTTCCGGAAAGGCGTCACTTAATATTTAAGACTAGACGCGTGGCCTAGATGGAAATAAAATGTGCTGAGTCCGTAGTGACAGGTCTTGCAAAAAACACTTGATCAACAATAACAAGATTTTATTTATGTTATTCTTTTTGAATTTTAAACAATTGGTTTTACAATCATCTTGACTGAGTTTTTCTTAATTCTTAACATCCATTCGCTACTCTCTTTAAAGTCACATGGTGGTTTAATAACAACAAGAATATATTAAGGTATTTCCAACAATTGCATAATGGCATGCCAACCTACTGAATTTATTATTTTTATTATAAACTTGTACTTCCGTATTTTATTTTCAACAAAATTATGTGTAGTGCATTAGTAATGCAGGAACCATTCATTAACATATGATAATTATAAGTGTCTGGAGCAAACAATCCATGATCATTAGATAACACGGTAATAATCAGATTAATAATTAATAATAAATTCAAAGAAAACTAATTCCTTAAGTGTGTAGCTGTACTTTCATCTACCTGTTCCCCATCACTAGGATTAATCGCATTAAATTGACACCAATGATCACAGTAACCCGAGGTTTAAATATGTTAGTTAAATATTAAAGTATGTAGTAAATTAGTAGTTAATTAAATATTAAAATATGTCGCTTCTTTATTGTTAAGTTAATTAAATATAGGAATATTATAGTACTATGATAAATTGAATAGTTAAGCTGAACCAAAAAAAAAATAACTAAACAACAGGACCTTTAAATTTTGAAAAAGAGAAAGAATTGGAACGTGCAGGATCACAAGTCATATGACAGGCAGATGCAAGTACTCGCCGAGTATTACATTTTCTTTAGGTCTGAATTTTGTCAAAAAAAGGAATTTTAAATTCGGTTTCCTCTTTTGCGGTAATAGAATTAAATATTTAGATAATACAAAGGTAACACTTGACTCTATGCAAATTAAACACAAATACTTATAAGTTATTCATAACACAGTCATCAGTGTCCACACTTTAGCATGTCTTCACGAAACATGTTCAGTAATGTTAACTCTGAAGCGTGAGTCTAATTTCTAGAAATAGGTTTCAGCGTGTGTGTTACCCGATAACATGCGGAGCACTTCGTGTGTGAAGTTTATAAAATAAAGGAAAGTTCCCACCTGATCTTTCGGATTGCATTAAGTATGTTCCTGCATTTTCTGTGGTGTGTGAAGAGCGATGTCGGATGGCGTGACGGCGTTGGGGCTTCTTACGCAGGTTCTGCGGATGGGCGAAGATGAAGTGTGCCCATTTCACACACACAAGCCCCAATTAGATTAATATTAACTATAAACACTCAATACTGGCTCACCTGAAGAGAAAAGAGGCCGCTGAAGACGCTGAGCTAACTTATAAAAACTGAAACATAGTTGACTAGATCTCGTTGACAAGCGGACGCCACTGCCAGCCCAATGACGTCACCACTCAAGGCTGCCGCGAACGACTGTATCTCGTTATCAAAGCGGGCATCGTACCATGCAGCGATAATCCACCGAACGCACAGATAATACAATTAAACTGGCCGTGGTGTTTACCTTTCAATATAACCACGGCACACCCTCACCCCAAAATGGCAACTTGGTTGCCAACAAAACTCAACGCTGTTGCCACAGTCTAGGACCCCGGTTCTCTAGACCTTTACTTCCACATCACCTACTTGGCATTGCCGGGAAATCTCAGATACTTATCCGCTCTTAGGAGAACAGAGGCTCCGAGTGAAAGCAAAACGAGAGGAAGGAAGAAATGGAGTGTGTACTCATGTGTGCCTGAATAGGTGTATGTGTATGAGTGTGCGGAACTGCATGCTGACCTGGCCAGGGCCACACTGCAACCAGAGACAGGAGGAGAAAAGAAGAAAGACAAGAATCGGGCATGCCTCTGAGTTCTGACCTCCTAAGGCCCCCTAAACTTACAACTGAGAACCCCTAAATGATAATTACACGGTCCAACTAATGATCCCCTACCAGGACCACCTAACAGTTATCCCTCCCATACAACTCTTCCACCACCACAGCCTCCCACGGGACCGCCCCAACATCACCCTCACTGGTGACCCGACCTGCCTTCTCGCTCCCGTACAGGTGCCCAAAGGCTAACAAGGTACTATGACCTTGATACGTGAACGACCACCTGGTCCCTCTCTCCACCTGCTATCACGACCACCCATGTACTACACAACAAGGGAACATCCACCTTGACACATGAGCAGTCCACTCCCCTACACTAGGGCGGACGGCCCCGCTACAGTGCACCGAGGAAGAGCAGCGCGGGCACACAACCCTAAACTCTAAATACTCTTACATACACATGGACCGCAACACTAGAGAAAAAAAGGGGGGTAACTTCTCTACAGCACAGCCTAGACTCATCATATAATAGACGCCCAAACAAACTGAGGACGCAACCCGGAATGCGGCATGGAACGGGCCAAACACTAATCCACATTAAATAACTGTCCTACATTTTATAGCACTCGAACAGCTGGTCAGACAGAAAACACATAAACTGGTCTTTGACTTCAGAAAGCCTGGCACACAAGAAAACATACAACAATGCACAGTCTATCCGATAAACAGGCATCAAGTCTAGAAATACCGTTAAAGCTGCGGCTATCAGCTGGCCAAAGGTTATCTTTAGGATCGGCAAATGTCGTTCCTCTCACTATTGCATTACATCGAATTTTATAATTTTGCATATATTCAGTTTTTAAAAAAATATCTCTCCCGTGAACAGGGCCAGGACGAGAGACAATGGAACACTTAACGACACCTACACTAAAAGAGAATACAGCCGGATGTCACCTGACCAAACACAAATAACATTTAAGAATATCCGACCTGCTTCAGGGGCCACAGAGCTGATTGAATGGCCCCCGCCCACAATCGAAATACCCTCAAAATCTAACTTCCTTAACACAGGGGGGGAGATGATAGTTTCCGTCCTTGGGAAAACTGATCAAATGGGATGCGCATGTGGTACTAGTTTGGTGTTTTGGGGTATACAGAAAGCCGATATCATGTTAAGGATACTCTAAAGATCACGAACCTATACACTGTCTTATAAAGGGGCAAGGATTCCCGAAACAGGACAGACGGAAAAACGCGTGAAAGCGGCGAGCGCATGCAGTGACACAACAGCCAACACAATAACCAAATTCACCATCACAGGAGCAACAACAGAAACGTCCTGGTGAACAACGTGGAGGCCCATGGCAACAATGTGGCCCACCATAACAACAACAGCAGCAATTCCTCAGAGTACTGACGCCGATAGAGCTTCCCAGCTTAGTGGAAGGGGAGAAGGTGCAGTCATGTTACAACAGCGAGTAGTTAATAGGTTTAGGGAAATCAGAATGAGAACCGTGAGAACCGGAAGGAGGAGGTAACGGTATCAAGGTTCCCAAGGGTGGGAGATGAACCATCGGAGGTGCAAGCAAACCATACCACCACCAACCGGTCCCTGCTGACTCAGTTGACCTACACACCGGATCTAATTGATATCGGGTGTCAAAGCACCGGGGAAATGCACAACGACACAAGAAGACAACACATCACGACACACAGGAAAAACTTGAAAATGCTCAAGTGGCTTCAGGAATCCCCTAACGCTGCGAGAGGAAAGGGGCAGTACAAAAGAACAGAGCGAGTCTCCCCCAACACAAAAAACACAACCACAAAACTAACCAGTTAACGGACACAACACAACATACTCAGTAACAATGAAATCATCAAAAGCCGATATATATATATATACAGTTCACAAACGAACTGTAGCAGAAAGTGATTGAATATATATATATAAAATACATTTCTCTCTTAAACAACCTTGGCAAAATGGCCTTAAAATCCACTACAGGAAAATGACAATACACAAACAAGTTTCTGGCCCGACCATATCCGCATTCTCCGCAAAAGAAATCATTTCAAATTATTTTACCCAGAAAATATTCCCAATAGGGCGGCCGCTGCTCCGGAAATATCAATCAATCAACAGTGCCTTCGTCCAACCGAAAATAAACAAACAATACCCAACTCCAACAAGAAAGTGAGCCAGTATGTATATATATATATTATAACTCTACTTCTATGCGTTATTGTTATGTCGTGTTGTGTGTGAGTACCTACCTGCTGTCTGATCTCGCAGATTCTTCCGACTAGGGCGTGTGGATTTTGGATTTGAAGTTCGCAAGCTAGTAATCTCAAATTTATTACAACAACACACAAAATAGGTTACTTTAAAGGGGGAGAGTTTTGTGAGACTGGTAGGCTTTATCGTACAACAATAAAACACTGTTATATGGGGTAATAAAACGTTGTTTATTACACCAACAACACACAAGAATAGAATTGTTATTATATTATGAATTTCTTATAGTCTAAACAATGAATTAATGTTTCTCGATTGGTCAATAGTTGAAAGAAACTGAACTCGTTCTTTGGCGAGTTAATTGCAATTTAAATTTTACTTTATTAATTGATTTGAATTTAATTAAATTTATTTAATTAAATTGAATCTAAGTGTTCAAGAAACAAAATATAAAACTCTGAAATTAATTAGAATAATTAATTAAAATAAATTAGACGTGACAGTCTAGTTTACGTTACTTCATTTCTAGTGATTCTACTTCTGATCTACTGCAGTATGATCTAAGATTAGATTGTCAGTTAAGATTTGTATAGCGCTTTTATACTACTTCTATTTCTTAACTATAACTTACTAAAGCCTTAAACTGCTATACAGATTATCACAACGAATTTACTTTTTAATTACTAGAGTCTTTGCTTTTTGTTTGGCACCTGAATTATTTGAATTACAATGTTTTAATTGAAAAATAGAAAATTTGATCTGAAAAATAAATAAGTGGATTTTGCTTTCCTGTTACTGAAGAGGATGTCGTCCCGATTTGTCCCTCGTCGATTCGAGTCCTTGGTTAGAGAAAGTAATCTGCTTAGAACTGCTGGATTCGGTCGTGGAGTTCAAAATTCGGCAACACTCTGCTTCCTTGCTGTTTGTGAATATTTTAACGTCTGCTGCTGTCCGCTGGAACTGCTTCCTGTCCCTCGTCGATTCGCACGTTGCACGTCAGCGTGTGTGTGTGTGTGTGCTTCGTTCGGGTGGTCGCTCTGCTCGTCAGCTGCTCACCAATGATTTAGACGGCCTCTCTGCTGTATTCTTGAAGTCTGGTCTTGAAGTCTGGTGGATCTCTTGCGTGCTTATGACTACTGGTAGTACACAATAAGCTTGGTTGATGTACTGAAGAGTATCTCGCCTTTACGCAACAATTACGAGCTATATAGATGATCTGTACTTAGTGTGTTCGTAATTGCGTGTGTGTTGACCACGTAGAGTCTTCTTGTTGATCTTCACCACTTTGGTTACTAGACGATCGAAGGACTACGTCTTAACTTCGTGAGTACTGACAGAAGAGTGATCTTTCAGCGTGAAAACACCTCGCTGCCCGGGGCTCGCGTCAAATGATTTCATTGGCTGGCGCACTCTCCCTACCACATAAAATTTTGAATTCCCTTGGTCCGTGAGAATGAAGTTAGGTTTCCACAGACGGAGAATTGATATTATTATCTAATATTCTTATTATAATTATCCGGCGGAACCAATTTGCCGCTCCGGATATCCTGTGCTTATTTAATTTTGCAATAACTTGGTTGCAAACCAAGTTGTGTGAAATCTAAAATATACAATCTGTCAGAAATTATTATCTTTATAACATACTAAAATCTCATTACTGTAACTCTATTTTTACAGAAGTTATTTAATTATTTTAATTAACTCTTTCATTTGTTAATTATATTGCATCAAATTTGCACACGTCATCATTAATATTTCGGCAAACATTTTGGCTATGTTAGATTTCGCCTTTATTTATTAGTTTCCGAGATATTAATAATTAACAGTTTGGGTGTGGTCGCTTCCTTGTACAGCGAACTGATTACATAATGACCGCGTGTGCGTTGCTTTAGAAAGCATTATTTTCAATGCGCTACATTCAAATGGAGTTTTGACTGGTACATTTTATTTAAATATGCTTTCAGTATGCGGTAAACATATAACCCCAAATAGTTAATATTTGGTGCTGTTATATATTCCCACACCCGCTTTAAAAAAAAAAATGAATGTAATAATTACAGTTTTTTTTTTTTTCTTAATCATTACACACATATTCTGTACTCATTATACTTATTACCTATCCATTGTATTACTTATTCAAAAGAAAAACATACATGTGTGTTAATATTATTTCATTACATACAACTTAATTCTACATACTCTTATTAATAATATTACATTTGCAATCATCTGTGTATTAATGTTTTTAGAACGGCTAATATCTTTGTTTGTAAACAGTGGCACACGCACAAAAGAATTTGCTGACAGTATTTACAACCGTTATCGCCCGTCGCGCGGCTAATTGCTTGACCTAGTTTCAAATGTCGGTCAGCAGGTTATCGCGTGACGTAACTATTTCCTGCTGTGTGTGTTCGTTCGGTTCTACACGCCCGCTGTTTATCGCGATAGAAAAATATTATTATTAATACACAAGTTATCTATAATTATTATTAATAATATTATACATCGCAAGTTATTTATTTTTATTTTTATTATTATAATACAATTATTATTAACTTTAAAGTGCATCCAGTATATCGTATGCATTTTTATGGGTGGCTCGACAATATTCTGCTATGTACTCGTCGAATTCGTACGCGTCCCCGGATATGATTTCTACGTCTTCCCACGCTGACTGTGTGGGAACGTCGTCGTCACTTTCCTGCTCTACCGGACGTACAATCGTCGGTACCCATTGTTGCATTGTGTTGACGGCCAACCACGTTTCCTTCCCTTCCGGTTGAAATACTTTGTCAACTGGCGTACAAATTTCTGTAGAAAAATCACTTTTCTTAAATCTAACATTTTTCTTATTTTTACCTACTTTATTGCGATACGTTTTAGCATGATTTATGGCGCTTCCGCCCTGGAGGCGCCCGTTTCCAAGTTTTTTGGAAACTTACGATTCTTTCTCCTCTCGTTGGGGTCTTTATTACTTGGAGTATCGCTGTCTTGCTCTATTGTATCAGTTCTAGCTATCTCAACCGTTTGCATAGCTCTAATCGGGGCCCCGTCGTTACCCTTGTATTGCCCTTTCGATCTAGCAATATTTTGTTTGCCTTTGTATTCAAAGGTCTTATCTGGGGGTTTTGACGATGTTTGGGGTGGAGTAGAACTAGTACTCGGTCTCTGGTCAGGTTGCTGGTATTGTTCTCGCGTATTCTGCCCTTCATTATTTCGGCGAAAATCGGGATTATAACGCCACCCACCAAAATCAAAAACCGTCTCACTTTGGGACACTAGAATGAGAAGTTCGTCTATCGTGCGAATATCCTGCGTAAATACAGCTACTCTAATGTTATGATTAAAATGGTAGGCAAGCTTCGTGACTATGTCAATCTCCGCAAATGCTGGGGTTAAATGCTTCGCGCGTTCGACCTGCTGGATTATATAATTCTCGGCGGTAATACCCATTTTTTTATCAAATTTGCCATATTCCAGTTCATTGCGCAGAAGTCGTTGGGTATGCGAGTTCCAGTACCGGCTTTCAAATTTTTGTTTGAACTCCGCGTATGTGGACACTCTATCGCGTACAATGTTATACCACTTACGCGCCGAATCACGCATCGCGTTAACCACCCACTGTATTTTGTCTTGATCTTCTAGTCGGGAACCTACTCTAGCCATTTCACTCTCACACGCTAATAAAAATTCAATGGGGTTTTCGTTATTTTCCCCCGTAAAATACACGCGATTTTTCTCGTCGACAGGACCTTGTACCAAAATATTAGGAGCAGATCTCCTTCGTACCTCCTGTCGTACTTTCAAAATCTCGTCGTTTAACGTTTGTAAAACACTCTCTTTATTAGAGTCAATGTTAGATCGCGTCTCTACAATTGAAGCGTCTAATATATCTACTCGTCGTTGCGTTTCGGTCACGTCCGCGTTAATCTTTACCTCTAGGGATTCCACCTTCCTGGAAACGTCTAGGGTTTGCTTCTCGCAGCGGGTTATGTGGTCTTTGAACCGGCCCTCCATACGTGTTACTTGTTCAATAAACGATTTTTGCATAGTGGTCTCAAAAACCTTAAACCGTTCATTGATTTTAGTATCGACCGTATTTACTTTTTCAGCGATTTCCGCGACTTTCACAGTTAACTTGGTTACGCTTTCGTCTATTTTCGCAGTTAATTCTTTACTACTTTCTTTATTACTTTGCTTAATCTCGGCGTTTATGTCAGCGTTGCTTTGATCTAATTTCTCGGTTAGACTAACTCTTTGTGCTGCGATTTGGGACTTTATTTCAGCGTTGCTAAGTTCAAATTTCGCGTCTATTTTCTCAAATCTCGAGTTAATATTAGCGGTCAAATCCGCATTCATTTGCGCGTTAGCTTCTTTCATTTCCGCGTTCATTTGCTGCATTTGTTTAATTATTTTATCCATATCCATTTTAAATACACAACAATTTCAAATATAAACAATTTAAAATACACAGAACAGTTTCAAATACACACAATAATTTTACTGCTGTACGAACACCAGTCACAAAACTCTTTGGGGATTGTTTAGTTGGACGCCAGCTTTTTTATAAAGTAAAACAGCAAAGTTTGTTTTACCCGTGAAAATTAAATTTAAATTGGTTTTAATTCATTTAATTTAATTTGATCTTGCCCCACGTTCCGGGCAAGCCATTTATAACTCTTGTTCGGAACGTGAATTCAGTTTGATGTACGTTTGCCGAGCCCCACGTTGGCCGACATTTATAACTCTACTTCTATGCGTTATTGTTATGTCGTGTTGTGTGTGAGTACCTACCTGCTGTCTGATCTCGCAAATTCTTCCGACTAGGGCGTGTGGATTTTGGATTTGAAGTTCGCAAGCTAGTAATCTCAAATTTATTACAACAACACACAAAATAGGTTACTTTAAAGGGGGAGAGTTTTGTGAGACTGGTAGGCTTTATCGTACAACAATAAAACACTGTTATATGGGGTAATAAAACGTTGTTTATTACACCAACAACACACAAGAATAGAATTGTTATTATATTATGAATTTCTTATAGTCTAAACAATGAATTAATGTTTCTCGATTGGTCAATAGTTGAAAGAAACTGAACTCGTTCTTTGGCGAGTTAATTGCAATTTAAATTTTACTTTATTAATTGATTTGAATTTAATTAAATTTATTTAATTAAATTGAATCTAAGTGTTCATGAAACAAAATATAAAACTCTGAAATTAATTAGAATAATTAATTAAAATAAATTAGACGTGACAGTCTAGTTCACGTTATTTCATTTCTAGTGATTCTACTTCTGATCTACTGCAGTATGATCTAAGATTAGATTGTCAGTTAAGATTTGTATAGCGCTTTTATACTACTTCTATTTCTTAACTATAACTTACTAAAGCCTTAAACTGCTATACAGATTATCACAACGAATTTACTTTTTAATTACTAGAGTCTTTGCTTTTTGTTTGGCACCTGAATTATTTGAATTACAATGTTTTAATTGAAAAATAGAAAATTTGATCTGAAAAATAAATAAGTGGATTTTGCTTTCCTGTTACTGAAGAGGATGTCGTCCCGATTTGTCCCTCGTCGATTCGAGTCCTTGGTTAGAGAAAGTAATCTGCTTAGAACTGCTGGATTCGGTCGTGGAGTTCAAAATTCGGCAACACTCTGCTTCCTTGCTGTTTGTGAATATTTTAACGTCTGCTGCTGTCCGCTGAAACTGCTTCCTGTCCCTCGTCGATTCGCACGTTGCACGTCAGCGTGTGTGTGTGTGTGTGCTTCGTTCGGGTGGTCGCTTTGCTCGTCAGCTGCTCACCAATGATTTAGACGGCCTCTCTGCTGTATTCTTGAAGTCTGGTCTTGAAGTCTGGTGGATCTCTTGCGTGCTTATGACTACTGGTAGTACACAATAAGCTTGGTTGATGTACTGAAGAGTATCTCGCCTTTACGCAACAATTACGAGCTATACAGATGATCTGTACTTAGTGTGTTCGTAATTGCGTGTGTGTTGACCACGTAGAGTCTTCTTGTTGATCTTCACCACTTTGGTTACTAGACGATCGAAGGACTACGTCTTAACTTCGTGAGTACTGACAGAAGAGTGATCTTTCAGCGTGAAAACACCTCGCTGACCGGGGCTCGCGTCAAATGATTTCATTGGCTGGCGCACTCTCCCTACCACATAAAATTTTGAATTCCCTTGGTCCGTGAGAATGAAGTTAGGTTCCCACAGACGGAGAATTGATATTATTATCTAATATTCTTATTATAATTATCCGGCGGAACCAATTTGCCGCTCCGGATATCCTGTGCTTATTTAATTTTGCAATAACTTGGTTGCAAACCAAGTTGTGTGAAATCTAAAATATACAATCTGTCAGAAATTATTATCTTTATAACATACTAAAATCTCATTACTGTAACTCTATTTTTACAGAAGTTATTTAATTATTTTAATTAACTCTTTCATTTGTTAATTATATTGCATCAAATTTGCACACGTCATCATTAATATTTCGGCAAACATTTTGGCTATGTTAGATTTCGCCTTTATTTATTAGTTTCCGAGATATTAACAATTAACAGTTTGGGTGTGGTCGCTTCCTTGTACAGCGAACTGATTACATAATGACCGCGTGTGCGTTGCTTTAGAAAGCATTATTTTCAATGCGCTACATTCAAATAGAGTTTTGACTGGTACATTTTATTTAAATATGCTTTCAGTATGCGGTAAACATATAACCCCAAATAGTTAATATTTGCTGCTGTTATAATATATATATATATATTATAACGATTGATAATAGCGTCCTCTCAGAGCGTTATATGAAAGCTATAGGAGGTACGAGTGTAACGCCGTAAGATAAAAAGAGAGCGTATAATCGCAGCCATCTCACTCTAACCACGTCACCGCTACAATAGAATCCAGTTCAAACAGGTAATTTTACTCAAAGCGAATTATCAGTTCAACCTGCGATAACTTCAAAAGTTATAAATATACGACAATTCTGAAAACAGCATTGTATTCAGCAAGAAAAGCTTTATAAGTAGCCGCAAGCTCAGTTAATATAATTAACAATTGAAGAAGTTATACGGATGACGCACGCCAACAGGAATAACGAGAGAATTATGCTACGTAGGAATAAGGCGTTTTCACACACACACAGATAAAGACCTAAGCAATAATATTCTGTGGTCAGATCTTCGGAAACATATTTGCAAATACCTGTAATGAATCGATTTGCAAATACAGGAAGTACGATTTTGACAAGAATTTCTCTGCCGTTTGGAACCTGTGACGGAGTGTTTGAGCGACTTGTTCGAGATTGTCGAAACTGGAAAAACGCATGATTTATTTGTACAACTAATCAGCAGCCCGTATTTAAAACAGACGCCAGCTAAAAGCAAGGGGTAACATCACTCTTCGTTCGGTACTGAAACACACTAGACGTGTATAATTCGCATACAGAAATTTTTTATATTACACAACAGTGCAAATTCAGTTCTAAATCGAGAAGTAGTCCGCAGTGTAGATGAATTAACAACATTCAATAACACTAGCTGCGTAAAACAACCGTTAATTAATTAATTAATCAATCAGCCGTGAAGGACCTGTGCTACAGAAGACTACAGCATCTGTAATTGCCAGGGCATCTTCAACAGCATTGATCAATCCATTCTTCTGTGCACCACCATCAAAAGGAGGACCTCTACAGATTCCTATCTTCGGTCAACGCATCAAACAGTAAGAAATAGATTCATTGATCAATGATATAAGCGCTAAACAAATTAATAAAACAATAAACAATTTTAAAAAGACACTAAGAAAAGCACACTTTGTATTGTAACTATAAGATTAGCTTTAATATAGTATAAGAGTGTTGAATGGAAAGTGATGTGTAGTATTGGACGTGCAAATTATTGCAGACCTGTTCTTTAGCACTGGTTTGGGAGATAGAAATCTCTTAATCAAACCAGATAAGAGCTATAGGTCGTTTGAGCGTCTTAATCATTACTTTCCACACTCACTCAATAATTATAAGGTTAGGGTAGAAATAAGTCCTACCATTAACAAGTTAAAGTTTAAAAATCATTTATTAAAACATTAAAAATAATAATCAAGCAAATCTTAAAGTGTTATTTGTAACGATTCCCCTTGAAAAACACAATCACTGAACTAATCCTGAGACAGAGTGTCTCCATGTGCTGAGCTAAGCCCAAACCGTGTCATTTGTATCTGGGATTTGTTCTGGCGCCCAGGTAAAGTAATATCACGGGTAAGTAACTTTTTATCTAACATCACAAATACTAGATAATTGAGTTACACGAAAGGGAGCGTTATAATATATATATTGTAATATAAATAATATTACAAATAAAAAATAATAGAAATATATATATTGAATGAACGTTTTAATAAGCTCCTCGTTGGAAACGCCAATTTGTAATATAATGTTATTACAAATATAAAATAGAAAAATAAAAATATAGAAATAGTAATTCAGATATATATTGTGTATCGATTGATGTGTTATGTTAACAATGGTTTTGTGCCCTCTTTTTAGCCCCACTCGTTAGGCTAGTCAAATTGTAATATAATTTCAAGTGTAATAATAAATAAAATATAAAGATATTGATGATAAGAATTGTGTATATTGGCTGGATCTCAGTATCGAACTCCCCGATGATACAGCTCCACTTTGAAATTACCAAATACAAAGAATAGATTTAATATAAATAGGTTATAACTGGGTGTGATTGATTGATAAATATCAAATAAATCAAACTTTAAAAATTGTGAAAATATTTTTTCTTGTTCTGGTATTGAGTTTGATTGAATGATTTAATTTAATTAATTACTAATTAATTAATTAATTGAGTTTGTAATTTCCTTATATATCCATTCTCTCACTGTAAATTATGTTTTTGTTTAATAAAAAATAATAGTAACATTAATTGTAGAAATAAAAACAATGCTGGTAACTGAGTAATGATTTGCGTTTATTAACATTCAAAATTATGCGCCAGTCAAACTGCGCATGTCCCAGGCACTGGCAATATTCGCCACAGTCGGTAGTGAGAAAAATCAACAAATATATTTTTTACAAGTTTAAATTTATGGTTCTTTTAACGAGTCGAAATGGTCAGAGGGCAAGGAACAAGATACATTTAACAGGTATTCTTAAACTAAATGTTAATATCTGAAATAGAACAGAATTATTATTACAATTGTCAATTAGAAAAAAATTATTTAAATTGCGAACCAAGTCGATGAAATGACGTCACTCCCCTCCAGCAGGCACTGGCTGATCGTCTTTATGAGAAATTCAGCAATGGCCGCCGTCTACTCGATTTTAACTGCGATGCTGTTGGAATTGAATGATCTTCTCCCACAGAAATAAAACGATGTTCCCTTTTCTGCGAAGTGGTGTTGGTTCAAAATATAGTGTGTAATGTCCCCTCGTCGTCTGCGATGTCGAATTCTGGATGGATTTCTTGTGTAGTGTCCGGTGTTCAATTATATGTGTTGGTTTTCTGTGAATTCGGTCCAAAAATTGTTCAAAATGGCTGTCGATTTCTTGTGTTGAGTTTTATGGTGTTATACTGTGTTTTGGAAATTTGTGAAGTGTTAGAAATTGATAGTTAAGGTTATTTCACTGTTTAGTTCATCTCCGTTATACGCCACATAACCACACTTGGTTTTAATACAAATTATTTTGTTTTCAATACTCCGCTAACACATTTTCAACTATTCAGCTTTGCGATTAACAATAGACTACTAGACGCAACGTCGTCGTTTTAGGGCAATTGGTTCTATGTCTTTTTCCTCTTCATATTGTTTAACTATAAAATATCTGTCTAAGACTTGTTTCACTATCTAACTATACATAACAAGTTTTCTTATTTTTTACTGTATTTCAAATATTTCTTAATTTTACATGAATCTAACTATTCAGTAATATTGATTAGTTAATTTTACATCTTTTGATATATAGCTGGGTTTGTTTCAAGTTCATTTAAGCCCAAAAATGACAATTTTACATAATGATTGTATGCCCCATATTTTGTACAAATTCAGTGTTTTAAAGGTTTTTATTTGTTTTTTCGGTATAATATTACTATGGAATACACCTAATAACTCCGTAATTACTTTGTTGTTAATAATTTGGTTGTTAAAACATTTCAATATTGATTAATTTGCTGTTTAGCCTGATTTGATTACTACCATAGGCTTATTATTGACTGTTTCCAAAAGAAGTTAATTTCCTTTCTTTTGTCATTCTATTTGCTATTAACTGTATCTGTATTAATTATATTTTCAATTTCTGTATTGTGTGTATTGAATTCTATTCCTATTACATAGATTAATTCTTTGATAGATAATTTTTTGGTTTATAGGCCAATCTGTGTTTACAAAAATGGTGTCTTGGCTGGTCTGTTTGTACATTATACATGGTTTACTGTTTTGAATAAACTTATTACATTTTTATGTCCTACTTGCCTCTCTGACTTACACAATGGAAAATTAAATGACATGATTTTAAAATACAATAGAATATCGTGTATCTACTAAACTTTCTTTATACTAATAACATCATTGAACCATAACATAAACATCTTATGCCTAATTTTA
Organism: Magicicada septendecula; assembly: GCA_034769895.1. NCBI lineage: Eukaryota > Metazoa > Arthropoda > Insecta > Hemiptera > Cicadidae > Magicicada > Magicicada septendecula. The sequence continues at coordinate 900,401,350 of CM068367.1, forward strand.
ACAAAAACATCTTATTATCTACTATTTTTCATATATCACCTAATTTTAACAAAAACATCTTATTCCTATTATTTTTAACTGTATCATCAAATGATAACAAAATATCTTATCCTTATTATTACCTAGACATAATTTAATTAGAAAAAAATAAAAAACTCCAATTACTAGCAATACTGTCAGTCACTAACTGTCTTGTGTATTTGTGTTTCTTTTGAAAACACTTTAACTGTGATTAAAAAACATCTTGTATCTATTGACACCTTACATCTAAAATATTATCTAATTAACAATAAATAACAAACATCTTATTATTAGTTATACCCTCAGTTATGAACTGTCCTCTGGTATTTTTGTCCTTCTCACAATCTACTTAACGGTAATTAAAGAAAACATTTTATAGGTAATAGTTTTTCTTATATCTAATTTAAAAAACTCTTATTACTGCTAATGTGGTCAGTCCTTAGACTGTCTTTGATTCCAATGGTTTTACTATTATTATTCTACACTCATGGTAGTCTTTTTATAATATTTACACTTCATTGAATATTTTTTCATAGATTTTTTAGCTATGTTTCTCACTATACTCACTGTAGTTTCTTATTTTTGTTATCTCACTTCACTTTATTGGATTCTACACTATGGTAGTCTTTTCAGTGAGTTCTACACTATGGTAGTCTCTTTTGATATATTTTTTAACATATTACTCTTATAACTAATATACAATTTGTGTTTTCTAGGATTGTATCTTGTAACTTGTTTGGGTTTACATATATCGGTTTCAATTTTGTCTCATGGTATTTATTATATGACTATCATTTTGTTTTGGCATATCTCTTCCTGTTTCTGGTCTCGTGGTGTCTCTGCCTCGTGACCTTATTATTGTTCCCTTGTTAAAATGGTTTCATGACAGATTATTTCCTTTTTTATGGTCCTTCCCTTTTTGTACTGCTTCCCCAATCTACTGGGTATACTGCTGGTTTAACTGGTTTTTACATAGTAGGTTATTTTAATCAATGGTTTTCTTTGTTATTTTCCATTTTTATTAACATTTTATAGACTTAATATACAGTTTCTAGTGTAATCCTTAAACAATTTATTCTTCTCACTCACTATGGAACTTTTTCCTTTATTAATGTTGCATTAATTCAAATGTTTAGTGTGATAATTTTGTTATGTTACATATGCTCTCCTGTAAAAGTGATTAGTTCAGATCATACTCTTAGTATGGATGAAATAATTACTACTAATTCTTTTGTTTTTATTTTTCTCCGTGATTACATGTTTTCACTTTATATACCTTCTTTTTCCACCACTGCTTCCTCTCAGATGATGTGTATCTCCTTCATTAGTTTCTTTCTTCATTGATAAGTGATCTTCAATTTTGTGTATAACATTATCATTTTATATTCTTTCTTATTTGGTGCTTCCTCACCAGTATGTTTACTCCCTAACATTCCCTAACAAATTAATTGGAACAGTTCAGAGTGGCACTTTTGGCTTCAATCCCTGCTGTCCAATACTTCAATTGAGTCCAGAGGTATTATCATCTCTGCTCAACACATAAGACTGATGGCATTTTCTACATCCAGTCATAAAAATAAATAAACAGTAAAAGTAGTCATTTTTGACTAAAATGAACATCTTTAGATTCTTCACTTCATAATACTTTATATTAATTAATACTTTTATACACTTGACTCTTCTTCTCTCTTAAAGCTTATTCGATATTAGGTGGTTTAGGTATGTGGTATAATATACATTTCATCATGTTTACATAGTAAGTAGTATTTATATTTACTCCTTCTACCATCTGGTATCCATTGAGTTATTTTTGTTGCTCATGGTGTAACATGAATTAATTCTTTATCACTTTCACTATAACAGTGGTTATTGCAACAACATTATCATTATTAGTATCAGGGTTTTTTGGTTTCTGGTCTCACTATTTGGTCTTTAGTGAGTTGGTTCTTCTTCATTGTTCCATTTTTATTAAATTACTTTCTTTGTGAGTTTGTTTAAGCTGTTTCGATTAAGTCATATGATATTCTGGTTTCCTTCTTCCTTTAGAATTTTGTATCTCTTTCTTACAAAATCTTTTTTCATATTTCAGAGTTATTTCTCATCATTTGTATGAGTAATGATATGAGTTTAACGTTTTTCTTTAATTTTAGACATTTTTATTCAACTACATTCTTTCTTATTCATAGTTGTTTTTCAAATATTTTGGTATAAGTTGTACTTATTATTGTTTTGAATTTTGAAAATCTTTATTCATCAAAATTCTTTTCTCATTCATAATAGTCCTTGAATGTTTGGTGTAAGTGGTACTTACTAATGCTTTTGAATTTTGAAGCTTATTATGTTCAAAATTCTTTTTATTTATTCACAATAATCTTTCAAATGTTTTGTTGTAAGTTGTACTTGCTAATGTTTTTGAATTTTGAAGTTTTTATTTCTCAAAATTCTTAATATTTTTGTTCATGATAGTCTTTGAATATTTGTGTAAGTTGTACTTACTGATTTTTGAATTTTGTAGTTATCTGTTTATCAAAATTCTTTTTTTTTTTCTTCATTCATAATTGTTCGAATATTTGGTGTAAGTTGTACTTACTAACTTTTGGAATTTTGTAGTTCTATTATTCCCTCAAAATTCTTATTTCATTCATAATAATCTTTAAAATGTTTTGTGTAAGTTGTACTTACTAATGTCTTTGAATTTTGAAGTTTATTATTTCTCAAAATTCTTTTTATTTATTCACAATAATCTTTCAAATATTTTGTTGTAAGTTGTACTTACTGATCTTTGAATTTTGTAATTATCTATTTATCAAAATTCTTATTTCGTTCCCAATATTTTTTCAGATATTTGGTGTAAGTTGTACTTACTAATGTTTTTGAATTTTGAAGTTTATTATGTTCAAAATTCTTTTTATTTATTCACAATAATCTTTCAAATGTTTTGTGTAAGTTGTACTTACTGATTTTTGAATTTTGAAGTTATCTATTTATCAAAATTCTTATTTCGTTCACAATATTTTTTCAGATATTTGGTGTAAGTTGTACTTACTGATTTTTGGAATTTTGTAATTTTATTTTTATCAAAATTCACAATTTCTTCATAATAGTTTTAACTCATAATTATGAGTCCTCCAAATATTTTTTAATGGATAACTGATTATAAGTTCCTTTTACTTTATTCGAAATGGTATCCTTTAGTACATACGTATTGTTGTTATTGTTTTTAATAATCAGGTATGGGCCGGTATACAGCAGTAACAACTTTTTGGTAATGCCTTCCAAAGTACTGGGTAATTCCCTGTTTTTTAGCAGCACCTTTTCTCCGACTTCATAGCTTATTATTTTCTTAACAGCCTTTTGATATTTGTTCTTGCGCCTTTCCTGGTCTTCAGCCAATTTATTGTAGAATCTGATTCGATTGAATTTGTATTCTTGACTCCTGGGGAACTCTATTATGTCTTGTATTTCTCTCGGAGGCGGTTTTTCATACATTGCCGTGTATGGCGTGGTACCTATAGCGGGGTGGTATGACAAATTAAGGAATTCTTCAGTAGCTAATAAATATTCTTGCCACTTCTTTTGTTGATTATAGCAATAAGTCCGTAATATTCTTCTGACTTCTCGCAGTACCCTCTCCGCTGGATTGCTGCTGGGGTGGTAGACAGACGTCTTGTATGTCTTAATGCCCAATTTATTCAGAGTGTTTCTCCACCTCCAACCCTTAAATTGCGTTCCATGGTCGGTGATTATGGATGACGGGCTTCCTACCTCTGGAATGTAATGATTTGTTATTATTCCTAGAGTCTTCAGAGTGGTGGCTCTGTTCACAGGGTATAGTTTTGTAAATTTTGTAAAATGATCCATCATAATAATAATATATTTGTATCGATGGCGTCCGCCACTGCGGGGAAATGGACCACATATGGCCAGAAAGACCTTTTCCAGTTTGGCTTGTGAGGTAATTGGTATCATCATACCCTCCTTTCTCTCATTGTTGGTTTTCACCAATTGACATATCAGACAGGTTTTGAGGTAGTTTCTCGTTTTTCAATTGATACTTTTTATGTGACAATTCTCTTCTATTGCCTTCATCACCTTCATGGCTCCCATGTGACCGTATCGTAGGTGATAGTCCAGGATGATATCCTTTTCGATTGTAGTAGGGATCATGATCTTCCATATTTCTTCATCAAGGGATGTCTTGATGAATAAAATCCCATTATGTATACAATAAAATTTGTTTATTGTGTCATCTTGGTTGGAGAGACGAAGTTTAATATAGTTTAACTTCGGATCGGACTGCTGGTGTTCTTTGATGTCCTGCACTATCTTCTCTAAATCGGATCTGTCCTTAATAATGTTATAGATTTTCAATATGCTCTCCTTTTCGCCTTCGAATGTTTGTTCTTCCAGATTCACTCTCGACAATACGTCGGCTACTACATTTTTACTTCCAGGAACATACTCCCACTGTATATCGTATTCCTGCAGGGCAAGTACCCATCTAGTCAATATACCATGGCTTAATTTGCATCTTCTTAGAAATGATATTGACTTGTGATCTGTTCGGACGGTCACTGGATATCCGAGGATATACGTCCGAAACTTCCCGCAGGCAAAGACTACACTTAGCAGTTCTTTTTCCGTCACATTATAGTTCTTTTCACACTGGTTAAGGGTTCTGCTAGCAAAGCTCACTACTAGATGGTTTCCACTTTCATCTTCTTGGTACAGTGTTGATCCCAAGCTAATGTTACTAGCGTCACAGTTTAGAAAGAAGGGTCGGTTAAAATCTGGATGGTTGAGCATTACTGTATCTAAGAATTTCTCTTTAATTAATTTGAAGGTTTCGTCTTGTTCTTGACCCCATCGCCATTTATTCTTGGATGATAACTGGTACTGAAACTGGGCTGTTAGTTCGGAATAATTATTCTGGAACTTCCTATAATAGTTACACAGGCCCAAAAATGATTGTAGTTGCCTTCTGTTTTTTGGTGTAGGGAATCGTTGTATGGCGTCTACCTTTTCTGTTGATGGTGTTATTCCTTGACTGTTTAGCTGGAAACCCAGGAATTGTACTTCTTTAGCTATAAGCTTGGACTTGTCCAGTTTAAGGGTGACATTATTTTCAGCAAGCTTCTTCAAGACATACTCCACACGATAACAGTGTTCCTCCCTGTTGGTTGATGTTATTAGGAGATCATCAACATAGACAGTCGTGAATTGGAGCGCTTCTGGTCCGAGTATATGATCCATACAGGCGACAAAAACCGCTACTGAATTCACCAACCCGAAGGGCAACCTCTTAAACTGATAATTGCGCCCTTCGAAGATGAACGCCATGTATTGCCGGCTTGCTGGGTGCAACTCCACTTGCCAATAGCCGCATACGGTATCCCAAGTGGTAATGAATCGTGTTCCGTGGAACCTCTTCAAAATTTCATCAATTTCGCCAGGTGAGGTACGATCGTTTATTATCATCTTATTTATCTCACGAGCGTCAAGGCAAAGCCTTACCTTCCCATTTTTCTTTTGTATGGCCACAATTGGGCTAGTGTATGGCGATTGACTGCTCTCGATGATATCTCTACGGATCATATTCTGGATCTCTGTGCGTACGGCTTCTTTCAAAGATTGTGCTATTGGGTACGACTTTCGGTTGAATTCTACCGGTTCTCTGAATCGTATTGAACATTGGTAGTTCCGGATCTTTCCAGGTTCGTCCGAAAATACAGCTCGATATTTCTCATATATTTCTATCAATTGATTCAGCTGGTTTTCCTTTAATTGCTCGTTAGTATTGTGGCACTGGAAGTTACGTATTTCTTGAATCTTTTGTTGCCATAGGTCTTCCTCCGAATCCTGATGTACTGGCTTGTTGTTTGTTGAGTAGTTGGACAAGTAATTCACCTTATTTTGGTGGTCGAGAAGTTGTCTGGAGTCTAAAGTATTGTTATTAGTTAAATTGGCTATCCAGGTTGAACCTTCAGCAAAGAGTGATACCTTTCCTCGGCACAAGTCGATAATTGCTGAGTTTCGGCGCAATATGTCACATCCTATCATGATGTTGAAAGGTAATCCGGCTGCAACAAGAAATATCATATCCACACTAATGCCCTGACTTTTGACACTTAGGGATACTTGTTTTCTTATGGTCTTGTTCTGTCGGCCGGTAGCTCCTACAAGTACAATATTATTAATAGGTAGTACCGGTAAGTTTTTGTGGCATTCGTGCTGTATCCGGTCCAGCTCATTTCGATTTATTATGGAGACATTGGCTCCAGTGTCTATCATTATAGGAACAGAAATACCTTCAATTTCTGCAATTATGTATATTATTTCATTATCATTATTGTTAATATTAAGCTCGCTTTCTTCTAATAGGTCCTTACGGATATCTTTCAAATAATTGCTGTATATTATGGTAAAATTTTTTCTGTTTTTCTTCGAATTCATACCTACTTGGTTAAACCCAGCAGATTGGAGCAGTAAAGGGTTATTACAGTTTATTACTGCCTCCGTTCGTTTAAATGTTCCGCTTCATTACGGATTAGGCCGTTGGAAGCGTCAGCTTGAAGTCCTGGGACTGCTTCGTTTGGTTCTGCTCGATCGTCTTGTTGGGCTTCTGTTACAGGTAGTCTTCGCTGATTATCCAGGCTGGAACTACGTCTGGGCTCGTACTCTCTGTACCGATTACTTCCCTGACTTCCTTGGAAGGTCTCGTACTCGTAGTATCGGCTCCTTCGTTGAGGCTGGTACCTCCTGTGTCCACTGCCTTCCCCTCGGATGTAGTTAACATTGGGTCGATATGTCCTGTAATTGTTGTTATTACCTCCATTTGGGTAATTCCGGTTATAATTACCATGATAATTATTATTAGAAAGGTTGGGGTTCCTCTGACCATTTAGAACATAGTTACTATTATTATTATAATAACCGTTGTTATTTTGTGGACGGTTATTATTATTATTATTGTTGTGGTTGTTGTTATTATTATTTATGCGAGGAATATTACTATTATTATTATTGTTGTTAAACCTAGGCAAGTTATTGTTATTTCTGGGGTTATAATTGTATTCGGCATTATTCCGATTTGCGGGATTATATTTATTATTATTACCCACATTCTGCCGATTATTATTATTCAAATTATTGTTGTTACTCCTTGGTTCCGGCTTTTCATATCTCCTGCGACTTTGACGGTAATAGTCTTCGTGCTCATACATTTCTAAAAACTCGGTCATGGCTTGCACCGTCTTTATTTGACTGTTTCGTCTGGCTCTGATAATATCCTCCTCATAGTGGTATGAGAGTTTGCTGACCAGGCATTCTTCCGGTATTCGGGGCTCTAGATGTTTGTCCACGCACACCTTTCCCAAGAAGTACGCCGTTGGAGTCTGGTTTCCATACGGGTTGTATTTTCCATGACAGATCCCGTCTCTAGCGATATTTTGTGTCGATTCAGACCAATATTTGGCTTTGAATAGCCTTTTGAATTGTTGGTAGTCGGTCACTTCGTCTCTTATCGCCATCCACCAATTGTATGCTATCTCCTTGAACGATTCGTCAAGCACCTCTTTATTCTCCCTCCAGCGATTACCTCTGTGTTTGGTGAAGTATTCTTCGATTCTTGCTAGGAATTCCATGGGTTTGTTTTTATAAAACCTGAAGTTAATTCCTTCACGATTTTCATTGTTGGGACAACTGGTAATGGTTGTCGGTCGACTATGGAATAGGTCTATATCTGTCTGGTTCTGTCGTACCTGACTGTTGATACTGGTCACAGCAGCTTCAATGCCGTCGCATTTTTCTGTGAATCGGTCCTGTACTCGCTCCCAGTCTTCCCGTGTTTCCTTTAGTTTTTCCTCCAATGTCTTCCTAGTCGTTTCTTCAATGTTGTTAACCTTCGTATTTATTTCTGTCCTGATACTCTGTACTTCCCGTTCAGTTTGACTCCATTTTTCGTCAGCTCTGGTAACCTTTTGTTCGATTACCGTTATTTCTTCGTCTATCTTCTTGCTGATTGTTTCGTTGTTTTCAGCTATTTTCTGGCTCAATTCTTCCTTCAATATTTCCATTCTTCCGTCTAACCGGTTCATGTTTTCTTGGTTCGTCTCCTTCAATTCTTCTCTCAATGGCTGACTATTGCTTTCCATTTTTTGATTCGTTTCTTCCATCCTCTTGTTGGTTTCTTCCAGTTTTTGGCTTATCTGGGTTAATTCCTCTTTCGACTGTTTATTGTCAGTCTTTATTTCCTCCATATTCTCCTCAATTTTCTGAATATTTTCTTCCATTTTCTCTTCTATCTTCTTACTGTTTGCTTCCATCTTCTCCTCCATCTTCTTGCTAGTATCTCCAATTTTATTGCCCAACTCTTCCTTCAATCGTTGGTTATCGTTCTTCATTTCCTTACTATTTTCTTCCATCTTCTCCTCCATCTTCTTACTATTTTCTTCGATTTTCTTGTTGGTATCTCCGATTTTATTACCCAATTCTTCTTTTGTCGTTTTAAATTCTCTGAGTAACATCTCCATCATTCTATCCAATTTTGTGTCTTCCTTTGTAGTGGATTTCTCCGGCTGTTCCTCCGGTGGTGCAGGTTTGTTCAGTTCTGCTGGCGGTAACATCGACTCCACATCTTCCACTGGTGTCGCCTCTTTATCCTCCATTTCTACCTCCTGCTCGGCCTCCATAGCCCTTTTCCTTGATGTAGCTCTCCTGTGCATCTCGCTCCCTCTTCCGACCTATTGACCGTTGCCAAGCTAAAAATAGGAAATTGGACAATCGTCCTTATTTTACAACTCTATTACCTCCTATTTAAAGCCCCTTAAGTTGGACGCCAATTTGTAATATAAATAATATTACAAATAAAAAAATAATAAATAATATATATATTAAATGAACGTTTCAATAAGCTCCTCGTTGGAAACGCCAATTTGTAATATAATGTTATTACAAATATAAAATAGAAAAATAAAAATATAGAAATAGTAATTCAGATATATATTGTGTATCGATTGATGTGTTATGTTAACAATGGTTTTGTGCCCTCTTTTTAGCCCCACTCGTTAGGCTAGTCAAATTGTAATATAATTTCAAGTGTAATAATAAATAAAATATAAAGATATTGATGATAAGAATTGTGTATATTGGCTGGATCTCAGTATCGAACTCCCCGATGATACAGCTCCACTTTGAAATTACCAAATACAAAGAATAGATTTAATATAAATAGGTTATAACTGGGTGTGATTGATTGATAAATATCAAATAAATCAAACTTTAAAAATTGTGAAAATATTTTTTCTTGTTCTGGTATTGAGTTTGATTGAATGATTTAATTTAATTAATTACTAATTAATTAATTAATTGAGTTTGTAATTTCCTTATATATCCATTCTCTCACTGTAAATTATGTTTTTGTTTAATAAAAAATAATAGTAACATTAATTGTAGAAATAAAAACAATGCTGGTAACTGAGTAATGATTTGCGTTTATTAACATTCAAAATTATGCGCCAGTCAAACTGCGCATGTCCCAGGCACTGGCAATATTCGCCACAGTCGGTAGTGAGAAAAATCAACAAATATATTTTTTACAAGTTTAAATTTATGGTTCTTTTAACGAGTCGAAATGGTCAGAGGGCAAGGAACAAGATACATTTAACAGGTATTCTTAAACTAAATGTTAATATCTGAAATAGAACAGAATTATTATTACAATTGTCAATTAGAAAAAAATTATTTAAATTGCGAACCAAGTCGATGAAATGACGTCACTCCCCTCCAGCAGGCACTGGCTGATCGTCTTTATGAGAAATTCAGCAATGGCCGCCGTCTACTCGATTTTAACTGCGATGCTGTTGGAATTGAATGATCTTCTCCCACAAAAATAAAACGATGTTCCCTTTTCTGCGAAGTGGTGTTGGTTCAAAATATAGTGTGTAATGTCCCCTCGTCGTCTGCGATGTCGAATTCTGGATGGATTTCTTGTGTAGTGTCCGGTGTTCAATTATATGTGTTGGTTTTCTGTGAATTCGGTCCAAAAATTGTTCAAAATGGCTGTCGATTTCTTGTGTTGAGTTTTATGGTGTTATACTGTGTTTTGGAAATTTGTGAAGTGTTAGAAATTGATAGTTAAGGTTATTTCACTGTTTAGTTCATCTCCGTTATACGCCACATAACCACACTTGGTTTTAATACAAATTATTTTGTTTTCAATACTCCGCTAACACATTTTCAACTATTCAGCTTTGCGATTAACAATAGACTACTAGACGCAACGTCGTCGTTTTAGGGCAATTGGTTCTATGTCTTTTTCCTCTTCATATTGTTTAACTATAAAATATCTGTCTAAGACTTGTTTCACTATCTAACTATACATAACAAGTTTTCTTATTTTTTACTGTATTTCAAATATTTCTTAATTTTACATGAATCTAACTATTCAGTAATATTGATTAGTTAATTTTACATCTTTTGATATATAGCTGGGTTTGTTTCAAGTTCATTTAAGCCCAAAAATGACAATTTTACATAATGATTGTATGCCCCATATTTTGTACAAATTCAGTGTTTTAAAGGTTTTTATTTGTTTTTTCGGTATAATATTACTATGGAATACACCTAATAACTCCGTAATTACTTTGTTGTTAATAATTTGGTTGTTAAAACATTTCAATATTGATTAATTTGCTGTTTAGCCTGATTTGATTACTACCATAGGCTTATTATTGACTGTTTCCAAAAGAAGTTAATTTCCTTTCTTTTATCATTCTATTTGCTATTAACTGTATCTGTATTAATTATATTTTCAATTTCTGTATTGTGTGTATTGAATTCTATTCCTATTACATAGATTAATTCTTTGATAGATAATTTTTTGGTTTATAGGCCAATCTGTGTTTACAAAAATGGTGTCTTGGCTGGTCTGTTTGTACATTATACATGGTTTACTGTTTTGAATAAACTTATTACATTTTTATGTCCTACTTGCCTCTCTGACTTACACAATGGAAAATTAAATGACATGATTTTAAAATACAATAGAATATCGTGTATCTACTAAACTTTCTTTATACTAATAACATCATTGAACCATAACATAAACATCTTATGCCTAATTTTAACAAAAACATCTTATTATCTACTATTTTTCATATATCACCTAATTTTAACAAAAACATCTTATTCCTATTATTTTTAACTGTATCATCAAATGATAACAAAATATCTTATCCTTATTATTACCTAGACATAATTTAATTAGAAAAAAATAAAAAACTCCAATTACTAGCAATACTGTCAGTCACTAACTGTCTTGTGTATTTGTGTTTCTTTTGAAAACACTTTAACTGTGATTAAAAAACATCTTGTATCTATTGACACCTTACATCTAAAATATTATCTAATTAACAATAAATAACAAACATCTTATTATTAGTTATACCCTCAGTTATGAACTGTCCTCTGGTATTTTTGTCCTTCTCACAATCTACTTAACGGTAATTAAAGAAAACATTTTATAGGTAATAGTTTTTCTTATATCTAATTTAAAAAACTCTTATTACTGCTAATTTGGTCAGTCCTTAGACTGTCTTTGATTCCAATGGTTTTACTATTATTATTCTACACTCATGGTAGTCTTTTTATAATATTTACACTTCATTGAATATTTTTTCATAGATTTTTTAGCTATGTTTCTCACTATACTCACTGTAGTTTCTTATTTTTGTTATCTCACTTCACTTTATTGGATTCTACACTATGGTAGTCTTTTCAGTGAGTTCTACACTATGGTAGTCTCTTTTGATATATTTTTTAACATATTACTCTTATAACTAATATACAATTTGTGTTTTCTAGGATTGTATCTTGTAACTTGTTTGGGTTTACATATATCGGTTTCAATTTTGTCTCATGGTATTTATTATATGACTATCATTTTGTTTTGGCATATCTCTTCCTGTTTCTGGTCTCGTGGTGTCTCTGCCTCGTGACCTTATTATTGTTCCCTTGTTAAAATGGTTTCATGACAGATTATTTCCTTTTTTATGGTCCTTCCCTTTTTGTACTGCTTCCCCAATCTACTGGGTATACTGCTGGTTTAACTGGTTTTTACATAGTAGGTTATTTTAATCAATGGTTTTCTTTGTTATTTTCCATTTTTATTAACATTTTATAGACTTAATATACAGTTTCTAGTGTAATCCTTAAACAATTTATTCTTCTCACTCACTATGGAACTTTTTCCTTTATTTATGTTGCATTAATTCAAATGTTTAGTGTGATAATTTTGTTATGTTACAATATATATATTAAAAAGTTTAAACGTGTGCGTGTAACCCATACTGAAAATTAGCTCCACGTTGGCTCCAGTTTACATTCAATACATCTGAATATCACATCTAATCTAACATATATATATCACACAAAGTACAACATCAACATTTTATACACTCAACATATAACAATAATAAAATCCTGTTTTAGTCTCTTTTCCCCTCAACATGACTATTTGTTACCACACCCTCTTTACTGTACCTGAATCTTACCCTGCAAAAATCCAACAAAGAAAACCTCCCAAGCTATCTTGCAAGTCCTGTCACATTTCTCGATCAAGGGCTCAAAATAACCAAGCACTGCTACCATTGAGACGCCCTTCTTAGTCCCAGAATATTTTTACACCCTTTTTCTACCCTCAAAAAAAAATTTTAATTTTTTTTTTCCGGGAAGGCGTCACTTAACATTTAAGACTAGGCGCGTGGCCTAGATGGAAATAAAATGTGCTGAGCCCATAGTGACAGGTCTTGCAAGAAAACACTTGATTAACAATAACAAGATTTTATTTATGTTTTTTTTTAATTTTAAACAATTGGTTTTACAATCATCTTGATTGAGATTTTCTTAAATCTTAAAATCCATTCGCTTCTCTCTTTAAAGTCACATGGTGGTTTAATAACAACAAGAATATATCAAGGTATTTCCAACAATTGAATAATGTCATGCCAACCTACTGAATTTATTATTTTTATTATAAACTTGTACTTCCGTATTTCATTTTCAAAAAACTTATGTGTAGTGCATTAGTAATGCAGGAACCATTCATTAACATATGATAATTATAAGTGTCTGGAGCAAACAATCCATGATCATTAGATAACACAGTAATAATCAGATTAATAATTAATAATAAATTCAAAGAAAACTAATTCCTTAAGTGTGTAGCAGTACTTTCATCTACCTGTTCCCCATCACTAGGATTAATCGCATTAAATTGACACCAGTAATCACAGTAACCTGAGGCTTAAGTATGTTACTTAAATATTAAAATATGTAGTAAATTAGTAGTTAATTAAATATTAAAGTATGTCGCTTCTTTATTGTTAAGTTAGTTAAATATAGGAATATTATATTACTATGATAAATTGAATAGTTAAGCTGAACCAAAAAAAAAAAAAAAAACTATACAACAGCACCTTTAAATTTCGAAAAAGAGAAAGAATTGGAACGTGCAGGATCACAAGTCATATGACAGGCAGATGCAAGTACTCGCCGAGTTTTACATTTTCTTTAGGTCTGAATTTTGTCAAAAAAAAGAATTTTAAATTCGGTTTCCTCTTTTGCAGTAATAGAATTAAATATTTAGATAATTCAAAGGTATCCCTTGACTCTATGCAATTCAAACACAAATACTTATAAGTTATTCATAACACAGTCATCAGTGTCCACACTTTAGCATGTCTTCACGAAACATGTTCAGTAATGTTAACTCTGAAGCGTGAGTCTAATTTCTAGAAATAGGTTTCAGCGTGTGTGTTACCCGATAACCTGCGGAGCACTTCGTGTGTGAAGTTTATAAAACAAAGGAAAGTTCCCACCTGATCCTTCGGATTGCACTAAGTATGTTCCTGCATTTTCTGTGGTGTGTGAAGAGCGATGTCGGATGGCGTGACGGCGTTGGGGCTTCTTACGCAGGTTCTGCGGATGGGCGAAGATGAAGTGTGCCCATCACGTGGACCCCTTTCCTCCCGACTAAAGCGGGGAAACCTGTGAAAAATTTTACTAATATATTCGATTCAGAGTTATATACCAGTATATATATATATATATATATATATTTGTTCTTTTAAGTAAAAGTATTTAGTAATTTTATGGAAGTATGCAACATGTAACACGATTTAAAAACTTTATCACTCCCATTGTTACTTCAGAGTGTCTTAAGCTTTTATGTATACCTTATAAGGGAATTTTTTACTACTTCATACTAGATTTGTAATGTTATAATTTTAGCTTCAGTTTACTTTTTTTATACTTAATATGCTGGTGGTCATGTCCACTTGGGAGTTCTGTAAACGTTTGAATATTTTTTCTCTATAAATCTTACTACTTTTTAAACCTATACAGCTATGTTAACTATGTGATGGTATGCTTCTATAAGGGCACTATTTTGAATTATAGGTTGTAATTTACAGATGGTGCGGGGCGACTATGCCAATATAAATTTTGCAATTCCCAGTCATCGTCTTTTATTCTGTTTTTTTTTTTTACATTCTGTTACTTATTTTCTCCTACGTTAATTTCCTTTTACTCGCACTTGTGAGTTAATGTGTTTTGGTTTTTTTTTACTTGGAGGTTATATAAGGCTGTGTTGGCCATTTAAACGGTTAATTGAGTGCTGGTACATGTTGACCAGTCCTGATGTCTCCCCATTCAGGTATGGGTACGATGGGAAGGTACAGGCTGCCTGTCGGAATTAACAAGCTGTATTGTGTTATGCTGTACTGTAGCTGTGATATGTGATTCTGTGTATATGTATTTTTTATGTGTAATTAGATGTTTTAATGTCGAGTATTTTTAAGGATAATCTATATAATTATATACTATGTTCGCTCTATTTACATGATTAAGGGTTATGAAAATTATATGATTATTTATAATTATAAGGTCAGGAGTATTCATGCAACTATGCAATTATCCACATTCAAGATATTAATGTAGCTTTTGGAATGGTGAGGTAGATATTCACTTATGATATTAATTTTTTTTAATTGCCAATTTGGGAAAATTAATTAAAATTGGAGGTTTACATTTTGTATTGTGAACCGAATTATTGAAAATTTAAACCTTATATTTTGTATTAACATTGAACTAGAAGTTAAAATTGTAAATTATTTGAAACTGAATTATGGAAATTTAAAAATAACATTTTGTATCGAGATTGAATTAAAAAAAAAATTTTTTTTTAAGTTGTATATTTAATACTAATATGGGATTGTTGAGATTTGAAAATTATATTTTGTATTAAAGAAGAGTTATCAATTTTTCAACTAATATTCATGAATGTGAAGATTTAAAATTTAAAATAAAAATTGTTATTGTTGTTTAACAGCCGAGTTTAATTCCAAGTCCCGTCTCACTGGACCCAGCGCATTTTGGCTTGTCTAGGCCCTCTGCCTAGTTTTAAATATCTAGTGGCCCCTCTTTAACAAAAAAAAACTTACAAATTTTTTTATAAAGCAAACATTTTTAAAGAGGGGTTACACATTATGTCGAATGCTATCGTAGCAGAGATCTAGTTCGACTTTTATTTCATCAAAGCATAAAATTACATCATTCTCAAAGTTTGTAAATACATTTACGATAGCTTTCAAAACAGTGAAACACTCTTTATATGCACAAACAAACAAGAAAAGTTATCATCGATACGTTGTCGTCGATATCGCAGTCACGAACGAAATAAGGAAATCAGATTCGACGGACCTACCGCTAAGTACTTCTCGATCCGTCCATTTGCATGATACAAAACACTTATAGTTATGTTTTCGTCTACTTTTAGATATTCATTATACTAAAATAAAGGGTCTGCTTAGAGAGAATACTTCCTGTATCCCCTTTCTTCCAGTTTCTTCTAAACATTATCTCGTGCTCTTACCAAACATCACACCCTTTAACACCAAACGCACAATAAAATTGCTAAACACTTGAAAATTCTAAATTTCCTGTCTTATAAAAAAATCTGTCTTGAAACAGACAACGTACAAGTAATTAACGGAAAACAAAACTTAAGCTTCAAATATAGCGGAGTAATAACTATAGTTCTATTATTCCTTATCCTAACAGAATAAACTACTAGGTGTCGAATTGAGGCAACCTGTACAAAACGCATTGAATTACTGATAAGCACACACTTAATTATAAAAATTGCAACAAAAATAACAAGCCCCTAACAGTACGTTACTATTACAAATTTGTTTTTTAATAACCAAGCTTGGAAAATTAATAATAATAAAACTATGTTTACAAAAGTAAACAAGGTTAAAGTTAAATTTATATTTACAAATTTAAAACTTTAACGAAGATTTTTATGAACATCAGTTTTCGTTTTCTACTAATGATTTTAAATTATTTTTGCGTTTTGATAAACTATACAATGAAACAATTAGTAATATAATTTTTATAAAAATTAAAGGCAAAATGTAATCACAGAGAAGACCTCTACTTCTTAAAAAGTGTCATCGTCATCGTTCCTTTATGCCGGCTTACTTTTGTATTTTCATTTATTTTCATGGTTTATACAATAATAATCTACTTTGGTTGTATATGTATTTAATTGTTTTTCTGTCTTTCATTATTGTTGTTGTCGTTTTTTCCATATTTCTCCATGCACTCATTCTATTGTTCACGCTTCATTCTTTCAGTTGAAAGTAACTGAAGGAATCAAATATAGGAAAGGAAGCAGGAAGGAAGAAACAGGAAGTTAAAAATTAATATATCCTTTACTTTTAAACACAAAATAGTTTTTTATTCTACCCGATATTTTTTATTTATTCAAGAATAGCCCTTGATCATTATTGGCAATTTCTGACGTATCTTCAAATTCTATTAATATTTAATCTAATGTTTCACTTCATTTGTAACTGTAAGACCCTTACCATTAATTTTTACTATCTCAGGTAGCGATTGACTCGTAATATACTCATTACATTAACATATGTCTTGAGGAGTTCATGTTGTCATGTTCAACTGCTTTTTCACCAAATAACAATTTTCATACACAAACCTACTATTTAAAAGAATATAAAATTGATCTTCTAATATTGAATTTATCTTCATCAATTCTTCTGTTTAACATTTTATAATCTGTTATCTTTTATCTGTTGAATTTTAATATTTTTACAGCCACAATCTGCAAGTGACAAACTTTGCACGTATCAGGAAAGAACAAATCGGTTTCGCTTGTAAAGTCAGACGGGTGTAAAGTTTATTTTTTATTAATAGTAACAAAGGTATTAAGACCTAAGCTTTCGTAAAGAGTACTTCTAAATCCTTTCACTAAAACATTTGGTTTAGACGTATTTAAAAGCCTCCTGTTAGTCTAAAAATATCATAAAAGGTGGTTTTATACTCATTGAAGTCCCCTCAAAATTAAATGAATCCTATCATATTATTTCTGGTTAAGGAATATTTGACCAGTCAGTTTTTATTGATTTTGTAAGCGACAAATGATGAGTACCTACTTGTGTTGATATGACAGAAATAAGTTAAATTTTGTAATTTTTCAAACCACGCTTATTCATTTTTTATATGAACTAAGACTATTAGAATATCTACTAATTCTACCATGAATACAAGAATACAACAGAACTAAAGAAAAAATGTAGTTTCTAAACAATGGACACAAGGCACATATTTTACGAGCCAAGTGTTGCGTCTTAGAAGCTCTTGATGAATCTTGAGTTGTTCTTAGGAACGCTATTTGAGTTAGCTGGTCAGAGATGAAATAATTGAGTCGCCTGTATAATGTTTCTAGAAATATTTGTTTATTGAGAGTTAAAGAGACATAATTGATTGCTGGCGCGTGTAGGTTTTTAACGCGGCATAAGTGCCGGAGAATTAAGATAGAAATAAAACATTGGCGTACATGACAATGTATGAGCCGAACTTGTCTAAGTAAATTGTAGCATGGTGAGCATGCTATTAGTATTAAATATTGAAAAAAAACTAAGTAGCCGCGGCTGGCGATTGAAACGAGTGGCCTCGGAGTCTGGAGAAGAACTGATTTAATTTTGACTGCAGTCAGCCTATCTCGAAACCGGCTGCAGATAGCATGAAAAACGTGACGTCACCTACAGGCGCCGCAATGCGGTATTTTATAATACAAAGTTCACATAGGTTCAAAGTTTATATAGATACAAAGTTTGTCCACCAAGAACAAATCAAAGAGATAAAGAATTCAAATCGAAGCCAGAGACAGAGTTGGAGGCAACTGTGAAACCGAGAATCCTATTTTTACTCAATACTTCATTCACAAAAGTGTAAAAAGAAAGAAGAAAGCAATAATGAAGACGATCAAACAAGCAGTTGGATAGACAAATTCAGAATCAGAACACAAATAAAAGGTCTACCACCAGCTGGTAACAGAGAAACACATTTTTATTGGAGATAAGGAAAGTATTGTCTCCTCTACATAAATCCGTTTATAAAATATCAGTATTAATGTAGCTGACGGAACAAAATCAAATTACGTTGCCTAGTTTCTTTATTGCGGTAGACTATATTATCATAAAATTGTTTATGATCTACGAGTACGGTTATATACGTGTTATTAAACGAACAAGTTTATGACCATGCAATTACTCTTCAATGCCATTTTGATTCTCAGAACGATTTTTTTATCGACGCGCTATAGCGTTTGCAGTATTATTCTTTTTATAAACTTACATTATTTTATAATTATTCAGCACTTCACATACAAATTCTAGTTCTTTTAATTTATTGGAAACGTGTGAGAAATTATTTTTTTAATTTTTAAATAAAAGTGAGAAGAGAATTTGTTCACTTAATGTGGGCAGAATAATCGATAAACTCAGATTTAGTGCAGTAGCATTGACAGGCTCATGTATTATTTATAGTATTGAATCTTGATACAGACAAGCTTTAATTCTGTATGACGTGTAATTGACAGGAAAAGACATGGATTCGGACGCTTTCAATTAAGTATTACATTCTCTAACCCTAACGATCCGTTGCTTCTAGTGCTATTAACTACACGGATACTGGTGTTAATGCCTTAAGAATTATATTCAGAGAAATAATTCATGGGAAAAATTCATTCTTTATTAACAATACTATTGAACACATAAACAGATAAATTTTACGTGAAGATTGTATCACAAAACATATTACTAATTAAATAATTTAAACTTTTAATTTCGAATAAATAATAAAAGAATAAAAGAACTTATACGAAATATTCTTTATTATGTTATTTTAGCATTATTTTATGACTCAGAAATTTGAATAGAGACAATTCTTAAGCATACAAGGTTTATAAGACTATCTAAAAATTAAGCTTAGTCTAACAAACTGCTAAATTCTAAGTCGTTATGCTAATAAACACGGTTTATTATATATAAATATCGACAAAACCACTGTTTTTTGGATTTTTTTGTTTGAGGTGAGGCAGCTTAGGACGCGAATTTGAGCATTACTTTTGTGTTGAAGTTAGTGCACATAGAATTATTTTATTTATTAAACAAAATTATATCCTAAAAATAAGTGCAACTACACTTGATCATCTAAATACGATGTACTAATCCGCAAGGCTTAAAATTACATGTTAACACAGAAGCTCTTTCGTGTCGTTAACTCTTTATATGTACAAAACGTGAGCCTTTATTCTTTGAAGTAGAATTATATAACCAGTATAAAGGCACACAGTGGCAGGAGTTAATAAATGTGTTTTCAGTTTACTTACTTATCAGCCAATGTCGTTGAATTCAATTTCCAAGAATTAAAAATTCTACAGTTTATGTTTAAAGTGACAAACAAACGAGTCAGAGTGTTGAATCAGACATTAATTATTAGTGTAAAATTACTCTAGTATAGAACAGTTTGAGAAATAAAGCAACAAAAAAAGATTATTTCATAGGGTATTCATATTGATTTTAATGACCGACTTATGTATCACATTTTAAGCTATTCGTAATTAATTACTCTTTAAAAACTTTTAACTTTTGTGTAACTAAATTTGGACTTTTATAAGATAATTTTCAGACTGATTAAGTCAAGTAGTAATCAGCCTACAGGTTATAATTTACGAATAGATAATTTACTTTTAATGATGTTGAATGTAATTCTTAAGATTTAGTGAAACTTTGTATGCAAATTAAATGCTGTAAACTTAAATATAATATGATAAGACTATTCAAAGAAATCAGGTAAGTTAATTTGTAAAGAAAACAGAGACAAGCATAGAGAATTTATTTTACTTGATTGAAAATTATCTTAAAACTACTAATCCGGCGCACATGATGTGTTATTATTAAAATTGCCGTAACATTTTAAATTGTATGATTTCCTTTTCATAAATAGTACCGATTAGGCGATTGAGGTTGATTTTGATGTACACTTAACAGTTTTTGTAAAGTCAGGTTCCCAAAAGTGACAATTTTAAAGAAGAATATTTCTCTGTATTTGTATTAGAAGCAAGGACGACTAAACAATTCACAAAATTGTGATAAAATACTTGAGAAAAATTTACACAGAAGCAGTAACAATATTTTGATGAATACTAAATCTGATAAACAAAATGTATATGTATTTATATGTATAACTCATATAGGTTACAGACGTTTTAATTTATACACTACACTGATTGCCCAAGACATTTCTTCAGCCCTGTGCAGCTATGTTGCTTAGAAATCATATTAATTTAAGCTGAGTAAGTTCATAAATAATTTAGTTAATTAAAAGGTGCATAAAAATTATAGAAAAATAATTTATTTATGAAGTATCAGTAAAGCACGGCATAAATTTGATGAAGAAAGACTTAATGTTCAATATGGGGACGGGATAATTATAACTGCAAAGTAAGTTACTTCAAAGTGCCTCTAAGGGCAGGTACAAAGTTTGTAACAACGGTATCAATACATTGAGACTGAACGTACTAGAAGAGAGCTTTGAAAATCCTTTCAGATTAACAGAACGTATTTGAAAATCTATTTAAAAGTAAAATTGATTTTGAAAAATTTAGAAGAAAATATTTCACAAATTTGGAGTGTATAACAATGAGTGTTTAAGATAAACAAAAATCGTAATACAAAGTTACATACTTTCTGCATATATTTACGTTAAAATACACTGAAGCCAGTCAGATATTATATTAATTTATAGAATATTTATTGTTGGCGATTGTTAATATTATGTCGTAAAATCGTTTTAAATGTGTAATTATTTGTAAGAAATACAACTAGATTTATCAATGTGATGTCATTAAAAACACACAAATGCGAAACAAAATTGATTTCGAAAGGCTTATTTGATTATTTTAAATATTTTAATATTTTGTTCCTATTAATTATTTTAATTGAATGATTTGTTTTCATTAAATATAGCATAAGATCAAAAAGACAATGGTATTAGTGAATACAAACTAATGGATATTGGTGTTTTATCAAACATGCCCCACGGTTTAATGTGTCATTGTGTCTGTTTTGTGTAATAAAGAATGTTGAATAAAACAGACAAAAAATAAAGCTATGGAAATATAATTCAGATTTTAATTATCTCATTTACTCTTGTATAATGTTGTAACGACGGACTTCTAATACATTAAGCCGAGCCCAGGAACAAGCTAGAAACAGAAATTTTAAGTGGAATTAACCAACACTGCAACGGGTGTCGTATGTTACATCATACTCCATCTGACTTGAACTTTGGTGATTACAGATTATATGATAAGGAGGTGAGTCGATGAGGTTGAATGTTGTTTGCTAAGTACAAAATCAACTATTTAGTCTTAAGCTTAAAAATTTAAATTTGCAAGGTTGGTGTGATGTAACATTCATTTTGTGTTGAAAATATACAAATAAATTAAGGATTATACTAAAAATTTAAATTGATAAAGATTTATTTTTATGGATAATTTTCTTTGTACTAATATGTTTTTGGTTTTGGAAATACACGAACGACAACAATATAGGAATCGGTTTTCAGAATTTCATAGTTGCTTTAAATATACACAGGCCTTTGCAAGAAATCTCAATTTGAAGGTTTATAAATATTCAAATTTATTGAATAAGCTGCATTTTGAACTACGTTATAATGACAGAAGAATATAAATTCATTAACGTAATTAAGAAATTTAACAGTATTACAATAAACGTGCTCTTTACGTAGGACGTACATTTGTTTATACTTAATTTTACTTACAAGCAAGGCTACAAGTAGAGTATAGAATTAGCTGATACCCTTAACTTGATTGTATTTTATAATTAAAAATAAGTAACGTATATAAATTTTACTATACGTGTACATAAGTAAATAAAATAAGTTCATGTGAATGAAAAGTATAACTCTTTGAATAATTTCTTCAGTCGAATAACTTTTTGGCTCAGAGAAAGTATAAATTGATTGAATCGTCTTGAAACTTCATTTTCTCTCTGCTACCTTATGGTTCTGTATTGAGAATAACTTGGATGACCCATTTATCTAGAAATAAATATAGATTCCAGTAGCCACAAGTTTTAAAACACATGGCCGGACTATAAGCAAAAACAATGTTTTTCCATAAATAATATTGTAATTTCACAATTGTCTTGTGCATCCCAAACTAAATAGTGACATGCTATTTACAATCTTTATTTGATATTATATAAAAGCAAGGATGTTCTAGGAGAGACACTTATAAATATCGTTGAAGTATTACATAAATAACATTTGGAGTTAACTGAAAAAGAAACTTTGTACACGCTTCCTCTGTTTCCTTCGAACTACAACAAATAAGGAATTTATAAGGTGTAGTTGATTAAATAATTATTGAGGCACTAAGACTATGCAAACTATTTTATTAAATAAAGTTCAATATTTTTAGTTGTCATGTGCATTTTTACATAATAAAATGTACTAATTATTTTGATCTAATACTGTAAGCAATAAAACTATTTGGCCGTAGGCTACGCGTCTTTTCTTAATTATCTGAGTTCACTGGAACTGTTGTTTTCAGGAACATGTTTAGCAACACAAATATAATTCAGATTTTGATTATCTCATTTACTGTTGTATGATGGAGAACGTAAGCTCTAAAAGTCATTAAAAACGCCTAAACGCATTTGTAACACATTACGCCGAACCCAGGAATAAGCTAGAAGTAGAAATTCTAAGTGGAATTGACCAACACTGCAACGCATTATTCGAGTTTTATTACAATTATTTTATTACAGTTTTATTACAACTGTTTTATTACAGTTTTGACAGAATCAGTTTACGAACTTTTTCCGTTTACAAAAGTTATTAGACAATATTTGGTAATGAACAGTAATGCAAAATATAAATCTTGATAAAAGTAAGGAAAATGCATTACTAATGTCTTCTAAAGATAATACTGTGTATACCAAATAACTTCTAAGTCTTACACGGCCGGAGTCAATGTTGTTCAATTCTGATCCCGGGCTGTTTGGCCGTGGCCGAGTGCTATACTCGCTAGCAGACGTTTCGGCCGTGCCATTGGCGACCATCATCAGTGCAATTTTGAGCTTTCGCTAACGTAAGTAGTCACAGTGTTAGTGACCACAGTACTATGGTGATGGCTACTACATTGCATCAGCCATAACCATAGTACTGTGGTCACTAACGCTGTGACATCTTACGTTAGCGAAAGCTCAAAACTGCGCTTATGATGGTCGTCAATGGCACGGCCGAAACGTCTGCTAGTATGGAACTAGACCACGGCCAAACAACCCGGGATCAGAATTTAACAACATAGTATTTACTGTTTTCAATGTAAAGGATTTTTACATTATCCGTAACATTCTATCTTTCGTTATAAAATTATGATATTGCTATTCAATTACTTAACTTTTTAAAAGTTTCGTAAAGGCCGCGTTGAGTTCACAAGTGCATTGACTGTATTTGTAATAGGCCTATTATAAATGTCTAGAGGTGTACACATACATTGCACAGGATAAGCGTTATTATCTACTCAGACAGAGCGTTATCGATACTACTGGCTTTATGGTAGTAACACGTTCATTGCTAACTTTATGTTACTGATGCTGAGATCCAGGAATCTTTTTATCTGGATCTCAGAAAGTTTTCATTATCTCAGTATACGTAAACAAGATGTACGTGTCTGCCCTTACATTTAGCATTTTATCTGCAGAGTATAAGAAGATAATGCTGAGAGATTAAATCGAGGATGAAAGTGTCCGACATTAAGAGAGCAGCAGATTTCAACCGGGACCACACAGGCACAATAATTGAGTCAAGACATTGTACGGAATAATACGGGGAATAACTAGGAAATGACTAGACGAGGAACGATTTATAGATGTGACTGGTGATAATAAGTTCGGTGGTGGATAAGAATTACTCGTAGATATATCGTAGAAACTAAGAGAGGTTGAAGTTGCCGCAACAGAATTCAAGAAAAAATGTACTTAATAATTTGGGATTAGGTACTGTTTCTAGTGGATTCGACACCGCCTGTCTCAGCGTGGTATATAAATATAAGCATCCGGCGACGGTCAGTTCAGTTCAGTTTAAGTGGCAATTTATTCAAGTAAAGTTCGAAGTATTATGGCGAAGTGTTATTGTGTTACAATTGTGCGGGACTCTATAGTTTACATTATTATTGCGTGTGGACTAATTTTACTTGAAATATTGTTGATTATAAACTTGTTGACTACAAACCGTTACTTGTGATTAATTAAAGCTGGTGATTAGTGACTTTACTGGGTCTGTATTTTGTTTCCACTGTACCATACGACAATCAATGAGACCGTCGTAACAATATATTTTAAATTAATTATCTATATTTCATATAGATATTAATTTTAGTATCTCTATATATTATATTAGTACCTCTTTAAATATTGTTATATCTATGTATTATACATAAACATGTACCCACCTTAATAGATTAGATGTTATACGAAAACATTTACCTTATAGTGCATTACCAAGTAGTAGTTCTTTATAAAAATTAGCAAAAATTGAATTGCTGTATGAATTGCATAGCCCTAGTAAATAAATAAATTTTTTGACAGTGGTATATAATTTAAGATAATATACTATTTCGAGTAATAAGTATATAATATATTACACGATATATTCTAACAAATCTGTAGTAAAGATATAATATAATAATAATAATAATATAATATATGACCAATTATAAGTATAACACTACCGACTCGGAATACATGTTTTTTATTGGTAAAAATGTAAACCTTTTACTTTATAGCCTAAACCAGTTTTCACTTATCATAAGCTTTGTCAGAGACTGCCATGAGTTTTCTGTATATACTGAATTTGTGTCTGTGTTCAAATTTTGTGATTGAGATGTCTAGGAAGTTTATGCTTTTGCCTAGACCTCTCCATCACAAAATTTGAACACAGACACAAATTCAGTATATACAGAAAACCCACTACAACAGACACACTAATACACAACTTCTCCAATCACCCAATACATCACAAACTAGCCGCCTTCAGAACAATGATACACAGACTAAACAACATCCCTACAAATACAACGTCTACAAAGACTGCAAAAAGAATACAAAGTCGAACTAAAGACGATAAAATATAAACCAGTATCCAAAGGATACGACAGTACAATAGTCAATAAAATCCTACACAAAACACAAAACAAACAACAGACAAATACAGAAAACAAATTCATAACACTAAGATACAACAATAACCACATTGAAAAAATATCCCAAAATGTTTTAAAAAGCAGGATACAGAATCGCACACAAAACTACGAAGAAAACAGAACACACACTATCAAAACGCACACTTAAAAAACAAAACAAATTTTATCTACCTGGTGTTTACAAACTAAAGTGCTCAGATTGCTACAAATTCTACATAGGGCAGACAGGACGTTGCTTCAAACAGAGATACATTGAACACACAAAAGCACTACACTCCACTACCGAATCCACCTTTGCAAACGACCTCATTGAAGCAAACCACACATACACAAACATCGAATGTAACATGGATATTCTACACGTACACACAAAAGGCCGAAAATTAGACACTCTTGAACAACTAAAAATATACAAACTCACAAAAACACATTAAAAGACATCCTAAACGAACACACACAATTCAAATCACACATATTATTCGAACATATCAAACCTCTCACACGCAACATCGATCTTCCAGAAGACAGTGCCATCGCCAAGTACAAGACGAACAGCGCGCTCTCAGCGGCAACGTCTGACGAAGATTATAATAGGTGAAAACTGGTTCAGGCTTTAAGGTAAAAAGTTCACAGTTTTACCAATAAAAAACTTGTGTTCCGAGTCGGTAGTGTTATAATTAGTTAATCAACGGACACGTCATGTATAACAAAATACAAGTATTTAATATATGACATATATTCCCAGATATCATTTATTGTTTTTCATACATACTGTGACAGTGGATTTTAATTATGCATTCAAGCCGACATTGACGGGATAGGAAACAGCGCACTGCATGTATTAAAGAAGATGCATTGCAAATTTAAAGAAATTGTCTTGTTTGCTGCTGGTGCCTATGCACTGAACAAAGTTTAGTTTAATTACCGGAAGTATAAGAGAAGCCTTGCTCCGTGTGCCCGGAACTCAATTAGTAAACTTAATTAAACATTACTCTTATGTACTTATTTCTGGCCACTTAGTCCAACAAGGAAAATCGCAGTAAATATGTGTGTGTGTGTGTGTGTGTGTTTATCTATATGTGTGTCAGTCTGTCTGCGTAGGCTTAGAATATGAAATTAAAGTACGATTTAATTGTTTTTATTTATTATTATCAACTTAAAAGTACCATCTACCTTTTCTAATTTATTTGATTCATTTGTTTTGATGTAGGTGGATTCAGTTGCTAGTCTTTAGTTTTTAATAAATGTATTACTCTTCAATTTATTACAGATGTGCCCAGTCATAACACTCAACAAACATTCAAGGTAAAGTATGTGCCTAATCTGTACACTTAATCTAATCTTTTACAATTTTAGATCCTAATCAAAAATTAAGTGAAACATTTAATTTTATTTGATTTTTAGTTCATAGAAACAAGCACTAATTATTTCTTCATGGGACTATTAAGTTCCATATAATTGAGCTTCATGGGAAGTAGTTCAAGATAATGCTTATACATATAAGTTGGCGAATTAAATATGAACAATTAAATTAACACACACACAAAAACACACACAATATACAAACATAACACAACTTTAAAAATTTAATAAAAAATATATAGCAATATATAGCTAATAAAAGAATATTATCAATAAATGTAAATTAATATTTTTAGGTTGAAAACAATATTGCGTAAATTCAGTAAATTTTTGACATCATTTATCAGCTGTACAGACACTCATTTCATTTCAAAAATGTTTTCTACACACCTTTTATGTATACAATATATTTACTTTTATTATTACATACTATAATATTATTACATATTTATCGTAATTTCAACACAAAAACATGTTACCTCTAACTATCTAATACTAAGTAAATGTGAGTCCGTCTGTTTTACTCAACACGTAATTCATACAGGGCCTTATGTAAATGTCTTCCTTTATATAAAATTATATAAATAAATATATAATTTATATAAAATCCTTTATATAAATATCTTCATATACGAAAATTGAGTTAACGATGGCTATTTAAGGATCACATGAATCGTGATATTCACACATTGGAGTAAATCATGTAACGCAACGAAAATCAGGAAAATTGTTTTATTAAGCATTTATGCGACAATCACACACGTATAACATTAGTAGGCGTATTCCTAGTTGTATGCATTTGTCCAGTACGCACTATTCACAGCAAAAACAACTGTCACAAAGTAAATATTCTTCCAATATTCTCGAACACAAACAATCGATTAAACGCTTATCACATTCAATGAAACTTTGTTATTTCTTTTACAACAAAATTCTAATCCGACATAGGAAGAGTAAATCACAGTAAACATGATATGGAAAGTTAACGCAAAATAAACAAGCCGCAATTAGATCTATTATTAGAGCGGATATGGATATAGTGGATATATATTTTATCTGGAAATGGAGAAAGCAGTATCCAGAGTCAAAGTAAAACTAAAAATCATCAGTACAGGAGAAACAGGCTTGAACAATGGCCACTGTTACACTACATTTCATACATACTTAAAGTAGCCCATACATCTTTGTGGTGCATCGCATGGCACGCGGTGAAGCCACACGCTAGAACAGCAGTCAGTCTCGTGGCGTGTCAGATGCAATCACAATGTGTACGGTTGGGGTGTATCTGTGTTCTTTTTAATAGTGTGTAATTGAATTTTTAACTGAATTGCGTGGTAGAAAATAGCACTGGAGCAAAAATAAACTTTTTCACTGAAGTTATCAGTGCACTAAGTTATGATAACATAAAGAAAAAAGGAAAAAAGCTGGCGTGAAGTAAGCAATACCTACAACAACAACAAATTTCCGTCGTGGAACTGTTGAGTCAGCTAAGAGAAAACAATACAAACGATTACCGGAATTTCTTACAAATGGGTGATAAGACATAAACTGTCTGCTGTAGAAAAATCGTCTACGTATAGGAAAATAACCTGCCAATAATGGTTCCTACTTCTACACTTTATAAGGGTTATTTCAGTATTGTCCTACTAGCCGTGATGGACGCTAATTTAGAGTTTATTTTTGTTGATGTTGACCAAAATGGACGAATATCTGATGGCGGTGTAATAGACAGTACAGTGTTTTATAAACAACTGAGAAAAGAAACAATTTAATTTACCCACAAAAGAGCAGACAGTAACAGGTCTTAATTTCGTCTTTATAGGCGAGAGGCTTTTGGTCTAAGGAAAGACTTTTTGAAACTTTTTCCACAAATGTGCTTCACATATAACAAGAGAATATACAATTATCGTTTATCACGAGCACGAGGATTGTAGCCATTTGGCATTTTGGCAATAGGTTTATAGTGTACCGTAGTACCATTACATTGTCACTTGAAAAAGTGGACTGCGTTGTATTAGCGTGCGTTGTTTTGTATAACGATTTGCGCAGGAAGTGCTGTAAAAACTATTTCTCAGGTCTCATGATTAACCAAGAGGATACCACAACAGGATCTATTACTCGGGAAGAACAGAAGCAATATCCAAATTCATCAAATGGGTTTCAGAATTTGAATAGGAGCCAAAACGTCCGCGTCCAAAAAGCCAGAGTAGATGTCAAGTATTTTACAACAGTTGGTCAGGTGCATTGTTCAGGACAGTATGATCACCGAATGCTCCCTGAAGTAAATTACTTAAAGTGTAATAAGTTTAAAGACTTTCATTAATAATTTGAGGAACTGTAGTCACAATCATGAAATGGAATATTTAATGTTGGGTTTTTAGTGCTATATATTAGTTTGTTCTTGCCATTGTATGGTGAATTAAATGTTGTTTTTGTTATTATTATTATTAATATTAATTTTTATTTTATTTTATTATTTTTTTATGTGTTTGGGGCAAGGCAACTAAGACCTATAGCCCAACGACCTCTTCCAGGAGTGTTGCTCGACGGATGTTTTCCGTCTCACCTACATTTTAGTTCTCTCAACGGCAGTGGAAACTCGTACACATTTAAGACGCAAAACAACATTTTCAAAGTCTATACAATAATCTTACTGCTTTTAGGAAGGATAGAGTTTTGTGTATCACTAACTATTCGTTTCCGAGGTATTTTTTCAGGTTACCTTTTACTCTGTGTCTCTGCCTCAGTTCCGCAAGAGCACTACAGTCTTCGATGATGTGTTTCACTGTTAATACTCCGTCTCAAGTGCAGACGGGTCGTCCTTGTCCTTGTAGGAGGTACGAAGACGTCAAATTCGTGTGCCCAATGCAAACTTGGGCGATGCAAGTTCGTAATGCAAACTTGTTCAGTCCCCCAAGGAGTAATGGAGATGGTAGCTGCTCGACCAGATCCTGTAGCTCTTCTGCTCGCCACTCAGAATCTGTTAAGTCTAAGCAGCGGATAGTCATCTGCAGTGACTGTAATAAAACGATTGCTACTACTTGTAGAGGCGTAGCGAGCGGGATACGTCGAGCGGGATATATTTTGCTACGAAATATAGCAAAGCCTCCCGTAGGTGTGATGTTTGGAGTCACATCACAGAGGAAGGACTCATATCCACTCATATTAAAATGTTATTGGGGCCTCAAATGTGTTTCCTGCAGGCACACACTCATCGGTGTACGGTCGGACAGTAGCGTTTTCAGTTCGCAGTGATGGGATGTGCAACCATTAATATTCCACTGAAGGATGTTTTCCATGCGGGACTTGAAGAATCAGTCGCTACGGACCGTGCTCATTTTCTTGGTTTCCCTTTCGGCCAACCTTTATTGTTATTTTTCTTGTAGATTACCGAGTTCCGCCAGGTCGCCGAGGTCGGTGAGGTCGCTGGGGTACAATCGTGCTGTGTCAATCGAGCTGAACTCCGATCCGGAGCTCATCTCCTGGACATCGGGGACAGGTCTTAGCCTCAATTTCGGTTTTAAGAAGTCCTCTCGCACCCACAATGTTTGTGGCCGCCCTCCTTGGCGGACAAAGTATGGGTCTGCTTGTAGACTCGTCGACGTCGACACTATCCTTCCGTACCGTTTGCGTATCTGTCTCAGCCGCACTGTCTTTATTGATTCCTTGTTTGCTATATTACTTAAAAGTAACGCTAGAGGGACCGGGTTACTGCAGATAATATTTCCTTTACAATAGCGAATGGTGACGCTGTTGATTTTACTGCCTG
The DNA here is from genome assembly GCA_034769895.1 of Magicicada septendecula. NCBI lineage: Eukaryota > Metazoa > Arthropoda > Insecta > Hemiptera > Cicadidae > Magicicada > Magicicada septendecula. The sequence continues at coordinate 900,432,162 of CM068367.1, forward strand.
TGTGTAGCTGACTGCCCAGGTTGTCTGGGCATACTAGTTTTTTCGCATCGAAGTAGCTCAGATTTTTCTTTTCAGGGTCGTACCTCCTAAATAGCTACTTCTTGCTTATAAACGGGTCAATTGCGGAATGAATGTTGACCACAGCAATTGACACATTTCGTTGGGTCAGCACCATGAGCCGACTTCCCAGAGAGGCACGTCTTGACCCAAGCACGTCTTGATGCAATGGGCCCGAAACGCAAGCATTGATAACATTGCGTTGGCTGAGGGTTGATTTGCTCGATTTGCTCAAACTCGGCTTATGAATGTCCACTTTTACCTTTTTTGATAAAGTTGGCATGTTGAAGATTAGGAAATGGGACGCAGATGAGAGCGTCTTCCCATCCCTTCGCACCGTTAGTCGTCGACATCCTGTCTCCTTGTGGGGCGAGCTCAGTCGCAATGTCTTCCTCTGTGGAGTTTAGTAAATGCCTAAACACTACCACCCGAGGTGTTCAGCGTGGGATGAGGAACGACTTCCACTTACATATCCCCTGCCTTCTGCATTTTCAGTAACCGCAAACCCTGTTGATCATTCAGGGTCTCAACAAGTAGACCACCTGCGGCTTTTCTGATATACTGGACGGTTGATCCAGCGCAACCAGTTACAGCTTCTTCAGTAAGGAAAGGACTGTCTTGTGTGAAGTCACGTTCCTTCCGTCTCACAACAAGGTACCACGGCACCGCCGGCGCAGCGGCAGACGATGCCAGGAATAGTTCTGTGTTAACTGTGGAGAAATGTCTCTATCCCTTCACCCTCCGAGGAGAGCCTTTTTGAAGACAAGGGTTTTTAAGTAACTCTTCAACCCTAGAAATATTTGGAAAGCCTTCAATCTTGTTTCCACGAGTACCGGGGAAGTAACAGACCACCGCGGCAGAGCCCTCGAGTACCACCGCTAGGACTAAATACAACAGGGTACATCCTGGTGCCCTGAGGCCATCGTTCGCGACTCACTAACGTAGAGCAGCCCACACATTTTCACGATCGGTTCCACCATGGGTTACGGTGTGTTTTCAAGCAGTACACACAACTTTGTCAAACTCATCTACCAGTGCCCTGTTTGGCGGTTAAAGAGTAACAGCCGTTGCCCGAACCCCACGAGGCCAAGATGTTGTAGGCCGGGCGTAGGGTACATTTCGGTTGGGCATTATTATTATTATTAATTCAATGGGGGTTTTAGTGTTTCGTATTGATCCATTCTCTACCATTCGGAAACTGTATGGTGAATTGAATTCATTTCTCTTAGTAAATTGTTTTAATTTTTAAAATTGTCCTATCTCATACTAAATTTACTAAAATATTAAATTGTAATAGTGTTTAGTTTACTACAAATTGTTGAATTTAAAAAGTCATTAATTATTCATTGTATAATTTAATAAGCAATTAATTATACATAGTATAATTTAATGTACACATTTACGTAAATTTTCTAAATTAATGACAAAATCAATTTTTTATTTTGCACTATCATTATTCTCACATAATGCCATTGTCATGGCAATTAGAAATTCTGTTTTAAAGTGTTTTTTTATATTTTTAAAATAATTATTGAACAAAGAATTACAAAATGTTAATTACAAAAATCTCTAATCCTATAATGGCATAGCGGTCAACTCTAATTACAGCTTACGACTAACTGAACATAAACTAAAAACTCAGTCTTGCACGCGGCGCGTGACTGAGCCCACACATTAGCACGATGGCACGACGTGGATTGCACATCGTTCTAAAATAATCAAGCTCATCTTGATCGCCGTCGTGCCATGTAATGCACGTCGTGGAAAGCACGTCGGTGCCCACTCACTAGTACTCTTCTGTCGTGCATTCCTGGTTTGCAATGCACGAAGGTGAATGGTCAGCTTAAAACGAACGTAAAGTAGAGGAGACACGCGTAGTTTATGTGGTGATTTGCAGGCATTGTAGGGGCAGCTGGATTACGCAATCCTCTCGCACTATTCCGATCATTCCAGACGCGCTTTCCATACTTTGTTAGATTATCCTGCCTTCATACAGGTCAACCTTGTCATGTGCTACACCGCATATTTTTTGGAGTTTTTCAGTTTGAGAATATTACGAGAAGCAATAAAAGATTTGTTGTGTTTGTAATTCAGTGTGTCTGTTGATAGTAGTTACGTGCATTGTTAATTTTTGTGAGCAGACATCTGTTATTGGTGACTGGTGTTATTTATTGCGATAGTGTTAATTGAGTGACATTTATGGCCTGTTACAGTAGCATGACTTGGACTATTGAATTAAACTTCAAGAACTTTAGTATACGATGTTTTTTATTTATTCAAAGTGTTATTAAAGTAATTCACGATTAGCTGATATTAACTGTTTATTTCGTGTTATACCTTTAGGCACGACTATCCGCGCGATAGCTATAACAATTCCTCTTTAATTGTTTTGCCTTACCATGTTTCATAGGCATATTTTCGTTTGGGTATTTAACATATTGAAAACAAAGTATCTAATTAAAAAAATTATATTTTAAAAATCATGTTGATAGAAACATATTTTATCTCCAGCAATACTGTATCTACGTAGATAGTTAATGATAATTAATGCTTCGTAATGAATTTATCCTGTGAAAAAAATTCCATGACTTATTCCCATCCAGATGGGATTCAAAGTATAGTATTCGATTGCATAATTGTACTTAGTTAACACAGTATTTAAAAAAACGGCTGCATAAACAGTCTGATAAATATAGAACCAGGTAGTCAAGAAATGAGAAGCAAGGAGAAAAGGAAACAAATAATAACTAAGGAGGAAAAGATAAGGTTGAGAGATACTGATGTGACATGGGGGCCATCGTGTGTTAGCTACGGAACAACAGATAATTATGATTACTAGGTGAACAGCCGTAATAAGCTGCAGTCAGTTATAACGTCTACTAAATTTAGAGGTCGACGACTTAGGTAATGGTCACAGTGGAACCGACATCGGACGATTCGACCTACGGCCGACGTCGCCCGAACTCGCCCGATCATTTCAAACAAGGCAAAAGGTATACAGGTGGTCTCAGTGTCTCCGACCGCATCCGCCGATTACACCGACGTCGGGGATCCATCGGGCGAATTTCAATTCGGTTTGTTTTTATCGGCCGATTCGATCGACAACAGTACGAAATAATTCTCATCACGATGGATTGCGAGAAACTTATAAGTTTAGTTGAAGAGAGGAGAAGCTTATGGAACAACGAGGATGCCGCATATCACAATAGAGATATCGCAAGACGTCTGTGGAATTAAATTGCAAATTTATTGGAAAATACAAGTGAGTACCATCCATTACAAATTGTTCCTAACCTTTTTGTCTATATTCTTTAGTCTAATGTTATACAATATAGTTTTAATAATTTTAGTACGTATATAATGAAAATCATTTTTTGAGTATTATTCAGAAAACGGAACATTTTAATAAACAGATTCTAATGGATGCTTCGTGGAAGGAGGGCTACCATGTGCCATCCCCTCCACCTGTGTTCATTCTTTCGTCGACCCTACTATAGATAAGTAATAAAAAGAAGAACACGAATTGTACCTATATAGTGATAAAAAATTTATTTTCAATCTAGCTGTTTTTATCAACAGTAAATTTAAACATAAAAAGAAACTACATTAAATATTTACACTTTCATTAGGTTTATTAATATTATTGTCTTTGAAATACTGTTTGAAAATATCGCGTATCTCATATGCTCTTCGTGACGAGCGATTTTTTAATCGCTCTCAAACTCGTGCTGTCAAAGCTGTGTTCGGTGGTGTCGACGTTTAACGAGACGGACTCATTTATATCATCTTTATCTATCACAATATTATGCAGTAAGCAAACAGTCTTGACAAGAGTGTCTACATGAGATGGATCCATTTGCAGTTCAGTCTTTAGACATCTCCATTTGCTCACTAAAATACCAAAGGCACATTCGACCGAACGTCTAGCTCTGCTGAGGCGATAGTTGAAATTTTCTTTTTCTGTATCAACATTGTTCCCAGTAGGGTACGGCCTCATAAAGTATCCCTTTAAAGGATATCCTTGATCACTCAGCAACACGTGAGGTAAATGTTCATTTGTCCCTGGTAATGGTTTGGGACGCAGCACATTTAATGAATTGTTTTCCAAATGGTGATAGACTCCAGTTTCCATGAACACACCACTATCACTTCGTCTTCAATAATCTTCTACATTCACCGTAATAAATTTATACCTGGCATCAGCAATAGCTTAAAGACGAACAGAGAAACATTTTTTGTAGTTGGAAAACTTGGATCCTGAACGAGCGGGGCATTTTATGCGAACATGTTTCCCGTCAATACTTCCAATACAATTTGGAAAATCCCACAAATGCTCATAATCACTCGCGATTTTTTTTAAACTCTCAACAGATGGAAATGGCATGTGTTTTCCATTAAATTTTATCCAAATAACTTCGTGCGTGTCGTAAACGATCCTGGCGATCGCATTGTCAGAGATTCTGAAGGAGAATGCCAAAGACCTGAAGGCTAGTCCAGTCGATAAAAACCTAAAACAAAGAAATCAGATTAATCCCAGTATTCATATATATTTATAATATGTATTATAAAAATAAATGATTATGCTCCAGATAAGAATGACAATTTGAAAACATTTTATGGGAAATATAAACAATTTCATTAAATAATCGACAGCTGCAGTGGATTAGTGGTTATCACATCGAATCCCAACAGAATTTCGCGAGTAAAAATTCACAACGTGTCTTTCTTCGGCTATGTAAAATAAACAAATGAAAGAAAAATAAACCATAGAATACGAAATTCTATTTATATTCTATTTTTTATAAATGTTGTTAAATATTATATTATTTATCTCAATAATATTATGTTTAAAATATGGTTTCATTATTGTGTGTTCCAGGTTCCGGAGTAAAAACTAAATGGCAGTACTTGAGAGACACGTATCGTCGAGAGCTTGCAAAGATCAATCAACCAACAGGTTCGGCATCTGGGGGTGATTCGAAATGGAAGTTTTTTTAAGCAGATGGGTTTTTTTCACGACACATATGCCCCAAGGCGTCTCGGAAATGTACCACGCCCTCACCAAAGCGACGCAGACGATTATACGGTGAGCGGAGAATCACTCCACCAGAGCATGTCAGATTGTGACGATGAATATTGAACAAAAATCGGGTGAACAACAATCTGGCAATTCACGCAGCCCTTCTGTGACTTGAGGCGTGAGTCAAGCGTCAAAAAAGCTTTTCAAATCTCCGAAGAAGAGACCACGACAGAAAAAAGATGCTCTTCATGATCTAGTACAACTAGATAAAGTAAAAGTCGCCCACCTGCAGGAACTGCAAAATAAAAAAGGAGTCATTGAAGAAGACGAGGATTACTTCTTTATCATGAGCTTACTTCCGCATCTACGTGCTATACCACAGCACAAAAAGTTACAAACGCAAATTAGGTTGCAACAGGTGTTGCTTGAATGTCAACCTACAAATCAAAGTAGTGCCTCATACCATCCCAGCACACCTTTAGCTAGTCCGTCAGAATACTCCAACTGGAGCAGCTCACCTTCTCCTAGTTCGCAACAGAGTAACTGGAACACCCTCGGCTTTTCGACTACTGAAGTTGAACCTGTTCGACTAAACCCAGACCAAGCAGCTCTCGGCGATTTTTTGCGTTTCAAGCCTTGAAACTTTATTGTATATTTCTATATTCGTTTTACACTTTATATCCTATATTTTCGATATTTCTGCATTATTTACTGTAATAAAATCAATTGATGTTTTAATAAAGATTTTCTCTTATCATTTCGATTTTATATTGATGCACCATTTATATTACCCCAGATAATAATTTCAAAAGCCTTCCACAAATAATGTAACCATAAGTAGTATAATAATTGAAAAATATATAACTTACCTCAAGGTTACCATGAGCCTCTATTCAGGTGGTATACATCTTCGGAAGTTTGACTGCTTTTGGATTGTATCTCTTATATCCTCCAATATATAATAAAAAGTTGGTTTAATCATTCTCATATACCCGAAAAATTTGTCATCCTGTTCGAGGAGTTGGTGAAACAACGTATGAAATTCTCCGTACTTTTCTCTGTTCATAAAAACATCATTGGTGTGACATTTCCTCTTTTTTAATAATAAATATTGTAGCGCGGGACTTGTTTCCAAACACAAGAATGATGGAACATCCATTTTGTCTACACTCACTGAATTGAAATGAATAACTGTCGGAGGCACTGTGAACATCCTATCGGCCGACGTCTGACGAAAATAATCGGACGACCAATGTCGGTGCCACTGTGACCGTAGCCTAATATGGAACATTTGTGTCCTTAAATATAAATACGGAATTGTAGACCTGTTATTATTTATTAAAAAATACATCACATGGTATTTTTTAATTTATACGTGTAGGGGAATATAAATAATTACAACGTACACAGAAAACCATATTATTTAATACATCCTAGGCCAAATACTATTTCTAGCCTATAGGATATCCTCTATATTCAAGAAATATAAGCATATCAGTCAAACACTGAAATTTTATAAGAAATTAAATTAAACAAAAAGACAAAAATAGAGTCTTTCCAAACAGCTTAATAACTCTTTGCATTAGGATTGAAGAACGCAGTTTCTACACAATTTTAGAGTTATATTTGCATATCACATTAATCTTAGCAAACAGCAGCACGTACAGAGAATAAATTTGCGTAATAAGCTAATTGTGAGTTGTCACATTGTATCCGTTTCCGAGCTCTGTGTGTGTTCTAAGAATAAAGATGCCTGTGTGATGTAACGGTAGGCCTACACAAAGAGAAATAAAACGCTGCAGAGTCACAAGATAAAGTTGTGTATACACAGTAGGCGACTTCTAGTAAATGTGATTCACCCAGAATACTAATTGGAAGGTACTCACGCGGCATCCAAAGTGTAAATAATTATGTACACTCAAAATCATGTTTAATTAATAAAATATATTTATTCATTAGTCTAATGGGCGACAGAACCAAATTTATTTATATGTAGTGTTTCCACTTTGTGATCACACACTCTTTGATGTTCTGATACTAAATAAAACACACACGCACACGCACACTGTAATGATGTTCACACTGCAACACTGTTCTTAAAGCCTACCTAGATGATTGTGACGAGAAATTACACAAAATAAATGATCACTTTATTACTATCACCTTTACCACACTATTACACTCGTCCATTCTTTTGATAAATATACCTAAATATGTTCACCAAAAAGGAATATTAAATTGTAAATCACGACTTTTCAAAATTCATTCAACCAAAACCCATTATCACATCTACGAACGATATGTACTACTTTATCTGTTTTCACAATTAAAATATAAAAGTTTATTATATATACGTTTTTTAGTTTTTTTGTCTCCACTTAAAAAAATATATACAGAAATTTCGGACAAAAATTTGCTGAAGTAGTCTTTTATTTTCTGAGCATTTTTATACATTGTTTTATTAAATTTGTAATTCTTGTGTGTCTATAGCACTTTCAGGAGTACATATAGTGAAAACTACAGTAGCAGTAAATGAAAAATTACTTGTACAAATCGTCATATTTGGTTAGTTGGAATGTAACGTATCTTATCTTTACGATAACGATATACAGCTGAAGTGAAATATTTTTGCAATAATATGTGGAAAAATAGGTGAAAAAAACAATGGAAAAATCAACATTTACAAATGCAAGAAACAACAATTCTCAGAAGAACGGATGAATACACATAACATCACTGATCAAAAAACGAGAATATCAGGTATGAACGAAATACATTTAGATTGATTGCGTGTGTGTTCGTGCGTGTGTGTATACATATATAAGAACATAAGAAGCAGAAAAATGGAAAGAACACCTTGACACAGGAATCGATTTTGTCTTGGAGCAATGAAATATGTGAGTAGTGGGTAGAATACCGTAACAGGCATATGTGCCTATTGCCTAAAGAGTAGAAGAGAAAAAAAGACAAAATGGAAAAGAAGAAGAGCAGTAAGGGCAATCGAAAAATTTAAAAATCATTACATATTCCTAAGGCTTTCACGGCCGGTGTCAGCTGTGTGATTCAAGTTTTCCGGGCTGTTTGGCCGAGGTCCATGGTTTATTGCCAAACCAAACGTTCCAACAGCTCCAATGGCTGCCATCATCAGTGGAATTTAAAAAAATCCTGAACGTAGGGTGTTCACGTCACATTATTCATTCAACATATTATGAACAAGGTAATACATTTTTAATATCCCATCGATAACAATTTTATACCTATGTATGCCATTATCATCATCAGCTTCAGCATCAATATCGTCGTCATCATAATCGTTTTCACTATAATTAGCATTTTTCTTCTAGTTATTGAGAAAGTACCTTCCCAGTCATTTTCCGGCAACTTTTCTCTAGAACAAAATGCTCTCTAGTTTTCTGTACTTTTGTACTTAGAACTAGGGTAAGGCCGTCTAGTAAAGCCCTCATCTTGCAAATGACCGTTTCGGCCTCATAACTGCTCTCGGTGTATAATTTAGCATCTTTTGTTACTATCTTCCAGTTTCTTGTCTAACAAAAGGAATGCCTTGCTTACTTCTATTCGAACCCCTTAATTCTGCAAGTGTCATCTTTCCTGGTTTTGGTTGTGTCACCATAACCAAACCATAACCACCACCACCACCACCACCACCATAACCACCATTACCATATGGTGTCCTGGTATGGTCTCGACACCATAATCTGGTAAATGGAAAATTTACATTTGCAAATGTTATTATTATTTAATAATGTAATAAAACTAATAATTACATTATTACAAGTGTTACAAGTGTTTAATCTCAAGTGTAGTTTAGCGTAGCTTCGACTAAAAGTAAATGGTGTAAGCATAGTTTTCGTAGTAAACGTTTAGCAGTGTACAGCCAGGTTACTGAATACGTTACATCTAAATCTTTACAAATTGTTCTGGACTTCTTTCTATCTCTACTATTCTTTTCAACCAGTATTCCTTCGGCTAATTACGCCCCATACTCTGATAGGGACCCTACGCCCTGTTACGTCGCCTCTGTCTTAGCTGTTGCGATGGGCTGGCGTATAGTCCTAAAGTAACATTGCGGAAGCCAACAGGTGTGGTTAATCACAGCATATTCTCTAATGGTTTCACAGTGGCCATACATCACGCCAGCAGCGACTATATGGCTCTATATCAAATACTAGCAAGCCACAGAGCAATAAAAGTCTAAACAACTTCATATCTTCTGTCTTGAACTAGACATGACAGATTAAGATTAGTTAACATTCGTCTCTGAACATTGCAGAATCAGGCGTGAATCTAGCATTCATAACCAGGCGCAGAATTCAGATGTCGGAGTATCCGACAACTGAATCATTCTTTAAATCATATTACACTTGGAAAAAAAAATTCTTCACGTATATTAACTAATTTATTAGTATCCGCAGACACCGCGTTTACAAAGTTACGTGAAGTCAACTCTTGCTTTAGTTTAGTAATTTTAAATTAATTAAAATAAATACTGAAGTAATATTTTCATAATAATAATTTACGTGGACTGAATTTGAATAAAATATTTATAGCGCAGGTGTATGTCATAACTATTTTAGAGTTTTAGTTTCAACTCTCTGACCTTTAGAAATTTATTCTAGACGCTATATGACTTTTATGATTTTGTGAATTTTAATCTGCTACATTTTCTAATAAAGTTTACAAATTGAGTAGAGCACTCTACCCGCCTTTGAATAAGGATTTATGGAAGCTCGGAAGGGGCTTCATGAATACATGGGTTACACAACTCACCATAGTTAACACATCTAATGATAAAAATCTGTAAATTTTTGTAGAGCTAAAATCATGGTTGTGAGCTCATGGTTATGCAGCTTTGTAGTTTTATCAAAGCTGATTTTACTCACTTCCCAGTTTTTTACCGTCGCTTCACAACGTCAATTGCAGTTTCATTCCTCAAAGAGACTGCATTTCTGGATTCAAGTAAAATACTAATTATTTTGTTATAGACATCATGACGTCTCTATGTATTTTGGGGTGTCTTCGATGTAATTTGCAGGCTAAATGCATATAAATATTCAATAGGTTAGTAAATAACATATATGCAAAAACAAAATCAGATTCGACCGTTCAAGTTGTTAAGGTATATGTGCTCAATTTCAATATTATTTTTCCAGAAATTCACTTATATATTGACAAGTTTAGTTGAATAAGAGAATTATAATATAAGATAAAACTACTTCACTTCAAGTTACCTTGTGATGTGGATGTCCCTTGTGTCATTCGTTCCTCGCCTTTCTATCAAGTTTCTATTTTTCTTGGAACGAGTATATCCTAACGGCAGCAGAAAGATTTATATTAAGCTTTCAAGGGGAAGAAATACGTGGATTCTATTTTGTGCTCAATAAAATCTTTCAACAATCTTTTGATTAAATCTGAATAAATATTAAAAAATTTATGAAGTCTGTATCTTTAATAATTTAACAGAATGCATACCTCTCAACACCCCTTGCAAATATCGGATCACCTTGAAAACATTAGTAGGATATGCGTGTGTGTGTAATTTTGTAAGTATCTCGTAAATATTTCTTCCAGCTTTCTATAGTGTGAAATTTTCTTCAAATTTGAACTACTCCTGCAAGTAAAATTATTATTGTATTTTCTCCTGACGCACGTTTCACTGATCACATGAGTATCATCAGATAATATTATAACTAGACGCGAATGGTCCTATTGTAGGATCTTGTGGTCGGTTTTATTATTATTCTTAAAGTTTTGTTTATTATTATTAAGTTTTGTTTTATTGATTTATTCTACACAATTCAATCTATTATTGAATCCGATATGAATAAATCGGTTCACTTACTCTTTGACGTCGTTTATTAATTTTGTTTAGATTGTTTATAATGTTTTTTGTTCAGTATCTTGAGTTAGTATCTGAAGAAGTTGCGTTGACTTTTCTGCCTCTAGCTGCGGTGAGTCGATCGGTACTTTCCTGTATAGACATCAACATAAACACAACATGTACATGATACTTACTATCAGTCGTAAAATGTTGAAAATATTATATAATGTGGTTGGTGATAATCATTCAATTTGAATGTTCACTCTGGCTTCTGGTACCAACCGTCTCTTGTTACTCACCTAAGCTGTAATTCTATTTTTTCCAATAAAGGTCAACACTTTAAATTGTTCATAAAACAATGGTTGCTTATTTAACTCAAGTAAAATGGTTTTTGTTACAATGGTATTATTTATCTTCCTTTTTTAAAGTAATTAAAATTGAACACGGACTCTTAAAATAATTAAATGCTCAGGGTGGTATGACTGCATTTGGCAGTTCGATTATTTTCTGGTTTGTAAATAATTAGGTTATGATGATTTATAACATTAGTAGGTTCTTTGAGTCTGCAAAATACACTTCTACAATAAAATGCTCTACTGTAATAATGAGTAGGCGGAGAATAAAAATATTAATTGTTGATTTAACATAACATAAAATATGAACGATTGTTCATTGTTTACAATTGAGGTTAGCAGTGGTTCATGTAACCTTGCTTATTTAAAGTTGATTAATTGATGCTTCTTTGCGGCATTGCTTATGTAGTATATCATTATAATTTATTAAATTTAGTGTTATTTTCCTGAATAATCTCCAAGATTGGATATAAATAAAACAGGTAATTCAAACTAATTCGATACGACTAGGTTACACTCATGTGTGACTCTGAGTTCAAGTACTATAATTAAATACAAAAACATTTTTAAATTATTAATTGTCAGGGTTCATTTTCCTTTCATTGATCATTCAATGTCTTTCCTTAAACTACTATAATTGATTTAGTCAAAGAATTAAAATTGTCGTTAGTAAAATCGTTCAATTTGATTATTGTTATTTGAATTTTTCTAAGTCCCCTTCCTTATGGAATTAGGGTTATTTATCAATTAATTCAGACAAACTAGATTCGCTATTAGCGTTCTTTAATTATTGAATGATTTGATATATATAATATAATGGTCATTTGCACTGGTACTTGTGTAATCTCTTGATTCGAAGAATTAACACTTTTTAACTTTTTATAATTAATTAATACTTTTAATTAATTTTCATAAACGCACTTCACACACTGCCTATACGCATTAACTCTGTAATAGAACATTTAAAAATAGACTGCACTGTCTTCTCGGGTTGACCTAACCTCAAATCGAAGTTTCGAGGTTAGCTTGTGTAATAACAGCTGTCGGCTGTCAAACCCGCGTTTTTCTGGACGTTCGGCTAACGTGGAGTATCTCTCGTTGTTGATGATAGACTGGCTATAGTTACCTGGTCGGTATTCTACACTTCGTATTTTTTAATGAACTCTGATTGGCCAATTGTCTTTATTTCGTGTACACTCGGTGAGATTCGTCAAAATAGACGCTTAGCATAGCGTCAGTAGCTGGGTTCAAGATTAAGATTTGTCGGTTACATACCCACGCGGAAGGGCTTGTCATTTTTTAATTATTTCTTATATGTCTAATATCTTATCTATAATTACACTGACAATATTTTTATTATTCCCATCGTTTCTATTTTTCGATTACGAGTAATTTGCATACCCTCATCATATAGTTCTGATTTGGGGTTGATAAAACCGCACTTGGTATAAATTCATAATACTTCTTAAGTTATTTAGTACTTTAAATACATTGTTTTTATCCCATATTTTCGTGGTGATAACATATTGTTACAGTATTATTCACTTTCCCTTCTATTTATGTACTAATAATTATACAATATCTATTTTCATAGGTTCAAGTCCTAGGCTTACTGTTACATATTTTGTTTATTAATAATATTATAATAACAGTATTTGTTAATAACATTTTATTATGGCCTATGCATAATGCATTGGTCATTATCACTTCTGATAGTGTCCTTTTCCTTTATCAATTGGTTTTATTACCTTAACTATAGTTTGTTAGGTGAGTTTACTATACTTTAGGAAGTTACATTTTTACATGAGTTGTATCCTTTCAATTTATTCTCATTATTCTTTGAATATCTCTTATCATTGTTTTGATAACACTGTTATTATTGTGCAGTAGTTCATTCTGCATTTATACTGGATAATTGCTTTGGCTTACAGTTACCAAGATTACTTGCATCTAGCTGTCAACATTTTTTTATTGATTATTATTGTTATTATTAGTATTTAGGTAGCTATAATCCTTGAATTCACTTATTTGAACGGTATTCTGCCTCAGTCAATGTTATTAGTTGAGTTCCTACTCTTTTATGAAAAGTTTACAAGATAATTTTGTTGCATCGTGCATCCATATATATTTAATATATTAATATTAAATTACATTAATTCAGCTTTTATATTTACTTAGTTACATTATCTATTGTACAAAAATTGTTCCTTATATTATCTATTTATGTCACACTATAAAACATTTTAGTTTAACATTGCTTTAGCCTTATTTTTCTATAGTTTTATTGAAAATTAGTTGACCAGATTAGGTTATGTTATATTCTAAATATGCAACAATGGATTACTGTCAATTTTGTGTTTCTACATTATATCTGATTTATTTACCTTTATGTAGCACTGGTATAGTTATTGTTTATCATTAGATTACATTTTGTTTATCTTTTACAGTCTTTATTATTGGTAAATAGTGGTTATTTACAATATCAATTCCACTTTACAATTGGTCATTAGTGTTTTGGACATAGTCCTTTTTTCAAGGTTACACATCATTTAGCTATGAATAACTCATACTATTATTCATTCTCTTTATTACTTTTTATGTTCAATTATTAACTCTTATTGAGTACTGTTTGTATTACATTATCAAGGAAGGTATTTACTTAATAAGTTTTAGGTCAGTGTCAATTTTACAGCTTAGGGGTTTAAATCATGTTGTTTATTCCATTTATACATTCTTCTTTTATAATAATTCTTTTATTGGCATATATTAGTTCATTATAATTCATGCTGTCTCCCTTTTTGTGTTTGACCTGGATATTTTCTTTTTCTCTTCACTAATTCCTTTCTCACTCTTAATAAGTTTCTTCATGGTGTTGTTTTCACTGGTTTCCTTCTCACTGTTTGATAAGTTTCTTCATGATTTTGTTTTCATGGGTTTCCTTCCCACTGGTTCTTCTTAATTTTGTTTTCATTGTGTCCTTCTCACTGTCTGATCTATTAAGTAATTATGTATGTCGTCTCGTCGTTAGTCTTGCTTTATCTTCTTTAGTAGTACATTTACTGGTAGTTCCTTCTTCATTTTATTCGCTTGGTTTAGCTTATGATACTTCCTTTCTCCATGATTGTATGCTCGACCTTATAGGTATTCTTAGTTGTAGTGGCTTTCAACTTATTTGTGGTACGTTGGTGTTGGTAGTGTTATATGTACCATTACAATATAAATGAATTAATAAACAACTCAGTTGATTCGCTTTTGTTATAAAAAATAACAAATAATCGCATTTAATATAAAGGAAATGATCGATTTAATTAATTTTATTAATAGATTGCTTAATGTTTACTTACTTAATCAGCTGTTTGTTGGTTATATTAGAAATATTTTATGCATATATTTAATTATTTTAATAAATTTATAATTTTAAATACCTTATCTTATTTTGTTTTTACTTGTGTTTGTTCTGTAATTAGTAAATTATTGTTATTGCGTTTGTAAATGTTAAGATTTTTCCAAATATCAATTTTTTGACCTTCTTGTTTATCAACAAATTTTATTTGTAAAGCTCTGATGATGCTGATTTAATCAGTGAAACGTGCGTAAAATGATAATATAATATAATGTTACTTGTAGAAATAGTTAATATTTGAAGAACTTTTCATAACATATAAAATTATATATATAAAATCATTACTATTTTTGTTGATGTATCATATGTAGAAATATTAGATATAGGCCTTTAGTGCTTACGGAAACATACATATACTTAAAAGCTAGGCATAAACTATTTATCATTCAGGCATTGTAGTTATTTTAACTAAAATCCAATGCTATAGTTTGGAGCTCTTACTATTTATTCTGTAATTGCCGTTTGACAACAATCATGTTAAAACAATTAGTAAAGTAATCATAGTTATTATAATTCATCTGACAAATTAAAAATTATGTAATTTGAATTTTGTCCAATAATAAATTTATTCCGTTCAACCTAGTGAGCACGTTTTGCAGCTCCGGTAGCTTACTAATTTATACAGTTGGCAGCCACATAGGGAAAAGTAACCAAAAAAGTTACGCATTCTTCAAACTTTGATGAAACAAAAATTTTCTGCCGCTGCAAACGTGAAAGTTATATTGCAAGAATAATGATACCAATTGAAGTTGGTGGAGCAACAAAAACATGAATGTATAACAAAGTATACCAAACTTTGATGACAAACTCACGTTGACACAAAATTACATTACTATCAATTAAATTATCTCAAGATAAGCCTTCTGATAACAATGCTATTTAAACAGAATACAAAATGCAAACGACGGCTAGTCACCGAGCGATCGTAATCATCTGTTGCTCTGTAGCTAACACTAGATGGACCCCATGTAACCTCATCATCTCTCAATCTTATATTTCCCTCCTTAGTTATCTGTATCTTTTTCTCCTTGCTTCTCTTTTCTTGATACCTGGTTCTATATTTATCACAATCTCCATGCAGGTACTTTTTAATAGTATGTAAAGCAAGTGTATTTATGCAAGCGAATCCTAGACTTTCTGAGTCCCATCTGGATGAAAATGAGTCATAGAATAATAAACCTTTTTACAGGAGAAATTCATTACAATGCACTAATTTTCATTTACTATCTACATAGATAACAAAAACAATGGTGATAGGGAAGAAGAAAGAGAATGTAAAACTTGATATTAAATTGGGCAATACAATTTTAGAACAGGTTGAAACATTTTGCTACCTGGGGAGCATCATCACTTGTAAAAGTGGATATGGGACAGAAATTTAAAGATGAATAGCTCTATCAAAGCAAGCATTTCAGAATAAAAGGAATTTGCTTACAAATAGTCACTTGAGTACGGAGGTAAGGAAAAGGTTTGCAAACAAATTTTTGTAGAGTGTCTTAAGTTATAGATGTGAGGCGTAAACCTCTGACAAATAGAAAGGAGGAAGCTGGAAGCAATGGAAATGTGAGTTTGGAGGGGAACGACGAGGAGGAGTTGGATGGATAAGAAATGTAATGAGCAAGTCCTCGCAGAACTAAACGAAGGTAGATCACTTTTAAAAGTGATCGGAAGAAGAAGGGCAAAATTGATCGGACACGTGTTACTTTCTTTACCTCCGCAAAACAGTCCATTAAGGACCAAGGCGTACCGCACGGCTTTTGTGTTAGTGTGACGGTGTATGACTAGTACTACGCGCCACCAGCCGCTAGTTGCGGTATTCACAGCCAGGACACGTGTTACGACACAATCAATTCTTAAGTAATATTTTTGAAGGAAAGGTGTTGGGTGAAAACCCAAAAGGACGACCAAGAGCAGCGTTTTTCAAAAAATGGGAAAGATATGAACTTCCTATTGTACTGTGTAGGAGGAGAGAGACGTGGCTAACTCGACAAGGCATGACCTGTAGATGATGATGATGATGATCTACATAGATACAGTACTGCTGACGATAGAACATATTTCTGTCAACTTGACCTTATGAAGTATATGTAAGTATGAAGTTATGAAGTATAATAAATTATGAAATTAGATATTTTGTTTTCAATATGCTAAATACCCAAACGAAAAATATGCTTTTAAAACTTGGTAAGGCAAAACAATTGAGAAGGAATTTCAATATTGTTATAACTATCGCGCGGATAGTCGTGTCTAACGGTATAACACGTCAGTAATATTTTATATCAGTTAATCTTCCATGACTTTAATAAGGGTTTGAAAAAGGAAAGTCACTAATGTTTGATTTCGGGTCGTAATGAGTTCGGAATTTCACGAGTTAAGCTCATTATGGTCATAGTGTATTGGTCTTACATCAGCTCGATTAATCTTAAAGTGTTTTTTCAAACCTATGTGAACAAGCATAACGTAAGAACGGCTAATTATAACAGAAATGAAAACAAAGCCACTATAACTACTCTGTTTATCTCACACGCGTGATACCATATCCACTACTCTCTTAGTCAATATTGATTTGTGTGTGTGTAAATAATATTTACCAGACCGATGGAACCTTTATGCAGAAATAGATCCAGCACGCTTGTAACTAAGATTTTAGATGTACGTTTGCAGACATGGCATTGCATAGGAGGCTATTTTATTTGTTAAGAACTTGACTGTATGTGGTATATGTAGCGAATGCATGATTGTTCAATTTAGTTGTTATTGTTATTCGTTTAAAACTTTGTATCGTTCTGTGGCGTTTTTACAGCATTTGCTGTTAAATAATAAAAATCTCCTGACAATTAAAACAGAGTAAATGTTGTTGTAATTTTCAAATGTAAGTTGATAATTACGTGTTGTATAACAACACAAACAGTTGATGAGAAACAAAAAACTCTCATTAATATGTTGATAAAATTATAGTAAGGTGTGAAGATTATATGGGCAATTAAACTCAATAGACTTATATGAATTTTGTCCGTATGTCTATGATTTCCGATTAATAAGAACTATAAAATTCTACCAATTCTTTAATAAACAGACAAAGAACTAGCTACTTTTCTAGCTGGTCACACATCGCATGAGAAAAATTCATTTTTTTAATAATTTCTAGTGATGAAAGCATTTATAAAGTTCAGTCACTATAAAATTTAATACAGGCTTATACATACATTTTAAAATTGTGTCTAGTTACATCCTCTTAAGACCTGTCACATTAACTTGTGGATCGGAAAGGTAAGTGTTACATGTCTTATAACGTTACATCTGACAGTTGTAACAAACCCCTAGTAGAAATTTTTTTTTAAACTGAATTTGAAAAAGGGAAGATTACTATTAGCAGCTAATTATATATATAATTGTCTGTCGGTGACAAAGCGACGATTAAAAATTATTATCCTCTACTCTGTTAGGTTAACTAAAATCAGCTATTAACGTCCTGTTTATTCAATGAGTAGCTGTGTACTCTCACTAAAGCAAAGATGAATAAACTTCGCAGCACCAAATAACACTGCAAAATAATCATTAATATGTAAACGTATACACAGCTTTGCGAAGGGAGCATTATATTTAGGCATTGTGAGATGAACATGTACAAATTAGCGATGAGTATGAGAACTTTGTTGTAAATTCCGGTCCATGCACCCTAACCATTAACAATATAAATGTTAACTGAGGCAATTATTATGCACTATTAATTTTGTTCCACCATTGATCAAAATTCCTCTAAATAGCGTTGTAGAATGAGCGTCCTATGGCGCACTCCTCTATAAATTAAACACTTTGTTCTTCTGATGCCTGCCAATTTACATATTACACTAATACAAATGTCTTCATTATGTTTAGCCTTCGCAAAAGTTCAGTATTGTTGAGAAGGTGCAGCATCTCGACATTTTGGTGTGTGTGTGAGACATTTCTCATGCTTCTTGGCGAGTCGCTGAACTTCATCTTCGACGGAAGCAATCTTCCAACCCCTGTGCATGTTCCTCTTTTCTTTGTATCATAGGGGTTAACAGTACGCCTTAGTACTTTGGTTTGAAATGTCCGGATAGATTTACTGTTAATTGTCTTTGTTAATACCCAGAATTGTACATCACATGTCCGGACAGGTTTTAGGACTTGTTTATACAGTAACAGTTTACTATGTACAGACAACTAGGAATGTCGCCGAGTACTTTAGTATAATACTTACTTTTTTACATGTACTTTCCAGCGTAACTTAGTATCTAATGTTATTCCTAAGAACTTTGCACTATTTTCATATGATATCACTTGTTGGATGACAACCACATGCAAATAATTAATTTGCCTAGTGGTAGCGCACTGACTTGCCTTAGTTTAGATTTTAACGTTATATTTTAGTCCAAGAATTAACTTTGTCACTGGCACTCTGCGGTGCCTCTTCAATCTGTTACCTTCTGCGACAATGGCGGTGTCATCAGGAAAGGTAGCAATTACAATCTTTTCACAGGATGATATATCGTTCGTATCAGCAGGTATATAACTGGTCCTAATACACTGCCTTGTGGAACATGAGCTGTGATTTCTTTTAATTTAAAATAGCAATCCTCATGTTTTACTCCGTTATTTACTGAAATCTTTTGGTAAATGTCTCTCCGATTTGTACTCCAGCCAGACTTTATTAAAGGTCTATGCTAAGTACAGTTATATTTTGAAACAAATTCATTTTTCTTACCTTATAGTCTCTTGTCAATGATATTAGCAATTCTATATTCTTGATCAATTGCTGAATGTTTATTTCGGGATCCGAATAGATGGTTGGTAACCAAATTCTTCTCCTTAATAATAGGTTTGAGACGCTTTAAGAGCAACATCTGAAATATTTTGGAGACATTGGTAGCAATTAGTTATATCAGGCGATTTGATGCTTTATCTTTTGGTGATTTGCCATTTTTGTAATAATTATTACCACTGCCAATTTTCACTACACTGGTGTATAATACAAACAAAATTCTGCTTTGATTAAGTATAAGGTTGGTAATGCCTACCCCTGGCAGCTCTTTCATTATTTTCCTGGTTACTAGGCTCATTCTTAAAGCTCAAATTTTTATTAGTTTTCCTGACCATTTCGTGAACGGAAACAAAAACCGAATTTTCTTCGGATTCTGATTATATAATACATAGCTTCAATTAAATATTTAAAAAACATAATACGTCAGATTACCTACATGTAAGTAAATAAATTATTGATATTACTTGTGTATGTGCCTCCTTTTTTGTTTCAATGAAATCTATAAACAATTATTTCGTCATTGCTTGTGATTTAAATGAATCGTGCAGTGCACAGATGGAGAATCGAGGGAACTCATTAAATTTATTTTTCAAGGAAAGTCTTTTTGTTTTGTTTGCATACATGGAAATACTTTATACTTATTTCTCTTATTAAAAGTGAAAGCTTTTAATTATGGCAATTACATGTTACAAACTAGGAAAGTATTAATTTCATTGTATCAGCGAGGAAAAGTTTATCCTTACAGGCATTAAAAGTAAAGTGTTTGTTCCGCAATGCCAGTAGATTCAAGGAAAAGTAAAGCCCGCATTAACCAACATGAAAACTTTTTGGAAAAACCCTTTTCTTTTCTTGTGTAATCTATTGTAACAAACAAAAATTTGAGGCAACAACTTGAAGTAATTATTTAGACTGCAATTAATATTTTCTAAAACATCACTAATACCCAATGAAGCATCCTATAGCGTAACGTTATTATCCACAACAGAAAAATCGTTGCTTGTGAATGTAAAATTATAACCATTTTTTTTTTAAATATTGAATAAATAATCTGTAACTTCAAGAGTACGTTCAGTATTGTATTGTATTGGAACTTGAGGTCATGACAATTCAGTCATCACTCATTGAAACTCTTTTCTCGAACTGAAAGTTACTTTAGCTTCTACAATCTAAGTCAAAGTACACTGTCAAGTTCCAGTTAGTTTTCGAGTGGTGGTTCTCATAGGCACTGCGTACCCTAGCATTACGATATAAAAATAAATACAGAAACCGAATTGCTGATGACCAAATACCAGTTACTGCTATTTACCTTATATGAAACAAATTGTTGATTAAAACAAATACCGCGCCTCTCATTAACGAGTAAACTGGCCGATCTTTTTCTACCTTTTACTTTCAACTTTTAAGTTTGACGTGTCGGAAATAACAACAGACTTACTTTACAGTATTATACCCAACTGTGTAAATTTAATCAAATGGTGTGCAATAGGTACTTAGCGTAATACTTATTACCTTCCAAGTGGATAAGTTGCTAATTGCAAGTGAAATGCATGTGTCACATCAATAAACTTTGCCACACCGTTTTAGTGTCTAGAATAATCTCCGATTGCCACACCGTCAAAACAGGTACGAAAAATATCAGATCGCAAAGGATGTACATGTGTAAATTGCCATACCACAACCGCGATGGGAGGTAAATGGCTTTGAGAACTGGTATTTGTTGGCCATTAATGAAGTAAACCGTTCTTGTATAAGCTGTTTCATATTCTTTCATGGTGTAGAATTTCTGAGAATACTTGTTTCATAAGTAATGATGGACATTTGCTATAATTTCGTAAAAAGAATATTGGTGCAGTAAAAATTTCATTTGTGAACATATCTACAAAAGAAATTTTTAGTATACAAAACAAATTAAAGACTAAATTTTTACAATGTGTTTTTTAGGTTTTTGTTAGGTTAAATTGAAAACTTTTAAAAACTTGAACAATTTACAAAACAAATAATCAAATTTGCTGAATTTTGGACACAAACAATAATAGGTTTAATTTGTGTGTGTACAGAAATTAATTGTAATCGAATATTTACAAAATTATGTTGTAAGAATCATACATTTCTAATTTTTTGTGAGGAAAATTAGGGGATCCAGAATTGAAGCTAGTCTTATTCCCCCGCAGGACCAAATCCTGATTACGCCACTGTGGTTAGTATACATTACTACTTTTCAAGAATATTACTTAGTATGACTTTGTCTGTGTTTAAGTTATTGACAAATATTTTCAGTAAAGTTTATACTTTAATTAAAAGTCTTTACAATCTTAAACGTAGTGCAAAAGTTACTACACAAACAACAAAGACTTTTTCAGATACTTTGCAGGTTAAAATGCTAATATTTGAAGTTGTTCCCATTGAATACGTTGGCACAAACAGCTTTTGATGCTTACTCTCTGAAAATGTATGTGAGGCATTAAACAGAAAGAAAATGGTTTCCAGGAGGATTGAGTTATTTGAATATCTAAAACTAAATCATGTGACAACTCTTTTGAACGGCACGCAACGGTAATATAATGAAAATAACACGTACCAGCAGTCAAAGGCTTTGATCCGCGGTCGTGGTGTGGGAATTTTCTCAAGACCTTCCCTTGCAACTATTTTCCTACTTGCTTCGACAGTGTGGCAAATCGCCCATAGCTCTAGATTCTTGAAACGGTGTGTCAATTTACCCCCATGCAGTGTTATGTGTGTGAAAACATGAGTGTATTTTATTCATAGAGGTTAGCGACAAGTCCGTAATTAAAGTTTATGTTTTAAATAAGCTAATGTAAATGTTACAAATTTATCTTAATCCTAAATCTAGTGAATATTAAAGCGGTAGTAACAGCATGCATAGAACTGAAATGACTTTGGTTAAAGTATTTGCCTACATCCCCAGACTCATCCCATTTGATTACCCTAATCTTAACATTCAGCCCTGCCGCTCTGTAATTTGTATTGCTATCTCCACCATCTTCACGTACTGCTTTAACTACCGAACTTAAACAGTTAGTAGTAACACAACTTCTTTACACTGCTTGATTAACACATAATACTAATTCAGTTATCAGCTGTGAAAATAATATACACTTACTTGTATTTCTTACAAAACTGCCCGCATAAGCAATCAGACAAAAGGATGAATCAGACGTTACTCTGCGTATTCTGAATAGTTAAAATAATTGCGTAAGCAAAAATCTGGTTCTGATCAAACCAAATTCTTTGGATTGTATTCCGCACATAAAGCTCCATCACTTACCACCGTGTAAGTAACATGTAACTATCTTTGTAGTATCAACTCATGGCAATTTAATATTTCATCTACTATTCTTGTGGTTTCAGTAAGTCAATTTATGTCACAGTTATTTCACCTCTACTTCTCGTTGAAGTAGAAGCATGTGAATAGGTCCAACCCGTTCCCTTAGGAGTGAATGGGGACAATATAGGCAATCGATCACATTAGGAGTCGTCGAAGATAGAGACAGCACTTGATTTTACTGAAAATGTTGCTGTAAAATAATATTGTTACGACGGTCTACTTGATCGTCGTAGGTACAGTGGAAAACAAAATACAAGACACCAATTACGTCACTAATCACCAGTTTTAATTTTCACAGTAAAACAGTTCGTAATTAACAACATTGTCTCTTACAACAAATCAAATAAAAATTATTCACACGCAATAAAATGTCGACTAATATTAAAGACAATTGTGTTACAATTATACAGCCCGATTATAAAACGCAACACTTCACTAATGTGTACTTGAACGTACACAGTAACACCGCCCGATAATAATTCGAAAAGCACTGTAAATAAATCGCGACTATAACTGAAAACTAAGGCCGCCTAGTATTTATACAACGCTCACAGACCAGAAGATTCCAAACTACGCCTTATCTCTAAACTACGACGTAATTAATTGCGCCCTTGACACAGTCCGTGCGGCTGGCGGCTTCCAGAAACCTCTCGCGAATGCGTCGAGAGTCACGTATGCCACACACATTAGAGCGAGATTCTTCTGGAACATTCGACAAACACGTAGACTGTTTTGTAATGTCGTAACACTGCCTCCTCCTTAGCCTGTTCGTCCCGATCTGGCAAACCGTCTCTGAAGTAATACTCGACCAGCCGATCTAGGTGGACGTCCTTGCGAAAGATAATTCTCCGGTTCTTGAAATTCAGTCTCGTGTGATCCGAACATCATATTACCAGGAATGCGAGTCTTCCGCGCAACCACTAGTTTTGCTGGAATCACTCTCGTTGCGTCATATACTGATGACCTAAACACCACTGACTGATCCAAGTCTGTTTGTTTCTCGTCAACAACCTCTTGCGTAACCTCATCTTCAGCAACTTTTCTCTCGGGCGCTTTTATCAGCTCAGGAACAAGCAAGAGTTTTGTCTTGACACCCATTGTTGGCTTTCCAATCACTTCTTTTGTCGTTACACTTATTTATACTTCCTCTGCTAGTTCTTCCTCCATTTCCGCTTGCAATAGGGAGGGTTCCTCTTGACCAGACCTGTCGACTTTTTCTTCGACTAATGTCACTTGCTTAATCAAATGGTTGGTAGACCCTGTCATTTTAGCCATGCAAAGCTTTAGCCTCTCTTGGCAAACCCTCAGGACATTTTCTCTTAAGTCCACAATGAATTCGTAGGCATTCATAATGTCCGTGCCAAGAATCACTTCATCGACAATGTCTACAACAAGCATTTGGTTGCTGAACTCGAGAAAACCCAGGCGTACACGTACGTCTACCTTTCCCAGCACCTTGACGGGGCTCCCAGTCACAGTCTTTATTGTACAAGAGCTAATTAGAGGCTGGCGGTTGCTTACTAAGTCAGGGCTCACAATGGACACTGTTGCGCCCGTGTCAACTGTAAATGATATTGGTTTACCTTTAGCAGATCCATTAACGATCAAGTTTCCAAGATTCCACTGGTCCTATGTAGCGTGGAACATGTGTGCTGTTCTGGGCCTTTACTTCTCCAATTGGTGCGATCATTTCCTTCTCTCGGTATTTTCTTCTTCCAACAGTCTACCTGTAGATGACCACGTTTCCCATAGTCGTAACACTTCGGTCTTTCGTCTTTATCCTTTGGTTCTAAAGATCGTTGTGGCACTGCTGACCTCTTAAACTGTTGTTCTTGAATTGTCTCTTTATTATGTCCGTTATGACGATAGTGTGATGTTGGATTCGTTTGGCTACAACGTGATGGCATACTTTGATTAATGTAGGTCGCCGACTTGGCAGCTTCAAAACGGAGAGCATGAACAAGAGCGTCTGATTTATTATCATGCCGTGCCAGTCTTAACACTTGTTGTAATTGACTATCTCTGATACCGTCAATAAACATAATGAGAGAAATCCACTTCCGGAAGTCCTCCGATTCTTCGGGATAAGCCAATCTCGTCAGTCGGTTGACATTCGCTACAAACTCTTGAAGGCTCTCTTCTCAACGCTGTATCCTAGCTTTAAGTTGTTCACGGTACACTTGGCACAAATGCTGGTCACCGTGCCGTAATTCCAGAGATTTAGTTTCTGTATTAGTTTTGCGGTAGGCCCTTTTAAAGCAAGAATGAGTAAAAGACCTTTCTCTTCTTCTGTCTAATTATTTAAGCGAGCTGCAGCTTCAAATTGGCAAACATAAGTTGCTCAACGAGTGCTTCCATCAAACGTTGGGGCCTTTGCGTAAACTGGCCCTACGACAGTTTGATTTCTCTGATATTTTGAATCTTCATCAGCATTTATTAAGGGCCTGTCTTTATAAACTATTTCTTTCACTAACTGTTGGACTTCCTTTTTAATTTGTTTTATTGAGTTTGTAATAGAATCTTCTGGACTTGACATATTTGTTTTCATAGTTAACACAGATTTTTCTATTTCAGATATTCTGTCAACTTGTTTATTCAGCTCAACCCGTAACAGGACGAATTTTGCAGTGATATCAACTTGTACGAAAGCCTTAACTTCGTCTGATTGACGACTCAATTCTTCTTTTTGACGTATCTCTGGTATTTCATTTTCACGCTTACGTTTTTCTGTTAATCGTTCTTCCATTAGTGCTTTCTGTCGATCCTCTGCCGCTTCTCCCCGGGGTTTTTCCTCTGCTTCTTCTGCATCTTGTCGGCGTCGTTCCTCGATTTTCAGTAGCTTTGCTTTGAATGATTCTATCATCTGACTAGTATCCATTTTATTTTTATCAACTACCACTAACACCAGTCTTCTACGAAGTGTCCTCTGGTTCCACTGTTAACCGTTCTATCCCATTTGTGACACCACTGTTACGACGGTCTACTTGATCGTCGTAGGTACAGTGAAAAACAACAAAACACAAGCCACCAATTAAGTCACTAATCACCAGCTTTAATTTTCACAGTAAAACAGTTCGCAATTAACAATTCTGTCTCTTATAACAAATCAAATAAAAATTGTTCACACGCAATAAAATGTCCACTAATATTAAACACAAATATATTACAATTATACCGCCCGATTATAAAACACAACACTTCACTAATAACCACTTGAACGTACACAGTAATATCGCCCGATAATAACTCGGACCGCACTGTCAATATATCGCGACTATAACTGAAAACTAATGCCGCCAAGTATTTATACAACGCTCACAGACCAGAAGATTCCAATCTACGCCTTATCTCTAAACTATGACGTAATTAATTGCGGCCTTGACACAGTCCGCGCGGCTGGTGGCTTCCAGAAAACTCTCGCTAATGCGTCGAGAGTCACGTAAGCCACACACATTAGAGCGAGATTCTTCTGGAACATTCGACAAACACGAAGACTCTTCTGTAATGTTGTAACAATATAAATATAAACTGTGTTTGCTCTTTCATACATATTGTTATTTTTATTTGATCAAAAAACAATTATAATATGCATGCGTACTAATAATAATTAGACCTTTATGTAATATTTAAGATTGTGTATAGGCTCTGATATGACAATAAATTGTGTTGAAAGTCTACACAAAAGTTATGTGTAGCCAACGATGGGAAATCCTAAACATTTTTTGGAACGACATTTACCCTACCCTGTATAAACTTGCAATATAAACACTATTATTGAATGCCTATGAATTTGGCCAAGTAAATAGTAACTAGAGTTTGTAATGAATATCATGTACAGGGGGTCCTAAATTTTCAAACATAATACGTTCCCGAAAACGTTTTCGAAACAGGAATTGTTCTAAAGTCTTGTACTATACAACACGTAAAATAGGCTGTATTTCCTGTACGCGTAAAGTACACACTAGTGTTCTTCTCGGTTCTGTGATCGGTTCTGTAAGCTTAGTACACTGTACTGTAATGAAATCGGATATTATTCTCGCTTAAATTTATGTCATATGAGTAGGCCTACTCTTATTACAAAAATTTAATATTACAGTAACATGTTAAATTAATCATTTTCGTACATTATTAAAGTTTATAATCAGTGTTTGTTGAACAGTCTACATAACAGTCTTAGTAAACAAAATATTTCATCACTTTAACAATTTGCATTCTTTACATTAATAGCCTAACATTAATATAAAATACATGGTTGCAGTAATAACAACAAATACGATTACTAGTACTTGTCTTAACGGTTATTCACTTCCTTACAACTCCGCCAGTGGTCGAAAGTCCGAAGCTGTAGTTTAAAACTTAAGTAAAGGGTATCAGTGTTGAATGTCCATAAAATCGTAATCTGCGAAAGTCGAATGTCTAAAAGTAGAGAACCTCCTGAATTTTCTGCCAGTGCAATCCACACCTATCCTTAAATAAATTTTACAATATTTATCTAAGGTAATTCTTATTTCTGTAAAACTGTGTATATTCTACGTAAAATTGTTCTACATTTTATTGCAACATACAATATATTATAGTATTACTGTTATAATTAAACGATGAAACAAATCTGCTTATAATAAATAAAGCCTATGAAAAAATTGAGATTTCTTGAACACGTGAGTAAAACATGTACAAACACAGTACGTATGCAAATAGGCCTATATCGGCTAAGCAAACTATTGAGACGTACACGTACATCCCAAGTACAGCAAATGAAACTTAGCTGCTACATAAACAGGGCCCCGGTGTTTTACTGTTCATTATGACTAACATTTTGAATCTGTAATCTCTAAGTACAACACTGACCGCAATGTATTCGCCTTGCTTAGATATTTGTAACTAAGGCAGGAATGAGCGGTCTGCCTAAACTACAAAATGTTTGCAGGTCGCTGTTCCGGTAACTTACATATGTTTAGACGTAGTCTATTATTAACTATGACTGCTGAAACAGGTTTCATTTTTATTAAGTACAATTTCGTAAAAAATACCTTACATTCAATTATTCAGTTTATGTGAGGCAGAAACTTAGTTGTTTGACCTGTATGTACATATTAACTGATAGATCACTGTTTATTTAATTATTACAGTGATAGCCTATTTTTAGAAGCACATACCATTTGACCGAAAATAAAATAGGCCTATATAGGTATTTCTTGGAAACACACAAGATCAAAAAAGTTATACAATTTTGTCTCACAAATGAAGATTTCTGCGATTTTGTATAACCTACGATTATATAAAACTTTACAACGAGCTACGAGTAATATCAATTACCGTATTTACATAAGATTTTCTTGTAATGACCGTTAAACATTATTTGTTCCTTTTACATTCTATTCATAGCTAACCGTAGTTTACAGTCGAATCTGCTTTACAGCAGATACGTGGTATTATTGGTTTGTGTAGGTTCGGCTGATAGAATTACGTTAGCAACAAACTTTATTTTTGTATTTTAACCGTTACTGATTTGTACTTTCCACTCTGTTGTCTTCGCAATTTGAATTCCAGAAAATATTATTGTTACGACGGTCATTCTGATCGTCGTTTGGTACAGTGGAAAAACAAAATACAGACACCAATGAAGTTACTAATTGCCAGCTTTAATTAATCATAAATAACAGTTTATAATCAACAATCATTCAAGAAGATTATAACCGTAAAATAATTTTTGTTAACTTTGTGCACACGCAATAACAATGTCAACAAATAGACTATCGCACAATAATCACTTTTCACTAATAACCACCTGAACGCACTGAGTAACTCGCTCGACATAAACTAAAACTAAGCGGAAGCAGTTGTGTATTTATACCCTGCAAGGTTCCATTATGTGCGTCCTTAACAAGCACTCGAAAACTCTAGAGGATACTTCAATGCGGCCTTGGCGGAAACACGCACGTGCTGGGCTAAGAGAGAAACGCGTAAAACAACGTTCTCCATTGTACCAAAATGTTTTATATTGCGTAAAATTCCTTAAGCCTGTTCGTCCCTAAATGGCAAACGTTCTCTGAAGAAATACTTAGTCATTAGATCTAGGTGGACGACCTTGAACTTTTGCTCTCCTTCCTGTTGAATCCAATAGACAACATCGTTGATTCTCTTTTTCGCAGTGTAAGATCCTTCTTAGTTAGTCTGAAGTTTAGGTGAACGACCACGACGGCACTTTGGGTTGAATAACCAAACCTGATTTCCTTCTTAGAAATCCACACTATTGCTGCGAATGTCATACCGAGTTTTCATTTTATCACTAGATATCTTCAGCCTTCCCCTTATCAAGTAATTCATTTGTCGCAGTTGGTTTTCTAATTGCGAAGAATAGGTCTGTGGCTCTTGGGACTAAGTCTGAGGTGATCCGAACATCAAGTCCCCACGAAGACCAATCTCCCGCCCAAACACCATTTTTTCCGGAGTCATTCCGGTCGTGTCGTGGACTGATGACCTATACGCCATGAGGAATAGTGGTATACGTTGGTCCCAGTCTGTTAGGTTCTCGTAAACAACCTTCGAACGATGCTGCTCACGTGTCCTATTGAACCTCTCAAGCATTGTGTCCGACTGTTAGTAAGAACCATTCAGTTTGTTACTGGGGAGAAGAAGAATTTGAACGTATTGGGATATAGCAAAAGATCGTTTTTCAAGGAGAGGTGAGGGGTTAAGAAGGAACTGGTCGAGGAGAGAGAGCAGTGATATTAGGAGTGGGTTCCAGGGGAGAAGAAGAACTTAAACGTGTAGGAAAATTCTAATAGAATCTGTTTTCCAGGAGAGGTGATCGGTTAGAAAGGCCTGGTCGAGGAGAGATAGCGGAGAGACGTGCTAATGTGTGAGTGACCTTATGAGTAGGTTCAAGGGAATGTGGTACAGGAAAGACAAATAATCCCTCGTAAGGGTTATGAAAGTATGGATTTTCGGGGAGGGGAGTAATGTTACCTGTCGATGATGTTCTAAGTACAGGGTAAGATGTCGGGCGCATACGACTCGCCTCTCTATACGCGTCTGAAAGTGTAGCGGGGAACTAAAAAAGAAATCAGTACAGTTTCAGCCCAATTTTTGATTGCAACTAAGAATTATGAACATAAAATTGTCTTTTATTTTTGTATTAGTCAAAAAACAAAAACCAAAAGTTGAAGGAGCTTTATGAAGGGTAGCTATTATACTACAAATATATGGTGTAAAACATATGCATACAAATAAGGAATTCATATGCATACGACTACAGTTTGATTCGAGTAAAATAAAAAGTATACTTATTAAAACAAAAGATGTGATTCATAAATACAATATATGCATTGATGTTTCTGCTTAGTTTAGGCTTCTTCCTCTTCACCTCTACCTTTTCGTCCACCTCCTCGTCACTACTAATGAGTATTATTGCACTACGTTCTTTCTGCGTCCGGCACTCAGACTGCATTTTGAAATAATGAGAATTTATTTTGCTGCAAATAAATTTAAGCGCAGGTGGTAGGTGGCAGGTGGTTGATATCACCTGTCGTTTGCATTTGCAATGTGGTTACGAACAACTTTGTAGAATGCAGTTTGCCGATAACTATTTTCCGTTCCCATGTAGGAAACCGGATGCACATAACACTGCACGTGCATGCAATGCATTTGTTCAGATCTTACACAGCTATGGACAGTACCAGAAACTCATTGCGCGAATGGTTACATTTTACATCACGCGGTGAAACAAAATAAAATGGACAGTACTAGAAACTCATTGCGCGAACGGTTACATTTTACATCACGCGGTGAAACAAAATAAAATTTTACAAATTAAAATTTCCGAACCGAGCAGTGTCGGTGAGGAATCTGATCAGTGCCGTATTCTATTACAAAGGTGGCGAGGACACCGTTACATTTGTGTGGTGTTGATTACGACTAGAACAGTGGTGGGTTGTGGAAAACCCAGCAGAAGTACATAAGTCAGTGTGCATTTATTTTTTGTCTTAAAAAGCAGTTATTTAAAATCCGCCTTTTTAATGACAGTGGAATAGGGCTCCTGGCGAAACCACTTAGAAAAAACGCGCTCTGCCTTCTACCTCTTGGGTGGTGGGGAAAAGAAGGTTTAAAAAGGTAACAATAAGTATTGTTAATAGTTACTAAACTTTATTCCTCAATTAGTCATTATAAACTGAAGGCTGCTCGATGGTTTTGTTATTTGAATATATAAACGAATAAAGTAACTGAACACACAATATAAAATAACACTGCTGCGAGCGCTGTATTCGAACGTGTATCTTTTTAAACTTACACACTCCGATTTTCATTTTTATCAAACAAGAAATGTTTTTGTAAATAGATGTGTGCTGTGTGGTGTAGTAGCTTAAGGCACTGTAGTTGTTGTCAAAATTTCTGATCTCTGACTCTTACGTTTTCTGTTTTGTAAAGTTTATGTAGTATAATATGCGATTTTCTACATATTTGTATTGCAAGAAATCAGCTAGAATAAAGTTCAATGCTATATAGCTCAATGCACTGAGAATAAAGTTCGAGTACATCTAATTATAAACAGAGTACAGTAAACAACCGGTGTTAAGAACATCTACAGCTGCAAAGACAGAGCAGCCAGTCGGTCTATTACGGCTCGAGCGTTGTCAAGACAAGGTGGTGGCGAGCAGTGTTGAGGAGGTAAAATTCTGTTCAACGTAGGCCTAATCTTGTACACGTGTAATTTTTATCACTCGTTTAGATGTATCTTTTTATAAATATGTATACATATTTGAAACAACGCGTGTTATTCGTATTTTTAACATAATACATTACATTGTATTAGCTATAATTAATGTTAGGTGTAACGACAATGTTTTCTAGAATGTTCCGTAGTTAGTTGAGATAACCTGCAAAAACTTTTCAAAGCTTGCAGAAGAAATGACCACTTAAAATTAATTTCTACCATATGTTGTAAAATGATACAAATTGTCATTATCTGTACTGAAACCAGTTCGTTTTTCCGTTACTGTCTGTTGCTTCTTACAGACCTTAATTTTTGAAAAACAAGAGAATTTTAATTTAAGTTTTTAAATAGTGGAGTAACAGCCGGGCTCGCAGGACGCACAATGCGTGGAGGCCCGCGGACTAGGGGGCCTGCGAAAACATTTCCCCTAATTTTTTATGAATGGGTATAAACCATTGAACTTGAGTAATACTAAATTCCCCAGTATGTATTTAACATCAAAAAACCAACACATTTATTTTCTTTCTTACATTATTTTACCACTACCTAATTAGGTACTTTGGAAGTACTCGTATATAGTATTCGTCTAACTGGACGATAAGGCCGTGATTCCAGTGAAGAGTGCACCGGCCGGGTGCATTCATTCCAGTGCATCGTCATTCGTTATGACTATGAAAAGAAACTAATAAATAGAGAAAAACATTGGATCGCGTTTTAAAAGTTACTCAAATATTGGTAGCTTCAAATTGAGCCTTTATAGGCCATAAAAAAAAGATAGGCCAGCATAAAAGCGGAAACATTTTAGCAATTATCTATCTTTTGAGGTCCGAAGAACAGGAACTTCATATTCTGAAGTATGATTTTCTGAACCTGGACACTATTGGGTTACTTCTTGAGTTCTATCCAAAGAACACGAATTAGCCAAGAACTTAACCTTCTGTTCTAAGGTTTAGGTAGAACCTTTATTCTTTAGTATTCTATTTATTCTTTACTTTATTCTATTTTTAGTATGTCAATTATTAAAATTTTATAACACGGAGTAAAATATTATTACTAAAATTTAAAGTATACAATTATTAAATGAATGTAAAATTATCATTTACTTTAAAATACTAAAATCTTGAAATATAACACAATTATAATCACCGCCATAATTTCAACAATAATGGTTGGTCAAAAAGTTACGAAATCTAGAATTAAAAAGCTTTTCAATATGGACACGTAAGAGAATAAATATGTAAACAGTAGACTGCATTAGTTACACGGTCAAAGTTATTGCTTTCGTAAAGTGCGTGCTGTTTATAATAAGTTACTCGCAATAAAACATTGTCAGTGAACAAATGATTAAATCCGAAAGCAAAAATTATTCGGAATAGGCTCCTGACACTCATGATTAAAATAAGCAACGAATAAATCGTTTTTAATTATTTATCCAATTAAATTTACTTATTTACATTGTGTCGTATGTTTTTATTTCACCAATTTTTGACCACTCGTCATTTCGTGTCTTTAAAGAGAAAATGTTAAGCAAGTACAAATAGACAATCCTGTTTGTATTAGACTGTAGCAATAACTTCAAAATAATTACCCTAGTTAATTGTGTAGTTATTAATCGTGCTGTGTAATATCGTAGTCCTTTATGCGTTTATATACAATATTCATAAATTTCAGCTGCAGTTGTAGCTTTCTTTACCTACAATTTACCTCCCTCCGACCAATTTCTATAAACTTGAATTCTTAAAAATTATTTATTATTTATACTAAACAATGGGTAGTTAAACAATTGATTTTTTTTATCTTATGTGTGTTAACGGTAATTCCGTATTGCATCGTGCCAGTCATCCCTGCCATTCTTTGTTACTCACAAGCGCGTGTACACAGTGCTCCTGCCCATGAATGAAGGCTTCAAATCTGAAAAAAAAATTTTTATAACTCAAAGTGTGTTGATAACTCTAACATATTTTTTTAGCATAGTATCATGTTATGGAGCAGTATATCTTCAGCACAGCATTCTACACCGATCGCAGGGGATTAGTTACTGGTAGCAGTATTGACCGCTTTACGAAAGAATAGGCCTTACATGTGGTCTATTTTTCAATCGATAAACTGCTAAAACATGGTATAAATAAAAACCAAGAACTTTCAATAATATTTCAACTAGTTGTGATTTATTCTAATTATACAAGCTTTAAATTCAGGAAAAGATGAGTTTTATATTTAGGTAACCTCAAGAAGTATGGAATTCAAAATAATCAAAAAATTTCAGAATTTTTTCTAAAGTGGATCGTGGCTCTACACATGGCTCTGAAGCTCTTGGAAAGGATCAATGTGCGATGAAAGACTTTTGAACGTTCTGGAGAACAACGCAGAATAATTAAAAGAAAATACAGTACATGAGAAATATAAAAAGATATGGAAAAGAAGCATCGTTGAAGGAGTTTACGAGACATGAGAGTCAAAAACTATGATTTTACAGAAAAATATTAGTCAATGCTAACACATAACTCTTGGTAGACCAAGAAAGAGATTTCTGTATTTACTGGCTTCAGCAATGGCTTTCAAAGAATAATTCTTCTTTTTCTGAAGCAACACAAATCGGCGAGGACTACCAAGTTGGCTTCCTGCAGCATTTGTCTCAATAATCTTCTTTTCTCCTTAATCATGACTATAAAAGGATACGATGATTTATAAAAAGTATCGACAGATTATCTAAGGATTTCAGTTTATGAATTGAAATTTCATAAACGTAATAATTGTAAATTCCGTGATTTCGTTTGTGTGTGTGTGTGTGTGTGTGTGTGTGTGTGTGTTGTGTACTTGCGCGCGCATGGTCGTGTTTGAATTCATGATACAAAAATGGAATAACACAGTAGACTAGTTGTTTAAATTTGCCTCCATCTTTGTTTAAAGCATTGACCTTTTTCTTAACTTTGGTCAAGTGCATTCGTATAGTCCTATCAAACAAGGCATATTCACGCAAACTACATTTCCTTTGAAATCCATATTCACATTAATGTATTTTTTCACGCTTAGCATCATTAGAAAAGTTAATAACATTTTCTAATTTTTTAAATTCTTTTTGTAGCTGAAAGGCTTTTCCTGGGTCATAATAGCCTATAGCTTCAGCCATTGTACAATCCTGTTTTTGTTTCACAAGAATCACTGTTATACTGTACTAATCAGTGTACTACTCTTGTCCGCTAATGGACTGTTGTCCATAAAATTTACCTACGAAGACTCACATTATTATTCAGAAATTTAATAACACGAGCAGGAAAGTTGTTTAGTCATTTTCTCAAATCAAGAACTAATATGAATTTGTCCGTGTCTCTTCATTAGTAGTGACTGTAACACTCCACCTCAGAAACCTTGATGTTGCTTGCCATAGCCAAGGCACGATTAAAAAAATGTGTATAGTTAGTAAGTTTAATTAAAACTGTTTTGTGTTTACGAATGTGTGGAACTATAGACCTATTTAAACTTCAAATTGATGATGCCTTATTGAAAACACGATATGTGCATTTGAGTGCTGAAAATATTTGTCAACTCGTGTTTTTTTCTACAAGTTTAAACAAAAGAAAGTATTTAAAACATTGTTTGTAAAGAATGTTTAAAAAATCAATTATACTCAGGAAAAAATAAGTTGTGTTATCTCTGTGCCGTAAGTTTAATACTTTATCTGCTTGAGCTACACGTGCATCGTACAAGATTTTCAAATCCTTTCATCTTTGACTGATATAAACAATTACTACAAAATTACTACAGCACATAGGAAATACTAAATTTCCCAAAATAATCAGTGTTATGTACGTAACACTAAGTGTAATCTTATGGTGGTTCTAAAGGTAAAGACAAAAAACACGGTTATAAAGTCGCTAATAGATTGAATAATAAATTAACAGTAATTTCATATTAATTGTAAAAGAAACATACAATTGTTTGCCGTAACACTAAGAAATAATAATGGCACACACACACACACACACACACACACACACATATATATGTATTTATTTATACCCTCTTTATAATTTGTACATGTGTCATTCAAGGCATTAAGAATTAAAGAAACATTTATTATTCCAGCAAGGACGTAATGTTTTATTAACATACGTATATTTGTTTCGTCTACATGAATAATATAACTAAAAATAAAGGTTAGTTTCCTTAAAAATAAAGTAATAACAGATATTGCATAATTAAAAAATACAATAAAAATAATTAGAAATAAAAATAATCGAATCATGGCACAAGTATCATCTCAAATTTTATAATTTTTAAGTTCATAATCTTATTGTCTTATCATCTTACGTTGGCCATATTGGGTCTGTCTTACCAAGTCTTCTTCAGTCGTAGAGCTGCGTGGTCAAAACTTTGAATAACATACGTTTTTGAATGCTCATTGTTAGTGCAAATGAGCACTACATATATTTACGACGCACAGTTATATTACGAAGCAGTCCTACTTATTTAACGAGAGACGCGCCGTAAACAGGCAACAGAATTTTCCCCAAGAATATTCACAGAGTCAGTAGGGACTATTAAATACCCTAATAACGCCAAGGAAGAAGAGACATATGAACTGCCTATCGTATAGAAAAGGACGATCAACATATTATCTAATATCAGTCAGTAAGAGCGTTAGAAACACTATTAGTTACTTATACTACTTTATTCAAATTTTGTTGTTATTATTAGCTATTTAGTTTTGTGGATAATATTGTAGTCGTTATTATTATTATTTGTTGTTGTTGTTACTGTTGTACTTTTAGGCACGATTCCCATTGGCCTGTTGGCATAGGAAAGAAAATATTTTGGAGAATAGCACAGATAAGGCCAGGATAAAAAGAACAGCAAGAATGACAACGATGAAAAACGTGGTTACAGGTAATCAAAGGCAGATAGACAATGAAAGTCATCAAGAATTTGGATCCCTGAATAAATAGAAAACATGGGGTGATTTAATACTCTCTAACACAGTTTTTTACAGGATACGGGCAATTTAAGTCTTATCTTCACTGTGTGGGTAGGGCTGCTACACCAAAATGTACCACATTCTGGACATGAAGAACAAGGTTCATACGATATTTTTTTTATATCACACAAATGGACGGACAATAGATATGACTAAGAAGGCATCTTATCCCAGACAACATCGTTGGAAAGATATAAGCACGAAATTTTTACTGAAGCGACACTTTACACTGAGAAGGGTCTATGAAAGGATAAACAAATTCAGACCGCCGCAGCGCTTCAACAAACGTGAGGCCTAAATAGGCAATAAAGTAGCAACACCGTGAAGAATTGTGGAAACTGAGTACCACGGTGATCCTTAGTAAAAAAGGCAACATGATGTCAAACTTCATTCGAGGATTTTAGACGCATCAATCCTGGCCTCAGTAAATAACACGATAAGCATGGAAGCGTACCGCATATCCCTTATAGACAATGATGCCAGCTGATATCAAAATAAAAAAAGATTAATTAATAAATTAACTTTAGAAATTGTGTAGTGCGTGGCAGTACTTTTGGCAGATAAACTTACTGAATATGTATGAAGCCAGCCGTTGATAATCTGACACAAAAACCTCTTACTGTGTCCATTGAGCAGTCGGCCAATTAATTACGCATTTCGAAACACAAAAACTGTCAGTGCACAAACAGTTCCCCGCTTTCGTTGGAGGTCCACACTGTTTCCAAACTAAAATAGTTGGTTACAAACAATTTCGCCAAGGCAGCTTTCCCGAATATCTTCTTGTGAACACAGTTTAGTGACTTTAATTTCGTTTATGTGGGTTGAGGAGTATAGGTACTTAACAGTTGCTTACAGGTGAGTAAGTGTTTTGCTGGTTATATGAGAATGCAAACCACGTACACACACTCGCGCACCTATAAATACATATACATAATTGTATGTGCGCGTGCGATGTTTTGCTTTCGTGCGTAGGTGACTATGTGTATAAGTAAAAAAAGACATATCACATAAAATTATCTGAATATGAAATTATTTTGTTACTTTTTACTTTCGTTAGAATATATAATTATATATTTTATACATTTTATATTATTTTTGAATTATTTATTTATTATCACATTAATTAATTAATTTATATTATAACTTTTTATAATTATAACTATTTGTAATTTATAACTTTATATATTAAACGTTGTACTTTTTATGAATTTTCAAAAAAACCGTCGTAACATGTTACGATATTTTTTATCGTATTGCATTTGGTTTTGAAACATATCCGACTAAAAATATTTCATAATTTAAACACTGAAAATGTAATCTTAAGGTCGGTATTTAGCTGAACAGTCTCACACATTGTATTTGAGGTATCGTTTATTAAAACGTGCATTAAAAAATTGTACAGCCAAGGAAAAAACGTACATTATTTAAACTTTAGTGACAAAATGACTATCGTTAATCACCACGGTCTGTTATTAGCATGTTGATAGTTACAATCCAAACTGTTTTAGCTTGTAGTTTACATAAAATCAAGGGTACATTAACGTTTCTAACCTGACATTTAT
This sequence comes from Magicicada septendecula, assembly GCA_034769895.1. Taxonomy (NCBI): domain Eukaryota; kingdom Metazoa; phylum Arthropoda; class Insecta; order Hemiptera; family Cicadidae; genus Magicicada; species Magicicada septendecula. The sequence goes on from CM068367.1 coordinate 900,470,216, forward strand.
TTTTTGATATCTTAAAGCTATGTACACTGTCAATTATTTTGCAATTTTCATTCATTAAAACCAAATTAAAAATTTGGATCAAATGCTTACTAAAAAAAAATCTATTACGATCAATTAATTCTTTATTCAACATTTATATTCCATATTCAACAGTGCGGAAGTAATCAATCGTAGAACGTGTTTACTGTAGATGTTCTTATCGACTGTCTGTGGCCAATAAAGAAGAAACAAAGGAAAAAGACAGTGAGGGAATACATCACTTAATTTGCTAACTTTAAAATACATAGATCAAAATTTTCGTGTAAAATTTTCGATTAATGGATAAATTATGCAAAATAATTCTAACCAGTAGAGATCAGATAGAGACCAGATAGAGATTATGTAAACATTTCTAATAATTACTAAAAATTAATTTTACAAAAAACAAATGTAAATATTTTAAGAATGTATTATTCGTTATTAATAAAATTATTCATTATGAAGTTAAAATTAAGAAATGATTTTTAACTGAGAAAAAACTAATGAAAAAAAAATGTAAAGCCTGTGAAGTTAAACACGAAATGCTAGCGACATTTCTTTCTAAAAGGCATACAATGTAAACATACAAGCTGAATGGTATTTTGGAGCGTCAGTGATATGTTGGTTCTGCATTCTATCATTAGCTAACTTAATTTTTATGCTGAAATGTTAAGTCTGGCATTAAATTGTATTAAAAAAAAGTAACAATCTTAAATTGTCTGAAATGGTTTTCACCGTTGCGCTCACAGAAGTCGTTTAGGAATAAGTTAGAGGACAGCTATGCCTCCTATGTAGATGGCATGCTTCTCTTTTGCACAGGTAGTATACACCTGCATTTCATGCGAGCTACAGTTAACATCTTCTTACAAAGAGATACTCTGTTGGTACCAGTGAAAATAACTTCTTTAAAAGCTTATAATATAACTTTCTTACGAGTCACTTCTTCTGAATAACTCTATTTTTATATTATGTTATGTTTATGTTTCATGTTCGTTACTGAAATTAAGAAACGAATTCATAAGCAATGGTGATAGTGATATAGGACATAGTGAATAGCTTTATATTGAAAAGGGATAGTTCAAAATTATTCTGATATATAATCCGTTTCGGACGCGGAAGAGCAGATTACGAATAAAGGACTTAAAAGTCGTTAAGTCTAGGAAAAATGGAATTTCTACAGTGATGGCCATGCTTCTATAACATAATATCGCCTTACAATTTTAGCACAAAATTATCAATCTTTTATCTGCGTTTATTATAATTGAGTACTATAACTTTTTCAACATATAGTAGAATCACATGTGTTGTGTTTTAAATATTGTGTAATTTAAAAAAAAATATTTTGGTATAAAAGACAATTAAATGGAAATTAAGAACATTTAATGACAATAAATAACATTACCGGCAAGTCTTGTTAACCCATTTCCTCGTGCAGCGATATAATGCATCACAATGACACGGTACGAGTTTTGTAACAGGAACCAATGCTTGACACGTACAAGACTTACATCTAACACAAACACAGGTCTCGTAAAGGTTTTACAATCGTTCAAAGTAACATATCGTAAGTTGTTCTCAACATCTAGGCCTACCATAAAACATTTATCCCCAGTGGCGTGGCGTGGGTACATAACTGCAGTTGCCGGTTGTAATGAGCCTAAAACTTAGCCTAAAAGTGAATTCGAATTTTTCTAATACCATAGTCTTCTTTTTAGAGCAAAAATGTACTTTTTAGAGCCAAAATAATTGTTTTTATTATTTTCTATCATTCGCTGTCAGAAGAAGAAAGTTCTAGTTCAACGGGACCTGACTCCATTATACATACACAGTATAAATCAGGACACAAATAATCGAATTAAAAATAATAAAGACAGACAGAGAAACACATGACTAAACGAACAAAGCACAAATAGGTACGTAGTAACTGCTGCACGTCGGTTCCAAAAACGAACATAGCTGCTAACTGGGCGTTTTGCCGGTTTATACAGCGGCAACACATAGGGTAGACGAATGTGTCCCCCTCCACTGTCAGTAGTGACAACTACTACGAGGTCAATGATCGTACACAGTAAAGCATTGCCGATGTCCGAGTCGACAACATAAGACGGTGCAAGTGTCCAGCAGTTCTAAAGTTATGCTATGTTTTTCTTCATGTTTCCCTACTAATATTGTTCGGATTTAAAATTATTCAATAACCAAAGTATTCATTCTGTGATATAATTAATATTATTATCTCTTATTTCCACTATTGTTTCCTCTGGCAACAGCGGTTACATGGACGCCATGCTACTGTATACCTACCTGTTCAAAGCAAATCGAAACATTTCTTAAATATTTACCATAGTTACAGTTTCAGAGATAAAGACCAATTTGTTAAAAATTGGATAAAAATTGTGGTGTGGTCAGTCCAGTTTGAAAGCTTGATTCTTCTTTTCTTCTAGTGGCGTTACAACCAACTATAGGCTTTATAAATCTGGTTTTCTTTCCATTGCTGCTTTTACAACTTTACCTTTCTTCCACTTTTCATTTACACAGTTATTATTCAGAACCGGCAAGTTATTATTTATTTACACATTTTATAGTCACTTATTCCTTTGAATCCAGTTTACGATAATGAACTTTTACGTCTTTTAATCTATATCGGCAATATTAACTTAGCGATCAAACGTGTCTTCCTACATAAAAGCCTCACAACGGAAATAATTTAAATGACCTAAACTTTAAAAAATCAGCGATTTAGTCAGTAATATGCTATTGTGTAAAAATTACGTTTACTACTTGCATGCGTACGTTAATATGGTAAGGTTCATGTGCAGAAAAAGGTGCATAAAGCAACTAACTAAATAAATTTACTATTTCTAGATTACAAAATTATATTATTTTTCTGTGTACAGAGAGAAGCATGGGCGCCCATACGAATGGGCAGGGGGGGCCGTGACCCCCCCTGGCTCCCGGGAAAAATAGAAAATTGAAAGGAAAAAATATCTGATATTTTAGAATTCTGTAAATATATACATTATTTTCAGAAAGTTATTGAAACACACAATGTATAATTTTGCCTTATAATATTTCTTTTATTGGTTTTCTTGTTTTACTTAAAGTCCAAGACCCCTGTCATTCCATACCCCCAAACCCCCTGGTCTTGGCCCCCCCTGGAAAATTTTGTATGGGCGCCCATGAGAGAAGACAGTGATCTGTTTGAGGCGAAGGCAAGAACTGGTTTCAGTTTACGTACTTAGCTCTAATCACGAGGATTAGCTTAAAAAAGAAGACGCTGCGAATGAGTTTTAAAAAGCCACACATTTTCTACATTACTCTGTTAGTGCAGGGCAATTAGGTTTAAAAATTGTAAGATCTCGGAGCAACCTCCGACACTTGAATTGATCTGAAATCGTTTTTACCCTTTAATACTAAAAGGATTACCCAAATAGTTTTACTACTTTTTTTAAATCACATTCTGTAAACTAAAATTAGTTTAATTCATACATTTAAGTAATTTGGCTAATAATTTATTTTTCAATGTTTACAAATTTTTTTAGTAAGTATGAGCTTGAACGTATGATGAATTTAATGTCTGTAGAGGTACAGCGAATGTGGAGTGTTCAGTACAATTGCCATCCGTCTACTATGATTTTTGAAGATAAAGAAAATTAATTGCTATTAATTACTGTAAATAATACTAGACCTACCTAAAAATGAAAATTAGGAACACAGTGTTACGGTTTTTACATAATTTGGAAATTTCTGAGCGTGGATTGATCCTGAAAACCTTCCTATGCCACGGGAGTTTTGAGATTAATAAAGTAGAGAAATAATTAAATTTCAAGTGTCGGCTCAAAAATAGCTGAAAAACGGATTTGATGTCTTACTTTAAATGTTAGTAACATTTACAAATTATCAGTTTAAAATTTAGAAATATCAGAAAGTCTTTATAATAATTTTATAAACTAATTATTATGTTACGGTCAGGTGGAATAAAAAATTTAAACAATATGCCAAAATCCGAGGCTAAATTTGTTTTTAAATTATTATGTTGCACAATGAAAACTAAGATTATTTTTATTCTTTAAGCTTACTTGTGTGAGAAAATAAATAATTTTTACCTAACTGATATTTGTAGGCCTAAGTTGACCGGAGGAAACCTACATCGCACGGAATGTTTACGGAGCACCTATACATATGTAGCATATGCGACTGGTTTTGTTCGCGTCATAAGCTCGCGTTTCAAGTAAATGAATGTAGCTAAGTTGAAAATCTCGACTATTTGTCTTGTCTTAAGTTCAGGAAACCAGTAAGTAAAAACAGGTTTCATCATGTCCCTATGTTAATAATTGTTAACTGTACACTAAAGATGTAAAACATAGTGATCTGACAACTGACAATTGCACTAACAATCCTATTTTTTAAGTATTTCAATGAAACACAAATGTACACTTTTATAGCGTACATAAATATTGAATGTGTTACACGTAAAAACGCGATCATTCAGTGAAAGGTAATTATTTAAAAGGTTTATGCTATTATGTACACATCTGCAAATATATAAAAACGTGCAGAACTCTTCATGTTAAAATTAACACATTTTTAATTGATTTCAGCAGATGACACTGAACCAAAATATTAAGTTGCATATATTTAATAAGAGGTATTTTAACAATTGCTGCAACAATTATTCATAACATTACTAACTAAATTTAATTTGATACTCATTATGGGCGTAATCTTTGAAATAACTTTAACAAATAACTACAGCATTTCAAATAGACTTATTAAACTTTCTTGTAGGCCTAAATCTTGTATCATGGGTTCTTTGCTTCTTTTATATTGTGTTAACAATGCAAATGCGTATAACTCTTTATTATTTTATTAAAAATATATAGATATATTTGACTTATAACTTTTTAAACGGAATTTTACAAGCACATAAGTAGACTTAAAAACAAATTGATTCTACGGGTATTAAATTGTTTCTTCTGCAGTCTGAAAAATTAATAAGAAAATCATACAAAAGGGATAATGGTTTAGGTTTACATTCTTTTACTGGAACTGATCAGTGTCACACAAAACTTAATATACAGGGTGATTTAAAATTACACGGCAAACTCTCGGAACCTAATTCTATAGCTGAAAATAACAAAAAAAAGTTCTTATTAACATAGGTCCGAAAATGGTTCGTTGCGAGTTACGGCTTGCGAAAAAGTTCGCTCTGATTTCTGCTCACACGGTAAAATGATGTCATACTGAAATTCTTAAGGTATAAAGTGCAGGATAAATTTGGTGGTTTCTTATGGTTTTTGATCTGAAACATTTATTAAAAGAGGTCCCAGAATCTATCTCAATTTGTTTCTAAGAAAAACTGTATGAAACACAAAACATTGGAGTCAAAAAACACATTTTGTTTTTTAGATTTGGGATAAAATAACTTCGTTAATTTGCCAATAAATAAATAAAAATTTCTAACAAACATTGTAGAAAATTTAATTGTTAGAAAACTTATGTGTATAAAGTCTATTAAGAGTAAATATAAACTTTAAAAATACGACATTAATTAAAAACAAACAGACTAAAATGTGCTAGAAAAGTGTTACAATTTTAAACAGAACACAGGTTTTCGTAAACGTTTTCAAAACAAATGTAATTGTAAATAAATTTAAAACTTATATTATAAAATTTTTCCTTTGAAAGATTAAGTATAACAATTTTTAAATTGATAAAGCTTTTACAATTTTGAATCACCCTCTATTGAAATACAAAAGAATACAATTATTTATGACTTGATGTTGATAGTACTACTTTTAGAAAATAAGTGATTTTTTAAAATTTAAATTCAGACTTTTGCGAACACTAGATTTTAAATTTAATGTCATTTCAGGTGGACAAACTTGTGAAATTGAATAATATATATGCCTAATAATAGGCCTATCTTGTGATAAATAATTTGTGATATATACTTTTTATCAGTAACCCCTGCTTCTAATCCTTATTTTATTTATATAATGATATATGTCTACTTTTCTTCCCTTCTTAGAATATACAAATATGATACCATCGTAAGTTCCACCGTAGCTGTGCGATTTAATTTACTAATAACCCTATGGATAGATCTTGGATTGAGAGGTCTTTGGTTTAGTAACCAATGTTCATATAAAGATCGAAACTGGCAATACAGCATTCCGGCTATATCTCAATTCGCCCATAAATGAAGAGTAAATTGGCTTGATAAATTTAGTAGTCATATTTCACTGGTTTATAATAGACGATTTCTGTACTGATTTTATCTTCGAAAAATTGACACGAGAAAAAACTGCAAGAAAGGATTTATTCAACACGGATTAGTTTCGTTAGTTAATACCTATGGGCTGAATTGTGGCTACGTCTACGTAATATAGTTAAACGTCTTTCCACAGATAAATGACTTCCTTCAGCTTTCTTTAATAAAAAAACACTAATGTACAGCTACCGGCGCAATAGCTGAGATCTTGGGTCTGGGACCTACGGAATTAAAAGGGTGAGGGGCGCGGGGTAAATCATTAACATTCCTGTAAACATTGACTCACGGTATTGTGAATAGCTTTTTGTTCTACAATGACTCAGTGTGTTTCGCTCGTCCTGATTGTTGACTTCTGTGAAATATCTGTTTTGTAATAGTCTTGATATCTTTCCAGTAGTCGGTGTTGTCTTGCGAATCTCAGTTGCGTTTTTGCTAGTGCTCCGTGTGTGTGTGTGTGTGTGTGTGTGTGTGTGTGTGTGTGTGTGTGTGTGTGTGTGTGAAACTAATAAATTGGAACTATTGAAATTGTTCATAATGGCTGGTGTGAACAGTAGGCTAGGCAGAAAAGTTCTAAACGGGAGAAGATTTGAAGCAGGGAAATAATTAGCAATGTGTTTAAATTTATGAAGATAAAGGCTGATATCAAAGAGGTGACGATTCCAGTTGTTAGAGCTATGGAGCGAACTGTTGCTGCTACTGGCGTTTCTGAACATCTAGTGACCAAAATAAACAAAGAATTACGACAACTTGAAAATTGCCATGAGGGTGATAAGCTTACTTCATTTGTTACTCTAAACAAGAACCGAAGGGGAAAGCGAAACCTGTAACTGGACTAGATGAGTTTGATCAAGGTGTTTTTCCGGCGATTAGTGCATGAATTTTATACAATAAAAAAAAAAAAATTGCCAACAGCAGAACTTTTGAAAGAAGAACTTCAAAAAAGAATAGGGTTTACCGGAAGTGAAAAAAGTGCACGTGTAATCCTGAACGATTGGGGTTTCGCTTGAAAAATTTAGGAATAATGGAAAATTACTTATTGAACAATCTGATATTAGAGAACAAAGGATTAGTTATCTCCAAGCTGTCATGAAATATGGAGATGAAAGCCGTCCTATAATTTATATGGATGAAACATACATTCGTTCTTCTCATGTAAGTGAAAAGTATGGTCAGACGATTCCAGCCAGTGGATTCATTCTCCGATTTCTAAAGGAGATCGTATGATTATTATACATGCTGGAGGGGAAAAAGATTTCATGTCTGGTCCATTAACAATGTGGAAAGCGTCATATTCTTCAGGAGACTATCACAAAAATATGAATAAAGTAAACTATATGAAGTGGGTACGTTAAAAGCTGCTTCCAAAACTTGAACCTCGATCAGTGCTTGTGATTGATAACGCCCCTCATCATTGATGTAGAAAAAGTACCCACATCAAATAGCAAGAAAAATGAGATGAAGCAGTGGTTGACTAGAAAGGAGATTCCTTATTCAGACACTATGCTGAAACTGCAGCTTTACAAACTTATTAAATTGTATAAGGGGCAATTCAAAAATTATGTTTTAAACGATATTTTGGAAAGAGAAAGTCTCCCGCCCTATCATCCCGACCACAACCATATTGAACTAATTTGGGCTGAGGTAAAAAATCTGTCGCGAAACAGAACATTTCATTCAGTCTAAACGAAGTGAGAAGATTATGTGAGGAGAAGTTTAGTGCAATGGGACCCGAAGAGTGGAAACCAAAAATAAAACATGTTCAAGATGTGGAAGAGTATTACGCTTCACTGGAACCAAACATAGACAATTTTGTGGATTCGTTCATCATCAACCTTGATAACAACAGCTCTTCAGACAGCTCGGACACGGACAGCAACAGCTCTGATAGTGACTGTGACATGGAAGGAATTGCTGAATTAGTCTAATCTTTTACAAAGGACACAAGTAAGATTATGTTTTATTTTATTTTCTAATTTATTGGTAGATTTATTTTGTATCCATTGTCTATTGCTATTTGTTTGATAATATTTCTTTCTTTGTTCCTTTCTTATTCATTTAATGGGTTCTATAAATTCGGTATATTGATGAATTGAATGCTGTCATTATTAAATTAGTTTGAGATGGTTTTATGTATATTGAATACTCAAAATTATTTTCAGTTCTATTTATGGTTATGTCTAAGTAATTCAGTTTATTATTCGATTCTTCTTCTGTTGTGAATATTATTTTATTATGTAAGTTTTTAATTGAATTTATTATATTAGAAATGTTAATGTCTTTATTTTGGGATATATATAGAATGTCATCAACATATCTAAAGTAACTTCCTAACGGGTCATTCAATTTTAATATATTTATTATTTCTTCGTCAAGTTATTTGTAAAAAGATTTCGAAGATGATAACGGAGGTTGGGGCTCTCATCTTTTTTACGGTATAGTTTGTTATTATATTGAAAATAATTTTGTTTTAATATAATTTTCAAACTGTTAGTTAAATGTCTAATGTATGTGTTTATCTGTTATAATATTTGTTGTATCGTCAATGGAAATATTTGTGTACATGTTTGAAATGTCGAAAGAATATTATTTTGTGTTTTTGTATACTTGAATGTTTTTGATTTGTTCTGCGAGTTCGATACTTTTTTTTATAATATATTTTTTGTTTAAGTTTTACTTTGTTTTAATTTTTGTGATAATAATTTAGATACTTTATAATTTGGTGCTGTATCAACGTTTATTAAGGGCCTAATTGGTTTATTAATTTTCGGTAATTTTATTAGTGATCTTGTGTAATCTTCTTGTTTCCTTGACAAAAAATAGTAAAAAAGTAAAAATCCATTGATGGTTGATTTAAAAAGTGTTTAATTTACTGATTATTGTTATTTTATTATTATTATCATAATTATATTTAATAGTTATTACTAGTTTTAAATTTGAGAAAAATTAGTTAAACCAAAGATTTTTATAAATCTAACATAATAAAAATTGAGTGAGGCGTTAATAGATAGTGAATAGTAAATTCAACTGTCTTTTCTGCAAAAATTAAAAAAGAAAAGATTTGACAGATAAATATATTTTGATTAATCAGTTAAGTTCAAGTTCTTTTATTTAATTCAATCACATTAATAAACTATTTGTCAAAAAAGTCCCACATTTCAAATTAACAAAAGGGTATAAAAACGTGTAATGAAGGCACTTGGGAAGCCTGCGTTACAATTTATTGTAAAAGTAAACACAATTATACAAAACCAATTCAATTTGTCTAGGCATTAGGAAAACAAATTAAATTCAGGTGAGGTGAGACAGGGCAGTGTAGGCAAATCGAGGTTTTAATCATGACTAGTATAGTGAAAGCGGCCGGAACTGACGCGCACAGCTATGCGTCGGTAGCTACAAATATTCTCCGTTGTCACAGAAATGTAACCCAGCGACACTCGTAAACATTCAGTTCTGGCGGACTGTTTGCCACAACTGTCATAGCACGATCGCAACACCACACAAGCGGTCAGGGGGGAAGAGAGCAATAACCAATCATAGTGCATTAGTGTTATGTCACTGGTGCTACAGTTGACACAGCACAGCAGGTCAGATACAAGACAATGATAGCAACCAATGTCATTAAACAAAGAAATTGTGATAGTGTATAAAGTAAAATCAATTGATAAACCACAAGTTACGATTAGTGACATAAAATGCATTATATTTGATTAGTGCATAAATAACAACCATAAATGGTATGAACAGATGGCGTAAAATAGACTCTAAAATGACGTATTGTACTGTGGAATGTGAAAATTTTAAATAAAAATAATAGTTACTATAACACTGTAAACAACCAACTCATTTGTCACGTCATGTTGGAAATATTTATTCGGTAATTGTCTTGCTTACTTCAGTTAACAGGTTATTTGTTCACATAGACCAAGAGATGTGAGCAGTTTTGGCAGCATTCATGTTTCCAATTGTAAGGCACATTCCAGCTTGCCCTCGCCTTGTAGATGGCTCTCATGTGTGTCTCTAAAATATTTCAATGATAGGCCTAATAGTTCGGAAAATTTACATAACAACTTAACGGATTATCTATATATAGTAAAACATACAGGAATATGTAAAGATATCGGTGTTAATGATAATAGTAACCACTATAGTAGTTTGTAACATAGTATATCTTGTGATCCGGTGTTTTGTGTTATGTACACGGTTCAGACAGATATAAAATACACAGTGATATAACGCTAGACCCATATGACACCAGTAATACACAGTGAGATGTCTAGTAAGTGTACATAAATACGTTCAGTTACATGTGATTTATTGGTGCTTATTAATTACAGCTTGCTACACGTACCAAGCAGTCTACATTGTACAAATATAATTCCGAGTTATTAGACATAAGCTTGACACTTACCACTTCTCCAGGATAATACCATAATTTCCATAGGGAAACTAAAATTTATTGTCTGATTGTTTATTGTGTAGGACATCATTTCTTACCCAGTACATAGAGCCTAATGCAAGCAAGCTCAGAACAAAAAGAGACAATCCTGCAAAAACCCCTATATAAGTTTTGTCGCAGATCATCGTACTTAATAAAAATCGTGAAAGTAGTTTATTTGACGCTTTAACCATAACTGTTAGGAAATTAAATTTAAATTTAGTTTTTCCTATGAGAAACACTTTCATTAGAAGGAAAGAAAACGCTCCTGACGTAAATAGATAAAAAGTCACAACCGTTCTTCAGCTTGACCGTGGTGTATCAATTTATACAATTTAATAAAAACTGAATTTTCTAAGGGAAATAACATAAATGAAATCCTATTTTTAATAGTGTACAATAATAAGGTTTAAAAAACATTCTTCCGAGTGCCAGAAAGTGATGTATTTAAAAGACTTAAATAACCATTATTGAAATCATAAATTGAATAAAAAATTACCTTCAGATCTTATAAAATAAACGCTATTTCAAGAAAGAATAATATTTGAAGCATATTATTTACAAAACTAACACGAGTCTGTTAGAATGCATCAAAGAATTATTTCGTTTACACCTCATATTAAGTATAAGACTTCATGTTAGTAGACTGTATTATATTTCAGTAGTAAACTTTTATAGTATAATTTGATAATTGAATTACAATTACAATCATAATTGCAATGACAGAAATAAATAGGTAACAGTAGAATAGTTATGTACAATATTGAGTATGAAAATCAAGACATTTTGAATGGCAAAAGTTAAAAGCAAGGTTTCTTAGGGAAAACAGTGTTATAACAAAATAGAATTTTCAAACAAAATATGAAGTACCCATCTCTTCCATTGTACAGTATAGTAGATCAGAGCCACGAGAAGAATTATTTGTTATTAACAACAATTTTAAATTATACCTGTAAGATTATTTGCTGATACCATAACTTACCAACTAAATTTATTAATACATACAATATATTTGAAACCGTTGTGTGGTAGTATAATGCCGCTATGTGAATCCTATTTACCTTACTGCAGTAGAATCTGACTACACAGGGAAAGGCGATGAACCCGGATGTATTACTTCCGTAGGGAAGCGTGTCCAGTTGCTATAGTATTGTGTGAACGACCAGTCTGACAGCTAACTTCACGCATGGACAGACTATGATTTATAAGGCAAACACATTTTGTGACATAAATAGGTGACTTAGTGCATGAAATTCTTTTTGGTAGTAAATGTTATGTCATGAGAGTTGCAGTAATCTCCTATTTTGATAAAACGGATAGTGACATCAACAAAGTATAGAAAGAGCAGGACAAACTTACACGCACAATTAGATGTATAATTTTCACATGATTTCTGAGGACTTTACCTACTATGTTCCCCATATTACTCAAACTAATACAGCCGGGATTCATTTGATGTTACCTTGCTCTTAAGTGGTTTCACTCGGACAATCGCTAATAATGGAACCCTACCGCTGGAATGAATTGACAATAGCCACGCCAAATTAACATCAAGTCAAATAAAAATGTTTATGGTAGTGAGTGGATTGTGTGTGTGTGTGTGTGTGTGTGTGTGTGTGTGTGTGTGTGTGTGTGTGTGTGTGTGTGTGTGTGTGTGTGTGGTGAATGTGGGTGGGGAAGTGACACAGAGGGAACGAGAGAAACGGACAGATAATTGAAAGGTAGCAGTAGAAACATAAAATGTGTAAATTTTTGTAATCTGTTTTTAGTGGAAGTTCAATTTTGTTTTTATACATGTGTAATAGGGTGGGCCGAAAAATATTATTATTTTTTTTCGATTCACTATACAGTGAAAAACTTGCCCTTAAGACAGATAAGTAAAATTAAAAAAAAATTAAAAATCGGATATTATCTTCCGCCTTCGCATCACCCCCAAAACTCATTAAAACTGATCGATTTTTACGATTTTTCGTTATTAAAGAAACGAAACGTTTTCTACGTAAGTCAAATGCTACAGCTTTAGATGAGTAAAGAATAGCACAGGAAAGATAAATAAATTAAAAAACATATTTTTTTAACTTTTACTGGTTGCGCATTGCACCTGAAAAACACATTTTTAACAAATAATTGAAAAATTTACATTTTTACTTAAATAGTTAATGATAATTGTTACAAGGTATGGTATAAAGTCAATAGTCTTCTACTCATTATTTTTGGTACTTACTATTTTAAACTTCGATTTGTGCGAAAGACGTGTCATGATGGGTCGTGAAAAAAAGCCGTTCTGATGAGCCCATCCCTGGACTTGACACCAACGACTTTTTGTGACGCTTCTGTCACCAGTTTCACATACCGCTCCACTGTTTACTTATAACATGGAAACTTGTCAAAATTCCCTTCAGCTACTGTTCCTGACTTTATTACAGATGAAATCTCCTCATTGCTTACTGTTCCCAACAAAGGTGGCGGCGAAAGATCACAGGTACTCCAGATATTCCTAATAGGTTTTTTAATAATTTTTCTACACTTAGGGATCCCCTTGACGAATTTGACGTAATTGGGTGTGACGGTATGGTAACTAACACAAGCTGGAAAATTAGCGTTATTCGTTTGATTGAACTGCATGTGAAAAGGCCAATACAGTGGGGGTTATGTCTTTTGGATTTCAATGAAATGCCATTCAAACATTTACATCAAACTCTTGATGGTGACACTACCGGGCCTAAATCCTTTTCTGGTCTAATTGGCAGGCAGCTTAGTGAATGAAAAAATTTCCTGTGGTAAATTTTGATAGCATTCAGTGGGTGATTCCTGAAATTGACCGGAAAGTCCTAAGCAAGGATCAGCAATACCTGTTTGACATTAGTACTGCAGTAAAATTAGTTAAATCTGCAGAAAATTAGTCTGTCCGTGATCCCGGCCCTCTTTTGCACTCAAGGTGGTTAACTACGACAAACAAAGTTCTCAGATTGTTTGTAAGTGTGATAAATCCTCAGATGAACATAAGCTACTCTTTTCTTTCATTTTGAAGTCCCACACGCCTGTCTGGTTTAATATCAAGACAAGCAAGTACTTTACAGATGGCTCTAAGTTCGTGTTTGAAGCTACAGAAACATAAATTTTCCTACCAAAAAATTTACTTCAGGTAGTATACTCTGTAACTCAACGTAACTCATTTTTTTGCTCACCTCAAAAATTTCATTTTGAGTATGACTGTAGATGAAAGAAAGTATATCAGAGAATTAGAGCTCAGAAGAATAATGAAGACGAGAAAGGAAGCTCCTAAGGGAAAGTCAATTAAGAGCTTTGTGACGCCAAAACTAAATTTTGCGGCCACTGACTACTCCAGTACCTGTAATAGTTTGCCACCACCTTTGCGGCGATGAATAAGCGAAGAGCAGATTTCATCTGTAATAAATCAGGAATAGCAACTGAATAAAATTTTGACAAGTTTCCATGTCAAACACAAGCAGTGGTGCGGTGTGTGAAGCTGGTGACATAAGCATAAAAAAAGTCGTTGGTGCCAAGTCCCGGTATAGGTTCATCAAAACGACGCATCTTTCACGATCCATCGTTCCACGTTTTTCGCACAAATCGAAGTTTAAAATACCAAGTACCAAAAAGAATGAGTAAACAACTACTGACATAATTCCATAGCTTGTAACATTTATCATTAACTATTTCATGTCAAAATGTAAAATTTACATTTTTAATGTTAAAAAAGCGTTTTTCAGGCGCAAATCGCGACGAGTAAATGTTGAAATATCTGTGATTTTTAAATTTATTTATCTTCCCTATGCTATTCTTTACTTATCTAAAGCTGTAGCGTTTCACGTACATAGCATTTATTTTTGTAATTACGAAAAATTGTTTAAATTGATCAGTTTTTATGATTTTCGGGGGTAATGCGTGACCGGAAACCTTTTTTTTAATTTTTTTTAAAATTTTAGTTATTTGTCCTAGGGTCAAGTTTTCCGTGGTATAGCGAATCAAAAAAAAAAATGTTGACCTACCCTAATGTATAAATATAGTAGTCTATAAAACAGTGTACTCGTCTGTATTGTGGCGAAATATGAGTAAGCAACATGGGAGAGAACCGAGGTTATATAAATAGAAATTTAATTGTAGAGAGGATAAGGCAGTCCATGTCTGGCGTCCAGACTTCGTGACTGAATCGGGCAAGTTATGTATGCATGGCATTGAGTTCACCTCTCTCACTCTGTGGGCCGTAAGTCGTTTTATCGAATTGTGTATCGTATGTACGTTTACGTAAATTTGTAAGAATATTTCAGGAATTTGTAAATAATGTAATACATATATACATTAGAGAATGAAGGAAAACATATATATTCGTTATATATTGTTTGCTTGCTACCATAAGTAGACATTTTTAAACAAGACTATATTTTTGAATAACCAATAAATTTGTTTTGTATTAAAACATATTCAGAATAATAATCATAACACTGAATAAAGTTCAGTGTTGCATATGCGAATAGAGATATTATGATTTAAGTTTATTGAAAAATCAGATGAGTAGTAACACTATTATAATAATACATAACGCAGAGTTGTATGGGCTTGTAACTTACCTAGGCTACTAAGAAATCTTAACGAGCTAATAAGCGTCAATGACACTATTATGACAATTGACTAATAAAAAATACCTCTTGTTATTGTATTTATTAATACAGTAATTGTGTTTTGTAATATATTGTGTTACCACTCTCTGCAGCGGAAGCAGTTTCTGTTCTAACACGGACACATTACTTTCGACACTTAATACAGTCGCGGAAAGTAAATTGGGCAGTTCAGAAAAATTTTGTTGTTGCCACTTTATTTGTTTCCTCGGAATTTGCAGCGAAATACAACTTTCGTAGCCTCAAACGCTGAAGTTTATCTCACGCTACATGCTTTGTGTACTGTCTGTAGCAAACAAACTGTATTGCTACTCTATGTTTTTGTAAACTTCACAAAAGGTAATTAAAAACGAAGACGCCATTTAATTGTAGAAAATTCTGACATTATTTTTCCGTAAGCGAATATTATTTAAATTTTCGATCAGAAAAAAATCATTAGAAAGTATAAAAGTATTACATTTTTTTTTAATCAAACATATTTACTCTTTAGCTTTCATGACGGGAAACGAATTATATAACTAACGGCAAGCAGCAGTTATTCATGGCGTGGCAACACCTCATATAACTTTCAGTACTTAAAAAGAGACAAAATTAAATATCAACTGTAAATTAACTAATTAATTTAAAAGAGATTACATAGTATAAGAGTAATAGGTTAGACTTTTGATTTATTTTATTTAATTAAAAAAACACTTTTGCTTTTTTATATTTCTTCCTCATTAAACCGATTTTTATGACTTAGTATTAAAGGAACGTAAATTGTTGGTCGTCTGTATGTTTTATAGGATCATTATTGTCCTTGTTTCTTCTTTTAACTTGGGAGCATTCTTCAACGCTGTTGTATGTTGATTAAAACCTCACATTTCCTGTTTAAACTGTTCTTGAAAGTTTCTCTGAGGAAAGCCTCATAGACACAATTGATTTATCCTCTCATCCAATGTATCTTAAAACTTCCGTTCTTCTATCGTTTATTAGCAAGTGTTAGGTTAATTTACTTCAGAATTGCATTTTTTTAAAAAACTGTTAATACTAAAAATATCCTATATAATTTTTAAAAATTTTAAAAATGAATATTAAAAATATCCCTCTTATCCAAGCCCAGGCAGTTACGAAACAAGCACTTTAGTAAGTAAAAATTCCATAAAGGAGAAATCACTTTTTGTGCTACGATCAAAGCACATTAACAAAAAGAAACTACAAAGAAATTCCATTAAAAAAAACTGATGAACAACAGATGTAATTACGATATCTATATAAGCAAACTGTATAATATAAAATCTACTAATAATAGTTTTTGCCGTACTTATAAACTGCCAGGCTACGAACTGATCTCAGCCCTCATTTTAAAACAGTTACCTAGAAAAGCCATTCTCCTTTCAATAATCATTTTCAACCGTATGCTAACCTTATATTATTTTCTCACAATATTGAAATACGCTGAAATTATAATAAAGTGTTTGACCGACTGCTCTTAAAAAAAGAATTCAAGACGACCATGATATTCTAACACTGCTGCCTAACAATCAGATTGGCTTTTGGGAGCGCCAATAGACAACTCAACAAATCCAAAGGATAGTTAATGAAATCGCAAAGGGTCTGGAAGAAAAGAAGTTCTACAACGCAGTGTTCCTTGACACTCCCAAGCGTACGATAAGGTATGGCAACCTGGTCTGCTCTTCAAACTAAAAAAAGTACTGTCCTCCAACTACTATCTTCTTCTAACATCATACCTAACTAACAGATACTTCTCAGTAAAATACAATGATTCAAGATCCACCTCTGTTGAATCAGATGTTCCTCAAGGCAGCGTCCTCGGGCCTCTACTCTTTCTCATCTACACAGCCGACTTACCTGAAACAAACGCCACGACCATTGCATATTTTGCCGATGATGTTGCAGTGCTGTCAGTTAACGAAAATCCTCAAGTTACTTCTGACAACCTAGAAGTGCAGCTAAATATACCCTGAGAGTGGTACAAGAAATAATGAAAAAAAATCAACGAAACGAAATCTGTGCAGGTCATATTCACTACTCGGCATGACACTTGTCCACTTGTCAATCAACTGGACACTTCTCCTTGATCAACAACTCACCTGGCAGAAGCATATCCAAATCAAACGAAGGCAGTTAGACCTCAAGCTCCGACAGATGGCCTGGCTCTTTGGGCAAAAGTCTAAGCTCTCATTAAAGACCGAAGTACTAGTATACAAAACCATGCTGAAGCCTATGTTATCATGTGGACTTCAGCTATAGGGATGTGCTAAACCCACAAGAATAGAAACTATCCAAAGATTTCAATCGAAAGTGCTGCAAGGTTTAGTGGCTGCTTCATGGTACGCCAGCAATCAGAAACTTCACACCGACTTAAAAATACCTTTCATAATAGACGAAAGCAAGAGAATTGCAACAAAATATAGCCAAAGAATAGTAGACCATGAAAACCAGCTAATGCTGCAGCTATACAACAATGATCCCGACGAGAGAAGACTCTTCAGAACTTGGCCTCAAGATTTGCTACATCCTTATCTTCCATAAGGAGAACATCAGTGGATGTTTCCGTTTCAAACTTAATTGCTACATCTCATTTACTGAACACTCTGTTACAGATGCAGATTGTACATTGAAAATTGTTAAATTAAAAATATATTATGTACTTGTGTTTGCGTTTGTGGCAAAACCGAGGGAGAAAAAACAGTTCCAAGACCACGCCCACAGTACCAACGATAAACGTCATATCAGTAGTGTGCTACGACATTGCTTTGCATAATAAGTATAATTTTGTTTTTAATCAGTGAGTCAAACCAGTGGTCAAATGTGGTGTAACACTTTGTTCAAATCAGAACTCAAAGTCTTTTTTTGTGAATATTTGATGCGTTTCAAACTACGCTCTGACAGACAGATGCTCCTGTACTTCATTTGTCAGTTATACTCAAACAATGCGAGCAAACATCACATCATCACATTCGCAGCCACATTAACCACAAAAATTCAATTGACAGATTTTGCATGAACACAAAATTATTAATTCACAAAAATGTGTTTAATAAAAAATTATTATCGCTAGTACTTCACCTTTCAGATGCTAATCATCTCATACCTACGCGTGTCACAGGGTTTATACAAATCATTCCTAATTTTCTCTTTAGCAACGTGGTATAAAAATATTAACAAAAATTAACAAATCACGGGTAGGGTGTGTTATATACCGGTTAATGTTACCAGTTTACTCACCTCCTTTTGTATTTATTTATTTTTTATTTAACGTGACGTGTACAGCTCCGAGGCTAGAGGTATGGGCCCTGACAATAGATACCACTTCGGTGAACACAGATATGTTATTGTGACAATAAAGAACGTTATTCAAACACATTATTTACTTGTAAACACCCTAAGTAATTATAGTAATCTCCGTTATACTCTAAGGAATTTTTCATTACGTATGATTGTGGCTACGGTTTGGCTGTAAATCGTTCATTGGAAATCGAATATCCAACACAATCTACATGAACACAATTTCGTTGAGATTTTCATCAGTACTGGAGATTAATGTAAGGAACTTTTAACGCATACAGGCACATATATAGAATATTAGAGAACATACTACATAAAAGAAGATTATGTTATACGTATATTGTTATAGGCTTACATAGTCCTCTAAAACGTATTAAAATTCAGTATTTACAATTAAACATTAAATTTGTATTACAGTTTTTCTCACATTCAATTTTTAACCGTGCTCATTCACGTCTAAAAATTAAACATAAAAAGGCAAACGCTCACGCGTACTTTTGTACGCCTATTATTTATGTTCAGCGTAACGTTTACATTAGTAACTATATCATTTACATTCCCGTTTAAACAGAGATATGCTTAAAATCTATATAACATTGTTTGATGGGTGTTTTAATGGAATAATTTAAATATCCATGCAACTTTAAAATAAATTAAATAGTGGATAAACTAAAGGTGAGGGTATATGAGTATAAGGAAAATATAAGGATCTGTAGCTCCCGCTTGGAAATAAGCAATTAGTCTAATTATAATGGTAGCTAGAAAGTTATAAAAATCATGTAACTCAACATACAATCATGTGTCTTTCATACAGTATAAAATATAACATTGGTAAAGTAGACCTACATATAAAGACACACACGATTGCACATACGGTTACGGTTTGTTCTCCAGTCCACTAATGATTATGCCTTTGTATCACATTTAGACTGCTGAATGACAATCTCGAACGAGGTGAAACGTTTCGTTGTTGACTATAGTGTAAGTGCTAACACTAGAAGTTGAAGCGTACATTGCTTCATGTCATAGTGTTAATAGTTGTTCATACCTCCGTCCAAGTACCCGATATCAAGTTCCTTATTCTATTGTGTTTACATTATAAAATGATGTTTATCGTTATTAAATAGGTTTTTATTTTAACCTATGTCAGTTAAAACACAGTATTTTAACATATTAACTACTACACTTTGTAAAAGTTTTTATAAAAGTCTTTTAATATTGCTTATGTTTAAAGCCTGACCACACGCTCAATAAATCATTAAGTACAAAAATGATTATGTAGGCTAAGTCGTCAAAAAGCGTCAGTCAACGGAGTTATGGGACGTCCACACAGTTCAGTGCTCACTTCACATGCTCTTCAGTTTTAATAAACTGACCGAAGAAAAGTACTGGTATATGCCAAAACCTTCCCTCCGTAAAAAGGAGCGAAATATATTTTAAACGATTTCAGTGGTCTAGTTCAAGTAGGGAACTGATTTTTAAGAGGCATTCCTTTTGCAAAACAAGACTACGCAGGGAATTGCGTATGAATCTTACGTATAGCCTATATGTAAAATTTACCTTACGTGTAACTATGTAACAGAACTATCGCGACTACTTACGCATGGGCGTTGACATTTAAGCTATTTACTGAGTTTGGTCATTGCGTGCATAAGGTATTTCAGCTCATGAGAAAGTGACTGCTACTTTACGACTCCGGGCGAATGGAATGATCTATCAGGATATCAAATTAGTGATCATTATTCCAAATAATTGCTGAGGGTAATTGTCACTAAAAGTGTTGTAATAATACAAATAAATTCAAATGTGTTTTTTCTGTTTGTGAAAAGCCACACGTTGGATGCGTCAGTTTGTACTAAAAAAAAATTCTGTTTTTTGTGTTTTATTAATTGTTTAATACAATTTTTTAAATTTTATTATTTTTTAATTGTTTTATTTATTTATTATATTTTTTTGTATTAATTTAATTTTTTATTATTTAATTATGTTCAGTATTTTTATTATTATTATTCAATTAATTAGAGTAATAAACGATAATTGTGTATGAGTTGGTGAAGAAATATTTGTTTCACCGAGTTAAATAGATTGTCGTAGTCAAATCGATTGAATGTAGCGGTCTATTCAGTGTCTTTATTTCTTCTTCTGCTCGTCTTTTTCCTTTCTGAAGTCCTCGTTTATAAATTGATAATTGATGTATTTTATTTTAGTTCTTAACTAATCAATAAAACGACAATTTAACACAAATAATTAAGTTAATTATCATAAATGCGATTATTCGACTTGCGTCGACTATTGCTCTCGGAGTCGAGACTGGATCTCAGGTCGATTAGTACATATTTCAAAATTATTTCAAATTAAATTATTATTTAACATGGATTCTTTGAACTGTCGAAATAGTCAGGAAAGGCAAGTGAGAGAATTCAATACTTACAATTAGAAAAAACTTACTCATTAACAGATAATAATAAAAAAATATAGTATATAGTAAAAAGATATTCGAACCGCAGGCTGGGTATGCTGACGTCACGCCTTCTTCACCTCGGGCTGGTTTGAAATTAAAAGATGGCTTCTCCCATGTGTTGTCCCACGCTAAGAACCTGTCTCTGAGATTTGACTTCAATAAAGTGCAGTAGTTGATAAATTTCTCTTCTGTGATGTAGTTATTACAATATCTTCAAATTGTGGTGTTTATTTTTCGTCCTCCTCTGGATTTCGTCCGGTAATACGAGTATTGTGTCGAATGGTTTATTCAATCAGTTCGCTGTTCGTATATTAGGTTAGATTATAATTCCGTCGTGACCATTCGTTCTGGGAGTTAGTTTAGTGTTTTTCAATTCTGTTTTATTATTCCAATGACTATTTAAATTGTATTTATTAATTTACTGTATGTTCTTCATTCTTTCATAATTCCATAAAACATCTTGGTTTAAGCTAGTTACAATTTTTTAATTCAGATTTATTTTCAATAATCTGACACGTCCGTCTTGCTTGGAGTCTAACAATCAACTAATTATATTTGTTTCTTCATATAGAAAATTCTGTAAAAATTTGGTTGCATTTTTCATTGTTCACTATCAGCTGTTTGCCTAATTACCGATTTAATTTTATGGAAATAAATGACATTTTTTATATTTTACCGGCTATAATTTAGTTATTTAGTATTTTTATGAAATTTTAATTACATGTTCCTGCTATGATTTTATACAAGATAATATTAAACATGACCTAGTTTGGTTTGAATTAAACTCAAAAGTTACAATCCTTGAAGTTTACTTCTAGGCCTTATCATGATTCACATAATTATCCATTAAATGGTTTACAGTATGTTTCATGTTACCATTGTCCTTAAATAAGATCACTAATTAAATAATTATAATTTGCCTTCACTACTTTGTCATTATACTAAACATTTACTAATTTACTTAGGATTTTACTTATACTTGGTTCATTTCCTAGGCCTTATCTTGTACAATCACTATTTAAGTCAATTTTATCCTCTGACTTTCTTAATTACTATTACAGGTTGTTGTGATAATTATAATAAAGTGTTTGCATGCTAAAAGGAATAATTTATATAAATTTGGTCCAGGTTTTCACTAAATTATTTCCTCTGATTTAATTACAGGGTCAGTTGGATTTGGCATGATTATCAATTTTCATTTTTCCTATCAACATTATAATTATTTCACATTATTATTATTATCTTTTCTGAGTTACTATTTATAGGACATTTGAATTAATATGTTGCCTTTCCTTCCTTAACAAAATTCTGACATAAACTAACATTCTTTAAATACAATAAACACTTATTTTCTAACATCTAGTATATAATAATATTAACATAGTCTGTATTAAATACCAATATAATAATTAAATATAATAACTAAACAAATAAACAAATCACGGTCTTAGCCTAACTACAGTCTTTTGCTGTCCTCTCAAAACTGGTTTGGGGCTTTTCCCCTTAATTATACACTGTTTTATTCATAAGTAACTTTACATTAGATCAGACTACTGGTATTGTATTCTCTTACTTTTTCATATAGGTTTCTAAATTTGTATAACAACTATAGTTTAATTTCATTTATTTATTTTGGTTTACTTTGATAGAGTGTTCTGTCTTTAAAATAGGTTTTGGTACCTTGGAGATTTTTTTATTTTAATCATTTTGTTCTTGGCTGTATTTCCTTACTGCTCCTTATCTTGCTGGGTATACTGATGATGTTACTGGGCTAATAATCATCCTATATGGTTTATTACTTTTGTTCTGAATTGAGTGTGCTTACTTTCTTTGGATTGAGAGCTTTTATAGCACTGTTAAGGCATTTTATTTATTATTGTGATTACTTCTTTTATGTTACTTTTATTTAGGTTTATTCTACTCATTCCAGATTGCTTCTTCCTTTCTTTTTCTATGTGATATTAAATTGTAAAATAAGGTAAAATTTCCGTTATGCTACAGTGTCAAGCCGTAAAAGTTTTGAGAAAGGATTACTTGACGTCGAATGTAATACCTTAATCAATTTACTACATTTTAATTGCATTATTGTGTATTGCGTGCAAAGTTATACTTTGAGAAACATACAAATTACGTAGTAACCAAAATTATTACTTCTATAGAGTTTTGCAGATTTATATTACAACTTTGTGAAATTAAATTATGAAATTATAAATCTGATATTTGACAGATTACTTATTTGAAACTACAAATGTGTGAACAAACTTAAGCTGTATCAAGCACTAAAATAATACTTTTATATTGTATTTGAATGGAGGATTAACAGAATGTCTGTTAGAAGTAATTCTACAAGACTTTTCAATATTTAAATGCAGAACATAATTTAAAATTTCTCATTTTATCCCTTTATTATTCGTTTTAACTGAGTACACCTAGTGATGTTATGCACACATTCGTATTTTAATTTTAATTATTCACTTGGTGTCTAATAAACTGTGCATGGAAAAATTTAGTTTTTTTAACAATTGTAATTTTAATGTATGTTTTCATTTTTATTTAAGCGTGTGTTTGTGTTGTGTTTACGAAAGGAATTTTTTTTTTAATATCACTTTCCTTATATTAAGTCGTACAATGTTAACAGTGATTACGGAAAACACTAACAAGTTGTATGTGATATACAGTATATAATTAATCACAGCAAAGCATAATATAATGAAAACGGATTCTGTTGCAGTGACCAAACTTGATTTTCATCATTGGTACCACTTGTAATTATGAAATACAGACAGTAAAGGAGTAAACTGTAAATTTCAGGCACCCGAATATATCACTATGATACACGTATTTGCCAGTCATTAACATGTATCCCCTCTAATATACCTTTTATTAAATATTAATTTGTGTTCACATAATTATAAAATGACTATAATATATAATTTATTTAGTTTCCTTAGTGGTTTATTAAAACGCGAAACAAAACTTTGAGAACATTGAGCTCAACTTTTTACGAATTCAGTGGTAAACTAACTACAAATAATCCCTGACTTTACAGTAATTTTCTATGTTACATATCAGCTGCGAATGTTACATATGAGAGACATGAAAACATGTCAGTGAACTAACATCAACGAATATACGAACCTATTGCTGAATAAGTCTCTGCTTAAAAAAATTGGTCTCAATGGTCTGTGTTATATAATATTGATTTTTTTTATTCATTCAAATCAGATTTTTCCAAATGTTTGTCTGACTGACCGATTTAAAAAGATTATTTTTCAGCGCTGGTCCAAAAGTTGTTATTTGCGGCTTTATTTGGGATAACTCAACCTCTTGGTAATCAATCTAGGCCTATTTGTATGGGTGGAGTTCATATAGTGCATGTTAAATCAGATATCGGAAGGAGTTGTTTGGTTGGAAGCGTATTATTTGGAAATTCACAACGCTTTTCACTGCTATATGAATTCCATACTGATCCCGTATAACATATCGAAAGGAAAATTTGTTTTATGTACATTACAGGATACATAGATGAGCTGTACGATGTTTATAATGAACTACATAAAGAAACGAAGTAGACGAAGAATTAAATTATCAGTTTATTACTGATATTGATAAAATATTATACAGTGAATAATGTTTAGGCATCAATATTTTGAGCATCTCCTCATTATCCACTTGCTTTCAACGGTTACCTACTCCTAGCGGCGTCCCCAGGCCTCCAAAGCCAACAAAAGGGCAATAATGTCCACGTTGAAAAGCTATGCTCTAAACAAAAATATTACATCATTCTAATACGCCCAACAATATGACATGGCTATATCTTGGTAGCAGAAATTCTCCCTAATCCTTTGTAATTCTAATCCTTTTAAAACACAAAATTCATATGCAACGTATACATCACAAATTTCAGACACAAAGGTTAATAGTTCTACACAACATTTTATTGTTACACTTTGAACGTTTGAAACATAAACATCTACCATAGAATAATACAAAACTGAAACGGAAGTGACAAATAATGGAAACTGCACTCCCTTATGCATTTAAAAGTAAATAAAGATTTCATTCAAATTAATGAATCTATATGGCTTTATGTGGTCGTACATATATTTTTATCGTCCAAATTTGGCATTGTCACGAAGTCACAGAACAATCTACTTGTTTATCGAACGTTCCAGAGAGATCCAGAATGTAAGCGTGCTACTAGACGCATTTTGCGAGAATCTTCTCGACTGTGCCGAGCTTCGCTCGGGCGCTCGGCCTGTGTCTGCCGCAGTTAATTACGTAGTTCATACGCACGCTACGACGCAATTAGGAATCGTCTAGATATTCGACTAGCTATAAATACCGGTACTCAAATGACGTTCAGTTTAGTATGAGGCGAATTTTTGACTGTGCGGTTCGAGAGTATTAGTGCGATATATTTACAGAGCGGTTCGAGTTATTACTGTGTACGTTCAAGTAGTTATTAGTGAAGTGTTGCGTTTTATATTCGGACGGTATAATTGTAATACAACTGAGTTTTAATATTAGTGGACATTTTATTGCGTGTGAATAATTTGCATTTGATTTGTTGTAGACACTGTTGTTAATTACGAACTGTTTAACTGTAAAAAGTAAAGGTGTGATTAGTGACTTAATTGTTGTCTTGTACTTATTTTGTTTCCACTGTACCTACGACGATCGAGTAGACCGTCGTAACAGTATTATATTATTACAGGTTCATTATATTCTCAGTCGGTTTATTTGAAAACTATGATTGGATGGAATGCGCGACGGTTAAAAGATGCATTAGTTTAATTTTAAAAAACTAACGTTCCTTAAAATTAGGCGCACATACGCACACACAAATATTTTTGCGAGTAATTATATATACCCAAGTTAGCGAGAAAGTTATATAAACTTTTCTAAACATCTGTACCAATGGCACTGGACATTTACTATAAAGTGTCGTACACATGGGGAAAATGAACTAACGTTTAAAACGAGCAAGCAGCGAACAATCTACAAATCTATTTTTTAGTGATAGAATCTCTTCTTTAACTATAAAAGAATTTAATTTTAGACAGACTATAGATCTCTTACAATATTACTTAATTATGCCTTAACATAACCTAAAAATTAATGGAAGAGATGTTTTTATTATGGTAAAAGAATTTGAGTCCACAAATCGTATAGACAAGGGAAGAAACTCGACTAAAATTGTATGAGGTAATGGCTGTGCCATTGTTATTGTATGGTTCTGAAACATAGGTTTCGTCGAAGTCATCAGAGTACGACACAGCCATGGGAGATGAGATTCTTGGGATCTGTTAAAGATTGTAAACTAAGATAGAGACTTTACAATGAAGACATTCGTTAAGGGTTGAACATTTTAATATCCAAGATCATATTGCAGGAAACAAAGAGAGAGATGAATTGCTACCTGAATAGGTTGCCTATGAAAGTTTGACAATACAAGCCTATTGGACAACGAAGTATGGAAGACCTAGGAAGCGTTGATGAAGTGTATATATTCCTTTGGGACCAGAACAGATGATTAGACTAGTCCCTGTTTGAAGAGGCACAAGAAGAAAAAGAAGAACCAGAATAAAAAGGAGAAATAGTATGGGCTTAATTATAACACACAGCAAAATATCTAAACAATTATACATGTAACGCTATAAATTGTATTTAATATATATGAACCAATATTTATAATAAAATATAAAATAAGACCACAATATCTAGGAGCTCAGAGCAACAGTATCCTGCATCCGCATCTAATACATTGTTGCAACAGTAAAGTTTTAAAGAGTTTATTCCACGTCTGACACTAAGTATAGTACCTATAGCTCTACATGAACACTACGTATTCTTTACACTTCTGGACTCTGTTTTGTCTCTACAAAAACCAGTAAACAACAAAAAATATCTATAAATTATTTTACCAAGAGATCATAAATATTTGAATAGATTACTTTTCCGTTACAAAGAAAGTAGCCATGAGGAAAGAGTATATATCTCATACAGAATTTGAAATTCAATATAAAGTGTCATTTCACATAAGAAATGTTTTGCTGGGATTACGTTATTGAACTACTAACAAAATACACAGATATCTCACTTTCCTATTCCTATAAGATTGCTATTGTTGGGAGTATGTAGTTTAGTCACATGCCTATATTTTTCTAAAAAATTTAAATATTATGTACGAGCAAAAGAAGACAGGAGAAGATTCTTGAATTGCTGTTCGAGTACAACAGCAGTTTAAGTTCAGTAATTAAGCAATGCATGGAATTAGCAGTATTCACAGTACAAATTGGAGCGGGTTGCTAGCGATTAGCTCCGCTGTTTGGGGGTGGGTAAGCCACTTAATGCGAACTACACTCACTTTCTCCTATATACAGTTCGGCTGGCACTAATGTCTAAGTATTTTAACTCTGGTAGTAAATTCAGTTTCATAAGCTATTAACAATTTGTCACAAAACTCACTAAAATTATTTATTGCATACGTCTGTTATGTTTATGTTTTAATATTCGAGGTTTCTACGTGTTTAAGTAGTTTTGTATATATTTAAAACGACATATTAAAACTCATGAAAACATAACTTCTGTCCTGTCAGCCCGTACTTATTACACGATGTTAAATACGTATTACATTACGCAGTTTACTTACTGTGTACAGAGTTAATTAAATTTCACATTTAATTTATAAATTCCCTTTTCTAAATAATGTTTATATTAACAGATAAAAGTACAATTATTTTCCATTGCACATACTTTGAAATGGAAAGGTCATGTAGCCTATATGACGTAATCTCATTTATGAGTGTTTTAAAGAATACTAATATTTATTATACAAGATTCTAACATTGACTAATTTACTTGTATCAGGCGAGAGAAATGCATCTGCTGTAAAATACACTAGTACATACTAAGGCCTAAATCTGAGTAAAATTAAAAGTTTATAATTTACAAAATAATATTGTCAGTAATGATGAATGTAGGTGTAAGGCCTAGTACCAAGCTTTGACTGAGTTCAGACATTTGATGTGTAAAAAACTAATTAAAATCCCAAAATTATTGTAATTATTTATAAAACTCGTTATTAAGTAGAAATTGACCAGAAATTGTTTTAAATAATATGGAATTAGTTTAGTTACCGGTGGCCCTGTTACGCCGAGCAATCAACTCCAAGGTTGTGGTAACCAATCCCTTCGGCGGAGGGGATTGGTAAGCAAACGAGAGATGGGAGTTCTGTCAGGACAGCCTGGGGCTATCCTGGGTCCTGGGCGGGTAGGATGGTGCACATCGGCCGCAGGGTGTGCATCTAGTGTGGATGCGGAGGAGGCTATAGTAGCCTAATGGCTGCACACATGGGCTGAGTAAGTTAGCCTACTGCGACCGGGCAGAGAGAGCTCGTCAGCTGAGGTGAAAGCAACTCTCTAGGGGAAGAGCACCCCGAAATCAAAGTTCCTGGTCCTCCAGGTTTGGGGTTGGATCGGAGAATTCACATAGTCCATCTGTAAAACGTTTATGTGCAGAAACCTATCAGCTTCTTTCGCCAGCCAGTTTTTACCGGGACAACTGGCGGAGGCTGTTAAAGGAGGCCTTGACTCAGTAATGGGTTGTTGCGCCACTGAAGAAGAAGAAGTTTAGTTACAAATTGTGTTTTGATAGAATGTCATAGAACAAATGGAACCTATTTGTGAATAACTAATCAAGTTTACCTATAGTTTATGAACAAATTTTGTATTATAACAAATTGATAAATCACTCAATATGTAAAAATTAAAAGTAAAAGGACTATAAGTATATAAAGTTAGGTAAGATTAAGTGTACTTAGTGAATCCAGGACCATAATAAAAGCCAAATGTGCGAAATTATAAAATTGATTGTTGGTAAGAAAAACATGAAGCTTTATATTTCCGGGACACTTAATTAGACGCTCTGGTGTAGAAAGCGTCACTCTTGTTTTGACAATCATCCGGTCCAGACATATCATCAAGAAGTGAAATAACAATTAAAGTGCCAGGTAACCTAAACTTAACTAGGGAGTAAAATAAAAATTAACTAACTAACTCAAGAAAAATAATATAATAACGGGAAAGAGAAATTAAAAAAAATTTAAATAATAATGAATGAAAGTGGTACTCACCGATCAGGTAAACTTATGTCTTTGTAATAATCAATAATACTGAAAAGAACAAATCTATGAATGTTCATAGTTTAAACGAAAGTGGAATTAAGCATATAAACTCACAAGTGAACCCACGGCTTATGTACAATAAACATAAATGATTTAAACGAATAAGAAACACACTAATACAAAGTTGTAACCGATAAAATATTCTTTATTTGTAAGAATTAACTAAAACCAAATGACCATTTCATATTTAACAGTTATTTTATTCACTACTAGCGCCGCAGGCGAGAGAAATTGCAGAATTACCAAATAAGCTACAATCTAGTCTGATAGGTACGTAAATGTATTAAAGATTAGAGATATAATCCACACGCGCGCGCCAGCGCACACACGCCGAAACGAACATAAGTACGTAACTTACAAGCATTATAAGAAGAGAAATTTTGTATAGAAATTTTATAGAAATAAAATTTAAATTTTAGTTTCTATAAAATTCTATAAAAGTGTTCTATAAAAGTTACACAAAAGTGAAAGCAGAGGAATCAATATACGGTATAGAGACACACGAACTCATTGTATATTATTGATGATAATAATGTATTATGACATTAAAGATATTTTAAAGAAAAACATGTCGAATTATTAAAAATTTCAAAAATGGAAATTTCTAATAATTCAAATAATTGTAAACGCCCCTGTAATAAAAATTTACAATCGCAGAATATAATAGGAAGAATAAAATATAATAGGCAGTAAGGACACAAGCTTGATTTGTAACACTTCTCGTTAATTAATTGTTGTCGTTTATATAAAATGTTTTCAGTAACACTCTCATTTACAGCACTTAAAGGAAGTGGAATAGATAAAATATAGTTTCCAAATTTTGATTTTCAGTTCAAAACTTATGTTTTATAAAGTATACAGTCTGCTAAAATTTATTTAAATGTAATATAAGTCAGCCATTATTTAAGTAGATTCCAGATAGTAGTAGTTCTATGAATCTATGCATTTTTAGTTTATCGGGAATGAAAACACACTTCCATAGTTAATTAATTCAGATTAATATTTTCCATGGTTCTATGGTTTGTTTTCACTTTATAGGTAGAAACGTTTAGTAATCTGCTAATAATTAGTCTGTGCAGAAACTAACTGCTTTGGTGATTTTAAATGTAATGTGTTGGGAACAATATTGCCTTTATTACTTCATGTAATGATTTAGAGATACCTTTAAGTAATCTAGTTTTATATTATTTTTATTATAGCAGACTACTTGTTTCAGATGGCAGTGTTTGATTCTAGTAGGTATGATGTTTCTTAGGCTTATAAATAAAAACTAAACCCATGTAAGTGATCTTATGTAAGATTACACACGTGCTAAGTAAAATGGTCTCAAGCTAGTCTTGCATCTATACTGTCGTGTCTCTCTATTCACGTCTACCAGTATAAATATGTAGATTTTTTCAGTAAGCTACCTTCTTGCTTTTTATCGTTTCCCGGAATTAATTGCTGGTATTCCTACAACAATTGAATTTCTCCAGTTTATTTTTATAATTGTCTAATTCTGTTCTACTTTTACAATCAAAGGAGAAATAAGATCTATTTAGTCCGCAATATTATTGGTGGATACATGTTGAATGAATGGATACCACTCATCTGTGACTCCAGCCAATGAAAATGTGTGGAGACAGTATACCAAAGAGAACCTTTGCTGTAAGAAGCTGATAAGCAGATGATGTCTGTAGGAAATGAGAAGGTTAGAACCAGTTCTTGGCGATTGCTGGAGGGAAAAGAAGAGAATGGCGGCGAATAGCAGGACTGCAGTGCTACAGAAGAAGTATTGTGAAATATTTAGGCTAATACACTTTTGTAGGCGTACATATCCGTAGCTCCATTCTCTTTTCTGCTCTCTTCAGGTGCCTGCAATTCTTGGCTCTAACGCTCCCTTCCTACAGACATCGTCTTCCTGTATTACGTGTGTATTGGTCTTAACTATATCAATTTCGAGCTAATCAGACTAACTCGTTCAACCCTATAGAGGTCACACAAACATTTGGACTTAAATAAAAGATGCCATATGTAATTAGATTTTAAAATTTCATAAAATTCATAATGGCATTTAAACATTGTTTAGCAAACATTGTAATTTATTTTAAATTGAGTCAATTTTCTGAATATAAAGACGGAACACAAATTTCGCTTTGTTTATAGAAACGTATAAAGCACACCAAAGGTTAATTTAGTCTGACTCTTATGTGGCACAAGTAAACACAGAACGGTCTCGTGTTATTTTTTGAAAATTGCAAGCTGGCATGCCTGTGAATAATATAAAGTACCTGACCTGGAAACGCTCACCTTAGATGCGCAAAATATCAACCTTCACTACTCCCCAAAGGACAATGCAACGTACATGTCTTGTCACAGCAGTCTCACTACCATATTTTTCCATACATTACATGTGGTTCACCGGTGTGTAGACATTGTTTGCTCAGAGCTACAAACTGAAAAACGTCTAACTATTATGACAATGTCAACGACAAAATTATACTCTCCTAACTAACTGAACTCTAATGTAAAAAATAACCCAGGAAAAGTACTGGCTATTTTGTGCTTTTATTCTTCTCACTGGTAAAGAGTGATTTTTAAAAATTTACTTTATTATAATTTCAACATAGTAAGAATGCAGTAACTTTCAACTGGTAAAAATAATCGCTTACAATAATTTACAAAAAGTTATCGTAGTAGATGAACATGTCTATAAACTATAGTCTGTCAGTTTCTGCCTTTTTAAAATCTGAGTTCTATCTGGATTCAAGACCCAGGTTGGGAAGCAATTGCACAGACATATTTGATAAGCCTGTCTTCGTCCTGTCTTCACTTCCAGATGCCTATATATTTGTTTATTTTGCGCATACCACGGAGCATTTGCGTTAGTTTAAAGTGCCAGCTTAGAAATCCTGTGTTACAGTATATCCACATTCAACTTTCTGGCTGACCCCATAACTGAATACCGTTGTCCATACTGTCTTGAAGATGGTCTAGTATAGCAGCAGCAGCAGTTTCCTCTCGAGCGACTGTGTTACTTTCGTCCCATCACCGTCCTGTAATCCGAATACAAAAATATGGTCTATCGACTTACGTGTATAATTTTATTGCGCGCAAGTGTGTGTTTATATGTATGCGGCCTGCTCGTTTTTGGAGACCACGAGTGACTGAGGTTTGTCAATCACTAACTTTTTATATTTGCGGAGTCTTCGGTCTAAACAGGTGGAGTGAACATCTTTATGTTACTTGTTAATACGCAGTCAAAAAACTACGATTACGATTCGAGGTTTCGTTAGTTTATTATGAATTCTTAAAAATGGAAGAAAAAGATATAATTCCCATGATCAGAGTTTACCTTACTCCATGACCGGGCTAGGTTTACTTATCATGTATGTATGTAACTACAGTCTAAAAACAATACGTGAACGTATTGAGACACGAATCAAGTCACTAATCACCAGATTTAATTAATCACAAATAACAGTTTGTAATCTACAAGTTATTCAACAAGATCATACTCGTACAAAATTCAAGATAAATTTGACTTCGAGAACAACACACGACTTCCATGGTCTAAGATTTATATTTAATAACTTTTATTTGAATTCGGTTCGATAATTTATGAAATATATTCGGCACACTCAAATTGTTTTCACTATTTATAGATATTTTTTGTAATTATGGGGTAGTCGTTTAATATAGTTTATAAAGCTTAGGTACTTTATTCTTACAAAGAATCTGAAATTCGCAGTTTATCATCCCTCCTACTCAACCGATTCTCACGATTAATGGTATTTACACATACATAGAGTAATAGTTTTATCATATGTAATAGCTAACGTACATTATCCTTCAAATTAAATACTCGTATTTCACTTGATATCAGCAAAGTAATTTTAAAAAATCACTCCCTCCCCCTTCAACTGCCCTCTTTATTTATAGATACATCATTTACCATTTTAAAGTGGATTAATGTGACTTCATTTTCGGGGCACTTATTTATCAAAATTAAATACTATACTCTTATTAAAACACAAAACAATGCCGGAAACTACTCCTCCCTCTTAACAGAACAACCCCATTTTTGATATTTACACTTTCGTTGAGTAATAGTTTCATTATATGTAATTGCTAAGTATCTTGTCATTCAATATGGAGTAGTTTATTCAACATGAAAAAGGTAGTTTTCATTAATATTATTACCCCCTCCCACTTAAACAACCCTTTTTATTTATACATTTTTCATCTACATTTATACAGTGGATTATTATAACCTTCTTTTCAGGATACATAATTTAACAAAAATAAGTACGGTACTTTACTCTTATTAAAACGTGAAACGTTGCAGGTAATCTACCCCTCTATCTTAAAACATCTTCACCAAAATCAATAGACCTTGAATCCTCTAGAACTCAAACACGTATGCAAAACATTATCTGATTTTGTTTGAATTTGCGGGAGATATAGTTTGCCATGAAAAAATTTTACATACTGACACACACACACACACACACACACACACACACACACACACACACACACACACACACACACACACACACACACACACACACACACACTTTTCGGAAAAAGACTTTTCTTTATCTTTTGAGGATAGTACAATCAGAATCAGCCCTTATCTTGAACAAGATTTTTTTGCGACCACCATTCTTCCATTTTCTTACGGAACATGGAAGTAAACAGGTACCTCCAGGTAACATAGAACTCTATGTAGGCCCGAAAACATTGCGCGCACAAGAGCTGCTATCCTATGCTAAACGTTCTGCCTGACGCCATATCGTTTCACAATTTTACGTGGCTCGTCAAATACCAGTGTTTAAAAAATTCTTATAATGATTTAAACATGCAGTCGTACAAAATTAAAATATTGTAGACATTAAGTGACAGTTATAAAGTAAACCGTGTGGCGTTTTGCCGCCAGCTCTGGTATGTCATAAATAACAACGCAGACGTTATTCACAACACGCTAATCAGTAATGAAACGTATTTCCATGTGAGCGGATATGTAAGTAAACAAATCACAACCGTCGAGAAATGCTTCGAAAACTATTGTACACTGCTAAATTTACTGTATGATGTACAATATCTTCGATTGAAATAATCAGTTCTCACTTCCTTGAGGATGTGAATGGGAATTCTATTACTGTCACGTCAGAGAAATATGTCCAAATAATTAACAAATTTTTTTCTCCCCAAGTGGCAGAAAAGTCTGAAATCACAACAAACGGTGTGGGGAGTAATCAGCAATAGGGCTAGGCGACCTGTATCAATGGATGCAGTTTAACGAGTTACTTTCAGGATTGGCAACATTCCGTGGCCGGCGAGATTGCCGGCGTGTCATTTATTCTACTGGGTATGTTTTGAGAATAAGTTGTACAATGATCCACCCACATGAAACATCGAAACAATCAAAGTTGCATGAATGAAATTTCTGTTCACATGTTACACCGTTTAATGGTAAACGTAAAACTAGACTTCAAAAGTGTGTGAGTTGAAGTTGTCGCCACATTCGGGGCGTAATTTCTGCGTCAAGTTAAATTCTAATATGTATACTTTCCGTTTAACTTAAATGTTAATTTTACAATCCATAAATAAAAACACAACTGAATTTTTAAAGTCACCGATCCTGTATTTTAAGAATTATTTTTTACACATTTTTAAATGAATTATATCACAGTAGACATTGTAGTATGTTATATTTCTTAAAAACCCAAAATTGCAGCACTTAATTCTCACTATTTGTATAACAGTAACCATTTAATAAAAAAAAAATTAATTTTCCATTGTTGTAATTTTTAATAACAATAAGTCGTTCGTTTCTAAGCAATTGATAGAAATTAAATGAAATTATTTAGTTTAATTCGAACCAGCAATGATAACAGATATGTCCTGTCGGTGTCTCTGCAGATAAATTCAGCTTGTGGCTCCTTTACCCACTGTGAAATACTCAAGGTAATGGTATTTTACTTCCATGTTCCTTAAGGAAATGGAAGTATGGTGATGGCAAAAAAAATCGTGTTCGAGATTATTGCAGATTCTGATTGTACTACACTCAAAACATGAAAAAAAGTCGTTTTTCGAAAAGTGTCTGTGTGTGTGTCTGTCTGTGTGTCTGTAGATTTTTTTTCTATGGCAAACGATAACAGCCGCAAATTCAAACAGAATTAAATCATTTTTTGCATACAGCCCTGATATGTAGAGTACTCGCGAACTATTGTTTTTGGTGAAGATCGGTTGAGGGAAAAGGGTAGTTTACCAGCAACGGTTTTTTTTTTATCAAGGGTAATTTTGTTTGTTTGGCAAACGATAACAGCCGCAAATTCAAACAGAATCAAATAATGTTTCGCATACAGCCCTGAATTGTAGAGTTCTCAAGATCTGTTGATTTTGGTAAAGATCGGTTAAGGGAAAGGGGTAGTTTACCGGCAACGTTTTATGTTTTAACAAGGGTATTTTCTATGGCAAACGATAACAGCCGCAAATTCAAACATAATCAAATAATGTTTTGCATACTGCCCTGAATTGTAGAGTTCTCAAGATCTTTTGGTTTTGGTGAAGATCGGTTAAGGGAAAGGGGTAGTTTACCGGCAACTTTTTATGTTTTAAAAGGATATTTTCTATGGCAAACGATAGGAGCCGCAAATTCAAACAGAATGAAATACGTTTTTGCATACTGCCCTGATTTCTTAAGTACTAAAGACCTATTGTTTTTGGTGAAGATCGGTTAAGGGAAAGGGGTAGTTTACCAGACACGTTTTTTGTTTTATCAAGGGTATTTTATATGGCAAACGATAACAGCCGCAAATTCAAACAGAATCATAGAATATTTTGCATACAGCCCTGAAATGTAGAGTTCTCAAGACCTGCTGGTTTTGGTGAAGATCGGTTAAGGGAATAGGGTTGTTTAACAGCAACATTTTATGTTTTTTCAAGGGTAATTTTTTTTTGACGAACGATAACTGCCGTAAATTAAAACAGAATCAACTACTCTTCTGCATACCTTTTTGAATTATACAGAAATCAAGGTCTGTTGATTTTGTTGAAGATCGGTTAAGGGAAAGGGTAGTTTACCTGCAACGTTTTATGTTTTAACAAGGGTATTTTTCATATGACGAACGATAACAGCCGCAAATTCACACAGAATCAAATAATTGTTTGCATACAGGCCTGAATTGTAGAGTACCTAAAACCTGTCGTTTTTGGTGAAGATCGGTTAAGGGAAAGGGGTAGTTTACCTGCAACGGTTTTTTATCAAGGGTAATTTTTTTCTATCGTAAACGATGCCTATCATGTAATGATTTAGAGATACCTTTAAGTAATCTAGTTTTATATTTTTATTATAGCAGACTACTTGTTTCAGATGGCAGTGTTTGATTCTAGTAGGTATGATGTTTCTTAGGCTTATAAATAAAAACTAAACCCATGTAAGTGATCTTATGTAAGATTACACACGTGCTAAGTAAAATGGTCTCAAGCTAGTCTTGCATCTATACTGTCGTGTCTCTCTATTCACGTCTACCAGTATAAATATGTAGATTTTTTCATAAGCTACCTTCTTGCTTTTTATCGTTTCCCGGAATTAATTGCTGGTATTCCTACAACAATTGAATTTCTCCAGTTTATTTTTATAATTGTCTAATTCTGTTCTACTTTTACAATCAAAGGAGAAATAAGATCTATTTAGTCCGCAATATTATTGGTGGATACATGTTGAATGAATGGATACCACTCATCTGTGACTCCAGCCAATGAAAATGTGTGGAGACAGTATACCAAAGAGAACCTTTGCTGTAAGAAGCTGATAAGCAGATGATGTCTGTAGGAAATGAGAAGGTTAGAACTAGTTCTTGGCGATTGCTGGAGGGAAAAGAAGAGAATGGCGGCGAATAGCAGGACTGCAGTGCTACAGAAGAAGTATTGTGAAATATTTAGGCTAATACACTTTTGTAGGCGTACATATCCGTAGTTCCATTCTTTTTTCTGCTCTCTTCAGGTGCCTGCAATTCTTGGCTCTAACGCTCCCTTCCTACAGACATCGTCTTCCTGTATTACGTGTGTATTGGTCTTAACTATATCAATTTCGAGCTAATCAGACTAACTCGTTCAACCCTATAGAGGTCACACAAACATTTGGACTTAAATAAAAGATGCCATATGTAATTAGATTTTAAAATTTCATAAAATTCATATGGCATTTAAACATTGTTTAGCAAACATTGTAATTTATTTTAAATTGAGTCAATTTTCTGAATATAAAGACGGAACACAAATTTCGCTTTGTTTATAGAAACGTATAAAGCACACCAAAGGTTAATTTAGTCTGACTCTTATGTGGCACAAGTAAACACAGAACGGTCTCGTGTTATTTTTTGAAAATTGCAAGCTGGCATGCCTGTGAATAATATAAAGTACCTGACCTGGAAACGCTCACCTTAGATGCGCAAAATATCAACCTTCACTACTCCCCAAAGGACAATGCAACGTACATGTCTTGTCACAGCAGTCTCACTACCATATTTTTCCATACATTACATGTGGTTCACCGGTGTGTAGACATTGTTTGCTCAGAGCTACAAACTGAAAAACGTCTAACTATTATGACAATGTCAACGACAAAATTATACTCTCCTAACTAACTGAACTCTAATGTAAAAAATAACCCAGGAAAAGTACTGGCTATTTTGTGCTTTTATTCTTCTCACTGGTAAAGAGTGATTTTTAAAAATTTACTTTATTATAATTTCAACATAGTAAGAATGCAGTAACTTTCAACTGGTAAAAATAATCGCTTACAATAATTTACAAAAAGTTATCGTAGTAGATGAACATGTCTATAAACTATAGTCTGTCAGTTTCTGCCTTTTTAAAATCTGAGTTCTATCTGGATTCAAGACCCAGGTTGGGAAGCAATTGCACAGACATATTTGATAAGCCTGTCTTCGTCCTGTCTTCACTTCCAGATGCCTATATATTTGTTTATTTTGCGCATACCACGGAGCATTTGCGTTAGTTTAAAGTGCCAGCTTAGAAATCCTGTGTTACAGTATATCCACATTCAACTTTCTGGCTGACCCCATAACTGAATACCGTTGTCCATACTGTCTTGAAGATGGTCTAGTATAGCAGCAGCAGCAGTTTCCTCTCGAGCGACTGTGTTACTTTCGTCCCATCACCGTCCTGTAATCCGAATACAAAAATATGGTCTATCGACTTACGTGTATAATTTTATTGCGCGCAAGTGTGTGTTTATATGTATGCGGCCTGCTCGTTTTTGGAGACCACGAGTGACTGAGGTTTGTCAATCACTAACTTTTTATATTTGCGGAGTCTTCGGTCTAAACAGGTGGAGTGAACATCTTTATGTTACTTGTTAATACGCAGTCAAAAAACTACGATTACGATTCGAGGTTTCGTTAGTTTATTATGAATTCTTAAAAATGGAAGAAAAAGATATAATTCCCATGATCAGAGTTTACCTTACTCCATGACCGGGCTAGGTTTACTTATCATGTATGTATGTAACTACAGTCTAAAAACAATACGTGAACGTATTGAGACACGAATCAAGTCACTAATCACCAGATTTAATTAATCACAAATAACAGTTTGTAATCTACAAGTTATTCAACAAGATCATACTCGTACAAAATTCAAGATAAATTTGACTTCGAGAACAACACACGACTTCCATGGTCTAAGATTTATATTTAATAACTTTTATTTGAATTCGGTTCGATAATTTATGAAATATATTCGGCACACTCAAATTGTTTTCACTATTTATAGATATTTTTTGTAATTATGGGGTAGTCGTTTAATATAGTTTATAAAGCTTAGGTACTTTATTCTTACAAAGAATCTGAAATTCGCAGTTTATCATCCCTCCTACTCAACCGATTCTCACGATTAATGGTATTTACACATACATAGAGTAATAGTTTTATCATATGTAATAGCTAACGTACATTATCCTTCAAATTAAATACTCGTATTTCACTTGATATCAGCAAAGTAATTTTAAAAAATCACTCCCTCCCCCTTCAACTGCCCTCTTTATTTATAGATACATCATTTACCATTTTAAAGTGGATTAATGTGACTTCATTTTCGGGGCACTTATTTATCAAAATTAAATACTATACTCTTATTAAAACACAAAACAATGCCGGAAACTACTCCTCCCTCTTAACAGAACAACCCCATTTTTGATATTTACACTTTCGTTGAGTAATAGTTTCATTATATGTAATTGCTAAGTATCTTGTCATTCAATATGGAGTAGTTTATTCAACATGAAAAAGGTAGTTTTCATTAAAATTATTACCCCCTCCCACTTAAACAACCCTTTTTATTTATACATTTTTCATCTACATTTATACAGTGGATTATTATAACCTTCTTTTCAGGATACATAATTTAACAAAAATAAGTACGGTACTTTACTCTTATTAAAACGTGAAACGTTGCAGGTAATCTACCCCTCTATCTTAAAACATCTTCACCAAAATCAATAGACCTTGAATCCTCTAGAACTCAAACACATATGCAAAACATTATCTGATTTTGTTTGAATTTGCGGGAGATATAGTTTGCCATGAAAAAATTTTACATACTGACACACACACACACACACACACACACACACACACACACACACACACTTTTCGGAAAAAGACTTTTCTTTATCTTTTGAGGATAGTACAATCAGAATCAGCCCTTATCTTGAACAAGATTTTTTTGCGACCACCATTCTTCCATTTTCTTACGGAACATGGAAGTAAACAGGTACCTCCAGGTAACATAGAACTCTATGTAGGCCCGAAAACATTGCGCGCACAAGAGCTGCTATCCTATGCTAAACGTTCTGCCTGACGCCATATCGTTTCACAATTTTACGTGGCTCGTCAAATACCAGTGTTTAAAAAATTCTTATAATGATTTAAACATGCAGTCGTACAAAATTAAAATATTGTAGACATTAAGTGACAGTTATAAAGTAAACCGTGTGGCGTTTTGCCGCCAGCTCTGGTATGTCATAAATAACAACGCAGACGTTATTCACAACACGCTAATCAGTAATGAAACGTATTTCCATGTGAGCGGATATGTAAGTAAACAAATCACAACCGTCGAGAAATGCTTCGAAAACTATTGTACACTGCTAAATTTACTGTATGATGTACAATATCTTCGATTGAAATAATCAGTTCTCACTTCCTTGAGGATGTGAATGGGAATTCTATTACTGTCACGTCAGAGAAATATGTCCAAATAATTAACAAATTTTTTTCTCCCCAAGTGGCAGAAAAGTCTGAAATCACAACAAACGGTGTGGGGAGTAATCAGCAATAGGGCTAGGCGACCTGTATCAATGGATGCAGTTTAACGAGTTACTTTCAGGATTGGCAACATTCCGTGGCCGGCGAGATTGCCGGCGTGTCATTTATTCTACTGGGTATGTTTTGAGAATAAGTTGTACAATGATCCACCCACATGAAACATCGAAACAATCAAAGTTGCATGAATGAAATTTCTGTTCACATGTTACACCGTTTAATGGTAAACGTAAAACTAGACT
This sequence comes from Magicicada septendecula, assembly GCA_034769895.1. NCBI lineage: Eukaryota > Metazoa > Arthropoda > Insecta > Hemiptera > Cicadidae > Magicicada > Magicicada septendecula. The sequence goes on from CM068367.1 coordinate 900,511,098, forward strand.
TCAAAAGTGTGTGAGTTGAAGTTGTCGCCACATTCGGGGCGTAATTTCTGCGTCAAGTTAAATTCTAATATGTATACTTTCCGTTTAACTTAAATGTTAATTTTACAATCCATAAATAAAAACACAACTGAATTTTTAAAGTCACCGATCCTGTATTTTAAGAATTATTTTTTACACATTTTTAAATGAATTATATCACAGTAGACATTGTAGTATGTTATATTTCTTAAAAACCCAAAATTGCAGCACTTAATTCTCACTATTTGTATAACAGTAACCATTTAATAAAAAAAAAATTAATTTTCCATTGTTGTAATTTTTAATAACAATAAGTCGTTCGTTTCTAAGCAATTGATAGAAATTAAATGAAATTATTTAGTTTAATTCGAACCAGCAATGATAACAGATATGTCCTGTCGGTGTCTCTGCAGATAAATTCAGCTTGTGGCTCCTTTACCCACTGTGAAATACTCAAGGTAATGGTATTTTACTTCCATGTTCCTTAAGGAAATGGAAGTATGGTGATGGCAAAAAAAATCGTGTTCGAGATTATTGCAGATTCTGATTGTACTACACTCAAAACATGAAAAAAAGTCGTTTTTCGAAAAGTGTCTGTGTGTGTGTCTGTCTGTGTGTCTGTAGATTTTTTTTCTATGGCAAACGATAACAGCCGCAAATTCAAACAGAATTAAATCATTTTTTGCATACAGCCCTGATATGTAGAGTACTCGCGAACTATTGTTTTTGGTGAAGATCGGTTGAGGGAAAAGGGTAGTTTACCAGCAACGGTTTTTTTTTTATCAAGGGTAATTTTGTTTGTTTGGCAAACGATAACAGCCGCAAATTCAAACAGAATCAAATAATGTTTCGCATACAGCCCTGAATTGTAGAGTTCTCAAGATCTGTTGATTTTGGTAAAGATCGGTTAAGGGAAAGGGGTAGTTTACCGGCAACGTTTTATGTTTTAACAAGGGTATTTTCTATGGCATACGATAACAGCCGCAAATTCAAACATAATCAAATAATGTTTTGCATACTGCCCTGAATTGTAGAGTTCTCAAGATCTTTTGGTTTTGGTGAAGATCGGTTAAGGGAAAGGGGTAGTTTACCGGCAACTTTTTATGTTTTAAAAGGATATTTTCTATGGCAAACGATAGGAGCCGCAAATTCAAACAGAATGAAATACGTTTTTGCATACTGCCCTGATTTCTTAAGTACTAAAGACCTATTGTTTTTGGTGAAGATCGGTTAAGGGAAAGGGGTAGTTTACCAGACACGTTTTTTGTTTTATCAAGGGTATTTTATATGGCAAACGATAACAGCCGCAAATTCAAACAGAATCATAGAATATTTTGCATACAGCCCTGAAATGTAGAGTTCTCAAGACCTGCTGGTTTTGGTGAAGATCGGTTAAGGGAATAGGGTTGTTTAACAGCAACATTTTATGTTTTTTCAAGGGTAATTTTTTTTTGACGAACGATAACTGCCGTAAATTAAAACAGAATCAACTACTCTTCTGCATACCTTTTTGAATTATACAGAAATCAAGGTCTGTTGATTTTGTTGAAGATCGGTTAAGGGAAAGGGTAGTTTACCTGCAACGTTTTATGTTTTAACAAGGGTATTTTTCATATGACGAACGATAACAGCCGCAAATTCAAACAGAATCAAATAATTGTTTGCATACAGGCCTGAATTGTAGAGTACCTAAAACCTGTCGTTTTTGGTGAAGATCGGTTAAGGGAAAGGGGTAGTTTACCTGCAACGGTTTTTTATCAAGGGTAATTTTTTTCTATCGTAAACGATGCCTATCATGTAATGATTTAGAGATACCTTTAAGTAATCTAGTTTTATATTTTTATTATAGCAGACTACTTGTTTCAGATGGCAGTGTTTGATTCTAGTAGGTATGATGTTTCTTAGGCTTATAAATAAAAACTAAACCCATGTAAGTGATCTTATGTAAGATTACACACGTGCTAAGTAAAATGGTCTCAAGCTAGTCTTGCATCTATACTGTCGTGTCTCTCTATTCACGTCTACCAGTATAAATATGTAGATTTTTTCATAAGCTACCTTCTTGCTTTTTATCGTTTCCCGGAATTAATTGCTGGTATTCCTACAACAATTGAATTTCTCCAGTTTATTTTTATAATTGTCTAATTCTGTTCTACTTTTACAATCAAAGGAGAAATAAGATCTATTTAGTCCGCAATATTATTGGTGGATACATGTTGAATGAATGGATACCACTCATCTGTGACTCCAGCCAATGAAAATGTGTGGAGACAGTATACCAAAGAGAACCTTTGCTGTAAGAAGCTGATAAGCAGATGATGTCTGTAGGAAATGAGAAGGTTAGAACTAGTTCTTGGCGATTGCTGGAGGGAAAAGAAGAGAATGGCGGCGAATAGCAGGACTGCAGTGCTACAGAAGAAGTATTGTGAAATATTTAGGCTAATACACTTTTGTAGGCGTACATATCCGTAGTTCCATTCTTTTTTCTGCTCTCTTCAGGTGCCTGCAATTCTTGGCTCTAACGCTCCCTTCCTACAGACATCGTCTTCCTGTATTACGTGTGTATTGGTCTTAACTATATCAATTTCGAGCTAATCAGACTAACTCGTTCAACCCTATAGAGGTCACACAAACATTTGGACTTAAATAAAAGATGCCATATGTAATTAGATTTTAAAATTTCATAAAATTCATAATGGCATTTAAACATTGTTTAGCAAACATTGTAATTTATTTTAAATTGAGTCAATTTTCTGAATATAAAGACGGAACACAAATTTCGCTTTGTTTATAGAAACGTATAAAGCACACCAAAGGTTAATTTAGTCTGACTCTTATGTGGCACAAGTAAACACAGAACGGTCTCGTGTTATTTTTTGAAAATTGCAAGCTGGCATGCCTGTGAATAATATAAAGTACCTGACCTGGAAACGCTCACCTTAGATGCGCAAAATATCAACCTTCACTACTCCCCAAAGGACAATGCAACGTACATGTCTTGTCACAGCAGTCTCACTACCATATTTTTCCATACATTACATGTGGTTCACCGGTGTGTAGACATTGTTTGCTCAGAGCTACAAACTGAAAAACGTCTAACTATTATGACAATGTCAACGACAAAATTATACTCTCCTAACTAACTGAACTCTAATGTAAAAAATAACCCAGGAAAAGTACTGGCTATTTTGTGCTTTTATTCTTCTCACTGGTAAAGAGTGATTTTTAAAAATTTACTTTATTATAATTTCAACATAGTAAGAATGCAGTAACTTTCAACTGGTAAAAATAATCGCTTACAATAATTTACAAAAAGTTATCGTAGTAGATGAACATGTCTATAAACTATAGTCTGTCAGTTTCTGCCTTTTTAAAATCTGAGTTCTATCTGGATTCAAGACCCAGGTTGGGAAGCAATTGCACAGACATATTTGATAAGCCTGTCTTCGTCCTGTCTTCACTTCCAGATGCCTATATATTTGTTTATTTTGCGCATACCACGGAGCATTTGCGTTAGTTTAAAGTGCCAGCTTAGAAATCCTGTGTTACAGTATATCCACATTCAACTTTCTGGCTGACCCCATAACTGAATACCGTTGTCCATACTGTCTTGAAGATGGTCTAGTATAGCAGCAGCAGCAGTTTCCTCTCGAGCGACTGTGTTACTTTCGTCCCATCACCGTCCTGTAATCCGAATACAAAAATATGGTCTATCGACTTACGTGTATAATTTTATTGCGCGCAAGTGTGTGTTTATATGTATGCGGCCTGCTCGTTTTTGGAGACCACGAGTGACTGAGGTTTGTCAATCACTAACTTTTTATATTTGCGGAGTCTTCGGTCTAAACAGGTGGAGTGAACATCTTTATGTTACTTGTTAATACGCAGTCAAAAAACTACGATTACGATTCGAGGTTTCGTTAGTTTATTATGAATTCTTAAAAATGGAAGAAAAAGATATAATTCCCATGATCAGAGTTTACCTTACTCCATGACCGGGCTAGGTTTACTTATCATGTATGTATGTAACTACAGTCTAAAAACAATACGTGAACGTATTGAGACACGAATCAAGTCACTAATCACCAGATTTAATTAATCACAAATAACAGTTTGTAATCTACAAGTTATTCAACAAGATCATACTCGTACAAAATTCAAGATAAATTTGACTTCGAGAACAACACACGACTTCCATGGTCTAAGATTTATATTTAATAACTTTTATTTGAATTCGGTTCGATAATTTATGAAATATATTCGGCACACTCAAATTGTTTTCACTATTTATAGATATTTTTTGTAATTATGGGGTAGTCGTTTAATATAGTTTATAAAGCTTAGGTACTTTATTCTTACAAAGAATCTGAAATTCGCAGTTTATCATCCCTCCTACTCAACCGATTCTCACGATTAATGGTATTTACACATACATAGAGTAATAGTTTTATCATATGTAATAGCTAACGTACATTATCCTTCAAATTAAATACTCGTATTTCACTTGATATCAGCAAAGTAATTTTAAAAAATCACTCCCTCCCCCTTCAACTGCCCTCTTTATTTATAGATACATCATTTACCATTTTAAAGTGGATTAATGTGACTTCATTTTCGGGGCACTTATTTATCAAAATTAAATACTATACTCTTATTAAAACACAAAACAATGCCGGAAACTACTCCTCCCTCTTAACAGAACAACCCCATTTTTGATATTTACACTTTCGTTGAGTAATAGTTTCATTATATGTAATTGCTAAGTATCTTGTCATTCAATATGGAGTAGTTTATTCAACATGAAAAAGGTAGTTTTCATTAAAATTATTACCCCCTCCCACTTAAACAACCCTTTTTATTTATACATTTTTCATCTACATTTATACAGTGGATTATTATAACCTTCTTTTCAGGATACATAATTTAACAAAAATAAGTACGGTACTTTACTCTTATTAAAACGTGAAACGTTGCAGGTAATCTACCCCTCTATCTTAAAACATCTTCACCAAAATCAATAGACCTTGAATCCTCTAGAACTCAAACACATATGCAAAACATTATCTGATTTTGTTTGAATTTGCGGGAGATATAGTTTGCCATGAAAAAATTTTACATACTGACACACACACACACACACACACACACACACACACACACACACACACACACACACACACACACACACACACACACACACTTTTCGGAAAAAGACTTTTCTTTATCTTTTGAGGATAGTACAATCAGAATCAGCCCTTATCTTGAACAAGATTTTTTTGCGACCACCATTCTTCCATTTTCTTACGGAACATGGAAGTAAACAGGTACCTCCAGGTAACATAGAACTCTATGTAGGCCCGAAAACATTGCGCGCACAAGAGCTGCTGTCCTATGCTAAACGTTCTGCCTGACGCCATATCGTTTCACAATTTTACGTGGCTCGTCAAATACCAGTGTTTAAAAAATTCTTATAATGATTTAAACATGCAGTCGTACAAAATTAAAATATTGTAGACATTAAGTGATAGTTATAAAGTAAACCGTGTGGCGTTTTGCCGCCAGCTCTGGTATGTCATAAATAACAACGCAGACGTTATTCACAACACGCTAATCAGTAATGAAACGTATTTCCATGTGAGCGGATATGTAAGTAAACAAATCACAACCGTCGAGAAATGCTTCGAAAACTATTGTACACTGCTAAATTTACTGTATGATGTACAATATCTTCGATTGAAATAATCAGTTCTCACTTCCTTGAGGATGTGAATGGGAATTCTATTACTGTCACGTCAGAGAAATATGTCCAAATAATTAACAAATTTTTTTCTCCCCAAGTGGCAGAAAAGTCTGAAATCACAACAAACGGTGTGGGGAGTAATCAGCAATAGGGCTAGGCGACCTGTATCAATGGATGCAGTTTAACGAGTTACTTTCAGGATTGGCAACATTCCGTGGCCGGCGAGATTGCCGGCGTGTCATTTATTCTACTGGGTATGTTTTGAGAATAAGTTGTACAATGATCCACCCACATGAAACATCGAAACAATCAAAGTTGCATGAATGAAATTTCTGTTCACATGTTACACCGTTTAATGGTAAACGTAAAACTAGACTTCAAAAGTGTGTGAGTTGAAGTTGTCGCCACATTCGGGGCGTAATTTCTGCGTCAAGTTAAATTCTAATATGTATACTTTCCATTTAACTTAAATGTTAATTTTACAATCCATAAGTAAAAACACAACTGAATTTTTAAAGTCACCGATCCTGTATTTTAAGAATTATTTTTTACAAATTTTTAAATGAATTATATCACAGTAGACATTGTAGTATGTTATATTTCTTAAAAACTTAAAATTGCAGCACTTAATTCTCACTATTTGTATAACAGTAACCATTTAATAAAAAAAAAATTAATTTTCCATTGTTGTAATTTTTAATAACAATAAGTCGTTCGTTTCTAAGCAATTGATAGAAATTAAATGAAATTATTTAGTTTAATTCGAACCAGCAATGATAACAGATATGTCCTGTCGGTGTCTCTGCAGATAAATTCAGCTTGTGGCTCCTTTACCCACTGTGAAATACTCAAGGTAATGGTATTTTTGCTACTCTGATTGTCACAATTAGGATACGGGCATTACACTTGCACACACGCGTTTGGCGGATACATGCCCTGCGTTGCAGTTTGCGTGTTGGGAGTCACGCAAGCGCGCGCCTTGCGATGACTCCAGCACGCACTCTGGTACGTCGCAAGCATGAGGGCTCGCGGTGTACACACATGCTTCGTTGTTTTAATCTTGGCAATCATAGTAGTAAAATTTTGCAACTGTAGCCAGAGTTGAATTTATTGTAGATACAACATACAAAATACGTTACGATTCTGGCTACGATTCGATAAAATAAATATATACATTTCTGGTAGATGAACACGTAGACCATATTGTACTTATAATAAATATATTAACAGAAACTAGAAATTTGAGTTTTCTTGTCACTTCATTTAGTGTATTTCTGTAATTAATAGTTTCCATATTCACAAGTTCAATGGCTGTGCGGGACGAAGGGCTTGCCCGTCGCTCGCTCATATACTACGTTCCGAGCTTGAAATAGAGCTCCTGCCCCAGGGATGACTGATAGGTCTAGATTTAGGGTGTGGCCTGCTACCGGCCGTGGGTTTTCAATTAATTACTTAATTGAGGGTGAGTGTGGGCCGAGGCCGGGTCCAAGATTTTCATGGCACAGATTGGTAGCGACCGAGGGCGCTAATCAGGTGGTTGCCCTGGAATCGGGCGGAGTGGTGATACAATTGTCGGGACAGTGTCCGTATAGTAGCATCCAGGGAACGGACACGCAGGGAGTCTCGGATCGTTTTAGGTGATGTTAGGTAATAGGCTTTACATGCCCAGCGCAATCCTCGGTCAAGGAGAGACTGAAGCTTTCGTTTGTGGGTCTTGGCCAAGTAGCCCCAAACGGGTATCGCGTAGGTAATCATCGGCACCACATAGGCTGAGACGATAAGCTTTCCTAGGCGGCGGGTCATGGCGTTGCTGCATAACACGGGTTTGAGTTGATAGAGACGATGGGCGGTCTTTCGGGCTACTTGTGCAGGGTGTGTCCGCTAGGTGAGGCGTCGGTCGAGGTGAATCCCGAGGTACTTGACCTCCCGAGGACCCAGGGCAACGGAGTATCGCCTACGTAGATTCTGTCTGGGAGCCTTAAGCGTCTGGAGAAGACTACTGCTGTGCTTTTGGCCGCGTTGATGGCAACCCTCCATTTCTCTGCCCACTCAACGTACTCGTCCAATTGTTTCTGGAGACAGATAACTGCCGTTTCAGCTCGACGACCGACGGCATACACCACCGTGTCGTTAGCGAACATGGCCAACCTGGTGCCAGGCAACTTGGGCACGTCATTGACGTACACAGAGATAAGCAGGTGGCCCAAGACGCTTCCCTGAGGTACACCAGCAGTAATAGCCCTTGCCGAAGAAAGGGTGTTATCTACTATCACGCGAAAGGTTCTGTTCCGAAGAAAACTAGCAATCAAATGAATGTAGCAAGCCGGAAGCACAATCTCTGTGAGTTTGTATAGAAGGCCTGGATGCCAAACACGATCGAAAGCCTTCTCGACATGAAGGAAAACGGTGACGGTCTGCTCTCGCGAGCAACCGGCCTCGGCCACGGTCTCCACGAAGCGCATCAGATGATGCGTCGAGGAGTGCCCAGCACGAAAACCGAATTACTCGGGGACCAGAATGTCGAACCGTTGAAGGTAACCCACTAGCCGCCGCTGGACTAGTCGTTCGAAGACTTTCGAAGTGGACGACAGCAGGCTGATAGGCCGGAGGTTCTCGGCGAACTTGTGGTCTTTCTCCGGCTTCGGGATCATCGTGACCGTAGCCTAACGCAATTTCTTAGGAAAGTAGGCGAATCGAAAACAGGCATTGAACAAATCGATCAGGAAGCGAACTCCCCTGTCCAGAAGTCTCTGTAGGGCGGTGTTAGTAACACCGTCCGGTCCAGGGCTCTTCCGGGGCCGAAGCGCTGAAAGCCTGTCCGTTACCTTTTCCACCGAAGTGGGTTCGGGTTCGGAGGTGTTCGGGCTATCGAGATAAGCCTCAACTTCGACTTCTATTTCCTCATCGGAGTCTGGGTCCCCGGACGGGTTAGGAGCAAATTGAAGCTCCAGGTGCCCGGGCAGGAACTCAGATTTCTCGTCCGGCTTGGCAAGGGAGTTCCCCCAGGACCGTTGATGACAGGGAGTGGATGACGGCGCTTCTCCCCGGTCATCGCGGTAGGAATCCTGTAAACGGAGCTTCCCTCTTGTACATCGTCTGCCATTTTGGCGACCGCAATTTCCCAGCAGCTTCGTCGGAAGGCCTGCAAGTCACGACGTAACTTGCCGGCCGCTCGATTGAAGCTGGCCTTGTCGTCCGGATCTCGCGTCCGCTGCCACCGTCTCCGAAGTCTGTTCTTCTCTAAAGCGAGAAGACGGACTTCTTCTGGGATCCGGTGGTAACCGGGCGTTAGATTAGGCGTCATCCGTGAGCACACGCTTACGGAAGAGACCACGGCATCATCGAACAAGGCGACCGCCTCGTCGATGTGCTGAGTGGTATCGAGCGTAACTCCCTCGGGAAGTCTGCGACAAAGGGCAGGCCCGAATCGGTCCCACTCGACCACTCGTCGTGCTGCTCTCCCAATCGTGTGACGGGTAGGTACTTGAACCTCAATGGGACAACGGTCGGAGGACAGCTTCGCTAACACGGAAACCTCAATCTGGTTGACAACGTCCTTGACAACAGCAATGTCAAGTATGTCAGGTCGGGCTCAAGGTCGGCTGGGATAATGCGTCGGTAGTCCGGGTCCGTAGGCTCGAAGGTGGTGGTCGTGAACGTACTTGCTAAGCGCCCTCTCAGACGACTACCCCAGTCGGGGTGTTTGCAGTTCAGGTCACCTGCAAGAATAACCTTCCTATGCGCCCCGAAAAAAGCAGATAGGTCGGCGTCTAGAACTGGTTTGGTCGGCGGTTTGTAAGCCGAAACCAGGAGGACACCTCCGAGAACTCCAGGGAGTTCAACGGCGGTGGCCTCAATATTTTGGCGAGGAGGCAAGACCACGCGGTGATGCGCAATGCAGAATTTCACCGCTGTGGCCGTGCCACCCCGCGTTCCGCCCAGGTCTATCGTCTATGTAAAGCGCATAGTTGGGCAATCTCACATTGTCTTGGGCCCTAAGCCAGGTCACAGAGAGGAGAAGCACGTCGGGCTTGTGACGGGCTAGGAACTCTCTAAGTTCCTCGAGTTTGGGTCGAAGGCTGTCGGCGTTCCACGCTATGATGGATAGATCACGCTGGATGGAGGTAATTCTGTTAGCGTGGACCATTACAGAAGACCTATGGTGGCTGCAGCTTCCGCGAGCATCAGGAACTTTTCAGTCGGGGTCGCCGTGCGAAGACGCCCCCGGATGGATCGATACAATCGGGCCACTTCTTCGAGGTCATATTCCTTTAGTTTACCTCGACTAGAGCTGAGGGAGATGTGGACGAGGAAGCAGATGGGGCAGGGTCGCTGCAGGCGGCAGCAGCATAGCTGCGGCCTGAACTCACCCGAGATGAGTTCTTGGATGGGCGCTCGGCTGTTTCAGCTGCAGGACGGGGCTCTACTGTGGACTGCCGAGCAACCCCAGCGTCGGAGCGCTGTGTTGGTTTGGTCTTTGGTATCTGGGCAGGGGCAACGGGAGCAGCGTTTTTCTGTTTCTTCTGCTTCTTCTTCCTACTCTTGGGTGTGTAGCGAGCCTTGGGTGGGGGGGATTGACCTCTCCGGGACTGGCTCCACTATCTCCGGGGCAGGTTCCTCGTTCACAGGAACGGGCAGATCTTCCTGGGACGATGCTGTTGTAGCATGCTCTTCCCTAGCAGGTGGGGCCGATGCACGTGGCTGAGCACGTGGACGAGGTCGGGCGAGACTTGGCTGTTCAGATGAGCTGACCTTCTCCGGGAGACGGGGAAAGGCAGCACGATCCGGGACGACTGGGAGTTGCTGACGGGCAGGAGGGTTAGTCCTGTCCGCGGCCTGCCTCAGCTGCTGCTGGAAAACCCAGCATCCACTGTAATTTGCCGAGTGAGGTTCGCCGCAATTAATACGAAAGCGCGCCCCGCAGCCGGCACCTTACAATCTTTAGTCGGATGCGGTTTCCCGCAATTGACGCAGGCCACTGCATTATGGCAACTGTCCGAGCCGTGCCCGAAGCGTTAGCAACGATGGGACTGCGGGACGTGGCCTGCGTTTCCATATTCTTTAATAAATTTATAAAAATTTCGTTAATATATTTGTTTAAATTTCTGTTTTGGTGTTCCTACTACTACTACTACTACTACTACTACTACTACTACTACTACTACTACTACTAACAAAGTAAATTTCACGGGGGAGAGAAAACTATTCATTACTGCTTACATAAACTTTTAAATAATCTAAAAATGTAATTTTCTCCTGTAGTATTTCAACTTTCTAAATTTCAGTTAAAATTTTACGCCTATTTCCTGCTATTGTTATTAGGCCTATTCTTTATTGTTCTTTTCTATGTATGGGGCTTTAGCCCAACGACGTCTACCAGGAGTAGTTTCTTTTCTATGTAGGCTTTACAGATGTGTGAAATTTAGTTTTTCTTTAAAAATTCTAGATCTCAAATTTTGCCTACTCAAATGTGATGTGACATTTTTGTCGTTAGTACGTTTTGTGTTCTATACAGAGACATGATGAAAGCTACATATTAAGTGTCAATGTAGAGGGTGAGGGTACAAGGTGAAAGCGTATACACTGAAAGGTTTGTAAAAGATTACTAAACATCAAGGAGATTCTGGTCTGGTGCTTATTCGTGTGTAAAAGTCCTTAGAGTGAACCACAAATAGTCTCTCTCTCTCTCTCGTGCGTGTGTGTGTGTGTGTGTGTGTGTGTGTGTGTGTGTGTGTGTGTGTGTGTGTGTGTGTGTGTGTGTGTGTGTGTGTGTGTGTGTGTGTGTGTGTGTGTGTGTGTGTGTGTGATTAATGAAGCGAAATAAGCGGCTGCTTCAGCACCTCTTTACATCTAGCGCGACTTGACTTTAACCAGGCGAAGTCTAATTTAAAACTAACTACATACTTGCATTCACTATTTTTCTAAGTACCGTACGCATTTTATAGATATGCTTGCTTGTGTGTATATATTTAAATTACATACGCACGGGAACAAATTAATAAAATATTTTCATTTATAAAATTATTATTAGTGCTATACATACGTCGGAAATAAATAAGTACAATTTTATACGCTTTTAGCTGATAAAAAAGACATTACTTAAATTCAATCTTTCTTCCCTAGATCTAGGCTATATTATTTGGGTCGTGTAATATCAATGGCATGTGCACAATTTTTATATTATTCAGGTGTAGGCTACTTATAATATGTGTTTCACGAAAGTCACTTAAGTAGACGCTTAAGAAAAATTTAAAGAAAGAACCATTTTTATTGGTGAGCTTTGCTTACCTGAATTCTGTAGTAGTCCGGTGCCTTGTATGTATACCATGGTTACATACAGACTGTCGTCAACGTTTTGTTTTATGACCTCAGAGAGAAGGGGATGCTACCATATAATAACTGTAACTTATTTATGAACAAACAAGAATCCAATTAAGGGGAGAACAACAGCTGAAATTAAATCATCTGAAGAATATTTACATACAACGCTTTTAGGTCTTAGAAAATGAACACGTAATTTAAAGGTGAAGCATATTTCTAAACGACATACTATTCCCCTAGGTATTATATTTTCCGACATATTATTCTCTGTTCAATATGTCAGCACATCCGTAATAGATATAAATAAAAGTTTCTAATAGAAAGCCTGAGACTTTTATTGTTTCTTTGTCTAGCAATATTTGAATAATTATTATTAACTAAACACTATTTACATAATTTATTAATTGCGTAATAAATGCCTGTTAGAGGACAAAGTAAAACCAATTGAACTGGTCGCGATGGGTAGAAATTTTGCAATTTTGGATGGAAGTGAATAGAGTTTCTTTTCGAAGCAGTCGTATTTCTGGAAGTAGTCGTTGAGGGAGAAAAAGAAATTTCTTCACGTTTGACAGACTTATTTACTCTCCTCTTGAATGTTTTCTTTAAATAATATACCAGCATTTACATATCCACAGTTGCAAACAACTTGAAATTGAACTCCAAAAATGTATTACTAGGTGAATAAGAAAATAAATAGTCCTTAAATATTTTCATCGCACTAACACGTGTGTGCTTCCTCTCACTATAAATGCACACACACATACACACACACACACACACACACACACACCACAAATATACACACATTCATTAATACTTATGAACGCTCAGGTGAGCTGTGACGTCATGAGTAACTTGAAGGACTTTGTGAAAACAATCACAAAAATTTGCATTTTATGATAAACTTACTAATTAATTTACGTTAAAAGAATAGTTAAAATAAAAACAAAAAGTATATGCATTACGCAAACTAATTTCGTAAAATTAATTTCTTTTGAGTAAAGAACACGTTCAAAATCATTGCTTAATGTCTTCTACACTTGTAGAGAGGTAACTTCCCGATATTCCGTCTCAACTATGTCAAGATACCACAACATTATGCGTAATTATTTAATCTCTTATCTTGGCCCTTGGATAATTTGAATTTTAGATGTCATATTGGAATTTCTGTAGATGTGCTTCACTTTTAACTGACATACAAATAACAATAAATTTACCTGACCACTGTACTGCGTCTTTGTGATGTATTATTCGGTTTAATTTTGAAATGCCTTTATATAATCAGTGAACTCTGTAAATTTGTATAATCAATTTATTTGTAAATTAAATTTCTGTTTTGGATTAACTGCTTCAATATAAAGATACAAGTAATGCAGGAAACCATGGCTACCGACATTTCATCTAACTGTTTACTTCCAGTATAATATGGAGCACTTTGTCAAACATTCGACTGTTTCTGGTATCACTCCTTCACGCGTTACTCCGCAAACTGAATGTAGTAACAAGGACTACACGGCCATGTTCATAATACGAAAAGTTGACTTTTACTTCCATATTCCTTAAGGAAATGGAAGTATGGTGATGGCAAAAAAAATCGTGTTCGAGATTATTGCAGATTCTGATTGTACTACACTCAATACATGAAAAAAGTCGTTTTTCGAAAAGTGTCTGTGTGTGTGTCTGTCTGTCTGTGTGTCTGTGTGTAGATTTTTTTTCTATGGCAAACGATAACTGCCGCAAATTCAAACAGAATCAAATAATTTTTTGCATACAGCCCTGATTTGTAGAGTACTCAAGACCTGTTGTTTTTGGTGAAGATCGGTTGAGGGAAAGGGGTAGTTTACCTGCAACGGTTTTGTTTTATCAAGGGAATTTTTTTTTTTTGGCAAACGTTAACAGCCGCAAATTCAAACAGAATCAAATAATGTTTCGCATACAGCCTGATTTATAGAGTTCTCAAGACCTATTGTTTTTGGTGAAGATCGGTTAAGGGAAAGGGGTAGTTTACCGGTAACGTTTTATGTTTTAACAAGGGTATTTCTTATGGCAAACGATAACAGCCGCAAATTCAAACAGAATCAAAAGATTATTTGCATACAGCCCTAAATTGTAGAGTTCTCAAGACCTTTTGTTTTTGGTAAAGATCGGTTAAGGGGAAGGGGTAGTTTACCTGCAACGTTTTTTTTAACAACGGTATTTTCTATGGCAAACGATAACAGCCGCAAATTCAAACAGAATCAAATAACTTTTTGCATACAGCCCTGATTTGTAGAGTACTCAAGACGTGTTATTTTTGGTGAAGATCGGTTAAGGGCAAGGGGTAGTTTACCAGCAACGTTTTTTTATCAAGCGTATTTTCTATGGCAAACGATAACAGCCGCAAATTCAAACAGAATCAAATAATTTTTTGCATACGTCCCTCAATTGTAGAGATCTCAAGGACTTTCGATTTTGGTGAAGATCGGTTGAGGGGAAGGGGTAGTTTACCTGCAACCTTTTACTTTTTAACAACAGTAAAGTACTTGAAAATTCATTTAAACTTTTTCAAACAATGGTAATTGTTAAAAATAAAATAATTTTGTTGCCAGGGAATAAAATTATAATTTTTTCATTTTAATGTAAATTATGTATGAGTTAATATCTTTATATATATAATTCTTCTGTACGTGTGTATGTCACTGAACTCCTCCATGTATAAAATAATATATCGTTCGTGGCAGGTAAGCATATCTCAGTTATGTAATGTTTACGTTTCCATTTTATTATTATGCCTACAGCAATAAAAAGGCAGGTAAGACACACACACACACACACACACACACCACACAATTCACGTTATTTCTGGCCTCACTCATGTTTATTTTCTTACATTTTCACGCTTTTTAAATGGAAAGTGGCGAAACCCACACCAACATAACGCGTGCAAGCCGAAAAAATGGACATCAATTTGCTTCCTGTGGATAGCTGGGCAGTGTAACTGCACGTGTTTACAGAGGAACGATTCGTAGACAGACTTTTCGTCTTTAGGGAATGAACCCTCTGCAAGATGCTGAGGGTCCATGAGTGACTTCGGAGCGCTCCTTCTTTTTCGCGTGTTTGTTCTGTGAAACATACACTGTAGATTCGCAGCTTTACTCTAAGCAACGCTCAATAGGAAATGTTGAAAATTGTTGTCCACAGTGTACCCTCATTCACACTAAACCTGCTCTGATGTTTTAATTACGGACATCATAATATTAAAACTTTGGAAACTTGAGCACTACTTAATGGAGATCAATCATTAACTTATACAAGCCATTAATTTTATGCATATTTTATATATATAAATATGTGTGTGTGTGTACAACGTTATCGGCAACAAAGAAGTAGTTTTTGTTAAAATTCCTTCCCGGGATATTAGGCCGTAGTCCAATGTTTTCTACAAAACCAGACGTTTCGGCAATGCCATCGACTTCCATCATCAGTGAAAATCGAGTGCGATAACGTGAGGTGGTATACGTTAGTGACCACAGTACTGTGGTTAAGGCTGAAGCAGTAAGTAGAAAGAAGTTGTTTCTATGGTAATATTTCATTTCGAAAATGATTTTAAAAATAAATCTTAGAATATGGAAGTCATGTATGGTTCTCCATACCGATATTTTGTTTGTTACTATAAATTTAAATTCATGTCTAAACCAGAATTGTAATATTTAATATCTTTTTAACGTCTAAGATTAGCTTTCTTAGATCACGTAGTAGATAAATTTATTTATTATCTTATACATTTTTTATGTAAATATTTTGGAAAACAGTATTGATTTTTATGCTGTAACTCGGATAGTACTGAAAACACAACAATCCACTCCATAATCATAACCAAAACAAACATTCTACTGCCATCAATCCATCAGTCGACTATATTATTTTGATTTTCACAATAAAAAATCGTTCTAGTTGTTGTACATCCCTACAATAAAATACAGAACATTTTAAACAGGAAGTTTACACCTGTTTTACATTAAACAAGAAATAATAAACGTCTCAGATTTTTGTCTGTTGTGGTTTTCCATGTCTATTATGGACGTAATTCATTTTTCAGTGTGCTGATATGTTGAACAGATTACCTAGGAGAATAATATGTCGTTTAAAAATAATATAAACTATATTAATAATAAATTAATATTAAAAATATAATATAACTACTACATAGAAACTACTCTGTAGAAACAGAAACTATTACAGGCAGATAAAGTTTCTATTTTTTGGCACCCGAATTCAAGATCTACTCAAGATATCAATCTTTGAATCAAATTGAGTATTGTATAATGTGGTGACTTCAACCACCATTTGGGAGATGAATTATCACTGAAGTGTGGAGAACACAGTGGCCTATCACGATTTACAAAGTAGCCAATAATTTAGCTTAGAAGTATGAGAAACCGCTGCTTTGAAATTTTCGGTAATCATTCCCCCGTACGGACTAGAGGATGGACTGAAATGTATGGACTAGAGCTGCCCCCGTTGATCACGGTTTCGATTCACGATTGTGGAGGTAAAATGATTTACAATACAAGTTAAAGTAATTTGTCTTTTTATTTTGAATAATAGCTCCGGGTGCCATATGTAGTAAACCGCCAGCAATGCGACTTTGCAGTACTGTTTATTTTCTATCGTTTTAGTGATTATACTTGTTACACAGAGGCACTGTTGTATTGTTGAATATCAGACACCAAACTGATGATCAGGAATCCAGTCTTGTTTTGTCAGCTCTTTATTGATTACTCTAAACAATTTATCAATTTGTATATAGTGATTTCGAAGTCAGTACTGCTTGCTAAAAGTGATTTATTTGTAACTTTTAAATTATGTTTCTACGTAGTACATTTACATTCTATATTAATTTATAGATATGAAAAAATATTAAATTAGTAAAGTGGATATTCATAAAATTATTAGTACTTGTTTAACAATTGTAACTAAGTGAATTATCGCGTCAAAAATCAAAAGTTAAAATCATTTTGTTATAAAATAATATCAAGGATACCCAAATTAACGTTACTAGTTAATTAAACTTGAAGAAAATAATGTACAAACACATAAATAAGTATATAGGCTCCATCATCAAGTATATATTAATGGATGAAGTGAGTGGTTATTAGTTGATTGCAATAACCAGTTTTTGGCACATACAAAAATAAACAAAAAAAAAACAGCAAAATTCCATACGAAAAAGTTGATAAAATTTATTAAATATAATGAAGACTCTGGTCTGAGTGTTTACTCGGCCGTAAAAGTGTAGACCGTTTCAGGAATAGTCGCTGTGTCTATCACAGGACTGCCGTGTAATTAATGAAGGGGCTATTGAACGCTTTTGTGTTAAAAGCTGTTTCACTTAACAAGGCCGTCAAGTATAAGATATAAAGCTGACGTTTCTTACAGCACCGTTTGTAGCCCTACGTGTTTACTTGGGCGAGTATGAGGGTCTAAAAATAACACATAGAAGCTTCGGCACGCAGTAATTTCTATCATCCCTCCTTACTCTCTGTCTGTCTTTCCCTCTCTCTCTTCATTTCTTCACATCTAATATAATAATTATCTGTTAATTTTATACGTTTTTGTTCATAAAGATAATCTCATAATCAAAGGAGATACTCCAAGTACTCCTATTGTTATATTACCAGGAAATATGAGCACGATCGAAGAAAATACAAAGGAGTTATGATAGTACTCAAAATTCTGTGTTAGTCAAGTATTAATCTTCATAAAACTAGACGTTACTTAGAGTTTAACAACATTAAAATCAGTTTCTCACTTTTATGTTGAATATATACTTACTGGAATTTAACATTCAAAAATACATCTTGACATTTTTAAACTATAGGCCTATGTGTCGTATAAAGGTGTTCTATTATTGTTATTAACTACATTTATATAATATATATATATATATATCACATTCTTAAATTTATGATAATTTGTAATATGCATACGATCGCGCACACGCCTCCCCTTACACACACACATATTGCATAGCTGGTGAAGGACTTATTGAACGCGTATGTGTTCAGGGTGTATTATGTCTGTATCACCGTGCATGAAGGTATTAGCTGGGTAGTGGGATGTGGTTTGCTGTTTCGCTCAGTTTATTCCTCGTGTCGCAATCCTCGATTTGACTGTTTACTAAACTGGTAACCGATATTGTTAAGACAATATGTGACAAACTGTGCCATACGTGCTTTGGTCACGCTGTACGACATGCAGAAGTTCATTTAGTTGACCTAACTATCACGGCAACATCAGTTGTCCAACTGCGGGTGATGTGGATCACAGGGAAGATAATACAGGTAATACCTCAGTTTAAGGTGCCTTTTATTTTGTTAATAGGCGATGTTGTGATTGTCGGTAAAATAATTATGTCAGCAACTATCTTTATTGTTAATTTTACAAATGTTAAGTGGCGTATGTCTAGAACAATCCACTAGTTTCGATATAAGTTCAAACTAAACAGTTAAAAAATCAGAAGTCCCAATTATTATGTCGCAGATATCCTCTTATTTTCGGGAGCACCAGGCTGTAATATCTTCAATATTTGCACACTGCAATTTTAGAACAGAAAATGGAAATAGAACAGAACGTGTTTAGAATGCAAAATGCTAAACTAAAGCTTTATTATCTTAATGATATCAATTGTATACTGCAAGGAAAACGTTTGTATAGAGTCCTGTAATTAAACTTATCTTTTATCAACTTATAAGTGACGCACGTTTTTGCTAGGGAAAGTTGTTTCAAAACATTATGAAGACCGGGTTCTCTCAGTTATGCTGAATCTATTTGTTTTGTACAAAATATTAGTGTTAGAAGAGTATAATTTTCAGTCACACAGTAACGTTATTCAAAGTACTCGTCATTGTGAAGAAATGTTCCAAACTTTTGCCTTATCTTGTGTTTGTTCAAATCTTATATTTAATATTGCCAGATACCAAAAGTTCTTGTCGCTGGCTAGTACACAGTCTGGAAACGACTCTACAAAATATTTTACACAAAGTTTAATTTCATCGGAAAACATTTCGTACTACATAACTTAATTGTAATTATAATTTTTATAAATGGTTTATGTATTTATGTAATTAACTTAAATATAAACTTAATTTTTATTTTCTATCGATGTCATCAATATAGATATTAAACGACTATGAAGATATACTACATACTTTGCGCACCCCCTGATTAGTGTAAATCTCCTCAGTTTCAGATGTACTGTCCCCCTCTTTTCCTTGTTGAGATGCTTCTTTAATTTATATGATACCATTTGGCGTCCATGTATGTCGTCCATTATATTACAAATACATCTAATCCAACATTTGAGGACATTAGGCTTCTGCTTATAAATATCCAGATTCTCACGGGTTCTCGTCTGAACATACTTGGAATTAGCTGGTTGTTTTTCTTGTATCACTTGTTCTATCTCTGGGTTCCATATTTTTAAACTTCTTTTCTGTGTATTTATTTGTTTCTTATTTAGCACTTCATTACCCACGTTCTTCAAAATATTCCTTACATTATTCCATTCTTCTTTTATTAGTAGCGACCAATTGTGAACACTCTGTTAACATCTTCTGGTATAGATCACGGATAATCCCTTCATGGAGCTAATATATCTTAAAAACTTCCTTTTAATATTCCCTAGAAATATTTCTATCTCCCTCCATCTTATCCAAATCTCAGCTTAAGGGACCAGCATATATCAGTATATCAATATTAAACTCTAAACCCCTAAGAACAACCCTTATCTAAACCCCTATCTAACTCTAAACCCCTAGGAATTAGTATTCCTGACTTTTGAAGCCGCCTTTGGATTAACGAATACATAACAATAAGTCCTTTGGCTGAACAAGTATACTTGAAGTAAATTGTAAATTTGATAAAATAATGATAATACTATGTCCATATTATCTTCATCAATAAGCTTCCTCAAATTCAATGGAATCTGGTACGGGCCTGAGGCTTTCTATTCTTCCCTTTTGAGAACCACATAGAATTTTTGACTTTAGTACGTATATCAGGACCCTCCAGGTTTTCTTGGTTGTTCTCAGTATTTCCTCCGGTGGTTTTAAAGACACCAGATAGGCTGATTAGTGTAATAAGTATTTGGTTACTGTAAATTGCATTAAGTGTAAAGTTATATACTTTTGTACAGTCAAGTATAAAGTTAAGTACTTTTGCCAGAGGTTTATGACCTAGCTTTCCTCTACTATGTTATGTGATTCGTCTCTTAATGTCATAAGAATTTGTTGTTTTTTTCCATAAGAATGTCCTATCTACTTTAATTTTCCGTAGGTGTTAACAGATTGTTCTTGTGTTACAAATTCTTCAGTCTCCTTGCATTTTATGTACCACTCAGCGTTGTTCTGGTGCTGGAGTTTCTCTTTAAAATTTTTCATTCTTTTATATTTAACCATACTTAAGAAACAAGCCATACTTATATTTAACCATACGGCATTTCTCATTTCAAGATAGGTTTTCTCTAAGGGTTCTTTGTTGTACGCTCTCCTGTTTTTATATATATCCTAACAGTGTTTAGTATGGCTTGATTTATCTCTCCACACTGAGAATTTACGTCATTCATCACTCCGTGACACTTGTATTACCTGTGTGCTTACATGCTTATTGACATTTTCTCTTATTTCGTCAACATGCAACTTCAGAATTCTCCCAGAAACATGCCTCCTTTTGATAGATTTTGTAGTCCTCTTTATTACTGCTACTAACGGATTATGGTCTGAACCGAAGTGTGCCTATAGTCCGAAGTAGGTTGTGACTATTTTTGTAGTGTTCCTAAATCGTTGTTTTACTAAAATGTAGCAAACCTAATTCCTTATAGAGTCAAGTGGTAGAGTATTGGTGGAGTCAAGTGGTGATTATCAAGAAGTCGTTTCGACTCTTCATACCAGGAGTTAGTTATCAACTTTTAGTCTCCTGACAGAATTCAAGTGGTCTGACAGGTAAAAGAGTCACTTTACCTAAAACATAATCTCCAAATGTATCAGATGTTTTCCCTTGACCTACTTTAGCATAACGTTCTGTATAGGCTTAACGCTGTTATTGTAGAGATTATTCAAGACATAGAACTGAAGAATACAACTTCTACAACTTCAAAGTATACAACTTGAAGAGGTCTTCAACTTCATTTATCATATTTTGGCTTATTCCGAATGAGCATTGATTTGCAACGAATTGTTGCCTTGATGTCAGATTGTAGCCTGTAAAACTGCACTATCTTTGAAAATCAGTGCAAAATACTACACGAATTCTGAATCAACAATAATTCAAACTTCGATTCTACAGTAGCGCTAAATTTATTTGCTTCATGAAAAGTGTAGGATCCACTTTTTTGTAGCCATACACTTGTTCCCAGACTCTTAGGTCGTTAATTATTAAGTTATAAAAGTTTATTCTTTTCATTTTCTTTATAGCAATGCAAAGCTCCCGGCTACAAAAAGGCTTTTAATATTCTACGTAGACACTCAAAATTTGTATTTTGCCCACTACTTCTTTGCACCCCTTGCCTACATGAGGAATGCCCTGGACTACAGGCCATTTGTATGAGATTCTCGTCATAGTTATTTCATGAGAAGTAATAATCTAAAGTGCCATTCCATTTTTTTCTTTGGAATTGAATGAGACTCCCCTAACCTGGACAATAGACGTCAGTGCTTTTACCGTATCTGGGTACCCCCCTTACGATTAGACAGCACGTCGTTGCAATTTACCGGCGGCGTGGTGCTTGGAGCTCTAAGTGAGAGCTGGCTGTCCAACGAGAACTAGTACCCAACAACAATCTCCTGTCGATGGCAAAACGTACTACTTCTTCTGTGCAATCCACCACTCCTATGTTAGTATAGGTTCTATTTTTGTGCGCACATTAAAGTGGGCCAACAAATTACAGCCAACT
Source organism: Magicicada septendecula (assembly GCA_034769895.1). Classification (NCBI taxonomy): domain Eukaryota; kingdom Metazoa; phylum Arthropoda; class Insecta; order Hemiptera; family Cicadidae; genus Magicicada; species Magicicada septendecula. The sequence goes on from CM068367.1 coordinate 900,533,108, forward strand.
ATGTTGAGGATTACAAGTGATTTTATATATAGTGACTATTGTAGCAGATTCAAGTTGAACAACATGGACTAACAGGAGAACGCAAAGTGACTGCTAATTCGACAAAACTCAACTGAGCTTTAATGTATCAGGAAATTTTAATAGGTACCAGGGAAATATTTTAAGCTCTGAGTCTATGACGATAGTAAGTTTTTATGATAAAACTGCATACAAGAATGGGTCTGGTAATACGTATAATTTGGTGTTCTAACACAAAATAATTCTTATAAAGTACATTAATTTCTTTTGAACGAGAATAATTATATTCAGGATTACGTTTCAGCTTTGAAATCAAATAAACTGTCTGATAGACCAGGATTTAATAACTAACTTGAAAGTAGTTTGAAAGCAAAAACCAGTAGTAAAAAGTGAACATTTGTAGTGAAATAACAAATACCAACCTAGAAAATTACAATTCATTGTTTACACCAATTATTTACTAAAATAACAATAATTAGATCTTTGGAGACTATAAAACTTGACTTTACTTGTAGCTCGTAACAACTCACTTTTAGTAATAATTGTTTCACTTATTATTATCCTTTGTAAGAAGAGTAAAATTTAAACAAAAAGAAATTACTAAATAATTATTAATAGGAAACAGGGGAGTTGTAAACGAAATAACAAAATAGGAAAATATTCATAGGAAGAGACAATATTTTCTTCCATATACGTCACTTCATATAAGTTTTATTTGCTATAGAATGTCGACAGGCTGCGCTGAGGGGGTGTTCCAGTTGATGTTTTAACAACTCACACAAACTGTTCTTCCCAATTTCGTGTTCAGTTAGTGTGACGACAGTGTGCTTTGGCAATGGACTACTATGTTTTTATTTATTTTTGTGCGTATACACGTCTGCTGAGTGCTTCTTCTTGTATTGTATTTCTGAGGGTTTTTTACCGTCAGCCGAGAAAAAATTTACTTTTCCTTTAACTTTTTGTGTACTTATAATTTGCTTCATTTTTAAATAATTTTATGTAAGTTAAATTCTTAACGATATATCTAACAATTGTCATCAGTATTATTAGAAATGACAATTAAGACGGTACTGTTGTTGGTTAGGTCGTTGACGGAGACAGATTCATATTACATTTCCTAAAACTGACGAATTTACTGTTGTGGAGTGAGTAGGACGAAATCTCGTTGAATGTTGTTTGACTGAATAATATTGTTGAAGTCAGTCTGAGGAAAAATACAAGCGCAGAGCATAGTGGCTAACAGTGCCGTGCTTAACCTACTGACAGTACTTACAAGTAAGTTGAAACAACTTTACTTACTTGTCACGGCCGTACACGGATTTATAAAATCACTATTCGGTATGCTAGCGGCTTATAGCATGCCCAAGAATTTGTATCATTCACAACTATCAATACAGAGACATCATGTTTCTCACTGCTGTTATAAATTACGTATTATAATATACCTAAATCACTATACTATAATATTATTCTATAATCACAGTTCTTTTCACGATACTCTCTACAGGATGACAATGTTATATACACAACAAAAATATTGTCTGGAGTATATTCAGTAATAAATTTTATGAAATTATCTTAAAGTCTTCCCAACCACTGATATAGACTTTAAGATGCAGTACTGTCTATAGTTGTAGATTTTCTAACTCAAGAACCAAGAATAAATTTCCTACGCAATCAAGCAAAATATTGCTTAAAGGAACTTTAGAAGAAGCCATGACAAAAAATACAGGTGACAGAAATGTAACAGAAACCAAAGATGCGATGAAAATTTAAATGTAATCCTACAGAAAGAACGCAAGAGTTAGGTCTACTCTTTGTGTAAAGCGGCCAGAAAATTAAAATTGTATGAAGAAGTCATTGATAAAATAGAACGTAATAAACTAAGTTTACTATAAATGAAAACAAAGAAGCCAAGACATCTACAAAAGAGTTACGTAGAATTTTTGAATTATTTCTGTAAAAAATAAAGTTGAATGAAGTAAAGTTAAAAACTTGTTAAATAAGTTTGAATTAATTTCTACAAAGTTCGAAAGCAATAAAAGTGATAACATAATAAAATTTATTCTTGATGAAATCAACGTTAAAACATTTCACTAACACGCGCGCGCGCACACACACACAAATATTGTGGTATATAAGTGTCGCACAGAATAAGTAGTTGAGATAGATGTTATTCCAGTAAAACGGATTTATTAATGATGCTATTAATTTTCGTACAGTCTACTGTGCTTTTAATACAATTTACACAAAATAATTACTATGTCTCACAAATTACGTATCTTCGTAACACAAACTAAAATTTAATTTTCCTACAATAAAATAAATATTAATATTTAAAAGTTTTGTCTTATCTAAACTATAACGTCTTCCGTGGCGTAACTTGTATTATAGTATTTCTTTTAAATAAGTTTTTATAAGTGTACGTAAAATAATATAAGTAGTGAACCTGTATATATAAGTATATATAACCTGAATATAAGTTCTCTTCCCTGTACTCTCGATTGCAGAGCCTTCAGATGACGGGTTGATATTATCTGGATGAATACTTGGGATAGTTTACACACCGGCTTCATAGTCGATCCAGGGCGTGTAGATATTTCTCACAAGCATATAGAGTTTCATGTGCAAACTTATAGTGTAACTGCTCAACTGGTGTATTAGGCTTACAACTTTCCAGTAAACTTAACGTGTTTATATACCCTAAACAGAATATCTTGCACTTTAGCGGATAACACACAATTATAGTATCTACCGCAGTAACTCTACAAAAATTTGGAGCTTGTGTTCCTCGCAACTGACAGACCAAACGTCATTGACTAGGGGAGCTCGTTCTCGATTCCGAAGAAACATTAACTATAGTCTTTTATTAGTCTGCATTATTAAAGTAGTCTTTTTATTCAACTGCATTTCTTGTAATTGTATAGGTTACTCAGTAACCCGTTCTTATGATCTTCTTAACGATAATAAAATTTTCTTTTACAAGAACGTATCATACAGAACAATTCATATTCAAAAAACCTGAAACATTTTACGACCGATTTTATGGACTTTAAATCATTTTTATTTATAAAACGCATACATACAGTTATACAATTTTGACACAACTACTATCTTCAGGTAGGTCTTTTTATTACGAGTTTAAATCCTATTTGAAAATTTACTATAATTTGATAGTAATTTAAATTATAGTGGTTTTTAAGAATACTCCATAAACAATTACGTACACTCGCACACGCGCACTACACGCGCGGCTAAATATCATTAGGCACAATTTCATTGCACTTAAAGTTGCTTTACAAATCTAAAAATAATAAATACTAATATTTCACAATTTTATTTATCAACTACTTTACATTGTTGAAATCTGCAATCTCCACTTATTCATATACTGTCTTTATAATATGCTATCATATGGTAATATTTTCCGGTACATTCGACATACAATTCGAATGTCCATTGCATACACACTCTCTTTGTATGTGTGTAATGATAGGCTACAATTACCTGGTGACTGGAGGTGATGATAAGCAAGGAATGCGCCCCATCTGGTGACAAAGAGTTGCCTCTTCAAAGTATAGGCCTACTGTATACGAGGGTGGAAATGAACGCTGTCTACACTTGTTTGTAAAGTGTGTAACATGATTGTTTTAGTCTTTTATCGAATAACGTGTAAGCAATTAAATGTATAAAAATCAAAATAATTACACATATAAATTCTGATATTGCAATCACAAGCGACAAACAATTCAGAAATTTAAAATTGTGGAAATTTTAAAATAATAACTCTTTTTACATATGTGGTTTTAACAACTCACAAAATGAGGTAGTCAAAACTGTCTAAAGTAACAGTAAAAAAAAAAGAAACATAAGAAGCATCTGACCATCTCAAACAAGACTGCGCCAGAAATGGACAATCGCCAACCTTATTTAACCTTTTTAACCGGCATTTTAACAAGGGTTTATAAAAAAGAAATGTGTCTTACACTCGCGTGCACTTTCATGATATGCTTTTCTCTACTACTTGCCAGTTATCTCATATTATATTTCCAATGCATTCTGGAACGGCCTCTTGGCTTTCGTCATTTAGTTTCATTTTAATATTTTTCTGACAGGTCTACCTGGTATGCATTAGTACTTTATATAAAAATATCTGACATTTTTAGAGGTTAAATAGGGATTATTATTTTTGCTTGTTAACAAAAGTATATTACATAATATTATAGAATGCGGGGTTTGAAATTGTGGTATGTGCACATGTAAACGAAGTCGTGCTGATTTTAACAAAAACTTAATTCAAAAGATTATATACTAAAATACTGAAATGTGCTTGCTTTTTCTTTGCTATTTTGAGTAATCCAAGAGCCATTTTTTATTTTCAGGCTCACAAACCCCTTTGGTTATTTCAGGTAACAGAAAAATATAATCAATTGATATTTTAATTTTCATATTTTTAACTTACTGTAAAGACAAGTTATTATTTACACTACAAAATTTCATTGGTTTAAAAATAAAATAGTTTTATAATTTTTGTAACCACTGTTACTCATGTTGTGTCTATACACATACACTGGCGCGCTGAAATTGACATACACACAGCAGGTTATGGTGTTTTAAAAGTCCAATCTCTCGTGTAAATGCTTTCTTCGTGTTACAACGATCCTGATATTAAACAAATCGTGATATTAAACAATCCAGTTCTTTAACGTTATTCAAAATCTATTTTTACACATTTTGTGGACTCCATGATTTTTCCGAATTTTTCCGTCTGTAGTTTAATTTACTTTGTAGGCTGACGCCTCGAAATCGTTAGTAATTTCTTTTTTAGCTTAGAAGTATACTCAAAGGTAATTTACAATGTGGGAAGTCATGACACACTTTGTACAACGGTAATGCAGATGTAATCTTATCTAACATGAAATATTCGAACTGTTATATGACTTAATGTAAAAAAAAATTGCTAAAATTGCAAAAATAAAAAAAAGATTTATTATTATTATTATTTGCCCCAATGTGGGCGGCGCATTCTGAACAAAACAAATATTTAACAGAGACTCAGAGGAAAAGGAGGAATTAGGTTAACAGATCAGATGGATGAAGGTCTCAGAGGGCTTATCACGTTAAGGTAGAAGAGTACAGGGAAGAATAGGGACAAATGGATTGACTCTTGGAACACACCGAGACAAATGAAGAGTTGTGGAGAGACCCAGAAGTTGTAATAATCTAGTGTGTATGTATGTGTGAGTGAGAGAGAGCGAGAGGGATTGAGGGGGCGTGCAAGCGTTTAGTTTGTTTATGAGAGCCTAACGAACTTTGGAAAATGGTGTCCTCATGTAATTGGTATATGTCTTGACTCTGAATATTAAATTAACATCGTATTGCCTGTAAACACTACAATCTTTGTCTAACGTTTGTCCAAAGTACAGGTTTACACTATGATAAATCAATACTCCCTCAATTCGTAATATATTTACGCTGAATTACTAGTCTATTACGTGAGGCATGACAAGGGCCTATCTGCCGATTTTAAGTTAGTGTCCATGTAATTTTGTAATTTTTTGATTACTTTTGCTATCGCTTTCTAAAAGGTTCTAGAACAATGTTAAGGAAAACTTTTGTCCCGCTCTCACCCCTAAAGGGTTGAAAATATGAAACGACGCGAGGATGCATTTTAAAGCCTTGAAATTAGGTACTTATAGGTTTTTGTGGGTGCTGATTCGATTCTGACGTCCAAAATTATATTGGACGCAAAGCGTAGTTTTTAAAGCAGACTATAATCAGAGGGTGTAAGTATTAAACTTCGCGAGAATGCCGATCAAAGCCTCGAAAGTGAGTACCTACAGGTTGGGGGTGCTGATTACGATTTTGACGTCAAGGAATACATCCGACGCAATGGTTAGACTTGAAAGGTTTAAAACCACCCTAAAGGGTTAAAAACGTGAAACAACGCGAGGATGTAGTTTGAAGTCATGAAATTGGGTACTTACATTCAAAATTCAAAAGTTCAAAATTCAGTCGAAAAAATATATATTTCATCCATACTTATAAAATTTAATCAAAGAAAAGTTGAACCATAAACATTATATTATTTTATTAAATTAAATATTCGATTGATATAACGAACCAGCAGTACAGACTGATAAATTGCAACAGATATTGTTTTGTTTACAATAGATGTTAAAAAATAAAAATAATACTTAATTCTATTGTCAATTTAAAAAAAGTTTAGTTTAGTATAAATTAATAGGCTCTCAGGACCGCACCCGTACATGTAACGTACGATAACAAAATCTAACTGTTGGAGTGCGTTTACATTTTTGGTCATAACACGGTCAATATTTAATAAATAAATTTCAGTCAAAATGCATTTTGTAGGAAATTTAAAGAACTACAACTATTGTTTTATGCACTGTAGTAAAAAACCTACTGTACATTAGATATTTCGCCTAGAACTCAAAAATGTTTCACACGATGTCGGCAAAATACACCTTTAAACTGCTTTAACTCATCGAGTTTTAGTCATAAAGAAATGAAACAAAATTTAAAAGTTTTGTTTTTCTATAAGCTTTATTTTTGACTCATAACAATTGTTCGATAAAACGCATCGTTACTGAAATGTTTAATAAAATTCCGAATTTTGGCGAAAATCCATTAATTTCTTTAAAACGTTACGTGTTACTGTACAGCAATACATATACGGTTCAAAAAAATTGAGGGCATTGCTAATATAATAGACAACCGAAAACTTTAGTATCTCGGCTTAATATGCATATTTGAAAAAATGGTGGACGTCCTTTTTTAAATTTTTTGGAAAAAAGTTTCTGAAATTATGATATTTTCCAACATAACTTCGTAATGTTTTAAGCTACACAAGTAATTAACCCAGAGTTTTTAGAAAATTAACAAAGCTTTCATTTGATACTAATTTGGTTACGATCGAACAATTTTTCACTGAGATATTATATTATTTTTAGTCACGTAATTTGATCAAAAACCGGTGAATCGCCCTTGTTTTGTCTGTGTCTCGAGAACCATTTGACATATGGAAACTAAACAATGTGGAAAACGTTCGCCAGGTAATAACCTGTAAGTTTGTGTTATACAAATGTTTCCCAATATGGCGTCGTTTTTTAGTTATTTGGAGATTAATTAAAAAAAACGTGTTTTGTTGCAAAATTTGAAACCTTGTAACTCGCAAACACACTTTTTCGGAAAAGTGTATCCTCCTTTTTGCATAGAATTTAATTCTCTATCGGGTCCCGGGGTTAATTAAATTTTGTTATTTCTTTCACCCTCGGAAAGTGGTGAAAACAAACATATTTAAGAGCGGGCCAAAAAATTTCCATAACTTTATTTTATAACCCTTTGTGAAGATTTTGCAAAAAAAAATCAGAAGGATCCATGGACACTAACTCAAAAGCGGCAGAAAATTCCTCACGTAATAAACTATAGTCTACGCTTTATTCCTTAAGAAACAGACAAATAATTTTACTAACTCGTTTTATTTTTCATGAGAATAAAAACTTCAATGGAATGACCTATATAACCAACGAAATGAAATACAGTATGGTGTTGGTTCTTTGTTTAGACTGCCGCCAACGTAAGTTTAAACCAGTTCAGTGAAAATTACCACGTGACCCGGAAAATATGTGCAGTGTGCCATATAGGCTAGACTTTTAATTAATTTTTAATTTTAAACTGCAAAAATTGTGATATTTAAACGTGTGTCTTTTTGTAAAGTTTAATGAAAGGAACTATTTTTAACTTGCAAACTTTGTTTTCTGCAATTATTTTACAATTCAGAAAGAAAATTTCAAATAACTTTAACAAATGTAACAAGCGTTAACACATTCTCGATTTAATACTGTATTACAAATTATATATCTTATTAGTGATTTGTGACGTTATTCAGGTTTTTGATCCGACCAAAGTTGAAATATGTACTGTACGATGGAGATTTTACTAAGATTTTAGTCCCTTCGTACCGTTAGCACCATAAACCCAACATAGCTATTTAGAAAGATAATTTAAGCAGGAACCGTTTGTCCGGTATACCCAGTCGACGAAGGTATGTGGTTTCAATTTTACCTACAAATTAATGTTAACCTATCATTACACGCAACAGACAATCACGTGGAGTAGGCTACATATAGCGTTTATGTACAGAAAACAAATGTCTATAATCCTAACTTAGCAACACACCACTCCATGAACAAGAGTTTAATATACGCAATGAGATCAGTACACGATTACAGACCGTGAACTCCTAGGCATTAATAATATGACACTAATAAGACGTATATCACTCTAATATGACACGTAACACGTGGGTACTAATATAAACACTTCAGGAAACTATGCATCAAGCTTAAAAGTCAAAACTGATTGGTACCTTTAATCGTTATGCAACTTGGTACTATTTTAGAGCGTTAACGTTTAAACACTGATAAAACAAATATATCCGCGACTCGGTTCCCGACTCTACAACAAACACACATAACTACTTGTTAGTATTACTGACCAGCAGCAAAAACCTATCCACTCACAGTTACTTAACGTGTCAAATAACTGACATTGGACATGGAATTTAATGTCCAAATCAGCCCCATTATTGAGAATAAAACTTGACTAGACACGTATAAGTCGCATATACAATATCACTGTACAAGTCAGCGCTGCTTCAACGCCACACAGAGATCGGACACAATATAAGATTGGGAAACACGGAAACACCAGAAATTGTCACCAACGTACCACGTCAAAAAGTGAGAAATCCTAAAAATTTCGTACGCTCTACTCTCGAGAGTGGACCGATGACAACGATCAACAGATAAAATAAAAAAAATAATTAAAAAAATTAAAAAAACACGACTGCCAAAAAAATAAATGAATAAATAAAAAATAAATTGATAAAAACACTAAATAAAAAAAACTAATTAAAAATAATATTTAGTAAAAATCACAAAATCTAAATAAAGACGATTTAAAAAGCCAAAAACAAGGTATTGAAATTCAGCTCTGATCAGATTTAACGAAAATGTTATGAATGATTAAACGCATAGTAATTTTATTAGATTTAAATTACTTTTCGATGTTGAATATATATCAATGCATCATATGAAGATTACAATTATAAAAAATATTGCTGATAAAATTTTGCTCTTCAATTTTAATTTTCAATGCAGTCGGGGGCTGTTTAATGAAAAGAACAAATCTATTTAGAAACAGCCCCCGACTGCATTGAAAATTAAAATTGAAGAGCAAAATTTTATCAGCAATATTTTTTATAATTGTAGTCTTCATATGATGCATTGATATATATTCAGCATCGAAAAGTAATTTAAATCTAATAAAATTACTATGCGTTTAATCATTCATAACATTTTCGTTAAATCTGATCAGAGCTGAATTTCAATACCTTGTTTTTGGCTTTTTAAATCGACTTTATTTAGATTTTGTGATTTTTACTAAATATTATTTTTATTAATTTTTTTTTATTTAGTGTTTTTATCAATTTATTTTTTATTTATTCATTTATTTTTTTGGCAGTCGTTTTTTTAATTTTTTAAATTATTTTTTTTATTTTATTCCTTTTTGTGTTTAAAAAGAGTATAATGGGAATGTGCAGTGTGTGCATGCGTATGTGTGAAGTGCAAAAAAAATTTCAATTTTTACATAGTTTTATTTAGAAACTTTATTATGTACATAGTATAATTAGCGTATGAACTTATAAACTTATAAATATAGTATAACTTTATTTTATATACTATTATATAACTAGTATAATACAAACATTTCGATAAATTGTTTTATAAATTATATAATTAACTAAATAATTTCATTTATTAGAAATGATAAAGAAAAAGCTTTGGTCTACAGGTTTCTGAGTCGATTTAATTCCTCAAGTGAGTTTTTATCGTGCGGTTCATGCAACAATTTTCGTGGATCCAGACAACTTATTGCTAATCCCTCTAATGTTTTCACACGACTTAGTGCGACGTATGCCTGACCCTTGGCAAAAATATTACTACTCAAATCAATGACTGCTTTGTCTAAAGTAGTGCCTTGGAGTTTATGTACTGTTATACAGCCCAACACAATATTAATGGCAGCATACGTCGTTCTACTTTGCCCTGGCCTTGCAAAGCATCATATTCAACAGTGGTGGGCTCTATCTTTACTCCAATACCAGCAGTATTTCCCCTAATTGATCTGTCATCAAATTCTACAAATACGGCTTGTGGAAGCTCACCAGGTTGAAGCTGACCTCGACGTAATGCAGGCCACTCGATTTTTCTAATGATGCCTATTGCTCCGTTGACCAGACCATGATTAACATTAATGTTTTTCGCAACATTACCCTAGTTCCGACTCCGATTACTAAAGAGTTTGGAATACCTCCAGTTTTGTTTGGATCCGTTGGTATGAAGTCTTTCTTTAACTTTTGTCCGTAATTCTTAGCTTCGACAGACACATCCACCGCTGCAATATCGTAAACTTTAGATGATGTTTTCAACTTTTCAGTCATCATAGCATTATATTCTTCTACCTGTTTAGAGGTTGGGAAAATACGCAGACACTCGCCATCAGCAAATTCATCTGTCAAAGGAACTCTTCGACCATCTAAAATTTCTAGCTGCTGCATGGTGAGTTGGCCGACTCGTATATTATTTAGAATGTCTATAAAAGTAGTGTTGTTAGCTTGCCGCATATTTTGAGGTAATTCACAGAAACTAAACAGTGTCCACAAATTAATTTCAGCTGATAAGTAATGAGGCTGCTTGAAGCAGTAGGTACCACCAACTGGTTTTGATACAGGTGGCAACTGCATTAGATCGCCAAACAAAATAATGTTGATACCCCCGAAGAGAGCATCATTCATTTTAAGCTGTTGCAACCTTAAGTGAATATTTCTTAGGGTAGTATAGGGTACCATTGAAATTTTGTCAATGATTAGCCAATTAATATGCTTCCACCTTAGCCGTTCCCTTTGAAGACGCTCATCAGTAAGAGGGCGAAGAGCTGTCACCTTGCCTTTTTCGATAGGAAGGGCAAAAGTAGAGTGCAAAGTGCTACCTCCAATCAATCTTGCAGCGACACCTGTGGGTGCTGCTACCGTAACAGCTCTGCTTGCAGGTAAATGAGAAAGACGGCGAATCTGTTGTACAATAATTTTCAGAGTAAAGGTTTTGCTGGTGCCTGCTCCTCCAGTAACGAACACACGTAATGGCTCAGTATTATTTTCACTTGGAAGCAATCTGTCTGAAATCATTTTGAACAATTGGCGCTGCTGAAAATTCATTAAGTTTACTGCTGCGGCATATTGTTGATCCGTCATTTCATGTATTTCAGGTTCACCATATTTCGCAGAGAGAAATATATATAGCAAACCAATATATATATATATATATATATATATATATATATATATACTTTCAGATCAGCTGTTCTCTGTTTCTCACAGATTGCACATATATACTCTCACACAATAGCGCGCTAACATAGTATTAGTGAGCGTGGTCTTAAATCGCGAGCACTATCTGGAGTGAACTTTACAGAATACCTTCCACTAGCGCCACCTGATGGACCAATAAACGAACAAAAAAATCCTTAGAACCGATCACTTGTATTCACTTCCGGTCATAACCGGAAGTCAACTCATGGTGATATATAGCCTATGACACTTCTGGTGAAGTAAGGAATCCATCGAGCCATCGAACATCAAAATCGGTAAAGCCGTTAAAAAGTTATAGTGGAACAAACATACATACATACATACATACATACCCTACCACTGAAAACATAACACTCCTTTTTAGCAGTCGTGTAATAAAGGGAGTTATTCCAAACAAACCCTAAGTTCATGAATAAGACATAGAAGAAAAAGGATGTTCAAACGTTGAGCAAGATAACAACAAAGGCAGTGTAATCCAGAAGTAGAAGTATCCCATGCACACACTGAGTAAAATAATTATATTGAGAACAAATGTCGTAATTGCCTTTAATCCTTAAAAGAATATGTCTGAGTTACCAATAATCCTGTCAAATAATATCCTCTACTCTTTATAAATAAAAGTTTATCAAAAAGAATGTTAGTCTAGAAAATATTTGTTGGACAACATGGACATGCTAACTTAAGTACAAAGCAGAAGACTTGTTTTCATTTTAAATCTAAATGTGCACACTAAGATTATCATGTAAAGTTGTCATGTTATCAAAGTTGACAGAATTAACATAAAGTTACAGAGAATAGATTTGAAGTGCTGCGTGAATGGCATTAATATTACACAACCAAAACCTACCACACACCATTTTGATTTGTATAAAGGGTTAAACGTGACGAAAGGTAAGACTGATAGTACGAGGGATGTTCACGTCAATCCGAGACTATTAATTTTTAATAAATATAAAACACATTTATGATAGTAAAAAATACTTTTATTTCTCGATGTAATCCCCTGCAACATTTATACATTTATCCCAGCGTTTCACTAGTGCCTGAATACCCCCAGTGTAGAAAGGTTTGTCGTTATGTCGATACCAAGACAGGACTGACTGCTTCACCTCATCGTCGCTGTTGGAATTCTGCCCTCCCAGGAAAACTTTAAGGGCCCAAACAGGTGAAAATCGCTGGGAGTGAGGTCCGGACTGTAAGGGCAGTGTAGCAATAACTCCCAGCCAAGATCTTGTTACGTGCATGTCGTGCGGTAGGCGGTATGCGAGCATGCATTGTCCTCCAGAAACAGAACCCTTTAGTGACTGCACCGGGCCGTTTTTTCTTGAGAGCATTGTGCACATCTTGAAGAACTTTGCAGTAGTACTCACTGTTAATATTGACTCCCGGGGTACAAAGCGACGTGAATGATGACATTTTAATCCCTAAAAATTGAGGCCATAACTTTGCCTGCAGAAGCAATTCTTCGAAATTTTTGGGAGGTGTTGAGTCCACATGCTTCCGCCGCTTTGTTCCACGTTTTGATTCCGGGGTGAAATGATGGACCCACGTTTCATCGGACGTAACAATTCTATCAAGAAAAAGCTGGCCTTCTTTGTCAAAACGTTGCTTTAACTCCTTGCAGATTTGCAATCTTCTTTGCCGGTTGAAAGCAGAAAAATGTCTTGTTACCCAACGTGCACTAACCTTACTGAACTTCACATATTGGTAAATGATTTTGTTTATAGTTCCCACAGACACATTTATTTCTTTTGCAATTTGCTGACAAGTTATCCGTCGATTATCAAGGATCTTCGACTCGCTGAATGTTCATGGGAATGACTACAGTAGGCTCCGAACCACCTCGACCGGGATCGTCATTCACTGATGTTCGGCCTTCTTTAAAACGTTTGCACCACTCAAATGTTTTACAGCGACTAAGAGTCTCATCACCGTACTGTGCAAGAAGTCGCAAATAAATCTCACTGGGTTTTACGACTTCATTCAAGAGAAATTTAATTACAACACGCTGTTCCACATGTGAATTGGACGCCATGTTCTTTACGACTGACTGTTGTTATTGTTTAACGTGTAAACAATACAGCGGGGCATGTCCCGGATTGACGTGAACGTCTCTCGTATATCCTAAATCTGTTATTCTGCACTCAAATTGACAACGAATGCAGAATATCTGGTTTTCAAAGGAGTAATACGTTTAATTATATCCGCTAAATAATACTGAGCAATCGTATACGTTATCAGCAATTAAGTCAGTCGCAGAGTGTATCTGGTGACGTGTGCTTCCCCTGCGGTTAACAGACGTTGTGCGTGATCGAGAAACCAACTGCGTGGGCAATTCATTTTGGAGTTGTCAGTTTTGCACACCTGGTGTTGACAATTATTGTTTTAAATATACAGTACTTTACATATAAATTTAGTAATTATATTTGTACTTATTTGTATGGACAATATTAAATATTGATTGCATATAGTTTTACACATGAGCTTACATTTTATTAAGCATGAAGCACACGTTTTTACATTCCTGCTATGCATAATAGCTAAGAGTATTATTTTCGTAATTAACGCAAACACAATAGCCAAATTTTGTAATACAAATAAGTTTGAAAAATCACGTCTGTGTACGAGAGTTTACTGCGCTCAAACCTTATAAAGGTAGATACTTCTTGTTTAAATGCCACACCTAGCACAGCAATTCATACAAACTGGAGTGCCACAAGGTAGCGTAGTAAGGCTGCTACTCAATCTGCTAAAGACGGTAGATCTGCCTACAATTCCTGAGACTACTACAGGCACTTTTGCAGACGAAAGTTAGCTCTCATGAAGACTTCATCAACGTTTTCAGAATACTATAAATTTCTGAATAATATTAAAAGCGCCTGGAGAGTAGTAAGTCAACGTTATTGAAGACACAACATAACTATTATTACTCACAACAAAACGTGACGTATTTCACAATTAATTACATAATAATTGTGGTCGACAACAACTGAAACTGTGGTCTATTTGAATAATTTATGCAATTAATATTATTATTGTTGTTATTATTATTATTATTATTATTATTATTACAAGGTTTCGAGTTTCTTATGTATGAAAACATATTGGTAGTATGTGTATCATCAAATTAAATGACATTTTAAAGTATCACAGGCTAAATTCAGTTGTTTGAATTCACTTTATATTATCTTCACATGTACAAAATGTAAGATATTTGTAAATATTTTAGTAGAATAGTATTGCAATTTCTTCTGTCATGTTAAAAAATCAACACTTTTTACCAAGTTCAAATCAATGTTATTATGACAGATAATAGTATATTACATCATACACAAAGTGTAGTTCATAACTACGGGTTACTTAACATCGATGTCATAAGTTTTTAAATATTTTTTCTTAAATACTCCAAGCAGGGTTTCAATAAACAGTACTTTTTTGTTACTACTAAAACTGTATTTAAGAAAGATCAGTCTAAAATCGTGTACGGGACCTTGTAATAAACTTTGACTTTCTGGTCTCCGAAAAGTTCGCCTTCCGTGGTCGGCATTCCGACACTCATCAGCTAGTGAGAATGGTGGAATACATCACGGACGCCGGGTGTCGGAAGGAACAGAGTGTTGGATGTTTCTTAGATGTAGAGAAAACCTTTGACAGCGTATGACACGATGGGCTTTTATTGGAACTCCCGGAAGTCCAGTTCCCAGACTGGTTGCTAGCTTTCTGACGGCGAAGACCTTCTGCGCGAGAGTAGGCGATTCTGTCTCTTCTGAGAGATGAATCACTGCCGACGTCCCTCAAGGAAGTGTCCTTGGATCCCTTCTGTTGTCAGTCTACGTCAACGATGTACCGAGACAGCCTGGAGTCCAGGTGGCTGTATTTGGGGACGACACGGCTGTATTTATTTGTGATTGCATCGCCAGTTCGATTCGCTCCGGAACTGGACTGATAGCTGGAGGTTGTCTCTAAACGGGACGAACAGTGTAGCCGTCCTATTCTTTAAGCGCCGGAAGAACGCGCTGAGGAAACTTTGCATCCGCAGAACGTACTTGCGCTTATCCAACGAAGTGAAGTACCTAGGTGTACACCTAGATCGTCGGCTCACCTGGCGTTCCCACGCTCAGACAGTTCACAAGCGAGCGTCCGCTCGTCTGAGCCTACTGCCTCCACTCCTGGTCAGCTCGGCTACGACAAGGAAACTGGGCAAAATGATCGTCACCGCGTATCTGCTGCCGGTCCTTACTTACCCTGCCTCGGTCTGGGGATCCTTGCCACCATGCATAAAAAGAATTTGCAAAGCGTCCTGGGAAGGGTCTTCGGCTAGCGGCCAAGTCCCCCATCGATTTTCTTCACGCCTCCTAAGGAGCGGACTTGGCGTCCGCTCCTTGGATGACACCGTAAGGCGGCTTGCACGCAGATTTTATGCAAGTGCGGCAAGGTTCCAAGATAATCCTCTTATAACCGGGCTGGGCTAGTCCCGTATACGTCCAGGTGATTCGTGGACACGACTTTGGTGTAGGCCTATACTGCGCTAGTCCAGGCCAGGACAAACAGCCGATGTAACGTCTACTAAATAGCCCCTACTTATGCAGGGCCATGAGCCAGGAGCTCCAGATGGTAGCTCGGGACTCAGTTCCCATGTGGTACGTCTCAACCGCATAGCCAGCCCAGAGTCAGTCCTCTTTCTTATTCATGCTGTGGTCGCCGTGCTTGTATAATTCAACTGCCTCCCTCTGCAACCGAGCAAACTACAGCTAAGACGAGGATAGAACCTGTGTTTACAAATAGTTGTACAAATAAAATTGTATGGTATGGTCGTCATTAGAAAGAGCATGTTCCGCTATAGCAGACTTCAGTGTTTGGCCAAGTCGGCAGTGTCGCATGTGACCATTTAATCGGGTCTTGATGTTATGTTTCGTGGTACCGATATACAGTTTACCGCAAGAACATGCCAATCTGTATGCCCCGCGCGAGGACAGTAGATCAATGGTGTCCTTTACTTTGTGTTAAATTTGTCAGCAGAACTGGAGTAATACGTAAAGATGGTGAATGCTCGTTGAGACGTTTTAAAACTCTCGTTCGCAATGTATATAATTTGTTATTGTCTCACTACAAATAAAATTAAAAATAGGCTGTCCTTATTAAAACACTGTACGGTTTGAGTAAAAGTCTTTAATTATCCATTAATATTTACTATAAGTATAAACATAGTAGATAATTATTCCCATATTCACAACCAATATAACGAACGGAGAGAGACGAAAACCGATGCTTAAACTACGTCACATAAATCACCTTAGTTAATTGCAGTATCTAGGTTACATAGCCGGTAATCTAAGAACATTATGTGGCTTATACCGTAAGCCACG
The DNA here is from genome assembly GCA_034769895.1 of Magicicada septendecula. Lineage (NCBI taxonomy): Eukaryota > Metazoa > Arthropoda > Insecta > Hemiptera > Cicadidae > Magicicada > Magicicada septendecula. The sequence continues at coordinate 900,549,947 of CM068367.1, forward strand.
TAATAAAATACAATTTCTTAAGAAATATTGAACTAACATGGGGTTTCCACTAACATATTGGAATGTGACAGGCGGTCACACCATATGTGATTATGTAAAGCATAAGTATGACCAGCTGTAGTGGGTGTCCGGGACAATTGTTGTGAGATTGAAAGTAAAAATATTGCTAAAAATTAAGAATAATAGTATAAATTAATAATAAGACGATATAAAGACTATGAAGCTATAGTTTAGTGTTTGAGTGAAGTGTTGTGCGCGTATAAAAAGGTTAATTTAATTTATTCATATATAGAGGAAATGTGTGTTATAGAAAAATCGAGAAAACGGAAATACAATTTGCAACACGTGGCGTGTCCAGAATGTTCTTACGTATAGCGTAGAATGTATAGGAATTACGTCTGTGCGCAGGTAGTCTGTGACGTCACCCTATATCGCTGCTGGTTCAGTGTACAAAAGTTTTCAGGCAGTCTGCATGTAGCACTCATCGAGAACGGTTGCAGTGTAGTCATTGTTCAGTCCAACATCCATTCCAGGCAGTCCTTGTGGTCCGTAGAGTCGAGTAAGCAGCGAGTTTCGGCAGGGAGCAACCACGGTGTACGAGATCTTCTACTACCGTTCCTGAACTTCGTTTGCTGATCGTGGCGGCTGAGACGGACACCTAGACGCGGGGCAGTTCCTGGAGGCGGTGGCTGGAACGTGGAACACGGATGACGGATCGCTGGAGACCGGGACCGAGATATTCGACAGGGACGACAACGAAGACGAGAATGCAGGAAAGTAAAATTTAAAACTAAATTTGTTTTTCAATAATATAAAGCCTTCAAAATAAAAAAAGAAACTTTTTGAAGTTTGCAAATTATATCATTGTTTTAAATAAAAGAAAACATTTAGTTCAATTATAATTTCGAAAGAGGATTTTGAACATTTAAAATTATATCATTGTTTGAAATAACAAGAAAACATTTTAATACAAATTAGTATAAAAAAGAGACAATTAATGTATGTAAATCACTAATGAAGCATTCTTTTTCTGCAAGTCTGGTCAGCTAACTACCTATTACCTTGCAATATTTTATGTACACATGTATTGAATTCTAATCGTAAGTTGCACTATATAACTTGATTTTTACCTGTTAAAATTAGTTAAAGTTAATATAAAAGTTTGAGATCTAAACATATTTTTAAAGGGCACACAAACGAACTTTACTTTTATGTCTAAGTCTTTATAAAAAAATATTAAAATAAACGAATCAACAGAGTGGACATCAACATGAAAATGCAATGAACTCAGTAGCTAAAATCAAAAGTGTATGTGGTGTAGGTGGTCGTATGACAACAATATAGACACAAAAGGTATTGAACTACAAATTAGTAATTTAACATAGAATCTAATCACTGTTACAAATAGATATTTGAACATTCTGGACAATGGTAGTGTAAGGCATTTTATATTTGCAGAAACAGGCGAAAGGCCTGAAGAAGCTTTTCCGTGAACGTTTCCTTTCCAAAGCTATAATTTTAAATCATTTACAAAGCTTAAATCACTCAAATCATTATGACAGATTATAGTATATTACATCATACAAATAGTAGTTATCACTACGTGTTATTTAACATCGATATCTTTAGTTGTTAAATGTTTTTTGTTAAATATTTGAGCAGGATTTCAATAAATAGTATATTTCCGTTACTACTAAAACTGTATTTAGTAAAAATTAGTCTAAAGTTTCTAACAGTACATTTCAGTTCTTCTTAGGTTATTCCATAATCTATGGAATAAGTCAAAACTTAAATGTTAGTTATAATTAAAAAGTTTTCTTGTTGGTAGAAATGTCTGGGGTAATTTTCAAAGCAATACAATACAAAGAAACCATTCTGTAATTTTATACAATAAAACATACCTAACAAAAAGTGATTATATGTAGGAAATACATATGAATAATACCTTCAAAGGAAGTAAAGAATCTTAATACCACTAATGGTTGAAACACACTCTCACAGAACATTTTATTTTCCAACCTTTAAAATCTAAATAACAGAATGATAACATTAATTATAGTGATGTCATTGTAAAAACTTGATCTTAAAATACTGGCATGTTGGTAAACATATTCCCGTTACCTATCAATACAGTACGCCACTGACTGAGTCCATCGTTACGCACTCACCAACTACAGCCTATTATGCTTTCACATAATAGACAACTCATACTCATCAACTATCCATAAAATTACTGTTAAATAAATTTTCATATTAATACCTCATAACATCAACTTTGTATCTGTAACAAAATATACAAAATATTAGACAAAGTATTTGTGCATATATGAAAAAAGGAAGAATGAACACCTTATTTGCATGAGGCAGAAATGTTGTTTTTGAAGAAACTTATGAGAAGAAATCATAGAAAAGTACGATCTTAGTGTCAAAAATATGTTAATTAGGCTAATTACCGAGTGAAGCTCTCAATCGTTACAAATACGATATACGCCTTAGCTAAGAAATAAGATGTAAGTTAGCAAACTCAGCGGAGCCCCCTAATAGATGGTATTAGCTTGATTCAAAGTTAATAATGAATAAGACAAATAAATATAATATAAAAAAAAACAGTTGTCCAGGAGGAGATGTAACAGTCGTGTTTAAATAGTAATGTACTGAAAAAACAAGAAACAAACATGAGGAATAAATCGTTTGAATTAAATATATCAGAGAACATACTAAAATGGGAAAGCGTTTTGACAAGTGTTTAGTCATGTAACTGGATTTTTGGATTAACTGGTACAGAACTGAATGAAGTTATATCAGGAAACACAGACGCATACACATACACACAAAGATATGCACTGAAATGGCTGTAGAGACGTTATTGTTGTACTAAAGCGTAGAGGTGTGTAAATAACCGAGAAAAAAGGAAGCTGATTAAAGGACGATTTGAAAATCTTTAGTAATTCCAAATGCACCACAGCAAAATGTATTAATTTCACAGGAAATGTACTTGACATCCTTTATAATAGCTTCGTCCTTTGTAGAACAGCAGGAATCTACATCCAACTAGGGTCTGAACATCTGGGGCTTAGCATTGTCCCGAGGCTCTAAATGGACTTCTGCCACTGGATCACTAGAGTTAATTAATATTATATGACTACTTGTAGGACGGCAGGAAGCTTCTCTTGACTGGTCGATTATGTTACCGGTGTTAACAAACGGGGTCGCTTCTAAGACTCTCCTGGCCTTGGTGTATATTCGCCGAATCCGGATTAGGTGATTGTGGGTAACTCGGCCCGCCCAACCATATGATTCACGCGCCAGACATCTGAAGACGTCATCAAGAGAGCGGAAACCCAGTCCTCTTCTAAGACCTTGAAAAAATAACCAATGGGGGACTTTGCATGCAAGCTTAATTCTTCGGTCGAGAACTCTCTGGACCGACTTGCTATGGTGCGCGGCCAGCTATTCCATAAACAGGACAGGCGTAAGTAATCACCGGCAATATCCATGTGTGACTATGAGCTTACCTAGCCGGTGGTTGGCGGGGGGAGTAGTCATCGCCGGACTCAAAACCACGGTTAAGAGTTTACCGAGTTGTGCTGAAACGCGTTGATGGATTTTTGGTGCATTGGTTTGCCAGGTGCATTAGGTGAAGGCCGAGGTATTTCATGCTATCAGTCTAGGGCAACTTGGCTGGTCTTACGATCAACAGCCGAGGCCGCTTTCGGCGTTGCTAGAATATTACCGCTGCGGTTGTAGTAGAGCTAATTGCAATTTTTTAGTTGTCAGCCTTCAAACATAGCGGCGCTGGAGCTTGTGGCAGCAATGTTTGCGTTCGTCTCCATAGTAAAAGCTTCGGTGTTGTTGACGAACAAAGACAGCCTTACTAAAGCCAACTGGAGCGTGTCATTTACGAACACCGGAAACAAGAGAGGCTCAAGGACGCTGTTCTGAGGGACACCAGCGATAATAAGCCTCTCTGAAGAGAGAGCGTGTCTATTCTCACTTGGAAGCTACGGTCTCACAGAAAGCTACCGATCAGTCGAACGTAGCAGTCTGGGAGAAGGACTTCGTTAGCTTGTATAGGGACGTCACACGCGATCGAAGACTTTCTCTACGTCTGTAAAGAATGCGGTGGTCTGTTTGCCCTGGCAGCCGACATCGGTAATGCTTCCAAGAGCCTCATCTGTTGATGAGACGCTGAGTGAATCTCACGAAAGCCGAACTACTCGGGAATCACAACGTCCAGTTTTTCCAGATGGTCGCGGATCCGACGCTGGACCAATCGCTCGAAAACCTTCTACAAAATACAATCGGACTGAGGTTCTCCGCGCGAGTAGAATTCTGGAATCTATGTGACGAAATAGATTTGATTTGACTCAAATACGTTACCTTATATGTACTCGATTATTTATTTAACCTTATGCGTTTCTTGAACATTTGGCGTCGAGGGATTGGTGACTACTTATATTGGTGACTTTTAGATTGGAGTCTGTCCGTACATTCCAATTATAAGTTTCGTTAAAGGTGGGAGTGGGGGTGTGTTGTGTTTGTTCGTAGGTATGTGGGTTTCTTTGCTTAGTGTCCTTGTGGTAGCGCGCACTAGGCTGCTACTACACGGCTTTATAACTACAGACCAATATAATATATCTTGTAAAATTTCACCAGAGTTGTTGCCTCGTAAGCTCCAACAGGAAGAGATTAACTGTTGATTATTATTTCGTCTTATTTTCTACTAAGAGGAAATCAATAATCCATTGAGGTCAGCTCAAAATTAAAGACCAGTAATTTACTTATTCTAAAGTAAGAAACAATTAAATAATTTGTCTGTTGTTATCGGCTTATCTATACTATCATGTTATATGAATTTAATGCAGTATATATAAATTGTAATTTCTACTTTTCAAACACTTTTGTAATATATCGTCTAAGATATATTTTAACAGTATACTGTACTCGTACAATAATTCAAGTTAATCTGTCCACACAAATAGTAATGTCAACTACCGTATACACCATTAATACACCACTTGAAACGCACTGTGTAAATTGCCCGACAGTAACCCGAACCTCAGTTGAATACATCGCCACTTGAACTGAAAAAAGCATCGCTGATGCTTATATATACACCCCGCTGAGATTTCAGAATAATCCATAATACGCGTCAACACTACTATAACACACTAGAGTGCTTGCGGCTTTGAATATAGTGCGCACGGACCGGTGAAGTCTGGAACAGCCTCGGTAAGATAGACGGATATTAAGAGTCACGTACGCACACCACATTACAGCTGGTCGTGCCAAGAAACATGTACAACGTTCTGTAGTGGCGTAGCAGTATTCTTAACTGTTATTTGTTACAATGCTCTGAAGAAATGCCAATTTCATTTAGAATATCAAGTTAAGTTCCTTGTTTAAAAGGGAATTCAATCGGGCAAATTGAACCATCTTAGTTGATTATCGTTTTTTACAAGAAAAATTCAACATCTCACGGACGTTTCTAATGTTGGTTTTATTCTGTGTTTATATAAGAATTTTTGCACCGCACTCTGACATAGGCGTGTGGTAATATAGTCATTCAGATATCACTAATATAATTAAATACAATTTTACTTAATTTTCATGAAGTTGTTATATGCCTCTATCCTTTTTAATATCAAAAGTAGATTATCTCTTTCTGTACTTTTTATTCAGTATTCATTTTCTGTGATTCGCGTTAATCTGTAAGTTCAACGCGTCCGTAATTGCAAATGCGACCGTAGTAAACAAGTATGCATTAACAGACTGCGAATCGGTGAAAATAGCTGACATCATACGACCTACTAGAACAAGTACAAAACATTTTCATTTGTTGTGGAGAACTTACGACGAAACACGTACGTGAAGACTGCAGTTCTCTTGCTAGACGGAGAAAAATGATACAGAATAGAAGGCATCCTGAAAGGAGATTCTGAAATCAACATAGCTAAGATAAATAGAACCCTGTCTTTCTTAAAAGTAATTGTTACCTGCATCGGCTCTGACTAAATTGTTTTGCGCATATTGGTGTTCGAACGCTAAGCAATCCATTTCATTGTTTAAGTTGTCTACTGGATATACGAGTGTAGGTGAAAACCAACCATGTAGTCTAGCAATGATAGACATCATTGGGCTAAAGGCGCCAGTTGCCGTGCCCGGAAACATAATAAAACTAAAATTAACATGTAGGCCTATTTAAAAAAATCTTGAAATTTTGTAAACTAAAACAATAATATATATTCGTGTTTCAAAACATAAAGTACTATTATTTTTAAAAATTAGAAGAACATGAATAAAATGAGTACATATTTAGAATTACATTCTAGTTATTTAAAATATGTTTCCTCAAGTGGCAATCCTTACTTCTCTGAAGGCCCTAATTTTCTGAATTTCCTACTCAAAACTGTCTTCTTTTCCTATAAATATCAATATTTTAAGTTCATAAAATATTAAACGCGCTCATTTTTATAACGTATTGTCATGGGATTCCTGTACAAAAGGAATACGAGTTGGTTATTACATTGTAAGCGTCGATTTTTCTGTAGAATTCTGCCAATAGTTCTCGATGTGATTATGTTATATTGTTTTGTCTACAACCGCTTAAAAATGATATGAAAACTCACATATAGTGAAAGACTAATATATAAACTATAATATTATTTTCAAATATTACGTGTTTCAACGCAAAAATTAAAAATTCTGATTCAAGTTGTCTTGTGATATGTATATTTGAAAAACGTAAGCTGTTGTAAATGCTAGCACGTTATTTTCTCATATCTTTTGCTTGATGAAAGCTGAAATGTCAATGACACCCGTATAATTACAGTTTCTCAGTACACTTTAACTTTGCCTAACATATGGTGAATTAAAAGTAAATAAGGTTTCTTTATTGTCTGAAACACTTTCGTATAAGCAATAATTGTCGTTTTCAAGTCGTTTTCACCAGGACATTAAATGTGTGTACCTCAACTAGCATTCCATAATTGACTTTCTTTTCAGTTGAAGTTGCAATGGAGTTTTTGACTCTTACTTGACCTAAAACATACACGTGTAACCATTGCCTCTATCAGCAGCCACTTCTTTTGAAAACGTTTTCAATAAGTAACCGTTTTAAGCCAATGAAAAGTTACAGTTGAAGTGTCCAATAATTTCGTATGCTTCCAATGGAATCTAGTACAGTACGTTAATTGAAGATACAGTTTCTTCCTACATAGCAGTATCCGATCTGTCACGGGCTATCAGCATCGGTCTGTTAATGACGACTTTAGGCAAGTCTATGTAACGATGATCACACAAGAGAAAGGAAGCCGTCGGAAAGTTCTCCTGCACAAAGTAAATTAAATAATCATAACCTGCTTGCCTCTAAACCAGCGGTAATTATTAAGTAATAAATGCAAAGATGTTAAACCAGCTACATTTTAAGCAGATTGCCTGCAGAACTCGGCAATGATACGCTTACGAAGGTTCAAGTGTACAAATCGAATAAGTTTTACTGAGGTCGTTGGATAGAAGTTTCTAACCTCACTCGCGCAACGTCGTTCCGAAACGTCATTCACGACGATAAACAAATAACTGTTAATTGAAAAACTCTAATAAGTTATGGAAGTGTGCAAAAATTTAATATAATATAATCAGGTTTCATAAAATCTCTCCATGATAGGTGCAAATCACAAGATTGTAAGACGACAAGAAATTTTTCAGAGGCTTGCTTTGAGGCAGAGAGGCTCATTCTTATGCGCATTCTTATGTGTGACAAATCGTGGGTACACCACTATACTCTATAAAACAAGAGGTCGGTTTATTCCTGTGTTTATCATATGATGGCAATAAATTTTATGTAATAAATTCCTGGATCTAATGATGACAATTAATTTTAGCCACAGTCAACACTAATGTATTTTGTTAGTGACCAACTATCTCAAAACCTTTTATCGTTTATTACTTACATATAAATTATAACAGTCATTTTCATCAACAATAACAGTTACAGTCATTAAATTAAGTTTTGATTGGTGTCATTAATTATCGTCAACAGTCATTAACTAAAAGTATGTTAAAAATTACAATTAAAATAAAATTTGAAATGAAATGCATACTTTCTTCTGTACTAAAGAAAATAATAATATTGCATATTTACATAATAATATTAATAATTTTCCTTCAACTCAATACACAGAATTCTCTTAAGTAGAATTTTTCCTGTGAACAAAATTGTCAGCACCAATTGGCAAGTGGAATATGGAAAGGGTTTAATTTTGTTTTGATGTTCAGTATATAGAAAGGGAAGTTCTCTCCTAAAGTGGACCAGTACATAGGCTATAGAGAAACATTTCCTATGCCAATTTTGTACACCGGTATACTGTGTAATAAAAAACGTAATATAAAGGAAGATAGTTAACCGTTCCTCTGTGACTGTTCTCCAATGTTTGAAGCATGTTAACTTTCAGTGAACTCACAAGTTAAACAGGCATAATTGAAAAAGTAGTCTTATTTTATAAACTGAATTACTTCAATTAACTGAATTTTGGGATTAAAAAGAAACATTTTGTTCATCAAACTAGTGTGAGTAGAAGGCCTGTTCTTATAACATAAGGTTGCCAACCTTTGGTGGGGATGTTAACTTAAGTCGTAAATCTCAGTGTCTATTAAATCTATTTCATTATTTTTTTTTTTAAAGAAAGAGCAAATCGTTTATGACACAAGTGTAATGTGAACACTGGCACGAGCAGCCTTCAGCTTGAATTGCATTAGAAACTTCAAATATTTATCGTTTTTGAAAGTCAAATAAGTTGTTATTTTGAATTCAAAAATTGAATTTTATTACCATAATCACAGCTAATATCGATATCTGTTCTCTTAATATTACTAACGGGGTTGAGTGAATCTTGAAGCTTCCTTGAAATTACTATAATCTATTTGGTTGCCTTTATTTCAACTTTAACTTTCCGAACAATAGTTTTAATCAAGTCTGTAACGTCAGAGAGAAGAGAGATATGCAGTGTATCATATAATACATGCAATTATTATATGATACCCAGTTTATCTGGTAACCAGATATTTACATAACATATCTGTGGGTTCACTGAGTCCTTTTCTACATGCGAGGTCTATGCAACCTTTAGAACCATCAGCGGATTGCTGAGCGGGTATTCAAAAAATGTTATAATTAAATAAATTATATTGCAACGATACAAATACAATTTACAGGCATTGCACAAATGCAATGCACAGAGAAAGGCAATGGAAATGCTTCAATAAATCTAAAAAGTATATATATTTATGTTCATTCACCAATCAATGAATTCATTCTTCATTCACCAATCAATGAGTTCATTCTTCATTTACTAATGTACAGATTATAAGTTAAATATAGTCGCATTCATAAGCGAAGTTTTATATTTGTACTACGTTATTGACAACAAAGAAGTAGTTTCTATGGAAACTCACCGGTTCCCATTTTCGACCACGCACCAGCGATCGGCCGCAAATATGCGACACGTCCTTATAAACATTTTCAATGTTAAAATACTTTCGCATAGGACAATTATGTGTGTTGAAATTATGCACAAGTCTATGTTGGAAGTGTAGAAAAATTATTTATTTATAACACAAGTAAGTAATTGTTTATATGATATATTTAAATTAAACAAAATATCATGTATAGTATTTTATTTGTTATCAAAGAGTTTATATAGTTCAGTTTTGGTAAGTTTTACTTGAAACGTAGAATTCCTTTACACTCAGCGTGACGTCACTCGCTCCGCCAATCTTACGTTCTTCTCTGCAATAATCGCCGCTCTCTCTCTCTCTCTCTCTCTCTCTCTCTCTCTCTCTCTCTCTCTCTCTCTCTCTCTGCCCTGTGGTTCGCCGAAAACCTGATAACACTGAAACAGATTTTACACACAAATTTTCACTTTCCGAATCGTTTGTTTACTCGCTCGCAATTGGTTATTATTAATTATTGTTACTTAGGGTGATAATGAATGATATTCTTTAAATGCGGTGTATATTACTTACACCTTCCGACTATTCTTGAAGTGTTCCACATTAATAAGGATTTATCACGGTAGATAAATCTCCCTAAGCGGAAAATATTCCATTAACACGTAATAGCACTTGAATATTTTATAACTGGTAGTTCACACGTTTGGTTCTAATCGACAAACTCGAAAAGAGTCCCAAGACTTAGAGTTACTCTAGATTAAAACCAGTTCGAACAAGAAAAACTCTTGACGAAGAGCACACGTTCAGTAGGCGACGGTTTCCGATGAACTGCCCCGAAGTACACCTGACAACCGACGGATCTGACTGAATTTAGGGGCTTCTGATTGGTGAATCGACTGTCTACGTGGTAGATTGGACAAAAGGTAGACGCGTTGCAGGCGAAACTTTGTATAAATCTGCGAGTGCCTGCTCAGATTTTATCTAGAAATTTTATTACTCTTCAATTGATAAGCGTGAAAAGTTGAGTTTTCAGTTACTAAAAAACCACATTTAAACAATAGCTGAGAACAACAGAGTATATAGAAAATGTAGCTATTTTCATAAATAATTCACTGTCCAAGTCTCATGCCGATAGGATAACAAACGTGGAAGATACAATACGAAGGTTCAACACACGCGAACGCGCGCACATATTCACAAAAAAAGTACATGAAATTATTAAAAATTTACAAAGAATTTGGTATAACACAAGTCCTTATCCATCACTAAATACAAAACTTATAGCTAATTGACAAAAATTGCATAAATCAATCTAAAACATGCTAATGTCCGTCATCCATGCTCTGATACACTTATTCTAGATCATCATCCTGTGTTTTGTTGCAATATATTACATATAAAAATTGAACACTGTCGGTGTCATACTAATTCAACTTTACATTTCTATTGCCTGGTTTCCTTTACTTCATAATTAATATATAATTAATTGTAAAGTCTTTAACAAATTATTCACGGACGTCAGTAGACTTCAGTATAAACATCATACTGATTTTAGAAAAGTATAAATCAATATTAATATCGCTCACAAATGCGTGATACATCCTTATTAAATTTTGTACTTAAGCTAAGGAACAATTATCCTTTATTTTCAAAGGTAACTCAAAATATTTAAGAAAATTTATTATTAAAAAAATTGCTGTACATTTCTTAACTAACAATTATTACATTTTTTAATTAATATAAATTTACTCTGGTTGCGAGTGAAAAAAAAGTAATGTTGTGAGTACAAATGATTGCATAAATCCAAAACATTTCGTTTACCAGATCTTAAATTACAGCCAATTAAGTTCCAGTACCGCACATTACAAGTGGTAAATTTCCCTCAAAATTTTACGTGTATGCATTGTTAAATATTGCAATATTATTATGTGATAAAATTTTAAATTAAATATAAAATAACTTAAAATTGACCGAGTTATATATTATTACATTTTTTTTGAATTTTTATGAGGATTTGTACTACAATATGTTAGAAGGCAGATTTTATCAAATGTTTTTACATGTGTTCTGAAGGCTCTCAGGAATGGTACATATTCTGTTATAGTAAAGTTTGTGTGTGCCCCTAAACGTATAAGAGTTTTTACAGGACTAAAGACACAGTTAATCACATACGCTATTATGTAAATAAAATACTTTCTGTGATAATTTCATTTTCTCTTAAGGACGAAATTAAAAATACAAATGTTATTTATTGTTACTGAAGGAATTGGCGTACGTCACTGTTTCTCAAATAACCCAAAATCTTATTAATATTTGGAGTTTGTTTCGTAGAATACATGCTCAACGCAAATCAGATATGAAATTTGCGCGATTTAGAGTAAAATACATTTACACCACAATGTGAGGGTAGAACACATATTGACAAACATAATAACATAATATCAAAACAATAAATAGCTACTCGAGTAGCTTCTGTTGGTCACAAATTTCAAGCATACCGCATTCACTGCGACGTAAGTACACAGCCAATTTTATTTTATAATTTCTGCATCATTTACTTCAGTTCAGAGTATCGCTACGGTAAAATCAATTTCTTACACTCAATTTGTTTCTCTCTTTCTCAACAAAAGTTACTACTGTCAGTAATCTTTGATGGATCTCAGTAGTAACTTAGCCCTCATTTCATTTCATTTACACAATCGTCTACTTTCCTTAGGAGATAATATAACCATTACAGAAAGAGCCACAAATTTGCCGAAAGAAGAATGTTGCACCCAGGCTGGCGCATAGGTAGGGAATTATATATCACTGTGACACCAGTATCTTAGTAAACGATGAAGGATATAGCATGTACTTAGATATAGTATTGCGACGTGCGCAAAAATATGCAAATAAAGAGCAAATTATAATTAACTAAATATCTGTAATTAGACCAAAAGATCTGTAGTGCTGACAATCTAGGAAACTATCTACAATAAGCCTGCTTTTGTAATGGAAGATAATGAATTATTCGTAAACTTTACGTGCTCTATACCCAAAATAAGAAAGGTGGAACGTGGATAGACATATGCACGGTACTCACATACCAGATGAAGTGCCCTCAGTTGTACACGTATGAACACATTTACAAATACTACAATATATATTTTGTAAAACTTAATATTACTTATCCAGTGGTTGTATTATTTATTACCATTCTTCACTTTCCTGATGATGATTTATTAGAGTTAAATGGTTTTGGATACTGCACCATAAAGTTTAGAATTTATGTAGTATGCACATTCCAAAAAGCACCATACACACCCTTTGGTGAATGCATTTATGTTTTCATGAATAGAAGATGTGTTGCAAAGAAGTAATGACTGTTTGTAAGAGTACAAGATTTCAAAAGAATACATTTTTAAATACGTTTCATTAAGAATGCTTGTTTTTTGAATGACAATTATTGGGTGAGTGGCCCTCAGTACCTATTAACCTACCTATTGCTGTAACAAGTATCAACAAATGTCTGTTGCTATATGATTAGAAGCGCTCAAAAGTAATCTAAACCAGTAACAAATAGTATCCACTTAAATTTTGTCAACACTGAATATTTCCATAGTTGTAATCATGAAATTAAGTATGTAAGAGAAATTGCACCGTTGTCAAGTATGGAACCAACAAAGTAGAGGATTGTTAGTTCCAATGTATGAATTGGCAACGTTCATCAAATGCCATTTACTGTGATTCAACTATTGTGGGCAGTTGTTTTCAGTTGCAGTCAGTCTTACACGTGAACACGAATTGTGATTTCTATCAGTCTGGTTATTCAGCCAAATTCTCAATGGGAGAGTTCAAAGAATCTGTGGTTAGAGACAACAAACCTCTGTTAAAAGCTGGTTATTTTTATAAAATTAAAAAAAAAGATTTTAGTATTTAGCCAACTCTGTTGTTTTAAAAATGTTTAACTGAAACATTATTTTCTATCTACCAAAGAATACCAGGTCACCAAGCTGATGTATGGTTATCCAACAAAGTTTTGTATTATGCATGTGGTGACTGACTTTACAAGTGGAGCCACATTGCTCTAGCTACACAGTGAGACTGATAGGTATATATTACAACACATGAAAAGCTAACCCTCTTTTCTGATAAACAGCAGATTTCAAAAAAGGCTATGATTTAATGATCAATATAATTTGCTTATTACAGACATAGCATTTGAGGTTAGCAATGTTGTATTTTGCTGTGAAGGGAACAAAGTGGCAGTAACATAATTTCTCTGAGCTTCCTAATTTTATAACCCCAACTACAGCGATTAAGTAATTAATGGTTTTTGATAAATATTCTTAATTAAATAGAGAAACTAAACTTATGGTGAAATAGTTTTAATAAGGTTTTTGTACATAATTTTTGTAATAAAACGTGAAAAATAATTTATAAACAACTTACATTTTTTAACATTACAAAATAATGATCACAACTTCATTTCATGCTTTGTTATCACCATTCAAGGACTGGTCTACCAGAAACTTTATAGAATAATGCATATTGTCTTTATTTATCTCAAGATAAATAATATTTTAAATGTTTAAAATAAATATTAAATGATTATATGCCATAATTAAAATATTTTAAATTCGAAACACACTTTACTGACTACTATCCATCTCTTTAAATAATACTCTGCGGCCTACAGATTTGTGGCAGGACTGAATTTATCAAATTCAGTCGTGCCACAAAATAAGAATTCAGTCATTATATAATTTAAAATATGAAGTACGATTGTTTGAACACAGATAAAACTTCTGTTGATAAGAGTAGCTTCTACGTATCGAACGGTATCTGGTGAGGTGCTGCTAGGTATTGCAGAGAATATTTCTTTATACTACATGCTCGTCATTGAAAGGAAGGAGAACTACGATGTGCAAATAAATAATGAAGGTAGAGAGAGAACGTTAGAAAAATAGCAAGTAAAATGGATGTCAATCTAACAAAAGCACTGTGGACAAAGACCCTAATAGCATAAGTCCATGGTTGGATTGTAAGTACAGTATTTTATAACACAATTCCTAATACGTTACTTTAGAACGTATATACTGTACAGATATTGAGTATTGTTATCATCTACCTTAGAGATTATGCACTGATTATGCCCGTCCCGGCCACCCATTTTTGTTGTGTCCATCTTGCTTTTGTGGGTCCTGGATCTCTTACTTCTTACTGTATACTGCCAAGATTTTTGGCAATGTTATCGTCTGGTTGCCTCTTTAAATAGTCTTTCCATTTGATGAGATACTCTTTTAATTTGTTTACTTACTTAAAATATACTATGGTCCTTCCTTGTAATTCCTCTTAAAATCCGCAAACTTTTTACCTCTTCAGTCTAGATTTACAATGATTTTTGGGCAATGTCCAGACCTCACTACTCTATAACAGACTAGGCATAGCCATTACTAAAATAAAATTGTAAAACATCAGTAAAATATCCATTCGCCTCATTCCTTTTGAATATTCTTAAAATTGTACTACGAATCTTTGACATTTTATTTTCTACATAATAGTCGTAAGTATAATTCATATCACCTCATATAAAATTAGAGATTTTCACTTATTCTACAAACAATTATTCAAGACTATCTATCGTCTCTTTAGCTGTTTACCCTAAAAAGTAATTAAATGTGTCGTCTATATTGAGTATTGTATATACTGAAACGAGGTGGAGAACTCAGAACACACAATGGTTGCATGCCCAAAGTAGCAAAGAATGCACAACAATGTAGAAGCAGTTCGAATATAAATAATAGTTTGTGATATAGGTTTGTGATAGTAGCAAGTTAAACAGGAATGAAGTATATCTGAATGAAGACAGTTACGACAAACAAGCAAAAGAAAGAGCAGGATTACACGCCGAGCGGTAAAGACTACCGGTTGCACCTGATGGAGATGTCTGAGCACAACTTTCCGTGGAGAAGAAAAGGAATTTTTAGTTGATAGGTTGTCACGTATAATGTTGGTGGTAACATACTGTTGAGTACGGGCGTTTCAGTGTTTTATTAAGATTCCCGTTTTAAAAAAAGAAAATAAAATAAAGTAAAAATAGTAGATCAGTTATTAATTAGTAACAAACATTAAAGTCTTTTACATTTCAGTTTATTCATGATTACAATTTATTATTCCTCAGGATTACATTATTGTAGTTCCCGAAGCCCAACCAGCTATGTTTTTTTTTATTACCGGTTTATTACTAAGTTGACTGTTACATTGTTTCGATAATTAATTGCCTCCTCTGTTTAAATTAAAGTTTTACTAAACAACAATATATCGACAATATTTTCCAGACACAAGATATCTGCCACACTGACAGACACTTACTCCTGCCAGTTACTTTTCTGGTATTAAGTAAGCGCAAACATTAAAAATAAACGCTTTTTTGTATGTGGAATGTTACTAATAAATCTAGAACAATCAGTACGAACATACAAAAATTAAAAAGCGTTATCTATTCGTCTTCAGAACTAATCAGTTATATTTCATGTACCTTTTCGTCAGAGTTCATGATCAGGTAGTTCTATGACGTATCTATTTCAGAATACGTAGCAATTATTGAGAATAGCGTTTCTCCTTAATGTTGTAATTTCCGGATATGGGCAGGTATAAATTTCATAATTGTCTTACGCTAACGCTAATCAAACGGACGTAATATCATTGATGTCTATTAAACAATTGGCTTTGTTTCTACAATAATGTCCGTGAACAACAGAAACAAGAACTTCTATATAGTAACATAAAAACTGGGACCCGTGCAGTTACCAACGGTCAACCTTATTACTGTGCTTACTTAGCGATAATTATAGATACACGCTGTTTGCACTAATGATGTACTTTACCTATTAGTTTTCAGACAGAAATTAATAGCTTTGAAAGTGTTACCGAACGAGCGAAGCGAGAGCTCAGTTTTTGTTAAACAGTTTGGCTTTTGTCTCTCTATTTAGAGCATGTCTCACGATACTTTTGAACGAATCAACCGATTTCCGTAAAACGCGGCATAAGTGTGAATAATTTTACCCTAAAGTAAAATTTTACCCTAATTTTACCCTGTTGCTTCCGATTTATTCCCAAAAAATATAAGATGGCGGGAGGCAAAAATCTAAAATTGTCAAAAGTCGCAAGAAAAGTACATGTGGGGTATCAAAGTAATGAGAATCTTTAAACAAAATATTAGTTTAGCTACATTTTAGAAAGTATCTAAATTTTGGGTCCCCGGGGAAAAATTTTAATAAAATTGGAAAACGTAATGTGTTGTATCAAATTAAAAAAATGTTATTTAGGACCTGCATGTAGTGTTAATTTTTGGAATATAAAATTTTGAAACGCCAGGGCTCAAAACGTAGGGCAAAAGTTTGTTAAAATCACAAATTCTATGTCAGCTATTAAATGAAAGAAAATCTTAACCAAAATATGAATATAGTTTAAGGTGTCTGAAATTTCAAAATTTATTGACCAAAGTGCATAAAATGGCATACGAAATTTTTTAAATTGTAAAAATCCAGCTGGGATAAAGATAATTTTAACAGAAATACCATGGTTTGGAATTGTTAGCGTCTATTGTATGATTACTTTACAATTGTTACTTTACTGAACAAAAAAAAAAATGTAGGTAATCGGGATTTTCGTAATTTTTCTGTTAATTGAGAAATTACCTAATATCAACATTTATCCAATAATAAATGTACTTCGTTCAAAATAGTAAGCCAGCTGTGCACTTCAGGGAGGATGTTAGTTATACAGGATGTTCACAAATTGTCGTCCAATATTTCGGTAACGTGTTCCTTACATAATTACAAGAAAAAAAGTTCCTGTAAACATAGGTCCAAAAACGTATAGTTTTCCATCTGTCCGCCATTTTGTATTTTTTAAGAAAAATTTTATTTCTCGAGAATGGAGTAACATATTCTAATGAAATAGGTACATGTTACCCCAGTAACATAATCTACAAAATAAAATTTGTTGAAAATTTTACATTCACAAATTTCAAAATGGCGGCTGTTTTAATTTTTAAATCAGTCATATCTCACAAACTATTAGTTTTATGGAATAGTGTTACATTAGATAAAATCTTAAGCATTATTTCGTGAACACAATAATACCTTATCCGTTACAATGCGATATTAAACAAACGAGTTATGATGGAAAATGTCAGTGTGTCTACCATCAAACTGAAAAAATAATTATTGGAAAATAGTTGTTTTTTGTAAATACAAGTAAGAAAATAGTAAAAAACATTTCAATTTATTTGAAAGGAGAAAATGAAAACGTAAAATACAAAATGAATAAAAAAGATTTTAAACTATTTTATTTATCTGCAGATTTTAGTATTAACTAATATGAAAAATTACAATAACGACAGCACGATATAAATAAAGTAGGTGTTCAATGTGTTCCCCATTTACTTCAATGCACCTTTCAGCCCGTTTGACCATCGAAGCTCGAATACGTTGAAAACTTCCCGACAGTTTTAATTTTACAAATTTGCTTATTAATTTATAAAACAGCTGATTGAAGTATTGTTGACTTATGTTCAGTTGGCCTACTATTTTTTAATAATACCTGGACGAGATAACATAATTGATTTCATGGTGTTGAACATTGAGTGTCTCACACTGACATTCCGCAAAATCACGAAGGCTGAGGATGAGAACACAATGGTTCCCGAAACATGTTCCTAATAAGGGAAAACAAATATCTTGAGGTAATTTCAATATAAATATTAAATATATTATATACATCAAGAAACGGACTGTAGCAATAAGTATTTGAAATATATGTATTGTTACGACACAAATAAGCCAACCCAGTACCAGGGATAAAATCTATAATTATAAATGTAAAAATACTTCATATCAAATAAAATAATTCATTTAAATAAAATATAAAAAATATGACTCGACAAACGACGACTTTGACCTAACCCAAGTGATTGACCCAACAACAGGAAACAAATGAAGAAGGGAACCACACAAATAACCAACGAGAATAAGAGAAGAAAGTGATTAACCCAAACAAAAAGGAAACAAGTTCATGGGATTAAACGACCCCAAAATACCCAAAGAAAAGGATGGAAAAACCAAAAGTATTAATCAAATAATGAAAATGAAGAAGGAGGGAGATAGGTAGAAGTGAAAACCAATAATTATTCACAAACGAGTAATAAAGCATAGGAGAAGGAGAAATAAAGCACTCAAGAAGAATAATGGAACCAAACCAATGGTTATCCTGAGAAAGGAAAAAGTAACGGTTACTACCCATTAATAGACAAAATGATCTAGAGAAGAAACACTATTAAAAACGGTTAAGGATTAAGGTGATGAAAAAGCAACCTAAACCACAAATAAAATTGTTATTAATTATTAAGTATTAATTGTTATTAATTAATTGTTATTAGTATTAAGGATATATTGTAATGAAAGAGAAATAAGTATAGGGATCACCCACTAAAAAACACATAGTATAAACAGTGATACAGTGCAATAGTGTATGTGTAAAAACCCCAAAGTGAAGTGATAAGATACGCTAGTTAAATTATAATTAACTGTAGATAATTTAAAAGTGAAGGTGAGATATAAGTGGGAATAGTGTAAGATTTAGAATATAACTATTATAAGGAATAGTGAATAATGAAGAAGATAGACACTTCATAAATCTGTGAAAAACACTAAAGGTTTAAAAGTGGAAAAATAACAGTGAATAAATAGCTGGTGAAAAATAGTATTAAGTATGAATTATAGAATAAGATATGCTGAACACTAGAAAGTGATGATGACATTATTATTTAAGAAAAGATGTTTAATAAAGTTAAGTTTAATTATAGCCGATAGTAATTAAAAAGGGAGGATTCTAGGAAAGAATAAATTGAAGGTGTTGACATGGAGAGAATGTAAAAATTGTTTAAAGATTAAGAAGTCAGAGACAGAACAAAGACACCTATGTTATAAGGGACTGTTATAAATTTAATAAAAGTGATGTTGTTTATCACAACAGAAATAATATGAATTGTAAACAAAAAATTAGCAAATAATAATAAGTTGGAAGGAAGTGATGATATTTCTCACTCAAAACAATAACTCTAATAAATTATAAAGAATTGTTCATGTTGATGTTATGAATAGGATATGGCTGAAAGAAACTTGCAGTCCATAAGCCTAAATTGTTATGTTTTAAATATTAAGATAGAGAAAGCAATATTGACATGTAATCAAAACACCAACAGACTCAAAATACAACACAACCAATAATAATAACAAAGTAAAGCCCATTAGGCTGAAACAAAATGTGATTTAAATGAAATAAGTCAAATACTATGATGGCTACTCAGGCCTAGGAAAGGACATAATTGTCAGAACCAAAAAACCAAAAATTATAACAAATTGACTAAGAATTTAGCGAATCTGAGGTGAAGGAATCACCAAGAATAAATTATAAACCATTTGTAAAACAAAATAGTATAATAAGCATTCTTATACAAAAAGAAATGTAATTAACAAGCATTAACATAATTGTAAAAACATAAAATCTAAAATTACCCAAACTTGTGGGGTATCAAAATAATCTATGAAAGGAAATAAATACTATAGTGACAATATTTAATAACCAGGAAGGAACATGAGATGGAGGAATAACAGCAATCAGAAGATATACGAAGAATTCGAATTTTGATAACAATACATCATCTCAAAATCAACCAATTGGAATCATACAGTTACCATGGAAACGGCAGTTGAAGACAAAATTACCGTTGGAATAAAGAGAGAAGCGAAGCGTCATTAAGCGAATACAGATGCCAATATTTGGAAGAACGTTTTTTCAGTGAAAATAATGCAAAAAATATTTAAAAGTTACTAACCATGATAGCTTAAGAAGCAGACGACCGTTTGTAGCAGCCAATTCAAGACCCAAGGCCAATTAAACGGGAAATTATCAGAAAAGAACATCTAGCCACATTACGAAAAAGACGCTCAATCCATTGAAGCCCCAAAATCCATGAAAACCGAACTTATGCAACCAAATCCTACCCGAGTAAACTAACGAAGACACCGAGACACGCTGAGGTGTTAAGTACAATCAAATGATTTATTTTCCAAAACCCTAATCACTTTAAATATTATTAAAAGGTAAATTTACCTCACTATAGAACCAATATTTCCCTTTCATAGAATATTTAAGCAAAATAACACTTAATAGAAACTTGTTAACGTTGAATATAACCTATTAGTTAAACACGAACTTACAAAACACTTTTACGACACAACAGAACAGATTGTAACAGCACACATTATTATTTATGTACACGTAGAATAAGGTAATATTTTTTATTGTAACCATTGGAGTTCTTTAGCTCATAGTCACAAGAATCCACGATTTGGGAAACCAAAAATATTTGTAATACACTTTAACGTACACAGCAATGCAAGGTTGAACGTTTCCTAGATCGCTTCGCCAAAGCCTTGAGAACAGAGTCGAATGTAAACAGTCGGTGCAAATTTATTATTGTATTATTGTCAATGTGAATGTTTTCAATTATCACCTATTAAAAAATAACTATTACAGGGAGTAACCGTCGTTATCATTTCATAGGGAGTGATATATATAAATTACTTGTGTTTAGTTAAGAATAAATTGTTCGAGCAGCGAACAAGTCGTCATTCACGCAGCAGCAGCGACAATTCAGACGGCTGTGCGAGCGGGAATTATTTGAATGCCCAATACCGCAACGCTGATAACTCGTCAGATAATAATTTTAGTTGTTTTATAAAACGACTTGGCGCCACCCGGGATTAATACACCCCTATAAATAACAAGTAAGGTTACTGCCGTATTATACAGGTGATTACATCAATGCTACGAACATCGCTAGCCACAACATTACTGTAACGACCCCGGTGCGAGGCGAACGCACTAATTATAATTACACATACAAAACTGGTGTACATTTTACAGGTACGATCAGATCTTATCGTTACAGATTGACGACTCCAACGTGAGGCTTAAACGAAGACGAGGATGTCTTCTATTAAATCGTTACAGATTGACGCATACAACGTGAGGCTTAAATTGAGAAGGACGCCCCTTTTTAAATCGTTACTATATATATATATATATATATATATATTATGTGACGAGATTCTCGCATTTAAATTATTGAATTATGTAATAATCTTGTAGTAGTCTTGACGTTCCGTTGAAACACTTCACGTTGTACGTACCTTTCGTGTCGATCTGGTCACGTCTGTATGTCTGTAATGGTTACACTATATGATGTTGTATTGAATAAAATAATTAATAATGTAAAATATAAAAGTTACACTGTTTTAAAGTAGTGTGTTATTATTTAAGATTTATTTGGGCGCCATATAGAATCTAAATGCCAATTGCATAAATTTATTTTAGTAATAAAAAACTAATATGTTTTGTTTTATATATAAACTTTCACAATATGAACTTACTTTCTTTATCACTTTCCCATACGTTTCGAGGTGATGTTCCTCTTCCTCAGTGGGAGTAAATAAATGGTAATTTACTCCCACTGAGGAAGAGGAACATCACCTCGAAACGTATGGGAAAGTGATAAAGAAAGTAAGTTCATATTGTGAAAGTTTATATATATAATAATATTTTATAAAGTGAACGAAGCGGATGAATCAACAAGATAATATAATATGTTTTGGTTGTTTTGAACTATTAATTCTAATATAACTGAAATATGGTTGATTGTGTTGATAATTCACTGGTTGTGTATTAAAAGGTTTAAATATGGTTGGCGCCGCTGAAGTTCGGCGTTGCCAACTTAATCGTTTGAGTGGCTTTAAAAATCCAACTCTCATAAATAAGAAAAAATTAATTTAAGTTTCTGAAATGATACGTTAGACGTTTTTAAATTAACATACAATTCATTTATTGGTTTCGTTAAGGATATTTGCTCAATTTGAACACAACTAAACAATGTTTACCTATTTAACAATTGTCCTGGCTTTCACTTTTAACTCAGCAGTTGGCAAGATTCATTTTAAAATACATTTTATATTTTTCTCTCAGAGGTGAGTTCTTTGGACACACAAGCTAAAACTAAAATGCTACGATTTACGATGATTTACAAGGAATATTCTTTTATAGCAGACACCATTAACATAATATTATTAATAACAAGTGGTCGTTCGCCTTTGCCGAACTTTGAGGTTAATTACGGTTACGTATAATGACCATTTCCAGCATGGAAATCAATTAATTAATAATTAAAAATGTGTTCACAATAGTTATTTGTGGTGATATTATTGTATTGTAATGCAGTATTGTGCCGGTGTTAATCCGGCCGTTTAAAAAGGTTTTAGAAACATTTGGTCTGATTGTAAAATAGAGCCCATGCGGGCGACCTTTGTTCGCCTCGGTTACGGCTGCGCGCGCAACTTGTAGAATAGGGGAGCAGTTTCTCTGTTCCTAACGGCAGAGGACTCCTTGCTTCGCTCCGAGATACATCAGCTTCGCTCTCTCTTCGAACTATTACGACGCAGTTTGTATCCGTCTTCATGCTGTGCTAAAGCGTAATCGACTCCCGGTAAGAATTTTATTATTTTGTCTTTATAAGTAATTATACATGTATGGATAATTAATAACTATATGCAACCGTATAAAATACGTAATTATGTGTGTGCGGCCCGACAAGTTTTATATTAAGAGAAACTCATTATTCACTGATTTACGTAACGCTCAGTATATAGCCTATGCTCTTTTTATTATTTTCTGTAATAGTGTGAGAAGTTTGCAAGGTCACTGTAATGATAAAGGTGTACAACATTAAAATATTAAGGACTAAAACTTAGTGCATAGTCAGGGTATGAACTGTCCATGCATGCAATAGGCTGTCGGGAGCTTATTTAATTAACTGTACAGTAGAGAGTTTCTTTGTGTGAGCTTCCTCAGATGAAGTTTTATTAATGTTAAAACATTCTTAATGCTGTGAGTGCCTTGCAGTTGAATTTTTTTGGTCAAATAACGATTATCACTTACCACGTGGCGCATAACTTGTTGAATTATGTCGAAGCAGGTAGACCTAGTGCTAATCACTTTATATCAAGCCACATTAAATAAGGTCTGTTCATTATTCAAATTTATTTATTCCATGGCTGATTTCTCTGCTCTTTCAGCTGGTTGCAAAAACTTTATTAATAAAAATTGTGCTTTTATTGAGAGTTAGTTGGCGGCCCGTTTGGAGGTTAATTACCTTAACTCGGGTGTACTTTTTTAGTGAACAGTTCTCTAATTTATTTGAATGAACAGGGTTCTTGAACTAAGCCGGATTCCTGGCTTGCTGATGGCCGTACACCTGGCTAAGCCGTGAACCATGAACAAGATCTTGTACGAAGAGGGAGCTGGAGACTGATTCTCAATGTAACACTTGACAGCTGTAGTAGTAATAAAATGGGAACGAGAGGACAAGGTCATCCCCCCTCCCCCTCCCCACAATGTTATCAAAACAAACATACGTCATCAGGTCATCGTCCCCCTTGTAAACAAACACACGTCATCAGGTCATCGTCCCCTTGTAAACAAACATACGTCATCAGGTCATCGTCCCCTTGTAAACAAACATACGTCATCAGGTCATCGTCCCCTTGTAAACAAACATACGTCACCGGGGGGGTCATCATCCCCCCTCCCGCCTGACATCATCGGTTCAACGTAACAACATATACGTCAAGTATCGTGTACGTCATCGCATCATAAACGTAACGTATACGTCATCGCACGGTTGTATTATCTTGAAAATATGATTTAGTCGAGCGCGGTAAAATAACTTCCTATAATATCAGGTATTAAGTGTACCCCCTTCGTAGGTTCAATTCCCTCATTTGACTAAATCATATTTTATTTTTTTTTTATTTTTTTTATTTTTTTTTTTTAAGAAATGATTTAGATTTTCTCATCGGTTTAGTTGAGCAGTAACACCACATCGAGATGGATCGATCATCGTGTTTAACAGCAGCGAAGTTATTAAAAGATTTTTTCGAAAACGAAGGTTTTGATTTTATAGAAGATTCGTGTGATATTGTGTGTAATAATAAATGTGGTTTTGTAACGAAAACATATCATACTATAACACATATTCAGTTTATTCACAAACTTTTACACCCGAAATGTAAAAATGTTCGTTATATACCATACAAATACGAAAACTTTGCCAAATCAAAAGAATCTATTGAAAATTATTCAGAAGCGAAAAAGTGTGTTGCTATAACTGAAGAAATGATGGTGTCTACATTTTATTCTTGGCCAAAACGTGCACCATCAGTTGATAAACTTGTGTCAGCCGGATTTTTTTATACAGGAACCAGTGATGAGGTTATGTGTGTGGAGTGTAAAGTTCTTCTATATGATTGGAACTCTAACGACGATCCGTGGATTGAACATGAAAAAGCGTCACCGAATTGTTTATTAGTTAAATTATACAATAATCAGTTTTAGATAAAAAACAGCGTCATTATTTATAATAAGAATTGGAAAGACGGCCGTAATTACTCAACCATGAAGTAGAGACGGAACTACAAGATGACTAACGATAATTGCGTACTTCACCTTTATCAAGTCACGCGCTCAGAGTTGCAATTGATTACATACGGAAACTGGTTTGAAAATAATGGGTTTTGCTATTTCTCCTTCTTAACAACATTGCACAGCATATCTACACACGGAACGGAAATTAATTATGTTATTTTTGTTATTTCCTTTTCCTGATGACATTGACAGTTTTACTATATAACATGAAACTATTGTTAACTCAATCACAGTTACTTCTAACGAAGAATAAGCTACTTTAACTATGTGTGATAAAACTGAGAAGCGAGTTTTTTATTTAGACGGTACAGCCGCCTGCTTTAAGTCTAGCATCTTATCTAGGCTTAATGAAGAAGGCGTTTGTTATACATCTTCGTCGGATTTAACAGATTTGAGAGAGTCGTTTCCAGCGCTATATACACGTAAGGATGGTGTACAGTTTAATACTATTGCATGGTATAGTATGTATCAAACTCAATTATTTTTGGATGGGAAAATGGGTGCAGAATATACAGTAATGTGTTGTGATAGGTCACCATTGGCATCGTTTGTTTACGGCATCATCAATAAGAAGGATAATAAATTAACTGATAAGGAGCTGGTAGAAATTATTCCTCATTGGATTATAGATTATTTTAAATCGACAAATGCGATGTTTTTAATCGATTCAGATATTAAAGCTGTTAAAGAACGATTAGTAAAAAGGTGTGGGTTTGATGTTCATTTAGCGACGAACGAATATTTCTTATTACAAAATAATTATTTTAGGACTATCGCAGAATTATGTGATATTCCAATTATAGATATAAAGGGGAGAGATTTTTTAGAACTGTACGAATATATCAAATCTTGGATATCAAATAAAATTAAATTTAAAAATACGGTATGATGATATATCTATTTATTCACCTAACAATACAGGTGATACATATAAATCACTGTGTATCTTTCACAGGAAATCAATCTCTAGAAATATTGATATGAATGGTTGTAAATGTAAGAATATATTTGATTGTAAAAACAATTAGAAAAAAGATGATTTTATATGATTATATTAATGTGAGTGTCGTATACACTGATTGTTAAATCTGTTTAATGTAAAATGTGAGGAAAGATATAACTAAAAAATAAAATGTATAATTTCAATATAGTTGTACTTTTTTTCTCCTTCACAACTAGTTACAAGTGAGAGAGGTTGGGTATAAATAAAAATAGAAGTTTTTTTTAATTAATTTTATTTATACATAAATTCAATTATTTAGTGAAACTTTTTAATAATTCCACGAGTTTATAAATTAATCGGTTACTTACACAATTTATTCCAAATAAATTTAAATCATATTTTTCAGTTTGTTCAACAACATTTTTAAATTCGTTATATTTGTACACATAACCATCTTTAAAGAAGTAAAGAAATCCGTCAATGAATCTAAATACGGAATCAATATTTTTTGGAACACCAGGAAAGTCGTCGTATGTATATCCATGTTTTTTAACTGAGAAAGAACATTCATCCAGTTCAATATAATATTCATCATTATAAAATATAAAAGTACGTCCTGTATATGTGTTAACAGCTCCATTTATTTTGGTTGTCGAATCAAAACCAATACTAGTTGTTGAAACAGGAAAATTATTAACTAAACGTAATGATTTTATATAAAACATATAAATATTATTATCAACAAATGTTACAACCTCTCCCGACGGTCTCTGGTACATCGCTGATATATTAGCAAAATTCGGCGGTAGAAACTTTAACCATTTTGTAATATTTTGAGGTTTTCCATAGGATTTTTCTCTAATATTAAACATCCAAAATAGTTTATTCTGCAAAATATATAGATGATTGTTGATTACTAGAAATAAATGGGATCCATTAAATTTGCAAATATCAAATTGTGAATCTGTCTCTGTTTTTTTATGAAGCGGTGGTTTTACAGTTGTAGAAGACGTTGTAGCTTTCGTAGTTGGAGTAACTGATGGAACCGGTGAGGGTGGAGGTAATGATGGTGGTAATCCGTATAAGCGTTGCATACCCTGTACATCATCCTTTCCTAAATCAATATTTTGACCATTATTCAATATGTAGAATGGGAACATAATTGAAGTATTATCGCTCGAATGCCCGAGCCCCAACGCATGACCAATTTCGTGTGTTAAAACGGATAATAAACTAATTTCATCACCAGCTAAATTTGAATCGTTGTTATAATACCATTTTTCTTCAAAATCCAAATGAATTTCAACATGTGCACGGGGGGGGGAGAGGATAGAAGGCATGACCAAGTACTCCTCCTCTACCATCAAAATTTTTATCACAAAATGAAGACGAATTTTTTATACAACGATGGTGAGACCATCGAAACGAGATAAGTATGTCAGGTTTCTGTTGATATCGATAAAATTTTAACGCTGAGTGTTTCTCCCATATATGGAAAGCTTCTGTCGTAAGTTCAATAATATCTTTTATGGGAGATATAAAATCCCAGCTTAATATTCTTTTATTCCACCTCGATGTTGCACGAAATTCTCCTAGATCTTTATTTCCACATCTCGGTTTCTTAATTAGATTTAACGTTTCATTGTTTAATTTACCATCATTCGGTAAACCAAAGTATTCTTGAAATATTGTAAGGTATGAGGATAGAGACGACTCGTTTAACACAGAAAGTTCATCAACATTGTTTATATATCCAAAATTTGAAAGATAATTAGTAATATAGTACAAGTCGGTCTCGTTCTCGGGCCGAACACTGGAAATAGCAATTAAAAGAGGTATTAGAGTTTTAACTAACCACATTCTGATATCTCTATTGAACACATCAGCTTTTTGTCGTTTAATATATAGAAGATATTGCATCATTTTATTTTTTGGAGAGGGGGAAATATATTTGTAAATTTTCGGTTTTAATATTAACTCAATTCTGTTGTTAAAAATAATAATTGAATAAATCATGCTTTGAAATTTTTTTAATTGTATTACATCTGTAATTTGAATCTAAATTATTGTATGAATCATTCAATATATTAAATTCCAAATTTAAATACTCTAAATTTAGATTGAATAATTTTTGATTAAAATTTATAGATCTAGAAAATGAAATGAATACATTTACATTTTCTTTAATGTTATTAACAAAACCATAATCTTTTTCATTTATAAGAGATTTTAGATATTCCATCCATTTGGTATGACCCGCATCATCTTTCATGTTAAACATTTTTTTAAATTTTAATCGCATGATGTATTCAACTAAGGCCAGTGTATGTAGTGAAGTGTGTTTATATTGTTTCGTATGTTTTAGGTTTAGAAGGTGGTATTTGTTACAAAATTGTTTTAATATATTATAATGTGTTGTACAATATTTATATTTTGTGTATTTATAGCACTGCTTCCCTGTAATTAAACAAACCGCATCACAACGATCTGCTTCATCCCACATTTTTTTACCAAACCAGCACCGTTTTTTATTTGTTCCTCTTGAAAACCTATCGAATTTTTTATTTCCATATCTTCTATTTACAGACATCTGAAAAAACCAACCAAACAGGAAGAAAAAAAAATAATAATAAAACAATAGAAATTTACGAAATTAGGTTTTTATTAGTTATAATAATTTTTACAACACATCTTTTGTAATAATTTAATTTCAGTTTTTACTATTATATTTTTATCTTCAATTTTTTCACTTTTTTTTATAATATCTAGCTTAGTTACAGTTACAGCTTCTAATCCGATACTTATACCAATGAAATTCGTTTTTACAATCTACTAATATTGTAATTTAAAACATTGTATATATAATATAATTGTAAATGTATAACATTTATCTTTTGTTAAACAAAATGTAAAATTCAACATATTTCAGTTTTACTACAATATTACACTAGAAATTTTTATTATAGATAGAACATTCGAGCTTATTTACAGTTACAGCTTCTATGCCGTTACTTATACCAACCAAATCATTTTTACAATGTATTAACATTGTAATTTATAACATTGTATATATAATATAATTGTAAATGTATAACATTTATCTTTTGTTAAACAAAATATAACATTCAATATATAAACCTTCGTCATCGATATAAATAGGAGCATGTAACGTGTTTTTTTTTTCAATCGCTTTTATATCTATTTCTAGTATAAACCCAACCGGAGAATCGTTCGAAACATTACGCTGTTCTTAGATACCAGTTTAGACATTTATTTCACTTATGGATAAGAATTTACCTTTTAAAAAACGGATCTTCGTTAGAGAAGACAGCTATAACACCGAGTTAACAAATTCACCAGAAGCGTTACATCATGATTTGGAGAATACAGCTGAACCATCCACTTCAAACGAAACACAACAGATGGGGTATTTGTCATCATCATCATATTCTGATCTAACCGATTCTGTTGATGAAATGGAGGATGAACCCGCTCTGGACATGACGTACAAGAGGAAATCAACCGCTTAAAAAACTTGCAAGCCGAGGATGATTTTATTCAAATTGAAAACGCTTTTAGAGGTAATCTAAAAACTTTTTATTATAAGAACAACAACAAAAATATTAAAGATATTTGTCTATTATTAATTCATATAAAAACAAAATTAGAAAATATTTTAAACACCCTACTTACCGAATTTGGACCTATAAAATTTAATATGGTTGTTGAATGCACTTATATAAAACATGTTATAAATGAAAAACAAGATAGAGCGTTTAAAACTAAAAACACTGAATTATTTCTAGAGTCTGATGTGAG
Source organism: Magicicada septendecula (assembly GCA_034769895.1). NCBI lineage: Eukaryota > Metazoa > Arthropoda > Insecta > Hemiptera > Cicadidae > Magicicada > Magicicada septendecula. The sequence continues at coordinate 900,579,744 of CM068367.1, forward strand.
TAAAATATTAGATAATTCAATAAAAAATATTTGTTATGAAGAACAAACATATGAAAGTCATAAATCTGGATGGGCTCTTCACAATGTAGATGGAATATTGTTACGTATAAATAAATATCGACCTGTGAAAGGTTCGTCATATATTGCTCTTCCAAATTTTTTAATTTCAAGAAATTGTATTATTAATCCAAAAAATTTGAATGATGAAAAATGTTTTAAATGGGCAATACTATGTCGTTATGTAAGTGGTTTACATGTTGAACGTATAAATTATAGATATAATGATTTGGAGACAAAGTTTTATTTTTCTAAAATTTCATTTCCTACACCTATTAAAGAAATTAGAATTTTTGAAAAAAATAATAATGTTTCTATAAACGTTTACGCTATAGATGAGGAACAAAATATTTATCCAATTAAAGTTTGTGATAAAGAAAAAAAACAATCATTTTGATTTGTTATTATTATATGATGGAAATACAGGAAAACAACATTATTGTTATATTAAAAACTTTAATATTTTAGTTAGAAAACAATTAACAAAACATCATGGAAAAATTGAAATTTGTAAACGATGTTTTATGCATTTTTATAATATTTCAAAATTAAAGTCGCATAAAAAATACTGTGGTAAATTTCAACCAACACGTGTAGTAATGCCTGAAGATACTGTTTTAAAATTCAAAAATTATCAATTTAGTTTCCGTATCCCAATTGATATACCTTATGGTGGGTTTACCTGGTGTACAACAGATATTGATATACTTAATATACCGGACGATTCTCCGGTTGGATTTATATTAGAAGTAGATATTGAATATCCTCAGTTTTTACATGATAATCACAGCGATCTTTCTTTTTTTTACCATTAACCATGGTTTAGTAATTAAAAAAAATACATCGTGTTCTTCAATTTTTTCAAAGTCAGTGGTTAAAATCATATATTGATTTAAACACTGAAAAACGTTAAAATGCTAAAAACAAATTTGAAATTGAATTTTTTAAATTATTAAATAATTCTGTTTTTGGAAAGTGCATGGAAAATTTAAGAAAACGATCAAATCTCGAACTTGTAAGCAATGTAAAAAGATTACAAAAACTTATTGCACAACCTGTTTTTAAGGATAGAATTATTTATGATAAAACACTATGTGCTGTATTATTAAATAATAAATCGATTTGTTTTAATAAACCGATCTATGTCGGATTTACTGTACTAGAATTGAGTAAGACATTGATGTATTCATTTCATTATGATGTAATGAAACGAAAATATCAAAACAATATTGCTCTTTTATACACAGATACTGATAGTTTATTTTATGAAATTAAAACGAATGATTTTTATCATGATATGCTTAGTGAGGAATTAATAGATTATTTCGATACATCTGATTATCCAAAAGATCATTTTTGCTATTCATTAAAAAATAAAAAAGTTTTAGGTAAATTTAAAGATGAATGTAGCGGTCTTCCAATAATAGAATTCGTTGGATTAAGACCGAAATTGTATTCGTTCAGAATAAAAAAAGAAAAAAAGAATATTATAAAGAAAGCGAAAGGTATTAAGAAAAACATAATTGAAAAAAACATAAAATTTGAAGATTATAAATTATCTTTATTTTTACCAGGTAATAGTGGAAATATGTATAGATTAATGCGACTTTTTCAATCAAAAAAACACGAAATAAAGACGATTTCATGTAACAATCTTGCATTAAACAATGCTGACGATAAACGTGTGATTTGTAATGATAAAATAAATACTCTACCCTATGGTCATTACAAGCTATTAGAAAGTAATGAAATCAAATTGTAATAAAAAAATGTAAATGTAAACAATATTTTTCAATAAAGAATTTATTTATGTATAGTGGCACATATATTCTATGTTCTCACCTATTTACCTTTTTAACAAAAAATATCATACTTTGCATTTACAGGATAATTAAATGAAACAAGAAATAGATATTAAGAATTTTTTATTGATTTAAAAAAAATGGTACATATATTTTACACCAATGATTTTCTTACAGTTCCACTTAACGGCGTATATTCAAGTACTGTATCATAGATAATTAAACAATTAATCGTTGTTTTGTCGGGGATATCCTCCGTTGTTTCTATTTCCAGGCGAACATCTACTGAACCTGTTTTTAAATTTTCACTCTGTTTTGAACAATCTATAACATATAAAGGAGCTTTGGCTAAAAACGATGTTACATCCATGATAGGCTCGTTGTTACTTCCATAATAATAGGAAGACTGAAAACGTGTGTAAAGCATATGTAGAAGTACAGCATCACCATTTATATTATCGTATGGATAATATTCTGAATTCAGATATAATTTTATATTTCTCATCGAGCAAAAATCAAAATTTGATAAACTTGAATACTTATTATTTTTTCTATTTGTTTGAAAAGCGACTATAACATATCGTGGTTTCTCCAGCTGAGCAGTAGATTTAATCGTCCAAATAAGTTGCTTTGTTTTTGGTGCCGAAGGGTACTCATTAAGTTCCCATCTACGAAATGGAATTGGTATAGGAATATCGTTTCTAACAAATTCTAGTAGATCCAACCTTTTTTTATCACTCACATGAATATAAGGAATTTTCAAAGAAATATGTGTTAATGTTAATTTATAGTCTTTCGTGGTACTAGCTGTCATGTATATTGCATTATCATTGGTCGATGAGCGAATAAGCACCAATTCCTGCTTTACATTCAAAATAATTTTTTTATAATCTTCCATAAATCCAAGCATCATTTTCAATGGTACACAACATGAAAAATCTTTATTTACAGTGAGATTATCTAGTAAATTTTCATTACAACCCGCAGTAGTGAGAATATTCTTTTCTTGCGGTTTAAAAGTTAGTAGGTTCTTCATTATCGATGTTAGTCCAACATTTTTAACACGATCCACTTCAGTTCCACATATTTCGTATCGAATTTCATCAAATAAATGTCCTACTCCATTTGAAACCATTTGAATCGTATTATCAGCCGCATTATTAGCCCCAACCAATTCGCCTTTAATATACAGAAAGCTTTCACTCGGTAATGTATAAATATCTTGCTGATGAATTGGAATACGAATTTCATCATTGTTATTAAACGTTGTAGAGGCGTAGGGTGTATGTGTATGAAAATCATATCTAATTATAGTATCATCTTCATATACTGATTTATTTAATACATTTAAGATACTTCCGCTCATTTTCTTTTTGGATATTCTCTTATTACTGTTAATCCTAGAGATTGTAAAAAATGTTTATTCAACGATGTTAACCGTTTAGTGTTTGTATCTTTACTAACGTTGATTGAGGTGTTAATACCTGTTTTATCGGCTCCATATGAAAAAAGTAAACCCATTATTGTTTTCTCAAATGCAATCGTAACGTTATTGCTTCGTCTCTGAAATTAATTAACTCTCCGTTTTGATCTTCTAACCTTATACTAATATTTCGAATCTTAAATGTGTTTACTGGTAAATATATCACGTTTTTTGGAATTTCTATAATTTTAAACCCTGGTGCTACAGCTGGATAAAATTCGTGTAATACGTGACTTTCGAATCCGTTAATATATGATCCACAAACAATACTGCATACGACTCTGATGCTGTCAACACTAATAATAGATACTTGTGATGTAGAACTGTGCAATATATTCGGTTTTAATTTGATTTTTTGAAATCCTAATACCGATGCTAGTGAATCAGGTTTTTCAAAATTAATCCAAACATTTGAAAAAATTTCACTTTTTAGAGTATTATTATTAGCTTTAATAGATATTTTAACATTATTTTTCTTTTCTTTTTCAAGGTAATCGCTTATATATCTGTTAATATCTTCAATTTCATAGGAACCTGTAGATAATTTAATTTCTTCATCATCACCATAATACAATACGTTATTAACATTCTCTTCTATATTTGGAATTGAATTATACGTCATTAGATCTATTAAAGCAATTTCCCACTTGTATTTTCCATCGAGTTCGAGCGGCGGAAAAATATCACAGCTCAAAGCAGAACTTCTACCACTTAAACAGAACATTGCAGAGGAACATCAAACACAGATGTCCGCAAATAACTGTGTTCATATTCTGTCTACACTCATAATTATAAACAATATTAAGCGGTTGTTGTGAGGATGTATTAAAATATTCAACTAACTCTAAGGGTGGTCCAAGATTACCATAGCTATCGAAATAACATATATTTTTCCCATTTTTTCAATAGCAAACCCAATGTGTTCCGTTACCAAAAATACTATCTAAATTAACAACTCCTGTCTCGCTATACCAAATTCTGTTTGGTAAAGTATCACGCATAAATACCCCTCTAAAATTTGGGATTTTTAAAAGATTAGCGTATTTTAATAATTCACCAGCTGACAGTGGATGGATAGGAATTTTTTTAATTATTTCCATTAACGTTTTTTGTTTTTCCTTCTTTTTTCAATTTTTTTTTTTTAATACCTTCCCCCGTTTGTTTATAAGGTTTTAAGTATAATCCCTTTCCTTGTTTAATACATTTTAAGAGAGATGATTTTATTTTAGAGGAAACGGATTTTTTCTTCCTTTATTCTTTTTTCTCATTCCACCCCCAAATTTACTTTTTGCTTTCATTATGTTTGTTACAGTCCAAGCCGCTGCTTTTTCCCCGAACGAAGAATCGCTTGCTTTTACACGTTCCCAAGCTCTCTCCGCTAATCGACGATCGGCTACTGCACGATTTGTACTATCCGAATACTTCGAATATGCGATATCGTGTTCTTTACAAGCTTGATCAAGTTTATTAACACCAGGGTCACCCCTTTTTAACCGTTTTGATAGTTTTGTACCGGGACCGCAATATTGATAACCTGGTATATGTAGCTCTACTGGTAATAAATCGATTGATTTATTTATAACGGTTCCGGCTATATCACTTAGTAAACCACTACCTTCTATCTTCTTTGAATACACACGCATTTATGATGTTGTAACGTTAAATACACATTCTTTTATATTATTCTCCAATATATATATAATCACGTTCTTTTTACAGAAAATTAATTTGTAGTATATCTCCATTTTTCGTAAAGCGGAAACAAATCTTGTGATATTAACATTTTCTTAAATTCATCAATATTTTTAACCTGCTCATCTTTAGTTAGTTCAATATATATTCTGTACAAAATTGATAGAATTTTTTCATCAATTGAACCTAATATGTCGATAAGATAACGTACACTTACAGCGTCATTTTCATTATCCGGTCTACCTATATTAATTAATCTTTCATTGTTAAAATCCAACCCTTTTTCAGTTTTTTTATAACGAATTTTTCTGGTAAATTCATTTTCTAAATCTTCCTTATAAGTATCCATCACGTGAATTAATGTCTCCTTGTTCACAGCATCGGTTGCGTTTAGAGGTTTACCTATATTAGTTAATTTTAAGTTTTTAAAATCTAATCCATATTTATTTTTTGCATAATGGATTTTATCATTACAATAACTTTCTAAATCGTGTTTATATTCGTTCATCGTTTTGATCATAGTTCTTTTATTTACACAGTCGTTACTATTTATTGGATCATTAATGTTAATTAATCTCGTTTGTTGAAAATCACACTCACCATTTTCAAAAATTGGTAATTTATTATCAACATACGTTTTATTAGCAACATGCGACTGTTCCTCAGGTATTTTTATTCCTCGTATAAAGTTATCATTAGCGTTAAACCCGTCTTTGTCTAATATAAGAGTATTTTCTTTCATATATTTTAAATTTACAGCATCCTGTTCGCTGATAGGTTGTCCTGTTTCTGTCAATCGGTATCCATTAAACGATAAACTATTTTCTGAATTAATAATTAATCGTTTATCTAAGTGTGATTTATTTACCGCATCTAGAGGTGATTTCGGGTCACTAACGTTACAAAGTCTTTTGTTGTGAATATTGTAATTTCCGTCTTCTGTAAGACTAAAACCTTCTCCTGGAGGACCGCGAATAACTTTTAGTTTTGAGGAGGTGCTGTGATGTCCGAATTTATCAACACTCATTTTCCAAATGTATATCTAACCATTGATGCACTCTCATTTATTATACCAGCTTCGTGTAGTTCCTCAATAATAGATAATATTTCATTATCGTGACCTGTATGACCTGCATTTTGTGATGCTATCAACAATCGTAATCTATCGCAAAGTTCGTTTACATTGTCCCAATAAATATAGTTTGGTTTAGTATTAGTTACTTTCATCATTCCACGACCGTCCATATGGTCCCACCAGTATTGTTGTAATTTAAATGATTTAAGGGCTGGTTTAATTATTTTATTATATTTTGCACTCTTACTACTTTTTATTCGTCCCGACGGTAAATGAATATGAGCTTTAGTTGTTTTTAGTATATCCGCATATGATTGTAAATCCTCTTGTGTATAAGTATAACTATCCGGGTTCTTCATAAAAAGAAGTTCGTATAACCCCGGCGTTCCTCCGTATGTGTTATTATTAATTACAATATCATCATCGTCAAACGTGATGGGTTCTTTTCCAACCATTAATATTTCATTATCGTTATAATATGGTCCAAAGACATGATCGATTTCATGTTTTACATCGTTAAAAAATGTCTGCATATAACGTCGTACGAGATTTCCTTTAAAAAGGTTATCAATATAATCAACTCGTATTCGTTCATCTGATGTTGACAACGCTTCTTGTACTGATGGTGGAGATTCATAAACAGTTTCCTCGTTCACTATCGGTATTTCCTCGGTGGACATAACAGAATCGTTATTAGGTTCTTCTATTACGGGTCGTTTTATTTTTTCACTTTCATGTAGTACCGAATCTTCATGCGCTCTTTTATTTTTCATTCGTTGTTCTATATCATCCATTTCTATATCTTGACTATCATTTATCTTTTTCTCTATTGCCTTTGGTTTTTTCTCCTTCTCTATTAACAGTTTTAAAGGTTCTGTAATGGGTTTCAGTGATTTTTCCATCTGTTGTTCTACATTCATAATATCCTGTGTTAAAGCATAATGTTTTTGACGTATATTTTTCTTTATCTTGCTAATTTCTTTAACAAGATTTTCACGTTCATTCACCTTCGACGCCATTCTGAGTAATAACTAAATGCTTGTTGAAATATTATTAATATAGATATCAAAACCAATACGATAACGTCCACAATTTAAATCATCTTCTTTGTTTATAACAAGAAAACCTTTTTTGCTCGAATTCCATGCTTTACAACATATTTCTTTAAACTTATCAAAATCCATGTCTGTATTAACATGATCGCTATAAATATGTTTTAGATTAAGCTCATCTTGAGAAAATACGATTATTACATTGGTGTTATCACGAACTAGTTGTTTTGGAACTTTACTATAAGTTTGACATAAATAAAAAACATCTATATTATTGTGTCTGCCCATTGTAAAATAATTTGTGATATTATTCTGACGTTCACACGCAATATCATCAAATATCATAACTGAATTCTGTTTAACATCGTTGGGATGGGTAACTTGCTCGTTTTCAGTAAACGTATAGTATCCAATCAGTGGAATTTCAGATAACACTTTTTCTAGAAACACGTATTTTGGTTGATATAATGATTTTGAAAACACATAAACATTTTCAAAATATAATCCATTAATATCAAATAATAGGTTAAACATTAAATTTGTTTTACCCGACGACGACGGTCCTGATATTATACATCTAATATTATCAGGTAATAAATCACCATGTTTTTTATTTTCCATTACTTTATCGTTACAAACTATTTTATCGAAGTTACGAATTCGCAACCTTTTCCTCTGACGCACAAACTCCATTAATAAAGATTTCAATTTTTTGTTAAGCTTTATATTACAGTACTTTTATCAACCCAGCTATCATAAGATTTGTCATAACCTTTCCATCGTACAAGTAATTTATCTCCTTTACGTCTCAATACTTTTTCAATCAAATATACATCTCCAAATTTTGTTTTACTAATTTCCTGTTCATAGAAACCACCGGATAAAATATTACCTTTATCCTCTTTCAATATATATGTTTTTGGGTTAGTGGGTTTAATTTTGTAAACAGTAAAAAGTTCGTTAGTCCAATTAGGTAAGTATCCCTTAGTGAACGTTTTCTTGTATTTACTGATTCTTACTCTATCACCAACTTTAAATTTTAAAGGTTTTAACTTTCGATTTTGTATTAACTTTGAATGTATCTTGTTTAATATGATTTTTTCATTACTCATGTTTACGTTAATTGGTTTCATTCCAATAGTTCTATGAGGTGTATTATTATATAATTTAATCAAATCCGGTAATATATTCACCCATACATAACTCCCCAATTCTGTCATTTTTCTCCACATTAAATTTTTTAATGTACGATTAAAACGTTCAACAATCGACGCTTTCTTTTCCGAAAAAGTTGAATAATGATTTATATTGTAATTCTGTAGTAACTTTTTCACTGATGAATTAAACCATTCTTTACCTTGATCCGTTTGAAAATGTTTCATTTTATTAGATTTCAATATTGGTGTAAGAGCTTTTACAATTTCAGATGCTGTTTTTGTTTTCAGAGGAATGGCGAACGCGAGTTTTGAAAAACAATTAATCATAGTTAGTATATATTTAAAACCCTTATTCAACTTTGCAAACGGAATCATTTCTACAAGGTCGGCTTGGTATAAATCGTTAATACCTTTCAACTCAACATAACGAGTTTTAAAATTTCTACGAGCCGGCTTATGTAATTCATAAGCGATATGTTTTCTTATATCTGTCATCCTCTAATGCATATAATGAAATAAAAGAAAAAAGAAAAAATAAGGTATATTAAAGGAAAAACAACACCTGACTCATCTGAAATATTGTATTTTAAATCAATATACAAAAAATACAATGTTACATTGCTTTAATTATAGCACATATCTCATCAGAATAAGGATTTGTTACAATCACATCGTAGCAGTTCTTCAGTTTATCCTTCAATCTCTCCAAACTGATAGCACATGGTGAAATAATTCTAATTGTTGAATGAATGCTGCTGGTTATTATTTGAGCATCATAAAATTCTACTGCAAGCATGAAACAAAGATCTGTATAAGTTAGTTGCTCACTAAATGATGGTTCATAATGTAAACACCAATCACGACTGCTAAAATCCATTGTAAATATATAGTTAAGACTGGTGTTATCCTGACAAAGCTTGTAGACAAACTGACTAATGAAAAAATATTGTTGTTGAAAATAAGCTTTTTTAATCGATTAGAATTTCTTAACTTAAGTGGGAGGACTAATTAGTAATTGACGTGAATATCCTACTAATCTTTCGCGTAATTGTCGACGAGTAAAGTTTACATCTACACGCATAAAAATAATTGTCCTTTCAATGTTATTTGTTAGAATAATGTCGACATCAGGAAATCTGGTTATCACTATTTTACAGATTTCCTCAAAACAATAATAACCATTTAAATAAGATAGACACCATTGAGTTGCGGGGGTATTATCATCACAACTGATTGAATTCATTCTGATTTTTTTTTAATAGAGTAAAAAACTAATGATACTAAATGAATAGAATACCTACAAGGCCGGAATAAGGATTAAGCGGTGCATAGTAGTCAACACTTTCATGAGTCTCTGGCTCTTCATAAAAATCACATCGGTTGGTGTGAATACATTCGGTATCCAACAAACGATTAGTTGTTCTCCAAACGGATAGATTAGCCTCTTCTAGTTGAGCACAGCGAGTACACTGAGAAAGATGTAACTGCCACAATTCATACTCCTTATCTTTGTTTTTATTGTTGTTGAGAGTAGACTGTAAACGCCAATTTGACTCGTTTTCTTCAAAAGATCGTTTAACACCAGCACTATAACAATATAAACAATAATACTCTTCTATTTTACGTTTATGAAATCGACCGAGCCGACAATAACATAAATTGAAATGAAGAACACCGGATATCTGTGTTTCATATAAATTATTCACTATATTTTTATTTCTATGACTTAAACGTTTTTTGTGTTCGAAAAAGTAACGATCCGCACACATTGTTACGATAGAACGAATATATATATAGAATCATCGTACTTAAATAGTGAATATTCTCGAGGTAAGTCGTGTGGGAAAAGCGGATGTTACTAGGAAAAATATAATATCTAATCGATAACACGTGCATTCAAGGTAATCATGTAACTTTCCAAGTATGCGGAAAGTGGTTTCAAGGTAAATCACTATGATGAAACGGTATATGTTGCAACAACTATGCAAGAAATGAAATCATGCTACGATCACGTGGACAACGCGTGCGATGACGTATACGTTATTCGACGTATACGTTACGTTTATGATGCGATGACGTACACGATACTTGACGTATATGTTGTTACGTTGAACCGATGATGTCAGGCGGGAGGGGGGATGATGACCCCCCCGGTGACGTATGTTTGTTTACAAGGGGACGATGACCTGATGACGTATGTTTGTTTACAAGGGGACGATGACCTGATGACGTATGTTTGTTTACAAGGGGACGATGACCTGATGACGTGTGTTTGTTTACAAGGGGGACGATGACCTGATGACGTATGTTTGTTTTGATAACATTGTGGGGAGGGGGAGGGGGGATGACCTTGTCCTCTCGTTCCCATTTTATTACTACTAGCTGTGATAAGGTGATATGCACTCTATTATTTTCTTATCAAATATCATTGCATCCATGGGCCCACGTGTGCAGACACTCTGCTAGATTGGGAAGCCGCTGTTCATGACTCAGAACTTTACTAGTTAAATTCAAGTACACCTTTTTTTTATAATTGGATTACATAACGTTAAGTGCACTGCCTGTAAGTGGGTGATGCACTGGGGGAGCGTGCCAGAGATATTTTCACACTTGTACATTGTACAGTTTGCTCATCTTGTCATGTTAGTTTTACAAAATGTATTAAACAGGTTCGTATCTCTGTTCCGGCAGGAACAGAGATGAATATATTTTAACTTCTCTATGGGCTCACATTTAAGGGCTGGGGGTTTTCCTGGGGTTTTTTTTTGACGTTTTCTGGGGTCTAAAAAGGGGACTTAGTTTTCTCTGACTCATGCTGGTGCAACATCAGTCAGGTTGGAGGCAGGTCAAATTTTGTCAACTGCATGCTGGCGCGCTGCCACAGATGCTAGAGCACCACCACATGATTGTATTTTTTCATTTTTTATTATATGTATATAGCCACTCGGGGTTAATGGAAATAAGTTGCTATTTTTCTGGAAATATATTAGTTGATTTTGCTCCTTGCACAAGGGCTAGACTGATTGTTTTTCTTAACTGGCAAACACATATTGATTGACTTTCACTGGTAGTATCTGCTGTTTAACTTTCTGTAACTATAAAACATGTACTCATTATTTTTGGTAAAACATATATTGTCAAAATTTTCTGAAATTGTAAAGCCCCGAGTGATTAATTTCTGATTGTTAAAGTACATAAGGATTTTGATTCCTTCGGAATTTGTGAAGTAAAATAACCGTTTAGAATTCTATAATCACTGTGTGAAATCAGATGATGTAGTTCTGTCAATTTTTATTTAATACTGTGAAAGGAACTTAAGGTTCATACACTCATGATGGGTTATTGATCAGTGGAATGCTATGCAAATGGGCGGTCCGGTTTTATTTATGAGTTATGAGTTTCCTCATCCTTTTCTGGGGTTTTGGCCTTTATGCAATTCTGCAAAAACGGGGCGTTGAGGGGTGAATATGTTATTACAGCTGGTTCTGAGTATTGGGGTTACACTGCCTGCTAGGCTGGTGCATTCAAGGGGCATTGGTGCTAGAATTAATGTAATAGTGAGTTTGTGTATCTTATGTTCTGTGTGTGTTGTTATGTTTGTCCGTGTCTAGCTAGCCACGAGATGGGAGAGAATTTTATAATTGTATATACATGTAGTCACTGAGTTTATATACACTTGTTGTGCTTATATTTATATACACTTGTTATGCTTTATATTTATACACACTTGTTATTATGCACACATGCTGTTCTAATTTAATACTGTTAAATCTGGGCATAAAATAAAATTGTTATTGGTCTATTACAGCTGAGTTTCATTGCAAGTCCCGTCATACTGGACCCGGCACAATTTTTGCTTCTCTAGGCTCCAGCCTAGTCCTAATTAACTTGTGACTTCTCTTTCAAAAAAAAAAAAAAAGTTAAAACTAAAGAAGTTGTTTTATGTTCGAAAAAAAAAACAAAAAAGGAAAGAGGGGTTACAGTACATAGGTGTATACAAGTGAATGTAGTTCGAACAATAATACAATAATAATATAATTATTCAATTATTTTTCACTCTACTCCCTTGTTAATAATCCTTACTTATTATTTGCACTTCACTGGTCTCACTTAATTGCCCATGAAACTTTCTCACTGTTCACTAATAACGCCTAATACTCATTCGATGTGCCGATTTGGTTTACTCGCACACCTAACCTCGTTACGTCCTGGTTCGCACTGTTGATATAAATGATACTGTTATTTGATTACTTAACTCGCTTCCGTATTTAATTAAACTGTATATTGTTTACTATTAGCTTTAAGTAAACCTCACTACTTCTTCTGCTGATAATTATTTTTAGGTTATAATTTTGATATTGAGCGGCGTGGATTTTGCTTCTGAATTGTCCGAAAGAAATTGAAAAACTGATGCCGGCGCTCTGTGCGTCGTCTTTATATAGTCCTCGCGGTTTGCCGGCGGCCATGTTGCTTCTGTTCTGTAACTATTAATTTGATTGGTGGAAAATTACGTCATGATTCGGTCATGATTACGTCACTTTCGTTTGAGTGATGAGTCTGGCGTCACTTTTTGTGTTGTTAGTTTTACTTGACAGATTCGGCATTCACCGAATTTTATACAAAGTGTTGATAATTAACTTAAGTTTCTCCTTTATTCTAATTACAAAGTTTATTATTTTATTAGCATCGTATTGTTTGCTTCCTGCTGGTTAATTTAAGTCTAATAGTGGCCAGTTTTATTATATTCTTAATTAATAAAACAAATCTTAATGATTGCCTATGCTAATGCATAGTTTTACAATGAGTGGTTTTTGTTACAATCTGTAGTTTATTTTCTTGTGTATAGTATAGTATTTAATTAATAATTACTTTTAAGAATTCAATAAAATTATAATCCCTAATTTAATAAAAAATTTTAAACTGCTGTCCTCAGCTTAACATTAGTGATTCTGATAACTAATTTGGCTTATTACAATTCAATGGCGTTACTATTCTACTTTTAATCAATTTATGTAAAAACTATTACATGTTATTAACTTTTATTTCCAGTTTGGTGATAGGACACCCTTTATATTTTACAATTAATTAAATTTACTACATCCAGTATAGTCATGACTCTCTAGTTCACATGTCTGTCTATTTGATAATACTTTCTTATGAGTTTACAATCATTTTAAGATGAATTATATCTTACTCTATGTACATTAGTTCCTTCTTTATATATGGTATATTGATTGTCATTAGTTTTATGACTTATTATGTCCTTTTTCTTTTCTCTAGTATAGGTATTTTGCTGTATGGCATTGATTTCTGTCTAATCATATTATTTTCAACTCAAATACAATAATTTTGGTTGGTATTTGACTCTTAGTCATTATTCAGTTCTATTATCATTCTTTTATTTACAATGTGAGCTACTTTACTTCCTCTTTTGTTACTTTATTATTAATTAATAAACAAAATTAAACTTTTTGAAAATTTTATTTGCCTCCAGAAACGGTTAAGACTATAAAATAGGTTAATTACCTTCTGTCAACGTTTCTCAGAATCCTATACGGAATTACTCGAGTTTCGACACCAATGGTGTCATCATCAGATCCAATATGATTAAGGTTAAAACATTAATCGATGTATATTCATCTCGTCAAATATTAAAAAACTACACATACATTGCACAAAAATAAATAAATAACACATATTAAAACGAAATAACAACAAAATAAAAACGACATGCGGCCGTAACGAACCTGCACAGGAACGCTCCCACGGTAAAGCTAATCAATACCGGCTTGACCTTCGTTCAATTTTATCGATCTGATATAACCGATTTCTCGTTCTATATGACCGATTCTATTAAACAAAATATTATTTGTATGTATTGCTTTTTCGTTTAGGACATGATTGTAATCCTCCTTTATACCTTTATATATCTCAAACCGTTCGAGGGTGTCTAGCCTTAGTGACATTTTACATTTATCCCACATATCATATATATATATATATATATATATATATATATATATATATATATATATATTGTACTGTGATTTTTTTTATGAGTATGGTAATTATGTAATAGTACAATATAATTAAGAAATGTACCTACTGTTATTATGTTTCTTTATTTGCCAGTACACGTAAAGAAACTCTTTCTCTCAGGGTTAATGATTATTAAGTTATTTTATCGTATTTACGATTGTATCATTATTTTCTTTTCTTTAAACCAACCCAGATTCAGTTAATAGGTAGTATTTTGATAATTAACCATGTAAAAATAAATAACATACTAATGTAACTTAACCGTCTCTGAAATCTTCCAGCTGCCACGGGTTCACTTCTGGTTGTTGTTTACCTTTTTTCAACAGCAATATTAAGCTTGGTAATCTGTTTCTTCACACAAATCTCTTATTGCTCTCACCGCTGAATGCCGCTCTCCAGGACTACTGCAACACAGATGTGTTCTCGGAACACTTTATTATCCTTTATGGCCACTTAAACTCTTCTCCAGTCCAAGATGTTCCTCTTCTGTCGTCGTTCTATCAAGGATATTTTTATATGTCTCGTATTATTATTTATTTATTAAATATTATAATCAAACTCTGATATCACGATTCAAAATCCTTTACTTTATTTTCTTTTCCATGTTATATTAACTTTATGATGTACAACTGTTATTTAATATAACTTAAGGTTCTTCATGTAGTTACTATTAGATATTTAATTTTAGACTAATAACGTTTCTTTTATCAGATATAATTGAAGACTAATAATGTTACTTGTATTAAATATAATTGAAGACTAATACATTTCCTTCATCACCATACAAAAAAATCTTAACAATTTAACAATTTGCCACTATGATAATTCCCTAATTTATTTACATCTGTTTATCATATAACTATTAAAACTTTAATATTTATACTAAATTTACCTCAAGATGTTTTTTCTATTTGGAACATGTTTCGAGAGTTCCTGTTCTCTCATCTTCAGCCTTCGCCATCTTGTTTCTGGTGAAGTATTTGTGTGTTGGCTGCTGGATGTTATTAAGGTTGTTTGTTGGTCATGTTCCAAATAGAAAAAACATCTTGAGGTAAATTTAGTATAAATATTAAAGTATTATATACATCAAGAAACGTACTGTAGCAGAAAGTGATTGAAACTATTAAAACATATATCATTTTTCTATTTCTTATTAAACATCTTTATTTTACCTCTAATATTCGTAATTCTTTTGGTTATTTATTAAATTATAATTTTATTACTCTTTACTCTTCTTATAACATTCATTTCAATTTCATATATTATTTTCTGAACATATAACTAAATATGGTTTTATATCATATGGGAATCGACCTCTATGTTGACTGAGTAAGTCGATATTCCCGATGTTTTTTTGTTTACATTCAATACAAAATCTGCATCCTTTCTCGTTTAAAATTTATTATCTCCCTATTATGTACTGTGTGCATTTTAACAGCAGTACATAATACCTTCCCTTATTTCATAATTTCAGATACAAATTTAGATGAAATTTTGAAATAACCAACATAGTCTAATCTAAACATTTACACATCTGATTAATTAGGTATTTGTACCTCACAAAATTCTTTTAACAAATTAGTTTTTTCTCTTATTAACATAACAAGTATGGTTCATCACTATCACGAAGCACCGTATCTTACACACTCATGTATGGCTTAAAATAACATTAATCAAACCAACTGGCTTTACATCAAAATTAATAAGTATAAAATAACAATTGTGCCTAGTTTAATGGCTAAAAAACTCAAAAACATGAATACAAACATTATCTTTTCTTTTAAATCTCACCTTCCGAATCCTGGTCATAAATTTCATGTGTTCTTAATTTCAGAATTATTTTTCTGTTAATTATTTTTACTATAATATGAGTATCAGCTTTAGTGATGTGATATAACTTTGTAAACCTAATAAAAATGTCCGTGATAATCAGTATATATTTAATACGTCTCCTACCACTAGTTGGGAATGGTCCACAAATGTCAACAAAACTTGCTCTAACGCTCTCAATGCTTGATTATTTATCCACCTTCCCTCATATCTGACATTGGCTAACTTGACTTTTTGACAAATATCACATAGTAACTTAGCACATTAAAATTGATGTCGATTCTTCATACACTTTGGGTTATTCTATCATTTATTTGGTTACCTTTAATTATATTCCTGTTTTCATGTTGGATCACTTAATTTCTTCTCACTTTTCACACCTCGAGTCATGTTGTCATATTTATTTTTTATTTCTTTACCACGTTGTTTGTATCATCCCTAAAATACCATAGTTCCCTAACATTAAATACTACACATGGGTTCGGACTCGGAGGGGCACTCTTGGCTTCCATTACTCCGCCGTTTTCCCTAAATATATCATCTGAGATCAGAGGAACTTCATCTCTGTCCAGGAAAAATTAAAAGTTGCACTATCACAACACAATACATATAATTATTACCTATAAGGTAGCTCCTTCGCTACAAACTTATATTCAAGGGATTGTTACATGATTTCTTTGAGGTCTCTTCACATTTTATTCCATTACTGTTTCACTTCTGGTGTTTTATCACTTCAATTAATATTCTATCATTCACAGGTAACTGGTTAACATTATTCGACTTACATGTTGGATTATTTCCATCTTGGTGCTGTCAATCATTGATATTTTAGATTCCATCTTCATCTTCATTTTTATTTATTTATCACCTTTAATTATGCAGTTAAGTACTGAATTTCATCATTATCGTAAGTTGTATTTGTCTATTCTTTCTTCATCTAACTCATTTCTACCCTTCTTAAATAGTAACTAGTCTTAATTGTTCTTATCATGGTTATTATACTGATTAAAATGGTTATTCAAATAATTATTATGGTTATTAACTGTCTTTCTCTTCTTAATTGATTCAAAATAATTTCTCTTAACTATCCGGTAAGATGTTCTTACTTATTTTAGAATTTGGTAGGTTTTTTATTTATCTTAATTCATAAAATAATTTTTTTTATTTGTAATAACCTTCATATTATGTCGTTTGTATTAACAAGTAATCCAATCTTTGTTCCATTGGTTTGCTTTGGTCCATACCCAGAAAATCAGTCCCTTCATTCCATATTTCTCATATTTAGTTCATCCGTTGTCAAATACTTCATTTACTACCCTTGTTGTTCGTATTACTACAGTGTCCATAATGATTTCTGTTTTTATTAAATATCTCCCTGTCACCCGGTACGCCCATTCTTTTAATACTATATGTTCATCTCAACCTATACCTACATCAATCACTTTCCCATTTATTTTATTGAACAGGTATTTTAATGGTATTTGAATTATTGATGACAGTATTGACAGTTTGCTACACACTTCTACTTCTGTGATATTTAATTTACCTATAGACTTTTGGACGTTTTTTCTCACGATTTTATTGTAATTCCCTTTGAAAGTTTATATTGAGTTCCTTTTATTATCTTTAAAATTACTTATTCTTCTGTAGTTAGTACTTAGGATGTTAAGTACATTAATCAGTCCATTATTCATCATCTCCAATTCATCTCGTGTATTTTTAATTTTCTTAGGATGTGTTATTCTTCTTTCTTCTGTTTCCTTAATTATTTGCTTCTTTATTCCATTATCTTCTATTTTCTGACTTGCTTGCTCCCTGTTTTGATCGTTTGGTATTATTTCTATCTCCGTTTTGTTATCATTTATTACTTCTTCCGTTATCTTATTCAATGTTTCCACACTTTGCTTGTCATCTCTATCGTTGTTTCTATTGACTGGTTTTCATCACTCATTATTTCTTTCATTGTTTCTATATTCAATTTCACATTTGCGGATTGCCTAACGTTCCTTTCCTCACAATTTTGTAATATTAACTTGATTTCAGCCTTTTGCTGGTCTAATTTATTATTCACCCCATTTATTTGTTGTTGAATAGTCTCCTTTAATTCCTCATTATTTTGTTAAATAAATTTTCATTATCTTTTTCATTTGTTTGTTTAATTCCTCATTATTTTGTTTTAATAAGGTTTCATTATCTAGTCTCATTTGTTTATTTAATGTTTCACTGTTACTATCCATTTTCTTGTCCATTTTTTCAATATCTTCCTTCATTTTCTCATTATCCTCTTTCATTTGTTTGAAATTTTCGTTGTTTTTGTTATTCCCTTCCATTATCATTCTCATCATCTCCTGGAAATTTGCATCCATTGGTTGGGTTGGTTTCTTTGGTTGGTCCCCTTGGGCATCCCTTACTATTATCTCCATTTCAGTTTCTTCCTCTTCAGCACTATTACTCCTTAATTCATATCGTTGCTCTGGTTTGTTAGCCATTTTACAATCTTTAATTTAATTTAATTACCAGGAAAAAATTTTTTATGCTAATTAAATTTAACAAAATTGTGTTATTTGGTGCTGGTTTAAAGAAAATCTTTGCTTTCACGTATGAGCGCCATTTTTGTAATGTGATTTTTTTTATGAGTATGGTAATTATGTAATAGTACAATATAATTAAGAAATGTACCTACTGTTATTATGTTTTTTTATTTACCAGTACATGTAAAGAAACTCTTTCTCTCAGGGTTAATGATTATTAAGTTATTTTATCGTATTTACGATTGTATCTATTATTTTCTTTTCTTTAAACCAACCCAGATTCAGTTAGTAGGTAGTATTTTGATAATTAACCATGTAAAAAATAAATAACATACTAATGTAACTTAACCGTCTCTGAATTCTTCCAGCTACCACGGGTTCACTTCTGATTGTTGTTTACCTTTTTTTCAACAGCAATATTAAGCTTGGTAATCTGTTTCTTCACACAAATCTCTTATTGCTCTCACCGCTGAATGCCGCTCTCCAGGACTACTGCAACACAGATGTCTTCTCGGAACACTTAATTATCCTTTATGGCCACTTAAACTCTTCTCCAGTCTAAGGTGTTCCTCTTCTGTCGTCGTTCTATCAAGGATATTGTTATATGTCTCGTATTATTATTTATTTATTAAATATTATAATCAAACTCTGATATCACGATTCAAAATCCTTTATTTTATTTTATTTTCCATGTTACGTTAAGTTTATGATGTACAACTGTTATTTAATATAATTTAAGATTCTTCATGTAGTTACTATTAGATATTTAATTTTAGACTAATAACGTTTCTTTTATCAGATATAATTGAAGACTAATAATGTTACTTGTATTAAATATAATTGAAGACTAATACATTTCCTTCATCACCATACAAAAAATCTTAATAATTTAACAATTTGCCACTATGATAATTCCCTAATTTATTTACATCTGTTTATCATATGACTATTAAAACATATATCATTTTTCTATTTCTTATTAAACATCTTTATTTTACTTCTAATATTCGTAATTCTATTGGTTATTTATTAAATTATAATTTTATTACTCTTTACTCTTCTTATAACATTCATTTGAATTTCATATATTATTTTCTGAACATATAACTAAATATAGTTTTATATCATATGGGAATCGACCTCTATGTTGACTGAGTAAGTCGATATTCCCGATGTTTTTTTGTTTACATTCAATACAAAATCTGCATCCTTTCTCGTTTAAAATTTATTATCTCCCTATTATGTACTGTGTGCATTTTAACAGCAGTACAATATATATATATATATATATATATATATATATATATATATATATGTATAATGACATTACTACTCCCTTATACCCTTATGTACAATAAATAATATTGTAAATTTAGTTGTTTTATGTTTTCTGCAGGTTTTCTTCATATATATTTCTTCATATTGTAACATGACATATGAGCCCTAGGATTTCAGTAAAATAAAAAGCTTACATATGTCAATTATTGAGTCAAAAAGACAAGCCAAATAATTTGTCTAAAATGCCAAGCTCAACGCTACATGAGCTACCTATCACCAAATATAAACTCACAGTCATAAGAGTCAATAAACTGATGGTAAATACAAATGAAATGACATTATAGTGAAGAGAAAATGCACCACACAATGATTGTACCGCAGGAAGTTTTCACCCAATAGTTTTCGGTCAGTGAAGAACCAAACAACACATCAAAGAAGAAAGAAGAAAGAAGAAAGAAGAATCAGTGAAGAACCAAACAACACAAGAAAGAAGAATCAGTGAAGTACCAAACAACACAAGAAAGAAGAAAATATAAAGAGGGAGATCAATCAAAGAGGAAATAAATAAATATTAAACAAAACTAAACGGGAAATTAGCTCCCCAGAACCCCAAAAAACGTTCTATAACAGATCGACGCATACAACGCGAGGCGTAAAAACTACCACAAAAGGGTTACTTACAGATTGGCGCTCAACGTAAGAGGCTTCGAATTAGGACAATTAATAATAAATAAAAACAATTAAAATCAGTTTACCTAATTTCAAGCAAGCAGCTACAGTACCGGAAAGAATAGAACATGTACCAGAAGAGGTCGACGTCTAAGAAACGCGCAGCGGACACGGATCCAAAAATCAATATGGACGAGAAAGAGGCGACACCAGTAGAAGACGTCGAAGCGAGATTACCCCCTGTAGAACATGAGAAAACAACACAACGAGAGGAACAAATCGCGGAAAGCGCGAACATGAATAGTCTCATGGAATTTCTCAGGAAAATGGATGAGAACATGGGAAGTTTAAAGCAGGAATTAAGCGGAAAAATAGACGACAACAGCAAGAACATGGAGTCATTGAAAGAGGAATTAAAAGCAGACAGTCAGAAAAATAATGACTTGCTAAATAAGAAAATGGATGACATGAACAAGAAAATCGATGGGCTGAAATAAGGCAGCCAAAGAAATATGGAAACCCTGAACGAAAAAATCGAAGAGGAGATGACTGAAGTCAGAAGGGAAATGGCTGAAATAAATGAGAAGTGGAAACAGACCAGCGACGAACTGCAGCGAACCAAAGAGAATATTAATATTCGAGTGAACAGCTTGGAGGAAACTCATCAGAACCAGATCGCAACCGTACAACAAAGACGGAAGAGCGATGCATGGGTATCGAAACGACCGTGAATACTATCCAAACATGGGTCGACAGTAATCACGAGCGAATCGAGGATATACAGAGACGTGAAATCCCAAGAATACGGGAGGAGATCGAGAATATCGGGAACCGACCAGCAGTAGTGCCAACATTTCAACACGCTGACAACAGGGAAGCCATGAACTTTAGGGCATACAAGCGAAACCCCATGGAATTCCTCGCCCGAATCGACGAAACATTAAGTAGAAACCGAGAGACAAGATGGCCAATTATCCGAGGCCAAATCGACGAGTACTTCAAGGAAATTAATGACAATTGGTGGACGGCGACCCGACACGATATCCAGAGTTACGCCGAATTTAAGGAGCTATTTAAAGCGAAATATTGGTCCGAGAGTACCCAAAATATTGTACGGGACAATATTTGCTATGGCAGGTATGAAACAGGCAGAGGATCGACACTGACGGCCTACTTCCTAGGAAAAGTTTGCCTGGCGAGAAATTTGGAGCCACGGATCCCCGAAGAAAGTCTAGTCACCAAGTTAGCGTTTCACTACGAAGGAGGCATCGCGAGGGCCAGACTTACCGGACAAGTGAAAACCATACAAGCGATGGCGGCCTTACTGGAAGGGTACGAACACGAGGGGTACTACCGCAAGAGTCGACAAGGGAACGACCGGTACAACGATCCAGCAAACCAGGCTAATGGCAACAACAGTCGTGGAAATTACCGCCCTAACTTTGTTGATCGGAACAATAACCACGATAACAGAGGACAGTTCTTTCGGCCAATCCCTAACCAGAATAATAACAACAACGTCAATAATAATAACAACCGGCCAAGCGGTAACAATAATTTTAACACCCGGCCGAATGGTCCGAACTATCCGCCGAACAGGCGAACAATTCAGGTTACAACAACAACCGTAACCCAAACAATGATTTCAATCAGCAGAACAGACCGTACAGAAGAGTGAACTATGTACATGCTGGAAATTACGAAGGGGGAAGACGCCCATATGCGAGGTATTCAAATCGACACAGCAGCCCTCAAAGAAGTCGCAGTTACGACGACAGACGAATCCCCAGAAACGACACCAGGAGGAGTCGTAGTCAAGAGGACTATCGGCGATCCAGCTATGAAGAGAACCACCCTCAACCCGGGAATAGACCCCAAGACGACGAACGAATAATTTCGCAAGACCAACGGCAGGTAGAAACCGAAACACCTTTAAACTAAAAGCGGCGGTGAGAACACAAAACGGACCTTCACTGAACCGAACTATTGGGTACAATCATGTGGTAAACCAAAGGATAACAAACAATACCATTACAATCATTACGACAAACTTTCTCAAAAACATACGTGAAGAATTATTGGAGGAAAACAGTCACGAAACGGAACACCATAACACCGAGATTGCTTACGTAAGCACCGAAATTAACGGAGTGCACGTCAAAGTGATGATAGACACCGGTGCGAATGTGTCATTAATCGATAACATCGAACTCAGTAGAATACAGGAAATGGGTGATAAAATAATACCTACACTACCCGTCAATAATATAGTGTTATCGGAGCAACAGGGCGTCAAAACAAGACCGTCCGCAAACAAGTCATGTTAGAATTAAATAGTACCGGCAAGACCATAACTATGGAATTTTTGGTAGCCCATGGACTACCCTTCACTATGTTAATTGGCTGCGACATGCTGAGAAAATATTCGGCAATCATAGACATGAGCAGAGCCAAAGTGACTCTAGATTCAAACTGTATAAACTGGACGGCAAAGCTAATAGAAAGTGAGAGTGCCATTTCAGACCGGACAGTTTACAATATACAAGAAATAAGAAACCATAGGTGGCATATGCCGAATAACCATGTATTTTATCAAAATGATGATGATCAATTATGGAGGGAGAATACTCTGAATCTACTGCCACAACCAGCAGAGAAGATGGTCAGAATACCTGTCAAGTGCAGAAGAATATATAAACCTATCATACCACCAAGCAATTGATGACACACCTTACACAGCAATGTTTGGAAGACCTCCACCAAGGGAGATAGCTGAAATTATTAACTTTCCTCGAGGCGAAGAATATAAATTCGATGGAATTAAGTTCTACAATAAAATACTCGAACGAACCGAGAAGAGGAGGAGGAAGTATCAAGAACACAAACCCAAGCCCATTTAGTACAACATAGGAGACCAAGTATTACTCAAGAGTAGGGAGCTGCCCAGTACAGTAGAGGGCATAACGAAGAAGCTATTATTGCTATACACAGGACCCTATACTATTACCAAGATGAATGGTAATAATACCTATGAACTCACGGAAACCCAGACCCAAAGGAAGAAGGGAACATACAACCAATCCTCCATGAAAATATACAATTGTAAATAAACAACCATGTATAAGCCTAATACTCTTTAAAACACTCTAAAACTCCTAATCTTAATTTCAAACAAAAAAGAAATTAATTATTATCCAGAATAAATGTCACAGATCAGACATTTGAAGGAGAAGAGAAGCAAAACAACGAAGTGTCGAATAATATAAAAAGGAGAATGATATAATATGGAATGGAAATGATAAAGATAATAATATAATAAATCCACAACCGAGAGAGTTGAAATGACAAAGCCAATTGTATGATCGATGAACCAATATAAGCAAACTAAACACACTATGCTCCTTCCTAATATTAATTTCAAACAAAAAAAGAAATTAATTATCATCCAGAATAAGTGTGAGTATCAGACACTTGAAGGAAAAGAGAGGAAGAAACCAAAGTGAATATAATAAGAGAGAAGGATATATAAAGGAATGAAATTAGTAGAGGAAAACAATAAGACCATAATGTTAACCAATAAATGGTGATCAATCAAAGTAAAATGATTGTAAAAATAATACCACTCAGAACCAAAACAAAGGTGATGAGAAAAATACTCAAGTATTACAAAAACAAGTACTTACACAAAACGTGAAGGCATGATAAATATGACCAGACATAAAATCTGAAATCAAACAAGTATTAATACCAATAATACAAGTAACAAAGAGAAAATAGAAAGAGGGAGATCAATCCAAGAGAAAATAAATAAATAAGAAACCAAAAATCTAATAACAATATTGTTTCCCGTAGAGCACAGAGAATAAGATGTAAAGTATAAAAAAGAATGAAGAATATTATCAAATCTGAAAAATAATTAAGTGAATGACCCTGAATATTTTTTATTAGTCGCACAATGACTACTTTAAATTTTATGTTGATTTGTAGAGAGAAGCTCCAACAACAATTTAACTGGGCAGAGATGATGTTCCTCTGGTCTCAGAAAAATGTAGGAATGTAGGATGGACAGCAGAGCATGGAAGCCAAAAGTGCCCCTCTGGACTGTGCCAACTACCATGTTAGGGAAATGATAGGGAATTAAATACTACAGGGAAAAAACTAACAAGGAAGAAGATAGTGGATCACATCGAAGATAACAATGTATTAAAATATGAGATGAAAAGAAACAAGATATGAAAGACGGAAGCTCAGAATAATTATGAAATAATATGATAGATAATTTCTCAAATCCCGTAAAGGAATTAATCCAAATGATCTATTTTCGAGGGGGGCAATATGTAGCATGACATATGAGCCCTAAGATTTCAGTGAAATAAAAAGCTTGCACATATCAATTATTGAGTCAAAGAGACAAGCCAAATAATTTGTCTAAAATGCCAAGCTCAACGCTACATGAGCTACCTATCACCAAATATAAACTCACAGCCATAAGAGTGAATAAACTGATGGTAAATACAAATGAAATGACATTATAGTGAAGAGAAAATGCACCACACAATGATTGTACCGCAGGAAGCAACCACCCAATAGTTTTCTGTCAGTGAAGAACCAAACAACATATCAAAGAAGAAAGAAGAAAGAAGAATCAGTGAAGAACCAAACAACACAAGAAAGAAGAAAGAAGAAAGAAGAATCAGTGAAGTACCAAACAACACAAGAAAGAAGAAAATAGAAAGAGGGAGATCAATTAAAGAGAAAATAAATAAATATTAAACAAAACTAAACGGGAAATTAGCTCCCCAGAACCCCAAATGACGTTCTATAACAGATCGATTTATAAAATTTATAATTATATTACCTCAAGATGTCCTTTTCCTTATTTGGAACATGTTTCGAGAGTTCCTGTTCTCTCATCTTCAGCCTTCGCCATCTTGTTTCTGGTGAAGTATTTGTGTGTTGGCTGCTGGATGTTATTAAGGTAGTTTGTTGGTCTTTGGTCTTTTAAAGTTTTGTTATTGTGTGTGGTTGTGGTATATGTTTTGTATTTTGTGTATTTTCGATGTTGAGTGCTTTGAATATTGTGTCATGTTTTGTATTGATTTGTATTTGTTCTGGTATTAGTTTGTTTTGTGTTTTATGTTTGTATATTTGTAAATTTTCCCAAATGTTCATTATGGTGCTTTGTGTGGTATATGTTTTATTAGTGATACATTGGTTATGTTTGGGAATTCGTGTCCTGTGTTTATTGCATGTGTGGCTAAATTGGATTTATATATTTCTGGTTTTTGTATGCGTTTAGGTGTTCAAAATAACGTTTTTTCAGCTGTTTCTTTGTTTGTCCTATGTAACATTTATTGCAATCTTGGCATTCAATTTTGTATATACCGTTAGTTGTATTATCTTTGTTGTGTGAGCTATTTAGAATTTGTAATTTATTTTTATTAGTTTTGTATGCTATTTCTATATCTGTGTTTTTAAATAGTTTTGTTAGTTTTGTCATTTTATTATTTATGTATGTGAATGTGGCCCATTTTTTGTTGTTGTTATTATTTATGTGTTGTTCAGTTTGATTGATTCTTAATTGTTCAGTTTTTATTTTATATTTGATTTTATTTTCTATTTTGCTCACAGTATTTTTATTTTATCCATTTTCATAACCTATTTTGTATGTTATATTTCTTTCTTTGTCAGTTTCTTATTTGTTTAGGGGAATTTTGTACATTCTGTTAAATAGTGAATAGAATGCTGCCATTTTATGTTGTGGTGGGTGGTCAGAATGGTTAGGTATAATGATGTTAGTAGAAGTTGGTTTTCTATATATTGCATATTGTATGTATTTGTTGTATCTTGTGATGGTTATGTCTAAATAGTTTATTTTGTTATGTTTTTTTTCTTATGTTAATTGTATTTTAGGATGTATGTTATTGATTTGTTTCAATATGTTCTCTGCATTTGTGTTTTTGTTATTTGATACATATAGTCCATCGTCTACATATCTTATCCATATGCCATTTGAGTCCTGTGATTTTATAATATTTTGTGTTTTTGTGTCTATGTGTTGTGGGAATATTTCTGCTATTATGCTTGATAATGGTGATCCCATTGCTAAACCTTCTTGCTGTTGATAAATTTTGTTATTAAATTCAAAGTAATTTTGTTTTAGTATTAATTGGAGGCTATTTTTTATTTCGGTTATATACTGTTTGTTTTCATTTTGTTCTTTAAGTTTGTTTATTATTATGTCTATTGTTTCTTCTACTGGGATGTTGGTGTACATGTTTGTAATGTCATATGATGTGAAAAATGTATTTTCATTTATATTTATTGTTTTTAGTTTGTCTAATAATTCGTATGTATTTTTTAAGTTATGATGGTTATTTGTTAGATGGTTATTTTTAGTTTTTGTGCTATTATTTTTGCTATTTTTTATGTAGGAGCTTTTTTGAAGTTGATTAATGGACGTATTGGGTTGTTTACTTTGTGTATTTTTATTAGGCTATTCATTTTAGGTGGTTCTGGATTATTATTTATATATATGTCTGTATTTTTCATGTTGAAAATGTTTTTAGTTGTTTTTATTAGTTATATTGTTTGTTTGAGATAGCTTTCTGTTGGGTTTTTGTTTAGTTGTATGCAATTATTATTGTTGATGAAGTCTTCGGTTTTTTTAATGTAGTCTGCTTTATCAATGATTACTGTTGCTTGACTTTTGTCTGCTTTAGTTATTATTAAATTATTGTTCTTTCCTTTATTTTTAATTTCTTTTATTCTTTTATTGTCTTCTTTTGTTTTTTTTTTTGTTTTTCATTTCGCTAGTGATTATTTTTTTTAATTATATTTGTTGCTTCTGTTCTTTTTTCTTCTTGTATATTGCCTTTTATTAGGTTGATGGCAAATTCTGTTTCTACTATTAAATTTTCTAGGTTTTTCTTTGCATTTTGAGTTATGTTACTTTTTGACATATTGTTTAAATATTCTGTTTCTTTTTTGTTAAATTCTGTATTGCTAAGGTTAATGGTTCGAGGGTAAAATGTGTGTTTAGTTTTGTTTTTTGTTCTTGATTTTTGTTTTGTTGTATTAATGTGTTGAGTTTTTTGTTGATTGTACTAGTCTTTTGGTTTTTTCAAATCTTATTTTATTTTCTATGTTATTGTATTTATTATTCCAAATGATTGGATGTAATAAACTTGTTAAGTCTAAGTGTAGTTTGTATATGTCTAGTGTTATGCTATTTTTCTTACTATATAATTGATTAATTTCGTTTTGTATCCATAACCTTTGTGCTTGCATTATTGTTTTTTGTGCAGTCATGTTTTTGTTATTTGTGTTTATGTTGATGTATTTAGGTGTTAATTTATGTTTTTGGCATTGTCTATTGAAGTATATATTCATGTTTGTGTTCATTAGTTGTTTTTTTGTGTTTGAAATTTGTTTAATAATTTGGTAATGTGGTTATATGGAGTAGTGGTTATGTTGATTTTATATATATTGACTTTATATATATCAAGAAACGAACTGTAGCAGAAAGTGATTGGATATATTATAACAGCACCAAATATTAACTATTTGGGGTTATAGGTTTCCCGCATACTGAAAGCATATTTAAATAAAATATAACAGTCAAAACTCCATTTGAATGTAGAGCGTTGAAAATAATGCTTTGTAAAGCAACGCACACGTGGTCATTATGTAATCAGTTCGCTGTACAAGGAAGCGGCCACACCCAAACAGTTAATTATTAATATCTCGGAAACTAATAAATAAAGGCGAAATCCAACATAGCCAAAATGTTTGCCGAAATATTAATAATGACGTGTGCAAATTTTACGGGATATAATTAACAAATGAAAGAGTTAATTAAATATAATTGAATAACTTCTGTAAAAATAGAGTTACAGTAATGAGATTTTAGTATGTTATAAAGATAATAATTTCTGACAGATTGTATATTTTAGATTTCACACAACTTGGTTTGCAACCAAGTTATTGCAAAATTAAATAAGCACAGGAAATCCGGAGCGACAAATTGGTTCCGCTGATAGTAATATTAGAAATAATATCAATTCTCCGTCTGTGGGAACCTAACTTCATTCTCACGGACCAAGGGAATTCAAAGTTTATGTAGTAGGGAGAGTGTGCCAGCCAATCAAATCACTTGACGCGAGCCCACACCAGCGAGGTGTTTTCTGGCTGAAACATCACTCTTCTGCCAGTACTCACGAAGTTAAGACGTAGTCCTTCGATCGTCTAGTAGCCATAGTAGTGAAGATCAACAAGAAGACTCTACGTGGTCAACACACACGCAATTACGAACACAGTAATTACAGGTCAACTGTATAGCTCGTAATTGTTGCGTAAAGGCGAGATACTCTTCAGTACATCAACCAAGATTATTGTGTACTACCAGTAGTCATAAGCACGCAAGAGATCCACCAGACTTCAAGACCAGACTTCAAGAATACAGCAGAGAGGCCGTCTAAATCATTGGTGAACAGCTGACGAGCAGAGCTACCACTCAACGAAGCACACACACACACGCTGACGTGCAACGTGCGAATCGACGAGGGACAGGAACCAGTTCCAGCAGACAACCGCAGACGTTAAAAGATTCACAAACAGCAAGGAAGCAGAGTGTTGCCGAAATTTGAACTCCACGACCGAATCCAGCAGCTCAAAGCAGATTATTTTCTCTAGCGAAGGACTCGAATCGACGAGGGACATCCTCTTCAGTAACAGGAAAGCAAAATCCACTTATTTATTTTTCAGACCAAATTTTCTATTTTTCAATTAAAACATTGTAATTCAAATAATTCAGGTGCCAAACAAAAAGCAAAGACTCTAGTAATTAAAAAGTAAATTCATTGTGATAATCTGTATAGCAGTTTAAGTCATTAGTAAGTTATAGTTAAGAAATAGAAGTAGTATAAAAGCGCTATACAAATCTTAACTGACAATCTAATTATTAGATCATACTGCAGTATATCAGAAGTCGAATCACTAGAAATGAAATAACGTGAACTAGACTGTCACGTCAAATTCATTTTGGAAAATTATTCTAATTAATTTCAGAGTTTTATATTTTGTTTCATGAACATTTAAATTCAATTTAATTAAAGAAATTTAATTAAATCAAATCAATTAATAAATTAAAATGTAAATTGCAATTAACTCGCCAAAGAACGAGTTTAGTTTCTTTCAACTATTGACCAATCGAAAAACATTGATTCATTGTTTAGACTGTAAGAAATTCATAAAATAATAACCATTCTATTCTTGTGTGTTGTTGTAGTAATAAACAACGTTTTATTACCCCATATAACAGTGTTTTATTGTTGTACGATAAAGCCTACCAGTCTCACAAGACTCTCCCCCTTTAAAGTAACCTATTTTGTGTGTTGTAATAAATTTGAGATTACTAGCTTGCGAACTTCAAATCCAAAATCCACACGCCCTAGTCGGAAGAATCCGCAAGATCGGACAGCAGGTAGGTACTCACACACATCACGACATAACAATAACGCATAGAAGTAGAGTTATAATATATATATATATATATTACATTTAATATTTATAATTAAATTTACCTCAAGATGTTATTTTTCCTTTACATATATATATTGCAACGTTACAAGCATTTCAAAAATTCACACAAATGCTGACGCATGGGCTAGACTTTCGTGACATGGTGTAATTAACTGTTGTAACATTTCTGGTGATAACATTACTTCCCAGTCTTGGTCCATTAATTTAAATAGTATGTTATTTTTAACTACATACTGATCGTGAGATGGTTGTTGTTTTAATTGCTGAAGCTTTGGATCTTTATCTTGCTCTCTTGCTAAGTTCTGGAGTAGCTGTTTTACTTTGTCGTTTGCTTTATACTGGATATGCAGTAATTTCAAATCTTTATCATTGGAGAAATGAGTCTCTTCTCCGAGACATATCGACTTAGTGTATCTGCTGTCTTGTTGTCGGTTCCTCTGGAGTATTTAATGGTAAAAGAATATTCTATGGCCAGAATATTCTCATCAGTCTCGCATTTGTGATTCTGCACCTCAGTAGGAATGGTAGAGCTTGGTGATCAGTGTGAATTTCAAAGTGCGTTCCATAGATGTAATATCGGAATTGTTTCAATGCATATCCGATGGCCAATATTTCCTTCTCCGAAGTACAGTTATGTTTCTCGGCACCTTTGAACACTCTGCTTGCGTAGGCGATCACTCGAAGTTCTCTATTTGAATCTTCTTGGTAGAGTACGCTCCCTATAAATTAGTCGCTTAGTCGCTGGCGTCCGAGTAGATGATGTACTTTCCTTCATGTTGTGGATGGTGTAGCATAATATTTTCCACAAACAGTGCCTTGACCTTGTTGAATGCATTGGTGTGATGTAGTTCCCACTTCCACTTCACTTTCTTCTTTGTAAGCTCCAATAGTGGTTTGATTTCTTATGCATATAATGGTGAAAATCTTCTGTAGTATCCCGTTAGACCTAGGAATGCTCTTAACCCTTTCATGTTTCTCAGTATCGGGAACTCGGTGATACTACTTATTTTACATGGATCTGGTCGTATACCTTCCTCAGATATAATATGACCCAAAAATGTTATAGACAATCGCATAAATTCATATTTATCTAAATTTAATGAGATGCGAGCTTGTCGAAACTTCTCAAAAATAGTGTGTAAATTGATTATATGTTCTTCTAATGTTTCTGATATGACCAATATGTCATCAACAAAAATCATGGTGTAAGGTTCTACTTCCGGACCTAATGCAATTTCTAAACATTTTACAATGCCTGCTAGGCTTGTGCTTAGACCAAAAGGTACTACCTTATGCTGGTAGCATTTATTTTTATACAGAAATGCAGTATTTTTTCTGTTGCTTTCTCGAATGGGAATCTGCCAAAAACCAGAGGTTAAATAGAGTTTAGTTAAATATTTAGCTCCTTCGCACTTTGTGAACAACTCATCTGCCGTGGGTGCACAGTCAAAATCCTTTTTTACGACGCTATTCAAATTCCTCATGTCCAAACATAGTCAAATTTCATCATTCTTCTTTTTCACCACAACCAACGGGTTTAAGAAGTTACTGTTCGATCGTTCTATGACGTCATTATTCAGCATTCTTTTGATTTCTTTCTCGACTTGCTCCTCATACTTCATTCGAATTGGATACATCCTCCTCACGAATTTTGACGCATCTGTGACCTTGATGCGATGTTCATATACGTTTGTTTCTGTAGGCAGTTCGCTAAATATGTCTGCATACTCTTTAATTAAGGTATCTACTTGTTCTACCCCTTGGTGTTCATCATTAGTTTCTTCGCTACAATGTTTATCATTCGCATAGGTTATTGAAGGTCTGGAGATAGTTACTGGTTCACTTATATTTGACGATTGATCTTCTTCGGTTACATTCAATTTAATATTTTGTGTGACATTATTCAGAGTGCACGTCATCGTTTGATCTGCTATATATATTACAGCCTTCATTTTATTTAAAGCATTTATTCCTAAGATACAGTGACGGACTAGTTTATTTACAACTAACATAGGTAATTCATATTGTACATTCCCACACGTTATATTCGCAAATATTTATTGCTTAACTCGTTCCCTAGTACGATTAGCAGTGGTTATGTAAAATTCATTAACAGGTAGAGTGGATGTCGATTTAAAATATTGTTTGTTGCTGTGTAGCCATGTCTTACTAATAACAGACATTTCGCTTCCTGTGTAGATCAATGCCTGTACTTTACAGTTGTTGATGTGTACAGTAACAGTTGGACAGCCGTTACATTCGTTCACACGTCTTGCAGTTGTATCCAGTGCTGTGATGTCGGCGGACAAATCAGGCGGAAACTGACTGTTCATTCCTACTTCATGTGACGGTCAACTTTGCATTGAGGTAGACGGCATTTGCGGTGTCGGCTTCGTTGACTTCTGAACTATTGTTTGTACATTCCGGGTATATGGTTTGTTAAATTTCTTACTCGAATTCGGCCAGGTGTATTCACCTTTCGTATTACTCCTCTATGTTTCGCTCTCGTCTTGGGAATTAGTTGTATTTCTGTACTCGGTGTGAAACATTTGTACGGGCTACGTGAGTAAAATTAATACATCTTCACCAGTTTTAATTCCTTGTGTGTATATAGCTAATCTTATTTCTCTGTGGAAGTGATGTGCTAATTTAAGTACCAATTGGTGTTGTGTAAATGGGGGTCTTAAATGTTTACTTCTTTCCACGAGTTGTATGACATACTCCTCTAAGGTAAGTCTACCATTATGTTGATATTTACCATATTCTAATTGGTTTCGTCTTTTTCTTTGTGTGTGAGTATTCCAATAGCGGCCTTCAAACGATTCTTTAAATTGTTCATATGTAGTTAAATTATCTCTGACACATTGTCAAACATGGTATACCATCGTGCAGCACAATCTTGAAAATGCTTACTAACAAAGTCAATTTTTTCTTTATCAGTTATAGTGTTACCTATTAATTCCATTTCCCGTTCAAAATTTAAAAAAAATTCAGCTGGGTTCTCTGTTTCCAAACCTTTGAATACTAGTTTGGTCCGTTCCTCTATCTGTGTTGGATACATCATCATCTGTGCCGGTCGTCTCTTGATCTCCGTACTCAGACGTTCTACTTCTACACGTAGATCATCTTTAAGTGTGTTCATTTCACCTGAGTAGTCCTTGGTGGATTTTTCAGACTCTACTACAGCAGTTTCCAACGTCGTTGTTCTGGCTTCCAATTCCTGCATTTTATTAATGTTTTCCCGGATTTGTTCACAACTGTTCTTATCTTCACATCTTGTTCCTGCTTTGAAACTTTAAACTTTTCATTCCAGTGTTCGGCTAATTGTTTAATTCCTTCTTTTAATTCTTTCGACCATTCTGTTTTCTGTTCTTTAAACATATTCTCCATCTTTAAAGCTTGTTCGTTTAGTGACTGTTCTACTCTAGTTTCTAATATTTCTAT
Source organism: Magicicada septendecula (assembly GCA_034769895.1). NCBI lineage: Eukaryota > Metazoa > Arthropoda > Insecta > Hemiptera > Cicadidae > Magicicada > Magicicada septendecula. Next base: position 900,613,396 of record CM068367.1, read on the forward strand.
TTTGGTATTAATTTCTTTGAGTTTTGTAGTCAACTGTTATTTAAGGTTATTGAATTCAGCTTTAAATTCGGCTTTAACTTTGTCTTTATTTTTCGCTAATTCAGCTTTAAATTCGGCTTTAACTTCGTCTTTATTTTTCGCTAATTCAGCTTTAACTTCCTCCCTTTTCTTTTCTAATTCTTCATTATTCTTTTGCATTTGTTCCTGGAGACTTTTAAACATTGCCTAAATATCAATTCCTTTCTGCGGTGTAGCTATTTCGTTGTATTAGGATTAAATTTAAATTCGTTTTATTATTATTATTATTATTATTTTTTTATTAATTATTATTCGTAAACCGCGACTCCATTGGTTTTTATTTATTTACGTTTATTATTATTATAAATTATCTCATACCAACAATTTCTCTCCTGTTTCGGTTTTGTTGAGCGCCAGTTGTGAAATACACAACAATTTTACAATTACAATACAATAATATTAATAAAATAATAATAATACACTTATGAAATATGAACATTTACGATAATTAACATATATCGAGCCACACGTTGGACACGCCAATTTATTATGCAACGTTACAAGTATTTCAAAAATTCACACAAATACATTACAATGTACTCAACGCAACTATAAAGTGTATTACACCGGCCAGGTCGCAGGATTTTTTTTGTATTCTCTTTGCGTTAAGTATATGTAGTTGCACAATAATTAAAAATGATTTTCAAAGAGGAGTGAGATGTTGTTGACATGAAATATTTAATTAAAACCGTTTCAAAATAACCATTTTATGATTTATTAATATTAATAGAAAATATGCAAATATTAAAAAATTCGAATCTTAGATAAATAAAAATATTTTCTTTTATAAGTTTACACAAATACAAGGTAACCTTCTATGCTGTTCATGACATATAAAATAAACAACTATATTATCTTACTAGCTAAACAGACATGTTAAACAGATTATATAAACCTTTTTATTTCAGTGTGTCTGACTTTGACTCAAATTTTTAAATAATAGCAACTCATTTACAAACAAAAATAATATTCACTCTCAAGAATAAAATTAATTGTTGCTATAAAGAAATAAATAATATAACATTTACTTCCAACCTATTATTTATTTCTATTGACACACCCAAATTTTAATATATAACAAAATATTAGTATTTTTAAATTTTCTTGTTAAATTAAATTCTTTTCTTTAACTACCCTTTACATTTATGTACAGTAATTATATTTAAAACTTTAAGTCTTTACTGTTCATATATAAGTTTCTTTTTGAGAGTTCTTTTCACAAACAAAAATATAATTGTTTATTCATCACCTGCGTACTGCCGACGTTACCGTTGCGCGCGCGCGCGTGTGTCCGTCCTGAATCCTGAGAATTTGATGATAATGATGATGCTGTGTTCTCTGTCTCTACGGTTTGTTGTTTGTGATGGTCCAGAGATCCTCCATAAGTCTTGGTGTGTGTGGTAAAGATGTCGATCAGTCGGCAGACCGGCAGCGTGACATTGTGTGAAGTTTTCTTAAGTCTCTGAGACCGTCCCAAATTTCCGGTGGTATTTATACTGGACGGCAATCTGACAAGTCCAGGACTGTTTTCGACCTGTTAGATATTATCACTTCGTGCAATGCGTCCTTTTAATTACAAATCACTTTTTGGTTCATTTTCGCGATTTCGTAAACATCCTCGTAGCACGAGCGATAGCATCGTTTGCGTAATTTTTTCCTGGTCACTCACATATAACACACTTATTAACTACTATTTAATTACACTAGTAATTAACATTAAATTACCTGGCGTCTTTACTATTGCAAATTTCTGCAATACTTTTACATCACTATATTCGTTAAAAATTCCTTAATGTAATGGTGTTTTAATAATTGGTGGAAGTCTTTGTTCACAGGTTTAAAACGTCTTAATTAGTTTATTTTTATCCGGTTAAAACCTGATTACAGAGAATTCGTACGCATCACCCCATTGTAGATTCTTGCCTGTCGTAGCTTGCGTTCACACACACACAAACACACAAGCGCTGTATTCACTCGCGGGAGCAGGTGTAGACTACGCTTTCTGAGAATTCTTATCCTGCATAATATTGTTAAAAACTGTTCATCATATATTTTCTGTGCTAAATATTTACAAACATACCGCCCTGGGCAAATATGCAAATATAAAAATATGTATTGTTGTTAAATATATATTTGTGTGTGTGTGCGCGCGCGCGCGCGTGTATGTGTCTGAATACACACGGGCGTATGCGTACCTCGTAGTGCGTAAATATGTTTATGGTTTATTTCTGCCTAACATTCTACGCAATTTAGTGTTTCGATTTTTGCATACTGTACAAAGTGAATACTTGTGAACTTACATTACTTGATTTAAAAAATGTGTCAGAGTTAATGTAAATCAAAATGTAACAACTTAAGTAAATATTCTGTGCCTACAAACAAGAATATAATGTCCGGAGAAATATAATAAATAGTTAAACAGGAATATATGACATTATAGTGTTCCAGCTATAACTGTGAAATAAACAATGCGTGAAAGAAAATATCCTAAAAGGTAACAAATACCTCTTCTCTAAGAGTGTAGCTATCTTCTGACTACATGTCTATATATAAAACAAACTATATACGTTTGTAAATTAAATCTACAATTAATATAACATTGAAACTTACAAAATATACGGCATTAAGCACAAAGAATTCGATTTTAAAGTCATTCTCAGAAGTGTACATCGAGACATTTGCTAAAGCTCCAAATTACAAATCATTTGCAAAGAAGAGTATTTAGAGTACTTTAATTTAATGAGTCTGGGATTATAAATTCTGCATTGTGGTGGTATAGGTTAGGGAAATGAGATATGTTGCTCTCTCCGACTGATACGAAGTTTGGCCTTTAAGCTTTTACTCATTCACCTTTGTTTTTCAATTCAGTGCTTATATAATTCAGTTTTACTAATAAAGTATTTATTACCGACTCTCTAGCTAACCGACACAACAATTGGATCTCTTTCAAGCCAGTACCATTATATTCTGTAAAATGGCACACTATTGTCCTTATTTCTAATTTTGAAATCATTCAACCCGCTAACACTGGTTTTACAGACTTATCGACAATAACGTGGACATTCTACACATACACACAAAAGGCCGAAAACTAGACACTCTAGAACAATTGGAAATACACAAACACACGAAAACAAATAAAAACGACATGCTAAACGAACAGACACAATCCCAATCACACGCATTATTCGAACATATCACACCCCACACACACACAGCATCGATCTTTCGAAAATCGATATTGTCGCACACAAAAAGACTATCAGTGCTACTAGCGGCAGCCTCTGAAGAAGCTTTTTAAAAGCAAAAAGCGGTTCAGGTTATAAGGTAAAACTTTTACGTTTTTACCCATAAAAAACTTTGTGTTCCGAGTAGGTAGTGAAATAATTATATTTAATAAATTATTTGTTTGAATGTAACCAACCACTAGGTTACGTACATCTCAGATACGCGGGATGTTACTGTAACCCGCATGTGCCATTGTTTCCACAGCTGCAGCTTTCAAATTTAGAGATAATATTGGTAAATTTTATTAACAGTTTTATTAATCCAAAATAAGTTAAATGAATGAAATCGTTTTGATTCCGCAGCTTGCACCTCGTTTCAGTCCTGTGTCATTATAATATTGTGCCAATAATAATTATTGTTTTGTTGTAAACCAAAACTAATTATCCCATCCTTAGTACCCGTTAGTATAGCCTAGTACCATATCAATACATTAATCCTGTTCCAAACCTTACTCTCTATTACTTGCTCTCTATTATATTATTATAATGTTAACAGCAAACTTTTGAATATATTTTGTAGCTTTCCATTGTTGTCGTACTGCAGTAAAAGTATCTTAGTTTTTACGTTACTAATTTTACCTTTTCACTGTTAATACTGGATAGTGTGTGTGTGTTTCTTGCACTATTTTGATTAAATATTATCGAATTATATTACTGCTGCAAGTTGTTATATCAACTTGATAATATCAAGATATCTAATAATATCAACAACTTGCAGTAGGCTAATATAATTTCATAATATTTAATCAATATATATATTCATGTTTTCTCATATTATTCTTGTATATTTTATTATGTTATTAATAATAAATAATACCTTTATTATAAGATATATTTTTTGTATTTTTTAATATTTGCTGTTTGGATAGTATAAACTATCATAATCAGAAATTACAAAATGTTGATGATTTCTGATGACAGTTTATAATATCAAAACTGTGATATATATATATACAATACAAAAAATATTTTTGTTAGAAAAGATTTATTTAATAATAATAATATATAAATACATATATTATACATGTTATTTCTATAGAAATATATATATTTTTAAGTACATATTTAGGTGTAAAACAAGGTCGCAATTTATTATTAACTTATATGGCGTTGGATGGTAACTTAAAACTTCTTCTCAAAAAATTTCATGTCACGATCTGATATACACTACATAGATTAAATCTAAATTAAATAGTATAGTTATGAAAATCCCATAAAAATATATATATTAGTAAAAGCAAGTAGCAGTGTTTCATGGTAAAAACAATGTAAGATGAAAAATTGGAAATTATGACAATAATAGTATTAAACAAGTTGTTAAATGAAAATATACAGGATACACTGTATCTTTTCTTCAATTAAATTATAATAGTATCGTAATAGTGAATAAATGCATAAAATTGAATCCTTCATCTCTGCAAGTGTTAAATAAAAATTTAAAACTGATAACAAGGTATATTTTTTCAGAACTTATTGTAATGTAAACTGGGCAAAAAATAAAAATATTACAAGACAGTTGTTTTAGAATATGAAAGATACGTTGAAATTTACAAGAAACGAAGTATAGAAACAGAAATAATTAGAGGAAATATGAAATATATATGAATGGATAGAAGTATGGAAATAATTTTACAAAAATCTTGAAGAAACTTTTATTACGTGACAAATCGTATGCCATCAGATGACCGGGCGATCATTAGCAGAAACTGTGCAGGTAGCAGTTCCGCTCTGACATCCACACCTTAAACCTGGCATTTTGAATCGTATAAAATAGGCTGAGGAAAAAGTAGTATGACAGGGGATCAATGTGACAGAATATCTGTGGCGTTCAAGAAAACGCTGGGCGAACTAATTGTAAACCAAATCTTACTAACAGAAGTGCCTCAGGCATGAAGGTTGATGATGGTCGTGTGGAACTGATGATGGTGTTGTTGGTGTTAGTGATGATGACGATGATATTAGGTTAATCTGGAACAGTACAAATAGCAATAGTTAATGTTCATTATTCTTACCCTAACTGTAGACGTTTTCGATATTGTTACTGTAATTTATGTGCAGTAATATGGGAGACAGAATGGAAGAAGTAATCATCTGTAGCAGTAAAACGTGTGACAACATAAGAGTATTCTCTGAAATGCTGATAAACATTTACTCAAAAACGCGTTTTCCCGTAATGACCAAAGTTACCCTTTACTTCATTTTTTATCGGCTTAGCCCACGGCCCCCGCAGTTGCAGAAAGTTCAATATGCGCAACATCTGGTATACTAGAATTATAATATAACATTTCTTCTATATTAATAAGTTATAAGAAAAGTTGTGTATTAATAAAAGTATTAATTAAATTCCTATATTGGTAAAAGCAACTTGAAGACTACAAACGTCTGAATAGAAAAATGTAACCCACTGTAAATAAAGAAAAATGCAAAAAAATATAAATCCGTCGATACAAGCTGAGGGAAACAAAAACGTTTAAGAAGTAAACACACACAGACACACACACGCGCACACGCACACGCACACACACAGCGTTAAATGGAAACAACATTATGAATAGAAAATAGATGTATGTTAAAAGAGATCGTTTGACGGTTCCCAGATAGGCTGCGTTATGGATTGGTTATAACTATACGTTGACTCTATGATTAATGGATGTTTGTAGGTTACACGGTCAACTGCAAGATATTTGCTACATTTTCCGTGACATCAACAGATCTTTAAATTCAAAATACATGTCTTCCTGACTTTGCACACACTTGTTACAAAACTACGTAATGATTTAAATAGACAAATAATGTAAATTTTTATAGAAAACATAACTTTTAGGCGGTTAGGCTTATAGTTCTCTTACACCAAGAATAAATTAATATATTTCAGGTTTATCATTTTTAAGCGTCAAAGCATTTTTAAAAGTATATAAACAACACATAAAAAATTATATTATTCATATAACATAATATATACATAACGTATATAACATAGCCATTACAAATTTTAGTCTCGAGATCTATAAAATATGAGTTTCAGTTACAGTAATACGCCGAGAGATTACTGGTAAACTGGCTGAGATTGTCAAACTAATTAAACGGTTATATTTATGTCGTTTTTAACAAGCAGCTGAAACGTTTCAAGGACGTTTTTCTAATAGGTTCCGTAAAATTTATTTAATCGCTTACGTCGCAAATGCATTTTTGTTTTCTGCATTTTTATTTCCTATGAAGAGGTCAAAGGGGTGAAGTATAATTAAATATTTTAATTCAGCTACACTAAGCTGTAGTTATTATATATTTTAATATAAACTTTTCTGACAAAGTAAAATTACTGTTATTGTTACTTTAGTATTACTAAGTAAGAGTGAAATAAGTTACCTAACATTTCATGAAATACAAATTTCCATTTCTTAATAGCGTTTTTACAATATTCTTTTTCTTACAATATTCGTATCGTTGGTTATAGGTTTTGAAGTGTTCAAATTGTCCTGATGATAACACTATAATACGCCTTCTATCTATGCAGAGATTTGAAGCAATCATGTCTTTGAATGACCTTCCCTAGTGTTTATTTCATTATTTTCCTTTTTAGTGTAGATTAGTAACTTTATATTATTACATAGGCCTACTAAATCATGAATATTGATTATGTTGCTTTTTCAGACTTTCTCACATTTTCTTAAACACAGTATCATTCGTTTTATAATCTGTCTAGAACAGATTTTACGTCGCCTTAACTACACAACCAAGGTTCAAAAAACCTCTCTATTATTTCCAAGATTGACTTTATTAAACATTTTTCTTATATTAACGTGAAAGTCTCTAGAGGTTAGCAGCGTTTTCTTTAAAGGTATAATTGAAATATTCAGTTCATTGTTTAGCAGATTAAACTTCTGTCTTGGCCTACGTGTTTCAAGGAATTAACTTTTTCTCTTGTACCTTCCTGTATAACACCCACCACAGCTGCCGTAACTAAAATTTCCATCATTTATCATGCTTTGGTCTCTTCATTTGTGTAGATTGTCCTGTATGTCACTTTCACAAAAATATCAATTGGTATATTATTCCGCGTTAAGTTTTTCTCTTCTAATTTAGCTTCGTTAAAACTCTGGAAAATTCACATATCCCACCTTGTTCTCATGTTGATTTCTTAAAACTGGAAACTTTCGTAAAATAGTAAGTTAAAGGGAAAACAATGCGAGCATGTGTCCTTTTCTAAAGTATAATCTAAACCTGTATTAGACGAAAATGTATTTTTACATTGTATTATAGGAATGCTTTTTCTCTCGTACATTTTTAGTTTTCCGTATCTTACGTCAATAAACGTCTGCGCTACAATTTCTATTTATTAATAAAGCTAACATTTTCTGCTGTCTTATCCTTATGGATTCTGGGCTACTAATTTTTAGTTGTGTTTTTCTGTGTCAACAATAATTTTAATAGACCATAAAATATGTAAATATACAGCTCCATAAAATGAAGTCTACAGAAAGTGTTACAATATTCAATAAAATATTGCATATTTTTTCTTACATAATTATATCAATTATTACATAATAATTGTTATTTGTAGAAAAGTATAATGGTTAGTGAAGTAATGTATTTTATAAATCTAATTTTTCATTACATAATAATAACGTAAAATTTTATCTTTATAGTTTTCTTTTGAATATTATAAACACTAAATAGAAGAGATCTGTGGTTTGTTTAGAACTGCATATGTAATATTTGTTCCTACACCGTTATCAAATAATATTAATGTATGAAATGATTACAGTTATAACTTCCATAAACAATAGTCTACCAAAAATAAAATTTTAATTAACACTATTAACATGTGTATACAATTTGTACGTACTAGGCATAAATTTTGATTCCAATTTGTTAGCGTTAGAGGAATGAAGCACGCAGCTCAACATAATATCTGTGGGAATAACTGGCTATAGCAATTCAGACGTAACTTGATACATATTACTTCCCAATTGGTTTAGGGATTAATATTATTGAACAAGTTCAACGGGCGGGACTGTATGATAATACGGCGACATTAAAGTAGAAACGTTATGAAGGCCGACTTCAACATAAAATTAAACTTTGCAACAGCTGCACCATTTGTGATTTACAGTAAGTAAAACGTTCTGAGTAACGGCTGATTAATTTAAATACAGTAAAGAATTTATATTAAGATAAAGTAAACGACGAATGTTTAAGGTAACGACAGACACAAACCTTGCTAAGTCGAAGTGCATACAATATTTTTAAAGGGAAACAAGAAAATAGTGGTGTTAAATCGAACGAGAAGTGCCGTAACTATATTAATACGTCTTTTTCCTAAACAAAAATAGAAATAATAGTAGGATATTTGCAGGCTCGGCTTCAGGCAGGGGCGAATCGTGTCACCGCCCAGGGCGGCAAATTTTAAAAAGCGGCAGATTCCGGGATATTAGTCTAAGTTTAAAATTGAGGGAAACAGTAAAATTATTCAAGAGTATGGGTTCGCTCCAAATGTTGTTATTGCTCTAAGAATTTTACTAACATTACTTGTGACAGTGGCAAGCGGAGAAAGGACTTTTTCAAAGCTCAAACTTATTAAAAGTTGTCTCAGATCGAGTATGTCTGAGACTCGCCTGAGTCGTCTGGCGACTATATCTATAGAACATCAGTTAGCTGAATGACTTGATTACAACGAAGTCATAAAGGAGTTTGCCAGTGCAAAAGCTAGATGAGTATTTTTTAACTAAGATATATGATATATTACTTTTGTTATATTTCAGTCATAGTGAAATTCAATCATAGTTAGTATTGTAATTTTAAGTCATCACATAGCTATACATTTTTATTTTCTCACGATTTCTTGTATTCTCTCTACAATTTTTATTGTAGCAGTTAGCCGCATCGTAAACGCAAAAAAGATCTAGTTATTTGATAAACACAACAATGCAAACATTCCTAGTCGTCACTTGAAGGCAATCGCTGTGTCTTTAGAGTAGGTCTAGTGTGCGTGAATGTGTGCAGAGTTAAAATAGGGAGGGGGCAGCACTCATTAATACTGAACAGGGCGGCAGATGCGCTGGGGCCGGCCCTGGATATTAGAGAAACAATACAAAACTTATTATTGAAAAGCACTAGATGTATCTTCCGGTTAAATCATTAATTGTTTGTCGGGTTCCGATATGTTGAATTATTACAAAAATTATGACATATTAAACGAGCAGAGAGTTTATTTAAACAAATTTCTCAACATTAACTAGGGAGAACTAGAAGCGATTAGAATTTATTTGTTTAAAAGGGGCAAGTGCAGGAAGAAAGCACTCAAGTACAGAAGTCTATTTCATTAGAGTCTTAAAAATTTTGGACAGAAAATGAGTTTTTAATCAACTTTTCCATATGTGTATTACATATTAATATATACCATACATTCTATATATTTCATATGTTCCCTTAATAATTTAGGGATATCGTGATTACTCTAGTTCTAAAAACAGTTATTTCTATTTACATGATGACAGAAATTATGTAACGAATGGTGTTGGTTTTTATACCTTAGGATTTGTGTGTTAACGGGACCCCTTATGAAAGCTATTTACTCATGTTCGTTTTGAATATATTGCAATGGACACTGTAGTTTCATATGTAATCTCGTAGAAAGTAAAAGCATATGATAACACATAAAGACATTGTGCGAATAAGTAGATATTACACGTTTGAACACCATAAATTACTTGATAAGGAATATTGTTAAAAATGTTAGTTTTTAGCATTTAATGCTTGTGAAACAACTTTAAGTGCTGTGAAATGGTGCGTTACGATACTTAGCCGTGTGTGCGAGGGTACGTAATTATTTTTCGGGATATTCATAAAAATCGGTATGGAGAACCATACATGACTTCCATGTTCTCAGATTATAAATAAAATAATTTGGTACTGCCTTTATGCGTACCCGCATTTATTTCGATAATGCGAGTTTTGGGCTTCGGTATGTAGTGAATATCGCACATAATTTTATGTAGTGAAAGAATTATACAAATTTTAATTTTGTATGTCGCAAAATAGTTGGCTGGTGATTGCAATTGATTTCGGTTGTCATTTTTTAATGGAAAATGACTAGTAGTAATTTATCACCGGGTCGTGGCTGTGACACCAAAAATTGATTATGTTAGGTTAACATGAAAACTGAAATTATACATGGAAACAAATACGTGTTTAATGTAAAACTATTTTTTTTCTAAAACCACGAAAAACCCAACTCGAAATAAGGCGGGAGTGGTCCAAGTGTCAACCTCCTTGCCTATTATTATAGGCCTACATGTCACTTTTTGTGGCAGAACTCGCTTTTTTGGTAAAATTCGTTTTCCGAAAAGTACTCGTTTTGTGACTAACAAAAAACAAACATCCATTATGTACAATTTGTAGAGCATATTTTGTCATTCTTTAATAAAGTGTTTTTGTTTTTTCATTAACCATAAATATTTGTATTTTTCATTTTGTATTTGCTGTTGTTTTTTCCAATTTGAAAACTTAAAAACGTTAGGTTCTTTATTTTAAGTGTTACTCTGTTATACGCATTGTATTACACGTTTAATGTTACGTTTTCTCAACCACAGCTTTTATTTATTTTAGCAGTAAACTAAAAACCCAAAACCATTATTACCTAACTACCAAATGAAAACAACACGTATTTTTGCTTTACATTAAGAAATAGGGCAATTTACAATTAGTACACTTCTTTTTCACACCGTAATATATCGATACAATCGCATATTAAAAACATGAAAATGTATTGCGGGTACTCGTACAGTTCCAATCATTTACTTGAAATCGGTTCGATAATTCCTAAAAAAATATAGAATTTTGTCAAAGTGAAATAAAATGTTTCCATAGAAACTACTTCTTTGTTGTCAATAACGTAGTACACATATAAAACTTATAAAAAATTATCTCCTCTCTCATCAACTACCATTTTAATTGATAGAATATTACCCCCTTCCCCTTCAACTAACCTTTTCTTTTATAGATGTTTCATCTACCTTTCTACAGTGGATTATTGTGAACTTCTTTTAAGGATACTTTATTTATCAAAATTAAGCACTTTACTCTTGTTAAATCGTAAAAGGTAACAACCCCTTCCTCTTAATCAATCTTCACCAAAATCAATAGGCCTCGAGTCCTCTACAATTCAGAACTGTATGCAAATAATTATTTGATTCTGTTTGAATTTGCGGAAGTTATCGTTTGCCATAAAACAATTTACAGGCATTGCACAAATGCAATGCACAGAGAAGGGCATTGAAAATGCTTCAATAAATCCTAAAAATATATATATTTATGTTCATTCACCAATCAATGAATTCATTCTTCATTTACCAATGTACAGATTATAAGTTAAATGTAGTCGCATTCATAAGCAAAGTTTTATATGTGTACTACGTTATTGACAACAAAGAAGTAGTTTCTATGAAAACTCACCGGTTCCCATTTTCGATAACGCACCAGCGATCGGCCGCAAATGTGCGACACGTCCTTACAAACATTTCCAATGTTAAAATTCTACACACAGACACATTTCGAAAAATGACTTTTTCATGGTTTGAGGGTAGTAAAATCAGAATCTGCCATTATCTCGAACACGATTTTTTCGGCATGACCATACTTCAATTTCCTTATGGAACATGGAAGTAAAAACACGTTAATTTACCTAAATAATTTTCGTGATATGGGAAAATTTTAGATGGGACTTAAAACAGAATCTTCGTAATAAAAAGGCCTAACTGATGGCAATAGTTATTTTAAAAATCAGTAACGAAGTGTATGCAAATTTTAAGAAAAAAACGTTTTATGGCTATTTCAGTCGTAAAAATTATCGGGAACAAGAATATTGTTCTGTTCGGAAGTCTTCTTGGAAAAGAATATTTATTATCTACAAAAAAATCATGAGTAGTACTATCAGAAACCAATACGAAGAACAAATCAAATCGTCGAAAATTCAATCGAAGATGATTATTTGAAACGGATAGATCAGTCTCTTTTGGGAATGGATAACGTCCGCGTGGTTCATGACGATCGATCTGCTAATCGCCATTAGCACAAGTTAATTTCCTAGGGTTACTGCAAAAAGTATAAGTGTGCTATTCCGCAAAAGTTCAAGACATCCGATCAAGGTATATAGACACTTTAAACCGGCTGTAAAGAAGTGTAAGCATAACATACTAATTTAGCTGTAACAGTATCTATTCGCGGCGAAACTATATAACCGTGCTATTCATAAGTATCTATACACCAGAAAGCGGCCCTGAGGCCGGACAAAGTATATCAACCCACGTACTTATCCAGATCAAGTATCAACCCGTCGTTTGAAGGAACTGCAGTCGACAGTAAAGGGAAGTGAACCTACCTTATTTAAGTAAAATAAAAAAAAGTTATAGTAAATAAAGACGCTATCACATCAGCAAAGACTTTATAGTAAATAAAACAAAAAGAACTTTTAAATATTAATTTATTTCATTGTATAGAAAGTAAATTTTTAGTTGTGTTACAAAGGTCAACAGAGACAGATTAATGATTTTTTATATAATGTATTAAAAGCTCAGTAAATTGTTGTAAAAGAATAGAATCATTAATAAATAAACGTCATTCCACTATAAAACGTCTCTACTATTTATTTTATGCGATACCTATACATCGTAGTTGTGTGTGTGTGTGTGTGTGTGTGTGTGTGTGTGTTGTGTGTGCGTCTTTATATATCGACCGGCTGTCATATCGTCCTGCAATGACTATAAAATAATTTCCAAAGTAGAAATTAATTTCTTAATTTATATTAAGATCATCTACGTACGTACATTTACTGTGTGTGCGTTGTTTTGTGTTTGCGTCTCTATATACCGAAAGGATATCATATCGTTCTGCAATGACAATAAAACAGTTTCCAACGTAGAGAATTTACATTAAGATCGTCCACGTACGTACATTTACTGTGTGTGTGTGTGTGTGTGTGTGTGTGTGTGTGTGTGTTGTGTTGTGTTCTGTGTGCGTCTCTATATATCGAAAGGCTATCACATCGTTCTGCAATGACAATAAAACAGTTTCCAAGGTAGAGAGATTACATTAAGGTCGTCTACGTACGTCCATTTACTTTGTGTGTGTGTGGGTGTGTGTGTGTGTGTGTGTGTGTGTGTCTGTGTTGTGTTCTGTGTGCGTCTCTATATATCGAAAGGCTATCACATCGTTCTGCAATGACAATAAAACAGTTTCCATGGTAGAGAGATTACATTAAGGTCGTCTACGTACGTACATTTACTTTGTGTGTGTGGGTGTGTGTGTGTGTGTTGTGTTCTGTGTGCGTCTCTATATAACGGAAGGCTATCATCTCGCTCTGCAATGAGAATAAAAAAGTTTCCAAGGTAGAGAGTTTACAGTAAGATCGTCTACGTACGTACATTTACAGTGTGTGTGTGTGTGTGGGGGGGTGTATGTGTTCTGTTGTGTTGTGTGTGCGTCTCTATATATCGAAAGGCTATCATATCGTTCTGCAAAGACAATAAAACAGTTTCCAAGGTAGAGAGTTTACATTAAGATCGTCTAAGTACCTACATTTACTGTGTGTGTGTGTGTGTGGGGGGGTTGTATGTGTTCTGTTGTGTTGTGTGTGCGTCTCTATATATCGAAAGGCTATCATATCGTTCTGCAAAGACAATAAAACAGTTTCCAAGGTAGAGAGTTTACATTAAGATCGTCTAAGTACCTACATTTACTGTGTGTGTGTGTGTGTGTGTGTGTGTGTTGTGTTCTGTGTGCGTCTCTATATATCGAAAGGCTATCATATCGTTCTGCAATGACAATAAAACAGTCTCCAAGGTAGAGAGTTTACAGTAAGATCGTCTACGTCCGTACATTTAGTGTGTGTGTGTGTGTGTGTGTTGTGTGTGTGTCTGTGTGTGTGTGTCTGTGTGTGTGCGTTGTGTTGTGTGTGCGTCTCTATATATCGAAAGGCTATCATATCGTTCTGCAATGACAATAAAACAGTCTCCAAGGTAGAGAGTTTACAGTAAGATCGTCTACGTACGTACATTTAGTGTGTGTGTGTGTGTGTGTGTGTGTGTGTGTGTGTGTGTTGTGCGTACGTCTCTATATATCGAAAGGGTATCACATAGTTCTGCAATGACAATAAAACAGTTTCCAAGGTAGAGAGTTTTGAAACGTTTTTCCTACGTTACAATTCGGGAACCTGGTTAATTGGCTCAGGTCAATTAAACAGGCTGCCATAATCTTTACAAAATCATAAATAACTATTAAGTACACAAATGTTAAATAGGGGCCCGTGAATTGAGGGATATTGACAAGGGATTTGGTAGATATATTAATTCACCTTTTGGATAACCATGACATCTCTTTATTACATAAATTTAGCAATGAATATATTAAAGTTAAAACATTTGTACCTCCTGTACAAAGAGAATTAGAGTAATTTAGTAATGAGTTACCATAGTTTTTATTTTATTAATACCCTCGGATCCGAGTACTTCGTTTCAGCATATGATATTACATTTATAATATTTATTCTTGTGTTATCTTAAATACTGCTTTATTTAACCAAAATTATTTAAATTAACGCATGTTATTGCTAAACATGAAATTACATTTAATTTAATTAAATCAGTCTTTCTTGTTTTACTTAACGTTCAGTTTTATCTATTTAGTGTTTATCATACAATATTATACTTCAAGTTTTGAACCACTGAATTCAAAGTTCAGTGTCACCTGTGGGTATCATCCTCGGCGAATCGGCGACTCTCTCGGTTGTCCTGGTGTCTTGTAGTTTTTTCCTGAACATCAGGTTTCTGTTGTTGGTGAAGTTCGGAAGTCATTTTAGTCATGGTGAGTCCTGGTTCTCTCCTTTTTTAATAAGTTGTAGTAATCGCTTGTTGTTTTGGACTTTTACACAAAAGTCTTATTCACTTGTAATCACGTCACATGTTGATTTAGTTATTGAGTTTCACATTATAATTTCACCATATTTCTAATTACATACACTTTATTGTTTAGATTTCTAGAGATGTCATAGACGCTCAATTCTCATTCACACTCACTTGTTCACTACATATTTACTTTAATTATACTTGTAGATTATATTCACGGTTCACATGTTGTTTAAATTTATATTTAGTGCCGCTACATCTCAACTGTGAGTTTATTTACTTTTGAAAATATAATTATTATACCGCATCTCGGCAGTATGCTGTTTACGCTTCGACCGCTCCATTGCAAGTGGTTTATTAGTTAAGGGGTCAGAGTAGTAATCTCGCTTCACTTACTATTCAGCATAAAAGTAGTTCCATATTCGATTAATATTTACTCGTTTATCCTCTGACATATTTAACTATATTTAATTATACTACGGTATCTCTTACTTATTATTTTATTATTGTACAACATTATGTTTTTTATCAAGTTCCGATTTAATACAATTATTAGTCATATTCACGGGTAATTATGCGTGTTGATTCCGGTTTCGGCAGGTTAAAGCCGGGTTAATTATTAAGGGGTGTTATCGCAATTTTATTATAGAAATCTTTTTGGTTTTAAAACTATTTATTTTGGGTATTATGGCGGGGTTACATTATCATTTTCATTAGGGGTTTATGTTCTGTTTTAATGTGAGATTTTAAATTATTTTAAATTTCTTTTATTTCATTTTTTCCTCTTTTAAAATCGTCACATACTCCGCCTCTTAACCAACACAGACTCCTAAAAATATGGTCAGCAACGTACCGAGAGTATGATTGGGGCGTACCGTGTGAAGTTTCGCTATTATTATCATTATTTATTATTTATGCAAGTTTTTTTTTTTATCTCTCTTTAAATGATCTTGTTCTCATTTAAATGTTCGCCTTCGTGAAATTCCCTTTATCTCACTTCTTACAGTACTAACTTATAATACTAATTTCCCTAATTACAGTAACTCACAATATCGTGGCCCGACTGACATCAGCTTACTCTAACTCTACAGGTTAGCTTTCAGCATTCATAAATGAACTCTTGGCACCTTTTTGCCTCATCATTATCCTTTTCAGCCGGCGCCGTTGTGACTAGTTACTTTACATGTATATAATTCTATCTTGATTATATACCATAGACTTACTTCTAAAATAATCTAAAGAGGATCCCATACTCCACTCTAGATTATAGTTACTTGAGAGAAGCGGAATCTCACGATGGTAACTCTTATTATCTCTTTAACAATAACTAGACAAACTATGCGGAAGGGGAGACACTTTACACAACTCATTGTATTTCACGCGCGGTGGTATTCATTGTTTAGGGAGGCAACGGTTTATCACAATAGGGAGAGTGCGTGGCTGCTTACTACAATTTCTTAACACGCTTTATTGTTCTCTTACTGGCCACAACTGGGGTGTTCACGATATGCAACTATACTTTTATTATTATTTACCTTTCTCTTATTTACTGCTACAAGTTACACACATTTGTTTAACTTAAGATTTATTCAGCAATTATTATTCACTTATTATTACTTTGAGGTTTTAAAACTACCTAGAATTATTTCCTATCGACTTACCATATTTATTTAGGACACTTTATTTACTTTGTTTTTTTATTTATTTTGCTCAGTTTACAAGGTTACTGTTTTGGGACATGGGGTTTAATACTTTATCTAACAAGGGGTTAACTAAGTCATTTATTCATTTGAAATTTAAGTAATAATATTATTTGCTCTACTATACTATACACAATTATTTCCTACACTTTAGTACATGGTAAACATTTATTAACAGTTATTATTAAACATTAGCATTAGTTTTTATTTAAACGATCAGCTGTTTCGCTGGAAAGTAGGTCAGACTAGTTTTAAACAATGGCATTGTTTATGCGTACAAAGGGGAGAAGTCAACTCGAGGGAGAATATATCTCTATTGTTCCATTTAACAATAGCTGGTGGCTAGGGAATTATTTTCAAGGAGGACACAACCGGGTGTTTACATTATTCACACATATTTTTATTATTAATTTCTTTTTACTTATTCCACTAATACACTTTTATAATTATAATTATACTAACGTGTTATAATAATTTACGATATTATTAAACTTTTTATTTTAAATGACTTATTATTTATTATTATTATTTTGGTCTGATTTAAGAAACGGTTTCTTTTTTGTTTCGAACTCGTTTATTTACTTAGGGAAGCATCATTCCATAAAATTAATCAGTACACTGGTTTTGTTTAGTCAGTAGTTTATATAACTCATCGTGTCAATAGAAACACGAATTACACATTTATGCAGGCTTGTACAGGAAAACTACAGGTCTTATATTGTCGCAAAATAGACGTGTTAGAGACTGAATACTTTGACACGTACATACATGAATTGGTATAATACAATCTAATCTTTTCACGTATAATTATATACGAGTATGTGCGTAATCTCACACAAAATATACACTTATAAATATCGTCAATATTTTTCATATATGCTACTTAGCCTCTTTCTTTATACATACAATTTCCTAACTGAGTGCATAGATATACAGAATAGAGTATTTTATAATTGACACTAAGTACACTAACCATTTACACAAAATGAAACCAAAAACAGTGGCGCATTTTAATAATCAACTTATTTACTTTTTTTTTGTTTTAATTTTCAACAACGTCTGAAATCTTTTGTTACTGGGCAAGGGGTCACACACTTTGTAATACAATAGAGGGAGGTGATGTATTGTCTAACTCGAGGTGGCAGAGCGTAACAAAGTGATAGTTTGGTACAAGCGGGAACAGGTCATTTTCTTGTCTGAGATTGTCGTTAAACAGACAAGTTGGGGAATGCATTTTTAAACAGGTTTTACCCTGGGCTTACAATGTTTAAATAATTATTATATTATATTTAAATATCCTTACCTTATATATCATGGTTATTATATTATATTATATTATTACGCCACATAATGATTATAAAAACACATTATCCTAATTCTGATTTTACTTACTTTAATTCTTCCTTTTGCGTATTTTAAATTAACATTCATAGAGTGAATAATTCTACCACATATTAAATGACAAACACAGAGTATTTTATTTGCTAATTATTATTTATTCGGCAATTAAGCAGAGTGGCGCATTTGAAACGTTTTTCCTACGTTACAATTCGGGAACCTGGTTAATTGGCTCAGGTCAATTAAACAGGCTGCCATAATCATTACAAAATCATAAATAACTATTAAGTACACAAATGTTAAATAGGGTCCCGTGAATTGAGGGATACTGACAAGGGATTTGGTAGATATATTCACTCACCTTTGGATAACCATGACATCTCTTTATTACATAAATTTAGCAATGAATATATTAAAGTTAAAACATTTGTACCTCCTGTACAAAGAGAATTAGAGTAATTTAATAATGAGTTACCATAGTTTTTATTTTATTAATACCCTCGGATCCGAGTACTTCGTTTCAGCATATGATATTACATTTATAATATTTATTCTTGTGTTATCTTAAATACTGCTTTATTTAACCAAAATTATTTAAATTAACGCATGTTATTGCTAAACATGAAATTACATTTAATTTAATTAAATCAGTCTTTCTTGTTTTACTTAACGTTCAGTTTTATCTATTTAGTGTTTATCATACAATATTATACTTCAAGTTTTGAACCACTGAATTCAAAGTTCAGTGTCACCTGTGGGTATCATCCTCGGCGAATCGGCGACTCTCTCGGTTGTCCTGGTGTCTTGTAGTTTTTTCCTGAACATCAGGTTTCTGTTGTTGGTGAAGTTCGGAAGTCATTTTAGTCATGGTGAGTCCTGGTTCTCTCCTTTTTTAATAAGTTGTAGTAATCGCTTGTTGTTTTGGACTTTTACACAAAAGTCTTATTCACTTGTAATCACGTCACATGTTGATTTAGTTATTGAGTTTCACATTATAATTTCACCATATTTCTAATTACATACACTTTATTGTTTAGATTTCTAGAGATGTCATAGACGCTCAATTCTCATTCACACTCACTTGTTCACTACATATTTACTTTAATTATACTTGTAGATTATATTCGCGGTTCACATGTTGTTTAAATTTATATTTAGTGCCGCTACATCTCAACTGTGAGTTTATTTACTTTTGAAAATATAATTATTATACCGCATCTCGGCAGTATGCTGTTTACGCTTCGACCGCTCCATTGCAAGTGGTTTATTAGTTAAGGGGTCAGAGTAGTAATCTCGCTTCACTTACTATTCAGCATAAAAGTAGTTCCATATTCGATTAATATTTACTCGTTTATCCTCTGACATATTTAACTATATTTAATTATACTACGGTATCTCTTACTTATTATTTTATTATTGTACATCATTATGTTTTTTATCAAGTTCCGATTTAATACAATTATTAGTCATATTCACGGGTAATTATCCGTGTTGATTCCGGTTTCGGCAGGTTAAAGCCGGGTTAATTATTAAGGGGTGTTATCGCAATTTTATTATAGAATTCTTTTTGGTTTTAAAACTATTTATTTTGGGTATTATGGCGGGGTTACATTATCATTTTCATTAGGGGTTTATGTTCTGTTTTAATGTGAGATTTTAAATTATTTTAAATTTCTTTTATTTTATTTTTTCCTCTTTTAAAATCGTCACAGTTTATATTAAGATCGTCCACGTACGTACATTTACTGAGTGTGTGTGTGTGTGTGTGTGTGTGTGTGTGTGTGTGTGTGTGTGTGTGTGTTGTGTTCTGTGTGCGTCTCTATATATCGAAAGGCTATCATATCGTTCTGCAATGACAATAAAACAGTTTCCAAGTTAGAGAGTTTACAGTAAGATCGTCTACGTACGTACATTTACTGTGTGTGTGTGTGTGTGTGTGTGTGTGTGTGTGTGTTCTGTTGTGTTGTGTGTGCGCCTCTATATATCGAAAGGCTATCATATCGTTCTGCAATGACAATAAAACAGTTTCCAAGGTAGAGAGTTTACAGTAAGATCGTCTACGTACGTACATTTACTGTGTGTGTGTTCTCTTGTGTTGTGTGTGCGTCTCTATATATCGAAAGGCTGTCATATCGATCTGCAATGACAATATTACAGTTTCCAAGGTAGAGAGTTTACAGTCAGATCGTCTACGTACGTACATTTACTGTGTGTGTTTGTGAGTGTGTTTGTGTGTGTGTGTGTGTGTTGTGTGTGCGTCTCTATATATCGAATGGCTATCATATCTTTCTGCAATGACAATAAAACCGTTTCCATGGTAGAGAGTTTACAGTAAGATCGTCTACGTACGTACATTTACTCTGTGTGTGTGTGTGTGTGTTGTGTACTGTGTGCAACTCTATATATCGAAAGGCTATCATATCGTTCTGCAAAGACAATAAAACTATTTTCAAGGTAGAGAGTTTACAGTAAGATCGTCTACGTACGTACATTTTCTGTGTGTGTATGTGTGTGTGTGTGTGTGTTCTGTGATCCGTGTGTGTGTGTGCTGTGATGTGTGTGCGTCTCTATATATCGAAAGGCTATCAAATCGTTCTGCAATGACAATAAAACAGTTTCCATGGTAGAGAGTTTACTGTTAGATCCACTACGTACGTACATTTACTGTGCGAGTGTGTGTCTGTGTGTGTGTGTTGTGTACTGTGTGCGTCTCTATATATCGAATGGGTATCTTATCGTTCTGCAATGACAATAAAACTGTTTCCAAGGTAGAGAGTTTACAGTTAGATCGTCTACGTACGTACATTTACTCTGTGTGTGTGTGTGTGTGTTGTGTTATGTGTGCGTCTCTATATATCGAATGGGTTTATCATATCGTTCTGCAATGACAATAAAACTGTTTCCAAGGTAGAGAGTTTACAGTTAGATCGTCTACGTACGTACATTTACTCTGTGTGTGTGTGTGTGTGTGTGTGTTGTGTGTGCGTCTCTATATATCGAAAGGCTATCTTATAGTTCTGCAATGACAATAAAACAGTTTCCATGGTAGAGAGTTTACTGTAAGATCGTCTACGTACGTACTGTAACCCCTCTTTATTTTTTTTGTACTTTATAATTTTTTTTTTTTTTATGTAGAGGCTACTAGTTATTTAGAACTAGGCAGAAGGCCTAGGAGAAGCATAAAATGCGCTTGGTCCAGTGAGACGGGACTTGCAATTAAACTCTCTATTGAACAACAATAACAACCTTTATTAGTTCTGTATATAGGCCTATATGTATACATATTAATAGCAAGCAAAATTTACTAATGTAATTCAATATTTAATATATCATTTTTCAAAAATTCTTTAAACATCCAAACTCCTAAAATAGCATCACCACTATAAGATAGTAATATCTCTTAAATCTTGAAACATCTTTAGTACATATATATATATATATATATTTAAAAAAAAATATCACATAACCTCGATAATCAACATCATATAAATTGTTTAAATACCCTTTTATAACACTTAACATTAAGAACACATAATGGAACATAAATACACATATACATATACATCACAGATAAGATACAACATGTTCGACCTGGCAGACAGCCTGTATATTCTATAAGACCCATATATAACTGGGGAGAAAATCTGGACTAGTCATAATGCCCCGAAACTACAAATTATAAGTTTACGTTTCCAGCACAGCCGGTATAATTTCATAAAATACTGCAAAAACCCCTTAACTCCATTAAAATGAGAAAGAATTATAAAGTAAACTGAATTGATCATAATGACTAGAAATTACAATATTCAAATTGGCATGGCAGGCTATATGGTTTATAAAATTGTAAGTTTCTCCTATTCTTTCATAAAAATATAAAATTCTACTGAAAATCCACTTGGAACATAACCACAATAAAATACAATTATAAACTGAGGTGGCCGTACAGCCTATATAATTTTATGAAATTATAAGAATTATGTATTATAAGTATATAAAAATTTAAAGATTTTCTGAACTGACTACAGCAGTAAGAAAGACAATAATAAATTTAAGTATTAAAACAGACGGAATAATTTTATAAAATTATAAAATCTTTTGTTTAAACTTAGTAAAAATATATAAAACGATTCACAGTAAAGCTGAATTGACTCGGCCCCAGACATGTGCCAGTGCCGGATCCAACAGATGATAACATGTCCGGTTCCTGCAGAAAACTGCACCTACCGGTGACTGCCTCAGGTTAAAGAGTAAAAAAAAACTTTAAAACCCATAAAAAAATCCCAACCCATTTTAAAATTATATATATATATATATATTCACCAATAAAATACCTACTTTTAATAGGGACCCAACCAGCCGGTCAAGCCCCCCCAGCATTTACAAACTGCACCAATATACTTCACTACAATACCGATTCCCCACAACTTTTACAACCCCCCATTCAACCTTACCGTAAAAGAAATAAAGTATAAAAAAAATAATGATCGCCGGACACATGCCCTGCGACCGGCTGGTTGTATTATTCTGAGGCGTAATTACATTCTGAGAACCATTCAAAAAAAATTTTTTGTAACCGACATTATGTCCAGCTGGACGCAAGGACAATGGAGTAGAAACTTGAGTTAATTTTGAGGGTGAATGTCACAACACATGGTGTCTGCTGCAGCGGCCTAGTGTGTATTAAAAAGCTTAAATTTCACCTTGGTTTAGTCCAGAAGGTGTCCCGTGGGTACTGTGGCAGGCTGTACAGCAGTTCCTCACCTGGTGGCCAAGATCGAGCTCCGATGTTTTTACGGCATTGCGGCAGTGGATACCACATGCGGAGAAGGTCAAATTTCCAACTGGGTCGGGAACCCTGTACATTCATAATAATTAATTCACTGACACATAATTCATAATACACGCATGCCACAACATACCAAACTCACTCTGTTCACCATAACCCGTTTTAACATTTTCACTTCTGGTTTCTCCTTTAAATTACTAGAACACACTCAAGGCCTCAATGCTACTTAATTATATATATACTATAACGATTCATTATAGCGTCCTATCAGAGCGTTATATGAAAGCTATAGACGCTACGAGCGTAACGCACTAAGGAAGAGAGAGAGCGTATAATCGCAGCCATCTCACTCTAACCACGACACCGCTACAGTAGAATCCAGTTCAAACAAGTAATTTTACTCAAAACGAATTATCAGTTCAACCTGCAATAACTTCAAAAGTTGTAAATATACGGCAATTCTGAAAACATCATTGTATTCAGCAAGAAAAGCTTTATAAGTAGCCGCAAGCTCAGTTAATATAATTAACAAATAAAAAAGTTATACGGATGACGCACACCAACAGGAATAACGAGAGAATTATGCTACGTAGGAACAAGGTGTTTTCACACACACACAGATAAAGACCTAAGCAACAATATTCTGTGGTCAGATCTTCGGCAACACATTTGCAAATACCTGAAATCAATCGATTCCTGAAATCAATCGATTTGCATATACAGGAAGTACGATTTTGACAAGAATTTCTCTGCCGTTTGGAACCTGTCACCGCGTGTATGACCGACTTGTTCGAGATTGTCGAAACTGGAAAAACGCATGATTGATTTGTACAACCAATCAGCAGCCCGTATTTAAAACAGACGCCAGCTAAAAGCGAGGGGTAACATCACTCTTCGTTCGGTACTGAAACACACTAGACGTGTATAATTCGCATACAGAAATTTTTTAAATTACACAATAGTGCAAATTCAGTTCTAAATCAAGAATTAGTCCGCAGTGTAGATGAATTAACAACATTCAATAACACTAGCTGCGTAAAACAACCGTTAATTAATTAGTTAGTTAATTAATTAATCCATCAGCCGTGAAGGACCTGTGCTACAGAAGGCTACAACATCTGTAATTGCCAGGGCATCTTCCACAACATCGATCAACCCATTCTTCTGTGCAACACCATCGAAAGGAGGACCTCTACAGATTCCTATCTTCGGTCAACGCATCAAAACAGTAAGAAATAGATTCATTGATCAATGATATAAGCGCTAAACAAATAAATAAAACAATAAACAATTTTAAAAAGACACTAAGAAAAGCACACATTGTATTTTAACTATAAGATTAGCTTTAATTTAGGATAGGAGTGTTGAATGGAAAATAGTGTGTAGTATTGGACGTGCAAATTATTGTAGATCTGTTCTTTAGCACTGGTTTGGGAGATAGAAATCTCTTAATCAGACCAGATAAGAGCTATAGGCCGTTTGAGCGTCTTAATCATTACTTTCCACACTCACTCAATAATTATAAGGATAGGGTAGAATTAAGCCACTACCATTAACAATTTAAAGTTTAAAAATCATTGATTAAACATTAAATATAATAATCAAGAAAATCTTAAAGAGTTATTTGTAACGATTCCCCTTGAAAACCACAATCACTGAACGAATCCTGAGAAAGAGTGTCTCCATGCGCTGAGCTAAGCTGAAGCCGTGTCATTTGTATATGGGATTTGTTCTGGCGCCCAGGTAAAGTAAAATCACGGGTAAGTAACTTTTTATCTAACATCACAAATATTAGATAATTTTGTTAGACGAAAGGGAGCGTTGTATGTATTTGGCGCCGCAACTAATGGGCCCGATTAAACACAAAATTATATAAATAAAGTTATATAATTTGGCGTTGCTATTACCCAAGTGATTAGTTAAATTGTAGTATTAATAAATTTAAAAAGAAAGTGGAATTCAAGGTTACAAATAACTATTAAATAATTGTAAAATTTATTTGTTAATGATAAATAATAATAATAATGGCAAAATCATCAGCAGTAGATATGGCAGCAATAGAGCAAATGTTTAAAAAGTTGACCACTAAAATGGATGAAAATAAGAATCAATTGTCTAATGAAATAAAAGATACTAATAATAAACTTGAAAATAAAATTGAAAAAATTGAAAGTAAAATTGAAGAAAATAATAAAAGTTTAGAAGAAAGTAATCAAAAATTAATAACTGATGTTAATAATAAAATTGAACAAACTAATAAATATTTGTCCAGTGAAATAAAACAAATAAATGAAAATTTATCTAGCCAAATAGAACAAAGTAGTAAAGAGGCTACATTTAAAATAGATGAAGAAATATCTAATCTAGCTAGTAAATTAGATAGCACTAATAATAAAATAGACGAGAGTAACAGTAGGTTTGATAAGCATACCGAAGAGGTTAAAACTACGCTAGATGAGTTTAGAAAACAAGTAAACACTAATTTTCGCCGTCAAGAAGAAAAGCTAAATAATTTTAGAAAGGAATTACATGAAATGTTAGAACTCAAAGTAACCCTCATTAATCAACAATTCAGTGAAGTAACAGGTGAACTAAAAACACAAACACTTCTAAATAAAGAAGAAATCCAAAATACTAGGGAAGAGTGTACCCAACTGGGTGTGAATATTAGTGAAGTTAAGATACAGGTAGTGAGTAAGGCTAACAGAGACGAAGTACATCAAAAGATGGAACAGCAGTTGAAGGTAATGCGGGAAGATCTGACTAAAGCAATGAAGTCACAGCAAACCAAAGTAGTGATGTGTGGCGGCTATAAGGAAGAACCGGAAACCTTGCATTTTCAGGTAACCCACATGAGAATCCTGTAGAATTCCTAAAGCTGTTTGAAGCGTATGTAACTCGAGTAAATCCACTGATGGACGACGAGGATAAGAAGGACATGTTAGGCTGATTTCTCAAGAATTGGGCAGGTACGTGGTGGAAAGTCATCTCAGACAGAGTCCAAACCTACTCAGACTTCAGAGAAAAATTTCTAGCACAGTACTGGAATGTTCAAATACAAAGAAGGTACGTGATCATTTAGAATTTGGTCAGTATCATCCGTCAATGAATATGGCAACTACCAATTATGTGCTTAATTTAATGGCGCAAGTTAAACATCTAACACCACCAATAGAAGAGAGAGACCTAGTATATAAGCTAGCGCGTCATTTCTCAGAACGCACTAGAGTAGCAACCACAACTAGAGGAGTGGATACTTTAGAAAAGTTCATTATGGTCGTAGATGAGTGTCTAGATTTAGAGAGGGACCTACAGCGGGTAAGTAATCAGCTGAGTAACTACTCTAGAGGCGATCAGCAAGAACCAACGTTCTACTCAAATAAGAGGAGAGATAATGAACGTATGAAAGAAAAAAGGTTTACCCCATATCCGGGTAATAAACCACAAAATCGACAGAAAGTGGAGGATAAAGGTAAAAGTAGAAGAGTAGAAAATAATCCTAATAAAGGGTATAAAGTGTGTAAAACAACTATAACCTCTACCGAGCAGCAACCGTCGACTAGTAAAATGAATACGGGAAACGGGAAGCCACTGCAGGTGGAAAAGAAACAAAACTAAACCTACCATTACCTGCAGTGAAATCACTAAAGAAAACAGGTAAGAAGAACGTAGCTAATAATATAAAACAAGTGAGCGATAGGGATTTCTTGTTAAAAGAGGAGCAAGAAGTGGGTAGAAACCATTATACTGAATGTTCGGAAATAATTTGTAAGATCAGTAATCTACTGGTACGAGCGCTTATTGACACTGGCAGTGAAGGTACCTGTGTTAGCTAAAAATTTGTAGATAATTATCAGTTGCGAAATTGTCCCAGACTACCCGTAAACATTGTAATGTACAGGGAAACACTGGAGCCAAAATGCAAAAGATAACTGAACAAATATATTTACCTGTCAGTATAAATGGTAACCAAACCCAAATAGTAGCTCTAATAGTCCCTAAACTCATTCATGATTGTATTATTGGGGTAGATACGTTGCTTGAATGGAAAGCAAAAATAAATTTTAAAATAAATACCATTACTATGGAAATAAATGCTAATAAAATAAATGTAGTTATTAAAGAGTTTAAGCATTGGAACTCGGTAAGTGTCGTAAAAGGGTATATAGAGAAACCTGTAGTTGACGTTAGGAGTGACCAGCACTGTATTGATAACTCAATATTGGGACTGAGTTGAACAACGAACAACAGAACAAAATTCAGCAACTCGTTGGTGAGTATAGTGATGTGTTCAGAACAGAGCCTGGAAGAGCTAGGTTCTGTGAACATCAGTTGACACTAACTGAAAATGCATCATTTGTACAAAGGACTTATCCAATCCCTCTACATTATAGAGATGAAGTGGAGAAAGAGATCCAACAAATGTTAGCGAATGGAGTTATAGAGAGAGCAAGAAGTCCCTATATAAACCCTTTAGTAGCAGTTACCAACTCCAAACCAGGAATTTCTATGTATGGAGGTAAGATATATAAGCTATGTTCCCATAGGAGGAAGTATAAACAAAATATTGACCCATAAATTTATAATTGTTTTGAATCAATATTAATAATAATAATAATCAATTTTATTTAAATAAATGTAGTGATTTTATTTAAATTATTGACATTAATTAATCCAAAATGATGATTAAAATGATCATATAAATTTCCAATATACTATGTTAGGTTAAGGAACATTGTAATCTTTAGTTATAAGATAGATGTAAGTAACATTGTATAAGTGCTAGTTTTGTGCGGGAAAAAGTGGTAAAGTAAATGTGCAAAATTTTATTCAGTGTAAAACTGTACATTAGAAAAAAAATAAATGATTTACATAATCAATTTTTTTTTATATCGAGTGGGGGTATATATAACGATTCATTATAGCGTCCTATCAGAGCGTTATATGAAAGCTATAGACGGTACGAGCGTAACGCAGTAAGGAAGAGAGAGAGCGTATAATCCCAGCCATCTCACTCTAACCACGACACCGATACAGTAGAATCCAGTTCAAACAGGTAATTTTACTCAAAGCGAATTATCAGTTCAACCTGCAATAACTTCAAAAGTTGTAAATATACGGCAATTCTGAAAACAGTATTTTATTCAGCAAGAAAAGCTTTATAAGTAGCCGCAAGCTCAGTTAATATAATTAACAAATAAAGAAGTTATACGGATGACGCACACCAACAGGAATAACGAGAGAATTATGCTACGTAGGAACAAGGTGTTTTCACACACACACAGATAAAGACCTAAGCAACAATATTCTGTGGTCAGATCTTCGGCAACACATTTGCAAATACCTGAAATCAATCGATTTGCAAATACAGGAAGTACGATTTTGACAAGAATTTCTCTGCCGTTTGGAACCTGTCACCGCGTGTATGACCGACTTCTTCGAGATTGTCGAAACTGGAAAAACGCATGATTTATTTGTACAACCAATCAGCAGCCCGTATTTAAAACAGACGCCAGCTAAAAGCGAGGGGTAACATCACTCTTCGTTCGGTACTGAAACACACTAGACGTGTATAATTCGCATACAGAAATTTTTTAAATTACACAACAGTGCAAATTCAGTTCTAAATCGAGAAGTAGTCCGCAGTGTAGATGAATTAACAACATTCAATAACACTAGCTGCGTAAAACAACCGTTAATTAATTAGTTAGTTAATTAATTAATCCATCAGCCGTGAAGGACCTGTGCTACAGAAGGCTACAACATCTGTAATTGCCAGGGCATCTTCCACAACATCGATCAACCCATTCTTCTGTGCAACACCATCGAAAGGAGGACCTCTACAGATTCCATCTTCTATCTACAGTCTTAATCATTACTTTCCACACTCACTCAATAATTATAAGGATAGGGTAGAATTAAGCCACTACCATTAACAATTTAAAGTTTAAAAATCATTGATTAAACATTAAATATAATAATCAAGAAAATCTTAAAGAGTTATTTGTAACGATTCCCCTTGAAAACCACAATCACTGAACGAATCCTGAGAAAGACTGTCTCCATGCGCTGAGCTAAGCTGAAACCGTGTCATTTGTATGTGGGATTTGTTCTGGCGCCCAGGTAAAGTAAAATCACGGGTAAGTAACTTTTTATCTAACATTACAAATATTAGATAATTGTGTTAGACGAAATTAAAATTCGATAATATGTTAGACATAAATGTACGATATTATAATTCACAAAATGATGAAGGTATGCAAAGTTAACAGACTCAAACAGGCATGAGGCATATAGCCATGTGCTCACTCAGACAGTTTCGTAAAGTTTGCCAGTCCCTCACAATTACAGAATAATTTTCTTTACGCCCCTTTTGTACAATTGAATTGATTATATAGATTATAAAATACAAGATTTTCGACTGTATTAGAGTTTAAAATGAATCGAACGTTCAACAATGAACATGCATTCTTGGTCACACACCACGTGGCAACTTCATATTTTATCAACTTGCATCCATGTTAATTTTAAACAAAATATAAATCTTTTACGATAAAATGAACAATATATATTAAACACACTTACCGGAGATCGCTTAGCGTTTACCTAGTCATGGAGGATAGGAATTTACACCAATTAAAGAAACTTGGCCCTGCCAGGGAGAAAGCTGTTGAACCCACCGCTGCTCAAGTCTGAACTGAATCACGCCGTATCTAACTCTCGCGTTGAGAAAATAATCACACAGCTCCGTCCACAGAGCGCGTGGGCGTTCAGTAAGCCACGAAACGGCAACGCCGTACCGAAGCTTAATTACGAATAAGTAAATAATTAATACGGCAGTTAATTATTTTAATATAAATCTGCTTTATAGAAACGCCGGGTTTTCAAAAACACGGCACACCCCCACCTCAAAGGGCAACCTGGTTGCCTCAAAAAAAAAAAACAACTCACAGCCTCTTGGCTAGTCTTGGGAAATCTCAGAAACTTAACCGCACTCGGGAGTACAGAGGCTCAGAGTGAAAACGAAAGAAGAAGAAGAATAAGTGTGGTGTGTATGCATGTGTGCAGGTGAGTGTATCTAGGTAAGTGTGCGGGTACTGCATGCTGACTTGATCAGGGTCAGCATACTGTGAGAAGAGACAGAAGGGGAAAAGGAGAAAGACGATAATCGGCTAGCTTTCTGAGTTCTGGCCTCCCAAGGCCTCCCAACTCACAAACTGAGACCCAACAATTACCAAACCAGGACAACTTCTATCCCCTCCCTCCCAGGACTGAAAATCTCAACACCACTGCGACCATCACCACGCGAGCCCTCTCCGCCAAGCCAATCCCACGGGACCGCCCCAACACGTCACCCTCACTGGTGACCACCACCTACTTCTACTTCGACCACTCACATACGCGTCTCTAGGACCAAACAAGGTGTCCCTAACCTTGGTATGTGAGTGACCATACTACAACTCACGTCCACCTCTTGGACCGACCAGCCATATGCCGCAAAACAAGGCATCACAATCCTTGCCATATGACTGGCCGACATCCCTACACTAGGGCGGACGGCCCCGATTCGCCAGGCAGAGAAGACCGCATCGAGGGCACGCGAACATCAATCCCATCTCTTTATTTAGCTGTTAATCTCTATACCACGAAAGGGGGGAGGGGTATCTTCTCTACTGAACAGTCGATACCACACTCTCTCTCAACTAAAAAGAAACAACAATGAAATCAACCGGGGATGCGGCATGGACATTTAACAACAAATTCAAGTCAACAGTAGATCAGCTGATGAAGTAGGCACAGTTTATCAGATTAAGACAACAATTAACTTCCACCCTGCAGATAGCTACCAACGGCTCAGAGTCCAACTCGCCTAGATAACATAGTTTACAGATACAGCTGTTTATAAAATTTACTGGGTCAATACCTTTAACATTTCATCCTCTCTACCTAGGAAATACTCAGAATATAACTCCGCTGGACAATATCTAGAATCCCCATAAAACGACAAACAACGTATTTTTTTTTGCTCTTATACACCAAACAAACTACCTTAAATTATAAAATTAACCACAACAGCAACAGCACCAACCTAGTCACAACATTTATGACCAAATTCTTTTCTAACTCCTTTTTTTGATATTTCTTTTTCCAATCAGAATGATCACAGGTGCACACCACTATATAAAAATTATCCCAATTAGCGCTTTCAAGCTTCACAGCCCATCGTCAGATTGGAATAGACAGGAAATTCGTAAAAACAACCCCTTCACCCCTCTCCCACACCCTGCTCACACACAACAAGCTATAATATAAATGACCCTTCCCCACCCCCTAAACCCTGTCCCACCATCTGTAGAGTTACATATTTTTCCTTGTGTTTCAGTGTTGTGTGTGTGTGTGTGTGTGTGTGTGTGTGTGTGTGTGTGTGTGTGTGTGTGTGTGTGTGTGTGTGTGTGTGTGTGTGTGTGTGTGTGTGCAACCTTTTAAACTACCCTCTTCCTCTCCACACACGTGGGTCAGTCATACACCCTTATTTTAAAACATCCAATTAGTACTATGCAAAATATTTCTTAATCTTATCTATCTGTCCTCTATCATTTACTTCTTAATCATGTTATAAAATATTTCTTCATTATCAAATTTAATTTTAATATTAATTAAATTGTCTAACCCTTTTTCTCTTTCTTTCAATATTTCTAACTCCTCTCTAAGCTTCCTTTCAACTGTGTTATTCACTACTTTTACAATTTCGTATTCTTCCAAAGGATTAACAAACTTATGGTTGTCTTCTATGAAATGTCTTGCATATAACGAATTGGTTGCTCTATTACCTTCTCCACGTTTGTGGTCAGACAACCTGCATACGAATTTTCGTCCTGTCTCTCCTAGGTACACCTTGTTGCAGTCTTTACATTTTAATTTATAAATTCCGCTTTTCTGTAATACTGGAATTTTTTCTATATTCTTATTCCTTATCTTATCAAATACCGTTTCACATTTTTTAATACCTATATCTACTCCATATTTATTAAAACATTTTATAATTTTTCTAGTATGTGAACCTATGTATGTCAATGACCCTGCATAATTCTTTTGTTCTGGTTCTATTTTATCTTTTTGTATGTTAACCCTTTTCATAACTTTATCCACTATATTGGTGTTATAATTATTATTCCTTACAATTCCCTTTATCGTTCTTAACTCCCTATCTTTTGATTCGGTCTCTTTTAAACACTTCTGAGCTCTGTAACAAAATGAATTGATTGCCGCCATTTTATATCTATATGGGTGGTAAGACTCTCTTGGTATAATTATATCAGAATACGACTCTTTCCTAAATATCCCAAACTGTAGTTTCTTATTATCTTTAATTTCTATGTTTAAATCTAAGTAAATTATTTTCTTACCTCCTATCTCTTCTTTAAATTGTAAGTTTTTACCCTTATTATTTACCTCATTTATAAACTCATGCACTTCTTCTATGCTTCCTTCCCAAATTACTAATACATCATCAACGTATCTAGACCATAATTTTATATTGTTTTTATACTTAGTGGAAGTTATTAATTGCTTTTCAAAATCATTCATGTATATTTCAGCAAGAATAGGGGATAATGAAGACCCCATAGGTAAACCTTTTTTCTGTATATAAAACTTGTTATTAAACCTAAAATAGTTCTGATTTACACATTCTTTAATTACTTTCATCAACTGCTTTTTATACCTGTATTCTCCCAAATTATTATCGTTTATTAACTTAATAACTTTATTTACTGTGATATTGGTAAACATGTCCTTAACATCCAGTGATATCAATTTTGTATTTACATTAATCCTAATACTTTCTAATTTTTCTATCAATTTTACATTATTCTCTATGTTGTATTTTGTCCCAAATTCATATTTCCCTTTCAGTACTCTGCTAACTTCCTTTGATAATTTATAAATAGGTGCGTTAATAAAAGAAACAATCGGTCTAATTGGTTTTCCTTCTTTATGTATCTTAATCTGACTTTTAAAAGTTGGTGCTGTTGGATTACTTATAGCTTATTATATACTTATAGCTGTTTATATTATAGCTTGTTGTGTGTGAGAAGGGTGGGGGAGAGGGGTGAAGGGGTTGTTTTTACGAATTTCCTGTCTATTCAAATCTGACGATGGGCTGTGAAGCTTGAAAGCGCTATTTGGGATAATTTTTATATAGTGGTGTGCAACTGTGGTCATTCTGATTGTGATTTCAACCACTAACACAAATTTCTTCATTAAATTTCTTTTTCCTTTCTCTAATTTTTTTTTAATATTATTTTATGTTTTTCTAAGGGGAGGGATAGGAAAATCGGGAAGATGAAAAGGGTAAGGATCATTGAAGGTCAAGAGCGAGGACTAAGGGCACGGACATGGTTCTCTCCGAGAATAAGGATGAGTGGAGAAAACCAAGGCTCGCGTAGGCAGGGGCGCATCACTGAAGTAGACGAACACCACTGGGACTGTGGGGAACATCTACCCGCTACCCATCAACCGCTTCTTCTCACCTTTCTATGACGGAACTTATGTACTCGTTCCTTCCGGACACCACTCTCTGAGAAATTATCACGTGTTGAGCTGTACTGATTTGTTTCTTCTGAATCAGAATCAAGGCAACTTACATCACTACTTTCACCCTGATCTGGATTATCCACATCATCTAACTCCTCTGCTTCTGCCTCTCCTGCTTCTCCTTCTTCCAACCCTTCCTCTTCTTCTTCCTCTATTCCTTCTTCCTTATCGTCCTCTTCTTCCTCTTCTACCATTTCCCCTTCTTTATCGACATAATCCAAATAACCATCACGACACTGCACATCCTCACCATCTTCCAGTTGCTCATCTGATCCATCTTCAACAGCATTTTCACCCAGCTCCTCACCAATTTCTTCACCACCCTCGTCACCAGCTCCTTCACAAACTTCTTCACCAACCTCCTCTACAATCTCATTTTCATCAACACATTCATCATCAACATCATCGCCATCACGTCCACTACCACCATCATAATACTGCACATCTTCATCCTCTAGTTGCTCATCTGGCCCACCTGAAATTTCTTTCCGTTCCTCAGAATCCTCAGCACTACTTACAGAAGCCGCCCGCAAATCTGCACACACTACATCATCCTCACTCACACACTCCACAACGCTGCCGCCAAATTCATCCTCAACTCCTACCTCATCTTCTCCAACCACCTCATCTACCTCCTCTCCTTCAACCACACTTGCAGCATAGACATCCCCGTTTCCATTCGCAAACTCAGAAACTTCAGCCTCCCTAATACCTATAACTATGCTTCCCTGTGCAGCATCTGCAGACCGCTCTTCTGCCTCTTCCTTCGATTCCTCTCCTTCACCACTTTCAGCAACTACAACGTCCTCAACATTTCCCACCCTTGAATCCAGCTGTCCAGGTCTATGTGCAATGTCTAAATTAAATTCTACTTGCGATGGTAAGGCTACACTATCAAGTGACTTCTCATATCCATGATTAGGCGATGATGATATTAAAGGATCTGGATCCATCATGAACCGAGATGGAGATACCGGAACAAATTCCGCGGCATCCGGATTCAACTGCGACGTCACATCTGAGTCCTCTAATTCCGTATTAACAGACGTGTTTTTGTTGTTTTGTGTTGATCCACCGAAGTACTTCCCCTCTTCTTCTTTCTCTTCACCTTCTTCATCCACAACTCTATTAGGCACTTGCGATTCATCTGGAACTTAAAGTTTCCTTTCTCTCCAAATAGGAATAACGCCTTGCTACAGGATACCTACTGGCCGATGTTTGTTCCCTAATATAACTTCTTCTTCCCCTGTTAATTTGATACTTATTTGTTTTCTCTTCTCTAACTGTTGTCACCGCCTTTTCACTTGCCACCCCCTTGTAGCTTTCATTACTTCTAAAATATTCCGTTTTTCTCACGGTTTCCTGCGTTCTCCACCAGCCACCATGTCTGTTATTTCTAGCTCTTTCTAATGACCTACTTGAGTCTTGATCACCCATTGCCGCTCTTTCCCGGGACTCGTCATTCGCCCGGACCCTTCTGGCATAACCAACACCACCGGTCCAGTTCCGCAAAACAACGTGGACGGTCGGCGAACAGCAGACGGGATCTCTCCTGGGGAGTCAGCCCTTCTAGTATTACCTGTATTACTTTCGTATCGGGCAACCCCAACCTTAATACCCTGGCAGCTTTCCATATATCGTGCACGAAGTCCCCCAACGCCTCTCCGTTGGCCTGTAGACGATAGAATAACTTAAATTTCAGCTGGTCACGTCGTCGATGGGGTATGAAAAAGTCCAACACTTCCCCATGGAGAGCGTCGATACTGCTGCCCCGACGCAGAGTGTTGGTGACCAGCCCAGCCAACGAACCCCGGCGATACGAGTATATAAGGGACAAGAGGTCCCCATCGGACACCCCCGGGAAATCCGCCAACTGCAGGACAAGGTCCAAGAAAACCAGCAACTTGTCCTCGTCTACTCCATCCACCACCGGAAGTTTCTGGAGAACGCAGGAAATCGGGTTGGGCAATCTCCGATAACATACCGCCGCCAGAATTACACAATTCACAATACACAACAATAAAACCTAAATCCCAACGAAATACCTAACACAAACGTAACTTACAAAACAGAAAAAACTCGAGTACTAATCCTTCCTTCAAGTAGACCTCCGGGTTCCCTAGCGCTGTGGAAACCTGACCCCCTCGTATCTCGCTCTCGCTACCACCACACAAGAGGACAACTAACATCAGACCCTAGCACCATACATAAGATCAATGACACCTCCTAACACCTATCGCAACATATTATAATTCACAAAGACATACTTAATGACCATCAAGAGCCAACACTAAATTTTCACAAAACTTCAAACAATAAACTCTGTCGGTACGCCTGACGGTACAGATTTCCGATCGGGCCATATCGCATCCCGCCAACTCACGCGCAATTAAGTCAATATCTATTAATAATGCAGCCTACTCCCCTTGCAACGCCCCCGATCTCCGGTAAAAAAATTCCCACTGAAAATGCATGCCTCGTGGCGGCACCAAGTTTACAAATACAAAACAGGCTGATAATTATACATCACCAAAAGACATTAACATTGAACATAATACAAACATAGCCATATATGTTATCCCTTGTAAATTTTTGAAGTTCCAATTTCCCAAACTGTTTCCGAGTTTGCAAGCCCCGTAACACCAAAGGACCCATGGGTTCAACCCTAGATAGAACCACGCTCTGCTACCATTTTTCTAACTGCTCTTTATTTTCTTTACTTTATAATTTTTTTTTTAAGGAGAGCCTACTAGTTATTTAGAACTAGGCAGAAGGCCTAGGAGAAGCAAAAAATGCGCTGGGTCCAGTGAGACGGGACTTGCAATTAAACTCTCTGTTGAACAACAATAACAACTTTTATTAGTTCTGAACTCATTTTTATATATATATATATATATATATATATATATGTGTATACATATTAATCGCAAGCAAAATTTAATAATG
The DNA here is from genome assembly GCA_034769895.1 of Magicicada septendecula. Taxonomy (NCBI): domain Eukaryota; kingdom Metazoa; phylum Arthropoda; class Insecta; order Hemiptera; family Cicadidae; genus Magicicada; species Magicicada septendecula. The sequence continues at coordinate 900,650,027 of CM068367.1, forward strand.
TAATTCAATATTTAATATATCATCTTTCAAAAATTCTTTAAATATCCAAACTCCAAAAATAGCATCACCAATATAAGATGGTAATATCTCTTAAATCTTGAAACATCTTTAGTACATATATATATATATATATATATATTTTAAATATCACATAACCTCGATAATCAACATCATATAAATTGTTTAAATACTCTTTTATAACACTTAACATTAAGTGTTTAAACCTAATGGAACATAAATACACATATACATATTGTAGCATGACAGATATTCCACCAATAATTAATTCATTTAAGATAATAAAAAATAATTACATTACATATACTAAAAGAATATCGAATGAAATTCAATTACTTCAAAGGAAAAACCACAATAAAAGTAAAACAATCGTTAAATTATAAAAAATACCACTATTAAAAGTCAAAGAAAGAATTAAGGAAAACTCATATTATAAAATCAGGAATTTACCCTGGAGGTTAGGAGCAGGAGACAAATAAGATACCACAAAATCAAGAAAAAGGAATCAGATTAGGAGTGGTGAAACAACAAAATACCCGCCACAAGAAGAAAGAAGAATAAAGTATATTATCAGGAGATAAACAATACCCTGAAACCAAGAAAGAAGAGTAAAGTCAGTATCAAAAAATAAAGAAGATACTCCGAACCAACCATCAGTCGAGATAACACTGAGTACCTTGGTTTACCCAAGATTGAAAACAAGAAGGAAGACGAGAAGAAAGGAAGAAATAGGATGGAAGAACCATTATAAAACCTATTATTAACTACCATAAACCCCAAACCCATAGATACAATTTAAGAAAGTATAACATCCCGATACCTTATAAAATTGTAATTATTGATAAACGAAAGTGTTATATAGTATGATAAGAGGTGCACCAACTAAAGTTATTGGGTGATAAAAAAAAATAAACAAATCTTCACAGTCCATGATGACTAAAGGTCTGGTCTGAGAATAATAAGACTCAATAAGTCAGAACCACCAGTGAAAGTGTACTAGTGTAAGTGTTTTTGAAATATAATAAACTTAAAGTTGTAGTGTTACTATGACTTAAACTATATGCTATAAAACAACTTTTATACTGTATTTGATAATTGGCAAATCATGAAATAATAAAATGGAAGGTATTTCCAATATTTCATTATTTTATATCACTTTGTTATTACAAGACATTTGTAGGAATGACAATAACTAAAGTATGGGTGGAAATGTTTAATATATAAGGGGATGTTAAATAATAGTAATAATATCAAAAAGGACTGGTAATAGTTTAAGTGTTCATAGGATTAAAACGTTTAAATGGCTAATATTGTTCCAAGCCATGAACTCCATATTTTTGAAAGAGTTCTTATACAATAAGATTTATATGTTTAGAATAAGTTATATTAGTTAAATAACAGCATACATATCAATTATAATGTTTCAGTATGTATTCTGTATTAATTAACAAAATGAGTTGAATGTATGTTAACTACAATTTCAGCAAACATGTCCAACTTTACAGAATGCTGAGTGATGGTAATTATTATTTTTATAACAGTACCATGAATTAGATGCTACACATCTCAATGAGTTTGTAAACAATTTTATTTTATGTCATGATAGCTTTTAAGGGTCAGAGGAGGAGTAGAAGTAAATTTATTTGAAAAAACCAGACATGTAAAATACTAAACTCTAGGCCAAATAATGAATTCACAGAAAATCAATATAAACCAGTTAATTCACCTATGAATCATGTAAACTGGCAAGATTTAGGTAAGGTAGTTCAATTAACAACTACTGTAAATGAACCTATGATTTAAAAAGGTAATATAGAAAAATACCTTAAATTATTGAACATTTTTGAAATGTATAAATTAACTATTTTTAAAGAGGAATGTTAAATTCAGAAATTATCACTAAAAACCAGTTTAAATGTTCAATTTATATGTAATTAAGGAAAGGAAGGGATTTATGACCATTTGAAATTTATTATAATGGTATTTATAACACTCAAAATGGCAGTAAAAGTATATGAAAGCGGAAACCAAGTTTTGGGTCTAGGTTTCCAAAAAGAAAGAAATTTGGTAATTTCAACAAAAATCTCATCAGATATGGACTATAACATATTAAATTAAACAGAATGAGATAAATAAACCAATAATATGGTTAATAATTCATGAAAGCGAATAATAAACTAAAATTATTCCATATATAATGTAATTTGGAATCATGTATATGGGAAGTCGTAATTATTTTAACAATACTTTTCAAATATTAACTTGGCAAGATTTTTACTAGCTTGGAGGAAGTTAGTTAGTTCTTTGTTAACGCTCAAACTGAACAGTTTATGTGAAATTGTGTTCTTTAAAAACCGTATAATGAAGTACTAAGGTTACCTAAAAAATTCGTTGAGAACGAGAGTTACTTAAATAAACACTTTTCCAGTAAAAACATCTAAAAACTTCAACGACAACAGTGAAAACGAACACCACACTACATAATACCAGTGATATAAAACATTAAAACTACATATCAGAAATAATTCGAGCTACCACAGAATAACCGTTTTTTGCGTAGCGAACAGACATGAGTGAACACATATAATATAACATAATTAACACCAGTGGACACGGAACACTCATCCAGACTATCCCAAACAACATCCTAGACAGTTTACACAAGTTCGGGGATCTTTAAAACAATTGTAAAGTTGATTTTATTGTGAGATTTGCTCGTGACGAATTTTACGAATAACCTCTCCACTTTTGATGTCCGCCATCATGGAATCAAGCTGCACTGCCTCCAACATTGAATGACTACAGCGCCTGCAGTATTGGTTTGAGAACTCAACTATATTAAACATTTTATAAAGATTATTCACATTTATTAGATAATAATTATTTAAAATAATTTATTGTAAATGTTATACTTTCTCGTCCTGCCCTTCTCTGACTATTATAATAATCGCTCCAAGAACCTTTTATAATAATTATAAGAATTTTTAACCTGTATGAACATATCGATTTATTTTGAGACGGAGTCGACAATTGCTCAAAATCGATTTAATATCGATCATTATTTAATTCTGTTAATAAACCAATATATTTCAATTGTATGGATTTATAAATTATTTCACATGGCAATTTAAGGTTTTAATTAAGCAACGAGACTTCCTGAAAGAAGAAAATATTAACAAAAAGTGAAAAACTGGACCAGCACGGAAAGTCGTTAATCGATTGCTGACAGGAGTTAATCTGTTTAACTCCGGACTTTGTTAAGATCTTCAAAAAGTGCGAATTAATTAAAAATTACCTTATTAAATTATAAAAATTCAATTAAAACAATAAAACATAATTAATTCCAATTTATCTACACTATAAACAAACATAAAAGTTTTTTTCTTTTCAGAAATTTTTTTTAAATACAATTTTTTTTCTTTCTTTATCTTTATTTGTAACTTTACAGAAGACAGGGTCTTGTTACAAATTGGCGTCCAACTAGAGGGCTTAGTAATTTAAGCCTGGCAGCGGTTATACCGTCAGGAAGAAGGGCAACAACGATAAATCAAAATGGCAGAACTTACACAAGAAGAAATGTACGAGATGATAGAAATGTTCAAAAAGGTCATGGAAGAAAATACTAAAATGATAATAGAGTTAATGAGAGAGGGCCACAAGTCGATAATGAAGAAAATGGATGATATGGTCACAGAAATAAGGAATGATAGTAAACTATTTAGGGAAAAATTAAGAGAGGAGGGGACCAAAGAAATAAAAAAGGATAGCAGACCAGAAACAGAAGAAATACCAAACGAAAAAACCATGGAACAAATAGTAGTATTACCAGAAAAGGAAACTAACGGGAACAAAGAAAATACTAAAGATATGGAAGTGGAACCAAAGGAAAGGAGAAGAACACATCCAAAGAAATTAATGAAAACAAAGGAAGAAATGGAGATGATGAACCATGGTTTATTTGAGGACGGTAATATCCCTATTACCAACCATGAAGAAATCGTGAGTTCCAGAAATTATGGAAGTAGATTAAAAGTAATCTCAAAAATAATGTACTACCAAACAGTAGTTTACCAATGGGGAAGGACCAGAGGTAAACGGAATACAACATGTGGACCAGATCAGTTTCAGTGTGGGACTGGACAGTGTATTCCAGAAAGATGGAAATATAACATCTTATCAGACTGTGATGATGGCACAGATGAATCACCAGCATGTGTTCCATTAGGGTGCCATCCAGGACAGTGCCAGTGTACAGTTACACTAAAATGTATTCCTTCAGGGTGGATATGTGATGGTGAACCAGCTTGTGGGGCTTCAGATAAGAAAATAATTGATAATCCAGATAAAGATCCTCACAGATATTTTTCAGGCAATACAACATATGGACCAGAGACGTATTGGTATATAAAACAATATGATAAAGGGAACCACCTAAGCTTTGTAGCCAACAAAGGAATAACGGCTAGAAGAATTAAATACAAGGCAAAGGCCAAAAATGTCACTAGGACCGGAACAATTATGAAGACTATGGTCATCCGGACAGTGAGAACAACTGAAATGACCGACTACGGTTAAATCGAATACCACACACCTCCACAAAAAGGGATGGATGTCATGATAATCGACAACGGCAAAAACTCATGTCAAAAAGGAAGAAAATAATTACCAATGAAGAGAATAATTAGAAGAGGGAACCAAGAAACTAAATGGGGATTTAAGAAAGAAAATTAATTAAGGAAATACACCTTACAAAAAGAAATATGAGTAACAATGAAACATAATAAAAATCATCCACCTGGGTATAAAAGAAAATAATAATAAGAAATACTTTTGAAATAAAGACAAGAAAAAGAGTCATACAATATTTATGAAACTAATATGATATGTTTACCACATAATTATGAAAACTATTACAATTATTTATGAAAGGTATCATGAGAAATAAAATAATATAAAAAGAATATTTGAATTTTGAATAATCCGTCAAAATTCTAAAAAATATTGTAAGCACACCTTACAAGCCAATTATTTATGAAAACTTTATGGAAATATGAGAAGAATGAATTTTGAATAACCATCAAAATTAAAAAAAAAAAGTAAGATCACCTTACTAACTAATTATTTGAAAGACACATTTTGACAAGAATATGAAAAAGAATTTTGAATTAAACCAATAAAATTCTAAAAATATTGTAAGCACACCTTACAAGCCAATTATTTATGAAAACTTTATGGAAATATAAAAAGAATGAATTTTGTAGAAACGACAGAATTCTAAAAATATTGTAAGCACACCTTACAAGCCAAGTATTTATAAAACACTTTGAGGAAATATAAAAAGAATTTAGAGACCGTTTAAATTCAAAAACAAAAGTAAGCCCACTTTACTAACCAATTATTTGAAAGAAACATTTTGGACAGAATATAAAAAAGAAAAAGAATTTAGAAATCATCAAAATTTAAAAATAAAGTAAGTTCACCTTACTAACCAATTATTTGAAATAAACATTTAGCAAGAATATAAAAAAGAATTTTGAATTAATCATCAAAATTTAAAAATAAAGTAAGCACACCTTACTAACCAACTATTTGAAGAAAACTATTTGGAAAGAAGATAAAAAGAATTTAGATTGAAACCGTCTAAATTCTAAAACAAGAGTAAGCACACCTTACAAGCGAAGTATTTATAAAACACTTTGAGAAAATATAAAAAGATTGAATTTTGAATAAACCCTCAAAATTCTAAAAATAAAGTAAGCACACCTTACTAACCAATTATTTGAAGGAAACCTTTTGGAAAGAAGATAAAAAGAATTTAGAATCGTCAAAATTCTAAAGAATAAAGTAAGCACTCCTTACTAACCAATTATTAGAAAAAACTATGGTGAAATAAAAAGAAGAGAATTAATACCATATTTATGGTAATCATACAATATTTTACCATATTTAAAGAAAATCTTAATGAAATAAATAAAGGAAACAGAATTTAGATTTAAACCAAGTAATTCTGAAGAAGCATGATAATGTCTAATTTCAATAAATATAAAGTGTAAAAAACCTTCAATAAAATGATACGAAAGGGAATAAAAATCTGTGATACGATTTGATTGTTTAAATATGATAAAATACAAAAACTTACGTGGAAATATAAAGTAATAAAACTTTGAAGTGGTATGAGGAGAAATGATGACCTCATTATCAACTAATTAAAACATTCATTCGAAAGAATAATAACCGAAGACAGGAATAATGTGAGAATAAAATCAAAGATATGATGTAATTAAACAAATTAATATTGAAATGATTATGAATTAAAAGTCAATTGTAATAACGACAGTTATAAGAAAATTCTAGAACATAGAACAAGTGGAACTAATAAAAACAGAGTAACAAACCAAAAATGTCATAAAAATATGCTACTATAAACCAATGCAGATTATAATAAACAACCAGAAAGGAATAAAGCATTAATAACCAAAAACTTTATATGATAAGAAAAATTGAAAAATGTACTAATAGAAGAGCTTCCCACCATGATATCAAATGAATTAACCATCAAGTTAAAGAGTCAGAAGAACAACTGGGATAGGAATATTAAAATCTCTGAGCAATATAATAAGTAATAAGTAAAGTATCCAAAGATATTTTTTAAATAGTAACAAAAGTGTACTATTCTGATATAATTTTTTAATCTGTCTGTAGATAATTCCAGCAGTATTAATATGTTTTTTGAGCAGAGATGATTTGCCTCTGTACTCAAATATGTGTGAAGTATTGGACAGCAGAGGAAGTAGCGTACTGTGCCTCTCTGAACTGAACCAGCTCACAAAGTAGGGACGATAGGGAGGAAATATCCCAAGGAGAAAATACTAAGAAGAAATATGAAAATAAAATAATAAATATGAAACTCAGATGATTATTACTATCAAGGAAGATCAAGTGAGAATGAGAAAAATATAAGCTCAAATATAAATAAGAAAATTTTTAGTATTGGAAGGAAGTCAAGAATAATAAAAAACTATAATAATTATCATAAGCAATTGTTTCAGACAAAGCAAGTATAGTCTGAAAAAATCACTTCTGGAGAAGGGCATTCTGTAGCATGACAGATATTCCACCAATAATTAATTCATTTAAGATAATAAAAAATAATTATATTACATATACTAAAAGAATATCGAATGAAATTCAATTACTTCAAAGGAAAAAACCACAATAAAAGTAAAACAATCGTTAAATTATAAAAAATACCACTATTAAAAGTCAAAGAAAGAATTAAGGTAAACTCATATTATAAAATCAGGAATTTACCCAGGAGGTTAGGAGCAGGAGACAAATAAGATACCACAAAATCAAGAAAAAGGAATCAGATTAGGAGTGGTGAAACAACAAAATACCCGCCACAAGAGGAAAGAAGACTAAAGTTTATTATCAGGAGATAAACAATACCCTGAAACCAAGAAAGAAGAGTAAAATCAGTATCAAAAAATAAAGAAGATACTCCGAACCAACCATCAGTCGAGATAACACTGAGTACCTTGGTTTACCCAAGATTGAAAACAAGAAGGAAGACGAGAAGAAAGGAAGAAATAGGATGGAAGAACCATTATAAAACCTATTATTAACTACCATAAACCCCAAAATCATAGATACAATTTAAGAAAGTATAACATCCCGATACCCTATAAAATTGTAATTATTGATAAACGAAAGTGTTATATAGTATGATAAGAGGTGCACCAACTAAAGTTATTGTGTGATAAAAAAAATAAACAAATCTTCACGGTCCATGATGACTAAAGGTCTGGTCTGAGAATAATAAGACTCAATAAGTCAGAACCACCAGTGAAAGTGTACTAGTGTAAGTGTTTTTGAAATATAATAAACTTAAAGTTGTAGTGTTACTATGACTTAAACTATATGCTATAAAACAACTTTTATACTGTATTTGATAATTGGCAAATCATGAAATAATAAAATGGAAGGTATTTCCAATATTTCATTATTTTATATCACTTTGTTATTACAAGACATTTGTAGGAATGACAATAACTAAAGTATGGGTGGAAATGTTTAATATATAAGGGGATGTTAAATAATAGTAATAATATCAGAAAGGACTGGTAATAGTTTAAGTGTTCATAGGATTAAAACGTTTAAATGGCTAATATTGTTCCAAGCCATGAACTCCATATTTTTGAAAGAGTTCTTATACAATAAGATTTATATGTTTAGAATAAGTTATATTAGTTAAATAACAGCATACATACCAATTATAATGTTTCAGTATGTATTCTGTATTAATTAACAAAATGACTTGAATGTATGTTAACTACAATTTCAGCAAACATGTCCAACTTTACAGAATGCTGAGTGATGGTAATTATTATTTTTATAACAGTACCATGAATTAGATGCTACACATCTCAATGAGTTTGTAAACAATTTTATTTTATGTCATGATAGCTTTTAAGGGTCAGAGGAGGAGTAGAAGTAAATTTATTTGAAAAAACCAGACATGTAAAATACTAAACTCTAGGCCAAATAATGAATTCACAGAAAATCAATATAAACCAGTTAATTCACCTATGAATCATGTAAACTGGCAAGATTTAGGTAAGGTAGTTCAATTAACAACTACTGTAAATGAACCTATGATTTATAAATGTAATATAGAAAAATACCTTAAATTATTGAACATTTTTGAAATGTATAAATTAACTATTTTTAAAGAGGAATGTTAAATTCAGAAATTATCACTAAAAACCAGTTTAAATGTTCAATTTATATGTAATTAAGGAAAGGAAGGGATTTATGACCATTTGAAATTTATTATAATGGTATTTATAACACTCAAAATGGCAGTAAAAGTATATGAAAGCGGAAACAACGTTTTGGGCCTAGATTTCCAAAAAGAAAGAAATTTGGTAATTTCAACAAAAATCTCATCAGATATGGACTATAACATATTAAATTAAACAGAATGAGATAAATAAACCAATAATATGGTTAATAATTCATGAAAGCGAATAATAAACTAAAATTATTCCATATATAATGTAATTTGGAATCATGTATATGGGAAGTCGTAATTATTTTAACAATACTTTTCAAATATTAACTTGGCAAGATTTTTACTAGCTTGGAGGAAGTTAGTTAGTTCTTTGTTAACGCTCAAACTGAACAGTTTATGTGAAATTGTGTTCTTTAAAAACCGTATAATGAAGTACTAAGGTTACCTAAAAAATTCGTTGAGAACGAGAGTTACTTAAATAAACACTTTTCCAGTAAAAACATCTAAAAACTTCAACGACAACAGTGAAAACGAACACCACACTACATAATACCAGTGATATAAAACATTAAAATTACATATCAGAAATAATTCGAGCTACCACAGAATAACCGTTTTTTGCGTAGCGAACAGACATGAGTGAACACATATAATATAACATAATTAACACCAGTGGACACGGAACACTCATCCAGACTATCCCAAACAACATCCTAGACAGTTTACACAAGTTCGGGGATCTTTAAAACAATTGTAAAGTTGATTTTATTGTGAGATTTGCTCGTGACGAATTTTACGAGTAACCTCTCCACTTTTGATGTCCGCCATCATGGAATCAAGCTGCACTGCCTCCAACATTGAATGACTACAGCGCCTGCAGTATTGGTTTGAGAACTCAACTATATTAAACATTTTATAAAGATTATTCACATTTATTAGATAATAATTATTTAAAATAATTTATTGTAAATGTTATACTTTCTCGTCCTGCCCTTCTCTGACTATTATAATAATCGCTCCAAGAACCTTTTATAATACTTATAAGAATTTTTAACCTGTATGAACATATCGATTTATTCCTGAGACGGAGTCGACAATTGCTCAAAATCGATTTAATATCGATCATTATTTAATTCTGTTAATAAACCAATTTATTTCAATTGTATGGATTTATAAATTATTTCACATGGCAATTTAAGGTTTTAATTAAGTAACGAGACTTCCTGAAAGAAGAAAATGTTAACAAAAAGTGAAATACTGGACCAGCACGGAAAGTCGTTAATCGATTACTGACAGGAGTTAATCTGTTTAACTCCGGACTTTGTTAAGATCTTCAAAAAGTGCGAATTAATTAAAAAGTACCTTATTAAATTTTAGAAATTCAATTAAAACAATAAAACAGAATTAATTCCAATTTATCTACACTATAAACAAACCTAAATTTTTTTTTCTTTTCAGAATTTTTTTTAAATAACTTTTTTTTTCTTTCTTTATCTTTATTTCTAACTTTACAGAAGACAGGGTCTTGTTACAATATACATCACAGATAAGATACAACATGTTCGAGCTGGCAGACAGCCTGTATATTCTATAAGACCCATATATAACTGGGGAGAAAATCTTGACTAGTCATAATGCCCCGAAACTACAATTATAAGTTTAAGTTTCCAGCACAGCCGGTATAATTTCATAAAATAGTGCAAAACCCCTTAACTCCATTAAAATGAGAAATAACTTTAAAGAAAACTGAATTGATCTTAATGACTAGAAATTACAAAATTCAAATTGGCATGGCAGCCTATATGGTTTAAAAAATTGTAAGTATCTTCTATTTTCCATAAAAATATAAAATTCTACTGAAAATCCACTTGGAACATAACCACAAGAAAATACAATTATAAACTCAGGTGGCCGTACAGCATACATAATTTTATGAAATTATAAGAATTATGTATTATAAGTATATAAAAATTTAAAGATTTTCTGAACTGACTACAGCAGTAAGAAAGACAATAATAAATTTAAGTATTAAAACAGACGGGATAATTTTATAAAATTGTAAAATCTTTTGTTTAAACTTAGTAAAAATATATAAAATAATTCACAGTAAAGCTGAATTGACCCGGCCGCAGACATGTGCCAGTGCCGGATCCAACAGATGATAACATGTCCGGTTCCTGCAGAGAACTGCACCTACCGGTGACTGCCTCAGGTTAAAGAGTAAAAAAAAACTTTAAAACCCATAAAAAAACTCCCAACCCATTTTTAAGTTATATATATATATATTCACCATAAAAATACCCACTTTTAATAGGGACCCAACCAGCCGGTCAAGCCCCCCCAGCATTTACAAACTGCACCAATATACTTCACTACAATACCGATTCCCCACAACTTTTACCACCCCCCATTCAACATTACCGTAAAAGAAATAAAGTATAAAAACTATAATTATCGCCGGACACATGCTCTGCGACCGGGTCTACAATTATTCTGAGGCGTAATTACATTCTGAGAACCATTCAAAAAAAAATTTGTAACCGACATTATGTCCAGCTGGACGCAAGCACAATGGAGTAGAAACTTAAGTTAATTTTGAGGGTGAATGTCACAACACATGGTGTCTGCTGCAGCGGCCTAGTGTGTATTAAAAAGCTTAAATTTTACCTTGGTTTAGTCCAGAAGGTGTCCCGTGGGTACTGTGGCAGGCTGTACAGCAGTTCCTCACCTGGTGGCCAAGATCGAGCTCCGAAGTTTTTACGGCATTGCGGCAGATGGATACCACATGCGGAGAAGGTCAAGTTTCCAACTGGGTCGGGAACCCTGTACATTCATAATAATTAATTCACTGACCCATAATTCATAATACACGCATGCCACAGCATACCAAACTCACTCTGTTCACCATAACCCGTTTTAACATTTTCACTCCTGGTTTCTCCTTTAAATTACTAGAACACCCTCAAGGCCTCAATGCTACATAATTATATATATATATATATATATATATATATATATATATAGCTTCATAACGAAATATAAATGTACGATATTATAATTCACAAAATGATGAAGGTATGCAAAGTTAACAGACTCAAACCGGCATGAGGCATATAGCCATGACTCACTCAGACAGTTTCGTAAAGTTCGCCAGTCCCTCAAAATTACAGAATAATTTTCTTTACGCCCCTTTTGTACAATTGAATTGATTATATAGATTATAAAATACAAGATTTTGGCTGTATTAGATTTTAAAATGAATCGAACGTTCAACAATGAACATGCATTCTTGGTCACACACCACGTGGCAAATTCAAACTTTTATCAAGTTGCATCCATGTTAATTTTAAACAAAATGTAAATCTTTTACGATAAAATGAACAATATTGTAACGTGTCGTTTCACCAAACATAAAACATAACATACTAGTTAAAATGTAAATAAATCTAATTTAACTATGGGGAGGTCTGCGCACCTCAGACCGTTATTATATTTAGCAAGAAAAAAATTTTCATAAAAGTGAATTATTTAAGTTTTACAAATATAATAAGGTCAAACTGTAATTCCAAAAGTTATATTGTGTGACAGTGTTAAGAAGAGAAAATAACAGTGAAATACGTTAAAAAGAAAGAATCATGTATGAAGAGAGTGATTAAGTATAATTAAAATATGAATTTTGAAGAATTATGTAATCCATATGAACTAGGCATACAACCCATATAGTGAAATCAAACAAAGTAAATAATTTAAAAGATAGAAACTCTTACGTTAAAAACTTATAATAATATATTTACGAAGGAAAAATAAAGTAAAGGTCAACAGAATATTATTAATTAGAAATGGTACACCGAACCTGTGAACCATAAAAAATATAGCCAAGGCCTTCAACTAAATAAATTAATGTTTTGAGTGGAAGAAGATTGTTGTTGTTAAAAATTGTGAATTGCAAGCCAGAACGTTTAAGATAAGTGACTGCTGAGTTGATAGAAATTGAAGACCGTTGGAAGCTGAGATGACCAGGAGAACCAACCCGGGACCTAGAGTAGTGATGTTTTGACAGAGAGAGAGCGAAAACCAGGTGTCCAGGAGCGCAATCAACAAATGAATCCATTGTGAAACCTGCAAAGTTGGTGAGATCATACCACAAAAACAATAACTGAAAAAACAATAAACAAATAAATAAATAATAATAATTGTGACTTGCGTTAGTGCACTATTATGAAAATGGTTGTTAATTATAAGAGTTTTTGTTGTAGTTAATAGTTGTTTAAAAGGACCCACAAACATTCAACAGACATTAACAACACTGTATTACAGTGTCTCATGCATCAAAGTTTTATTGTCTGTTCTATATGTAAATTGTATGTTGACCCTGAGGTTCAGATGAATAATCCTCTATTTAAAAATAAAACAGGTTATACTTTATTAGTAAGAGATACTAATTTGTTTTGATATTACATATTGACGCTCAGAAGTGGGGCCTTCCACATTCACGGGATGCATAAGGAGGATTATATATTATCTGAACGTTACAAATTGGCGCCCAACCGGTAGAGCTGAAATTAGGCAAAACCAACTAACCGAAACACAATTAGTGAAATAACGATTGACCTAATTTTTGCTGGCAACTGCTAGAAGACTAAAAAATGCGACGACGAGAAGCTTCTCAGAAGAGAGGACAAAAGCCAGAGACAGAAGAAGATAGGCGGGAACAAGCAGAAGAAACAGTCAAAGACAGCGAAATGGAAGAACAGGCGGGTCAATGAAGAAGCCAGAGGAGGCCTGGATTTACAAAAATTATGGGAATTAATTAAAAAAAATTCCAAGAAACAGGAGGAAAAAATAACCGAAAGATTGGATAGGAATAAAGATGAAACTAATGAGAGTTTAAGACAAATGAAGGAGGATATTGAAAAAATAGATAAAATAATGAAAAGAATATCGAAACACTTAACAAGAAAATGGATAGTAACCAAGAAGTGTTTAAACAAATGAGTGAAAGATTGGACAGGAATGATGAGAGTTTAAGACAATTGAATGAAGAAAATAATGAGAACTTTAGAAAACAAAACGAAAAGTTTGAACGAAATGAAGAAAGTTTAAGACAGATGAATGAAAAGATGGACAGCATTAAAGAGGGTACTAAGGAAGATTTTAGGCAAATTAATAAGAAAATTGAGAACTCTAACAAGGAGTTAAGGGAAAATCTCAATGAGAAGATAGAAGACGTCAGTAAGACACTTAGCCAGAGGATGGACAAGTGTAAGGAGGAAGGTGGACAGCAGATAACCGATACAAAGGACAGGCTGGAGAAAACTGAAGAAACAGTTGTACAATCCAGAATAGAAATAGATGCCAGAATAGATCATGCAGAAAATAGTAACAAAATTGGTATAATGGAGGTACGAGCAGAAACACAAAAGAAGCTAGATGAAATAAAGGAAACAATAGGTGGTCAAATCGAAACCATCAAGTGTGATACAGGACAAGTAAAAGGGCAGGTAAGCCAAATCCAGGAAGAACTGGTAATTCTACAAAATAGACCGATAAATTACACACACATACCAATTGGAGAAAACCGAGAGCCAATCAACTTCAGAGATTACCGCAGAAACCCATTGGAATTCCTCGAGAGGTTAGAAGAGCTATTTGCTCGCAACAAAGAAAACCGATGGCACATGATAAAAAACCTGCTTGACGAGAGTTTCAAGAACATAACAGGCAATTGGTGGACGGCAATGAGGAACGAAATACAAAATTATACAGATTTCAAATAGATATTTAAGACCAAATATTGGTCCGAGAGTATCCAAAACATCATTAGGGACGATTTATGTAATGGACGGTATGAATACACAAGAGGTCAATCCCCAACAGCATACTTCTTGGGTAAGGTCTGCATCGCTAGACATCTCGAACCACGGATCCCAGAAGAATGTCTGGTCACTAAAATTTCTTACCATTTCGAGGAAGGCATAACACGATCCAGACAGTGCGGTCAGGTGAAGACGATTGGAGCGATGGAAGCCCTCCTGGAAAGTTATGAAAGGGAGGACTACTACAGGAGAAGTCGCAGGAGACTGGAACCCCAGAACGATCGGCAGAACGAGCCACACCGGGAAAACAGGCCACGAGTAAATCATGTCAGGTCAAATAACCGTCATGACGATAGTCGAAACCAACATGATAACAGATTCCAAGGTCGTCGACGAAGTTTTAATAACGGCCAGACGTACCACAATCGGTACCGAAAAGAGGAAGAAAATCAGCACCCACAGAGGGGTCACAGTGCGGAAGGTCGAAGTGCTAGAAGCTGGGAAGGAAGGCGAGATGAACATTCGGAAAACTATATTAGTGGAGCAACCCGGATCGTGGCAGATACTGAAAACGGATAAACCAAGTAGTAACAATATTGTAAAAAGGGACTGATTTTCTGACTACCGATCAAGCGAACCATTTAAGAAAGGAAGAAAAAAATAATGATAATTAAAACAAAAATAAAATAAATAATCACTCTAGACTTAAGAAAAAATAATGATAATTAAGAAAACATAACCAAAACTGAAGAAAATCTAATAAGGAACAAAAGGGGAATATAAACGGAAAATAATAAGAAAAAGTATTAAACTAACAATTAATTAAGACAAAATATTGTTTAGAAAAATATAACAAGGGATTCATTAGAAAGAAAACATGGTAAAGCAAAAACAAACTGAGACATAGAGTACATCAAAGTAAACACTACAAGGGGTGCTGACAACAGTCTTGATCAAAACATGAGCGAATACTTCAGAAATGAAACGAAACGCAGGAGAATAAAACGGAGAGAATACGCACGCTGTCCATAAACCAGATACAATTATAGGAGCCACAGGTAAATAATATAAAACCCAAAAGCAGAAAATAAACCTGAATGTTACGAGAGAAGGAATAGGAATTCCTATGGTGTTATTAGTAACCCAAGGGTTACTCTTTAAGGTATAAACAGAGTGTTGTATGCTACGGCGCCACTCTGCAATTATGAAGGATCCGCTGAGATAATTGGAAGCACAAGTGCCCCTCAGGACAGGAATTCATACTAAGTTAGGGAAAATGTTAGGGTACCCATAGGAAACAAATAAACCGTAACAGACCAGAATCATGGCAGGAAAGACTGCAGGAAATCAGGGCATTCCAAGGAAAAGGATATACAGAGTTCATGAGTGTGGCACAAAAGAAGAGTTGAGTGAACAATTACAATAACTACTGCATCGTATTCTCCAACTCACCGAATAAAGCGAAGAATTTAAATAATATCCGGTTAAACAGTTGTTAAAGAAAGCTGTAAGAAAGTAAATCCAGCGCATGATAAAAGAAGATATAGGAAAAAGTAGTTTGTCAATTACCAACCCCATTGTAGCAATACCCCAAGGAATATATAACCAAACCGAGATAAACAGGTTTTATGAAAAGTGAAGACAGTTTTTGTAGATATTTGCCATTTATTTCAGTAACTCCTAAAACTACCATTACTGAAATAACTTGTCTTAAACGGGGGGCTTTATGTAACGTGTCGTTTCACCAAACATAAAACATAACATACTAGTTAAAATGTAAATAAATCTAATTTAACTATGGGGAGGTCTGCGCACCTCAGACCGTTATTTTATTTATCAAGAAACAAATTTTCATAAAAGTGAATTATATAAGTTTTACAAATATAATAAGGTCAAACTGTAATTCTAAAAGTTATATTGTGTGACAGTGTTAAGAAGAGAAAATAACAGTGAAATACGTTAAAAAGAAAGAATAATGTATGAAGAGAGTGATTAAGTGTAATTAAAATATGAATGTTGAAGAATTATATAATCCATATGAACCAGGCATATAACCCATATAGTGAAATCAAACAATGTAAATAATTTAAAAGATAGAAACTCTTACGTTAAAAAACTTATAATAATATAGTTACGAAGGAAAAATAAAGTAAAGGTCAACATAATATTATTAATTAGAAATGGTACACCCAACCTGTGACCCATAAAAAATATAGCCATGGCATCATCTAAAGAAATTAATGTTTTGAGTGGAAGAAGATTGTTGTTGTTAAAAATTGTGAATTGCAAGCCGGACGTTTAAGATAAGTGACTGCTGAGTTGATAGAAATTGAGGACCGGTGGAAGCTGAGATGACCAGGAGAACCAACCCGGGACCTAGAGGAGTGATGTTTTGACAGAGAGAGAGCGAAAAACCAGGTGTCCAGGAGCGGAATCAAAAAATGAATCCATTGTGAAACCTGCAAAGTTGGTGAGATCATACCACAAAAACAATAACTGAAAAAACAATAAACAAATAAATAAATAATAATAATTGTGACTTGCGTTAGTGCACTATTATGAAAATGGTTGTTAATTATAAGAGTTTTGTTGTAGTTAATAGTTGTTTAAAAGGACCCACAAACATTCAACAGACATTAACAACACTGTATTACAGTGTCTCATGCATCAAAGTTGTATTGTCTGTTCTATATGTAAATTGTATGTTGACCCTGAGGTTCAGATGAATAATCCTCTATTTAAAAATAAAACAGGTTATACTTTATTAGTAAGAGATACTAATTTGTTTTGATATTACATATTGACGCTCAGAAGTGGGGCCTTCCACATTCACGGGATGCATAAGGAGGATTATTTGTAACTGAACGTTACAATATATATTAAACACACTTACCGGAGATCGCTTTGCGTTTACCTAGTCATGGAGGATAGGAATTTACACCAATTAAAGAAACTTGCCCCTGCCAGGGAGAAAGCTGTTGAAGCCACCGCTGCTCAAGTCTGAACTGAATCACGCCGTATCTAACTCACGCGTCGAAAAAATAATCACACCGCTCCGTCCACAGAGCGCGTGGGCGTTCAGTAGGCCACGAAACGGCAACGCCGTACTGAAGCTTAATTACGAATAAGTAAATAATTAATACGGTGGTTAATTATTTTAATATAAATCTGCTTTATAGAAACGCCGGGTTTTCAAAAACACGGCACACCCCCACCCCAAAGGGCAACCTGGTGGCCTCAAAAAAAAAAACAACTCACAGCCTCTTGGCTAGTCTTGGGAAATCTCAGAAACGTAACCGCACTCGGGAGAACAGAAGCTCAGAGTGAAAACGAAAGAAGAAGAAGAAGAAGTGTAGTGTGTATTGTAGCACAACGAAGTATTTACCTTGTTCTACAAAATAAGATAATATATGAAAGGAAGGGAAGAAGTCATCTGGAAGGAATAATATCAACTTAGATAAATATCAACAGAAAAGTATTTACAATTATAAATAAAAGAACTTAACAGAACTAGAAATGTCGATAGAGGGAATTATATGTAGTCAAATATTGGCCATAAAGTATTGAAAAATAAATAATAAGAGTATCATATCAGTATAATAATTAGCGGACCCAGTAAGATATGGAGTAGTGAAGAGTAACAGCCCAGGACAAATAAATTAACATGACAATTTTTAAGATATGGAGTAGTGAAGAGTAACAGCCCAGGACAAATAAATTAACATGACAATTTTAAGATATGGAGTAGTGAAGAGTAACAGCCCAGGAATAATAAATGAACATGACAATTAGCAAGATATGTAATAATAATGAATAATAGTTTGGAACAAATAAAATAGAAAGGACAATTTTAAAATAGGGAACCGTAAGGAGTAATAGCCCAGGACTAATAAATTAAACGGAATTAATAATCCAGATACCCAAAAAATATATTATAAAGACAAAAACCTCTAGAGCAGCAAATAAATAGTTCAAGGGAAATTAAATTATATTAACTATATCAATTTAAATGAAATGACTAGCCCAAATAAGAGAATCCAATACATATAATTAAAAATGATGTAAAAATTAATTATACTTAGAATAAATGTGATTAAGGGGCACACCCCAAACCATTTGTCAAAAAGGACAACAAAAAGACTATTATTAATATAAAGATTTATGTATTTATTTATATAATTATTTACCATTTTATGTTATTATTGTTTGTGAATACCATACAAAATATGTTGCTACTAGTAAATGCTAGATGTTAGAATGTAAGAATTTATTGTATTTTAATCATGTTAATTAATATTATATTTTGTAAAGTAAGGAAAGGCAAATTAATAGTTCAAACAAACCAGAAATAGTGGATCAAAAAATATGAAACTAATAAGATGAATTAATAATAACTTTGCTAGGAAAATTGGAAATTGATGACCAAGACAAATTCAAATTTGACCATACAAATCTAATCAAAGAATACAAGTTAATAGAACCTAGACTAATTTGATGTAAATTACCCTATTCAATATACAAATACATTATCATAATAATAACCACGACCTATAACAGTAATGAGAGGAATCAACATGTAAAATTGACTTAAATTAGGTGTTTGTACCAGGTAAGGCCATAATCAGTAAAGTGTACTAGAAAATGCAAATGATTTGTTAAATGTTTAAAATAATAGCCAGATGTAAATTAGGTAAATTACAGATATTTAATTAGGAATCGAGTGAAAAATAAATTGTAACATAAAACATATTTTAAACCATGTTATAGGTAATTCTGTAAGTCAAGATAAGGCCTACAGATAAATTTCAAAGAATGTAATTAAGTAGCACAATTCAAACCAAAATAGGGAAAATTTAGTATTAAATTGTATAAAATAAAATCAAGAATATTGTTATATAATTAAAATTACATAAAGGTACTAAACAAGTAATTTATAGCCAGTTAAACATAAAAATGTCAATATTTTTTATATATAAGTTAAATTCAAAGACAACAGCTGATGGCTGAACAATGAGAAATGATACCGAAATATTATAAATCTTATATATGAAGGAACGAAAATCAGTGAGTTGATTGTTAAAAGCCAAACGAGACAGACGTGTAAAAAGACTTCTCAGAGAATTATTAACGAAAATTTTAACTAACCCTAACCGAGATATATGACGAAGCCATATAAAGAATGAATAGAAAATAAATCAAAGTGAAGACTACTATAATATTGATCACTGAACATTAAACTAAACCAAACAATATTAAATTAAACCGTCACTACATATAGACACGACAGAAGAACCAAATTGGACTCAGATAAACGTACACCGAGTGAAGGGAACCTTTTGGGACATAACACTACTATTACCGAACCAAAATCCAGTGGGTAACCAACACTACACTCTACACCTCGTGGATATTCCAAGAACAACATCACTGGAGAGGAAATAACCAACGGAGACATTTATTTGAAGAAAAAACTCGTAGCTGAAATTACATCGCAGATCAACTCACTAAGGCAGCCATTTTTATTCCAGTCGAAGAGGATGCTGATAACGTGACGAGTGACGTCAGGGAAGCCAACAGTATCGTAATATCAACTCTTTATATACATTACACTTTATTATTTTGCCTGTTTCATGAATATGTTTTTTAATACCTTGTAAGTATTGAATTCTCTTGCCTTTCCTGACTATTTCTACAGTTAAAAGAACCTTTATAATATAATAATTCCATTGAATATTTTGAATATATAAAATAATCGAACTGTAACTTTATATCGAATCAGATTCAAGCCGTTGCGGCAAATTCAAATAATTGTTTCACGAATAAACTCATTTATTGTTTTAATACTGTTTTATTGATCATATAAGCCTTAATTTAAATTACATTAATTATTTAAGAGAAAAAGTGAACTTCTTAAGGAGACGAGCTAGAAGAAGAAGAAGAACAGATTTTAAATTGGCTGCTACATGCAATCGATACGGCTTAGATAATCTATTTGAAGTGAAGAAATAAATAATTTTACATCAGAAAACACACAGTCATTAAACAGTATATTTTTTATTATTTGAATCTAAACAATTAAAAACAACTACACCAATTAAAATTAATTAACGACATGAAAAATAACAAATAAAAAAAAATTATTAACCAAGTTTTATCTAATTATAGATTATTTGTAATTACCAGACATTGTGGGCTTTATTACAAATTGGCGCCCAACGTGTGGCTTATTAAAACATTCAATAACAAACGTTTTATTACAATTTGACGCAACCAACGTATGGGACTTTTCACCAATGGACAAAACACTACATTTGTAAAAACAAATTTGTAAATTTGTTTTATTACAGTATGCATGTGTACAGGTGAGTGTATCTAGGTAAGTGTGCGGGTACTGCATGCTGACTTGATCAGGGTCAGCATACTTTGAGAAGAGACAGAAGGAGAAAAGGAGAAAGACGATAATCGGCTAGCTTTCTGAGTTCTGGCCTCCCAAGGCCTCCCAACTCACAAACTGAGACCCAACAATTACCAAACCAGGACAACGTCTATCCCCTCCCTCCCAGGACTGAAAATCTCAACACAACTGCGACCATCACCACGCGAGCCCTCTCCGCCATGCCAATCCCACGGGACCGCCCCAACACGTCACCCTCACTGGTGACCACCACCTACTTCTACTGCGACCACTCACATACGCGTCCCTAGGACCAAACAAGGTGTCACTAACCTTGGTATGTGAGTGACCATACTACAACTCACGTCCACCTCTTGGACCGACCAGCCATATGCCGCAAAACAAGGCATCAGAATTCTTGCCATATGACTGGCCGACATCCCTACACTAGGGCGGACGGCCCCGATTCGCCAGGCAGAGAAGACCGCATCGAGGGCACGCGAACATCAATCCCATCTCTTTATTTAGCTGTTAATCTCTATACCACGAAAGGGGGGAGGGGTAACTTCTCTACTGAACAGTCGATACCACACTCTCTCTCAACTAAAAAGAAACAACAGGAAAATCAACCGGGGATGCGGCATGGATATTTAACAACAAATTCAAGTCAAAAATAGATCAGCTGATGAAGTAGGCACGGTTTATCAGATTAAGACAACAATTAACTTCCACCCTGCAGACGGCTATCAACGGCTCAGTGTCCAACTCGCCTAGATAACATAGTTTACAGATACAGCTGTTTATAAAATTTACTGGGTCAATACCTTTAACATTTCATCCTCTGTACATAGGAAATACTCAGAATATAACTCCGCTGGACAATATCTAGAATCCCCATAAAACGACAAACAACGTATTTTTTTTTTGCTCTTATACACCAAACAAACTACCTTAAATTATACAATTAACCACAACAGCAACAGCACCAACCTAGTCACAACATTTACGACCAAATTCTTTTCTGACTCCTTTTATTGATATTTCTTTTTCCTTTCTCTAATTTTTTTTTTAATTTTATTTTATGTTTTTTTAAGGGGAGGGATAGGAAAATCGGAAAGATGAAAAGGGTAAGGATCATTGAAGGTCAAGAGCGAGGACTAAGGGCAAGGACATGGTTCTCTCCGAGAATAAGGATGAGTGGAGAAAACCAAGGCTCGCGTAGGCAGGGGCGCATCCCTGAAGTAGACGAACACCACTGGGACTGTGGGGAACATCTACCCGCTACCCATCAACCGCTTCTTCTCACCTTTCTATGACGGAACTTATGTACTCGTTCCTTCCCGACACCACTCTCTGAGAAATTATCACGTGTTGAGCTGTACTGATTTGTTTCTTCTGAATCAGAATCAAGGCAACTTACATCACTACTTTCACCCTGATTTGGATTATCCTCATCATCTAACTCCTCTGCTTCTGCCTCTCCTGCTTCTCCTTCTTCCAACCCTTCCTCTTCTTCTTCCTCTATTCCTTCTTCCTTATCGTCCTCTTCTTCCTCTTCTACCATTTCCCCTTCTTCATCGACATAATCCAAATAACCATCACGACACTGCACATCCTCACCATCTTCCAGTTGCTCATCTGATCCATCTTCAACAGCATTTTCACCCAGCTCCTCACCAATTTCTTCACCACCCTCGTCACCAGCTCCTTCACAAACTTCTTCACCAACCTCCTCTACAATCTCATTTTCATCAACACATTCATCATCAACATCATCGCCATCACGTCCACTACCACCATCATAATACTGCACATCTTCATCCTCTAGTTGCTCATCTGGCCCACCTGAAATTTCTTTCCGTTCCTCAGAATCCTCAGCACTACTTACAGAAGCCGCCCGCAAATCTGCACACACTACATCATCCTCACTCACACACTCCACAACGCTGCCGCCAAATTCATCCTCAACTCCTACCTCATCTTCTCCAACCACCTCATCTACCTCCTCTCCTTCAACCACACTTGCAGCATAGACATCCCCGTTTCCATTCGCAAACTCAGAAACTTCAGCCTCCCTAATACCTAAAACTATACTTCCCTGTGCAGCATCTGCAGACCGCTCTTCTGCCTCTTCCTTCGATTCCTCTCCTTCACCACTTTCAGCAACTACAACGTCCTCAACATTTCCCACTCTTGAATCCAGCTGTCCAGGTCTATGTGCAATGTCTAAATTAAATTCTACTTGCGATGGTAAGGCTACACTATCAAGTGACTTCTCATATCCATGCATAGGCGATGATGATATTACAGGATCTGGATCCATCATGAACCGAGATGGAGATACCGGAACAAATTCCGCGGCATCCGGATTCAACTGCGACGTCACATCTGAGTCCCTAATTCCGTATTAACAGACGTGTTTTTGTTGTTTTGTGTTGATCCACCGAACTACTTCCCCTCTTCTTCTTTCTCTTCACCTTCTTCATCCACAACTCTATTAGGCACTTGCGATTCATCTGGAACTTAAAGTTTCCTTTCTCTCCAAATAGGAATAACGCCTTGCTACAGGATACCTACTGGCCGATGTTTGTTCCCTAATATAACTTCTTCTTCCCCTGTTAATTTCATACTTATTTGTTTTCTCTTCTCTAACTGTTGTCGCCGTCTTTTCACTTGCCACCACCTTGTAGCTTTCATTACTTCTAAAATATTCCGTTTTTCTCACGGTTTCCTGCGTTCTCCACCAGCCACCATGTCTGTTATTTCTAGCTCTTTCTAATGACCTACTTGAGTCTAGACTAGTCACAATGCCCCGAAACTACAATTATAAGTTTAAGTTTCCAGCACAGCAGGTATAATTTCATAAAATACTGCAAAAACCCCTTAACTCCATTAAAATTAGAAATTTTAAAGAAAACTGAATAGATCATAATGACTAGAAATTACAAAATTCAAATTGGCATGGCAGCCTATATGGTTTCACATTATATATTATAAACATTTATAATTTTTCTAGTATGTGAACCTATGTATGTCAATGACCTTGCATAATTCTTTTGTTCTCTTTCTATTTTAGCTTTTTCTATGTTAACACTTTTCATAACTTTATCCACTATGTTGGTGTTATAGTTATTATTCCTTACAATTCCCCTTATCATTCTTAACTCCCTATCTTTTGTTTCGGTCTCTTTTAAACATTTCTGAGCTCTATAACAAAATGAATTGAATGCCGCCATTGTATATCTATAAGAGTGGTAAGACTCTCTTGGTTTAATTATATCAGAATACGTTTCTTTCCTAAATATCCCAAAGTGTAGTTTCTCATTACCTTTAATTTCTATGTTTAAATCTAAGTAATTTATTTTCTTACCTCCTATATCTTCTTAAAATTTTGAGTTTTGTCCTTATTATTTACCTCATTTATAAACTCATGCACTTCTTCTATGCTTCCTTCCCAAGTTACTAATACATCGTCAACGTATCTAGTCCATAATTTTATATCGTGCAAGGAATGTTTATCGTGCAGATACCAAGAATGTTTTATTTAGCAACATCACTTATTCAACAGAATACGTTTTTGGTCATCAATAAAATTCAGCCTTTTATTACATGCAATTGTATGAATTTATTGTATTGTATGCACTCGTTTACATTTATATGTATATCGATTGTTACATAACAAGACCCAACCAAAAGCCAACAGCACAATGCCAACTATATACTTTGGCCTGTATTTTACTAGAAGGAAAACCAACATGGCTGTTGATGAGCATACAGTTTAATGCTTGAAATATGTTCCAATTAAGTGAAAATAATGTATGTTGGATAGTATTTTGTGAAGACGAAAATAACTGTAGCAACAAGTGTTTGAGAATATATGCAATTTGTGAGTAAATTCTTCGGAACGTATTTTGTAATGAAACACAGTTAAATTTGATTACAAAAAATATACTTACTATGTTTCTTCCCAAGCGTTTGTGGAACAGCCTGGGCTGATGACGTATCTTTCGAAAATGTAGACAAATTTAAAAGCGTCTATATGACAATGAAAGCAATGTTTAAAGTTGGATTGGACAAGGACTGTATTTCTTGAGGATCACTATGTAACTGAACAAGAGAAGCGAGTTCTTAGACTGTACTCAACCTTGTGGCATTTAGTCTGTGTGTCTCTCTTTGTGTTTAGGGTACGTCTCACGATAATTATCTGATGAATCAACCGCTTTTGGTAAAACTCAGCATGCATGCCCATACCGGTACCCTACAGAACTTTATTGTTTTTTGAGATTTTCTCACCACAATTAGGGGACAGGGTGGTCAAAATTGTGAAATATAGGAAATGAGGAGTATCAAATTATAGTAGATTGTAGCCAAACCCTGAGTATAGTTACTGATTTTAACCATTTTTAAATTTCGGGACGCCAGGGCTCAAAAAATGGCTTAAAATTCTAAACGAATCACAAAAGCATGTTGTATATCAAACTACAAAGAATATATTGTTCAGTTTTGGAAAGCCCAAAATTTCAAACTATACGACACAAAACATGGATAAAAAATTTAAGAAAATTTTACAAATCCAGATGAGTACAAGTCTAGAAGGAATTTTAACCCAAATTCAAGTGTAGCGTTTCATATATAACGATCTTAAATGTAGGAGTAATATGGGAAATAACGGAACTCAAAATTTTACGACCACTGTATAACTTATGTTGAAGATCAGGTTTAAGACATTTTATTGAAAATTCTCAAACTTGGAATTTTTAATAATTGTACAGAATTAATATATCTAAACAATCAATGGAAATTTTTTATTGCCTTCTAATATTTTATTATGTAAGTTTACAAACAAATTATACATTGTTATGAATTTTGTATAGGCCTATTTTTAAAAATTATTATACACAGGCCTATTCACACCAATGGAAACATACATACACTTGTAAGCTAGGACTATATTATTTGTTACTCAGGCAACATTGTTGTAAATTAAAGTAAAAGAATACTACTTAAGTAGTCTTGTAATGACCAAAGTGGTGTTTACTGCATGATAGATTGAATCGAAATTATTATTTTACTAAAAATGTAAAAGTAAGTGGATTTGTCGTGGTTTTTGTAATTTTTGATTTGTACATACTGTTACGACATCACAGAACAATCTACGTGTTTATCGAATGTTCCAGAGTGATCCGGAATGTAACGTGTGTGGCATACGTGCTTGTTGACGCATTTTCTAGACTGTGGCAGACTTCGCGTGGGCGCACGGACTATGTCAAGGCCGCAAGTAATTACGTCGTAACTATACTTGCGCTATCGCGCATTATGGAATAATCTAGTAATTTGGGGCGGTATAAATACCAGTACTCAACGACGTTCAGTCAGTAGAGCAGCGATATATTTCCAGTGCGGTTCGAGTTATTATCGGGCGAGATTACTGTGCACGTTCAAGCGGTTATTAGTGAAGTGTTGCGTTTTATAATCGGGCGGTATAATTATAATACCATTGTGTTTATTATTAGTGCCATTGTATTGCGTGCGAACAATTTTCATTTGATTTGTTATAAGAGACTGTGTTGTTAATTACGAACTGTTTAACTTTGAAAATTAAAGGGAGATTAGTGACTTAATTGGTGTCTTGTACTCATTTTGTTTTCCACTGTACCTACGACGATCGAGTAGGCCGTCGTAACAGTGGTGTCAGAACTGGGATAGAATGGTTAACAGTGGAAACAGTGAACACTTTATACCAGACGAGTGCAATTCGCAATTAATCGGTAAACAATGGATGCCAGTCAGATGATGGAAAATTTACAGGCGCTGCTGTTACAGATTGAGAAACGACAGGATGAGAAACGCAGGCAGGAGGCGGAAGAAGCTGAAAGACGACAAAAATAAGAACGAAGACAGGAAAGAGAAGAGGCTGAGGAACGTCAGAAAGCACTAATGCTAGAAAGAGAAGGTAGGAAAAAGAGGAACGTAAGCAGGAGGCAGAGGAACGTTAACGTGAAGTAGTATATCTCTATCATACTCCCAATAATGTCATTATATCTGTTTGATATTTTACAACAAAAGTTAAGTAATAGACTAACTTGTGTAATATGCCATGTTGGAATGTTTTGAATATTGGATCTGCGCTTCTGTAATAGACCGTGCTACAGTTTATAGCTACTTGTGTTGTGTTGGCCAGTAGCAAGCCAGCAAGTTCATTTACAACAACGGTTAGCCTATTTCAGTGTGTCTTATAATGCAACTGTCAACTGTCAGTGTGTCTTATAATGCAAACAATGATGTTGTGATTAAGTTGCATAAGTTCAACCTTATGTGCGGGACCATTAGGCGAACCCTTACGTCAGCAAGTAAAGGAACACGCCTCAAATTCTGCAAGGTGATGGTTCTTTCCACATTTCTTTATGGGTCTGAGAATTGAACTTTAAAAGAGAGGCTAGGCCAGCCGCATCCAAGCCGCTGAAACGAAATTTTTCAGGCACGTGGCAAGTTATATTCTCTACGATCATAGAAGAAACACAGATTTACGCCCGGCACTGAATATTATGAGTATACTCGACAGGATCTACCAGTATCGGCTGAATTGGTGGGAACATCTTTGGCGAATGAATGACTGTCGCATCCCCAAACAAGTATGGAACTAAAAGCCGAGGTGTGGGACGTCCGAGGAAGCGCTGGAGTGACAAGCTCTAGACTATATCTGTTCGAGACCGGAACAAAGCATCCTCGGTTTCATCCTTGAAAATGATGATGATGTCAGCCTATTTCAGACGTACTGTAATATAAGTGGTGTGTAAATAATAAATTAAGTGATAGTAGTAATTCATGAGCAAAAGCAGATGCAAGAACATACTACCGCAGAATTGGGTCTCCTACGTGGTGACGTAGGTGAATTACGAAGTGAGCTCAATAATCAGATTACCAGAATATCTGATGTAGAAGAATCCATGTTAAATAAAATAGCTGAAGTAGAAAAATCTGTCTTGACTGTGGAAGACGCTATGTCAACAAAAATATCTGCAGTAGAAAACTAAATGGCAAACATAAGAGAACAAATTTAAATTGAAGTTGAGCAGTGCTTGAAGATACAACCAAAACAACTTTGTGAACAGACTGTACCAAGACAGAAAAAGGCACAGAAAATAAATTAATAGAGAAAGTCACACTGCCTGCAGTAGGGACAGTTCATGTCAAAGCTCCAACCTTTGACGGAAGCAGTCAATGGGCAACGTACCTCCGCCAATTTGAAGCTATTGAATGCGCAAATAATTGGACAGAGAAAGACAAGACAGTCTCACTCGTTCTTGCATTAAAAGGACCCGCGGCAGAATTACTACAGAAAGTGCCACCTGACAGTCAGAACATCTATGGCGAGTTGATAAAAGCTCTAGAATTACGGTATGGTGATAACAATTTTCGAGATGTGTACTGCACCCAATTGAGAGCAAGGCGACAGCATTCCGGGGAGAGCCTTCAAGAGTTTGAAGCAAGTATCGACAGACCAATTAGACTGGCCTATCCTGAAGGGCCAAAAGATTTTTGAACGAGTTTTGCGATGCAGACATTTACTGCCGGTGTCCGAGACAACGAACTACAGCACGTGTTACGAATGGCAAGACACCAGAACAGTGCGGACGCCCTGGTACATGCTTTGCAATTTGAGGCCGCCAAATCAGCGTCTGGTTGGACAAATCATAAATTGCGCGCGCTAAAAGATCGCGACGGCACAGACGATGACGAAGAAGAACAAGGAACAGAGACTCGACGGTCGGCGCCACAGAAAATAAGAAAGGATGGAAGACCGAAGTGTTATAGATGTGGGAAACCTGGACATCTACAACGAGATTGTCGGGTTAGAATTCAGCTGCAGGGAAACGAGCAATAGTAGGTACAACGGGGCGTGTGCTGACTAACTGTAGCAACGAAGCCCCTAGACAATACGCAATTTCTACACTTCAGAAAAACAGCGGGAGCTTGGTAGTTACCGGATTTGTTCAAGAAAGGCCAACCTCGATTACAGTTGACACAGGCGCAACAGTTTCTATTGTGCGCCCCGACGTGGTGGAAGATCTCAAGCCCATCTGGTGCTCTTGCAGCTTGCGAACAGCTACTGGACGGCCTGTAAAAGTGTTTGGCAAAGTGGATATATACCTACGCCTCGGTCGCCTTAAGTTTAATCATCAAGTACTTGTTGCAGACATTGTGGATGAAGCAATTCTTAGTGTGGACGTTATGAACGCATACGAATTTATAGTCGACTTCAAAAACAATGTCTTGAGAATCGGAGGCGAAGAGGTAATGCTATCAACAATGACGAGAGCAGAAAAATCGACGGACGTCATAAACCAAGTGGCCGTAACTGTTCCGCCAAACAACGAAACGATCATCATGGTTAGAACCGAGGTAGATACTAGGGGCAACCAGTGCTCTATATTCGAACCCCAGGTAGTCGGCACACCGGGCATACTAATTGCCACAAATTTAGTAAAACCTGACGAAACCGGAAATGTACATATTAGAGTGGCGAATATTTTGGATCTAGCTATCACTTTACAAAGCAATACGCTCCTAGGCAAATTGACTCCTGTGGCCTGGGTAGCCGGAATGACGCAACGAAGATCCAGTTCTTCGGATAATTCCAAATTACCAGAGGAACTGCAAGAATTATTGAAAAGATCTTTTAACGACCTCTCAAGTGGTGAGGTAAAAGAACTCAGACAGTTTTCACATGATTTCAAAGATTGTTTTGCAGTTCTGAAACAGTCATTGGGAAGAAACTCTCTTGTGCAACATCGCATCAATACCGGGGACAAAACACCGATACGTCAACCTCCTCGAAGGCCTCCATTATCTAAACAAGAGGAAATGTCTCGGTTAGTACAGGACATGTTGACAGAGGGAGTAATCGAACCTCTTCTCCTGTAGTGCTGGTAGCGAAGAAGGATGGTGGATTGCGTTTCTGCATAGACTACCGGAGGTTAAATGACGTTACAAAGAAAGACTGCTATCCATTACCTCGCGTTGATGATACACTCGACACGTTGTCCGGAGCACAGTGGTTTTCCACATTGGACCTTGTCAAGTGGATATTGGCAAGTGGGTCTTCATCAAGAAGACAAGGAAAAGACCGCTTTCTGAACACCAAGTGGCTTATTCCAATTTAACGTCATGCCATGTGGACTCTGTAATGCACCGGCAACATTTGAAAGATTGGTGGACCTGGTACTCTAAGGCCTAACATGGAACACTTGCCTTGTTTATTTAGACGATGTGATAGTAAACGGGAAAACTTTCAAAGACCATTTCGAAAACCTTAAGGAGGTTCTAACTAGAATTCACGGTGCCCAACTGAAGCTGAACCCGAAGAAGTGTTCTCTATTCCAGAGGAAAGTACAGTATCTGGGCCTTATGGTTTCGGCAGCGGGTGTTAGCATGGATCCTAATAAAGTAGACACCGTAAGAGACTGGCCAGTGTCGAACAGTAAACACGAAGTTCGGAGTTTCCTGGGGTTATGCTCATGTTACAGACGTTTTGTGAAAGGCTTTTCTACTATTGCTAAACCACTACACGAGCTAATAGAAAATAAACGAAACTTCCAGTAGTCGAGGGAGTGTTCCAGCAGTTAATAGTTCCCCGAAGTAAAGTGCAGTCTGTTTTGAAGGAGATGAATGATGGGACATCTGGAGGCCATCTTGGCGTTAACAAAACCCTTGACAAAATACGGAAGCGATTCTATTGGCTTCGTCTTTGCCACGACGAAGGGGAATGTGTTCGGACGTGTGAAACATGTACTGCAAGCAAGGGCCCACAAACCTGTAGTAAGGAAAAAATGAGATAATATAACGTTGGACTGCCTTTCGAGAGAATTGCCATAGACATTGCTGGACCATTCCCAGTTACTGACTATGGAAACCGGTACATCATGGTTGTAGCTGACTACTTTACTAAGTGAGTGGAAGCCTACGCAATTCCAAATCAGGAGGTTACCACTATGGCAAAGCAGTTAGTTCACAACTTCTGTTGCCGTTTTGGAGCCCCTATGGAAATCCATACGGATCAAGGGGGAAATTTCGAATCAGGAGTATTTAAAGAATTATGCCGTCTATTCGGAATTCGAAAGACCAGTACAACGCCTCTGCATCCTCAGTCGGACGAGATTATTGAGAGATTCAATAGGACACTTGAGCAGCATCTTTCGAAGGTTGTTGACGAGAAACACACACACTGGGACCAACGTATACCACTATTCCACATGGCGTATAGATCATCAATACACGATACAACCGTCATGACTCCAGCAAAATTGGTGTTTGGGCGGGAGTTTCTTTTTCCTGGGGATTTAATGTGCTGATCACCTGAGACTCAGTCCCAAGAGCCACATAAATATTCCTCGTAATTAGAAAACCAATTGCGAGAAATGAATCGCTTTGTAAGAGGGCGGCTGAAGATTGCAAGTGATAAAATGAAAACTCGGTATGACATTCGCAGCAATAGTGTGGGTTTCCAAGAAGGAGATCAGGTCTGGTTGTTCAACCCAAAGCGCCGTCGTGGTCGCTCACCTAAGCTTCAGTCTAACTGGGAAGGACCCTACACTCTGAAAAAACGAATTTACGATGTTGTTTATCGGATTCAACATGAAGGGCAGCGAAATTTCAAGGTCGTCCACCTAGATCGCCTGGCTAAGTACTACTTCAGAGACGGTTTGCCAGTTCGTGACGAACAGGGGGCAGTGTTACGACATCACAGAACAATCTACGTCTTTATCGAATGTTCCAGGGTGATCCGGAATGTAACGTGTGTGGCGTACGTGCTTGTTGACGCATTTTCTAGGCTGTGACAGACTTCGCGCGGGCGCACGGACTGTGTCAAGGCCGCAAGTAATTACGTCGTAACTATACTGGCGCTCTCGCGCATTATGGAATAATCTAGTAATTTGGGGCGGTATAAATACCAGTTCTAAACGACGTTCAGTCAGTATAGCAGCGATACACTTTCAGTGCGGTTCGAGTTATTATCGGGCGAGATTACTGTGCGCGTTCAAGTGGTTATTAGTTAAGTGTTGTGTCTTATAATCGGACGATATATTGTAATACAATTGAGTTTTAATATTAGTTGACATTTATTTGCGTGTGAACAATTTTCATTTGATTTGTTATAAGAGACTTTGTTGTTAATTACGAACTGTTTAACTTTGAAAATTAAAGGGAGATTAGTGACTTAATTGGTGTCTTGTACTCATTTTGTTTTCCACTGTACCTACGACGATCAAGTAGACTGTCGTAACAACACTTTACTAAAAATACCTAAATTTATCTTAATTAAATTTACCTAATACAAAGGTATTTCATTCAAATACAGTTCTGTAGTTCAGGAAGTTTAGTAGTATAAATTCGGTAACATAAACGTAAATAAACTGGAAAACAGACAAATATAATTTGATAAAAAGTAGTGTTATGGAGAATGAAAGAATGGAGTGAAACTTATAATCAAATACTAGAATTCTAAAGTGACTTTAGTAATTTCTTAGACTAACGGTTATTTTGAAAGAGAACAAAATTTAATTTGTATTCTTATTGACACTAATAGTTTTGAAGTTTTATAAGGGAATTGTATGTTACACCACGTTAGACAATGTTTTAGTTTACTCTGTTAGTCAGAGCTATCTGACTACTTTCTAAGCAAGTAAATTAAGAGGACTGTTTCCCGAAGCAGTTTTACACAGATCACTGCACTTTCTGATGCTGATTACATTTTTAAGATAATACAAGTGCATAATAATATGCATAATCTGCACTCGCTAGTAACTAACAATTAGAAGTGTGATTAATTCAAATATGTAAGAATATAATTAATAATGTTAATTTTATTATAACTTACTCTAGAAAAAATTAGGAAAATAACAAAACAAAATATGGTAAGTGAAATAAACGAAAATGCAATAGAAAGATAGTTTTTCATATCATAAATACGAAAATAATAATAAAAATTCTTTTTTAAATTTTTCAGAAAGAACATGGGTTGATAGACTGGTAATACGATTTCATTTGTCTACACATACTGTGTAGCTGAAGTAAGTGCAAACATTATCTAAATTGCATACACCTCATTACTTTGAACAGTAACATGCGTGCAAGAAAGATGTAAAGTGTTGCCAAACAATTTTAAAAAAAAAGACTAAACTGATTTTGCTTTATTGATAGTTTTTTTCTTTCCGTAAGACTAATTTTTATTAAAAAAATTGTTTATTAGTTAGGAAATTACGTTTTAGAAATAGCATTCTGAAGAAAATCGGAGAAGTTAATATTGATGATCAGTTTTAATTATATAAGATCCCACTAAGTTTGTTGTTAACTAAAAGTATTTTACAAATAATTTTATACACATTTCAGGTGTGATTGTTAGCAATTTTATATTTTTTTAAATTTATCATTCCACAATTTTTTAAATAAGGCAAAAAAATTGTTTTTCTACATATTAGATGTAAGTTCATTAAATAATGAATAATAAACCAAGAGTAGGCCTACCTGTATTTCATACAATAAATAGTATATTCTTATATCAAAGTATACAACATTACCTGAACTTACATTATGTTTATTGTTCAGATGTTTTCCATAAACAATCGTTATACAAAATTTACAGAATCATGTTAACGTCATATTGAAGAGAAGAGAAATTTATGTATTATAAAGACGTCATTAAATAAACAGTATGCAATAATTTATACATTTAAAAAAATATATTATATAATATTTTGTGCTTCGTATACGTACTTATTTTATGATTTTTTCCCGCCCACGCGTGGACTTGTGTGTGTGCGCGCTGCTGACCCGCGAAGCACATGATATTCACTCAATGTCGATCTGATTCCAAGAGAGAGAATTAAATCTAGACCTGGATATATATACAGATTCCATTCATGTTTAAGAGCGGCTAAACAGTTCAAATCCTGTCTACTACTGTCACATCAGTTTTGGCGTCACCTTCAAGAATATGAAAAATATTTGACTTAATTGTTTTCACCGTTTATAGAACACACCCATCTAACACACTCATTCTTAATTCGCAATATTTAGCACTTCAGTATAGTGTTTGCCTTGGTTGGTATTATTTGTTTAAAATGTAATAAACAAATAATTACTTTGTTAACATACACACATGCGAATTCGCAAAACCGCGAGTCCACGAGTGCGTAACAATATACACACTACCCGTCGATAGAGAATGTTTCTCGTAGCATTAACCAATTTGGCAAATTTCGCGAAAAAGTATTTACCTTTTGGAAAAAAACCGATACCGACTTAATACACACGAACGGCCTAATGCGTACAGAAAGATTTTACTTCTCATGACGTTACATTAGGTGACATTTATCTGCCTCATATTGTGGCAGGAATTAAACCCATGATATTTAATACTTTTCTATTAACCTTTAAAAAAGTGTTAAAAGCCTCTTTACATATTTTATGATTGCTAGAAATTTACATATGCTACGAATTTACACATTCTTCGTTGTACATTGTCCATGCGATTTGTACTGTAGCATATAACTTATTTTATATCTATGCGAATATTCGCATAATGTGTATAGAGTATCAATATTTAAGTTTCATTATACCTAATTCTCGTAGAAATAAAGCTAGTATTTCCTATATTTAATATTTAAAATGTTTAAATACTAAAGTAAAGTCGCAAAGCAGAAGTGTACAGATGACAAGTTTTCTACGAGTGATATTGAGTATAGGCAAAAAACGTTTTCCGCACACTTAAACTCCTCCTACGACACGCATGCATCCATTGCACTGTCAGACACTACCAGTCTGAATATTAAAAGGTAAGTTTATAATAATCAAGAAATGCCACTACGCTTGGTAGACTTTAACTACAGTATTGCACAACAAAAATTAGAGTTTTGTTTTAATAAATTTGTAGTTTTCGATTGTCATACTCTTTCATCTCAAATATCTCAAATATTTTGCTGATACGCCATGCTCGGTAAAATGTAATTAAAATGCTTGGTATATAAAATTATTAATCGCATCTCTCGTTTTTAACATCAGTTTTAATCGACATTACATAAGGTAAACACTCTACAACAATTGAAATGAAACAGCATCAACGGCGAAAATTGTGTGTTCATTAATAGCTGCAAAGATGATCTTATTGAAAACATTTTAGCACCTTCATAATTAAATAAAAGATAATTACACACTAATGGAAATTGTATTTCCAATTTATACAGTTTTAGACGCATTCCTTAGTGATTTTCGTTATTATTTACTTATATCAGTGAGTCTAAAAATTTGGAAACATTTGAAATAATATTTTATTGCCACTTTCCACGTTAGACTGTGGTCTTTGTAAAGTCAACTAACGTTGTTTACTTTTTGGCATCTACAGTATTTGGTAAAACACGTATATTAAATGACGTGGAAAAACGAAAGCAAAAAAGATTGTCAGTTAATTACATTTGCATACCGCATTACAGCACAGCTGCTGTTCGTGGATTCTGTACATTATTTGCATACCTTCTGTGAACTCGGACACGTTATAAACTTACATGTTTTTTCCAGTATCATTTTGTTGTATATTATAAAACATGTAAATAGGAGCGCGTGAAAAATTGTTAGTCATTTCAGTGTAAATGGTAATTGACAGTATATAAAAATAAACTGTAATTTTGAAGCACAATTTATTATGAAGTTCATTTTCAACTTACGTTTTCAATATGTTTGTACTCGTGCTACTATAATGGAATTTGCAGAGCTAAACACACAGATCTATACAAAGCTGGCAATTGTACAGAATAATAGATGTAAGTGAAAATGGTAGATGTACGCAACACCACTGTTGTAGCAACTACCACTACAACTACACGGCTAACTATTATGCTGTGACCGCCAGTAGTGTGACCGTTGTAGAGCACAGAGATAAGAGTAAATAATTTAGTAAGTAACTATTTCTGAAGTTGGCAGCTGGGATGTTTTCATCACTTGTTACTTCATACATTGGCAAAACCATCTTAAAATGGAAATATACAAAATATTTAACTCATACGTCTTATCAATAATCTCATAAGATCGTACTTGTACGATCTTTCACATATTTACCTTCAGTTCACAACGTTACATAGGAGGTACTTACACCGACTGTAACAAGTAAGTCTGGATTAGTTTAGGAATTATCAAAATGTTGTTGTTCAACACTACTCTTCTCTTCACATATTTCAGAGTAATAACAAAAACGTTTTTGGAAATGTCTGTTATCATCAAAGTGTATGCATACTAGTGTTCTCAGTGACTGGAATTATAACACACAAAATGTATTGTCAACAATCGTTACTGTCATAATTTCTGTATGGGTGTGTACGCATTAGTTTATATACCGCATTTTTTTTTTTTTTTTTTTTTTACAATATCCCACCTTGACGTTCTCCCACAGTACCATCTTCTTCCTATCTCCATGCCATCACAAGTGTACTCAATCTTCGTTTATGGTTCATCTTTATAAATATTGTATAATGAAGGTCAAACGCATTTCTGCAATCAGAAAAAATCTTTTAACTTGACTCTTTTTTCAGCAACTATATTTTGATAACGGGGTAAAGAAATGCTGGAAGCTATCTTTGGATAGCTACATTACGAAACACTGAATTTGAATTTAGGGGCTCCAAATCTACATTTTACAGCAATTCCAACATTGTTATCCTTTAGATGTTGCAGAACAATGATTGTATATCACTGAACACGTAGTCTAATAAGGTTGTTTAGAGTGGCATCTTTATGTACGCTACTCGGTCAAAGAAGTAAGTTGCCACTCGAGCGTAACAACAAAATCAAGTAGCCTCCAATCAACGCACTGCTATACATCCTAATGATTATACCAGATTACTATGTTTGATAACTGTGAATGTATAGACTAAAATGTTATGGACTGGCCACAAAATTCAAGTGAATGAAATCGTTTACCTAATTGTGCGGTGACAACATTAAGTTAGTAATCAGTCAGTTCGTTAGGACTGTCACTACACACCACGAAACATATATAATATGATTGCTTGCAGTGATAATCATATCCTACTATAAACGTACTTTTGTATAAGTTAGTTCCATTACTGATAGGAGTAGATAATATAAAATATTTTTAATTTAGAGGAGTCATATTTCACAAGAAATTTAACTAAACATCATAATGACTCAAATAATAACCATTTGTTTATTACAAATTTAGTGACTTATGAATACAAGGTGCTAAAATTAGGTTATTCTGAATTTTTATTCTTATTTTTACGGTCACTTTTAGTGAACAAAAACAATCGCAAAATATTTTATACAACAGTAAAGTACATCAGGTCGACTCTAATACGTTTGCTGCCACCTACCTCCGTTAAAATGGTTGTTCCCTAAAAGAAACCTTTGACTGAACACAGTAAATTAGTAATACATAAGGAAATTAACAAAAGTTTTTGCAACCCACATTCATACACAGATGAAGCCACAGATAATGTAAAATTATTACACCATAATTATTAGTTAACCATATCTCTAATAAAGAACTAATGAAAGCAACAAAATTAATAAGAAACATTATACTGAATAAATAGTTGTATTATTATACAATTACTCATTCAATACAACTTAAGTGTATATTCCATATTACGTATTATTGAATGTATGTGTATACACCGGCCAACTTGTTACTATTATTAGTATTGCAAGTTAGTATAATTGTATTGAATTACACTAATCCTTTACATATAAACTGAAAAGTACAATTCGAATGTCTTACGGCTACTATAAATCATTTTAAAGTATGAAATAAATTACGACATCGCATTATCCAATATTATTGGATACACTAATATTGCCGTTCAGTATCACTACCAATTGATATAAAAATTGTAAGTTAAATCAGTTTTGCTATAATAAATAACAATTTCCTTTATCTAATATATATTTGTCTTGTGTTAGGCAGAAATCAAGTTTCTACAGATTTTACTAAGAAAATATGGAGTCTCCTCACGTAATATATAATTTTTTACTCGTGGAATGTCATTTGACTTAGAAAAGTAAAATCTTAGAACACAGCATCTTTCGTTCAATCGGCATGAAATGTTTTGTATTGTCTGAAACGCACTAAATACAATTACACTAATAAATACAGAAAATGTGTACGCATTAAAATTTTTCTCTCGTGCCTGTAAACAAGTACAAATTGTAAACAACTCTGACCTTAAAAGTATTACTTCCAGCGCCATTAAAATATTATTTGTAATGTTATGGATTTGCTGATTAAGATACCTATTACGAACGCTAAGAAAATATTTGCAAAAGTTTTTAGAAACGAAATTAATTATAGGAAATTGTGAATGTTCCCGGAAAAAAGATAAAAGCTAATTTTTGAATTTATTAAAGAAATGTAAAAAATGAGTTCGTTGCTTAGGCCTAGTAATGGGCCTACTACTACTACTACTACTACTACTACTACTACTACTACTACTACTACTACTACTACTACTACTACTACTACTACTACTACTAAATATAGGTTTTGGTAATAAATAGTATTTTTATTAACTTAAGTCGAAAATAAAACGTGACCAATACGATACTTTGATGTTATGTTTGTTGTGCCTAATCATACACACTTTGTTGTTGAGAGGAGAGATAAAACACCGCAAGTTGCAAAAAGTTTTACTTCCACTGAAATCAGAGATATAGTAAATTAATAACCGCTCTACTTCACTATAGCTAAGTCTGTAATAAGTACGAGAATCACAGTTCCTTAAATAACGGCTTTCTTGGGTAGTTATCGTTAGGATTATCAACGTCTTAATGTAGTATCATTTTAAATCCATTTCTATATGACGTTGGCTACTTTAGCCTGCATTCGAGTAGCGCATTTAATTTCATGTATTATCACACTGTTCAAGTTTTCCTTTCAAGATATTTGAAGGTGTACCTAAGAGTTAACAATCACGAATCACGACCGCTGTTCCTATTAGAAACCTCAGAGTCTTATTACGTACTAAGCACTATATAAAAATGTAATAATCTGGCGTTATGATTTTCAGGATATTATACAGAGTAGGCATATGTACATATTATACAATGTTTCAACGTATTAGCCATTTGTCAGTATTTTTGTTATTAAAATTATTGTGTATAATTAAATTGAGTATCTTATTTAAAAATTTAATACTGAAACTACAATTTTTAAGTAGTAATTACCTGTAGTGAAAGACTGTAATCTGTAAAGTGTGATAAACATTAAGTAATCAGTAACTTGTGCCTTCAGTGACCTGTGATTATTAATTTTCTTCCCAAAACAATCTCGAAAGTAATGTGAATAATTCTGTTAGTGTCTGGAAAGATACATAACGGTTAATAATTCCAGCTAAAGTTTTAAACAATTAGTTTTTAGTTTATAATGTCAGTACATAAACTACAGCCAGCAACGTATTGTTTAATTTCGTTTCACGCTATCGCACTGCAAACAGTATTTGAGCAAACAGGCTTAAGCATAAGCAAATTACATTAGCGAACAAACTTTGACATCGTACTGCAGCCGATGTAGGTCTACAATACGCTTGCACACCGATTAATTTACATGATTTCTCTCAACCATGAAGTTGGTATAAAAAGTTCATTTTTATACCTTCGGCAACTTTATCTCTTAAAAAATACACGAATTAAACAAATTTATAACATTAATATGAAATAATTAATTGCTTTAAAAG
Source organism: Magicicada septendecula (assembly GCA_034769895.1). Lineage (NCBI taxonomy): Eukaryota > Metazoa > Arthropoda > Insecta > Hemiptera > Cicadidae > Magicicada > Magicicada septendecula. The sequence continues at coordinate 900,689,789 of CM068367.1, forward strand.
ATTAAATAAATAATTAAATTAATAAAATAAGTAATTGCTATAAGTATAGATTATTAAAATAATAATAATCCGGCATTTTTGTAGGTCTATACAAATGCTTTAATTTCAATTTTTTTCGAAAACCCCTTAAAAATTAACAAAACGAAAGGCCATTGCAAATGTTAAACGCTGTAATTTTTTTATAATTGTGTTTTGTCCTATATTAAAATGATGCGAGTTGTAAATTGCGTCCAGAAGAAAGCGAAATATTCTAGGTACGCACTCACGGAGTTTGCAGGAAATAGAGTACACATAGCATTTGGCATGCTTAGGTTTTGCCCTTGTAGCAGTTTAATGTCAAATTAGATAACGGTTCAGAATATAAGAACTGACAGAGATTTTCATTGTTTCCGGTTAAATTTATCATTCATATTTCAAACTTGAATAATTATAATGAAATAATTACATAAATCTAAATCAGTACATCTGTAATATTTTTATTAACATTTTCTTATAACATTAAGATCGGTGTGACGATCAGACTATTTAAGCGTTAACGGGATACAGTTCCTTAAGAAACGGTATAAATTAATAGTCCTTATTTTAATACTAATTCAAAGTAAACCTTTATTCACATCTAGATATCCTGGATAGGACGTTTCGTACAGCCTGTTAATCAGGCAATAAAGGTCGACTAACTGTATCCATTTGTGGATGTACTGTTAGGAAAAGCAGTAAATAAATGAATAACTAAGGTGATTTTTGTCAGTTTTTGTATATAAATGACTAATAGGCAACGTAATATAAGGTACATGAAAGCTATCACTGTGCTTCGCTAGCGTACGTATTCTGCAGAGCCTGTATTTGACAATTATTTATTGCTACTTTATTATTATTAATTCTGAATTCATCGGGCATAGAATAAACGCGACTTTCTGGAGTAAGGAGACTGTGTGTGTGTGTGCGTGTGTGTGTGTGTGTGTGTGTGTGTGTGTGTGTTTCACACACACAGATAGGGCGAGAGAGGGAGAGCAAATTACTTAACCATTAAAGAAATCCACTTTTTTTGCGAATTGTGTGAAAGTGTGCGTATTGAAGCTGATATAAAATACACCTGAGGCTTAAACATACGCACAAACAGACACTTTTCCTGTACAATCTACATTATTAAAAGTTATTTTTCATTAGACCTAATTGCTTCGTTAGTCAAATAATTACCCAGTATGAATTAAATCATAGTGATTGTCTAGAAAATGGCAAATCACTTTCGACTTGTGATGTTCACGAATAGCCTACGTGCGGGTTTGTTAAAACCATATAGGTTCGGAATGATTTACAGATATCTTTGACAATTTTGAAACTCCAAGGACATGTAAAAGCTGACAAACTGGCGTCCCGTTTCCTCTTACAGTTCCTTTTTCTACCTGTGAATAAATAACTCTCCTGGCTCTTATCAGTTTAGGAGATTAACACACTTAGTCGATGCTGAAAAATTTACATACACTCGATTCCGTAGGTCAATCAAAATCAGCTATTAGCACATTCCATGTTCTTTTGCGCTATCTGTTACTGTATTCTCATTGTTCTTACTCTGTATTTGTACTTGTATAGGACACATCTACAGAGTCTATTATTTTTCTCTAGTTTTTTTCATTTTCCTTCTCTCTCTCTCTCTCTCTCTCTCTCTCTCTCTCTCTCTCTCTCTCTCTCTCTCTCTCGCTCTCTCTCTCTCTGATCGTAGTTGCAATGTAGAAACAAAAAGGTTTTCTTTAATTGTAGGAAATAAAAATTAAAGAATAACTGTAATTTAACTATAACTATAACTGTGGCGTGTAACTGAAACTTTAACAACGCCATTATGATCTAAATTAAGGGCGAATGAAGAGAGACGTAAAAAGGGCGAAGTAGGGAGCATGGATATCTTCAAGAAGACTGATGGTATACTTAAAAACACCTGGAGAATAAGAAACAGCAGTATTACCCTGTATTTCATGCACTTTCCGCACATATAAATAAATAGGTAAATCAAGTGCCAACGGATTCGTTCAAGGTAAGTACACGTTGTAATAAACGTGTGTGTGTCGGTCTATTAGTTTTAGAATTGGAAGTTTTAGTAATGTGTTTTGCGAACGTAAGTGGTGTCGTTCGGAAGCGTCTGGTAGCCTGTGTGCCTTACCTGTCCCTTCTCACTCTTTCGTAATTCCGGATAGGCGCCAAATTGTTTTTCGTGAAAACAATTAAAAGTTTTTATCTGTATAGTTTGATATTGCACTATTGTAAATTGGAATCGTTCGCCGTCTGGCTTGTTACTGATTCTCGGTTGAGTGGGGGAAACTTGTTGCCAACTTGAGATAATGTTGGTTATGTTGACCCACTGCTAGTAAACAAAACATACATAATATTCTTTACAAATAAATACTGGACAGTTTGTTATCGGTACACACTTTTTTATTAGGCTTTTGACTGGTTAGTTTTTGTTAACGCTTCATACAATTAATAATTTATACAATGATTTTAGACTCGGCAATATATTCGTTCACTCAGCGGATCGCTAGGTTGGCAGTACAATGTTTATATTAGCTGCAAGCAAGTGTGGTTATTATGTTACAAAATAAATCTGCCTATAGAGTTCTTTTAAGTACGAAACAGAGGTTTATATAACAAGATAAGAAAATTAGAACATATCATTTAAAGTTCGTGATCATTAAAATTTAACAAGGTTTACTATAAATTAAATATTGTGGTGTTGAATTGTGACAGTGTCGTTGGTGTATACATAGGTTATCATTTGGTCATTCAGTGTTTACAAAGTTACTTTTTTATGTCATCAATCCTTGAAAATACTTTCAGTGATAGTGAGAGTTTTAATATTTAGTTATAATTTTTGAAAGAGAATTTGTCTTTTTTATAAATCAATAAATTCAGCAATACGCAATGTTAGTAGTTAAGAGATGTATTGTCAGTCGTCCAAGTGGTGTAATGGGTTGATGTCGATTCTTCTGTCTTCAGTCTTGGGCTTCAGGAATGGTTGGCATCTTCTTCTGGTCGAATTCCATATATTTTTTGGTCATCTGGATTAATTCCGAGCAGGTCCTCGGTGTAGTTTGGTTGGAAGGTCCTTTCGTCAGTTATTCTGGTCCTTCTTCATCAAATTATGGGCACTTATACTGTTTTAGAGTTAAAAATTTGGGCCCTTCACGGCGTGGCGTCTCTCCAGTTAAGCGTCACTACAGATTTTTTGTTCCTAACTGAAAAGTAGTCAATATTCGGTTGTTGTCATGGTAACTCAAAATTTTTGATTGGCTGAAATTGGCCTGACAGCTGAAGTCTTTCGTAGTTTGACAGTTGGGAATTTGCCTAGGCTTAAAACGCAATTGACTATTTTTCTTTAATTACTGAGATTACATGTTATTTTCCACTTGTATATGTCCTGATTGTTCTAATACATGATTCTGTTTATTTGCTCAATGTTTATGTCTGTTCTTGTAATTGTGTGTGATTTTATTGTTTTCATATATTAATTTGTTTACGGTCATAACTGCCTTTTAGTCTCATTGAATCTGACTGTATTTATTTTGTTTCTTGTTTACTGGTTATTGTTGGTTTTAAAATCTTATTTATTACATCATATAACTTAGCATCTTATGGTTTCAACAATTCCCATAGATATAATTTTTATTCATTAAAACATAATTCTTTTGAAACATAAATCTTACTCATTAAAACATACTTATTTGAGACATAATTCTTATTCATTTAAACATACTTATTTACTTTGTATTATCCACTCATACTATTCAGTGGGTAATAATTATTTTATAGTATTATCAAAAGATAACAAACATATAAACATTGATTAATTATTTTGATTATTATAGAAAATCCTTATTACTAAACTTATCTGACACAGTGTCATTAACTATGTTACCTAATACTATTTCACTATGTCTTACTAAATCTTATAATGATTATTCATTATTTTTATCTCTCAATATTAGACATTTTCTATATGGTGAATTGACACACTGATAGTCTATCTTTCTTACTTTCCTAATAATCTTAATTGTCACTTATTACATTAATTGACACACATTTAAAACCATGATAATCAGTTATCACTAATGCTAACTTAATTTTAATACTATTAGTTTATTTAGTTACATTTTGGGTGTCCACTCATATTGGCCTTTCAACTATCACAGTTCCTGTGTTTGGCCATTATTAGATCTCACTCACTTATAACTTATAACTTAGTTTATGCACTTATAAACTTTGATTACTGTTTTATCAGTGTTTAACACTTTTTAATGGGGTTTATTTTCACTTTGGGGTATTAATGCTAACACCTTGCACTCAATCTTGCTTTAGTGTTACTGGTGGGTAAAGATTAGTGTATTGCTTATTCCAAATTCTCTTTCTTACATCTATTTTAAAATGTTCATCCTGCTTACAATTTATTATCTCTCACTCTGTGTGGTTTGACTATACATGATATGTTTGTGTCGTGCTAATGTGATTTGTCCTAGTTTACTCTATTTGTTTGGGTTAGTGTACCCTTCTATATCTTGAGTCCTTAACAATTAATATTTCTAACTTGTCTGTCCTTACAATTATTATTATCATATACAATTTTCATTAGTTAGTCTTTTCATTGGTTTAACATTAGTTTTGTATTCTTTCTGGGTTCACTTTATTTTGCCATAGTTTACATGTCACTTCCTTGGTGTTGTTGCTGATTATATCTTCACACTTCCATGCTAATTCTTTGTTCATTATTATTCTTTTTATTTCTACACTCTTGTGGTAGTGTGGTGGCTAGTTCTAGTTCACTTACAATTGTCATTATTTATGTTATTCTTGGTTTATGGGGCTGGTTCTACTCTCTCACTTACCATCTATTGGGGTATTCAGGTTAAATCGCCATGTATTACTGTATTTAACAATTTGATTTGTTTGTTTGTTAGTTCTTTATTATTAGAGGTTACTGTTCTGACTACCTTGATATGTCTGATCGTGTTATTATTTTGAGTCACCCATTCTTTAATCTCTGATTCATCCCTTTTTATTCTAGTGTTAATGATTAAATAATTTACCTTGTCATGTTTTCTTCATTATTTTTAGGTGAAGATATGTACCATTACATATTGCCCTGCCACTAAAATTGATTATTTCAACAAATATCGTTCAGTTTTTTGATTGGAATTATCAATCATTATTTCATTTTATTTTCTTAATCACTGGTTATTTTTGAGCTATAGACTCTTATTATTTTTGAGTGTCAGTATTCTTCTTGATCTTTGTATCGTATTTAGTTTAATGTTCTTATCCCTTTGATATCTAATTCCCTAACATTTTTCCCTATCATTATATTGAATCGGACCGGAGGGGTACTTTTGACTCCATTGCTCCGCCGTAAAATACACGTTTGTTTGCTGGACTTATCTACAATAAATCATAAAATTATACAAGTAGTCTTAGTGTGACTATAAAATAAATATCATTTGTAGGATTCTCCACATTATTATTATTTAGTTTATACAATACATTATTTCAAATTATATTCTTTTTCTTTTATTCACACTCTCTAGCTCTTCGTGATTCGATATTATTAGTGGGTACGATACACATGATCTTTTTATTATTTGTTTTGTTTATTTTTCTTACTGTTTAACACTAGTTATTTATTAATTGGTTTCGGGATGTTTTTTTACTCGTTTTAATAATATTTTTTCATAGAGGTTTGGTTAAACGTCCACTTTCTTCTTTGTGTCTTTGGGTCTACGATCTCATATGTATTATTTTGGTTGTCTTTGCTTACTATGTAGGGTCCTGTGTATAGTAACAATAGCTTCTTGGCTATCCCTTCCATGGTGCTTGGTAATCCACTGTTTTTAAGTAATATTTGCTCTCCAATCTGATATTGTATGGGTTTCGGTTGTATTTGCTTATATTTTTCTCTGATCTTGTCAGTCTTTTCTAATATCTTATTGTGAAATTGCACGTCATCGAATTGATATTCTTCGCCATTTGGAAATTGTGATCGGGTAAGATGTTTTTATCAAGTTGACAGGCTGTCGGAATTGAATTTCGCACTGATAATCCCTGACCTTCCCAGGTGAATCTGAAAATACGTGCTTGTAGCGGTTATACACTTCTATCAGTTGTTCAGCTTGTTGAACTGTTAATTGTGCGTTCGTTTTCTCTCTGTGGATAGTTCGGATTTCTTCGATTTTTTCTTGCCATAGTTCTTCATTGTCGGTCTCGTCATAAATTCCATTATTTAGTATATGTTCTCCAGTATTTCTGTATTTTTGGATATGGTACATTGTTTTATTTGGCTGTATTTCGTCACTATTGGTCAATTCAGTTACCCATTGTATGTCACCCTTCTTCAAAATTAGTTTGTATTTGCTCAGGTCAATTATTGCTGAGTACTGGCGCAGCATATCGCAACCAATTAGCATCCGGAATGGCAATCCACTGGCTACTAAAAACGTCATTGTTACGGTTTGTCCGTTGCTTGTCAGTTCGAGTTGCACTTGTTTTCGGACGGTTCTATTTTGCCGTCCTGTCGCTCCTACAAGGACAATGTTGCTGATGGGTAGCGTAAGTATAATTGTCTTACTCGCTTCTTGGATTTTTTGAAGCTCGATACTGTCCATTAACGAAATATTGGATCCAGTGTCTATCATAATTTGTGCTGGTACTCCGTTGACTTGCGTTGAAATATAAGCAATTTCGTTATGTTTACTATCAGATTGGTTGTTACCTTCTTCGAGCAATTCCTCTACAATATTTTTCAGATAATTATTTCGCACTATTGTAGTTGTGCGTTCGCCGTTGGTTTGTGTAACGATGCGATTTAACCCAATAGAATGGTTCAGAGAGGGTACAAGTAGCTTTTTCACTGACGCTCCTAGTTTAACGTCATCTCGAACTGATTGTTATGATCGTCTTGCTGATTTGTTGGCGGATTTCCGCTCGTTGACGGTCGGGGTTCAGGCTGGTTGAGATCCTCTTCGTACCGGTCACGCCTGTACACTTCTTGGCTTCGACTTCGGCCCGTGTTGATTCTGGTGTCACGTCCGTAATTATTATCACTGTACCGGTGTCCATGTGTTGGTACTGCGTCATTATTGGCGGTCTGTTATTAATTATTTCTAACACCTCCCTGATTTTAGCAATCTCCCGTTGCTGGATTTCCTCAATTTTATTTTTGGTTTGCTGGCCTTGTCCGCGAACCTCGCTTAAGGCGGTGTCGATCTCCCGGCACTTCTTTCCAAAATCTGTCCGTACCTGTTTTATATTTTGGTCGGTTGCAGTTTTTATCGACTCTATTCGGATCTGGCTGTCTTCTTCCAGGTTGGTCATCCGTTCTCTGAAGTCTTCCTTCGTTTGTTGTATTTCACGGCTCGTATCTTCCCATTTCCCGTGTATCTCGGACATTTCCTCCTCGATCTTCTTATTAATCCTCTCATTATTATTTTCAATAGTTCTGCTCAACTCTTCCTTCAACTCCTCCAAGTTTTTCTGGTTGTCCAGTTTAACTGTTCCTTTAAGTTCTCCATGTTTACTGCCATTTCCTTATTATTTTCGGCCATTTGCTGGCTGTTCTTGTCTATTTTTTCATTAATTTCCTCTTTATTTTTGTTCAATTCTCCCTTGAAATCTTCCTTTAATGACGTTATATTTTTGTTCACAGTTTCTTCCATTTTCTTCCGGTTATCTTCCATCAGTATTCTCATCATTTCCAGTAAACTACCGTCCTCTGGTAGTGCGGGTTTCTCAGGACGATTTTCTGGCTGCACGGGTTTGACTGGTTCCATGGAAGGTAGCATTTGTTCGGCGTCTCCGACCGAATTCACTTCCTTCTCTTCCGCTCGAACTTCCTTTTCGGCCTCCTTCGTTCGCCTTAATGTTTATGCCCTCTCCATCTTGTTTACCTTCTGTCGTACCTGCCGCTAGATATTCTGTCGTAACTCTAGCCTCACTAGTTGGTGCGCCACTTTGTAATAAACGTGTGTGTGTGTGTCGGTCTATTAGTTTTAGAATTGGAAGTTTTAGTAATGTGTTTTGCGAACGTAAGTGGTGTCGTTCGGAAGCGTCTGGTAGCCTGTGTGCCTTACCTGTCCCTTCTCACTCTTTCGTAATTCCGGATAGGCGCCAAATTGTTTTTCGTGAAAACAATTAAAAGTTTTTATCTGTATAGTTTGATATTGCACTATTGTAAATTGGAATCTTTCGCCGTCTGGCTTGTTACTGATTCTCGGTTGAGTGGGGGAAACTTGTTGCCAACTTGAGATAATGTTGGTTATGTTGACCCACTGCTAGTAAACAAAACATACATAATATTCTTTACAAATAAATACTGGACAGTTTGTTATCGGTACACACTTTTTTATTAGGCTTTTGACTGGTTAGTTTTTGTTAACGCTTCATACAATTAATAATTTATACAATGATTTTAGCCTCGGCAATATATTCGTTCACTCAGCGGATCGCTAGGTTGGCAGTACAATGTTTATATTAGCTGCAAGCAAGTGTGGTTATTATTTTACAAAATAAATCTGCCTATAGAGTTCTTTTAAGTACGAAACAGAGGTTTATATAACAAGATAAGAAAATTAGAACATATCATTTAAAGTTCGTGATTATTAAAATTAAACAAGGTTTACTATAAATTAAATATTGTGGTGTTGAATTGTGACAGTGTCGTTGGTGTATACATAGGTTATCATTTGGTCATTCAGTGTTTACAAAGTTACTTTTTTATGTTATCAATCCTTGAAAATACTTTCAGTGATAGTGAGAGTTTTATTATTTAGTTATAATTTTTGAAAGAGAATTTGTCTTTTTTATAAATCAATAAATTCAGCAACACTCAACGTTAGTAGATAAGAGATGTATTGTCAGTCGTCCAAGTGGTGTAATGGGTTGATGTCGATTCTTCTGTCTTCAGTCTTGGGCTTCAGGAATGGTTGGCATCTTCTTCTGGTCGAATTCCATATATTTTTTGGTCATCTGGATTAATTTCGAGCAGGTCCTCGGTGTAGTTTGGTTGGAAGGTCCTTTCGTCAGTTATTCTGGTCCTTCTTCATCAAATTATGGGCACTTATACTGTTTTAGAGTTAAAAATTTGGGACCTTCACGGCGTCGCGTCTCTCCAGTTAAGCGTCACTACAGATTTTTTGTTCCTAACTGAAAAGTAGTCAATATTCGGTTGTTGTCATGGTAACTCAAAATTTTTGATTGGCTGAAATTGGCTTGGGATCATTGTTAGGATATTTGAATTTTTATTTAAAATGGTCACAGATCTTCTAAATGTAATTAATATTCAGTACTCCCTTTTTAGTAGTAAATATTATTACCACTGTTCATATTTTGGCTCAAGGATTAATTTGACATCCAATACTATAGTATTTACTTAGGTATCAACATTTTGACAGTTTTGTGGATTTTATTTAATTATACTGTTTTCTTAATTTACATTATTATCATAATATTTCTGCCTTAACATGATTGTCTAATTGTATTTTATAGTTTATGTGGCTTAGTTTTACTAATGTCAGTGTTTAATTCTAAAAATTGAAGTCTTTTGTAGTTTGACAGTTGGGAATTTGCCTAGGCTTAAACAGCAATTGACTATTTTTCTTTTTACATTTTATTTTCCCCTTTCCCCTTGTATGGGTCCTGATTGTTCTAATACATGATTCTGTTTATTTGCTCAATGTTTATGTCTGTTCTTGTAATTGTGTGTGATTTTATTCTTTTCATATATTAATTTTGTAATGTCACAGAACGTTCCATAAAGAAAATTATTTGCATAGCAATTTATCATAAGAGGAAGGTGAGGTGAACAGTATCGAACCCAAGTAATCTGAAAAAGTTTGTAATATTGTCTAATAATTAATATTATTAACATGAAAAAACGACAAGACTATGACTAAGACTCAAACCCCATATATATTATTTAAGTGAAGAACAGTGTAAAACCAATAATATACTATAATAGAGACAGATAATATCAGAAACAACCAAAATGAGGTCATTACTTATTAAGATATGTAACTCTGAATAGGGTATAAAAAACTATTTATTGTGAATTAATGGACAAGATCCATTATTATACTTTGTACTGTAAATAAAATAAATGTATTAAATGATTTGAATACAGTATTAGAAAGGACGTAAGTTAAAATAAAAAATATATAAATGTTATGACAAGAAACATATGTTTAGGAGCTGAGTCCAATCACTCAGATTTTGTGTGAAAATTAATTATTATAGAATTGAGATAAAACTATATGTTATTGTCAAGTAGACAAAGATGAACAAATTATCTTAAATAAAGAAAGCTGTAAAGTGGTTAAAAATTAGTTAAAATTGCCAAAAACCGTATTAACTGAAAACATGTAATAGACCTATATTATTGTAATATTTATCAATTTAATGTTGACAAAATGCAACCAAATTGCATTATAAAGTTGAAATACAATATAATGTGACTATACTAATATATTTGACTAACTTGAACACTTTAATAGTCGAGTTAGGAAACTATTTACCTATACCATATCTGGCTGAGGCCAAGGAACCATCACAAAAAACAGTCATATTTGACAAAATAATTGCAAAAATATTAGCAAAAATAAAGGAAAAAGGTACAATACTATAGTGTACTATAGTAACAAACTTACTCAGTTGAAAATAAACTTAATTCTTAAAGAATTTGACTTATGAGTGTGAAATTTATCACACCAAGAAAATGAATCACTTATGCAAACCAATATGATGCTAAGTAGTCTTACAATAAAAATAATATGTATCAGGATAAACCAGGTATCACAAAAGATAGACAATATAATAAACTCTCAGTGTATACTCGAAAAATCCCATATATAATAAGGAAAAAAGACTAATTATTGTAAAGAAACAGTGACAATAACATAGGCCATATGCATGGACCATGTAAAACTGAACTTATTTATATATTATATGTGTTAAACTTTATTTATTTTGTTATAAAAAGATGATAATATTATGTGTTAATGTTGTAGAAGGAACCAAACAACTTCACAACAATTTTATAATTAGAAAATTGAATTTTTATGGAAACATTCCAAGGTAAGAGTTGTATTTTGCTAGTTTATTAGAGTTAATTTATTCAAAACCAATCGTAATTGGTATCATTAGATTCAGTTGAAAGCAGAGAATCCAAAAATAGTAATGATATGCAGATTGTAAGTAGTTATGTAAAATTGTTTGACAAATACCAGAATAATATCTTTAGTGTGAAGAATAAGAAATTTTTGTTCTAAAGCTTCTACGGAAGTCAAATTTGTTCCATGATGTTCCATTTGATTATTCTCGAACGTTCTAGAAGGAATGTTTACACAAATACACCGGAAGTTCATGTCAAAAAGTTAAAACAATGAGCCTTACAGAGTATAAAAGGAAGACGAAATTCGACCAAAAACACTTTAGGCTTTGAATCCAGAAGAGACACATCACCCACGAAACTGATCATCACACCCGAGGCGAAACCGAAGAACGAGAAGTCGACACGAGAACGCAGAAAGGCTTTTCCCGTACATGACAAAAGACTGACTTAACCTCTACAAGAGTATACGCCAACGTGTTGTTGAAATAGAGCAGCAACACGACAGATTTAATAGAACGCACGCAGTCAGAATATCAGCGGCCCTGGAAAGGACCAAAATTTTAATAGAGAATCAATTCTGCTGGTATTCGCTACGACAAACTGACTTTGACAAAAATCCCTATAACGTTACGTACACAAAGCCTATTCATCAACTGTGAGAGGAGAATCAGCGCTGTGGCGGCCAATCGAGAAACCACGCGGACAGCTGATTGTCGCCGGCAATATTCAAGCGTAAATTCACTGCTAAACTTTTTTCCAAAAGTGCGGAGTTTTAAAAAAAACCGTATTTTGACTTTCAAATAATATCAGTGCACAAGGAACGTCAACACGAAGAGGCGAGACTGAAAACGTACCCGAGAGAAGTGTCCAGTGCGAGAAATAATTACCCATCGGAACGTGAGTTGTTCAAAGTTAAAGTCATTTTTACCTGGTAACATTTGTCACACAGTTGTACTACACATGCCACACACCTTCAAATCACTTAATTTTTGTAAAGCATCTTATTGAACTGTCTTGGTAGTTCAAAGGAGTCACGTCCTGAGTATAAAGTTTTTTTCATACACTAAACTCATGCTTTTCAACTGAGTAAATAAAATATTTGTTAGCCGATACTTGATTGGAGAAAAAACTTGTCAATAATAAATTTTTGTAACTCTGCAATTTTATTTTTTTACGAAGGTTATTCCTCCAGAGGATTTTTAAGATTCATTAAAACATACGTTATTTTTTCAAACTCAAACTGTCTTGTTCACATTGTTTCATAGAATCAAACTAACTGCTAAGAAATCAAAATTTAATTTTAAAACAATTTCTTGGAACAAACATTCCAAGTGGCGCCCACATACACATAGTAGCTTAAGTTGTTTTGCAGGACGACACCATCGCAGAGGAACCAGTCATCAGTAAGTATCACAAAGTGCGCGGAGTGTAACGCCCCACAAATAACAACACGAACAACACGTTACACACACGACTCCATTTCAATTTATTATAATTTGTATACGGTCATAACTGCCTTTAAGTCTCATTGAATCTGACTGTATTTATTTTGTTTCTTGTTTACTGGTTATTGTTGGTTTTAAAATCTTATTTATTACATCATATAACTTAGCATCTTATGGTTTCAACAATTCCCATAGATATAATTTTTATTCATTAAAACATAATTCTTTTGAAACATAAATCTTACTCATTAAAACATACTTATTTGAGACATAATTCTTATTCATTTAAACATACTTATTTACTTTGTATTATCCACTCATACTATTCAGTGGGTAATAATTATTTTATAGTATTATCAAAAGAAAACAAACATATAAACATTGAATAATTATTTTGATTATTATAGAAAATCCTTATTACTAAACTTATCTGACACAGTGTCATTAACTATGTTACCTAATACTATTTCACTATGTCTTACTAAATCTTATAATGATTATTCATTGTTTTTATCTCTCAATATTACAGACATTTTCTGTATGGTGAATTGACACTCTGATAGTCTATCATTCTTACTTTCCTAATAATCTTAATTGTCACTTATTACATTAATTGACACACATTTAAAACCATGATAATCAGTTATCACTAATGCTAACTTAATTTTAATACTATTAGTTTATTTAGTTACATTTTGGGTGTCTACTCATATTGGCCTTTCAACTATCACAGTCCTTCCTGTGTTTGGCCATTATTAGATCTCACTCACTTATAACGTATAACTTAGTTTATGCACTTATAAACTTTGATTACTGTTTTATCAGTGTTTATCACTTTTTAATGGGGTTTATTCTCACTTTGGGGTATTAACGCTAACACCTTGCACTCAATCTTGTTTTAGTGTTACTGGTGGGTAAAGATTAGTGTATTGCTTATTCCAAATTCTCTTTCTTACATTTATTTTAAAATGTTCATCCTGCTTACAATTTATTATCTCTCACTCTGTGTGGTTTGACTATACATGATATGTTTGTGTCGTGCTAATGTGATTTGTCCTAGTTTACTCTATTTGTTTGGGTTAGTGTACCCTTCTATATCTTGAGTCATTAACAATTAATATTTCTAACTTGTCTGTCCTTACAATTATTATTATCATATACAATTTTCATTAGTTAGTCTTTTTCATTGGTTCAACATGAGTTTTGTATTCTTTCTGGGTTCACTTTATTTTGCCATAGTTTACATGTCACTTCCTTGGTGTTGTTGCTGATTATATCTTCACACTTCCATGCTAATTCTTTGTTCATTATTATCCTTTTTATTTCTACACTCTTGTGGTAGTGTGGTGGCTAGTTCTAGTTCACTTACAATTGTCATTATTTATGTTATTCTTGGTTTATGGGGCTGGTTCTACTCTCTCACTTACCATCTATTGGGGTATTCAGGTTAAATCGCCATGTATTACTGTATTTAACATTTTGGTTTGTTTGTTTGTTACTTCTTTATTATTAGAGGTTACTGTTCTGACTACCTTGATATGTCTGATCGTGTTATTATTTTGAGTCACCCATTCTTTAATCTCTGATTCATCCCTTTTTATTCTAGTGTTAATGATTAAATAATTTCTCTTGTCATGTTTTCTTCATTATTGTTAGGTGAAGATATGTACCATTACAACGTATATACAGTGTTGCGCACTGGAAGCTCTTGAAGTTCTTGAGTTGTTCCAAATACGCTATGTAGAAAGGGCTGGGTTTGAAACGTAATGAAGTGGACTGTAATTCTGTTGTATAATATACATTTATTGAAACGTTAAAGTCGTTTATTGACAATTGAAGCCAAAGTCGACACGTGCGGATGTTTAAGGGCCATAACGCCCGTTAATTTAGTTTTCATAAAGGTCAGGTCCCATTTAAGTTAGACGAAAGTCGTCTGAGTAAATTAGCGAAAACTGTACATGAAGATAATTGGAAATGATCCAGAAGCCGCGGCTGGAAGAGAGATTTTTAACGAGAGTACCGCTCGGAGTCTAATTGGAAACTAAACATAACTTTTCCACTGACAGTCCGTTTGACTGCCGGCAGCGCTTGATAAGCAAGTGACGTCATCCCCGCGTGTCGCTTTGGAGTGGTTACTACACACAGATAATAAACACAGTACATAGTTTGAGCATACCGCCCGCTCAAAATCGGGACGATTTTGAAATTAAAATTAATTGGGAACAGTATATTACAAAATATTATCAATGTTATATATATAAACAATACATATTATACTTAAAGGGCTTATGCATTAAATTGACCCTTGGATTAAAGTAAATCACTTCTAACATAAAATCTGTAAAAAACAAAATTCATTAAGCTAACAGAAAAGCTCAAAGTCAAAACAAAACAATTTCTGTGCTAGAAAAGGTACAACATAAAAAATCATGATAAAAACGAGTCTTTGCATAACTAAACATGATCTCTCTTGAAGCATAAACATATGGATATGAAATACATATATTTAAACTTTAACAAAAACGTAAGTGACAAACCTTAATTTATATAAGAGAAACCATCTTGAACACTGCTTCATATATAATAATACAAATAATAAGAACATAACAATGTATATGTACATAATGTTATCATAATGACATCAAAGTTCAATGGTACATGGAGATATGGTAGACATATCCAATGTAAAAATGCATAACATGAGTTTCGAGTATACATAATACATAAAGACTGACATAATAATCACAGGTACATAATAGTATAATAAAGATCACAAAATTCAATAATACATGACATTGAAAAATACAATACATACAATAATTGGTACAATAATAATTTTCAAAGTTCAATATATAATCATATAACAATAGATAATTTATAGCACAATGAAAATGCAGTCACTGTTACAACAATAGCTATCAGAACTTAGTAATAATTACAACGCTAATGATACAATTAACTTGTATGATCGCCCCGGGAATTTTCCGGGTGAATTCCAGGCAATGTGAAGTTCACAATCCTAGTACGTCTCGTATGGCACGCATACGACTAGTCTGTTGCCACCGGAAGTTGGCATAATTTGTGGATGGGTCGGCGTAAGATACCTAGCGCGGTGCGAACTTCTGCGACGCGTACTAAGGAATCTTGACCCGCAAAAACATTAGTAATTACCCCACGCTTCCACTGAAGTGGGGGAGAATTATCATCCAAAATGAGGACAAGCTGTCCGACATTCAAATTCCTTAACGGCGTGCGCCATTTGTTGCGCTGCTGCAGCTGGTGCAGATAATCCCTAGACCATCGTTTCCAGATGGTCGGCGTAAATTTTTGGAGCAGTTGCCATCTGCCCAAATGACTAGTATTGCCTTGGGTATAGTCGGGTTCCGGAAGTGCAGTCAGTGGAGCACCGACCAAGAAATGAACGGGAGTTAAGGGTTCAGGGTCTCTAGCATCGTCGGACACAGCACATAAAGGGCGTGAATTAAGGCAAGCCTCAATTTGAGAGAGAAGAGTAGAGTATTCCTCAAAATTCAAGATCGTACCGCTTATTACGCGACGCAAATGATATTTAACACTCTTCACACCGCTTTCCCACAAACCACCGAAATGAGGGGCTGAAGGAGGGATAAAGGACCACTTGATACCACGGAGACCGCAAAACTCCTGAGAAGATTGCTCAACTCCCTTTGAATTTAAAAATTTGTACAAATCGTATAAGGTGTGGTTGGCACGACAAAAATTCGTACCATTATCTGAAAATATCTGCGCGGGAATACCTCTGCGCGCGATGAACCTTTTTAAAGCCGCTATAAAGGAGTTGGAGGTGAGATCTGACACCAATTCTAAATGGATGGCCTTTGTGCTCATGCATATAAATAACGCGATGTATGCCTTGGACGTGGACTTTGAGCGCTGCCCGCCGTGGCGTAAAGTACAGGACCGGCGTAGTCCACGGCCGACTGGGAAAATGGCCTTGCAGGCGTGACCCTAGAAGGGGGTAACTGACCTAAATGTTGATTCGCGCCTCTAGCACGGAGACGGAAACAAACGATACATTTAAGTATTACTGAGCGGATATAAGATTTGTCACGAATGATCCAATATTCCTGTCTGAGTGAAGCTTGAGTTGATTGCACCCCAGAGTGCAACAAACGGATATGTAATAGTAAATAGATTGTGTGTTTGTTGTTTGTTATGTGTTGTGATGTCGGGTGTTACACTACGCGCAATTTTAATACTTACTAATGGATGGTTTCTCTGCGACGATGTTGTCCTGCAAACACAACTTATGCTAACATGTGTATGTGGGCGCCACTTGGATATTTGTTCCAAGAAATTATTATTATTATTATTAAATTTGATTTCTTAGTTGTTAAATTAATTATATATAAAAAATGTGAACAAGACAGTTTGAATTGTAAATAACGTATGTTTAATGAACTTTCTTTTCATAAAAATCGTCTGAAGGACTAACACTCAAATTAAACAAAATTGCAGAGTTACAAAAAATTATTATTGACAAGTTTTTTTAAGTAAGTATCGGCTAATAAATATTTTATTGCTCAGTTGAACAGCATGAATTTAATGTATGAAAAATCTTTATACTCAGGACGTGACCCCTTTGAACTATCAAGACAAATCAGTGGGATGCTTTACAAAAATTGTGTGATTTGAAGGTGTTTGGCATGTGTAGTACAATTGTGTGACAAAGGATACCAGGTAAAAATGATTTTAACTTTTGAACAACTCACGTAAGTATTTCCTTCACTGGACACTTTTCTTGGGGACGATTCCAATCTTGCGGTTCTTCGTGTTTACGTTCCTCGCGCACTGGTAATTAATTATAAGTCAAATTACGGTTTTAAAACTCCCCACGATTGAAATAAGTTCGTACTGTATCTATGCTTTGAATTCTGGCGGCGGCGAACAGCTGTCTGCGTGGTTTCTCGATTCGGCCGTCACAGCGCTAGTTCCAGACTCAATGTAGAAGGCTCGTGTCAGTAAATTGTTTTGGGAATGTTGTCAAAGTCAGTTTGTCTTAGCAAATACTAGCAAAATTGATTTCCTCTATTAAAATCGGTCCTTTTCAGGGCCGCTGGATATCTGGCTGGGTGCGTTTCTATTAAATATGGCGTGTTGCTGCTCTATTCAACAACACGTTAGCGTAGACTCCTTGTATAGGTTAAGTCAGTCTTTTGTCATGTACGGGAAAAAGCCTTTCTGTGTTCGTGTTGAATTCTTGTTCTTCGCCTTCGCCTTGGACGAGATGATCGGATTCGTAGGTGATGTGTCTCTTGTGGATTCAAAGCATAAAGTGTTTCTTGTGTCAAATTTCGTCTTCCTTTTATACTCTGTAAGGCTCATTGTTTTAATTTTTAAACATGAACTTCCGGTATTTTTGAGTAAAAGTTTCTTCTGGAACGTTCGAGAATATGCAAATGGAACATCATAGAACAAATTTGACTTCCGTAGAAGCTTTAGAACAAAAACTTCTTATTCTTCATACTCGAGAATATTACTGAAATTATTCTGGTATTTGTCAAACAATTCTATAGAACTACTTACAATCTGCATGCCATTATTATTTTTGGATTCTCTGCTTTCAACTGAATACAATGATACCATACACGATTGGTTTTGAACAAATTAAATCTAATAAATTAACATAAAATACAACTCTTACCTTGTAGTGTTTGCACAAAATTCTAATTCTCTAATTATTAAAATGTTATGAAGTTGCTTGGTTCTTGCTATAACATTAATACATATCATATTTATCCTTTCATAACAAAATAAACACATATTAAAACATACAATATATAAATAAGTTCATTTTTCTATAGGCATTACATATGGCTTAGTTTTTTTGTCACTGGTTTTTTAAATAATTTTTCTTTTTTGGTATTATATATGGGATTTTTTGGGTATTCACTTAGAGTTTGTTATATTGTTTATTTTTGGGAATACCTGGTTTATCCTAATACATTTTATTTTTATTGTAATATTGCTTAGCATCTCACTGTGTTTGCACAGATGAATTATTTTCTTGGTGTGACAATTTTCACTTTTATATTTAAAAATTCTCTAAGAATTAAGCTTGTCTTCAATTGAGCAAGTATGCTTCCATTGTACATTATAGGATTGTACCTTTTTCCTTTATTTTTTCTAATATTCTACAAATATTCTGTCAAATATGACAATTTTTGTGATTGTTCTTGGTCTCAGCCTAGTATGGTAAAGGTAAATAGTTTTACAACTTGACTGTTAAAGTGTTTTAGGTGGTCAAATATATAAGTATAGTTACTTCATATTGTGTTTTAAGTTTAGAATGCAATTTTGTTGCATTTTGATAACATTAAATTCATAAATACTACAATTTTATATGTTCATCTCATGTTTTCAGTTTAACACTGTTTTTGACTATTTTAATTAACTTTTAATCAATTTACAGCTTTCTCTATTTAAGATAATTTGTTTGTCTTTGTCTAATTGACATTTACATATAGTTTTTATATTAATTCTATAATAATTAATTTTCACATAAAATCTGAGTGATTGGTCTCAAATCCAAAACCTTAACATTTTTTTTGTCATAACATTTATATATTTTTTTATTTTAACTTACATCCTTTTTAATGATGTATTCAAATCATTTAATACATTTATTTCATTTATATTACAAAGTATAATAATAGATCTTGTCCATTAATTCACAATAAATAGTTTTTTATACCCTATTCAGAGTTACATTTCTTAATATGTAATGACCTCATTTTGGTCATTTCTGAGATTATCTGTTTCTCTTATAGTATATTATCAGTTTTACACTGTTCTTCACTTAAACAAGATATATGGGGGTTGAGTCTTAGTCATAGTCTTTGTCGTTTTTTCATGTTAATGATATTAATTATCGGACAATATTACAAAATTTTTCGGATTACTCGGGTTCGATACTGTTCACCTCACCTTCCTCTTATGATAATTTACTTTGCAATTAAATTCCTTTATGGAACGTTCTGTGACGTTGCATATGCCTCCCCGTTAAAATTGATAATTTGGGAAAACTTTTCTTCAGTTTTGATGAAATTATCATTTCTATATTAACCTTTTATTAGCTTCCTTATATTTTACTCTTTTATCTTTTAATTAGATTCCTGTACTACTCCTTTAATATATTAATCCATCTCATTATCCATGTCTCAATCTTTACCATATTTCCTTTTCCTTTCCTTTACCTTGATGTTAATTATTTAATCTTAGATATAACTCCCTAACAATTCCCTAACTTTTACAGCGGCTTCAGAGTCAGAGGGGCCCCATTGGCAATCCAATCTCCGCCGTTCCCTAACTATAATCACTGAAATCAGAGGAAACACATCTCTGTCCAGAAAATATATAAGACGTACTTATAATTGCACTTTCGCAACAAATAATAATAATAAAAAAAATATAATATTCAAAGATCATAGGCTCCTACACATAAATTCCCTTTCTTAATCTCTTCTGATTATTTCTCAATTATATTAATATACTGTTCTCCGCAGGTAAAATTATCTTTTAAAATCATTCAATGTCAATAGCTATATTTATAAATTCATCATTACCTCCTTATGTAACACACTGGTTCCCTTTTCTTTTTTTTCCATTTATCATTTCCTTTTAGTATCAATTATATGACAGTATTTCTCCTCCTTTGTAATATCAATTGTTATTTCATTGTTCAATAATCTATTTAATTAATTATGTCCTTTCCTTCTTTCCTCCTCTCCTTCTCTTAGTACGGGTAAGTTGGTAAATATACGTTGACTTGGCTATTGGAAATAAATTTATATTTTACATATATATTTTTGCCTTTGGTGGAAGGTGTCCTTCTCGTATTTTTATTTTTTTGATAATATCTATTCCTTTCTAAGTACGGGTAAGTTGGTAAATATACGTTGACTGGGCTATTGAAAATAAATTTATATTTTATATATATATATTTTTGCCTTTGGTGGAAGGTGTCCTTCTCGTATTTTTATTTTTTAATAATCTCCTCTCCTTCTATAAGTACGGGTAAGTTGGTAAATATACGTTGACTTGTATTTTTATTCATGGTACCTTCTCAACGACGCTTGATTATATGTACCCTTTACTTTGTTATTGACAGTGTCTGTTACCTCGTATGTATTGTTTTCTTTATTTTTCGTAATTGTAAAAGGTCCTGTATATAAAAGTAATAATTTTTTTGTTATGCCTTGTATAGTACTGGGCAATTCTCTATTCCGGACTAACACCTTTTCTCCTACCTTTTCCCTTTATTATGATTTTCAACTATATTATCCCTCTCTTCTAACAATTCCTCCCTAATATCTCTGAGATAATTATTTGTTCTCAATGTCATTGTCCTGTCTTTGTCCTGTCTATTTTTGTGTTCAGTTACCCCATAATATTGGATCAGTGAAGGGCTGTCTTCCTTTTTCACTGCCGCGTCTAGTTTAAATGAGCACCTGTCTCATTTGCTCGGTCTCCTGGAACATTGGGTTGCTGACTTGTTTGTGGTTCCTGTCTAACCTCGGGGTTACCACTAATAGGTCGGCTATTTGTTGTATTACTTTGGTTACCTTGCGTCTGCTGTGGGTAATACACGTAAGTCGGTAAATTGGGTTGGTATGGTCGTTGACTATTGGCCATCGTATAGTTTACCTGGGGTCTGTACTCCTGATTCCTTCTATGACCTCCTCCTTGATTACCTCCGTTCCGATAATTATTTCCCTGACTATAACTATTCCCTCTATAATTATTGCCGCGATAACTATTTCCTTCATTATAATTTCTATTGTAATTATTTTCGGGGTAATTATTTCGGTTTGGTCCCGGATGGTTACGGTTATTTGGAACTTGATTATTATTATTTCGGCTATTTAGTGGGGTGCTATTGTTCTGGTTATTCGGGTTAAAATTATTACCATTTCCACTTCCATTCCGATTTGGTCCGTTGTTAGTATTATAATAGTCTACCTTATGACTGGGGGGTTGGTAGTCTTGAAATTTTCCCGCGGACTCGCAGTTCTCTAATAGCTTAGCTAGGTCAGTAATTTTACTAAGTTGCTGGTACAATTGGGCATCTTAATACCGTAGCTATAATGTCCAGCTAACTGTCTTACCAAACATTCTTCCGGGATTGTCGGTATTAACTTTCGTGCCAAACATATCTTTCCCAGGAAATATGACGTTGGGGATTGTCCCTTGGACGCGTCGTATTTCCCGTAAAATATGTCCATTCTCACTTTGTTTTGCGCTGTTTGTGACCATTATTTTTCTTTGAATTGGCGTTTGAATTCGATTAAGTTTGTTATTTCGGGTCGTACCGCTATCCACCAATTATCCCTCGTATTTCGGAATGTTTCGTCTAACATTTCACTTATTCTATCCCATCTTGTTTCCCTATTCCTTTCGATGAACTCTTCCATCCTCTCTAAGAATTCCATAGGGTTCCGGCGATAATTTTGGAAGTTAATTACCTCCCTATTTTCGCTATGACACGTATGGGTATTCAATATCGGTGTGTTCCTCAGTGCTTCTAATCTCTCCTGCAGGTTTTTCTCCCTCTGATCTATTTCCTGTATATTGTTTTTATTGGTTTTTATCTGCTCGTCCAACCTATTAGCTATGTCATACGTTCTTTGTATTCTCTCGCTAACGTCTTTCCGGACTTCTCCTACCTCCTGCGTAATTTCTTCCTGGTTTTGCCTTACTTTATTATCGAGAGTTCGAACATCTTGTTTCGTCTCTACGGTTTATTCCTCTATGGTTTCAAAACGGGTATTATTTCTTTCCTGCAATCTTTCTTACTGTTTCGCCATTGTCTCGACCCTCCTGTCACTGTCGACTTTACTATCATCGATTTTTTTGTTTACTGTCTCATAATTTGCGCTAATTTCCTTTTTCAGGGACTCTATACATTTTTTATTTTCCTCCTGAAATAGCTCCAGCTTTTTTCCGTTATCATTGATCATATCGGTTATATACTCCCTTAAAGATTCTATTTTTTTGTCTAATTCCTTATTATTATCCTCCTTATCTTCCTCTATATTTCTATTATTCTCCTCCTTATCTTCCTGTCTATCTTTTTTCAGGGATTCTATATTTTTATTCGTATTTTTGTTTATCGTTTCTTCCATTCTTTGGAACATCATTATTATTGCATTCATGTCGATGCTCCCCGTTGCTTTTTCAGGTTCGGGTTTCTCTGTTTGGTCTCCCATTTGTATGGGTCTTTCTCCCGTTTGTTCCTCTAGTTCATCTCCCGTTTGTATGGGGTTTTCAATTTCTAGTGTGGGCGGTTCTATTTCTATTTCCTCGACTTGGACTGCCTCTCCATCTTCCACACTTAATTCGGGTTCTACATTTTTCTTCACCTTTTTTCCTTTTGGTTGCGGCATCTTGATTTGTTGATAGTTGCCGGGCTTGTTCCCTTCCTTTCAAGCCTCACTAGTTGGGCTGCCAATTTATAACAAATAGAAATGTGTGTTGTTGTTGTGATGTCGGGTGTTACACTCCGCGCAATTTTAATACTTACAATGGATGGTTTCTCTGCGACGATGTTGTCCTGCAAACACAACTTATGCTAACATGTGTATGTGGGCGCCACTTGGATATTTGTTCCAAGAAATTATTATTATTATTATTAAATTTGATTTCTTAGTTGTTAAGTTAATTATATATAAAAAATGTGAACAAGACAGTTTGAATTGTAAATAACGTATGTTTAATGAACTTTCTTTTCATAAAAATCGTCTGAAGGACTAACACTCAAATTAAACAAAATTGCAGAGTTACAAAAAATTATTATTGACAAGTTTTTTTAAGTAAGTATCGGCTAATAAATATTTTATTGCTCAGTTGAACAGCATGAATTTAATGTATGAAAAATCTTTATACTCAGGACGTGACCCCTTTGAACTATCAAGACAAATCAGTGGGATGCTTTACAAAAATTGTGTGATTTGAAGGTGTTTGGCATGTGTAGTACAATTGTGTGACAAAGGATACCAGGTAAAAATGATTTTAACTTTTGAACAACTCACGTAAGTATTTCCTTCACTGGACACTTTTCTTGGGGACGATTCCAATCTTGCGGTTCTTCGTGTTTACGTTCCTCGCGCACTGGTAATTAATTATAAGTCAAATTACGGTTTTAAAACTCCCCACGATTGAAATAAGTTCGTACTGTATCTATGCTTTGAATTCTGGCGGCGGCGAACAGCTGTCTGCGTGGTTTCTCGATTCGGCCGTCACAGCGCTAGTTCCAGACTCAATGTAGAAGGCTCGTGTCAGTAAATTGTTTTGGGAATGTTGTCAAAGTCAGTTTGTCTTAGCAAATACTAGCAAAATTGATTTCCTCTATTAAAATCGGTCCTTTTCAGGGCCGCTGGATATCTGGCTGGGTGCGTTTCTATTAAATATGGCGTGTTGCTGCTCTATTCAACAACACGTTAGCGTAGACTCCTTGTATAGGTTAAGTCAGTCTTTTGTCATGTACGGGAAAAAGTCTTTCTGTGTTCGTGTTGAATTCTTGTTCTTCGACTTCGCCTTGGACGAGATGATCGGATTCGTAGGTGATGTGTCTCTTGTGGATTCAAAGCATGAAGTGTTTCTTGTGTCAAATTTCGTCTTCCTTTTATACTCTGTAAGGCCCAATTTTTTAATTTTTAAACATAAACTTCCGGTATTTTTGAGTAAAAGTTTCTTCTGGAACGTTCGAGAATATGCAAATGGAACATCATAGAACAAATTTGACTTCCGTAGAAGCTTTAGAACAAAAACTTCTTATTCTTCATACTCGAGGATATTACTGAAATTATTCTGGTATTTGTCAAACAATTTTATAGAACTACTTACAATCTGCATGCCATTATTATTTTTGGATTCTCTGCTTTCAACTGAATACAATGATACCATACACGATTGGTTTTGAACAAATTAAATCTAATAAATTAACATAAAATACAACTCTTACCTTGTAGTGTTTGCACAAAATTCTAATTCTCTAATTATTAAAATGTTATGAAGTTGCTTGGTTCTTGCTATAACATTAATACATATCATATTTATCCTTTCATAACAAAATAAACACATATTAAAACATACAACATATAAATAAGTTCATTTTTCTATAGGCATTACATATGGCTTAGTTTTTTTGTCACTGGTTTTTTAAATAATTTTTCTTTTTTGGTATTATATATGGGATTTTTTGGGTATTCACTTAGAGTTTGTTATATTGTTTATTTTTGGGAATACCTGGTTTATCCTAATACATTTTATTTTTATTGTAATATTGCTTAGCATCTCACTGTGTTTGCACAGATGAATTATTTTCTTGGTGTGACAATTTTCACTTTTATATTTAAAATTCTCTAAGAATTAAGCTTGTCTTCAATTGAGCAAGTATGTTTCCATTGTAAATTATAGGATTGTACCTTTTCCCTTTATTTTTTCTAATATTCTACAATTAGTCTGTCAAATATGACTATTTTTGTGATTTTTTTTGGCCTCAGCCTGGTATGGTATAGGTAAATAGTCTCCTAACTTGACTGATAAAGTGTTTTAGGTGGTCAAATTTATAAGTATAGTTACATTATATTGTATTTCAACTTTATAATACAATTTTGTTGCATTTTGACAACATTAAATTCATAAATATTACAATTTTATATGTTCATCACATGTTTTCAGTTAACACTGTTTTTGACTATTTTAATTGACTTCTAATCAATTTACAGCTTTCTCTATTTAAGATAATTTGTTTGTCTTTGTCTAATTGACATTTTACATATAGTTTTTATATTAATTCTATAATAATTAATTTTCACATAAAATCTGAGTGATTGGTCTCAAATCCAAAACCTTAACATTTTTTTTGTCATAACATTTATATATTTTTTTATTTTAACTTACATCCTTTTTAATGATGTATTCAAATCATTTAATACATTTATTTCATTTATATTACAAAGTATAATAATAGATCTTGTCCATTAATTCACAATAAATAGTTTTTTATACCCTATTCAGAGTTACATTTCTTAATATGTAATGACCTCATTTTGGTCATTTCTGAGATTTTCTGTTTCTCTTTTAGTATATTATCAGTTTTACACTGTTCTTCACTTAAACAACATATATGGGGTTTGAGTCTTAGTCATACTCTTTGTCGTTTTTTCATGTTAATGATATTAATTATCGGACAATATTACAAAATTATTCGGATTACCCGGGTTCGATACTATTCACCTCACCTTCCTCTTATGATAATTTACTATGCAATTAAATTCCTTTATGGAACATTCTGTGACGTTACAATGTTCATACTCAATTATTAATCTCGTGAGATGAGAGTGCGGGTGCAAAATTATTTCGTGTTTGTTCGCGTAGTTAAGTGGGGAGAATTGTAAGCGTCCACCCACTCTTAAAATACCTGAGTCATCCAGGAAGGGGTTGAGTGCAAGAATTTTACTGCTGCGAGGAAGGCAACGATGTGCCTCAAGTTCCTTAACTTCCATGCCGAAGTGCAACTGCTGAGATTGCTGAACAAAAAACAAAAGTGTGTTATGCAACTCTTGAGGAGACAAAAAGGACGTGACCCTGTTAACAACCGGGAGCCTAGAGTTGCGAATAAATCTGCGGCAATATGCGAAGTCGCGAATGAGTCTTGTAAGAAATGAATAATTTTCAACATAGCTATGGGTGGAAGAGGCGACAATCAGTGATGTTTGGACCTGCTTACTAAGTTCCTGCTCAAGGTCGGGGTAAGTACAGGGAACATGAATTTCGAAGGCGCTAATGGGCCATGATGCTGACTCATGGGCTAACCAGGACGGACCATGCCACCATTGAGTATGACAGTGCAAGCTGCGAGGGAGGCAACCGCGTGATAAAATGTCGGCAGGGTTGTCATGTGATAATACATGATGCCACGTTCCCCTACTGCTAACAAGACGCTGTATTACCGCGACACGTTTGGCCACAAATACCTTCCAGCGGGAAGATTGATGATGTAGCCAAAGCAATGCTATCATCGTGTCCGAATAGAGATATAGTCCGTCAAAATTGTAGTTGACGGCGTTTAAAACCTTAGAAGTTAATTGCGCCAGCAATAAACAAGCACAAAGTTCAAGCCGGAGTAGCGTTATCTGTTTCAGCGGAGCGACCCTAGATTTAGCACACAGCAGGTTTGACGATATGGCGCCGTTCGAATAGACCGCCCGCACATAAATACAACACGCGTAACCCTTTGCCGAGGCGTCGGCGAATCCGTGAAGCTGTAATGAACTGATTTGATAATTGTTCAGACTCTTAACCGACCTCGTAATCTTAAAATGAGTGTCGGAAACTAATTGAGAGTAGAGTTTCTGCCATTGATTGGCTAACGACCCAGCTAGGGGTTCGTCCCAACTTGTGCCCGACAACCACAACTGTTGTACGAAATGTTTGCACCAAAATGTAATGGGGACAATAAGACCCAGCGGGTCGTAAATCCCATCAATGACCGACAACACGCTTCTTTTGTTGAACACGGTCAAATTATCATCACCCCGAACAGTATATAAAAAATTATCTTTGTCAACGTTCCATTGGATTCCCAATGTACGCACGTTTTGACCTTTGCTGATGTCATGGGATACTTGGGCGCGAAGGGCCATAATCTTATGGTGGTTAGAAAACCACTTATGTAACGTGAAACCATACCTTTTTTGCAACTTCACGATCTCGAATTTCATTTTAGCTAACACGTTCGGATCATCCGAACCCGTTATAAGATTATCTACATAAAAATCATTGGCGATGGCTACACAAGCCATAGGGTATTCGGATTTATTTTCGTAGGCTATCTGCGCCAGACAACGTGTAGCAAGGAACTACGTACCGTCCATACGTAACCGTCCTTAAATCGTAATGTTGTAGTTTCTTATGAGGCGCGTCACGCCAAACGATGCGCTGCAAGTTTGAATCCTTTGGGTTAACCATAATTTGACGATACATCTTTTCTACGTCTCCCATAAGTACGTATCGGTGGGTACGAAATCGAACCATGATCGAGAACAGATCCTGCTGGATCGTAGGACCGACCATTAGAGTATCGTTGAGGGACAGGTTATTTGTGGTTTTAGCGGAGCCGTCAAAGACCACACGCAACTTAGTGGTTAGGCTGG
Organism: Magicicada septendecula; assembly: GCA_034769895.1. Taxonomy (NCBI): domain Eukaryota; kingdom Metazoa; phylum Arthropoda; class Insecta; order Hemiptera; family Cicadidae; genus Magicicada; species Magicicada septendecula. The sequence continues at coordinate 900,717,571 of CM068367.1, forward strand.
AGCCCTTGAGGACTGCGTGATGGGGCAAATAAAAAATATCTGATTTGTCAAGCGACAAATCGTAATCATTAAGTGGAGACATATGACCAAGCTTTAAGTATTCACTCATGAACTCCCTATAGTCCTTGTAAAGGATAGGGTTCTGCTTGAACTTGAACTCTAGCGATTGGAACCTGCGGATAGCTCCGCGGAGAGAATCTCCCAAATGAGATTTATCTGACCTGCGGGGCAGGGATACCACTAATCTCCCTTCGCGGTTGCGGATAGTGTTTTTCACAAAATGTTTTTCACACGGCGAGTCCTCAGAGCAGGGTTCGCGACTAGAGACCTCCTCCAACTTCCAGAACTCTTTCAGTTGCGAGGAAATCTGACTATCATCCTTACAGACCATAAAGGACGAAACTGTTTTAGTTATGTCGACATTGAAGGGTTAATTACCGGCTAGAATAAATCCTAACTTAGTCTCCTGAATTATAGGAAAGTGCGGTCCGCGCATAAATTTAATAGGTTCGATTAATTGGAGATAATATTGAGCGCCGAGTAGTACATCGACTTGCGACGAGCAGTGTAGGTGAGGATCAGCCAAGAATACGTGCTTGGGTAAATTCAAAGAGGCGAGATCGAACGATTCCGCCGGTAAATCATTAGTTATACTGGGTAGTACGGCGCAATGCACGTTTAACGTAAAGGGTTTATAGCGAGAATGTAGCCTTACTTTTTTTGTACTGAAGTCAGCCTGGGAGAGTGAGTTGTTTATACCCGTTATGGGCAATTGCGATTTAATCAATTGAAGGCCCATTCTACGGGCGAAATCCATTGTGCAAAAATTTGCTTGCGAGCCGGAATCCAATAGAATTCTAACGGGGAATTTTCTACCGGCCTTATTAGTGGTCATACAGACAGCAGTGGATAACAATATTGATTTATTAGTTTGCAACTTTAGTGAGCATTGGTTATTGATGGGAGATCCGTCGTTGTTAGGGACATGAATCATGGTGTGGTGACGCCTTGCACATTTTTTACAATAAAATTTTGATGGGCATTTCGAACTTTCGTGACCCGGACGAAGGCAATTTAAACAAAGTTTGTTTTTTATCATGACGTTTTTTCTTTCAGGGACCGAAAGCGATGTGAATTGTAAGCAGTCAATAATTCTATGTTTACCGTTACATAGTCTACATAAATTATTTCCGATATGAGAATGGAATGCCCTTGGAGCGCTTATCGGTTTAACTGCCTTGCGATAAGGAGTCTTATCGCTGTTATTTAACTTGCTCGTTGAGGTAGTTGCGCTATCAAGATTTTGTAGCAATTTTCTGCGTGAGTTTAGGAAATTCATAAAATTATTAAAATCAGGGAATTTATGTTCCGACAAGCTCTGTTTCCACAACCGGAAAGTGTAACTATCAAGTTTTTTTAGCTAAGTGGTGCACGACAATGAGTTCGAACGTGTTAACTAGCAAGTTGAGATTATTTAATGCATTGATATTGGCTGAGATTTCATCAATGAATCTAGATATGCTAGCTTGGGATTCTTGTTGAACCAATGGTACGTCCAGGACATTCCCGACATGGTGGGCGGAGACAATTAGCTTACTGTCATATCTATTCTTCAAGAGATCGATAGCCACCGCGTAATTCTCATGAGTGATTGGTAATGACTTTATTACGTTAAGCGCCTCGTCATATAATGACGAGTGCAAATAGTGAAGTTTTTGTATGTCCGTCAGATCGGCTCTGACGTGAATTAGTTCAAGAAAAATATGATAATAATGCTGCGACTCAACAATACTTCCCGCAAACCGAGGTAAATTGATCGGTTCCAACTGAATGGGGGGGGGGTGTTTTAAGATGCTTACTTTCAGCATTAATTAAGGGTTTCTGGTTCATATGCTCAGCTTGCTCCAGCAGGTGTTGCTATTTACACTCTATGTTACAAAGATCGTCTTCAGTTTGTACCCTATCACTCGCTAAAGCAAAGTCCGCTTCCTCGGATTCGATTTGGGATTGAATCTCATCGTATTTGGTGGATAATTCCATCAAATGCCGACGTTTTATTTTCAGCGCATGATGATCGCTGGTTTCCAAATCGAAGTTGTCCGCGAAAGTATTTACGCGGGATATCGAAGCTTTAATGGTGCCTCGTTTTTTTATTAAAGCCTTTACATCTGCGATTATTACGATTAAAAAATACTTTAGAATAATTTGAGCGCAGTGCATGTGAACCATAAACTTAAATTTTGATAAATCTGAATACGTTGCGGTAGCTAGCAATCGTTATGTATATGAACATAATACTTGCTAGAACATATGCTTACTCTCTCTATGCCAACATTAAACTTTGTTGGCAATTAAAAATTATTAAAATTATGAATTTAAATGATAAAAATACATATATTTTTATTTTTGATGTTTGAACTCACAATGAACTGCCAACCACTTACTAACGTGCATTGTATAATGATGGTGTGTGTTTACACAAAGGTGTTAAAAAATAACTTTTAAATGTAAAATATTGCTTGAAACGTTAAATATAAGTAAAAGGTTCATAGTCACGTGGACGTTGATCCAGACGTGCTGAAGCTGACTTCAATCCCGCTGCTCGATCCTGTTAGGAGCTGTTGCACCTCCTGTCTCTACTGGTCAGATGACGCCTTATGTTGTAGCCCTCCATAATTTAAAGCTGTGGAACTTTATGATGTACAATCACAAATGCTGTCCTGCCGTGTCCCGTCGTCTCTGGTTTACTGCTCTGCCGAATCTTGTCGTGTTGATTGTGATGTAATTTTGAAAGTTTATAGAGGCACGCAACTGTCAGCAATTCAAAGTTGAGAATGTTGGGGCTTGAACGAAACGCCGTTTGGGCCCATTAAATGAAATATTAATTTCATGTGGACAAAGTAAGAAATCCGGTTCAGTTGGATCAAAAATGTTGCGCACTGGAAGCTCTTGAAGTTCTTGAGTTGTTCCAAAGACGCTATGTAGAAAGGGCTGGGTTTGAAACGTAATGAAGTGGACTGTAATTCTGTTGTATAATATACATTTATTGAAACGTTAAAGTTTAGAAGCCATTGTCGACACGTGCGGATGTTTAAGGGCCATAACGCCCGTTAATTTAGTTTTGATAAAGGTCAAGATCCATTTAAATTAGACGAAAGTCGTCTGAGTAAATTAGCGAAAACTGTACATGAAGATAATTGGAAATGATCCAGAAGCCGCGGCTGGAAGAGAGATTTTTAACGAGAGTACCGCTCGGAGTCTAATTGGAAACTAAACATAACTTGTCCACTGACAGTCCGTTTGACTGCCGGCAGTGCTTGATAAGCAAGTGACGTCACCCGCGCGTGTCGCATTGCAGTGGTTACTACACACAGATAATAAACACAGTACAAAGTTTGAACATACAGTTATTTACACTAACACGCCTTCTAGGGGACGTAATGCGATCGTCCTTTAAGGAGGATAGTGTTACTAAAATAGTTGCGTATGAACCATTCATATTCACTGTTGATTTGTCTACTATAAACCACTGTAATAAGACAAGTGGTGAACATGTGAATTAAGGCTACAAGTTTATAAACATGTCGAGATCATTGGTGTTCACTAAAATCATTACAAAATATCAACCTCTCTTTATAACAGCAGTGAGGAAAATCGTAGAGCAGTGGTCCCAGTAAAAGAGAAGAACCAAAGATCATGTTTTCTTTTTAAGTTTTCTAGCGGATGATTATTAATTAGGATTAGAGTATGAATTTAAAAGAATTGCATGTATAAAACTAACAGAGTTTATATAAAAACCAAGAAACCTCAACATTTAGTATTATAAAAGTCTTCAAGTATATGTATTAGAGGTGAAGAATCGGTTACTAATGCCTGTGTATGCACAATATTAAAATAAGTCTTAGATTTCTTGAAAAATATACTCAGGCATTTTAGAGAATAAATTAAAATAATTGCAAATGAGTTATATAAATTGCAAGAATTTTTTAGTCAAATGCACGTGTGGTGAACTGTCTTTGCAAAGTGAACTCTATTGTGAAGAATAATATTAATTCTTAGAAAATTGTTCAGTAAATGTGTGTTTATTGTAACTACTTATACAATTTTTATAAAACATTCATACAAATTTACTTACTTATGAAAATAATTATTTGGCAGCTTGTCTCTGGTACACATTTCACAGTATTGTACATATGTTACGATATTACAACTGCATCATCAGGGATCCTTTTTTAAGTTAATACGTAAACATTAAGAAACCTAAGACTGTTATTACGTACAATTACGGAAACAGTTATAAAGTCAAATAAGGGAATTTTTAACATAAGGATGCGTTTAAGAAATTACATAATTAAGCACTGAGTAAATTCTTACCTTAATATTTTTAAATAAATTATTGTATATAATAGTTTCACCTGTGAAACATCTGACAAAGGGCAGTAACTTTTCAATACATGTAGTACGAAACTATTGCAGTTTTCAGCAGTAACATAAGTTATTATAGTAACTGCAATACGTTTAGATTGTGTCATATTATTTCCTGTCCTCATAATATAAATATGATACAATAGCTTTCCTTCCTAAACTACCAACGACTAGAATATGAAATTTATTATTCCCAAGTAATTCTAAAAATAATAAAGTTAACAACAAAAGAGTGTACAAACAAGAAGGCTGACAGCAGTAAACGGATACTTGGTTAGATGATATGAGGAAAAAAACAGAGTCACAGTAAGGAGGGGAGTTTCTAACGTCACCGTAACCCTTATCAAACACTGTTCGTTAATTAAATCTGGCTTCTCACTTTACCGTTATAGACAGATAAGTCTGGACACAAGAACACGTTAGGTGGCTTTATTTTAAGTCACAACATAAGCTACAATACTTCATCATCTTACAGCTACATTTCTGATATTCATTCATATATGCTCCATATGCTCAGTTATAACTTTGCTTTGTGCAGTTGTAAAAATTAATACTTTTCTAATCGCGCGCGCGTGTCTATTTAAGCAACGAAACGTTCTCGAACAATGAAGAGTGTTATTCTACCCGTTTCACCCTTAGCCGAACAGGTGCGTGCCATGTCAAGACCGCATTCAAGTACGCTCTAGAGTTTTCAAGTTCTTGTTAAGGACGCATATTACGGAACATTAGTTTGGAAACCTGCAGGCTATATATATATATATGGAATAATTTAACTTCAATTATTGTACGAGTATAATCTTGTTGAATAACTTTTGATTACAAACTGATATTTTTTATTAATTAAAGCTGGAAATTAGTGATTTTAATGGTGTCCGATTTCGTTTCCACTGCACCATACAACGATCAGTGATACCGTCGTAAAAGTGGTGTCAGAAGTGGGATAGAACCTTTAACAGTGGAAACAGACGACATTTTGTACAAGCCTAGTGTACTTTGTAACAAAATGTAATAACTTGTGTTTGTTAACAAAATAAGAAAAATTTGTTTGTTTTTTGAAAATTTGTTTTTTCTAGAATTGTTTTTGTTGTTTTTATTTTTTAGTAATTAATTTTTGTAATTGTTTAGTGTAAAATTTTAAATCCCTTATTACTGTTTTTGTCAATTATATCACCTTTTGGTAGCTAGAATGAAGTTCTGCGTTAATCAGATTGTCTACGGCACTGATCGATTAGCGATTCTTCTTCTTCTGATAGTATTCTCCTTTCACTTTGGTAATTGCCGCTTTTCGTGGGGTCCGTTGTTTAAATATTAACTTAAGTTATGCTAATTATAATTTTTGAAAGAAATATAAGTCAAAATTATGAAATTCCAGTTTTTATTTAACAATTATTAAATAGATCGATATTAAATCGATTTTGCAACAGTTGGTATCGACTCGTATCTCAGGGCGATCGATTATTTCTTACATAAAGTATTAATATTAATTTTCAGTTCTTTTAACGGTCATATTATATAGTCATAGAAAGGGTAAGTTCAGGAAAGTATAACACTTACAATTAATAACTTAAGAATTAAAAATACAAAGATTCATTCAAGATATATAATGTTTATTAAAATAAAATTTCGAACCATTTGACGTTGACGACGAAACTAGCTGTGGTATACTTTGAATTGTGGGAGTTAAAGATGGCTGCTTCAGGACTACATATGTTAAAATGACGACTTCACGACAGAATTCTCTTCAAATAAAAGTAGTTTTTTCCAAGTTTCCTCGTCTCAGCAGTAGTGATATTTCCTTCTGGTGTTAGTGGAGTTGTCCTTGTTCAGTGTTCTGCGATTCACCTCGTTGATTCGTGTTGTATAATGTTTGTAGTGCACTTTATTCAATAAGGTCGAAAATGGCACGTTCCGTCTTTATATTCAGTATTGTCGTTTTTATGTGTTTAAATTAATTAATTCACTTTTCCGGTTCAATATTAGTTAATTCATTAGTTGTAATTGTTTGTTTCACTGAATTTAATTTAGTTTAAAGTTTTCCAAAATTTGCGATTTTTTTACTTTGAATAGGCTAGGTTGATGAAAGCCATTTTTTCTTCCTTCGATATACGATAATATTAGAGCCAGAGCTCGTCTCGTGTGTACTCGACAAAGTCTAATAATCAACTGTTTTAACTTCCTTCTTCATCCGAAACGTCTTAGCCAAGTTAATATTAAAAATACATTGTTTTCAATTTTTAGCATTTCCGCTACATAACTGATTTTTACATTATACTACTGAATACATTTTTATTATTATTTAACTTTATTAAATATTATATACATAATCTTTTTCTTTAGTTCATTATGCTTGATTTGATACCAAATAAGATATTTTTACAAAGATTTTTATCTAAAAATGCCATATTTACTGTATTTCTACCTGTAGGCCTTAAAATTTTACTTCCTGTCCTCTTAAAAGGTTTGCCATTTGTATTATGTTATAATTTTATAATTGTACAAAATCTCAGATTGAAATAACCTGTTTATTTTCCATTAATTCCTTGTAATCTTATTAATTAGTTATCCTTTTTATATATTATTCTTTAATTTGGGACTCCCCCCTTGGATTTTTCAGTTATTACATTTGCATTTTTTTCAATAATCTTTCCTACCTTTTTCTAATATTTTTCTAAAGTATAGTTTCATTTATAATATACTGTGTTTGATTTACCTTATACAAATTTCATCAGTTTAGCTAGTTTACTAGACTTATTTGTCAATTATAATGTTGTTGTTTTTTACCGTTTGGCCTAGATTTTATCTGTTTTTACATACAAAGTTTCTGGATAATACAGCTTGCTTATACCCCTTCTGACCTTCTATTCTAATACAATATTAATGAAAATTACCTTACTTAACTGCTTGAACATTTAGCATTGATAATAAGTATTAATTCCTAACAAATATTTCATAACAAAAAATAGTATTTAAACTCAGACATTTCAGCCTTGAGTTCATTGAACTTAACACAAACAAAACACATATGTCCTTTCTTTTTTAACTTATTTCTTAAATTTAATTTTGTTTAGTCTTAGCTGTTTTTATTTTATATTGGGGATGTACCCTTTGTCACTCCACTTATTTATTACCTGCTCTTATTCTATCTATCTCATTTAATAAAATGTAGTCAGATAAAGAGTGGCACTTTCTTAAAACATTTGTAGTCTATTTTTATCATAATATTCTACAAAATATTATTTCTGTAGTTGGTATCTAAACTTTAAAGTTGGGTAAAGGCACAAATTTACTTAGTTTATGCATTTAAAACACTGACACTTGAAGTTTATTTATTATAATAAGATAACTTGCACTGGTCCTTTGTTATTCTTGGATCTTATCTCTAAATAAGTTTTACAGTATTCCAAAATCAATAATCTTGTTTATATGGGATTATGAAGGTTTGTTTTTTTCCATTATAAAATAACTTTCGTGGGTGCACTTTTACTTATACCTCTAAACACTTTTGTCTATATCTACTTCACATTATTTTCTGTTTTGGGTGTTATACTTTCATTAGCTAGATTTCTTTAGGGGTTTTATTCCTTTGTTACTAGGTTTATTTTGGGTATTTCCCTACTTTATCTTGTTCTTCCATGTGGTTTCTTACATTTCAGTCCTTTTATTTTGGGGTGTCTGTTTGTTCTAGGTTTTTCCTTACTTTAACTTATTCTCCTACTTTGTTTCTTTGATAAAAATAATTTTATTAGGTATGTCGGTTTGTTTTGGGTTTTGCCCTACTAACTCCTATCCTACCTGGTTTCTTCAAAATTAGTCCTTATATTTGGCGTGTCGGTTTGTTCTAGGTTTTGCCTTACTTACTCCTATCCTACCTGGGTATTTCCTTACTTTATCTTTTAGTTTTTTGGTTTATTTTTCATTACTCATAGGTGTTGCTTAGTTGTTTTTAATTTATTTTTATTTCTTCAAATTATGATTGCATTTTTTGTGGTACTTATTTGTTTTTATTTGGATTTTTCCTTGAATTCATTTTATTTTATTTTTATTTAAAATCATTTTTCATTCATTATAATATGGATAATCTGTCATGCTACAACTTGTAATTTATACCAGTAAGATGGTCGAAATTTCCAGGCGCTGCTGTTGTAGACAGAGGAACAGCGCCGACAAGAGGCAGAAGAAGCAGACAAAAGACGCCAACAAAAGGTGGAAGAGAGACAGAAAACACTCCTGTTCGAAACACAAGAACGGCAAAAACACTAATTTTGAAATCTAAAGGACTACAAAAAGAAGATTGTAAGCAGGAGGCAGAGGAACGGAAGCGTAAAACGGAAGACATCACAGCGTTGATACAGGAGCAAAACTAGATGCATGGACATACCGGTGCAAAGCTGGGTCTATTACGACGTGAGCTTAATAACCAAATTACTAGAATATCTGACGTAGAAGAATCGATTTCTACAAAAATATCTGACCTAGAAGAATCTATGTCAAACAACATATATGAAGTACAGGAGAATGTAACAACTTTCAAAGAGTCAATTGCAAACAAGAAAGAGCTAATTAAGAGCGAAGTCAAGCAGTTAATGAAAATACAGCCAAGCCTTAAAAAACAAATTTTTTAAGAAACTATACCAATGGTAAAGGCGTAACAGTAGATATTATCAAGTGGGTGTTCATCAAGAAGACAAGGTAAAGGCAGATTTCTCTACAGCACATTAGTAGTCTATTCCAATTTAACGTCATTACATTTGGGCTCTGTAATGCACCGCCAACATTTGAATGGATCTGGCAAGATTGATGGATCTGGTCCTCCGAGCCTGCCATGGAAAACTTGCCTTGTTTATTTAGACGATGTCGTAGTCATCGAGAAGACTTTCAAAGACCATTTGGAAGACCTTAAGGAGGTTCTGACTAGAATTCACGCTGTCCAACTGAAGCTGGGCCCAAAGAAATTTTCACAATTCTAGAAGGAAGTACAATATCTGGGACATCTGGTTTCGGCAGAGGGTGTTAGTATGGTTCCTAATAAAGTAGACATCGTAAGAGACTGGCCAGTTCTGAAGAATAAACAAAAAGTTCGGATTTTCCTGGGGTTACGCTCTTATTACAGACGTTTTGTGAAAGGCTTCGCTACTATTGATAAACCACTACATGAGTTATTGGAAAATAAACGAAACTTCCAGTGGTCTAGAGAGTGGGATCAAATATATTCAGGTCTTTGAAAATTGCATTATTTTCGTAGCCAATTCTTACTTTACCAGCTTCCGAAAGGAAGAGCATCGTAGGCACAGATGCAAGCAATACTCATCTATTAACAATTTTGTTTCAAGTGCAAAACGGTGAAGGGCGAATAACACCGTATTACAGCAAGAGGCTTTCTGAATCAGAGGGAAATTATTGCGTTACAAGGAGAGAGTTGCTGGCAATCGTCCGAGGTTTGGAACACTTCCATAAATACATCTATGGAAGAGAGTTTTTACTACACACCGGTCATGCCGCGCTTGCATGGATCTTGAGATTTAAAAATCCGGAAGGCCAGTTGGCAAGTTGGTTCGATCGTTTGCAAGAATACAACTTCAAGATACACCATAGGGGGGGCGAATTTGTGGTAATTCAGAGGTCTTATCTCAACGTCCGTGCTCTGAAGACCGCAGAAAGGAAGAAAAAAACGCAAACGAACATGTAAAAGCCATCACTGTAGATTTCCTGTCAAAGCTATCACGGAAGACACAAGAATTGGCTGGTCGACACAAGATTTTCGACAAGAAAAGATGGCTAAAGAAGACATTCGACCAAGATTGTCAGCAAAAGAGTAAGGACCCCCCCCCCTGGATTGGCAGGATGTCTGCCATGGTTCCCGAAATGTTGAAGGGCTACTGGGCACAATGGGAATCTCTAACCTTGAAGTCCGGATTGCTGCAAAGGGTTTGGGAAAGTGCAGATGGACGAGACGTGGTCATGCAGCTGGTAGTTCAGTGAAGTATAGTGCAGTTTGTTTAGAAAGAATGCATGATGGAACGTCTGGAGGTCATCTTGGCGTTAATAACACTCTTGACAAAATACGGAAGCGATTCTATTGGCTTCATCTTGGCCACGACGTAAAGGAATGGTGTCGGATATGTAAAATATGTGCTGCAAGTAAGGGCCCACAAACCAGAAGCAGGGGAAAAATAAAACAATATAACGTTGAACTTCATTCGAGAGGATTGCCATATAGACATTGTTGGAACTTTCCCATCTACTGACTTTCCGAAGGTTATTTTTGTCTCACTCTATTTCCATTTCGTACTTTATTCTTTATAATTACAACAACTGATAATAGCTATGATCATATATGCGTACTACTTGTTTCTCAATACACGATTCTACAATCAGAGTATACTGTACAGATTTTTCTAGAAAAAACGGAAATGTTGACGTAGGTGCCAGTTCAAAAATGCAACACTCCTTCACTCTTCAAACACACGCAACGTAGTCTCAAGAAATACGTTCCTGTTAACAATATGTATTGTCTCGCTTTTTTATGTATTTCATCACATTTTTAAAGTTATTTCTAAATTACTCACTAATATATTATTGACCTGCAATTTCCGAGCCATTATTACTTTTAATTACATCATGCAATAGATAGAGTTCTGTGTTACCTTGTACATTCCATGATATGTAACTTTTGGAAAGTTCTGTCTATTTTCTGCTGTAAAGGTGGACAATACGGAAACACTCCTCGGATACATCAATATACACATTTTTTTTACCTCGCACCTGTCTGTGTGAGTATTTCAGATGAAAGAGCACGCGGTACGGTGCGTACACACACATGCGTGATCAGGTTAAATTTATGTGAAACATATTTGCACACTTGGTAATACAGTTGCGAAGTTATATTTCACTTTGTTTGCAGATGTGAATACATTTAGGCTAGTATATTATTTGACGAAAACGTTCAAGAAAATAGTAAATAAATCATGCAAGCGTAAAGTAAGAAAATTTGTTTTCCTCCCTTCTACGCACAGTGCCAACACACACTTCTAAACATTTAACTTTCAGCAAAACCTTGTATGACTGCTTCAAAAAGAGTGTGTGTAGCCATGTAACTGTATTCACGTCCATACAAACATACAAAATGGCAGGATTTCTACCCATCGTGACTACGCCAATTTGTTTTAGTTGCTGTTCTCTAACAAACATTGTAAACTGTTGTGAATTTAAAAAGCAAGTAACAAATTATGTTAAGGAATTTGTAGTTATTATATAAAATCCAAAAATTACTAAAAGAAGAAAAAATTATTAGGTTATTTTTATAAATTATATTCTGTGTAACTGTTTCTGTGCTAGAGGGAAATGAAATAACTTTTTTTGTAACGCATTCCTGTAAATTACGTAACACCCACACACACACAGACACAATATTTTGGCAAGTAGCATTTAAAAAACATTATAAACAAGACGTATATGAAAAAATAAACTAGAATGGCTTTCGTGTAATGACCCTATTAAGTAAAAAGTAGATACAAAAAGCTCATGTTCCAGATGTTTTTCAAATAAAACTTATATTTTTTTCTTTACACAAGAGCTTGTCTGTCTTGGAACTGGTTTGTAACTCACTGCATTAGGCCCTACATGTGGCGTGTATTAAGCTTTTGTCAAGCTATGTGCTACAATGAGTTCAACACTGGCTCTCAACGGCTATATAGAGGAGCTAGTACTAGCCTTTCATATCAGTCGCTGGTATGGCATCACTTTGAGCCTTAAAAAAACAGGTTCTTTGTTTGCGGTGAGAATAAAACCCTAGCTGCATGATGTACCCAACCAGAATACTGCCGATAACACAACGGCTTTAGTATTTGATAGTATAGAGAATAAAACAGAGTTGTGCAACTGTGCGAGCGTGCGTGTGCGTCTTTAGATTGACTGGAATTTCCTATTAGTCAGTAACAATGCGGTCGGAGTAGGCCTACTGTCTGTCGTTTGTCTCGTATTTTGAAAATTGTATCATATTTTGGATTAACTTTAGTCTTTTTAGTTATTAATGATGTTTTATCATTAATGTTCTTAATCGTAGGTGATCCAATAATCATGATTACATCTATGTGAGATATACTAATTGTTAATAGCATACATTATTTTAATGTTTAGGAGTCCATGGCCCCTATGTATAACGTTTGTTGGTAAATTTGATATGTTATTGTTTTGCTTTTATAGCTTCAGGTTTTTAAAGTTATAGGCTTTAAATTGTATCCAACATTTATAATACTGAGTGATGTGATGTTTATCTATCATTTATAACGTTTAATCAACATAACGTTTAAGGTAATATAGTAACCTAACATTTCCAAACAGAGCACAAGTAAATACGGAATACGGCACAGCAAATATTGCAACGTTGAATGTGTCAAGTTACTCTACAGACAGAGTAATGATATCTAATTACCTGTGCGCTTATCTACGTGTTTCGACCATTCTTACAGACATAAAATTTAAGAAAATAATATTTCGTATTTTCAAAAGATTTCGAAAGAAGGGATGGAAAGAGACAGAGGTTGAGTACATATAAACAAACCGACGGAGAATGGAAGCAATTACTTGTAAATAAAATTATTCTTGCCAAATCACTTATTTCCGCTTCATAACGGAATAGGCCTTGCAAGTATATCCCACATGTCTATATAAGCCTAAACCTGTTTCTACTACGACATAAATTCTTACGTTGTAATTACACATTTTTGGTTTTATTTGTGTCTTAAAATCTCTTATTTTTCTAAAAGATGTCTTCTTTTATCTTTCTCTTTCTGTCAATCTATGCGTATATCTGTTTTTTTGTTATAATTCTATCCTGTGATTTATTTTCGTTAATTATATTGTATTCTTTTGTGTTACTAGTCTTGAGGTTCATGGTACTAGAAATGCATGTTTCTCATGTCCAATTATTTTAATAATAAAACCAGCTTTTTTTCATTCTACCTCTACGATTGAAAGGAAGCAGAACACGAATCCTAACCACAAAATCCTGTCCAGACCAGCCAGTTGGCTAAAAGTTCGGTGCAGTCCAAGTGGGCCAGAATTCGGACAGTTCGCGAACAGTCGTGTGCGGGCTATTGTTCTTACTTTGTGCGCGGTGTTCTTGTGCCGAAGTGTGGTGAGTGCCAGTGATAGCGCTAGTGCAGTACAGCAAGGGAGTTTGCTCTCTCCTCCGCCCTGAGACCGTACCCGACACCCGTTGACGACGGCGATGTCGGGACGTGTCTAAGGGAAGCCCCCGTCCGCGGAAAGTTGTGGCCCTAATAAGGACCATAACAGATCCGATGGCAGGGTAGCCCCCTTGCTGAAGCTATCTGTGCTGCGAAGCGTTAAGCTAAGCTCCACAGATGCACCAATAGTAAGCATCCCTACCTCAAAATCTGAAATTGCCGCAGACCGCGGCAATGGTTCTTCTGAGGCCCACCGATCATGTGGCGATTCTTCGCGGGCCCAGCCTTCCGCTGGTCCTGCAAAACCTGATTCTGTCGCAGTCCGCGGCGAAGGTCCTTCTAAGGCCCGCCGAGCATCTGGCGATTCTTCGCGGGCCCAGCCTTCCGCTGGTACTGCTAAGGACCACCAACCGTCTGCAAATACTTTGCAGGTCCGGCATTCTGCTCGTCCTGCTAAGGGCCACCAAACATCTGACCCTTCCGCGGGGGACCAGCCTTCTGCTGGTCCTTCTCAGGACCCACTATCCACCGCTTGTGCCGCAGCCCTCGGCGCTATGTTGTCATCGGACTCCGAGATGGAGACAGAGGACGGCTTCCAGCCTGGGACTAGCCGGAAACGGTGAGGTAGCGGTGGAAGTATGTCGACGTCCCCAAAACGGACTGTCCCGGCGACACGAGCCGTGGCTGCAGAGTTGGCAGGCCGCATATCACCTTCCCCAGATATCACAGAACCTGAAACAACACCAAAACAACCCAAGATTCCGCCAATCGTCGTGCCACAGTGCGGCGACTGGCATACCCTCCTTCGGGAGCTTAAGCAAGTAATGCCGTCTGGACAAATCGAGGCCAAAAGCCAAAGTTCGTCCATTCGAATGCTGCCGAAGTCGGTGCAGGACTTTCGGGCTTGCCAGAAATTCCTGGCCGACTCCGGTCGCGCCTTTCACACGTTCCCCCTTCCTGAGGAGAGGGAACTCAAGATTGTGGTGTCCGGGATTCCCCACGACACCCCGATCTTGTGGATCTGGGGAGGATCTGGCGGAGAAGGGATTCTTCCCTACCTCCGTCGTCCCTTTCCTATCCGGTGATCGTAAAAGGAAAATTAATTCCTTTTACATCAGAATCCAGAAGGTTGGTTCCTTCGCTGGCGTTTACCATCTAGAAATCATTCTGTTCCTCCGGGTACAGGTTAGCGCATTTAATGGTAAGGCTGGGCCTTCCCAGTGCTTTCAGTGTCAGCGATTCGGCCATTCATCGGCCTTTTGTAAGATGCCGCCGCATTGTGTACGCTGCGGAGAGGCCCACAACGAGAATTGTCCCGTTGTGAAGCCTCAACACGTGACGTGCTGCAACTGCGGAGGCAGTCATCCGGCTAACTTTAGGGGTTGTAACCATTTCAAGAAAGCCCTCGAGAAGCAGCAGCGGGAGTAAAACCGTCATGTTGAACCTCCTCGCCCTGCTCCTAGACCCTCGAAGCCGGCGGCAGCCCAACTACCCTCCTCGGCATCTACGGCTCTTCCTACGGCACCTGCCGCTGGAGGAACCATAACTTACGCTGCAGCGGTCGCTACGGCGCACCCTGTGGCCTCCAGAACCTTAGCACCTGCCGGATTGCCATCTCCTCAAGCAGCATCGCCCGCAGGATCCCCTCACAGACCCAGCCGCCTAAGAAACGGCGCTCTAAGCGTAAGGCTAGACAGCTACTAGTGGTTAAACAACTATACCCGGAGGCTAACAACGCGCCTCCGGCTGCCCAGCATCTACCCGGCCAGGAGCCTGCTTCTGTTGCCCAGTCCCCTGCGACTTCCTCGGAAGTCTCGCTAGCCCCCGAGCAGCCAGCTCCAACTACCCAGCCTCCCCTGGAGGCGGTATCTGCACCTTCCGCGGCCCCAGCGCCGGCTAGTCAGGCCCCTGCGGCCAGTGGTTCGCCACTGGTCACTGAGGCTCAGCTTATGGTCTGGGTCAGCGGCATTGTCCCGCAAATTCTTGCTGCTCGGGATGTCCCGTCCACGCTGATGGTCATCCTAACATCTCTGATTGCCTTGATTGTCCCGACATCTACCCATGGCTAGACAGTTTCGGTTCGTCGCGTGGAATGCCGATGGTGTTCCGGTGCGTCGGGCTGAACTGGCAGCTTTCCTTGTGGAGTACGATGCACATGTCGTACTTGTCTCTGAAACTCATCTTTCTCTCAATCGTCGATTCTCCCTGCCAGCCTATGCTTGCTACAGGAAAGAATATCCTTGCCTGTCGATTCTGCTTGAAGTAAACGCGGATAGATGGGACTCCTATTTGGAGTCCTTGGAAGTCGACCACGCCTCCGTATGGAGTGCTGCTGGTAGACTGAAAGGCGAAAAGAGGACTCGCCATCCCTTGAATATCCCATACGGCACTGTATACTCTGCAGAAGGCAAGGCGGAAGTCTTCGCCGACTGTATTGAGGAACAGTTCACCGTCCATAGAGGCATCTCTGACCCGGCTCATACGGCCGTCGTCAGGGATTTCCTTTCTGGATACTTCTCTGCTCCCCCCAATGACCCTCCCAATTCGGTCGACGAGGAAGACCTTGCGTCTGTCCTTAGCCGACTGAAGAAGAGAAAGACCCCTGGCCCCGATCGCATCGGCGCCGCTGCGTTGCAGAATCTCGCGCCTTCGGCAGTTGACGTTCTTCTTGAGCTGTTCAACTCCTGTCTCCGGCTGAGGTACTTCCCCTGCCTGTGGAAACCGCAAACGTCATCATGATCCAGAAATCCAAAAAGCCGCCCACGCTTCCTGGAAGCTACAGCCCGATATCACTATTGCCAGTAATCTCGAAGGTATTCGAGCGTTTCCTCCTGGCTCGTATTCGGCCCCTGGTGGATGGTTTCATCCGCATGGAGCAGTTTGGGTTTAGGCCGAGGCACTCCACTACTCTTCAACTAGTACGGGTGGTCACCTGTCTAGCCGACGCCGCCAACAATCATCAGGCAACAGTCGCCGTCCTGTTGGATGTGAGCAAAGCCTTCGATAAAGTCTGGCACGAAGGCCTGCTCTACAAACTGGCGCATTCGCCACTCACGGCATCTATCGTCCACTTGCTCCGATCCTATCTGATGGATCGCACCTTCAGGATCAGCGTAGATGGTGCGTTCTCTCGGGTTCGCCCTGTCGCCGCCGGCGTCCCACAAGGATCTGTCCTCGGCCCCGTTCTGTACGTCCTGTACACGAACGATCTGCCTGTTTATCCCGGGGTCACGTTATCTCTATTTGCCGAAGACGCCATGTTTCATTTTAGCTCGCTTTCGCCTTGGCGGACGAGCGTAATGTTACAACGCCAGTTGGCTATGCTTCCGGACTGGCTAAGGAAATGGAGGGTAGCGATCAATACGTAGAAATCCGAGGCGATCTGCTTTATTCATAAGTCCATTTCCCGATGCCGATCCCTCTCCTTAGAGAGGAGACCCATCAACTGGACAGTGACGGTGAAGTACCTAGGCGTTCGACTTGATCGGCGCCTAAACTTCAACGCCCACGTGACCGCAACCCTCAACATGGCTCGTGGCGTTAGAGCCAAGCTATCACCAATGCTTTCGCGGAACAGCAGCCTGGCTGTCCGTACAAAACTGACTATCTATCTACTGTTCCTCCGGACAGTACTTACATATGCGGCACCCGCTTTGTGGCTTCTCCTGTCGGCCACCAACAGGCATAGGCTGACGACGTTCCAGAACTGGACATTACGCTCCCTCACGGGGTCCCCGTGGTTTGTGCGAAATTCCGCCATTCACCGGGGTCTCCGTGTTCCCACCTTAGAGGCCTTCGTCTAGTCCTTGGCAACGAATTTTTTTGCCAAGGCCGGCGAGTCCCCTTACCCGCACCTCCAAAGGCTAAACACCATGGAAAACACACCGCCCCCTCGTCGCGTCAGGCGCCCTAGGGCGCTGTTAGACAACCCCCCTTAGTTCATCACATGAACCCCCCAGAAACGAACCCCCCAACCTCCTGGAATTCTGAAATGATCACCATCATTCGCTACCTGCGCCTGCCGACTCTGTAGTCAATCATGCTGCGACAGATTTGATTGGAAAGAATTACTGCCAGCATCGGCTTTGCCGACTCGGCAGGGCTGTGATTCGGGACACGGGCTCCCGCTAGGTTGTGCAAATGCCTTCCTTACGTGAGCCGACTGTCCCGGAGATGAGTCCCTTCCACTCGGCCGCCGCCTTCGGGCGGTTGAGCCTCTTGTCCCGTCATGCGCGCCTCTAAGTTTTCGTGGGCTATGCCCTCGGGGACCACGGAGCCTTGCCTAGGCGTGGCAATTGGCACCTGCTTTGCTGACTCGAGTGGGTAATGACCTGAGACACGAGCTCCCGCGAGGTTGTGCAAGTGTCTTCCTCGCGGATGCTGGCTGTCTCGGAGTCATTACCCATCGTTTCGGCCGACGCCCTAGGGCGCTCGAGCCTCTTGTCATTGCCAGTGCGTCACTACGTTCCCAAAGGCTATGCCCGAGGGGACCATGGTGCCGCGCCTCGGCGTGACAATTGGCTGAAGCCAAAGCATGTGGTTGCTCCCGTGGTGGCCATGCTAATTATTATCATGTACCCGCGGACTGCACCATAACTCCCTTGTGCAGAGCAAACGACCGCGCTGACCTGTTGGCACCTGGCGTTCATCAGGCCTAGGCCTGGACAACGCACACAAATTAGGGCGCAAGACGCCCGTGCATCCTCCATCCATCCATCCAATAATAAAAGTAAGCCAAATTTAATAACATATCCTGAACAAATTTAGAACATCTCTCAAGAATAAATTAAGCAAAGCCACACAAGACAACGTCTCTGTGTTACTGTTCCTACTATTACATATCATAGTGAATCACCGTAAAGAAAGTTTTCACAAAATGTCAATGATTATATACAATGATTAGCTGTAATTGTATCCTTCCAAAGAACATATTTTTATTGTGTCTTTAAGTAAAATTTTAGTTAAATCTATTAACTACGAAATGACAAATCTTCTGAATTCCTCACTATATATTTCGTTAATTTATTCAAATACGTATTTTTGTACATTAAAAATATTTATTTATGTAAACAATAATAAGAAGTAGAAAATATACTTAACTTATAATTGTAGGACATTTTAAAACACCGTACTTTATTGAAATGAGTTAATTATAAATAGGTGTACTGCATTGTTCCAAGTAAAGAAACCTTTTATTTCCACCTAATATCTGTAAGCAACGTTGACGTTTAAACCAATTGAATGTACTACCCTGCGCTTCTACAAAACGTGCTCTGTAAATTACTATAAAACCATAAAGTTGTATGAAGGCTTACACGGCCAGTGTCATTTTGATTAAAATTAACTCCCGGGCTGTTTAGCCGTGGTCCAAAGTTTCTCACAATAGCAGACTTTTCGGAAGTACCACTGACTGCTGTTTTCAGTGAAAACGAGTCAACGCTAACGAGGGATGTAGTGCGTTAGGATCCATTGCGGAAACGTCTGGTTTTGTGAGAAACTTTGGACCACGGACAAACAGCCCGTGAGTTAATTTTAATCGATATTATAAAACCATTTCTTTATATTAGGTAGATTGGCATATAAGAAACTTTAAACCATAGAACTTGTTTAATTGCCAGACTTCTAAAATACTACGTTAATGTAGTGAAAGACGCTAGTGTCATATTGACTGACAATACTTGAGGCGTATATTTCCTAAGCTGTAAAGCTAAAATAATTAATGAAATTTTAAGACGTTTGCCTTACAGTGACTGTCTACATTGGTAGTATTCAATAAAACAGCAAATTCTTTTAGAAAACAAGTAAATTGTACATTCATATATATATATATAGCCTATAGCCCTTTGCCCCTTGCTGTAGTCTACAATCTTGTACACCTCACTTTATTATATTTTCCTCAGTTTCTCTCTCATAATTTGACGGGAAAACAAATTCTTTCGATGGTAGAAATAATCAACATCAAGGAAATCTTATTTAAATAAATATTACAAATACTCTCGTGAATTAATTTTGTACTTGCAGATATTTTCTGGCATACTAAAAGTAAATACGTACTTACATTTGTAACATTTAGTAAAAGTATTAGTTGTAAACCACCGCCATTATTGATTCAGAAAGTTAGCATTCATTCCCACTGTTTAATCCAACTTAAAGCTTACCTCGTAGTAAGCTCACCCAGCCTTACGTACGCAGTTTTACGTAACAGATATAACATTATAGCAGTGGTTCGAAACATACGCACCACCTACGACTTAGTTCTACCTCATGACAGTAATCTGAAAAGCCGTTCACAATACACTGAAAGATTTCTATTGAGGTTTATCGACATTTCCTTTAATTTGACAGAATTCTACCAACAATATTATTTCAAGAACCTCTCTCATTTGCCATTATTTATAGTACAATATTTTATTGGGGTAAATAAGATTACTTTTGTATGTTATTATAACATTTCTATAAACCAGCACTGATAGAATCTCAAAATATCAAAATACACATTTTTATAATTCTACCATTACTGCAATATTGTTTGTACACTGAAGATTAAATTTTAATTAATGAAAGTCTCTCTATGTTATTATATTTTACTCTATGTACAAGACACAAAGTCCTAAATGCTTTACTACGCTCGACTACTGAGAAATATATCTGTTATTATCTTCAGCGTAATTAAGGTAG
Organism: Magicicada septendecula; assembly: GCA_034769895.1. Classification (NCBI taxonomy): domain Eukaryota; kingdom Metazoa; phylum Arthropoda; class Insecta; order Hemiptera; family Cicadidae; genus Magicicada; species Magicicada septendecula. Next base: position 900,737,862 of record CM068367.1, read on the forward strand.
ACTTTTTGAGAGTAAGGTATTCATTATATTTAATTTCCTACACGAAAAGTTAAGTTGTACTTTGTACATGATTACTGTGACTAACAAAATATTACGATAAGCCGAACGAATATTTAAACTAGGAAGTAAATAACTGAACAGCACGTAAATCGTTAATTAAAACTTTAGTAACAGTTTGAATAACCAAAACACTCATGTACAAAATTTCTTCAAGTATAGGATTGTCCAACATACACTAATATATCCAAAATGGGCTATCACCTAATTAACAATGTGGAAATCGCAATCTGCCGTCTTCATCATAGAACGTATTTTTATGTTTAAGAAGAACAAATATTTCGTACAGTTGTATACAGGATACTTTATTAGTAAAAATGTGGATTATTTTGTAGACTAAATAAAATTAAATTATGTGTCGTGTTATTTGTAATTTGTCTGAATAGCAGTGCGTGTATACACTATAGGACGATTTATATTTGTATACTGTTTGTAGGCCTATGAAACTTAAGTTTCTAAACCTTAATTTTTTTGTACTTGATCATGCTATTTCACATTTGCCATTAGAATATTCTGCGCTCTCCACACAGACTTGATGAAATATACACATTGAGTATGAATGTGAGGGATGAGGGTAAAAGGCGAGAGAGTATGCTACTGAAAGGAACCACAAATAATCTGTGTGTGTGTGTGTGTGTGTGTGTGTGTGTGTGTGTGTGTGTGTGTGTGTGTGTGTGTGTGTGTCTGTGTGTGTGTGTGTGTCTGTGTGTGTGTGTGTGTGTGTGTGTAGAGCGTAATTAATGATGCGAATTAAGACTTAAGCGGCTGCGCAGCATCTCTACATGTAGCGCGGATTGAGTCAAAGTCAAATTTATAACTAATCACTTGTTATCACTACTTTTGTAAATACATATTTTATAAATATGCTGCTTCTGTGTATATGCATATATGCTTCCTATGGGAAAAAATTAATAAGTTATGTTTTCTTAAAAAAGGTTATTGGTGACATACAAATATTTGAAAGAAATGATTATAATGTTATTGGCCTTTAACAGATAAAAAAATAAATATTTAAACAAAAATATTAAACAATTTTCACAGCGTTTAAGGTATATTATTTGGGTCTTTTGGATTCAATGGAATGTCTACAATATTTATATTATTCAGTTATACTTGTGGCATGTATTTCAAGAACATAAGAAGGCGCTTAAATAACATTTAAAAGATAAAATTAGTTTTATTTGTAAGTTGCACGGAAATGGCTTCAGTACTAGCTTCACTGTGACCACACGCATACTACGGATGTAAATTGATTGTTGTGAACGTCATTCGTTTGAGAACATCGGAGAGAAAGGGGTGCTGGTTCTTTGTATTTGTATTTATTTACGAACAAATAGAAATGCACATGAGGTTAGATACGATAGAATCGTTGTCAACTTAAACAATTTTATTAGTCACACAACTCACAGGAATATGGTACCTCATTATTTTGGGTCTCCAATAGCGAGAATGTATGCATAGAGTGAAACGTGCTGTTGTTAACTGCAGCCACTGTTTAGGTGGTGAAGTAATAAGGTAGGATAAATAGCAAAGGTGGTTATTGTGCAAAGTCAAAATTGGATATATTACAGTTTTCATTTTGCAGTACATTAGCTCAGATTGTGTGTCTATACGTCTTAGAAACAACAGTTCAAAAGTACTGGTCAGAAAGCTAAATGGTAATGTATTACCATGACTTCATACAGTGAAATCTACAATAATTTAATGAATATTAATATATGTTGTATCTTGATAATACGCAGACCGATTTGGTAATTTCCTTATGCAGATAAAGTATTAACTTTTTAATTGCTGTTTTCTGTTATATACTCCTACATACATTGCAGTAACTGATTAGGTGTTCAACAGGGAAAGTACACTCATTCAATGTGTCTTTCATTATACCTGTTTTTTAAGTATACTGCAGTCACTTATTACATTGTAAACTTGAGACATATATCATCTTATAGGCAACCTACTTCGATTAACTGAAGTCAAAATAGGTTACTTCTTCAAGTCGCATTAATCGTATGAAATATTCATTGATATATTTCAGTGTTACTTTGTTAGCTAAAGTATGCAATAATATGATGCATAAGAGTAGGCGAATTAATACGTATTTTACTAAGTTGCATGTTCTATGTCATGAGCCTGTTTGAAAGGTGAAATTCAGTTGGCTTTGTTAACTGATATTCTCTGTTGCTTCCCTATCTTCGCTAAATGCAGTCTCAATTGCATAGCATGTACTGTATTATTCATACTGGATCTCGAACTGCAATTTACGAAGACATTGGCATGTCAATTGGCTTGTAACTCAATAGACTTCAATCTGATTAATTTGTCAATTGGCTTAAACTGCAATATACATGCTTTAATACGGAGAAACCTCCCATTACTTTATCAGCTTCCATGTACTGTGTCAAATGATTCGATACACTGTAGACTGAAATTTATTGTTCCTTTCCCTGTGATAATTTACGTGCCTCGATTTATTTGCTACTCAATACTATGTCCAACTGACTTGTTCCAGGTTACTTCCGTCTTGATGTACTGTGTGCTCCGTTCTTATATCGATTGGCAAAGAATTTTTCAGCGCTTCAAGACAAAGTAGATTCTGATTTTTGTCATCTGATAAATTCTTTCATACCAATATACTGATCTGCTATAAATGTGATTATTACTCTAGTGGTATTCATACACTGTATTGTAATTGACTTGAGAAACTTTAGTCTCTCACAACGTTTTTGGCTGAGCTTATGAATTGACAGACGCATTTTACTAAATTACATTTAAAAAATTTTTTAAGTAGGCCTACTGAACGTTACACAAAACCCCGATTCTTTACAATTTCCGGTACACTACGAAACAGAATCCACTGCAATCACCCTATCTCTTTGTAAATCAGCTATATAACTATACACAAAGGAAATCTCTAATTATTGTGACAGACGGTATATAACGTCACTTGATAGAAACAAGCTGAAAAGGAGTGTGATGGCGACTTAATAATTTTCAACAATCCTGTCAAACGACGTTTAACAATCTTTTCATCAAGTCCGTTTTCCATAGTCGTGAATCGTGCATGTCTAAGTCTAAGAAAACACGAGTCGCTTACGCTTTGACTACATAATAAGTATATGTAATAAACGGAAGCGGGCGAAGGGCTAGGCTGTGGTGTCTCAAAATTGGATTCATTGGCTAAAGAGAGAAGGCATAGAGAAAGTCTTGGTTCTCTAAGAAAAACAAAAAGTATATAACTATGTTTGTTAAATTTATCAGCGATGAAAGGAGGACGTGTCTCATAAAAGGAAGACTGCATAAATGAAAATGGAATGTGAATGTCAGAAGCAGGAGAAGGAATTTTTAAAGAGTGTGTGGAAAGAGAAAGTAAATATTCTGTATACTAAAAAACAAATAAGAAGATGCGTAGCGAAGACATTACCTGAAACAGAAGAAATCAGATGCTATTTTACATCTTAAACTAAAATGTCTAAACGACAATATTCTTAAATGAATCGAATGAAGCTGTGATTACAAACATGCTTTTTGTGGGGTCACTATAGAACGTCGTGCTGGCTCAAAAACTAAAAGTTTAGCTTAGAAATTTAGTTTAGAAATTTTTTAATACACGTACCTGTGCTCCGATGAAGGAGACAAATACAACTGAAAAACAGTAGACGTTTCCTGTTAGCAGCTCACAATGAATGTGTAAGCAGGTAGTCCATAAGAAAAGCAACACAAATGAAGTTACACCATAATCGGAAATGGGGAAATACTGATGTGGACGTGGTGGCATAAAATGAGAGAATTGGTACTGTAAACAGAACTTCGACACATGCTGACATCATGATTTGGAAATATGGAACGAATCATACGAGCAGAAGACAATTCACGAAAACAATTTACTGGTTGCAACCAACACATTGTAGTAAAATATTAACTCTATAGTAAGGGAACAAAGTATTAAACAAATTACCTTTCATTACTATCATCGGACGACCTGTGTGTGTGTGTGTGTGTGTGTGTGTGTGTGTGAGAGAGAGAGAGAGAGAGAGAGAGAGAGAGAGAGAGAGAGAGAGAGAGAGAGAGAGAGAGTGAGAGTGATACCGACCAATTTCTCTTAAATTCATTTATTTTCTTTTGACTAAGGTAACAACATAAAGGACAAATAGAATCTTATCATCTCGTGATATACTCTAAACTGAAATAATTGCTGTCTCAGTAACATTCCTATAAGGTACTGATTAAATTAACAAATACGCTAAACGTAGACAAAGCAAGCGGAATATGACAATATGACAAAAGGTACACATTTTTTATTAAGTAATTTTGAAGCTAAGCAAGGGCAACGTTATAACTCAAAAAAGAAGGAATAGCGCCCACATATGAAAAAAATACTCATGTATTAGGTGGCTTTCAATTATGCGGATGGCAAAACGTAGTGCAGTAATAAGTAAGTACACCACATTTGGTGTATTGGAATAGCGATAATATCTATGAAATATAGTTTGTCTTATTTCAGTTAAAAATAAATTCTTATGAAATTTATGGAAACGTGTCGACGCAACTGCCAATTCAAATGAGTTAAGTGTGATTATTTTTAGTGACGAACAACGTGTCATTATATTTCTTGCCATATGTTTGGACAAGAAATTATGAAGAAAGGCTGCAAACATCTAAACAATTTTAAGAAGGTTTCGGTTTCAAAGAATATTAGAACCGATAAATATAGATAGATATGAAATAAAGTAAACACTTTAGGATATGAGGGTAATTATCCTCTTACCACAATATTTTTCAAACGGTGTAATGCTACATTACTCATAGACCACTTACAATTTCTCCATCTGATGGAGAAATGTTGGGTTACAATAACCCATTACGATTGGTTGGGCATCGTGATTAACCTGAATGGATTCGAACTTATGTTTGATATCAATTTGTTGTTATTATTTATGCTAACTAATACAGTAAGTGTGGCGCTCTTGTGACTGTAACATTTTTGTGTGACTGTATACTTACGGACCTATAGCGTTATGGGCCTAAATTAAAAAATATAGATTTAAGTAGCATTCTACTATCTATCAGAAAATGATGCGTTAATAATTTACTTCATTTTTTTAGTTTAAATCAAAAACCTTAAATTACAATTATCTCGTCGATTCAGTGCCAAAATATTTTAATCAACAAACACACATATTAAAAACAATTGTAAATTATTACATATATGGCAGACTTTAGTTTTCCTTCAGCACAACAAATTGACAAAAAGCATTCATTTGCGTAATACATGAAGATTTAAAAAATAATTGTAAATTATTATTTTTAGTTATTAAGTTTTACTGCTACTTCAATTATTAATATTTACTAATAATATGTCTTAGAAAGATTCATTTTAATATGATAAGCTTAATCTTAAAAAGTACAATTTATTAATTTCTGAAAGGGGGGAACCATCGAAGACTCGTGGGAATGAGCATGTGTATATGGTTGTAGGATTCTGTGCAACTTGGGAGTAGAGAAAAAACTTATCCTAACTTGGATTTTGTGTTTCAGCACTCACAGCTTATATGCAAGTTTTTATTTAATTCCATCACAAGTTTAAAAGAGAAGTTTAGTTCTGAAAAACTTGTTAGTGCAGGATAACATGTAACTCACTTTATAAACTGTAAATGCATAAGACACGCATTGTTACTTAACTGTGTTTTAATAGTTTTGTGAAAATAAGAGAACTTTTTTGGTTAAATATAGTAGTTTGTATCTTGTACATGATTGTAACTGTCATGCGGAGGATGAGGATGAGACTAACACGCTCAAAGTACCGAAATAAGCTGTTACAACGTTACCTTGTAAACGTTAATTTGTGAAGAGCACGTTAGCTAAGCTGTTTTCTAATGGACAAGAAGTCAGGAATAGAATAGCCGTTACAAAGGAAACGATTAATAGAAAAACTGATATTTTGAGTAGCTGAAATAGGAAGTTTAATTTATACATATAAGCTATTAGAGATATTTCGATTTAGACCTCTTGGAGATTATGCATTTTATGTTTATTAGGCCTGAGGAAGAGATATAAATCTTGTAGAGCGTCTTATGCTGAGTATCCTGCTATATAGGCCAGAGATATAGACAGTGAGGAATGGGAATAGAGATGTGATTGTGGCGCTGTAAATGTGGATTGGGAGGCATATGGAAGGAATACGGCGGGTAGATAAAGTAAATAGTAAAAGGCCTTTCAAAAAGAAACAAATAAGGTAGTATGCTTTAAGGAGTATAAAGAGGAGAAGGGAAACCTGACTGCAAATGGACTGCTAGCCTTTTGGGTGGTAGTAGGACACGGCGGGAAGCCGGTAAGGTTTCCCTCTAACGCATCGATGAATTTGGTTCCGAATTCGACGGAATCTCAAACCTTTCCTGGGGTTGCGTCTAGTCGCACCCCCGAAGGTTGGGTTCCGTTACGTTCGTCATGTATGTTGGTAATGTGATCGGCTTTTCCCGCCGACACCATAAGGCCGTCGCACTGGCAGATAACGCATCGGTCAGGCTCCAGACGAGCTAGACCGTCCGCGTGACCTGCCGTAGCGCGTCGGATCACTGTGGTGTCGTCCAGTAGCTGAAATAAGAAGTTCCAGTTTTGCGCGTAAGCTATTAGACCTTAAACGTCTGTTTATGCTCTGAATTAGCGTAGACCCTTGTCGTCAGATCGGTCAGATTTCTCAATGCTACGGTGTCAGACGTTTGGCCACAGCAGCTTCGCATGTAGAAACGCGCTGGCCTGCGTTAGTGTGGCTGCGACTACTTGAAGGCTGCGGTGTTCCCGACAACCACAGGTACTGCATAACTATGGTGGCTCTCAAGCGGATAACAATATGTGCTGTCTGATTTATAAAGAAAAGCTGGACAAATTGACGAAGCCGGTTCAGAAAAGCCTAGATAGCCGCCTACATCTCTAACTTCATCAGCCAAACCCTCTGCGCCGGCGGCACAGAAACCCAAATCAAAGTCTGCTCCTGTTACGAAACCCATACGCACAGTGAGCTCGAGCCACTCTGGGCTGACTAAACCTAAGAAAACGGACGCGGAACTGGAGCGCAAGCTCATGCCAGAGCATTTGGTCCCTCTGCCGCAGGACGAGGAGCTTGATTCTCCCCTTCCACCGAGACCCAAACCTACGTTTCCCCCAAAAGGCAGAACGTCTAAGAAAATTTAGGTTAAACCCACGGGCCATCCAAAACCTCTCACTGGCCCCACGCCTACCCTCCAATACCCCCGAACGGCCACCCACTCCAAAACCAGCCCCGAAGGCTTTCACTGCCTGACCCGATGCAGCTATGCAGCTCCAGCCAAGCGTTCACCCCCAGAATCTGACGATGGCCTCACCTCCGAACCAGCCTTACTTGCAAGCTACTGACCAACCTGGCAGATTGGTTGTGGCACGTCCATCACGGTTGAGCTCCATGGTGCTCTCAGCGGCCTACTCGTGGTTTCCGCATACAAGTCTCCACAACCGGAGCTTCTGTCTACCGATCAGGAGGTTGACTTTGGTGCTTAAAGGACGATAGTCATGGAAGGTAACCTGAACTGTAAGCACTCCGATTGGGAAAGCCGATTGGCGAAACAAAACGGAGACCACTTAGGCTGATACGGCTCAAATTACGGCCATCCGCCCGACTGACCCTACCTATTAATCACCCAGGACTAACTCCCGCCCTTATGTACTGGACATAGTCGCGGCGTTTATTGCCCCGGACACTTCTCCGTCATTTTGGAACTGTCCTCCGATCGCTGCCCCATCAATGTGATTAGGCTACCCACCACTCCACAGTTCACGACGACGAGCGGCGTGTAATCGAGTGGCAACGCTTTGGCCGCCTTCTGCCTGAGCAAGTACCAATCGAGACTATCCATCAAGTCGACGATGCTGTCCTTGTAAGGCCGTCGTCTTGGCGGTGGACGTGTCCTCCTGAATCCCGAATTCAGCTGGGGTTTACGCTTGCTTACCAGCGCATTCCCGAGAAGGTATCTCAACTTTCTCACAATAGGAATCAATTCCGGAGACGCTGGCAGAGGACCCGTGGCTTGGCCGACAAGGCTGCGTTCAACAGAGCGTCATGCAAGTTACGTCGTGACATGCTGGCGTTCCGAAGACGCAGCTGGGAACTGGCTGTAGCACAGATAGATGGTTCTACCGAGGCGTAATTTCTGGCGGATTCCCAGTGCTCTAACGGCTAAGCACAGACGCGCGCCTCTCCCAGCACTGGAAGGATCTCGTGGTTAACCCCTCAACCTACCCGAGAAACCAGAGTTCTTGGCTAACAAGAACTATGAGCGTAGCGGTATTATACTTGCAACGCTGCAAGCGGCCTCGGGCTTCACCTATGCTCCCAACTCACCTGGCGAACCCATGCACAGAAAATTCGACGAAGCACCTCGGCGTAACTAATTAGACTCTGGCCCGTACTTTCAAGCCGGCGTCCCCCCCCCCAATCTCATGCTATATATATCGTCGCTCCAGAGCGTTCTCGACCGAGGACTTAAGCTTACCTGTACAGTCCATTCTCGAGATTTGAGTATAGGCGTAGGTGTCCGCTCCATTGATGACATCTTGAGAATCCTGGCGCGAAAGTTTTATGGTCGTGCGGCTCGTGTGACCCACAATCCCCTAATTTTCGGTCTCGGTAAATACAATCCAAGGTCAGGTGAGTCTTGGAAGAGACCCCGTGTGTTAGCTGCGATGGTATAATCCTCCAATCGAGGGTCGCTCTCCCACAATTAGAAATTAAATGTAATTAACTCAAAACGACCAAGTGGTAGGAGTCGCAGGATTCCATTTAGAGACTCGGGCCACTGCTCTGACCCCAGTCGTGTAAGCGAGGGCCTGACACTTATTATTTACTCAGGAGCGGCACTATGTCGGTTTGCTCTGCGACATAGAATATTCATCATTAATGTCATCATCAACCCGTAAACAGAAAGGAGCACCAGGACCACAATCATTAGCAATAACAAACGCAAATAACGATTTACGTGAGAATCGGGATATCATTGTAAACAGGATTCCTTGTCTGACCAGATGTGCTGAAAGAAACAAAATATATTACAATGTATGTGCCCCATACTATCTCAAAATTTTGCCATTTCCCTCATAAGAATATATGGTATGCCACTACATATTAAATTTATTGCTATTGTATTTAATTTATTTATTAAATTTACATAACATTTTATCAGCTACTACATATTTTAATACCTACCATAAATATTAATCATGTATAATGAGCATATATCTTTCATGAATTAGTGCCTTAAATATTATATACAATTTGATAGTCATACATATAGTAAACAGATTTGTAATTGAAGTATATAAATATATACTAGAATGCCATCAAGTATTCTATCAGAAACCAATGGAATAACTGGAAAAAGAAAAATTTATGTAAAAGATAGCAATCTATAATAGAAGCATTTCTTTAAATATAGATAAATTAAAACAAAATGCTTTTACAGAATAGTATGAAGATGAACGCTGAGCTTCTGAAACTCTCATTACCTTTAGAAGAAATTTTGAAAACTCCAGCATTAACAGAAGAGTATTTACAAGGTAACTGGTGTGACGGTACCGACACTGAAAATGTAAGTGGTGTTTGGAATGTTTTCTGTATTTCAAATTTTGTAATCAATATTTTATAAAAAAGAATATTTTATTTAACCGCGAAACTAATATTTTTTTAAACACAGTATATAAGCTAGTTATTAAATAAATACTATTTTGCCAAACATTATGCCACTGACTTGTTATAATATTATTATATACATACCACCAAAATCAGTAAAATTCCATTTATGTTTTTCTTTAAATGTATAACTGTTGTTCAGCAGTTATACATTTAAAGAAAAACATTATAACAGGAACATTACAGTGTATGAACTGATGATGAAATTTTAATATTTCGAAAAGGCCTTATTCATTATTTTAAAAAATGGAATTTTACTGATTTCGGTGGTATGTATATAATAATAAATAAATACTGTTTACTACAGGTCTTATCGGTTGAGTCAATTCAGAATGGCTTGGATTTTCCATTCTCAGATGGAGCTGCTTTGACATTTGCTAAAGTTGAGAGTGCTATAGTGCTAACCAAAGGAGAGGATGTAAAAACAATTTTAGACATATGTATGAATATTGAGGTATGACAACATACGTTCCTATTTGCAATTTGCCAAACAGCTATGCTATTATGGTAGAGCTTTCATTGTTGACTTGTTAGATATTTTTAGATGTGCAGCATAAACTTTATTATGTTTTGATCACTTGCTGTTGTTATCACCTGTTGTTGATAAACTTTTGAAAATATGTTTGGTGTACAGTTATTTAATTATGAGGGACGTTTATGTCAGTCCGGGATGTTTGTTAGACTAGAGTGTAAATTCCTGCGCATTCTGTTGGTTGCATATATGAAGTACAAGTGTCAGCTATTACTGCATGGCGTGCTGTATTGTTTACATGTTAAACAATAACAACAATCAGTCATAAAGAACATGGCGTCCAATGCACATGTGGAACCGCGTGTTATAATAAACTTTCTCATGAATGAAGGCATAAAACCCAGTGAGATTTATTCGCGATTCCTTGCACAGTACGGTGATGAGACTCTTAGTCGCAGTAAAACATTTGAGTGGTGCCAAACGAAACAAGGCCGTACATCAGTGAGTGATAAACCCGGTCGAGGTGGTTTAGAGCATACTGTAGTCATTCCCATGAACATTCAGCGAGTGGATGAGCTAATCCTTGATAATCGACGGATAACTTGTCAGCAAATTGCAAACAAAATAAATGTGTCTGTGGGAACTGAAAACAAAATCATTCACGAACATCTGAAGTTCAGTAAGGTTAGTGCACGTTGAGTACCAAGACAGCTTTCTGCTTTTTACCGGCAAAGAAGATTGCAAATCTGCAAGGAGTTAAAGCAACATTTTGACAAAGAAGGCCAGCTTTTTCTCGATCGAATTGTTACCTGTGATGAGACGTGGGTCCATCATTTCACTCCGGAATCAAAACGTGCATCAAAGCAGTGGAAGCATGTGGACTCACCACCTCCCAAAAAATTTCGAACAATTGCTTCTGCAGCCAAAGTTATGGCCTCAATTTTTTGGGATAAAAATAGCATCATTCACGTCGATTTTCTACCCCGTGGTGTCAATATTAACAGTGAGTACTGCTGCAAAGTTCTTCAAGATGTTCACAATGCTCTCAAGAAAAAACGGCCTGGTACGATCACTAAAGGCATTCTGTTTCTGCAGGACAATGCATGGCCGCATACCGCCCACCGCACGACATGCACGCTACAAGATCTTGGCTGGGAGTTATTGCCACACCCCCCTTACAGTCCGGACCTCGCTCCCAGTGATTTTCACCTGTTCGGGCCCTTGAAGGTGTTCCTGGGAGGCCAGCATTCCAACAGTGATGATGAGGTGAAGCAGTCAGTCCTATCTTGGTTTCCACATAATGACAAATCTTTCTACACTGCGGGTATCCAGGCACTAGTGAAACGCTGGGATAAATGTGTAAATGTAACAGGGGATTACATCGAGAAATAAAAGTATTTTTTACTATCATAAATGTGTTCTATATTTATTAAAAATGAATAGTCCCAGATTGACGTGAACGTTGTAACGTCACAGAACGTTCCATAAAGGAAATTATTTGCATAGCAATTTATCATAAGAGGGAAGTGAGGTGAACAGTATCGAACCCAAGTAGTCCTAAAAATTTTGTAATATTGTCTAATAATTAATACCATTAACATGAAAAGACGACCAGACTATGACTAAGACTTAAACCCCATATATATTATTTAAGTGAAGAACAGTGTAAAACCAATAATATACTATAATAGAGACAAGTAATATCAGAAACAACCAAAATAAGGTCATTAATTATTGAGTTTTGTAACTCTGAATAGGGTATAAAAAACTATTTATTGTGAATTAATGGACAAGATCCATTATTATACTATGTAATGTAAATTAAAAAAAATGTATTAAATGATTTAAATACATTATTAGAAAGGATCTAAGTTAAAATAAAAAATATATAAATGTTATGACAAAAAATATTAAGGTGTTGGATTTGAGACCAATCACTCAGATTTCATGAAAAAATTAATTATTATCAAATTGAGATAAAAACTATATGTAATTGTCAAGTAGACACAGATGAACAATTTATCTTAAATAAAGAAAGCTGTCAAATGAATAAAAATTAGTTAAAATAGCCAAAAACAGTATTAACTGAAAACATGTAGTAGACCTATAATATTGTAATATTTATGGATTTAATGTTGACAAAATGCAACCAAATTGCATTAGAAAGTTGAAATATAATACAATGTGACTATACTAATATATTTGACTAACTTAAACACTTTAATAGTCGAGTTAGGAAACTAATTACCTATACCATATCTGGCTAAGGCCAAGCAACCATCACAAAAAATAGTCATATTTGACTTAATGACTGCAAAATATTAACAAAAATAAAAGAAAAGGGTACAATACTATAGTGTACCATGAAAACAAACATACTCAGTTGAAAATAAGATCAATTATTGAAGAATTTGACTTATGAGAGTGAAATTTGTCACACCAAGAAAAAGGACCACTTAGGCAAACCAATATGATGCTAAGTAGGCTTACAATAAAAATAATATGTATCAGGATAAACCAGGTATCACAAAAGATAGACAATATAATAAACTCTCAGTGTATACTAGAAAAATCCTATATATATTAAGGAAAAAAGACTAATTATTGTATTCTAACAGTGACAACAACTTAGGCCATAGGCATGGACCATGTAAAACTGAACTTATTTGTATATTATATGTGTTAAACTTTATTTGTTTTGTTATAGAAAGATGATAATATTATGTGTTAATGTTGTAGAAGAAACCAAACAGCTTCACAACAATTTTTCAGTTAAAAAATTGAATTTTTATGGAAACATTCCAAGGTAAGAGTTGTATGTTGTGTTATTTTATTATAGTTAATTTATTCAAAAACCAATCGTAATTAGTATCATTAGATTCAGTTGAAAGCAGAGAATCCAAATGTAGTAATGGCATGCAGATTGTAAGTAGTTATGTAAAATTGTTTGACAAATACCAGAATAATTTTTGTAATATCCTTAGTGTGAAGAATAAGAAATTTTTGTTCCAAAGCTTCTACGGAAGTTAAATTTGTTCCATGAGGTTCCATTTCATTATTCTCGAACGTTCTAGAAGGACGTTTTACACAAATACACCGGAAGTTCATGTCGAAAAGCTAAAACAATGAGCCTTACAGAGTATAAAAGGAAGACCAAATTCGACCGAAAAACACCGAGACCCCGTGTGTTAGCCGCGATGGTATAATCCTCCAATCGAGGGTCGCTCTCCCACAATTAGAAATTAAATGTAATTAACTCAAAACGACCCAGTGGTAGGAGTCGCAGGATTCCATTTAGAGACTCGGGCCACTGCTCTGACCCCAGTCGTGTAAGCGAGGGACTGACACTTATTATTTACTCAGGAGCGGCACTATGTCGGTTTGCTCTGCGACATAGAATATTCATCATTAATGTCATCATCAACCCGTAAACAGAAAGGAGCACCAGGACCACCATCATTAGCAATAACAAACGCAAATAACGATTTACGTGAGAATCGGGATATCATCATCATCGTCGTCATCGACGACGTAGTCGTCGTCATTGTCAAGATCCAAGTGTCGCATACACGCGCGCGTGCTCACACACACACTTCCAAAGTAACACAAATACAGAAATGTAAATAGTGTAAATATTCAAAGTAAAATAAGTAATACACAATTTTAAGTTTTCAGTAAAAATAAATTTTCTATTTAATTTAAAAAGGGCACATTATTGTAAAGAAGAATATTTTTTGACGTAAATATTATTTTATTAAAATATTACTGGTAAACTTTCAATTTTATTCAAAACGTCAAAAATGTAATGTAGGTTATGTACGGATATTGTGAAAGTACCATTTTGGTAATATGTACGTACGTTGGTAATACGTTAGCCTAAAACATCAGTTGCTTTGGAAAGGGTCTATTGGAAAAATCGGCTGATTTGGAAAAATAACATCCGACGGAAAGGGTCTATTGTTACATTCAATGTTTGTTTTTTTATTGTTTATAGTAGTAATTTATTATTTATGTAGTATGAATACTTAGTAGGAGGATTTACGGATATATCTGTGCTTGTTGTAGCAATGTAGTGTTTTAAGTAAGTTTAAATCACTGGAAAAACTTGTAAAAACTTTTGGAAATTTTGATTGCTTTCAGTTTAATTGAGAGGTTAAGTTAGTCAGTTCCTACTTCATTACTTGTAAAAATGGGTAGAGTGTAATCACGTAAGACAAATTCATAGACAATCGAAAAAAGCAAAATATGTAAAAGGCGGAGTTTAGACAAAAATAATGTTGTTGTATATAATAATAACATTAGTGAAACGAAAACTAAATTTAATAATAGACAAATAGTATTCCCTGTGCCTGTAAGTAATGCTTATGAAAGTGACGACGGTAATATGAGCTGGTTTTAAAAGATGAAAAGCCTTGGTATACAAAAAGTGATGGCAAAGAAAATAATGAAAAACAGAAAGACCGAGAGTTTTCCAACTTAATTTTGGTAAATCTACGGAAGTCAGTCGTTAAGACGAAACACCTACCTATGCCTTAGTTGATATGAATACGCGTACTATTTCAAAGTTTCTAGCATAACTACTCTGCAAATTTGGTTGATCTTATAATACTGAAGTAATAATTATAAAAATTAATGGGGTTGCTCAAACAAATAACGTGCATTGTATAGATAGTCAGGAAAAAAGTAACTTTGAAACATCAACAAAAATTCAAGACCAGAATCCAAGGATCACGGCTTATCATGTCAGAATTTTTCCGTATGAATATAGATATGAATATTTCTCATATAGATATAAATATGTTATGCATGATTCACTCTGAATATGGGAAACATGTAAGGAAATTAAATACAATCGTCAAGCAATATTCAGAAGAATCATTGAGAAATGCAAGAATCATTGAAAAAAACCTAGTCCTTTGTGCCCGAGGTAAAGGTTGGAACGCGGTTAATTTCGGCCCTGCCAGTTGCGATAGAAATCATCGCCCTATCAGCTAGAGACATAAACTGCGTCTATCAAAGGCTTGTAAAGACATGAAGGTTCACACCTGAAGTGAAAATGACTAGGTCTATGACTATTTGCGATGTTTATATACTGTTATGACCGATCAGCCTTTCGCCGCCTATCAGTTTGCAGGTTACTCAAAACATCACTCATGTGATACAGACATCGTAGCATTAGATCGCAACAGGTGGCCATTAACGAACCGTTTCTGCTCACTCCGCTTGCAACTAACAAGATATCACATGTCAGTTCACCGCGTAACATAATTTCCCGGCAACATTCACTTCAGGAGTTTTAATCGCAATTCGAAGTACAATCACACAAAATACTACCAGCTTAAAATACCAAAAACCAACAGGAAACCATAACAGCAACCAATAAAACACAAGTATTCGACAAGATACAAAATTAAGAAGGCTGAAGACGGGAACAGTAGGATTCGCAAAACATGTTCCATATAAGGGAAAAACATCTTGAAGTAAAGAAATTATAAATATTAAATAAATTACATATGCATCAAGAAATAGACTGTAGCAAAAAGTGTTTGAATATATATATATATATATATATATATATATATATATAAACATAAATATGAGAAACATATTTGAGGTAACACATAAAGTGTTTGAGGTAATATAAACATAAATTTTAAATTACTATATATATATATATATTGTAACGAGTAGACCTGTATCGTCTCTGTAAAAGTGTGTTTTATTGTGTGTTAGCCCCACATGTTGTAGTCGTTACTTCGTGTTTATCTCTAACCGTCGTACTTTTCCTAACTTCTCACGCTGACGATGTCCGTCGCGAACGCACGAATTACCAGTACCGATATCTCACGAGTGTAATCCTTACCTGTCCTTCAATGAGTAAATTTATTTCCCGGGCGGCGCCAAATTGTTTATGAAAACAATTAACAAAGTTAAACTGAGCGGTCGTTCTATGCGGTGATGACTAATTCAAATTACCCTCGCAAACTGGCGGGCATTTGAATCTCGCTTGTAGTTCGTCGTGCTGCCTACGTCTAACGCTGGCAGACAATTTTGCTCATCGCTAAAGTACACAAACTTTATAATACAATTTATAATGAAATAAAGGACGGTTATTACTAATCAGTACTAGTTTATTAACGTGAAATAGTTAGTAGTTATTCAGTTAGATACAAAAATATACTGTTATTAAATAATGTTGCTCCGGCAATAAATAGACAATATCTCAAGTTTGGCTAAGTTTATTGAAGCGTTTCTAAATCGACATGGCTGCCGTCAAAGTTTATTTTCTACAGTTCATTCAATCATTGAGTCCTTTTGATTACGATAAAGTATTAATAAGATGTTAATAACGTACACTACCTTACATCAATGGTACTTATATACTATTAAAGTTAAATACACTTCGTTTTTTAAGTGTTGAAAAGTGTTTGTTATAATTTCGTACTTCGTACACAGGTTAAATTATGTTTACATACAAGTTTAATATTTATTGTCAATCAATCCTTGAAAGAAATTTAGTTACCAAGTTCGGAGTGAGAGTTTTTTGTGTTGTGAGAAAAGTTAATTAATTTAGTTCGTAAATTCGGGTAGTTCAGATATACTTAACAAATCTAGTTGAATTCTGGTGAAGAGTCACTTTGTTCTTAGTTAGGTTGGGTTGATACGATTATTAATCTTCCATCATTTATACTTTGGATTGCATCTGGCTTCTTTTTCAATTGATTTGGATAAAATAAGTAGTTTTGAATATTAAAATCTGGTTTATTAGCTCTCTTGGGTTACCTAATTCTTTATTAGACTTCTTGCATCCACATCTCGTTAAATTTTGCAGTGTTTATTTTAATTGAAAATTGAGTAAACACTTTCAATTACTATATGGGTTGGCTTCTGTATCTCTTGATCGTCAATAATGGACTAAAGTTTTATAACGGCCTTAAATATAATAATGTTCCGTTGTAATGGCAACTGGCTATACTCTCATTGGTTGATTACATTTATGTCTATTGTTATAATATTTGAATTTTAATTTAAAATGGATAAATATTTTCTGATGGCTATTATTCTTCTGTCTTCTTATCAATGTATTAGATATTATCATAACTGTTTGTATTTTCTTTCAAAGATCATTTTGACATCCCACAAAGCTGGGTTTGTTCATGTATTAAAGTTTTGACAAAAATGTTAATATTATATTATTACATTTCTTTCTTATTTTATGTTTTTAATCTAACTCGAACATCTTAATATGGTTAACTAATTGTAATTAATGAGTTACTTGCCCTGAATTTTCTAATACAATAGTTAATTTCTTACAATTTGTTTATTTTGCATTTATACAGTTAGGCATTTTGTAGGCCTAAGTAGTAATTGGCTATATTTTCTTAATTTACACAAATTAAAGATTTTTTTTTACATATGTTTTGCTTGGTGTCACTTATGACTTATTTACCTTTTGAATTAATTTGGGCTCTTTTACAATAATTGAATGTTCTTATTAATTTACAAAATCATTTCTTGTCTGTTATTCTCTTATTTCTTTTTCTGTCTTTACTCTACTGATTAATATTATGTTTGTACAATTTATCTTCTTTCTTATATCTATTGCCGTTTCTTATAACTTGTTTATGCCTTAATATTACTTATAAAACATAACACAAAAATTAGGTTTATGGTCTGTTTACTTTTCAGCCATATTCCTCCTTACAAACTCAACTCTTTTAATTGAACAAATAACAATTTTGGTGAATAACATTATCACACCATTTATTCTATTTTGATAATCATCCCTTGAATTTTATTATTAACATAGGATGTCTTATTTTTATTGCAATCATAGTACTAGTTTATTATGAATTAACACTATTATATTAATGGTCTATCCATCTTTTACTATCTGTATTATTTTTTTGTTTCCTTTTCTTATTATTGTGAATTGTTTGTTCTCTCACTTCTAACTTCTAACACTTACACGGTTTATCACTTTTTACTTCCTACCTATCTCTCGCTTTTGGGTTTTTATTATTTTATACACAATTGATAGTTAGTCTGTTAACAATTTTATGTTTTGATTTTCTTATCATCATAGGGTTATTAATAACATATAATATCTATTACTCTCGTTAGTGTACTTTAACTAAGATTATTTTATTTTATTTTAATACTTGTTACTAGACATTTATTATTTGTTTGTGCCTTTTTTATCATTATTTGAGTTTATACCTTCTTATTTTATTTTATTTATTGGGTCAATCACTTGAGTTGGGTCATAGTCATTTTCTTTTCCTTAGTTTAATATATTTAATTCATTATAGTTTTTCTCTGGTATCGGGGCTGCTTTTTGTATTGTAACATAATATATAATTGTGTGTGTGCGTGTGGGCGCGCGCGCATAGTGCACTTATGTTATCTCTACAGTAGCAGGTTTTGTACAATATAAATTATATTTATAAGAGATATTACAAAATAAAACATATTAACTACGGGAACAATAGGATTCGCGAAACTGTTCCAAATAAGGGAAAAACATCTTGAAGTAAAGAAATTATAAATATTAAATAAATTACATATGCATCAAGAAATAGACTGTAGCAAAAGTGTTTGAATATATATAAATATGAGAACATATTTGAGGTAACACATAAAGTGTTTGAGGTAATATAAACATAAATTTTAAATTACTATATATATATATATAATTGTGTGTGTGCGTGTGTGGGCGCGCGCGCGCATAGTGCAATTATATATCTCTACAGTAGCAGGTTTTGTACAGTATAAGTTATACTTATAAGAGATATTTCAAAATATTATATTTTAACTCTTTTATTAAAAACATTTTGCTAGAAATATTTGTAAACGGCGATTGTGAGATATGGAAGCTAATATCTAAAACAGCAAAATCTTAATATCCACATATTTTACATAGATAATTGCCATATTAAACAAAGTCATCAAATAATGTTGCGTAAATACACCCAAGAATTTTCTAACGGTCGTATGTAATGAACTTTCTTCCTTTCAAATGAGTGTGCACAATTTTAAAACTTAACTAAAGTTTTCTTAATTAAGAATGTTATATTAACTGAACGAACTAGAGAAAACCAGAGATGCATGTCCTGCTCCACTGTAGTACTGCGGCTGTATCTTAGATCAATTATGATTACAACTTCTACTTAATCACGTTTGTCTCTAAGTGCCAAGTTGCAAACTTTACGCTCGCAACTCTACATTTACTTTACGTCTGTAATGGATTTACTTTTAGAAAAGAATTAATTTAGAGTTCAATTAAAGATTAACTTAAAGGCTTAATGTTATTGCAAATTGGGCACTATTAGAATATCGTTTATTACTTTACACACTTCGTAAACAAGGTGATAAATATAAGGATTGCAGGTGGCAGACCTTGATTAGCTGCGTCAAAGTAAACTGTTAACTAGAGTTGTATGTACAATTTGAGAGAGAGCGTTAAATAAGACTGATAAATTGGTAGGTTAGCATATAATTAGATTACTAATTGACTGTACTCTAGTTAAATAGGGCAAATTATACTTATTAATGTAAGAGATATTAATTTTATTTGGGATGCATAAATTACAGCATCAAGAGCTTGAAGTGAAAACTGAAGTATTTAGTACATCGAATTATTTAAGCAAAGAAAGTGGGACTTAGAAATTACCATAAATCGTTTCTTAAACATTAAGTAACATTTCAAGACTAATGACGGTCGTTTGCATTAAAATCAGTCATTTGACAAGTGAAATTATATAGCTGCTTTCGAAGCAGCTTACTGGGCACCTTCTAATAATAATAAACTTTCGAGTATTAGCTACTTTGAAAATTACATTATTGATAGTTATCTACATAGCGCCGCACAAGTTAGTTCACCTTTAGAAAATATTAAAAAAGCAATAAAAATACTGGCGTTATACATTTAACTTGTGGGGTGAAAACAAGATTCCTTTGCGTACTCGTAAAACATATGACATATTTAGTGGAGAAGCCAATATACTCTGTATATTAATACAGACAGAATTTAGTAGTCTAATTACATAACCTACAAAACCAGTATACATTCATACAGATTATTACCAAAGTGTCAGGAATATCTATCTCGCTGTTTGTTTACACACGTAAAATAAACTTAATCCCATGAGAAAGGAATTAGAATTTGGTCCGATACTCCTTGATGGGTTTATGTTATTGATCGCAAAATTTCCGAACACAGTTGGTAAACATGTATGTATGAACAGGTGATAAAATATAGAATGTGTCAGGAATGAGTAAAGAGGCGTGCATGGGCAATTTCCACGCTTTGAAATGAAATTATGACAGTCAGGTTACCAGTTTGTATCACGAACAAGTGGACTTTTTACAGCTTATTATTGTTTGTGTGTCGCTGCAGGCAGGTTGATAAATAACATGGAAATGTTAAAGGAGTTAACTTTGTTATAATTAATTTTATAGCCTACCGAATATGTTTCACTGATTTAACCTTTTAACGTTCAAAATTCCGTGATTGTGGTACACAGATTTTTTCTAACGCTTTAGTTTTTTATAATTATTTATAACACCTGAGACTAGATTTTATATGTTTATAAATCAGGGAATTTGATTGTATACGCATACACGCACACACATAAATATATATATTGCAACAGTACAAACAGTAATGATACTGTGCATTGCCCAAATAAATAATAATAAATAATAAAAATGAATAAATATTAATTAATAAACATAATTCAGATTGCATAAGCTGAATCGTAGTAAAAATAGGGAGTACAGGGGATGGACATGCAGTTTCGACACACCTGTCGCTAGCGTTGTGTACGCGCGTATTTTGTTATGTGTGTGAATCCTGTCAGTTCCTGAAATGTAACCAGCACTTTTCAAGTAGAATAGTTATATGATTATTGTTAAGTATAAGAAAACTATGTACGATAGGATAAAACAAAAGACACCAAAGTGTGTAGAAATTATAGATAAATAAAATGTTAAAAAACCATACAGAGGTGACGGAAAGTGTAATTACTATACATAAAAAATGAATAACACTTTTTGTGAATACCATAAAGAAGTGCAATTTACTTATAGTAATCACATAAAAATTAGTGATCCATTGAGCATCGAGTGAGGTGAAACAAACTTCGTAATTCGCGAAAATAAGCGAAAATAGTGAATTGAACCAGAGTGGAGGTAGTAAAGCCTCGACAGAATCTGACAAGTTGAAAAGTGTTCAGACAGGAATTTTTGCATGACCTGACTATAAATACCAGGTCGCGCTAGTAAAGTTTCTTCTTCTCGATTCAACCATTGCCGCAGGAGGCTATGTCAGTCGACGACACAAATTCACAATTATCGTAAAAGTCACCGGATCAACTAGCTATACAGCCAGAGCTGCAAAATACATAGGATGAGGTCTATGGAGACACCGGCAGCATATGACGTCGGACGAGACGACTAATAATCAGCACACACGGAGGACACGACCAGAGGACCAGAAACACTTGCAGAGAACACGACCAGAGGACACGGAGGACGTACAGATGAATAACCACGTCAAACGAGGTGATAAAAAAACATTTAATTACAGACAGTTGAAAGACACTAATTAAAGCTTGAATGGAAGACATTCAACAAATATTAAAATAAAAAAATATAAAAGCAGTAAAAATTAGATAAATATTTCTTGTATCAAATTTAGTAATTAGTAACGTAAATAATAAGAGAAATAAGTAATTTTTGAATTAACGTAATTAGTAAAGTCTTTGATGATAAAGAAAAAAATATGCATATGCAGTAGAAAGTAAAACAAAGTAACATAAAAGAAGTTTGAATAGAAGTAAATTCATTTTTTGAAGCTAATGAATCAGCAATTGCAAAAATATGAACACACCATGAGTAAGCCGAGAGCAAAATAAACATTTTTGAAGTAATTACAATTAGATAATAAGAGTTGTATATAACTTATGTATGTAATTTGTTAGCAATATGTTATGTACGAAAACTTCGTACAATCGATTTAATAATGATTTATTGTTCAATATCCGATATGAGAGATGTTGTTTAAATAAATAAATAATGGAACGATTTTAAACGTAAATAACGTATCATCTTCTTATTATGGTAACACCCATGAACTCAATACACAATATGTAAATGCATTTAAATTGGTTAACTTGCGTTGTATAAATAATGGTCTCCTAAAAGCATGAGGCGACACAAGTTAAATTAACTTGAATCGATGTATTTGTATTGTTGTAATTGGCGCTCCAAAAATCTGGGGGCTCCACAAATTTTAAATAAATCATACAGCAATTTGTATTATTGTAATATATATATATATATATATATATATATATATACACACACACATACATAATTAAAGTATACTTATGTGTACCACTGACCTCACAAGTACCTGCACACTATCTGGTTACTCAATTCATATTCCGCATTATGGAAAGAAAGAACTTTTTAATAAAATTTTTCTTTGGTATTGACAGAATAGCTTTAAATTTTCAACTTAAATATAATTAATAAACTATTTAACATGATCCCTTTTACCAAATTACCATTTCTTAGAGGAGATGAATTTATACTTCAAAATAGATAAATTGTGAGGTTAATTTTCCATTTTTCAATTTAAAAATGTATGTTAATGTATAAAAACAATTTTTTTTAATTGCTAACTTGCGGAAGAATGTTTTACATTCAGTAGAAACTAGATAGTGAAATATTTTTTCTTATCAACGTGTAAAACAAAAAATTTACTCGAGTATTGTAGTCATCAAAAAGTCTAAATATTTTATAGTATCACTAACTGTAGTATCACTTTAAAAAATGCCAACACATGACTTTGATACGTCAAATTATAAAACGTACAGTCAGTTACAAAATAAAGAATTAGTGTTCCTTCTTTTTCACATTAAACATACATATTTTCATTTATAATCTGGTACACTTTATTGTTTTTATGAACTGTGACAAACAGCAAAGAAATCAACAGCACAAAGTGGAAGAACGCACGCTTTACACAAGGTTTTTTGTTGTTCATGCTTTAGTTTAGTGCTGCACAGTGTGCACAGGCTGCATCTCTTTCCAGTCACCAAAGGTTTTGGTATGTACGTATGTGACTGCCTACACTACATAGGCGAACCCCATTTAGGAACGCCGATATGGCTAGACTTGTTGTGCACAAAAATGATTGTTTCACTCTTCTATTCTTTTGTGATGAAAAGGCAGTAATAAAATGCTTGGCAAGCTTTAACCTGTAACCTAGCCAAATCAATGAAAAATAATCATACAGTAAAATAACCGATGCTGCCCACTTTCATGACTTCCTTCCCAACTCATACCGCTCTCTAGTTTATTAAACCTATCAACACCCCCCCATTATATTTTCTTACGTTCTAACCACTTCTGGGCAAGACACTGTCTCTATTGGTCCATCTTTCTTTTTTTCTTGTGACAAAGACTACATCCTTTGGATTATAGAATGTTGATAGTAAAGTCATATCTTTGTTGTACTTTCATCTAACAGCAGCAACTCTTGACTTTGTTTCAAAGGAGAATTCTCCTGAGTTTCAAAATTTTATTTGTCAACATTTCTCGTAAGTCATTTTGATTGCCTCTAACTGTCTCGCATATATACAAACCATCAGACATCTTTTATATTAATCTGTAAGTTGTAAAATACTTATCAAAAGCCTCCAGTCTCTAGGTACAGATTAGAGGCTGACATAAATTTAAAGAAGCTTTCTCACATATTGAGTTCACTCCAAAATTGTTAGTAGTTTTTCCTGTATGTACCTAAAACATATATACATAACCAGTCTGTGCGCAGTGTACTGTTACTGCCTCGGTAGAAACAACGGAAGACCTCGCAGCTTACATTGACAGTCAAGGCAAACGCTTCCGAATTACAAAATTAATTTCGGTGTATCAAAAATACAGTCGTGAAAAATTAAGTATTTAAAGCACACAACCAAGTGTGTTACAACTTTTGATACTAGTACAAATAAGTAAAATATCACTTACACCCGAAGAGATACAGAACAAGAAAAAGGTTCTATCGAAGATTGGCTAATTACTTAAACAGAGAAGAGGATGACTTTGACATTTCTGACGGCCTCCATAAAGGCATTGTTTTTTACAAAGCTTACCGTTGCCTTGTATTGATGCAGGAGATCACCTTATCAGACTACATGGTTGTGTTAAAGTGTAAGGATACAATTCTTCAGAATCTGAATTTCATAGAGCATACTGTTACCATCGCCTAACATCAAAAACTATGCTCGGCAAAAATCACAAGGTGGGAACAGTCACAGTGCTAACAGTCTTTATCGTCGGTAATTTGAATTATGGTATAAGAGTCCTTTGTTGATTTATCCCTGCTGTTGCTGTCTAATTATAGTTTGCAATTAGTGACTTTCTTGGTGTCAGTTATTCTGTTTAAACAACACGACGATCTGTGAGGCAGTCGTAAGAATGGTGTCGGAAAGACGATAAACCTTTAACAGTGAAAACACAGGACACTTCGTAGAAGGGTAGTTTAAGTGGAAACTGATTAAACAAAATGGATACCTGTCAGATGATGGAAGCTTTCCAAGCGCTGCTACTGCAACACAGGAACGACAAAAAGTAAAATGCCGACAGGAAGCAGAAAAACGACAATATGGGAAACCGCAAGACAGACAGAAAGCGTTCCTGCTAGAAACATAAGAAAGCCAGAAAGCGTTATTGCACGATTCAGAGGAACGATAAATCGAGATTCGTAATTAGGAAACCGAAAGACATAGAAGTTTCATTTAAAATGACCTGCGGCAGAGCTTCTACAGAAAGTGCCATCTGATAGCTAAAACACCTATGGCGATTTGACAAACGCTATGGTGATGAACATGGTGCTGGTAGCGAGGAAGGACGGTGGGTTATGTTTCTGCGTAGACTATAGAAAGTTGAACGATGTGACAAAGAAACATGCTATCTACTACCTCACGATGATACACTCGGCACGCTGTCTGACGCTCAGTGGTTTTCTACATTGGACCTGGATATTGGCAAGTTGATCTTCATCAATAAGAAAAGGAAGAGACAGCATTTCGACCTCAAGTGCCACTTTAAAAGTGGCCTACCTTAGTTTAAAGTCATGTTATTTGTAATCTTTAATCCACCAGCAACGTTTGACAGACTGATGGACCTGGTCCACCTAGCCTGATATGGAAAGCCTCCCTTTCTTATTTTGAAGGTGTGTTTCGTCATAGTTATCTAAAAGTGTCTTAAAGACCTTTCGAAAACACATACTGAGGTTTTAACTACAATTCACTATGCCCAACTGATGATAAACCGGAAGAAGTGTTCATTATTACAGAGGAAAGTACCATTTGAGCAATGTCGTCTCGGCAGGTTGTGTTAGTGTGGATCCTAATAAAGTACACACCGTGAGAGACTGGCCATCTCTGAAGAGTAACATGATGTTCTGAGTTTCCTAGTGTTATGCTCATATTACAGATGTTTCGTAAAAGGCTTTGTTACTATTGCTCAATCACTACATGAGCTAATGGATGGTAAACGAACATTCCAGTTGTCAAGAGAATGTTATGAAGCATTCAGGACATTTAGATATGAATTATGCTTGCAGCCAATTGTTGCTTGCTGGAAATTCATACGGATCAAAGGTGGAATTTGAGTCAGGATGTTTTAACAAATTATATCGCCTACTCGAAACTCGAAAGAACAGGACAATACCTCTCCGTCGTAGGGACGTTTAATAAGACACTTCAGCAATGTCTGTGAAAAGTTGTTTGTTGACGTGAACCAAACAGACTGTACCAGCGTATACCATTATCCTTACCGGTGTGTAGGTTATTAGTACACGATACAACCGGCATGACTCCAGTAAAACTGCTGTTTGGACGGGAGATTTTGGATTGCTTCTTGTGAGTTGATTTTTTGATGCAAAAAGTTTTATTGTGATATTAGAAAACCAATTACGAGAAGCAAATCGCTTGATAAGAAGACTGCTGAAGAAGAAAGGCAGTGACAAAATGCAAACGTGGTATGACATTCCCAGCAATACTGTGGGTTTTGAAGAAGACCATCCAGATCGCACGCCCGGGTATTTCTATAGAGATGAACAGGCTTAAGGAGGGAGCAGTGCTACGATGAGAGGAAAGACAATTACATAATTCCAGATTAGCTTTCTACGCGTGTTAGCAGTCGGCACGTTGCGTTCAAGGTGGGACTTTAACCTAGTCTCTATATTGTTCTAGCGCCTGTGAGTACGTCTATTATTCACGGTATCATTCAGTAATATTTAAACCCGTGCATTACTGAATGAAGAGAAAATATGTATTCGTATTGAGTTTGTTAAAGTGTACTCTACAAATCTGTATGACTGAAGAAATGTGAATAAGAGTTCGGATGACACGGAAACATAAGACCCAATCACATTTTAGGTGATTACAAAGTCACGCAATTCTTCCTTCATTCAAAGACTGGTTAAATTTCCATGTGGCATCCATTTTATCTCCGCTGTACCAGAATCTCTTCGTTTAGAATCACAAAATAGTTTGTGCTATGCTTTCTTGTCTATCAGTGTAATTACTGAATATTAAACACGTAAAGAGATACTATATTTCTAAAACAATTAATTTTTATTTTGTTGCACATTTTTAGTAAAATATAAAATAGTTTCCGTTGTGAATTGGGTTTTGGCCCGTGCATAAGGTTCTGACGACGAACGAAACACTGTTCTACGATTGCCTGGACTTCTCTTCAAATCAATTGTAGCTGCCAGAAAGGGAGCATACGCATCTAAGTTATTTGCATTTTCCACTGACCATGTTTGAAAGACTTTACTTATACTGTATATGATAAAATGAATCACAATTCTGAATACGCAACTGAGTGTTCTATGTAGAATTTAACCCATACTATAACGCACATTTCTCTAACTAAATAAGGTAAGTGAGAAGACACGGCAAAATCCGATAACGTCGTAGCGTTCAAATGGACACATTTTTGTGAACATGGAGTACTCCCAGTATATTACAGATGCACAGTTGTTTTCATATGCCTACAACTTATGCATTGTTTATAACTTTCTGGTACAGTGTAGCAGAGATTTTTGTATTTTTCTATTCCTTTCTACTTTACGAGTGTCATCTATATGGTTGCTTTGCACGTAACTGTTATCGTGCATGTTTGTAGAAGTTATCTTTAGAAGAGATACGCCGTTGTTAAGGATCTACGTAGTCAAGTAACTTGGTAAAGTTTCTTATTGTGAACTAACTCTGAACACGTATGATACAGGAATTCTATCTGTTTGGTAATAAACAATGGCACACACTTTCCGAGCGACAGAGTAACATGCTACTTCAGCCTAATCCAGTCAGATAATTTGTCCGAGTATATAGCTAACCTCCACTCGTATTAACTTTTCGGTACTCAAAACAAACTTATCCACTCGTCTGATAATAAAATATGTTTGTCATATGTGCTTCATAACTTACTAACCATTAATACTGATAATATAATTTGATTAGACTGTCTAAACGTTATAACGTGTCAATATAAACGAACTGGCTTATATATCGTCATTATTAACATTATCATAATCGTTGTCGTCGTCGTAGTCATAATCGTTGTCATCATCATCATCATCATCATCATCATCATCATCATCATTGGTAGGAGCAGCAGCAGCAGCACACCACCAAATAATTTTAATATTAAAGAAAAATTATCTTAATAGGATTGATTAATTCTTGGTTGATACTTTAGGAAAGTTATTTCGTTTTTACATGAGCAGTATTAAACACTACTTTATTTATTAATAAAATTTTGTCATGAATAGCTCCTTTATTTTACTATACTGTACAAAAGTATTTTACTATATTGTACAATATTAAATTTAACATTGTGTACAAGAAAAGGGTTATGCTACTGTTAACATTAGTGTATTAGGCCTATAGTCTACACTTCATTACTGAAGAAAGTGTGCAATTTCTGTGATAGAAGATTCTAACTTAGAAGTTAACTGAATTTTGTATTCTACGTTTATCTAACAACTAAACAATTGTAAAACAATAGAATACCCATATAGTGCTTTCAAACTTTTAGATGTATCTGGAATAGAATAATCAGTATTTTACCTATTACACCAAGAGATATAAACCAACGGCTTAGTAATTTATAAAATAATATTAACGGTTGTGTAAACATACTCGTACGACAAACATAATTTAGCAATAATCAATTTTTCTTTATTTGATTTTTTAGTGATAAGTTTTAAATAATGAGCTGAAATGCTAATGTGTGTATAAAAATAAAATTTTATTAGGGTGGATGGACACGTCTAATGATAAATACAAAAGTTAGTTCTGACAGTCCTAAGTCCATTTTTCACTTTTAGAAATATATAAACTTACGTTTTCAATTAACGTCAAAATAAGCTTCACGTTAAGAAAGGAAACGCGTATAATTGACCAGTTTTCATACGTTATAGTATTTGTTATTTGTATAGCACCGTTAATAGAAGTATTTGGGTTTATTAGATTTGAACCACTTTTAAAGGGTTCTTTATCGAGGTTTGTTTCTTTTCTTTTTAAGTTTTATATATCTTTTTTGGAAACGCCTTTGCCTTTTACTTCATTTTTATGTGTTCATAAGCATTTTTCTCGACATATTGTCTTCTTATAATCTTTACTCTTACTTGAAAGAGCTTTTCGTATCGACGTGGCCTGACAATTAAATTGTAAGCCTACGTATAAATTAAATATAATTATAAACACAATGGGTCTAATCTTTAAATTATGTATTTATATTGTTCATTGTGTTATAGTATTAAGAGCGTAAGGTGTACTTAAAGTTTGAATTATAAATTTTATATTAACATAATGCTAAGCATGAAAATAACTATTTAATATAACAGACTTTATGAAAAATGCGATAGAAAAAGTATACTGTTTATTATAGAAGTCCTAATAGGCAACACATTGTTACACATAGATACACTAGATGATAAAGTGACTAGGGATGATTACAACGTTGTTAAAACTGTGAGAGAAGGACAAACTATCGGCACGAATAGATTTGTATGAAAAAATGTAAGTCTTAAAAAGTACTTAAGAATTCTGCTAAAAGTCGTGTCAAAATAAAAAATCGCCAGAACAAAGCATAATCTCCCGTACGAAGAAAACTCACTGACTTTTTTCTATGAAAAAAGTGATGTGTGCAGGAAGGAGTTCAGAATACAAAGTCGGTAGATGAAACTTACACAGATCCACAGTTGGTGGCGACCCTGTTTGGTTGTTGAAGTAAACATCTAACAAAATGTTTCTTATGTCCACGCTTTACTTACCAATATTCTCGTCACAAGATAGAATTGTTGAGAATTCAACATCGAGAGTGTAAATGAAGATGAACGGTTTGAAGCCCCCCTGAAATTATTTCTGAGGAATAAACAGTGTGGACGCTCTCTCCTGTAGATAGGAGATTAGTTTTTAAGTGTTTTTAGTAATACGCTGTTTACATATATTGATACCTATTTAACCATTTATAAACCTATAATATATTACACGTAATCATAACACACACATACGAGTATATATTTGTAAATTTTTATGACAAACCGTCAGTGTATGCAATGGTATGTTATGGAATATATTTCTTCAGGACTGATCTAAAAAGGAGTTTTAGTTTAGTTGGGTGGCACAAATCCTTGCTTATCCAGGCAACTTGGTTCGCGAAGCAGCCAGGGAGGTATCTCGCATGGAAAGTGCGCTTTGATCATCGGCGTCTGAATGTTGCAGCGTTGGGCTCTGTCGTGCGCGTGGATGCCAGCTGATAGTGTGAACGTACAACGGAGGTTATATATTCTTGCAAGTCTCTGGATCGCAAACGACATGTGGCTTAAGTGGCTCGGTAGTGCTAAAATGTTAGCTACATATCTCAGGAACAATAACTGACTTCTGAGATATAACGACGTCATTCCACCTTCACAGCATAAGCTGTCTGATGTGCTAGTGCAGAATCTCCCTGTAGCATAACCTAAACCAGCATTGAGAACAGGATCTATCTTTTTTCACCACGACCTCCTGGCTGAAAAGTATATCTCGCTTCCGTTTTAGATATCACTAATGCGGTATACTTACTTTTGTGATCTGAATCATAAGAGAACTTTCAAATATTCTACAGATTGTGCTCACTCTATTAGAAACCCATTAAAATGTTATAGATCCTACAGCCTTGCAACAATATACAACGTTACGAAAAGCTGCTATACTAATTTAAAACCGACATTCAGTTACTAAAATATATATACTACCACACGAAATTGTAAAGATCCATTCATTTTAATCAAAGTTTTAAATCTTTACTACTGTTTACGGACACATATTTTTCATTTTTTGTCACTCTTCTCTAATAAAACTATTTAAACTTTATCATTTTATGGGTAGGCTGTACACGTTACGTATATTCAAAATATTACAGTAATAATTTCTGTAAAAATTCAAAATCTTGTGTTTAAGATTTACTTTGTGTTTGTATATTAATCTTTCATAATACAAGAGATTCCTGTCATATTGTTAGGCATGTTACAATTGTGTACTACCTTCGTTTCGTTTAAAGCATAGCTTTTTAAAATGGACGTCACCCTCTTACAGTAGTCGCTGTAGAGGCTTGGGCGGGAGCACCCCCCCCTCAATGCACCGGAGGCAGAAGAAGACGCTAAACAATGTAGTCACTAAGTTTGATTTATGTCAGTATCAGTAGTAAACGTTTAATCTATTTTTCATCTATCTCATTTCTTCACGAGGTGTACTTTAAATTTTTGTACAGCTCATATGTTTTGTAACGCATATGAAACAAATTTTCTTTTGATGTGCAATGCGGAACCAATATGGATTCATGTAACAGAGAAAATCTCATTGGTGCTGCATCCATATGTTTGTATAGTATAACCCTCTCTTGGTACGAAAAGAATATTACCAAGGGATAGAGTTGTCTTAAATAAACCACTTAAATAGAATTTTCCGTGAGGGCACACTTGAGCTAAATATAGTGAATTCTGTGATATAATTTTAATTTTTTCCATCACGTTTCAATAAAGCAACAAGAAACGACATAAATGATAAGTTATACCAGTTATTATAGATTTCTGTAAGCAAATTTAGATTTAATAAAACGTATAGGAAACGCGATACACTTTAATCGGCTCAGAGCGGTTTACACGGGTGCCTATAGTTTACAGTTCACTGCCTCACTAACGAGATTACAGGCGGCACCATTGGTGGAAATCATATTTCGTCAATGATGCAGCAGCCGTTTTCATTGTCCTCTACTAGCATTGAGATTGATTGTGAAACATATTCAAAACATAGATTGTTTTGATTTCATTTTAAAATTATTAAAATTTGTTATTTTGACGCTAACAAAATAAGGTTGGAATAATAATTTGTTTTGGAATCAAAAATATAAAATGTGCATTCCGGAACTACAAGTATTTTGCGTCGTCTTTTTGTGTTAGCTGAAGGGTGACCTATCATATCATTATTTAAAGTTACTTAAAGTCATTCTCGTTACTCAACAAGGCGTAAATTGTATTATGTCTTTATATAATACACTGGGTTATAAAACAATACTTTAGGTAAACAAACACAAAAGAAACAGATTAATTTATGGTATACTTTAAGTTATAATAAGCAAATTGCAATTATTCGTCCACACCGTACAATCTACAGTCTACAGCAGCCTTGCACTTTTCCAGAGGAGGCAATGTTTTGTAGATATTTGTTTATCATCACGGACTATTTAAACATTTACGCTTAATTATTATTACGTACAAATTACACATTATTAACAAAGTTGTCCACAGGAATCTGACGTTTTTTAAAGCGATATTGTTTGTGGGAATCCGGCTAGCTGTGGCCATGCATATCGATGCCATTCGAGTTACAATGAAACAGTGGACGTTTCAAACACACTGAGCGTTCGTAGTGGAAATTTATTTTAAAAATAGTGATTCAATTGTGGATTACGGAGCGATTATTACGCCATCACTTTATTATTCCTCGCCATGATGCAGTTCCTAGTCGCAATACGATAAAGTTGTGGATAATAAGCACTGTTTGGTGTTCTGTAGCAAATTTTGGTATCATACGCCCTATTTCTTTGAAGAGGTGACAGCCACTTCTGCTCTATACACAGTAATGTTACAGAAATACCTTGCTCCTGAACTGCGTTGTCGTGGGACCGTCTTGAACGCTGTGTGGTTCCAGCAGGATGGAGCAATAGCCCACACTGCCAGAGCGGTAGTTCGAAAGATGTTTCCAGGCCACGTGATTTCCGGAGGATTTCCGAATGGAGAGCACGATCGTCCCCTGTGAGTATGTGACTATTTTATCTGGGGATACCTTAAGTCTAGAGTGTTTCTTAATAAACTTACCGACATTAATAAACTCAAGGCTTCCATACAGGAAGATATCACAGCCATACCAAACAACATGGTTCAAGTAGCAATGCAAAATCTACGGGACAGACTGCAGCAGAGGATACAAAATGATGGAGCATATTTGAGAGAAATTTTATTTAACAAATGAACTTACACCTGTAAACAGCATAAAATTTGCTGTAATTACATAATACAACAAAAGTAAATAAAATATATTTTGTATTACGTATTTAATTTTTAGGATCGTCAGATTACCATGGACAACTCCGTACTTGTTAACTCTCAGGTACTTCTATGTAGCACAATAATATAAGCTATATGACCTTAAGAAAAGTAATAATACTGTAAGTGTAAGAAAAGATACAATTTTAATTACTGTTCTTATATCTTTTGCAATTTTTTTCAAATGTATCACGTCTGACATTTATCAAGACGAAACATTGCAATTAAAAATGGACAAAGATAGAAACATTCGATTTGACTTCAAGTAAGCTTCTTACGAGACCTTGTAAACAGATTCACTATTTTCCCTCCAGTGATTGTTGTGACTATGAATTGTGAATTCGATATAATTGAATTGCGTTCCATTTGCCTCACCAGTACTCGTAAAATTGCATTTGCCAGCCTGTCATTAGCCAAAATACCTTTCCTAATGCAGGTGTATTTCGTTGCAATGGAGTAAGTAAATTTAGTAGTACGTGGTATATGTAAAGATCTATTCTTAAAGAGTCGCACTAATTATCAAGTTTATACGAAACGTCCGGAGTAATATCACGTTGAAATATGTATGCCTCCTTAAAATCTGTTGTCTGGTCCAACTAGACCACATCAATCTTTGAAAATATGTTTTAAGCCATTGTACAGCTATGCAAAATACCTACATTTCTATTGTCAGTTCATTAAACTGAAGAGTGGACAAGTTGGACATTGAACTAAGTTTATTACTTTAGCTACTTACATAATCAGTTTTACTTAACTATTTACCTGAACGTAATGTGAACAGGTTTTAGACATACGCTATATTGAGTTAAAAATTTAACAAAGTGTGTGAAACCCAAAGTATGTTGTTTGGATCACGGTTTCAATTCACATCAGTTGTAAATAGTTTTCTGTAATTATTCTAATTGCGTAAGCCTGTATAAGAAGTAAACCTACTTTTTACAAACAAAAACCTATTCTGTAAAACTTATAGCCTTAGATTAAATAAAACCTACTTACCAATAATTAACAATTTCTTTACAGTATAATGGCAATAACTGAATAAAAAACTTGATGCCTGTTAATTGAATGAACCAGTAACACTGTGAAATGAAGTGATTTACTTTTTAGCTTCTTTTTAAAAAAGCATTTTTAATAAAGCACTTAGATTACAGTCAACAACGAAACGTTTCATCTCGTTCCAGATTGTCACTCAGCAATCTAAATATAAGAGGACAAGCATAATCGTAAACAGATTAGACGACAAATCGTAACCGTATATGCAACCGCAACCATGTACGCAAATTTATATAATAAATTAATTACCTTAATTATCCGCCGTGTGATTTCTTATGCTTCGTCTATGACGCGTTTCGGAGCGTATGCTCCATCATCAGATATTAAAAAGTTAAAACTGTCACTCTTGCGATATCGTTAAAAAGTTAAAATGTCAAGATTTGCATATGAACCGTACGCGGATTTGGGTGCGCACCCGTTCAAGTTCATTCTGCCACTGAGCGGTTGCTACCTTATCGCAGCCCCAGCAAGCAGACTCAAGGCAGTATCGTACAATCGGTTGGATACAAAGTTCAGGTGGTCATTTAACACGATATCGCGACTCATTGGGTTTGCATATGCACTGTAAATTTCAAATTCCTCCAAGGCATTCATGAAACGCCCCTTATTACACACATGTAACGGTATTAAATTGGAACTAAAATCTGTGTAATTATGATTGTGTGAAGTCAGGTGTCGGGCGTAATTTGATTTGATGTTGTCAATGTTTCTTATTTTCTTAGGTAAATGTTCTCGAAATCGTTTAAGGAAACCTCTCCCAGTCTGTCCAATGTAGAAGCACTCGCAATCATTACATGTTAACTTATATATGCCAGTTTTTTCTTCTGGAGGCGTGTGTTTTTTCGGTTTGAGAATATCCAGTAACTTATTATTAGTCCTGAATGAAATAGTGAAACTATTATTATTCAATATATAATACAAAGCCTTAGGCATAAAGCTAGTGTTATTAGTAGATATAAAAATTTTTTGCGTGTTGTTGTTTATTCGGGGTTTAAGCATTCTTTTTTCATGTTTTCTCAACAGTTTGTCAATGGTTAAACTACTGTAACCATTGGCAACCGCGATATATTTTATGACATTTAGCTCATCACGGAAGTCATTATCATCCAAAGGAATCGTCAATAATCTATGAATGAAACTATTGTACGCTGCCATTTTATGTGAAAGAGGATGATGAGAGTCTGCGTGTATTGTGGTGTCAGTGGTAGTCGGTTTCCTATAAATGTTGAACTTTAGTTTATTCATCTGTCGAGTGATGGTTAAATCTAGAAAGTTTATCTTGTTATCAACCTCTGTTTCAAGAGTAAACTGGATGTTTCTATTTATTTTATTTAGACAGTTTTTAAATAATTCGATTTGTCTTATAGTACCATCAAAAATTAAAAACGTATCGTCTACATACCGTGCATAAAATATTATTTTATTTGCATATATATTATTGTTCAACAAGTGAGTATTCTCATAATAATTTAAATAAATATCGGCCAGTAGGCCGGAAAGGGGTGAGCCCATTGCTAGGCCATCATTTTGAATGTAAAAAGAGCCATTAAGAGTGAAATAGTTTTGTTTCAAAATAACCTCGAGTAAATTAATTAACTCATTTATTGTCTTTGTGTTCATGCAACTATTGTCAGATAAATTGTTTCTCAAAATCTGTAATGTATCTATGATTGGGATGTTCGTGTATAAATTAGTTATGTCGAACGACGCCAATTTGTGGTTAGGTTGCAGTTCAACAGATTTAATATCATTAATAAAATTATTGTTGTTCTTAATACTATGATTATTACGTAATTGTAAATTATCTTTTATCAAACGAACTAGTGCTTTTGCAGTTTTGAAGCCAGGAGCAGTGGTAAAGTTCACGAGTGGTCTAATAGGTATGTTATGTTTATGAATTTTAGGTAGTCCTGTGAATATCGGGGCTTTAGCATTGATGGGCTTTAAGTAACGTCGTGTGCTTTCATTGAATAAATTGGTACATTTATTAATACAATTGTTAAGTTCCCTGACGTACAAATCAGTGGGGTCAGAGTTTAATATTTTAATGTTGTTGTTAGAAATAAAATCATGAACTTTATCACTGTATGAATCAGTGTCCATGATGACTAGCGTATTTCCTTTATCTGCCTTAACGATAAGGGCATTGTTGTCGATTAATTTTGTTTTCATGTGTTTTAAAGTTTTATATTCATTAGAGTACCTAGACTGACCACGTGAAACAAGAGGTAGATTATTGTTTAATTTAATGGCTCTATTGAATTTATTATTTATAAGTACACGTGCTTCATTTTGTAAGTGTGGGTCTGAAATAGATTTGACGGCTGCCTCCGCTTCAACGATTTCATAGATAAGTTTGTTTTTACCGACGGGTGGGAGATTATAATTTATCCCTTTATTTAAAAGCTTCATTTCGTTATCATCAAAGACTGTTGTAGTTAAGTTCATGACTCTAGGGTAAAATGTGTGTTTACAAACAATGGCAGACTCTTGGCGATGTTTGTGTTCTAGCATAAGAAGTTTGCGTGATATTCTTTGTTCATTAAGAAGATTGCGTGATAGAATAATAAGTTACTGGATATTCTCAAACCGAAAAAACACACGCCTCCAGAAGAAAAAACTGGCATATATAAGTTAACATGTAATGATTGCGAGTGCTTCTACATTGGACAGACTGGGAGAGGTTTCCTTAAACGATTTCGAGAACATTTACCTAAGAAAATAAGAAACATTGACAACATCAAATCAAATTACGCCCGACACCTGACTTCACACAACCATAATTACACAGATTTTAGTTCCAATTTAATACCGTTACATGTGTGTAATAAGGGCCGTTTCATGAATGCCTTGGAGGAATTTGAAATTTACAGTGCATATGCAAACCCAATGAGTCGCGATATCGTGTTAAATGACCACCTGAACTTTGTATCCAACCGATTGTACGATACTGCCTTGAGTCTGCTTGCTGGGGCTGCGATAAGGTAGCAACCGCTCAGTGGCAGAATGAACTTGAACGGGTGCGCACCCAAATCCGCGTACGGTTCATATGCAAATCTTGACATTTTAACTTTTTAACGATCTCGCAAGAGTGACAGTTTTAACTTTTTAATATCTGACGATGGAGCATACGCTCCGAAACGCGTCATAGACGAAGCATAAGAAATCACACGGCGGATAATTAAGGTAATTAATTTATTAATTCGTACAAGTGATTTGGTTACCATATTAAACATGAATATTAAATTTATATACTTTACCAGTCTTAATATAGTGTATGAACTACACGCCGCGCCGTTCAGTTTACACAAACTGTGGAACATTTTTATTTCAAAATACTGTAATCCGTCAAAATACTTAATTCCTAACGCGTGCCATACATTTTTTTTTATGTAGGCCTAGTTATTTTCTTTGAAATAAGAATTTGTATAATATATACTTTCTGTTTAAATAAAAATGTAAACTGTATAGTTAATAATATTCATGCAACCGTTTGTATGTGTAAGCGTTTGTCTTTTCATGTCTAATCTGAGTCGTGCGTAAGCACTGTGAACAAAGAATGCGAGAAAATTAAAACCATTATTGTAGTATGTACTAGAAGATTATGATAGAGGAGCCGTTCGCAACGAGTTTAATTTACACAGTGTCTGTATGCATTGAAAGTGGCTTAGATTGATCCCGCGTACTGATGAAAAACCCAACGAAATTGAGTTAATGTAGGTCACGTTGGATATCCCGTTTACAATAGGAAATCCACAGCCATATTGTACACGTGATGATAGATTGTTTACGCATTTATTTTACTTTTGTTCTCAATAAAAAGATTTATTTGACAAGCTTAGCTATTTGTGTTTAGTACAATTATTTGTTTTGCTTAGTGAGATGCTTGACTTTGAAAACGCGTATCCAGGTTTTTGAACTTGCACCGCTTACAAGTAAAATTGCGTGTTTGAATAACGCGTTTTGTTGCCGCCTTAACATAGGCTAATCGTTATAATGAAAACAGTGTCATTAACCGGTAAATAACACAACACGCCATGCCCGTGATTTGCTAGTTAATTACAATGTTGTCTGTATTTGGCAATTAGCTTAAGAAACAAAGTAATTACAATCGGATTGTGTGACTCCCTGAGAGTAAATATCAGATAATTAGCATCTAAGATGTGTTCTATCATTAACTGTAATTTTTTAATAAGTTTTCGTGCGTTACTAATTTTGTATACATGTAAAACCTGTCAGAAAAATAGTGTGAAATGAAGTGATTTACTTTTTAGCTTCTAGTGTTAGCACTTAGATTACAGTCAACAAAGAAACGTTTCACCCCGTTTCAGATTGTCACTCATGCAAGCTAGATCCTTATGCTTAACGTGGTTGCATATGTGATAATGTGCTCATATTGTTTGAGCAAAAATGACAGATGCTGTTGTATCTTACCTGCAAGAGAGTAGTTTGGAGGGCATCAATATTGAAAAAATAAAACCTGATTGCGCAGGAAAGGGGTCTTAAATTTGACATTATTTAACTCGTTTACATGGGCCTGGAAATTACTTCTATTGTGCATCGATTGATGTGGTGGATTTTTTTTACTTTTTTTTCTTATAATCCTTAGGTCCTACGCAACCTGATGCGATTCCTCCTCATATAATGTTTACTTGGTTGCTTGGTTGAAATCCTAAGTATTGTATATTTAGTTTGTAAATATTATTGAGTAATGTGTCCACAATGTTTTACGTTTCCAGTACAGTAAGTTAATGGATACATGTTTACCGAGACTTAGCTTACATGTTACAGCCTAAATGACAAACTACGGAAACAGTTACACTAAACGGGCCGAAGTTCTTTGGGTAAGCGACTGCATCTGGGTAACAGAAACTTTCTCTAGTATTGCCAGCTGTATGTGGCAGTGTATTTCTGAAATCAATTAACTTAGCTGTTATCAGTAGATGCAAAACAAATGAAAGTTTTAGACTAACATAGGATGAAGCATTGAATTAACGTTCCTTCTGACGAAAGAAGAACAACATAACAAGGAATCAATGGTTTTAGCTAACGTACAACAGTCATTGTGGAAGAACACTCCCCACAGTTAAAAGAAGATAAATAGAGAACAATTGTTCTGTAATCTTGGAGAACTGTTAGTCGAAAAAAGAAAGCAATTCATTCGGAGCAGTCTGCAGACAACATTTTCATCCCTAGGTCATAAAACTTTGTTGAGTGAGATAGAAATCAAATTAATAAAAAGGAAGTGACCCCTTAAAATAACTAACCAATTACAGTAGTACCAGATGGTCTCTTTTAAATTGGTTAGTTTATTCAACACTTGATTCAACTTGTCTCTTTTTAAATACGGAAAGTTATTTGCTTTGCTTGTTTTGTTGATGCCGCCCTGTGAGTAGCTACTGTTTCAAATAATTATATAAATTGTTTCATGTTAAGAAAATTACAAATAAAACATATTGGGCAAAAATGTATTTCTTCTCCTTTGTCCATCTTGGAGTAAGTGTTTTTAACCAGTTCCTGTTTAAAAAGGATTATATAAATTGCTAATTTAAATTCCTATTATTAGAAATATTTCAAATTAAATTAAAAATCAAACCAACGTTTTCTGGGCCTACCTACATACGACTACTCTGTGGAGCATAAAATTATGCGGCCTTATATAGAGAGTTCTTTTCCACGAGTAGAACCTGCTCTCGCCACCCATTCTTAATTTCATCCAATTTTTCACACACACCTTAAGGTCACTCCTGCAACGATTATTTATGTGTTACAAAGATGTCTTTTGATGTTAATTGTAATGGTATGTAATGGTATAAAATTTACTTAGAAGTGATGGGTACAAATTATATATTCGTGTTCAAGAGAAACTAATTAAGTAATATTGTTGTATCATCCCTCAGGTTGGTATTTAAATAATGAAACACATATACATTTATCAGTCAAATTTAATGCATTTATTAAATTTACGTTAACTGTCATGTATATCAATTCTCTTTGACCCTTAACATATTATGATCATTGATTATCTTAAAACATGGTTTCTCTCAATAGACATTTATATACTAAGGTCTCTATATCTCAAGGTTCAATTTAATTTATATCCAAGCATGACTAATACTTATATCATATTACAATATATTCTATTTCTAAAGTGATTCATTTTTAAGATATGAATTTATTCTTAATTGAAGTGATGTAATCATACTACTTCAAGTTTTAATGTTTACTACATGCGTAAGTTCTTTTAGTAGGACATGTTTTATGCGTAGGTACTTTTAGTAGGACAGACAGGTGTTTTTAGAAAATAGTAATTAGTACATAAAAGTTACTGTTGGTACGATATTCCTGTCTACGGCGAGTGGACCTGCGGTGATCCCATCTCCAGCTCCTTATATCTGCGTCGTAAGTATAGATGCGCTTCCCACTCTTTTGCATGAATCCTCAACTTGCTGAATCATATAGTGGTTTACTGTCGTAGTATTTGATTACCTACACTTTTAATCACTCCACTTTAACTAATAATGTCCGGCACTTTCCGACATTACATTAGTATAAGTACCGTTCACTAGTTTATAGCATTTATTCTCATTACGTGAGTTATAGTTCGCACATGACTGATTTCGAACACATGATACGATCCTAATTGTTTTCACAAGTCACAAATTAAAAAAACTCTAGTTCTTACTCTTTCAATATAAACTATATTACACACATTATTCGTTCATTTGACTTTATGAAAATATAGTATAATTTTCATACTATTTTCATCCATCTTACCAGTAGGTTTATTCTATAGACAACCAGATTGTTTCCAAAACCCAGATCACATCCTCTATACACTGTATACTCTCACGTGTCTGCTACCTTTTTATTTACAATGACGTAGTCGATAACATACGTCTTAAGCCTCTTAAATCTGTTACATTTCTTTATTTTTGACGTGAAACGTCTTTAAAATCACACCGAAACATACGGGTACCAGAACAGAAATTTGTACCGTAACGAAAAGGTCTATATCGTCTTGCCTTAATAACTACCTAAATATTTGTCTCAGAGACGTAAGTGTGGTGTCATTTTTTAACATATATGGTCAGCTCGCTGATACGACCTTGAGTTCGCGTCGCGTTCGAGCGGGTTGGCGGGGAGGGGGCACAGAGCTGATTGGCCAAAACCGGCGCTCTGGCTCCTTTCCATTCAGTGTAACTCAGGACTCAGACGTGGTAGCGCGGTGATTCGTGTGTTTGTGTATAGAGTTTGTAGAGGTCGGTCGATTTAAGTAATAACAAGTGTATTTTGGACAATATTTCTATGTAAAAACTTAAAGTAAGCATGTAAAAATCTGTA
Source organism: Magicicada septendecula (assembly GCA_034769895.1). Taxonomy (NCBI): domain Eukaryota; kingdom Metazoa; phylum Arthropoda; class Insecta; order Hemiptera; family Cicadidae; genus Magicicada; species Magicicada septendecula. Next base: position 900,779,178 of record CM068367.1, read on the forward strand.
GAATTTCAATATGTCATCCTCAGCCCGCGCTAAAGCCAGCCGAAAATATAAATTACGCATATCGTTGGAAAGAGGAGGCTATGGGCCACGCACAGGTACCCCAATGCCCAATGTCCGGTGCCGAGCGAGCGAGACTGTTTCGGGAGCGTCGCAAAGCTGGCACGGCGCGCTCAGTGAACGACGCCGACGGCGCGAGCACCTCTACCGCTGCTGACCCCGAACCAATGGACATAACGAGTGAAGATAACACCCATACATCTGTCGAAGACGTCTCCGAGCTGATGGATATTAACATCACTCGAATTGATGCGATGCAGGACCATTGGCGTGCAGCGGACGAACGCTTCAAAACGGTATTCGAAACCAATCCGTTTGGTCTATCTTGCAGCGTTTGTGATCGACTTTGGTTCGACAGAGATTTAAAGAAGGCGAAAGCTTGTAACATTCCTCTTCTTCAGACTAAACTCCCCGGCGAAAATGTAGCGGAATTTCTTTTATGCAGTACCTGTAGCAAGTCGATAGATGCATATAATCCCGACGCTGTCGCGCTCGAACGGATTTCGATATGCCCCGAAGCCGGACGGCCTGCCGCCGCTTGATCCAATCAGTGTTCGGTTGATTTCGCCGCGCTTACCCTTTATGCAAATTCGTCGTCTACGCTACGAAGGTAATTATGGTATAGTCGGCCAGATGATCAACGTACCCGACGCTGTTTATCCTCGGTGCCGTATATATACATCACAATGCGTCGGCCGAAGATGTTAAGCTATGTCTTTATCAATCGCTTCTGCCATATTCAGCGAACTTGACGAAAGTATTACCGAGCTCTCGACCAGGCTCGGAGACCCCGATCGTTCTCTGTGGCGACTTCAATAACGATCCACGACACAACAGCTACCTCGTTGACTTCATGAAGAATGAATTCGGCCTCAACTACGTGCCCACAGAACCAACAACACTGGGCAATACCACTCTCGATTGTACGTTCATCCGGCAAACATTGATGTTGATATTATGCCTTATGTCTCTTAATTCTCATATCATAGGCCAATGTTAAACAAAATCGTCGTCGAATATTAGTCGAAATAAATATCATGTACCATTCAGTGTCTGTTTTATGTTAAAATAAAATTTGGTACGCAGTCAATGTCTCGTTTTCATTTCAATCCAATACGCTAAAAGCGACTCGCTGACATAGACGTTTCACGTTAAACCAACGGCCGTGCGCCCCGACACAGCCCCGCCCGATTTTTTCTTTTAAAGAAAGGCTTAATAATATTCAAGCCAATGACTGTAGAAAAACCCTCAGGCAATGGCCATTTTTATTTTATACAATTTTGCCATTAATTCCAACAGAATGGTGGATGGGTTGATTACCAATTCTAGGTTTAAGTCTCCTATAACCACCAAATGATCCGACCTAATAAACCTGTTTATTATCTTTTGTATATCTTCAGAGATTATTTTCTCCAAATCTTTCTCCTTCTGGGGCCTAAACATTTACGACATACTACCCACTTTAAGAAGTATCCATGGACTACTCTATCATTGATGTGCAAACATAGGATTTCTACTTTCTGTCAACCAGCACTGAAATTACACATGAAGCTCGTCTTAACAAGGCTACACCACTATAAATCGTAACATAATTTTGTTTATTATTTTAATCCTTTCAACCACTTTCTGATTATGTAATTTTTGCTATAATAATATTTATTTGTGTCAGAGTGTTATCTAGTTCGATTTCTATTTGCCTCAGTCCTCAAAAATTCCAAGTCGCAATATTAGGTATATCAATTATCTCATTGTCTTACATTATACATACTTCGGTCACATCATCCATTAAAACCAGTCCGATACATGGCTTTTCGAAGCTAACCAGAAACACAAAATTCGCCCGGACGCGTCTCACACTGAGCGAGATGAGACTAGTTGTAGGGCTGCCACTTTGGAAGATATGATCTTGCTCTAGGTTTCATTCAGTGATCCACCTCTTCGACTCTTCCACCCTTTCCGCCGTTTGCAAATCTCCTTTCCCACTTTCGAGACACTTTATTATTTTTCACCTCCGACCCTAAGCAGCGGCACTATAATGGTGGGTCCGAGTTTGAGACCGGATTGCTGATGTGTTAAAAAATTATAAATTTGTATACCTTTAATGTTATTTTTATTAAAAAATATTTTCTTACAGAAAATGTAAAATAATATTTACTTTATGAAAATTTCATGACACGAGCAATTTATTATGTTGACGTAGGTATTGCAGAAAGTCTGTCCTCGAGTTTCCTGTCATGGTCCACGAACGGAACATGTAGTTTGTTATTTTTTATATAACAGCTATATTTATTGTCTCCCACTCTACTGAACTATATTGCTTTCTAGACGCTCAGCCTGCTTATGGGTAAATTTATAATGTATATTTAAGTCGTTTAGAATGACTTACAACATCACACACACAGAAGGAGCTGTATGTATTTTTATGAAGAAAGCTGATAAATGCCGCTTCACTCGAGCAAATCCCACATACGCAATTCAGAATAATGTAAAAATTCAGTTTTATATAAAATTTAATGAAACTTTAGTTTAACCGTATTTGAGTAATAAAAACTCACCAGTATGAAATATTTCTTCCTGTAGAATGAACAATACACAAGTAAGCGAATAACCTATTTTAAAAAGAAATTGCGTTTTGCTGCTACTTTAATGTAATGTACTTTATTACTTTAATATTTTAATGTACAATCTGGCACACAAACTTGTTGCCATTAAAAGAATTTTGCTGTAGATATTATAAAAATTCATTCAGTAGATTTTTACGACAGTACGTAAATTCTTAATTTAGAAATATTATCAAAATTATTCTCTATTTGATTATGTTTATTTTTTTGGGGGGGGGGCTATGCACGAAACTTGAAGTCTTCTAATTTGCGCAAATTTATAAAGTAAGTCATTACAAAAATTGGTATTTTTTATTTCATGCGAGACGTAGAAGCCGAGATGTTAATAACAGTACCAGAGAGTAATAAAAATTGCAATTTTTTAGAAAGTAAACAGACTGTATTTAGGTGTTGGACCTTGGTAGACACCTCAGAGACGAACTCTCTTGGACGCCGACAGTATGTTAAAAGACAAATTGCATATCACCATGAATTTGTATTTTTAATTTTCACGTAGACGTAATTCCTGTTGAACCACTGTTGTTAAAATCCCATTGGCAATGACAGAAGAGACATGGCATTTAATAACTCATAAATATTTTCCAAAGGCTCAAACTGTTTACTTTATTTTTTGAGTTCATTGTTGAGTCAGCACAAGATTGTGACTTAGCGATAACAGACACTCAGTGCCAGTAGGCCTATACAGAGTACGATAAAGTACATCCTACGATCCTGGTCAGGGGTTTATAAGTTTATCTGCCATTCACAGAAGAAAATCAATGCAGACAAAACCGCACACGAAAATAACATACCGGAATTATAAATAAACTGTAAGAGGAAACATGACACTATTTGGTTTACTGTCATGTTTGGTACGTTGAAAGAATAGTAAAAATTAGATAGAATTTCTACTACGGCGGTTGATCCTGTTTAGTAATAACAGAGTCTGTAATACCTACTCCCCGAGTTAAATACATCTGAGTTTACGAGAACTCTAAATGGATTTGAGCGTATTTCCAAGAATGCTCTAGTTAAGTGGTATGCTTGAAAACCACTAGGATGTTGGTGATACGCTGAGAGGATGTAGCTAACAATCAGATTTCACTGTTTTACTAGGATTTAGATTTCTCTAGCCTATCGGCTGAGGATTAAATAATGATTCCAAATTAGAATGCCTTAAATTTATAAATTGTAGGTAAAATGTTTTAACTTCAGGTCTTTTAGATTGTGTTAAATGTTTTATTTATATTGACTGATTCTGATAATACAAAAAAGTCAAAATAAACAGCTTACTTAATTTTCAGTAATTATTTAATCATTTATGTAATCAATCATATATTCGTCAGTTAAATATACGAGAAATAAAGTAGACCTACATAGTTTTTTCCTGAAATATAGAAACCGATATCAAAGTTACATTACGACGTTTTTGGTAGAAAAATTTAAACAATTATCCGAAAGTTTAAAATTTATCAAAATGTAAGTTAAAAGAAGTAAACCGGACTGCATTTTGTCTTGTTAAAGGCTAGACAACGTAAAATTTAAGTTTATATCAACGTTTGTAGAAGTTTGTTAGCTGTATAGTGTGTACCCGAAAATATGATTAAATTTATTGCAAGGTTGTATTATATTGTGATATGAATATAACTAAACGTTGCATATTATTATAGCAAGCTTATTGAATGGTAATAAAGACGAGGGAGATTAGTTGTAGGTTTGTTTCATTAAACATATGATAAAATTAAATAAATAATTTTATTCAGGCAAAATTAAATTATACGAGGTGAACACACAGTGCTGTCAAATTAACATTTATCAAACAGATCACTAGGATGTCAATGTTCTGCAAGTACTGCACACAAAGCTGAGGCACATCTTTTTAATCATTCTCTATTATTCAGATCGGAACATGTAACCGTAATCATCAGTTACACGCTGATTACAAGATAAGGCTGACACTCAGCCTATATGATTTGCTGTATACTGTTCTTAGCTTTCAGTAACTGAATCTAATGAACACAGTATTTGGCGAACTGTACCGGTAAAGTTGCCGTTATTGCCGGTACTGTGTTTTGTGCAACATACGACAGACGTACAGTTAAGGAAACACGATCGCCCGATGTGGTTTGCGAAGTAATAGCCGTTACGTTCAGGGAAACTAAACAAAGCATTAGGCCAACAGGGTACTTTTCAACAATAAATGTGAATGAGACTTTTACGGGCCAGAAAATGTCTTTGGGCTATGTAGTGTGTAATGCTCCCTTACAACATGCAATATATTATCATATTCCTAATTGCCCGAATTTAGTAAATACGCTAATATCTGTACAATAAACATTATGTGTGGTGAAATAATGCAACGCCAGTCAAGCACCTCAAACAGGCTTTTGTGTTTGAAGTAGCTGTAGTTAGGGATAGGCTGACAACAAATTTTCAAGTTATATTTTTCACTTGTATTATATAATTTGCAATTAATCATTACATACAACATCATAACTAAGTTTTTTAAATTAACCCTCCTTCCCCATACACGTGGCATTGTTTCCTGTTTATGAGAAATACCTTTAAATTTTGTCATATAAGGCTATAATGAAAGATTTAGAAGAAGAGAAAGACTAGGTACACAAAAGGAATATTTTAAAATTATATTCAAAATAAATAAAAACAAATAAAACATTAAAAGTAAAGTCCAATGAATATTAATAATTTTTCCTGCCTATCACCACAAATCCTCATAACATTGTTTGAGGATGTATTGAAATAATGAAAATAAAATAAAAAAGAAAGTAAAATAGACGGAAAATATATAAGTATAAATTATAATACAAATAAATATTTACATATAATATAGACAAAAATAAACTATAATTGTGTTAACGTAAAAGTGGAAGAATATATACTAACACCGAATTTGTAGAGAGTACAAATTGTACACCTGTTTGGCTTATTTGATTTATGCAGGTTTCCTACTCTACCGACCTTTGCTGTATTGTTTTATTCAATGACGTTCCCACTCAGTAAACATATTTTTGACACAAACACACATTAAAGACAGATTTTCTGGTTACATAAATCTTGTGTTTATTAAATATTTATTTTTGCTGTTTGTTGGAAAGACATATTTTCGTTAGCAAGCTTAGCGTTGAAACAGTGCTAAGAGATAAGTGTTCATTAATAACATTGGGTTTGAATATGAAGGTTTTACAGAAGTTGTAATAAGTAAACTCAAAACATATAAACAAATCAACAAGTCACTAGAGCTAAATAAAAACTATATACACAAAGAACATGAAAAACAAATTATGTAGACCTGAATAAGGAAAGCACTGCAATGTAAAGTTGAGTCATAGTGAACAAAAGTTGAAACGTTTTTAGGTAACGCTCAATGAAAAGCAGTTTTATGCTTGAAGTTTGTAGCTCAACGTAATTATTATATAATCAACGACTCTTAGACGGGATTTTATTTAAATGTAAAAGTTAACGACTTCAAGTTTTACAGTTAAACTGGGTAAGGGTGTGGTAAGAAAACCTACAAAAAATACTAACAAGAAAAACTGTACAACAGAACATGATTAAAAATTGTGCCTTACGCATTAGAAAATGGATATTATAATTTGCTTTTTTTTTACTGATTCATCGAAACCAGTACTTTGCTACTGAATAAGCTCGAACAACTAAGTGGTAGTTGCAGCTTACTCATCTTTGCTTCTTTGTTTCAATAGACTAGTGAGAGGCTGTTAGATGAGAGAGACTTAATTGTGCCTAACCTTCATTTGTTAATCACTTTTCATTCTATACTCTCGTAATCGTCTGTGCTGTTTTTACGTTTTCTTGCTCTCTTTGTTAAATTAACATTTTTTTCGCACACAATATTTGCGTAATCATTCCGCAGGACTCTCTGCAATTCTTTTATCAACCGAATGTTCTCAATGATTTGAATGTCCTCACATACTTGAATTGGGCATATCATTTTTCGACGAAGGGTTTACAATAAATTTTAATACTTATTGCTTTTTCGTTGTCAACACTAAAATATTTACCTTTGCGGTACTGTCACTCGACGATTTTTCCGTCGCGTAGATAACGTAATTCCGATTACGTAGATAAACAAGATAGTTTCTCGACACTTTTATTAAAATAATTGTATTTCTTTATGCTTGTGAAGTATTTTGTCCATTTTTATTATCTAACACTTCAAATTTTTTGCTCAAATGTATATAAAATATTTAACTCACTGTTGTTTGCATACGCATATGTTGTAGTGGCTTTGTAATACTTTCTTTCGTTTTATATAATCATAGAGGCAGGTTTATAATTAGGTCACAGATTTATTCTTTTTCTTTACTTTCAATTTAACGTTTTATTCACTTCCGTCACTATTCACAAATTGAGTTACACGTTACTCACGGAAGAATTGCAGCTCCGTTTTGTGACACCAATTATTTTTGTCAAATTAATTTTTTTAGAATGTTCAGCTCAGCTAGTATTTGATGCACGTATTAAGATTAATTTTATGAATAGGTCTGTGTATTACTGATAGAATTACTATTTTGAAACCACTATATAATGTTTTGAATTTTGACTCCGTTGAAGTTTACATCATGCACTTAGTATTGTAAAACAATAACACATACAGATGCTATAAGATACTTTGCAACATGTAACAGGTTTCAGAAATAGGTTATCCTAGAAAGGAATGTTGGTGTGTTACGATATTGTAGCAAGTAGTGTTTTACAATGCTTCTTAATTTTAAAACATATTTAAATTCATTATATTTTTTATTTAGTATATATAGTATATACCGTTTAGTTTCACTTAACTAGGGGTATAATAATAAGTGTAATGTTTTGATTACGAAATCAAGTAAGTCAAGTCGCTTAGTTAAAATATATTGATGTACCGAAGTTAATTATTTTCTAATACTTGTTAGACAATTTGAAAACAGTAGCAGAAATAAAGATTTGTATCGTAATTGAGGCCCAACACACACACACACACACACACACACACACACACACACACACACACACACACACACACACACACACACACACACACACACACACACACACACACACACACACACACACACACACACACACACGCACGCACGCACGCACACGCACACGCGCACACACACTTCTCTCTCTCTCTCTCTCTCTCCCTATCTCTCTCTCTCGCCCCCTCTGTGTTTTAGAGTATGTTACGCAGTAACAGTGAGAATAAACTCGTAAAATACGTTATATCACAACAAAGTTAAACAGAAAAAAATTATGAGTTATATAATGTAGCTTCACTAAGAAAGTTGAAGTAGTGTAATAGCGATAAGACACCACGTTTCATGTACAATAAAATGAAGTATCAACACATTAACATCCAACGAAGCAAACCACGAGAGAACAGTTAACAAAGTTATATCAGTATGTATGTCGGGGCCACAGCATTGCCACGTCATTCCCTTAAAACTCATTGTACACGACCTTAAAATCGTAAATGTGTGTGTGTGTGTGTGTAAAATTAAAATTTTTTTTGTTTATAATGTTTGAGTAGTCATATTTTTAATTTTCTTTTTTTAAATTTTTCTTCTTACAAAGTGTAATCATTCTTTTGTAAATAATTCACTATAGTTCTGTGGGGTGTTAATTTGTTTTATTCAGAAATTTCCTGGTTTTTTCCAATAGTATCGTTTGACTAGAAAGTGTTTGTTGCATGGCTCTCACCTAGTTCATTCATACCAGATTTGATTTTAAAACGCTTACCTTCAGTTTTCAATTGGTATAATCTGCGAAGGATAAAATTAGAACTTTTACACACAAAACATAATATTTTCCTGTAGCTTACGAAATATCATATTAATAAATTTAAAAATCAAACTTTTAAGTTACTTTTGGCACCATTAAACATGCGTTAGTGAATTATTGCCTGTATAAATAATAACAATGATTAAACACATCTTTATAGTAACAGCCTTTCATTTGTATTTCTTATTTAACCAAGGATATGATTACCATTATTTGTTTGCAGTTTCCGTACAGAATACAAACAAATACTATTACTTAGAAAAAGCACTTAATTCACACGTCCGTAATCCTCCAGTTGGGAAGACAAGATTGTTTTTTAATTAAGATACAGGCTTCGCGTGTCACAAATTCCTCATGCTGTAATTTCTACGCCATTTACCAAAGCATCTGTCGATTTGCTATCGCATGTAACCCAAATTAAAAATACAATAGGCTCTTCAATGTTATTTATGTAGTGTAAATACTTTATCAGTAATAGATCTTTATGTGCATAGTATGCAACAGTAAATTGTCTATTTACGGTTTTCTTATAGTTAAGCATCTTGAAGTATTAATTGTTAAGAGTAGGCTATACGTATAGCGTATACAATTTTTGTTCACTGTAGCAATTTATTTCACGGAGACGTAACATCTCCATAATTAAATCTATCCATGGGAATAAATAAAGCTAACTAAATTGTTACACTAAAAATGTAGTTGATGATGTCTTGTTTTGTTATCATTTGAATGATTTCGTCTCTTGCAGACGTGAGTCCATTTATGAAACCAGTATCACGTCACTTTACATTTCTAACATGCGTTCATAAAAATAAAGGTAAACACTTAACATGTTAAATTAGGCTGATGTGCATGCTTTATATAAAAGGAATTATTAAAATAAACAAAGTAAAGCTACTTCTGATTATGAATAACATTATATTACTCTTTCATATCAACATTAACAGAATGTATCCGCCAAATTTTCTCTGTATTTTACTACCGATTATTTTGTTGTTATTAATGTGTCAAGTAAATGCAAAACATTTTGCTACTTACTATACAGCAAGCATGAACAAAATTTCGAATACGCTATTACAGTCTCAAGTTGCACTAGACAGTGTTGACATCTATATACAGTATATAAAACTCAAAGTGTGACGATTTATGGGTACTGAATACAAATCTACACCATTACTCCGATTGCCACTAAATTTTGCACAGGTAACCTTTAACACAAGGCGAAAAATACTGTCTAACTTGGAATTTGATGTTTTGCCCCGTTCGCATTATTTAGAATTAATTACCATAGTAGGCTAACAAGTAAATAAACAAATGATATTTAGTGCCATCGGAACTGTACCTTTCCCCGTTCCTGCAGTTTTAATGTTTTTAATATGCGATTGTATCGATATATTTTGTAATTTTGTATACAGATGTGTCTACATATTTTGTTATAGCCATAAAAGATTATAAAATTTATATTTATACGTATTTCTGATGATCCAAAGAATAAGTAACGAAATATATTAAATAGTGCTACTAAAGATGTCAAAAATACCATGGAGACCAGAATTAAATACCATAGTAACAAGTAAATAAAGAAAAGCTATTTAGCGGCAACGGAACTGTACTGTGTATTTATCCATTCCTGTAGTACATTTTTGATGTTTATATAATGTGCAATTGTATCGATATATTACGATGTGGAAAAGAAGAAGTGTACTAAGTGTAAATTGTCCTATTACTTAATGCAAAGCTAAAGTACGTGATGTTTTCATTTGTGGGGTTAGGTGACAACGGTTTTTGGTTTTTAGTTTACTGTTGAAAAAATAAAAGCCTTGGTTGAGGGAAATACAATGTTAAATGTGTTATACAATGCTTCTAACACAGTAAGTAACACTTAAAATAAAGAATATAGTGTTTTCGATTAAACAGGTACTTTATAAATACCGCCTATAACGGAAATTTGCATTCTCCACAATTTTACGGGGACAAAGTCATGTGGTACCCAGGGAGAAATATAAATTCATAGCAAGCGGGGAGAAAATAAAATTAAAACTATCGATTAAAGCGGTAGTACTTCAAATTACAATGTTTTAGAAGGGCGCGGTAGTTATTCATACAGACGACCTTGCGTTGACGCCCGTGAGTCGGCTAAAAACTATGAAAAGTAACATAGCGGACGTACCATCATAAAACTGTATTATTTTCAAGGGTGTCAGAAAACTTGCCTAAGATTGTAAAAGTTAAGTGCATCTAACAAAAAGAAACCGTTAGGTTAGACAGAGAGCGAGAAGAGCGAGATGGAGAGAGACGCTAAGTTTCCTACCACAGTTTCACGCGCAAATAGTTGACGAATAACGGAAAGCGTCATTTTTTAAGCGGGACGTGTTCGCTAGACAGACTGAGTAAATTCGAAATTAGCGGTATGTCAGGCCAATCGGCGTGTAATTTGTCGATAGTTGGTGTGGGTAGTTTGTAGCAATGTATAAAAAAAACGAAGTGTAAGAAGTTAAGTTAGTCTACGGAGAGATTACAATACTAAGACTCGTATTTAGCGTATTAAGAAATCGTCAATAAATTAAATAAGTATCTTTCAATCGCAACGGAAATCAGTTACGGTAACGCGATATTAAGCCGTGTGGAAGTTACGCATCATAAACACTTAATAAGCGTTGACAAGAATAATTTTAGAGTAACTAAAGAAGATAAATTAAAACCGAGTAAAATATCCAAGTTTTACTTAGTACAACATCAATCGGTAAATGTCGAATTACGTAGCGAAATTTAATGTGTCAAACATCTAAGTACGGGACAGTCGGTCGAGAGTAGTTATCAACCCGGTGTTGGACGCACTTAGCTTTAACAAGGATATACTGTGTATTCAACAAGTTTATTAGTATACGGCACATGTGTAATTATCACTAAGTTAATTAAATGAATTGTGTAATACCTGTGAAACCAGTGTAAATTAGTGCAAACTAACAAGGATAACTGTTCAACGGACAACGTCGGACCACCAGCCTGGAACCCGCAGCATTGATGACATCGCATCGCAGAGTAATTCAACATACACGTAAATAACAAAAATGAACACTCAATTTTAATATTGCTTATTAATTTTAAATGTATGTCAATCTTGTTTGGTGACTCAATAAGTTTAAGAATCCATTGCTACGAAATAAACACTAACAGATTTGATAGTAAATTTATTAAAGTACTGACTTATAAATTTTGTAATATATGAATGCAAATCGTTATTAAAAAACTTAATTAATAACAATCAAATTGTGTTTATTTATTACTGGCGCCCTGGGATAATTCTAAAGAGTCGGTACACGAAAGTAAGTGTGATATGTTGTTGCTGAAAATTAGTATATGATAAATATTAATATTTTCATTGAATAATTTAACTTGATAAACTCTTACTTTATACATGCTCGTAGGTCAAGTAGTATGCAAAGTGGTAACGTAGAATAGTAGTAAGGCCTATATTAAAAGTGTATTACATTCTGGCGCACGGAACGTGGGACTATTGAGTCACTAGTAGAATAGTAAAATAATAATAAAATAGAATTAAGAATAACAATAATATAAGATATAGTTGTATGATTACGCGCAGGAAAAACAAAGACACACAGAACAACACGCACGCACTAGACAATAACATGAATACAGAAACAACATCCCACGATAACGAAATGGAATTCGGTATAAACAGTCAGCTAGGAGATTCTCAGATGCTCGCACACATTTCAATGGGGAATCAAGAATCAGGGACGCGGGGACCGAACGACGAAAATGCAGAGACACAACAGATTACACAAGAAACACTAGTAGAGGTTAGAGAGAGGACGGTATATCAGACATTACCAGAGACAAACAAAGACACCGATATACATACAATACTCCAACAACTGTTACAACAATCGAAAGAATCAAAAGAACAAGCGAAAGAAGCAAAAGAACAGGCGGAAAAAACAACACGACAGATAGCACAGCAAGCGACACAATAAAAACAACAAATACAACAAATATCAGAGCAGATACACAAACAAAATATGGAACTAAGAAACGAAGTAATCGCGCAACTCAATCAAGAAAAAGCAAATAACCAAAAATTTCTCCAGGAGTTTAGAATAGACATTCATAATAAGATCCAAGAAAATTGTGATAAGATTAATACCGACATTAGTGCCAATACAAAACAACATATTAAAGAGCTTGATGTAAAGTACAATAATAACTTTAAAATAATTAATGAAATCGTAAGTGTAAACAATAAAAGATGTGCAGATAACACGGCAGTTATAAAAGAATTGAAGGTCGAAACACTAAGAGAGTTGGAAACTAAAATTGACAGTAAGTCTGACGAGACATATCTTAAATTACAACAAATACAACGGGAAGTCAGAACTAAACTAGCGTCAATAAGCAACACACCATGTACTCGGGGCATGACAAATGAACAAATTAAGGACATAAAATATAATGGTACGGGTGATTTCCCGATGGAATTTATTAAAGAATTGAACGAAATATTCAGAGAACATTATCAAGAGGCTGGAAATATCAAGTGGATAGCAAGACATCTTGAAGGAGAGGCAGCAGTGTGGTGGAGGTTAGTAAAAGATAGCATTAACAATTTCGTTGATTTCACTGACGCATTTATAAATAAATATTGGAATGACGTCATTCAAGAGAGAGTAAGAAATCAACTGGGGTTCGAAAGGTATCACGCAGAGAATGGGATGAACATGATCCAGTACTTAGAGCGTAAACTATTAGAAAACCGCCAATTAATTCCGCCAATACCAGATAAATATTTGATTAGGAAAATTGCTAAACATAATCCACATGAAATACAAGTTGCGATAATTACTCGTGGTGTAGGTACAATCAATGAATTCGAGCAAGTATTACTAGAATTTATGAGTTTGAGAATTGACACGAGGGAGGCGAGCCGAGTGTATTACGAAGGCAGGCGAGCAGAGGCGGCTCACTCATAAGGGCACATGGTCACGTGCCCCACCAAAAAAACACGAAATAAATAAATAAATATTGTAGAAACGTCCTCGTTTCAAATGATAGCAATAGTTTGTAACAGTGAGAAGTCTGGAGAAATGTGGCAACGCGAAAACAAATGTGGCAACATAGCGACGGTCACAGATACGGTGTGACCCAGATGGTACTACTCCCTTCCACTTCTCAACTCTCTTGTGGTGGGAGAGCGTAATCACAGATACGGTGTGACCCAGATGGTACTACTCCCTTCCACTCCTCAACTCTCTTGTGGTGGGAGAGCGTAATGCTAAAATCCCATAGCGTTCGGTCACACTAGACTATGTGACCATTGACCAAACATTTACAGTCTTCAAGTAGTAAACTCTGAATCCTGTAGGTGCGCCATATTACTGCAACTAACGGATATGAATAGGAACTATTTAGTAGACTATTACATTTTACCGCCATCTGAGCTGTCCTATAATACTAATAATTACTGTTACTTTCTTAGTGTATATTGTTACGAAATAATGTTGTTATAATGTTTCTATCGTGAATATGATTATAATAATTTTTGCGATTTTATATAATTTTAAATTATATTCTCATTGAAGGAAATATTAAAATAGAACGTGTACCTAGAGCGGTTGTGTTATGTGCTACACGATAATTGTGGTGGCAGGGCTTATAGTAATTATATAAATTGTAGTGTTACAAGTGGTTTTCAGTAATCAGTGTTACGCAGGCGTGTAAATAACGGTGTTGAAAATATTCAAGTGTCGGTATTTTGTGTGCTTGTGTAAATCTCTGAGACAAAATGAATGATGTCAAGTATTTACAGAGTAAAACTTTGTGCTATGAAGATAGGTTAATAGCAAAACAATTTGGTCCACCAAGACCGCAGTTGTCTATCAACCAAGTGCTTAAGGACAAAAACAGAACCTATAATAGAACTGTCAATACCACAGTGTACGAAAAATGGGAATGGATGTGCGGATGCCCCACAATCAATGCTTTATTTTGCTTTGCTTGTCTTCTGTTTGGCGGTGAAGACACGTGGACTAAGTCGGGCGTTAAAGATCTGAAACATTTACCAGAAAAGAGTAAGAAGCATTCGCTGTCTAAATGTCATTTAGACAATGAAATGAGTTTAGCCGTGCTAGGTATTGTAAATATTAGGTTGCAAATCGATGATGGTTACAGAATTTCTGTTCGTAAACATAACGAACTTGTAGACAAGAACAGATACATCTTGTCTCGAATAATTGATGCGATTAAATTTTGTGGGGAATTTGAATTAGCTTTACGTGGCCACGATGAAACGGAAGAAGCAGACAACAACCCAGGGATTTTTAAAGGACTAATCAATTATACTGCAGCACTTGACAGTGTTTTGAAAGATCATTTAGAAAATTCAACAGTGTTTAAAGGAACCTCGAAAACAATTCAGAACGAACATTTATATGCCATTTTGTCAGTGTGTCGAAAAAATATTGTGACTGAAATTTCTACGATACACTTCATATCACTTCAGGCTGATGAAACAACTGACAGTTCGTGCAAAACACAGATGGCACTGATTTTGAGATATCTCATTGAAGGGAGAATAATTGAAAGGCTTTGGGGTTTTTTGAAGTCCCTTTTGATAAAAGTGCTCGAAGTTTAGCCTCGACAATTTTAGGACAGTTGGAAGAAATAGGAATATACAAGTCCCCGGAAAAACTAATTTGTCAGACTTACGATGGTGCATCTGTTATGAGTGGTCAGAAAGGAGGGGTCCAGTGTTTGGTTAAAGAGAAGTATCCAAATGAAAATTTTATTCATTGTTATGCCCGTCAAGGGAATCTGATTCTTTAAAACTCAACATCGTCTGCCTCCCAGAGTAGAATATTTTTTCAAGACCTGCAAGGAATAGGACCATATTTTTCAAGATCTCCAAAGAGGATGGATTATTTAGTAGAAATTGTAAAAAAAAAAAATTGGGTCTGTGCCTCCTACAAGATGGTACTTTCAACACAGGGCTGTTAGTACTGTGTTTGAACATAAAGATAATCTAATAAAATGTTTTGAACACATTAGGGACGTAGAGATTTCTGACAAAAGTGCTTCTAGCCATTCTGCAGGATTTGTACGAACTTTGAGGGATCCTCAGTTCATTTTCTGGTTGACTTTTTTCCACAAAATTATGCCTCATGTGGCGATTTTCTTTGATTGCATTCAACAAAGAAACATTGATGCAATAAAATGAGAACATTTGTTAAACATTTTGTGAGTGCAGTGGTTAATATTCGTAAGACCTATGAAGACAGTGAAGTGTCTGTAAGTGAGCCTGTGACTAAGAGACAGTGTGTTGAACAATTAAGTAATAGGAGCAACCGTGTGGCCGCTTTGGAAGTATGTGATATGATTGTGAACAATATTAATGAAAGATTTCAATTTTCAGATCATTTATGTGTTTCCAAATTGTTTTTAGTTGAAAAGTTCCCACAGTACTGTGTTGAGTTTCCGGAAAATGATTTTCAGACTACAATTAAATTTATCCAAAAATAAATGGTGTGAAACTGAGAACCGAACTAGAAGTGTTATACAGTCGTGAAGATTTACGTATTGCTTCTGGTGCAACACCCTTATTACAGTTTTTCCTTGATAATAACATGTTTCGTACCTTCTCAGAGTGTGTGACTATTTTAAAGATAATTGTTACCATACCGATGACAACTGTTGAAAGTGAAAGGTGCTTTTCTACATTGAAGAGAATAAAAACATTTTTAAAAAATTCCATGGGCACTGATAGACTGAATGCATTGGCTATGCTATCCACAGAAAAAAAATGATTCATTGAATTCAAGATTTCAACAAACAAGTGATAGAGGAATTCGCTACATCTAAAAACAGGAGAATGGAATTGTTATACAAAAAGTGAAATACCAGGTAAGACATTCTATATTTTTTTACCTAAGTACTAATTACCGCGAATGGTGGCCCACCTCCTCACTGTGTGCCCCTCCCATTTCATTACTCACGAGCCGCCACTGCAGGCGAGACCGTAAACCGAGGACGATGGGTGAAGAGGAGAGAGAGCGAGAAGTTGAACAAGGGCGCGCTAACGAAAGTGGAAGTAGGCCAGCTACGTCACACTACTCCAAACGGCCAAACAGGTTTAAAAATGAAAACGAATCTATTCCGTCGACTAGCAGTGCAAACGGTAACAAAATTAATACCGCTATGCCAAAAAACTAGATAAGTTATGTAAATATGAAATAGACTTAAGTACTATTAATAAATACATTAACACTACCTTTCTAGATTTAAGAGATGATTTAATGGTCAATGATGATGTCAACGTAATATGTAGAGTTAATAAATGTCCGAAAGTAAGAGTCACGTTGAATGGAGTGCCTACGTATGCTTTTTGGTAGACACTGGAAGCCAGGTAAACGCCATCTCGGAACAGTGGTTTAAAAACAATAAGAGGGAGTTGGATAATTTAGAAATGTTAAAATTGTCGAATACCATAATTAAGGGTGCAACCGGCAATAAGTCAAAAAGGGTAACACAACAAATCTTGTTAACTGTCAAGATCGAAAGTTTAAAAGTCGATAGTGTCTTTGTAGTTGTACCAGAATTAATAAAAGACTATATCTTAGGCGTGGGTTATTGGAATAAAATGGGTGCGTGATCGACCTGAACAACAAACGATTAATGATTCAGGGAGATCAAAACCAGGAAGAAACTACAGCAGAGATACTACGCGTAGAACTCTCATCTGCCGATGAAGATATTGAAGAATTGATTGAACAGAAAGTTCAAGCTATCAGGGAGATAACCGAAGATGAGCGGAGCGAGCTACAACATCTTTTAATGGAGAATAAAATGGTATTCCGAGATACGCCAGGTAGAATTAACTCATATCAGCATAGATTCGAAGTTACCGATCGGACACCATACTGTCAGAGAGGATGGCCGATTCCGATGAGATACAAGGAGGCAGTGAAGGCAGAAATCCAGAAGATGGAGGCGCATGATATTATTGAGAGGGCCCAGAGTCCATACGTCAACCCTATGGTTACTGTCATAAAGAAGGCCAGACGGTTAGATTATGTTTGGACGCCCGTAAATTAAATTCAGTAACAATTATAGACCATGAAGGAGCCATTCCAATTAATGAGATACTGGCAAAATGTGGTAACATTAATGTCATGTCTACAACTGACCTCCGTAGCTCATTTTGGCAAATCCCATTGCATCAGGAATGTTACTGGATTCTTGTACGAGGGCAAATGCTATCGGTACACAGTGACGCCGTTCGGATTGAAGACTAGTCTAGCAAGTTTAACGCGTGGTTTGGACCGGGTGTTATCGGAAGAAGTGAAGGCATTTACTATCTTATATGTAGATGACTGATTATGTATCTCGGATAGCGTGGAAGAGCACCTACACACTTAAAATTGTTATTACGTGATAAAAAACAAGCCAATTTAACTGTCAACTTTAAAAAATTACAACTATTTCGTAAAGAGATTGATTATTTGGGATATCGCTTAATAACAGAGGGTATTACCGCCGCACAGGATAAGATTAGAGCCATTCAGGAGTTTTAGAAGCCAAAGAATCAAAAACAACTCAACGGATTTCTGGGCTTAACCAACTTTTATAACAGATTCACAAATAAATACGCCGAGGCTACGCAACCGTTGCTAAACCTATTAAAAAAGGATACCACATTTAAATGGACAAAGGAAATGGATCAGCATTTTGAGAAGGTCAAGGAATTATTTATCGAATCAGTGGTTTTTAAGCATCCTGACCCCAGCAAGCGTTTTTACCTACAAACGGATGCGAGTCGCTATGCACTGGGAGGACAGCTTTACCAACTAGACGAGAATAACGACATTGGAGTGGTCGCATTTACGAGCCGCGTGGTAAGGGGAGCTGAGCGTAATTACTTCACTACAGAATTAGAGCTACTGAGTATTGTACACTGTTTGCAAACAATTAGGACCTACGTACTGGGTAAGCCTTTAACGATAATCACTGACAACAAGGCGTTAATTTTCATAAATAAATGTCACCTAAATAATTCCCGCATAACGCGATGGATTCTCGCAATACAGGAATACGATTTCAACACCACTCACTGCAAGGGGCGAGATAACATCGTGGCAGATATCCTGAGCAGACACCCTGAAGACATGGACGAGGAACAACCAATCGATCGAACCGAGGAATTATAGATAAGTCTTACCAATATCCGATCTCAATAAGAAAATAATAGGGAAGTTTTGCAATTTATTTGAAGGACCATATAAGATAACGAAGGAACACCAACCTACCAGCTAGAAGACGCGCGAATACCAGGAAGTATCCGGGGAAATTTTAACATACGACAATTAAAACCTTATTATGAGCAATGACCCATTGCAACGCACCGAACACTGACATTACACAGTTACTAAAACAGATTGTAATAGCACACAAACGTCTATATATGTAATAATTGTAAGATTAGAATACCGTTGTAATAAATAGGATGTTCATTGTTAATTACTAAACTGTATAGTAATTCCAGAAGGTATTAGCATAGTTGTCATCGATTTACTACATTATAAAATGAGTTAAGGGAAACTAGAACGTAAACAAACTGTAGGGTAGAATGCTATGGTATAACATTGTGTTAGGATGAAAGTAAAAGTGGGACAGAATATTTTAACTTATTTGTTTGACCAGTTGTCAAGGGAGGGGCGGAGAGTCTGTTTGTAAACAAACATTGAAATGCCGTTGACACTTAGGGTACAACAACAAATAGTCAGTAGATAATGTTACAGTGTTGTGTAATATAAATTAGAAGTACTTAATATAAGGTGATGTATAAACAAATGTATATTCTAGCCAATATTAGACAAAATATTGATAGTAAAATATAATTACAATGGAATTAGGGACGCAACAATAGAATCAATTCCAAATTTTAATAAAAATTTGACATAATTCTATCGGGGGACGATATAACGGAAAACTGCATTCTCAACAATTTTACGGGGACAAAGTCGTGTGGTACCCAGGGAGAAATATAAATTCATAGCAAGCGGGGAGAAAATAAAATTAAAACTATCGATTAAAGCGGTAGTACTTCAAATTACAATGTTTTAGAAGGGCGCGGTAGTTATTCATACAGACGACCTTGCGTTGACGCCCGTGAGTCGGCTAAAAACTATGAAAAGTAACATAGCGGACGTACCGTCATAATACTGTATTATTTTCAAGGGTGTCAGAAAACTTGCCTAAGATTGTAAAAGTTAAGTGCATCTAACAAAAAAAAACCGTTAGGTTAGACAGAGAGCGAGAAGAGCGAGATGGAGAGAGACGCTAAGTTTCCTACCACAGTTTCACGCGCAAATAGTTGACGAATAACGGAAAGCGTCATTTTTTAAGAGGGACGTGTTCGCTAGACAGACTGGGTAAATTCGAAATTAGCGGTATGTCAGGCCAATCGGCGTGTAATTTGTCGATAGTTGGTGTGGGCAGTTTGTAGCAATGTATAAAAAAAACGAAGTGTAAGAAGTTAAGTTAGTCTACGGAGAGATTACAATACTAAGACTCGTATTTAGCGTATTAAGAAATCGTCAATAAATTAAATAAGTATCTTTCAATCGCAACGGAAATCAGTTACGGTAACGCGATATTAAGCCGTGTGGAAGTTACGCATCATAAACACTTAATAAGCGTTGACAAGAATAATTTTAGAGTAACTAAAGAAGATAAATTAAAACCGAGTAAAATATCCAAGTTTTACTTAGTACAACATCAATCGGTAAATGTCGAATTACGTAGCGAAATTTAATGTGTCAAACATCTAAGTACGGGACAGTCGGTCGAGAGTAGTTATCAACCCGGTGTTGGACGCACTTAGCTTTAACAAGGATATACTGTGTATTCAACAAGTGTATTAGTATACGGCACATGTGTAATTATCACTAAGTTAATTAAGTGAATTGTGTAATACCTGTGAAACCAGTGTAAATTAGTGCAAACTAACAAGGATAACTGTTCAACGGACAACGTCGGACCACCAGCCTGGTACTCGCAGCATTGATGACATCGCATCGCAGAGTAATTCAACATACACGTAAATAACAAAAATAAACACTCAATTTTAATATTGCTTATTAATTTTAAATGTATGTCAATCTTGTTTGGTTTGGTGACTCAATAAGTCTAAGAATCCATTGCTAAGAAATAAACACTAACAGATTTGATAGTAAATTTATTGAAGTACTGACTTATAAATTTTGTAATATGTGAATGCAAATCGTTATTAAAAAACTTAATTAATAACAATCAAATTGTGTTTATTTATTACTGGCGCCCTGGGATAATTCTAAAGAGTCGGTACACGAAAGTAAGTGTGATATGTTGTTGCTGAGAATTAGTATATGATAAATATTAATATTTTCATTGAATAATTTAACTTGATAAACTCTTACTTTATACATGCTCGTAGGTCAAGTAGTATGCAAAGTGGTAACGTAGAATACTAGTAAGGCCTATATTAAAAGTGTATTACACGCCAAAGGCTTTATAAACCTGTACTTTTAAACCTCCAAGGGCTGTTGGACCAACAGAATAATTTAGTACATGTTAAAATAGTACAAGTGTTGAAAACAGCTTTGGAGAGAATTTGACTAATGTGTACAAAATTGTTAAACGAACTGACAGAACGCCATATAGACATAGATAATAAAAATTATATTAAAAGTCTTACTAAAAGTCAAATATTTGCTTGCGAAGCCGAGGGTAACAGCTAGTTTTCAATAAAGCATGACTTACGTTGGGCGTTAGACTTCTATTCTATTTCTACAATAATGCCTAATTCTTATTGCATACATTTTTCCTGAACAATATTTTTCGGTTGACACTGATTATGGTTCAATTTATTGAGATATAAAATATTTTAAATAAAAGTCCTGATTAATACAATTTCAATGAGGATGAAGATTACCACTTTTGATGTTTTGTTTTTTAAAAAGAAATATAAATGTTACTTTGTTTGAAAGAATGCTAAATATGAAAAGCTTGGATTTGCTAAACCTTAGTGTGTATAGAACTGATTCAGAAATTCTACGTAATACTCAAGTGTTATTGTTATTAAAACTTACAGAAATTAGTTATAGAAAATGTTGACCTTTACGGAACATTGACACACAACTTACACCATCTTTTAGTTAAACAAATCTTAATAAAAAGAAAACAAATGTATAAGAAACTGGCAAAATAATTTTAAAAAATGTAAATAATTTAATTTATTTTTATGAACGTGATTAGAAAAAACTTTCTATTGCAAAGTGAAAAAAAGTCTGAGTGATATAATTGTAATTTTTTAACAAACACCAGTTATGATAGAGATACAGTTAGCGATTTCTCACCATTGAGATTGTTGATTTCTTACCTGAAGGTGTAAAAATCCTATTAATATTATTATTTTTTTTTCGTATCGGCCATCTAAGGACGACATGCCAATTTCAGTCCTTTACTCTTTGTTCTTTTCTTTTTTCCAATATTCTTTCATCTTCTCGCTGTGTCTCTTCTTCCTGTCTTCAGTCCACTTTGTACCTGGGGTTTTCTCTCTCCTACCCTGGAATTCCTCCATTTTTAACACTTTTGCCCGAAAAACTTCTCCATCAATTGCCTATTAATATTATAATTTATTGAGTTAAACATTTTGCTTTAAATGATAACATAAGTAATAAATTAGAAACATAAATAAAACCAGTCTCTATTTAACACTTTGTTAAGAGAACATGTTCAGTAATAGTTCCGTATTTCTGCTACGTGTGATAGCTGATGACAGAACTGGTTTGCTGTTTGCGTTGTGGCGAGCTCATCTTGACGATCAGAATCAGTAACACCTGGATAAAAAGGACACAGCTCATGTTATTGACGTTAGAGGAAAAGGCTATCGTTCTCAAAAGCATATCTTATTTTCAAAAGACAATCGCGTATTGCACGGTAATATTAGAACTGTTGCAATTCATGGAGAATTTCTTGAAAAAATCGCGTTGGTGGTATTTCTTGATACAATTACGAGACTTCCAATAAGAAATAAAATAATCCTCTTACAGAGCGTCAGCTAGATTAGTTTACCAGAAATAAAGGAATTCAATTTTGAGTATTAAAGAGGGGAATACATGAAACGATTATTAAACTATAATAATTCCACTAATTATTTATTGTTATTAAGTTTGTTGAGGTCTTTTTCAGCAAACGTAGCCACATAGCCAGATTTTCTAACAATTAACGAACTGGATCCGATCTTGGACCACGGTAGAAAAGTCGGGAATGAATTCCCTGCGATGCTCAGAATCTATTAAGCAAAGAAAACGTTCACAATCTGAATAATTCCCTTTTCATAATTTCCATTTAGGCGAATTTTACTTTAATGCCAATATTATTGATTTGTTGATATTGACAATACATACCTTTCATTTTTACAAAATCATAAATACTAACCATAGTGTTAAATTTTTATTCAGTTTTAACTTTATGAGTTGTTTTTTGAGACAGTACAACAGTTTGTTTTCTACAAACATTTCAAAAACTCTCTTATTCTTTTGCATTCTACCGACTCTGTAAAAAGAACCCACACACACACATGTGTGTGTGTAAACAAATTTTCCATAATTTTTTGTGCTTCATTTTTATCGATAATATAGTTACATAACACCTTGTACTGGATGCGAGTCTAACGTCTTAACCTCAATCTTAGTTTGGTACCGCAAACTAATATTGTCTGTTTAACGAATGCGTGTCAGTGGCGTTAACAAAGATTCATTGTCTAGTAGCTAAGTTAAACTATACCCTACTTCCTGGCCAGGAGTTTTCGGATGTGTCGCACCATTCACGTGAGAAAATTAATGAAAACAAAAGTTCATTTGGACAGAAGACACCGCAACTACAAGCAAACTGCAGGTGGAAGCTGAAACAGATCAGTCAGAAGTCTTGGAACAGGAATGGAATTCGCTAGACTTCCTACGACGGGGTTTGTTCCGTGTAGTATTAACAAGATATACAATAATCATATTAAAAGACAACCAACTCTATAAAGTAGCATCTTGACGCAAATCAGTTTAGCAATAAAGTTTAGTCAACGAACCACAAACGCATATCCGTGGGTAAATTAAGCCACGAATCATAGAAATCTATAATGAGGTTAACCAAGAAGTGATAGATTTGAGTCAAGTTTTCGTAACATTACAGTTACGTGCATTGTTGAAAACGTAAACTGAGATGTTACACTGGGAGGAATTAAGTTAATCTAACTTGGTTTCACTAACATTCAGAATTATGTGGCCCATCGGCTGAGCATTAAATAAAGCTTTCAATTTAAAAACGTAAACTTTCTAAACTGTAAGTGAAACGTTTTTATTTTAACTTCAGGTCTTGTAGAGTGTGTTAAGTGCCTCATATCTGTTGACTGTTGAATAAATATGAATACAGATAATACAATAAATTTAAAATAAATACATTACTTCAATCAGTTGAATATACAAAAATGAAATAAACCATTTTGACTTGAAATATATCTAACAAAGCATATATGTTTTTTTGTCTTTACTTTAAAAATTTATACAGAAAAATTGAAAGTGGCCTTTAAACGTTTATGCATTATCAAACTATAATGTAAAAGAAGTAAACAGAAAGTATTTTATGTTTTGTCATAAGCCAGAAATTATACATATAAATTTAACATTTACTAAATTGTCACATATCACAGAGTAAAGCAGGTTTTATTTTCTATACAATAATCTAATACATTTTACCTTCTAATAAAATGTTTATCATAGAAAAATGTTTAATTTATTAGGAATTGTATGTTGTGATATAAGTGTAACATTAACACATAACACAATCGTATATACAAATATAACATTATTACTGAATGTTCAAGGCTCATTATTTGTAGAAAATTGTTTTTCAGGAGAGACCTGATAAAAAGACAAAATATTTGATTAAAATAATAATAAATTATACGAGTGTAGCTTAATTGACATACGTACACTGTTGCGTATGCAGTAACAGCAAACGGACCACAAGAAAGTCAAAACGTTCTGAACAAAGTAGACGCGTATCTTCACGGTTCCATTATTACTGAGACCGAGACAAGAAATTGTAGTGTCACATTACGGCTGTCACATTATTATTTGCTGTAAATCGTTGTTAGTTTTCGAGTAACTAAATGCTGACATCATTTGGCCACTGGCTTATTTTAGCAGTATAGTGAAAACCACAGTGTTCCGAGGGGCGAAGTGTGCAATCATACGGTAGGCGCTCAATAACGGAAATGTGACGCCGCCAGCCCGCCTGAGTGGCTTGCAACGTAGTAACCGTTAAATCCAGGAAAACTAGAAAAAATATTACAGAACACCACTTTTCAACAATACACTGAATGAGACTTTATACGATTCATAAACCGACTTTGGCTACATAATATTTAAGGTTTCCTTCCATCCTGTATCCTTTCATTGTCTTCCAACATAAAACTGGTAAAGTAGCTAATATCCACACAATAAACTGTAGCCTACTATACGCTTTTAAATAATACAACACGTTTACATGTTAGATTTGTAAAGGTTATTTGTTTACTTGTTTTCTCTATAGACAGATAGATTGTTTGCACCTATTCCTGAACACCTGGCACAAAGTCACAAGTGTAATTTGTTTTTAAAGGTAGATTGGGGATATGACGATGATGAAATTTGAAATTATCATTTTGTCGTTGTATATTTGCACTACATTCAGGATATTAATCAATACATTTGATTGATGTATTTACTTAGCTTTACAAATAAGCTGAACACACGCTTACTCGCACATACGTATGAATCATACACACGAACCCGCGCGCGAATTCACACACACACAAACACACACACACACACACATCGAACACTTTGTAAAGCTTTATTAACTGTTTACAGTAAATACAGAAACATTTTATTAAACAAAGCCGTAGTAAAGGATTTAAAAGAGTAGAAAATAAGGAACAGTAAAGTTTTATTTCCAGAGAACGTCTACAATACATAAAAAGTCGGCATCTAAAAAAAAAAACTTTACACGTTATAAAATAAAGACCAATTAACACTGCGGGTTCTTCCGGACTATCACCTAAATTATTTTAGCATTTTTGGTGGGGACGCGTTGAAACCATTAAAATGGTATATCAGAAAACTTAAAATTAGAGGAAATAATTTACGAACTAAGATATGCTACATAGTGTTATTTATTAGAAATCACTCCCAAAAAATATTAACGATTTGCAATAGAGAAAGTGTAAAGGTTGCACTGTTGTTCAATATAGAAACAAAGTAGCCTATGTAGAGTACAATAATTAGGAAATCCGTACCATCTTTGGTATGGAATGGGACTTGAGGCTACGGGTCCAAAACTTTTAAAGTATTTGCACAAAATAGAGCTAAGAAAAATAACGTCCTACCATCATGTACTGCTATTATGACACTATGTAATGGCACAGAGCTGGAAACCTTGCGTACAATTTTGAACGAAATACTTTCATTATTTCAATATTAAATTCTTTTTCTAATATCAGAAGAATTAAGGAAACCCCAATTACTCTACTGTTGTTTTTAGTAACATAACAATAGTAAACAATAAATAGTAAATTTTGAACAACTGCATGGGTTTTATAGTTAAATGTATAGCGATAATGCCCAAATGGCGAATAATTCGTCCTGAATAATTTATTTTTTTTTGTTTCCATTTATGTTCGAGATCTATATTTGGCGGCTCAATAGACCAGTGGGTATGGCACCTGGCTACTAATCTAGAGGTCCCGGTTTCAATTCCCGGTCCCGCACCATAAAATCAAGGTGCGTTTTTCAGCCCCCAGGCCGACTCAGTCTGTTGAAAATGAGTACCTGGGATAACATCCTGGGCTGAAGCGTAGTGCTGGCCACACTGCCTTCCTTATATCCCGTACGGCTCATATTAGGCAGCCTACCCTGCCTACTCCTAAGCGCTACTTCGGTGGTATTCATGGGAGCCATTATTATTATTATATCTATATTTGATTCTTTTCACTAATCTTCCTTCAAAAATCGTCTTCTGGTTTTGGGTACTCGTCTCAAAAATACGGATGTGTAGTGTAAAAGTATGAACATGCATGCGCTTTACCGAAAATAGATTGATGCATTCAAAATTTATGAATTACCCTAAACAGACACAGGTAGATAGACAAAAAATACCAAGTAGTCAAGTTAAAGAACTTTCTTCGCTTTGCTCAGTTATGACGGTTAAATTAGTGTTGGAAGGACGTTTGACACACGGCTGCATTGCAAATGTTGACAGATATTGTTACTTTGGAGTAGAACAGCCAATATCCGAAATGTTCTGTATACGGTAATGGAAAAGACTTGCTCAGCGGAGAGCTCGCTAAAGAATGATCAGGGAGGTGTTCACTTAGCACTGGGGTAGGCAAGTGGTGATAACGATGTAAAATGATTGTGGTTACACATATGCACACGCACGCACGCACCCGCACCACACACAGACACACACACACAATATGTGTATGGTATATTATGATGTGTGTACTTAGGTCGTCTACGTGTGCATCGATTTACATTTATTTGTCTTCAAATAGCAGCATAAGTCAGACAAATTACTGCTGCCGGTGGACAAAATAATAAACTGGACTTACAAAAACTAAATTAGGCATACTAGACAGACTTTGTATAAACTTTCCTTTTTTTACATGTGATTTAGTACAGTAAGTTCAGTACCTGTGTACCTGTGTACTGTTTTATATAAAATAGAAGCAAAAAGCAAACATAATGAACACATAAAAACACACTTGCATGTTTGGATAGAATGTCGTGTGCAGAGAAAATTTTAACAGAATAGGCGTTATGTGAATATAACTCTGTAAAGTGTTTTCGTAGCAAACCATGTCGTCTACAAGCGGTAAATACTATTGTTCTACATTGGTCATAAAATGCATCCGGGGAAATTTGACATGAGACTGTGTCACAACGATACAAAGCAAAATTACAGAATGGTCATTTAACGAACACTAGAAACCAGGAAATCTATTTTTCTCTGTAATTAAAGGTACCATTACAGTTACTCAAGTACAAATAAGTCGGCAATTATGAATCCTGTTTGAACTTACGGTGGTAAGTGGTAACTTACTGAAGAAGAGTACGGTACTTAAAACTGAATCAACCCAAAAACTATTTCATTCATTTTTATTAATCGTGTCTGATATCTGTTCGACATAATATAAATCAATGAATGTATTACTATAATCAATACTAATATGAAAAGGCTTATGTAGGTCTCCTTTGTTAAAACACAAATGTCACTACTAGAGCTAATGTAGTTATTTCATTACTGCAAAAAAGCTTATTGGCTCACTTTTGCACATGGAACGCACAGTTTTTCATTTTGGATTGAAGAACAAATTACGATTTGATTGTATATATTACACCAATCTACAGTCAAAAAGACACTGCGTTTCTGTGTGGGAGCGAATATGTGAATATAGGTGCGTACAATGTAAAGCACACAGAAATAAGTACACTCACACATACATAAAGTCATTTGTCATATGGACAAGATAGAGAAGAGACCTATAGTTTCATAGTTCTGTATCTTCAGTAGTAATTTTGAACCGTTATATTGTCCTACTTGTTTAATAATCTCCAGTGGTGTTAAAGATTAATTTTAAAGTGTATTTTTATATAAATGTTGTCTAAAGCTTCATCCATTCTTGCACATACTGTATGCTTTTATAGATTTTACAGAGCGGTGACTAATACAGAGCAAAGAAAACTGTTTTAACGTTAAAGTAGAAAGAATAAAACGTATTTATTATTTATTTATTTATATTTTTTTTTTTTTTGTAAATAATCTTTGAAAACGAAAACAAGAAATCTTTTGCACTAGAAATAAGCTATTAACTGGCGATTTTGTTTAGAAGACTAAAAGTTAAAAAAATGACAATCAGGTCGACAATGAGCTACTGTTAATTTTTTTTTAATAAATTATTTATCAGGTTGCTGCAATAGCGTAGGTCATAAGCGACTACAAAAATTATAATAATTAATTTAAATATTTTACCAAAATGCTTATATAGATGCAGTAAAATTATATATTAAACTACAAGTTGTTAAGCAAAGATATACGTTGAAACTATATACTGAGGAACAAGTAGGACTGAAAAACTACATTAAATATTAGATTATATGTTAAATGGTATTAGAATGAAAAGTAAATTAGTAAATGTTGCTCTATAAAACACAAAAGATATAAATATATAACATAGAATTATTTAATTATTTATTTTTACCTATAGGCCTACAAGTTTATAAGTAATAATAAATATAATATATAATAGCAACATGTAACAACAAATAATATACATAATAATTAATACAGTAATAAGGATTTTGACAACATATTAGTGCATTAAGTTGAACAATTTAGAAATTACGTGAACTTTAATTTTCTGCTTAGAAATGGTCCAGTAGTTATATTTTTGTAGTCAACTCTGTCCGCTTTATGAGGAGAAGAATTCTAGCCGCTGCAGTCTTGTCGTTCAAATTTCTTCGAACTTCGGAATGTAAATTACATTTGGTGCGTCTATGATTGAGAGCAGGGAATGTTGTCAAAGTCGTGTTACAGTGGTTGAATCTCGCGGGAGGATCGTTTCTGAGGATGTGCTTGTTTGTGAGTCAGCAGCATCCGGCCGATACGGAGTCTTGTTATGACCATATGACTTTCCTGGATTCTGTACTAAGTGTGGGGTGTTTCCTCACTAGGAACAGCTTGGCGGGTGGTGATTTAAGCCATTGATTATTCTAGTGTTTCAGAAGTTTTAAATGAAGATATTTTTTAAAGTCATTGTGAGATACTTTATCAGGGTGATACTGACTCGGCGTAGTAGTTTTTGCACTTTTGTCAGCCATTTCGTTGGCCTTGATTCAGGATGTGGGATCATATCCAACTGAAAATAATTTCCTTGCTCTGTCTATTTAAGATATCAAGGATTATGTTATTTACGTCTTGAATTATGGGCTCGTTGATGTTATTCAGGTGCAAACTATCTAAAACACTATTATTCTAGAAATCTGAGAAGTCAGTATACCGCCAGTGTAATTTTCAACATTGAAAATGTTTATAAGGACGTGTCGCACATTTGCGGCCGATCGCTGGTGCGTGATCGAAAGTGGGAACCGGTGAGTTTCCATAGAAACTACATCTTTGTTGTCAATAACGTAGTACACATATAAAACTTCGCTTATGAATGCGACTACATTTAACTTATAATCTGTACATTGGTAAATGAAGAATGAATTCATTGATTGGTGAATGAAGAATGAATTCATTGATTGGTGAATGAAGAATGAATTCATTGATTGGTGAATGAACATAAATATATATATTTTTTAGATTTATTGAAGCATTTTCAATGCCCTTCTCTGTGCATTGCATTTGTGCAATACCTGTAAATTTTTCTTATGCCCAATGGTAAACGAATTACATATGCTTCACAGCAGACCGCGAGAAATACCGATCTGACCGCGGACAACCTGCATAAGCATTCAAATCCGGGTAATATTACTGCACATCCATTTTTTTCATCTGAGCGAGAACCATCTGTGAACATGTGACTGTGCTCTTTGTATTTATCAAGTTTTCACAGAACTTGGACAAAAAAATGTACGGATTTGTAGTAGATTTTTGGAAACCTGAGGTTATGTTATCAAATTTCAGAGGTAGACAGCAGCAAGGAGGCTCTTGTGGATGTTGTGGGGGGAAGACATTGGGAAAATGAACATTTAATTTTCGGAGTTCGATATTAAGACGTTGATAGAATAAATTGTTTGGGTAGGGTTGGACGTTTTGTAAATTTTTCGCTGTTCCTCTTAGAAAACATATTAGGCCTAAGACAGAAGGGTTGCTTAGAAGCTGCCTTTGTGGCAAATGACGTAGTGAGATTTATTATTTTATGGTAAGCGTATATTCTTGAGACTCAACGTACATTCTTAGAACTAGTTAACCGGACTAGTTCTAAGCGCTTCTAGGGCTAGGCGAAGGGCGGATGTATGTATAGGGCTTTTAAAATGTGTTATGTAGGGAATGTTTATATGAGTTACGTATTATTGCTTTTAAACCTTATAAAGCCTCGTATATGTAACACCGACCGAACCAATTTTTATTATATTATATACTTCTTGATACAGTGGATAAGTCACGTAGAGGAACGACATTTTGCATTTACTTTCAATTGCTTAGAGAGTCTCTAGTACGTCGTAAGTGGTCATTTAACTATGAAGTGAAAGATAAGTTGAACCGTTTAGTTAAATAACATTGATATACCGAATTTTAGTTAATTTCTAAGAGTTACGTAATATTCATGGCGGGATAGATGCAAAGTTTTATGTTCTATTTGAGCTCAGAACAAATAATATACACCGGAATACATACACACACTCTTGTAGTCTTACGTCCCTAACAAAAAAGTAAACTCATAAAGTACGTTAGGTAAGAACAATGTTCTAGACATTGATTCGTAACCTAACATATAAGACATAAGAATATACATTAAATCTAATTAACTAAACAGAAACTGACAACTGTCTTTAGAGTAAAACACTGGCAGCAGTTAATTAGTCAAATTACAGTCATTAAAGTTAAATTAGAAATTAACTTGCAGCAACACTTTTAATAAAATTGTAGCTTGCCTATAAAGCTATAACTACGGTTAACTACTTAAGGAATCCTTCGTAGGTGCAAACATTTGAAGGTGTGTTTTGAGAACATTTGGTATTATGGTACCGTGAAAAAATTTAAAAGCTTTACGACAAACAGGTTTCTGTTTGATGTAAGTCTGGTACGTGTCGAGTGTTGGTTTCTGATGCAGCACACGTAGCGTGCTATTGTTATGCATTACAGTACTACACGAGGAAATGGGTTAGCCGTGGAAACCATGATGTTGTTTATTGCAAGTAGTCTTAAACGATTAAACCAAAAGGTTTCGATTTTTCTCCATAACATGTATATTTTAAGACTCACAATATGAAATGCAACAGACGTGATTCTATACTGTGTTCTGACAAAGTTACGGTATTTAATTACAATGAACGTAGAAAGATTGTCTTCTAAAGTAGCATGTCCATAGGATATAGACAGCGTGGCCTCACAGTTAACCAACTGTCTTCCTTAGAACTGATATTTTCTTAAAGCCCCATTTCCTGTGCGATCTTCTAAAGCTGTTGAGATAACGTAATAATTTACAAATATTTCTTTTCAAACTGCATTTGTTAAGATCAGTTATTCATATTAAACACACACACACACACACACACACACACACATATTTATATACATACTGTATTTGTAAGTGTACACATATGCATATACGTATATATGTATACGAGTGGATAAAATATGAGAATTCTAGCGCACTTCAATTCTGATCAAAATTCTACAAAATATCAACTCAAAATATTCTAAGAAAAATACGAAAAAATCAAGGAAGCTCAATATCTCTGAAAATTTTAAAAACCAATTCAAAATACATTAATATCAGGGAATTTATAGAGGAACTACTAATTATTATACATCTAAAATCTCACATCATAAATTTCGATAGGAGCTCTCTTTACTTAACATTTTGTAAAACGTAATTTTTCAGTGCTCTCTTTACCTAGCATGTTTAAATCATTTTGCAGAGCTGACTTTTGCAATCATTACAGATAAAAATTACCAAAAACAGATCTAAAAATCACGTCATAAAATTTTCTACTAGCTGTTTTTCGCTAACATATAGCAAACTGAAATTTACTTAAAAATCATTTAAATAATTGGATATGCGCATATTGCATATGAAAATAATAAAATTTTAAATAATAATATATACATAAGAAAATATTTTCAAAATTATGAAAACACAATATTATGTAATTTCTTACCATTTTTTATCTCATCAAGACCATTTTAAGTAAAATTTACAGATTTTTAAGTCACAGTCTTTAAATTAGATTTCTCAATAATCTTGGTGTATCTATCTAATAAAAAGACTATCTTTTTTCCATATTGAGTATAAATTAATTAAAAATTATTAGCGTTATACTGTTTACCAATTTCTAACTCATACATCTTTTTACTTTCGAATAAATTATTCAGTCTACCAAATAGTTGATCCATTATTTTGTATGTTGTTTTCAGTTTGTATTTATAAATTCAATTTTCGGTTTACGTGTCAAGTCAGATTAATCTGGAAAATCGTGTAAAACTAAAAGAAAAAATTGGACAAGTTATCTGATAACTGAAATTTCTAGTCGACTGTTACTGTTACTCCAACTTAAGGGACACGTCTACTGTAATGTATTTGGTATACATTCATTTCATTTGTACGTCTGTAGCAGAGGTTAAAGTAATGAGAAATATGAACAGAATTTTTGTTTGTTGGATCTCTTTCTGTCTTTGTACTTGACGTATTTCTTCGTAAACGTAAGTACGAAGATTTTTCGCAAGAAAAGAACAAAGGTTTTGAGAAACACAAAATACTTTCGTATGAGAAATGTCACTTCAATCTCCTTTCTAAATAAGCGACTGTCACCACAACACTGAGTTAGTTCTAGCTCCGTAAGAAACAAACTTTTTTCATCGTGTAAATATTTTTATACTTCTAAGTAAAAATGATATTTTGTAGCCAAATAATTTTTTGTATTTAATTGTTCTTAAGTACTTTTATTCATTACTTTTATAAATATATATGTTTGTTTTCCGTAAAAGAAATTGCTGCGAAATACACAGTTCGTGTAGAAATATTTAATTAGTGAAGAACTTTAGTTACACTTAATTTGAAAAGTAGACTAATGTTGTGAAGACGTAAACCCATATTCCCAAAAACTGTGTATTGAAAATTACACAGATATAGTAATAATCTGTATTTGTACTTGGGATATTAAAGTAATTACATAATGGTACTTGGGCCAGAAGACAAATATTATATTTACTGTATATTAATAATATAGCCTACGAGGATATAATATCAATATACGAGGATGCATCCAAAGTTAGGGTACTCTTGAAAGAAAGAAATATAAATTTTATTACATTTACTTTAAATTTTATATAAAAATAAACGTGACACTCATTTTAATATAGGCTAAACGTGACACTATAATCATTTCATAAAAATTTACGTATAAATTTGTCAACCAGTCTATTGTCTCACTTTTCACTACATCATCAGACAAAGTCGTATTTCCTAAAAAGTTTTCTTCATCTTCCTGAACATGTAGAAATTACATGGAGCTAGGTCAGAACGGTATGAATAGGGTGTCTCTAGAGTTCTCACTCTCCAGAGTTGCTCCGTTTTCCTGATTTCTGAAAGCGTTCACTAAGGGGCACGGGGAGTTGCTTGTCATACAAAAGCTTTACACCTCGTGTACTTTCAACATGTTATCTACGAATGGCTTCCCGTAATTTGTGTAACGTTTCTATATAACAATCAGCATTATTTTTTTATTCGTTATGAATTAAATTAACCAACAACAGTCTTTTCCTGTTCCAGAACATTGGCATTATACCTTTATACCTTTCCGATCAAACATTTGTGGCCTTGAATTTTTTGCAGGTGGAAGTCCTGGATGTTTCCATACCATTGAGACCACTTTTTCTGTGGTATTTTGGTAGTTCAACGTTTCGCCCTCTGTGACATTATAGTCGAAGAAGTCCGCTTCTTCCCGGTAACGCACGAAGTTGTTCAAGGATACATCCATTCGCTGTCCTTTGTGTTGTTCACTCAATTATTTAGGCACCATTCGGGCTGAAACTTTCCGGTTCCTAGATCAAAATGAACAGTCAGGCAAACAAAAGTTTGTTACAAAACTTCGATTGGTTTCAAAAATTTCTATACCACTATGTTTATTTTAAACGTTGCCTACACCTCTTCGTCAAAAAGTAATGGCTTCCCTTGTACCATGCTGACACTTGTTTACAAGAAATTAGACTCTCACCGTACACTTCAAAAATAGTTCTTTGTTGATTTTTGGTTTCTTATTCAGAAAGCGTGTAACTCCGTGCACTTCTACACTGGACGGGGTTTCAATCGGAGACGTTTTTTTAATTGCCTGACGTAACTACACATCAACGGAAAACAATAGACAACACTGCGGCTTACATTACATGGGTCTCAATCTTGCAACGAAAGAGGATCGAGATCATAATTCCCTTTCTATCCTCATGGCAACGCTAGTGTAGCATGTATTTGGAACCACCCTCGAATAAGAAAATTAATTGTTATGAAAATGGAAGATTTGCTACAGATAATTGTCAACTCTATTGGATTACTCATATGCGTTTATGGCACTTTCAGTGACATAAACTAACAAATTACTCACCGCTATACGAAATTTCTTCCCATTTCGTTTGGTTTGTCAAGCGACATGAATTTTTAGAATTGAATGTTTTTCAAACTTATTAAAACGTAAAGTTGATAAAAAAATATGAGAACATAAAATTATAATGTGCTTTCATATGTGTTAGAAATGAACGTATAACAGAGAAATAGGTTTAAAAAATATAACTTCAGTAGTTCACTTGAAGTTACGGAAATTTTATTTTCGTTATTTTTTCTGCTCATAGTAAACTTGCTGTCAGAGTACATTTACTGTCAGCAGAACTTGTGATTTTCGACTGCAGAACTTTCGTATCATATGCTATATTTTGCAAGAATAAGTGCGTGGATGTTTTGAAAATAATTAACTAAAATTATGTCGTACGTAGGTACAGAGAAAGAAGTGGGAACAAAATTGTAACGCGATTTCATTTTTGAGTAAGCAAGACCGTCGTCTTTACCTGTTCTGTAAACACAACTCAGTGAATTCATGAGAGCTAGGAAGAAGCAACGATACTAACCGGAACAACAGAAAACCGGATTCTGAAGAATGTCCTGTTCAAACATGTCCGCTTAATGAATTAAAATTTTTATCCCATTCTTTTTCAATGTTAAAAAAAAATAATTTTAAAAACTTACATGATGTTATATATTATATTGTCTCAATATTTCATTGCAACGAGACGGTTGGTAAAATTTAAGGATTATTTAGAATCTCTATTTTGAAAGCCAATTATCAAAATTGTAATAAATTTATTTATTTGTAATATGAAAGACAACGACTTCGTCAAAAATTATCTCCTGTAATGTAATTGGCATTATTGTGGATGAAATAATGTTAAACAATGCACTCTGGTTTATAGCAAACACGTAGAACACTAATAATTGAGCACTATGACTAATTAAGTGATGCAATTTATTTTCACCATCACCGAGACAAGTCTTCTGAAATGTATGATTTTCATATTTATACGAAGAAATGAGTTTCCGATCTACCCTGCTTGCGAATGAATACCCATACATACATTAACCTGAACATACATTAAGGAGGAGGCAGTGTTACGACATTACAGAACAGTCTACGTGTTTGTCGAATGTGCCAGAAGAATCTCGCTCTAATGTGTGTGGCATATGTGACTCTAGACGCATTCGCGAGATTTTTCTCGAAGCCGCCAACCGCGTGGACTGTGTCAAGGCCGCAATTGATTACGTAGTACACACTGGCGTTAAGACGTAATTTGGAACGTTCTGGTCTGCGAGCGGAGGTATAGATATATGGCGGCAGCGGTGAATGTTCAGGTGAGGGTAACAGACTTGTCAAATAGTTAAACTGTAGCAATAAGTAGATTTATTCAACAGTCTGGATGCCCTAAAGAAACTGATATACTCGACATTGGTTTTTAACTATCTAAGGATAATAATTTTATAACTCTTAGCGCACAGCTCAATTTTGCTTCTTTCAAATAAAATTTTTCTTGCATTTTTAAGATATTGTTAGGACGGTCTACTTGATCGTCGTAGGTACAGTGGAAACAAAATACAAAACACCAATTAAGTCACTAATCACCAGTTTTAATTTTTACAGTTAAACAGTTCGTAATTAACAACACAGTCTTTTATAATTAATCTAATAGAAATTTTTCACACGCAATAAAATGTCCACTAATATTAAACATAATTGTATTACAATTATCCCGCCCGATTATTAAACACTGCACTACTAACCACTTGAACGCACAAAGTAATATATCGCGACTATAGCTGAAAACTAAGGCCGCTGCCGCCATGTATTTATACCTCCGCTCACAGACCAGAACGTTCCAAATTACGTCTTAGCGCCAGTGTGTACTACGCAATTAATTGAGGCATTGACACAGTCCGCGCGGCTGGCGGCTTCGAGAAAAATCTCGCGAATGCGTCTAGAGTCACGTATGCCACACACATTAGAGCGAGATTCTTCTGGCACATTCGACAAACACGTAGACTGTTCCTGTTCCTGTTCCTGTTCCTGTTCCTGTTCCTGTTCCTGTTCTTGTTCCTGTTCCCGTACTTGTTCTTGCTCTCGTCCTCGTCCTCGTTCTCGTTCTCGTTCTCATTCTCGTCCTCGTCCTCGTCCTCGTCCTCGTCCTCGTCCTCGTCCTCGTCCTCGTCCTCGTCCTCGTTCTAGTTCTCGTTCTCGTTCTCGTTCTCGTTCTCGTTCTCGTTCTCGTTCTTGTTCTTGTTCTTGTTCTTGTTCTTGTTCTTGTTCTTGTTCTCGTTCTCGTTCTCGTTCTCGTTCTCGTTCTCGTTCTCGTTCTCGTTCTCGTTCTCGTTCTCGTTCTCGTTCTCGTTCTCGTTCTCGTTCTCGTTCTCGTTCTCGTTCTCGTTCTCGTTCTCGTTCTCGTTCTCGTTCTCGTTCTCGTTCTCGTTCTCGTTCTCGTTCTCGTTCTCGTTCTCGTTCTCGTTCTCGTTCTCGTTCTCGTTCTCGTTCTCGTTCTCGTTCTCGTTCTCGTTCTCGTTCTCGTTCTCGTTCTCGTTCTCGTTCTCGTTCTCGTTCTCGTTCTCGTTCTCGTTCTCGTTCTCGTTCTCGTTCTCGTTCTCGTTCTCGTTCTCGTTCTCGTTCTCGTTCTCGTTCTCGTTCTCGTTCTCGTTCTTGTTCTTGTATCAGGGATTAGGCGAATCACCTGTTCCGTATCCAAAATAATATATACACTTCGCTAACGCTTCCCGTACTTCGCTGTCCAATTGCCAAACTTTCTTAGGCAGCCTGCCATCTGGCATCCTATTCAAATGAGCAGTCCATCTCTCTTTGTTATCTGCAGTACAATCTTAGATATTAATAATTCTTAACAAATGTCATTGTAGAGTCTATCCGTTCGTGTACAGCCTTTAACAGATCGCAAGAATCTCATCTCTGGTGCTTGCATTCTACTCAGATGATTTTTCTCCGGAACCCAAGTTTGAGAGCCGTACAGTAACACTGGCAGATCCATTACCTTTCACAATTTTACTTGAGTCTCTTTCCTCGTTTTTTTACACAGCACTCTGTAAATTGTGCCACATACTGACTGAAACTTAGCCAAAATGCACATCATAAGTGGTGTCACAACCAAGAGAGAGGAAATGGGACACCTGCTCTATACTCCTATTATACACTACAATCTTAATCCGTAAGGGGTATTTGCCTATAAATACCATAGTTTATTGTCTTCTGCACACAAATTTTTATGTTGTACTTTGAATAGACTTGCTTTAACTGGGACATTGATCTCTGGAGTTTGCATTCGTTGTTTTGGATGATCATTCACAAACAGCATTATGCTTATGTATGTTCTATTGTTTACTTTCATTCCCGAAGCCACTTGTAATTTCCAACCCTTAACTATGTCATCTATAGATTTTAAATAGTTTTGGAGACATACTACAGCCTTTACGCACTCCCAGATTAATGCACACTTTTTCTGTTAAATCCTCTCCTATATACAATACTATTCTTGTACAATAACGTCTACAAGATATTTAAAATTACCCCGCTTACACATAATGACCCACATAATGGATCTGTTAACTCTATCAACTGCTTTCCCGTAGTTAATGAAGGCAAGGCGTGTCTTCAAATAAAATTCCCTTCTTTTCTCAATCAATATTTTTAAAGAAAATTTGTCATCGATGCATTAGATAAGATCGACTCTTACAAAAACCTGCCTGTTCGTCCAGAAGTAAACTATCCGAGATAGAACGAAGTCTCATTAACAATTTTCCCATTTAACTTGTAAGTTGTATTTATCAAACTTGTACCTCTATAATTTGATGGCACAGTTCTATTTAGTTTCTTAAAAACAGAATTAACCTTGGCTACTGTCCACTCATACGGGTTCCTGCATCTTGTTAAGCACATATTCAGCAAATGTAGCAGTCTAAACTTCAATAATGTACTAGAGTATTTCAGCAATGTTGAGTAAATCTTATCCAAATCAGCTACAATATTCTTACATAAACGTTAAAATATAAAACAGTAATAATTGTCTAAGCATCACATTTAAGATATTATTTAGATATATCGATTTTATAAAACTGATGCAGTATAGATTTATAGGACGATTGTAATTCGTAAGAAAGTGCTTTTGATAAGCTGGCGACCAGACGTTCAAATGTAAGGTATATTATTTTTATCTACGTACTTGTATTAAGGGGTACAAACAATAGAGCAGTGTAGATTTTTTTGATTGGATAGTGTTACCGTAATAGATGAGACGGCTGGGAACATCACAAGGATAAAATGCATTGCCAGCAAACTGAAAAAGTAACGGAACTGTAAATAAATAAAGATGCTATAAAAGAAACAATAAAATAATGATGCAATAATAAAAATGTAATTTATCTGTTTAAAAGGCAATTTACTTTTCTTAGCACCAAACGTTTCCCCTAATCTAAGGTGAGGTATTCTCTGTGGTTTAGCTGAGGGTGAGTACAATGTCTGACGATACCTCAATGTAGAATGAGCAAAACGTTTGGTGATAACAGAATTGTCTGCAACATATAGACTTCTTATTGTTTTGTATCATCAAAATAATATGATGTTGACTACAATATTTATCTACCGTTTCTGCAAGAATATGAAATCCATCTGCAGACAGAAATATGTTGATAGTATGGTGAAGACACTTATGTCATGGATAACAATTTTCATATGTTTTGTGCAAAACTTTAACGGTCACGTAAAATGAATATTGGCATGGCGCGTGTTGAAATGAATTTTTTATGGGCAGCTTACGTTTGCAAACTTTTGACAAGTGCAAAAAGAGAATATTGCATGTGTATAGCAAATACAATCCATAAACAACAGGATAGTGTAATACGGGAATAAATAAATTACGTACACAGACTCTTCGGCGTTATTATGTTTCCTAAGAGAGTAATCGAGCACCTGAATAATAAATAAGGCCAAGAACGGTAGGAGTGGAAAGTGATGTTTGAACCCGTACTAGCCTTAATTTTGATTTTAGGAGAGATGCCGTACAAACATGTATTTACACTTCATTCCTACGCATGTTTCAATAAATGCAATATATTTTTAATACATTCATTTTGTAGTGTGAATATGTGCTAAATAGTGTGTGTGTGTGTGTGTGTGTGTGTGTGTGTGTGTGTGTGAGTGTGTGATATAATGCTAGACAGTTCACTTGTGCATAAGTACATATGTTCCAAATATTGTATGTCTGTCTAACCTGCATATTTTTAAGAAACATAGTATTTAATGTTAATAAAATAACTGTGATGTGTTGACACAATGTTTAGTTGCAGTTTTTATAGTTATTCACGTTCACATGCATCTACTTCCACTTTTTATCGACTTCCGACTCCCATTTTTTATCCTCTACTTTAGAGATTACTAGACATAAATTTAAAGTATGTAAATAATAAAATAATTTAAAGTAAAGTACGGTGAATAAACATCAACGAAACATGACTGGAGAGGCATTCGTGAGTATGTTTATACACTGTTTCTCTCATTAAGTTAATTAGTAGACCTACTTGATTTATTGCGGTACACACTAAAGAATACAACTTTACCTGGAAACAAAACGACAGTGGTCTGTGTGAAGTCTCGAAGAATTTGAAGCAAATGTCATCCTAACATCGGAGAATTTCCGAATGCGGTTTGCAGTGCAGCTATTCAGCTATTTATTAATGAAGTCAGAAATGATCAATTAGAGGAAGTGTTAGAAATGACAAGCTACTTTCTGAGGGAGGACACAATTTGAGGTTCGCCAAATCAGTGTCTGTGTAGGCGAATCATAAGGACGCGGACTAAAAGTTCGTAATGACATAATACAAGAGGAGAAAGAGTGGAAAAGCAAAGTGTTATAACGTGTAACGTGGACATGAACAAAAAGAATACGGGTCCAGAGTTAATTCAGCAGGAAAATGGACAGAAATCAGTACAGCGGGACGAATCTTGGCTAACGAAGAAACAAGGCTATTAGAAACAGACTACTTCTACATTTCAGAAAAAAGGCGAGCTTAGTAGTTGAAGGATTCGTTCAAGAAATTACAGTTGACACAGTGGCACAGTTTCATTGTCCGCTCTAATCTGGTGAAAAATCTTTAAAGAATCTCACTGGAAGGACCGTGAAAATGTTTGCAAAATGAAAAAGTGAAGATACATTTCTACGCCTGGGTTGACTTGTGTTTCGTTACTAAGTAGTCATTGCAGACATTGCGGATAAAGCAATTCTTGGTATGAACATTAAGAACGCTTAATGTTTGTAAGTGACTTAAGACAAAATTTTATGCGAATCGGGCAATGCTCTCTACATCAAATACCTCAGAAAATCAGTGGACGTGTTAAATAGAATTGTCATAACTATCTCGCCAATCTCCAAAAATAATATAGTGGTTTCTACATATAATAGTCTTGCTTTGCAGTATTTTGTACGGAAATAGCCAAACAGATTCAGTTTTACATCGTCATCTTTATAGTGTTTTCTTTGGTACGACTTCTCGAACGGTATTTCTCGAACATTTAGAATTGTGTGTAACATTCTGATACTTGATGCACCACAGTTTTACAATGCCTGATTTGCTGAACAAAGTTGGTAAAAACAAAATACCTTATTATAATTTTAAAGTTACGCACTTACAATAATAATCCATGTATAGTCAGCACAAACACAGATGGCGTCAATACTATATGCTTTTAAGGAATAGGCAGAGTAGAGTATTTTATATGCACAAACCTTATGAGGTAAGAATTCAAAATAAATGATGTGAAAGAAAATGGTTTGTCAAAAGACGAGCCGTCAGCAGCGCGCAACTACGCCAGTGGTCGAATAAACGAAGTAGTGGTTTGCCGGCTGTCACAGTGTTGTTTGTATTGCCGGTATTAATTATAGATGTTATAGCTAACTTACAAATATTGTTATAATTTAGTGGGTTAATAATAATAATCTGTTGTGTATAGCACAAATTGTATATCTGCATAATTGGAAAATATTGTTGTTTTCAAGAGTTCTAATAAAAATTATACCAATTTATATGGTATTTTACAAATTTGCCCACTGTTTTTAAATTTTGAGTACGCTATTTTTGCTGCAATAGGATTTATCGAATTTGTATTTCAATAAATAATTAAGGATTTAATTACTCATAGTTTTCGTTAACTAAACAGTAGGAAATTATTAATACAAAAATGTCGAAACTGTATGCTGTGAGCAAACTATAAGAAGTTATCAAACGAGGATGATTATGATGAATACTGATCTTTGAAAATATAGCAAATACTGCTTTCCTATATCGTCAGTAATAGTTAACACTGCTACTTTACAATCACTGCCTCATTTAACATTTTGACTGTGAGTGTTCAAAGTGCTTAAATAAAATAAAAATACACAATGCACTGAATGTTATTTCAGTACAAATATACTATTCAGAAACAAATAGTTTTATAATATTTTTGAGATACAAAATTCATGTTGATATTGTAACACTACAAAATGTTACATAACCCAAAATATACACCAGAAGGGTAAATTATGACACTAAAGTTATAAAGTGAATCATTGTAATGAATGTAACCAAGAAGAGAAGGAGCAGCAAAGAAGAAAGAAGAAGAGGGATCCCAAGAAGCAGTGATCAATACACTGCATGACACTACAACCTAAACACTATGACTGACTTTAACTAATGGACATGCAAAGTTCACAATAAGCTGTCAAGCGAACCAGTTCATGACATTAATGTGTAGAGTCATGTAAATAGAAACTAAATAACAAATGACTGTAATAAAGTAATAAAAATAACAGCATTTTGGTTGAAAATAGAAAAACTATGATATAAATAACAAAGACTATTACTATACTAGCTGTAGCCACAAAGCTACAAAAAGACTAGCTTTACCAACAAACATGTAACAATATTGGATAAAGATAATTATAAAAGGAAGTCTTATGTGTGTATAAGCAACTTCCTGATTAAACGATATGTAATTAGAAGTAATAATTAACAGGTAATAAACCCTGGAACCATAAATGTATCTAGACCATGCACAAACGAATTTATGTCAGTAAGTTAATAGGGAAACAGTACCCCTAATGAACTTTAAATTTACTGAACAGTAAATATGACAAATAAGGTGTGAAATACCACCACTCAATTAACATTGTATACCTTTAAATTGGGTAGGCCAAGTAAAATGTATTTAGAGAATAAGGAATTTTCATATTAATGTATTATCATAATTATAATAAGATTTAATATTGTTCCGCTGTAAATAGCTTTTAATTGTAATCATGTATGTAAAAATTGAAACGCTGAAAAATTGGCATTCGCTTCCTTCATCATGAGCTAAGCAGTTGCGGCTCGACGTCGTTTTATAGTTTATTAATTTACTACATCATAGTAGTAGTAAATACTCTAAATTTCATTAAAATAATTATTAGAACAACGATTCATCATACAAAGTGCATCGACAAGTAACAGTGAATCTTTTAGTCAGTGCGCGTATTCAGAACGAGAAAATTGAAATTAACCTGTATAGTAAGCAACCCAGTTTCATTAAGAAGAGGATATATTTCTCGTTCCAAGTGCGAATAAAGTGCAGTTATATAGTGGTCAAAATAATCCGACCGCTAAAGTGTTTTAATCTTTAATCTATAAGATTAAAAAAGCAAGGTAGTACAGTGACCAATTTTATCGTTTATCTGTCTTTCACTGATCGTTACTATCACAGGTTTGTACTGACGCAAAACAATCAAACAATTAATAACAACACTGTATTCATTTATTTAGAGGATTTTAATAATCCGACGTAAGAATTTATGTGTTAGATTTAGTTTTTATAATATTAATTACAATCTTAGCTGACGAAATTTTCGTTAACCTCAAATATAATTGCGAGTTTTTAAAGAGGCCAAAAATGAATTACTATCATAGTAATATCTATCAGAGCAATTAATAACGTTCTATTTTGTATTTACAAGAACCTACCTTGAGGTATCTAATTAAATAATATTAAATTTTGTTAATAAACATAAGAGTTTTTATATTGTTCTAAATTGAGCTAGACCATATAGCAAACGGATACTGTGAAATCCGACTGTATTATTATAAATGTATTTTTATTCAATTGATTTTTGAGGGTATAATAAACCCCTAATGTTATACAGCATAACCTTGGTGTTCAATTATTTCAATTTAGAAAAGTAAACCTCAGTATAGCATACACTGAGGTACATTTGGAAACAGTAATTTTTCAATACACTATTCAAATTATTTTAAATGCCATAAGCATTTAACAACAGAAAAAGTGAATACATACAATTTTAAATTTAGCAATTTGTTTTTTATGGGAACCTTTCAAAAGAAAACCCATATGGCGCCCGTATAACCTTCAAGGTGCTACATAACCTTGATTATAAAATTTAAACTGGTCAAATTAACCTTGACAGTTTATTTAGTGGTGGTGAACGTCGGAACATCTAGTACGACAACCAGGTACGTGATAAGTGTTCTTTATATTAATTTATTTGTCCAGACAACCTTGACTTTACTTACACAGACGACATTTTTCCAGAAGAGGAGTTCGACGCTACCGTTACATTCATTAACAAACCAGCAAATTAATAATTTATCCATAATAGATTATCACACTATAATTAATTAAAATCATATTTATCAATTATCATAAAGGATAATTACTGCATGTAACACACGAGAATCCATTAAACAACAATCGATAGTTAAATTATATCAAATTTTAACAGAGGGGGATTTCGTTTCGTTACAATATTGATTAATTATATTTTCGAATTCATGTTTAAGATCACTTTGTCTAAATGAAGGCGTCCATGCTTTTATTATCAGTGATAGTAAATGTAGAACAAATAGTATCAGTTATAGATCTTTTTTTTATTGAAGATTGATTTAAACATGGTATAATATCATTCCTTAGGCGCCCACA
Organism: Magicicada septendecula; assembly: GCA_034769895.1. NCBI lineage: Eukaryota > Metazoa > Arthropoda > Insecta > Hemiptera > Cicadidae > Magicicada > Magicicada septendecula. The sequence continues at coordinate 900,823,987 of CM068367.1, forward strand.
CTTTTATTATCAGTGATACTTAATGTTACACAAATTTTTGATTAATAAACGTTATTTTCATTTGTTGTTAATGTAGTTGGTATAAGATAAATTATTTTATCCTTTTTAGTACATTGATCATTTTGTTATTTTCAAATAAAAGCGTTTTTTTTTATTTTTTGCTTTTTTTATTCACACTTTTTAATCAAATTTTGTAGATAAATTACATAATGAAAAGAGAATGATACATAAAAAATAAACAATTATTTATGAAATAGATAAATAGGTAGATAAATTGCTTTTTATTGTATAAAATACACATAATTAAATGATCACAGTAATTTTACAATTGCATTCGTACATTGCAGTGTATTGACAACACAGTAGTATTTACAAGATTAAATACAAATTAACATAATTACAATAGTTTACAATATCGTTGTTATCATATACTATATTTTTTAATATTTATCTTGGATGGTGTGATCGCATTCTGTCCATTTCAGCTAATTTAATATTTAAATATTTCTTACAATAGGCAAAACGACATAACTTCTCTTTCATTGGAAAATTTCAAAGTGAAACGTTTTGTACAAAGTAAAATTGCTTACCGTTATTTGTAATCACGTAGACAGTTTCACCAAACTGATTTTAATTTTGATTTCTCCACTAAGTCTAAAAGTATCCTGCCCCCCTTACGAACCGGCCGCTGGTACAGATGACACAGTAAGTTTGTATTAACGTAGATACAGCAAGTCAAAAACCAACTGTCATTATTCTTTTTAATTTCACATACATACTTCCAACGGTTGATATTGGAGGTTAAAGTCTTTAGTTTTACGCATTGTTTACAATTAAGGACTCGGAATCGAACATCAGACGGGTTAGGTGTACAGTGAACCGGAGTTAAATAATAATCGAGTGAAAAAACTATATAGTGAATTGTTAAAATAATACTAAATGAATTACATAGTGGAAACAACCAAAAAGGAATATAAAAGTGTGAATTTTAAAAGGAAAGTATTGCGATATTAATCAAATTTAACAATGTTTTAACTGTTATTATAAACTAACCTGTGACACTATATATACTAGCGAACTATTTTTTCACGAACACTGAACTATCACACAATAACACTGTTGTAATTTTTTTGTTAGTTGTTAATCATTATTTTTATGTGTTTAATTTTAAGAAGTGTAGTATTAATTAATCTAAAAAAAACCGTATCTGAGATCGAAAACTTTCAATAGTGCCATATACCAAGCCAGGGTAATTCATATTAAGAAATATTTATTTATTTTAATTTTAAAAGAGACAAATTCAAAGTGAAACGTTTTGTACAAAGTAAAATTACTTACCGTTATTTGTAATTAAGTAGACAATTTTAACATTGAAAATGTTTATAAGGACGTGTCGCACATTTGCGCGTGATCGAAAATGGGAACCGGTGAGTTTCCATAGATACTACTTCTTTGTTGTCAATAACGTAGTACACGTATAAAACTTCGCTTATGAATGTGACAACATTTAACTTATAATCTGTACATTGGTAAATGTATGTCTGTATTTTTTTTCATTATATTGTATTATCACGTCATTCAAGCGTGTATGCAAAATTTCAAGTTGCTATCACATCGAGAAGTATGCGAAAATTCGATTTGAAAAATCCACTTTAGACCGACGGGAAAAGCAAGTTAAATAAAAGCGTTTAATAATAAAAGGTTTTGTGAGGTTCGGTTTTCAACTAATATTAGACACAAATTAAAACAACTGTATTTACATGTTTTCAAAATTTATTGTGATCGTCTGGATCTGAATACGGGCAATACAGAAAATACGGACATTAAAAAAACACGATTTGAGAACTTTGTAAATAGTAACACACATTACATAAGTGCCTCATACACACTTAATAAGCTCTAGTAAATTAAGCTCTATGACGTATTGCTGACCAATTTTAAAGCTGCTTATAAGTGGTTTACAATTTTTATCGTATACAATTTATCGTATTTTTAATGTGAGTTACACTACGATACCAATATTACAGTTTAGTAACAAAATGGCATAAAAGACAGCTGTAGTTAAACATTATGTTTTTTAACGTTTTTCTAACAGCAACCGAGTTACGTACCGTATATTATTTTAAAACATGTTTGAAATTTAGGCAATAAGAGAAACTAAGTTTAAATAATAAGGAAATCTTTGTTCCAGAAAACAGGAATCACCAAGAAAATATTTGTCCTTGGAAACACGTGTCTCCCGGTTTCTGCTCCTCAAAAGTGACGAATGATTCTAATCTTTTAGCGTTAATTGAACTTCTGTTGTTATGAGTACTTGACTTGTTATTCTTCTAATTTCTTTGATCTGTTCTATTCGCCATATGTTACTGACGAATTTGTTCGAAAAAGTCAGTAGTTTCCATTAATTTCTGAATCCTATCGTCGACGTCTCATTCACAAACAGCGTTGCTAGTTTATTAGAATATCATAAACTCTTAATTTAAAATTTCTCTGTAGATCTATTGGTGAGAAAACTGCGTAAAGCAGCAAAATCCTGTTTACAGCGTTAACTTTGCCAGTATTTCATTTGTAAAAGTCATTTGTGTCTGTGCTTACGATTTCTTCCGCATAAGAGCTTAGCCTGTTAAGCAGGTTGTACGATAATAACTCGTATTCCGTAGAGAGTAGGGTTATGCCTGTATAATTCCTACAGCAGCTCTTTTTACCTTTTTATGAATGGACACAATAATACAATACCCTTGTCAAAAGTTTTCCACTTTCCTTCAAGAGTTCCGCTTAAATTCGACCCAGTCTGCATGCCAATTTTTCTCTACAAAGTACTGACCCTATTCGTCAATTTGGGGCTTACTATCTGATTCGCTTCAGCTATAAAAGTTTAATCTTATACTGTCGACATTGTTGTGTTTATGCTAACAAGTTCTTTGAAATAGTTGCCGGTCTGATGTTTAAAACTTTATTAAAAACTTTTTTCTACGAGATCCGTCTCTACTTATCCTTAATGCTATTGGGTGTCTTATTTCAGCACAGAATACTTCAGACTGTTCATACTTTTCTCATTTAGCCTATTCACTTTTCTAAATAACTGCTTCGACTTTTCAATATGAGTGCGAATGGACTTTTCACTTATTGGCGAATATTACGTAGACTAATGTTCTAATACTATTTGAAGACACGTTTGAAGAAAATTTATAGAATCTGAAGAATCGTTCGTATTATGGTTATTTCTCTCGCGTCCGGGCTACTGGTTTCGTGAGAAAGTGTACTTGGATCTTTGCGAAAGCTGTTGACCTTCAGCTTTGTAGTTCAGCATTGTAGCCGAAGCTCTACAGTAGTCCATACACCTCTGGGGATACTCTCATGAGAGACTCACAGGGCTGTGCCTCAAACGTTGTGTAAGGGAGCCACACAACTTAATAACAACCATCGCAGGTTTGCATATTCATTCGTGCAACTGGGTAACCGCATCCTAATTTTAGGTCTCAGACCTGAACACAGCGAACACGGTTCAAGTAGGCCTACTAAGACGACCTGCACATTTATGGCAGTCTGTCGTAGTTGCTCGTACTGCTGAAATCTGTTTCCAAAAATATGTACCTTTTCTAAATCAAATTATACAAATTATAAAACTTTATATTAAATGTAAAATATAAATGTAGAAAATGTACATTAAAACAAATAATATGCATATTTCTGCATTATAAAAAAAACTTATATAACACAATCAAAATTCTGATTGTATTATTATTATTGCAATTTTAATGTACATATTTTTTAATATTGAACTAGTGTTGCTTGTCAATAACACATTATCTAATGTACGTTTTGTTTTAATACTTCACTGTGAAGATTCTTGTTGATGACTAACTTACACTAAATTATTAAAGCCTCACATATTAAATTTTCACGGTAAATAAACAGAATATTAGGTTACCAGTGGTAATTATAAACAGCTTAATTTACTCTTGAGCACCATCATTAAATATAATTGCTGTAGAAAATACTTGGTATTAAGTTACAGCGTCACATTTAGTGCACTAGAGGAGAGTATAACCCTCTTTAATACTAACTTCAACATTTTGTTATATCGAACAAACCTAATAAGAAAAATAAATTAACCCCTTTGCTGTTTAGCTAAAATATTTTACCACGACAAATTACTTATATTTTTCATGTACGACTCTAAATAGTTCTACTTATCTAAATTTCCTAAATATACTTTTGTTCTATGCCCACACCGAAAATCTATTGAATGACTTATTAAAAACTGTAATCTAAATAGCTTTTTTGTGTAAACACACACCTTCCTTACATTACAGTGAAAATTGAAACGACAATCAGTAAAATAACAGACAAAGAATATTCTAAATTTTGATATAAATCACTGATTATAGTAAGGGAGATATGGTTTCGTGGAATAAAGGTCAAACAAAAATGTGTTTTCTAAGAAGCAGTTACTTGAAATATTTACAGAAATTGCTGTTAAAGAAAAATGTTTAATAATTTGTAGTAAGAAATTTAGTTAGATATAGCTAAATATACACTTTAGATTTATAAAAATTATGAGCACACTCATAGAGGAAATTGTTTAATACTCTCAATTGTAACAAATTATCTAGTAAATGTTTGTTGTATCCGTTATTACATATACTCAGAAAATATCGATCTCCTCTTTTGTAAAGCATAAAAGCGTACGTTACACAGACCAAACACACGCTTTCAAGCACGTGAACACGCATACCAATGTTTTTAGTCATCTCTGGAAAGAAAGATTGAAGGTATAAGTTCCTAAAGAGTTTAGCACTATGACTTACTGCTACAAAAACGTATGAGTTTACAAAAACGTACTGTAATTGAAAATCTACATCAAGCAAACATATTTAAGAAAATAAAAATTTAGTGTGTTACACTTTTAAAGATATAATTCCAATAACTAAGTAAACAAAAGAAAAAACAGATTTCAGGTATTCCTGTATCCAGTGATAACCAACCTACCTGCTACATACTTCTTGATTGACTACATGTGTATAGTATACATGTGACTATATGGGTTGTATAGTTACATGAAGAAATGATTTACTAGAGACACAACTACATGCTACTGATACATTAACTCTGTTATTGCTAAAGTTGTTACAACAACGACAATGTGTTCATCATCATAAAATGTAATGGATTCTGCTGTATCGTAGTATACATTAGTAAGAAACCTAATTATGTGACAAGTAGCGGGAGAGGTGAAGCAAAGTCTCGTTACATCAAACTGTTCTCTTGATTGAAATCCAATACTTAAAAACATAATTAAATAGGTAAATGATAGTTGTTTTATTAACAAAATTTTCATGGCAACGTATAAAACAGTATAAATTTAATAGAACGTAATAAAGAAACGAGATATCTAGAATAGCGTAGAATAAATGTTCTACTTCTGTCTCAATTAATAAAATAAGATATCCATTCTATATTTACTAGTTATATTCCTTAAGCTTATGGAAAAGAAAATGCGTACGAATTAAATATTTTGGTTATATATCCTACGATAAAATATTATGAAGAGAATCGTCTATAGCCAAAATTAACATGTATACCAACACAGTAGTTTGTGCTGCATTGCATTTGTACGACGCGATATTAGGCCTAATTATTTATTAGCTACGTTTGTAGGCAAAATTGTTTGTTATTATATTTGTAATGTGAATTTCAAATTTCCATATTAGAACGAGTGCTTGATTAAGTTTTTAGAGGGATTAGGGTATTCAACAAAAATAGTGTTGTTTCTCTGGTGATTTACCTATTTCTCTGGTGGTTTCTCACACACCTCACGTTTATCTATTTAATAAGTGGCATCAGAATTTCGAGCTTTCGTAGTATTGCACCTATATATATAATAAGACAAGTATTTTTAAAATTTTTTATCGTAATTGAATTTGAGAACTTGATAAAAGTAATGTGTAGGTATATGCTAGTCTATTTGCAGAAGCGAGAAGTAGAAAATGGCGGAAACGAAATAACTGAGAAGAAGCACGCAGAAGAAAACGCAGTAGAACAAAAAAGAAAAGACTAAATGTGTGATAGAAAAATCAGAGAATGGTTAATAAGCCTAAAGTAAGAAAGAATAACATAAAAATCCGAATACAAAAATATAAGAATTGAAAGAGAATGCAGGACAGTTAAATTTTAATTAAAAACTGGAAATAAATTGACCTGTAGGAAAAGGATTCTGTAGAGCTACTGAAGTAAGTTATTAACTACTGTGTTAAAAAGTATATAATGTGTGACTGAGAAAGAGGAGATGAATATAATACAAATTGAGGAGCCGATATGAAATATGAAATAACTGACTTTGAATTTCTGATATAGCACTACATTTAATTTTACCGTATTATTAAGGAACAAGCGAAAAAACTATCGCTCTACAACTGACATAGTAAATTCGATAGAACAGGAATATATATATATATATATATATATATATATATATATATATATATATATATATATATTGTAACTAGACGACGTCCGCCTAATTGTAAATGTGTAAGAGTGTAATGTGCACTCTCAGGTCTTACCAAGTCTTCGTCGCTCTGAAACGTACCTCACGCAGACTGCGTCCGTCGCGAACGTACGAATAACCAGTACCGAAGTCCTTACCTGTCCTATTTTGTATTTTTTAATTCCCGAAAGGCGCCAAATTGTTTTTCATAAAAGAATTAAAAGTTTCACAGTTAGATTGTCGCCTGTACAGTGAAGAATAATTTGAATTCCCTCGCTGACTGGCGGGAACTCGACTTTCGCTTGTCTATTGGGCGTGTTGCCAACACAAAATTTGAGCAAAGAATTCTATTCTCCGCTAAAGTACATAACATACATGATACAATTTAAATAAACACAGGACAGCTAGTAAAGATTTGTACTGATTTATTTGATTGGACAATTCATTAATTTTTTATAATTGTCGTACAACAAATGTTATTATAATAAAAGTTAGCCTCGGCGATAAATTAATTTTTACTCAGCAGAGAGCGAAGGTGGCAGCAGTCGTATGAAGCTATAACGGCTAGCGTTTCTTATTTACACAATTTATTCTACCAGTGAATTCTTTTGATTACGAAAAAAAGGTTTAAAACAAGATGTTTAAATAAAGTACACCACCTTACAATTGTGGTACTTGATTACTAAAAAGGTTTACATGAAAATTCAACTCTATTGTGTTAAAGTGTGTGTCAGTTTTATCAGTTTAGGACATAGGTTGTCTTACATTTACATACAGTGTTATTAAATATGCTTCATTAATCCTTGAAAGAATCTGGTGTTCAAAGTTCAGAGTGAGAGATATATATTGTGAAAAAAGTTAATCAATTTGGTTCGTAATTATTAATAATTTATTTCATACTTAACAAAACCATGTTGTTCGTGTTATGGATCATCAAGGCGTCTTCGCTATTTAGTTATTTCTTTAGTTTATTTTCAAAGATATGGATGCCGTCTCCTCCTGGCGTCTGTTTCTTTTTACATCAAGTTTTTGTTTAAAATTTAGTTTTAATATTCGTTTATTATTCCTCCATGTGTTACTGGAACTATGGTTGACATCAGTTAATCAATTTGGTTTCATTTATCTTTGATTTTTCTTCGTTATTAGGCTTTAATATGTCCGCATCAATATCGCGTCTGTACCTCTGGAGAGTTAATAATTGAACTCCTTCGTTACATAACGGTCAAAATTATAATAACGTTCTGTAGTCATGGCAACTGACTTAACTCTGATTGGCTAAGTACATTTGAAACTATTGTTATAAATCCAGGTTTTCTGTACAAAATGAATAAATATTTTATAATGATTATATTTCCTTGGGGATATTTCCAATGCTTGAAATATTAACATAGATGTCCCTATTTTCTTTCAAAGATCAAATTGACATCTCACAAGGCTGGTCTAGGCCATATATTAATGTTTTTGTACAAAATTGATAATACTATTTTAATACATATTTTACTTATTTATACTGTTTATCACAATTCTGACATGTTATTCTTGTTAGGTAATTGTAATTACATAATTTACTTGGGCTTATTATCCAAATACAATATTCAATTGTTTACAATTGGTTTTCTGAAGTTATACAGGTATGTCATTTATAGGCCTAAACTGTAACATCTTAGAATTTCTTACTTTGTTCTATTTGAACATTATTTATTAAGTACATATGGTTTGCTTATTTTCATTTCGTGCTTATTGTCTTTTGAAATATTTTGGAATTGTTTTACAATCTATTGATGTTATTATACTTTTACAAAATTATTTCTTATCTGTTATTTTTCCTTTCTATTTATATTATATTTATTAATTTGTTGTTTGCTAATTTTTATGTCATTACTAGTTTTACACCTACTCCCATTTTTCACACACCTCTTTAACACTTAAATCTATTAACAAAACATAACATATAAATAACTTAATGGTCTGTCTACTCTTCAGCCATATTCCTTATTATTAAATACAATTATTATATTGTATGTCATTATTTAAAATGTTCATACTATTCATAACATAGAAATAACTTAATGGTGTGTCTACTGTTCAGCAATATTCCTTATTATTAAATAAAATTATTATATTGTATGTCATTATTTAAAATGTTCATACTAATCATGTCTTCATACTTTCCTTACTTACATATAAAACACAAACTCATTACTGCAAAATTCTGCCTTCTGGGTTTACACTCCTTTAAACATTAAACAAACAAATTAACTTTCATTTAATTAATAACATAACAATTTTGTTGAGTATTGAATCAACACCGTCTATTCTATAAATAGAATCATTCTAGTGATTCTTTTACTGACATAATATGTTTTTCCATTTCTTACACCCACAATTACTCTGTTTCTTACAGTCTAACACAATTAACTTATTTTATTATTTACCATTTGGTTATGGTTTTGGTTTGTTACACTTGGTCACTATTCTTTTCTTAATATTATAAGTTGTTTATTTTAATATTATCACCACTTCACTGGTTATTTGCTATCACTCCCTACCTATCTCTCACTCTTGGTTTCAATGATCTTTTAGATATACATTTATAACTATTCTTTAACATTTTGTGCCTTACTTTTTTATTACAGTAAGGTTCTTAACAACATACTTTATTTAATAATAATTGTCTTATTATTTTTTATGGCTAGTGTAATTTCTTTATTATTGTTTTATTCATTGTTAATTATATATTTTCTTTACTCATTTGTGTCTCTTATCATTGATTTGTCTTCTTAAATTCAGTATATCCTTTCTCATATTAATGTCTTTATCTGGCCAATCTCTGGGGTTGGGTCAAAGTTTGTTTGTCAGTCTAGTATATTCATTTAATGATTACTCTTGTTTACAATTCTTATTTCTTCTTTCTTAACTCTATTTTTATTTTTTCATTATTATTCATTAATGAATAATATATATATATATTTATTATATATAACATATATATTCTCAATGCCTACCCTATATTATCTGATTTCTGCAATGTTATAATACGAGTATATATATAAACGTTACAACTATTTTAAAATTAATACACTTTTGTCCATGTACCCAATGCAACTGTATAGTGTTAAAGACTGGCTAAGTAGTAGAATTTTTGTGTTTTCGTTGCGTTAAGTATACGTGGTTGCACAATAAACGTATTTTTTAATAAGAGGATTAAAACGTTGATGACATGAATGAATTAATTAAAACATAATAAAAGAATCATTCAACGGTTTATTAAATATTGCAAATAATTAATGTTTAATGCCTTTACTTGGTAAAAATCCATTGTAAATTATAGTAAAAAATAAAACCATAAAATAGTTTTAGTGATTTTCACTCGTCAATTTATTAAAATTATAAATCCATGACAGCTGTTTCGGCAGCACAGTGCCTTCATCAGATGGTGTAAGCTGACTAATTTTCGTACAAACAATACAGAATATAAAATATAATACAAGTGCTGTTGTATAGAGAGCGATAGGAATCTCGTGTCAATAAGATTTAATACACATTACACAAACATATCATACTAACACAAATATGTTTGTGTAATATGTATTAAATCTTATTGACACGAGATTACTATCACTCTCTATACAACAGCACTTGTATTATATTTTATATTCTGTATTGTTTGTACGAAAATTAGTCAGCTTACACCATCTGATGAAGGCACTGTGCTGCCGAAACAGCTGTCATGGATTTATAATTTCAATAAATTGACGAGTGAAAATCACTAAAACTATTTTATGGTTTTATTTTTTACTATAATATAAATATTGCAAAGAAATTTAATTGAATACTCAAATTTGAAACCAGAAAATGCAAAATATTCTCCTTTATAAGGTTACATTCTGAAATCATAACACATCTTTGGTATTCAGCACACATTAATAACTTATAGCCTTAAATATCTAAACATGTATGATGAACAACTCATAAAATTCTTTTATACTGTTTGGGTGTCTGACTTTGAATCAGGTACTCCATGTACATTAGGTGCTTTTCTTGATGCAGCCCCAAAGACTGTCTCTTCATTTCTTCGAAACTTCTCTGTCCTATATTTTACCTATTTTTGAAAGTAATTCAGCCTTCGTTATTATTCATCACACATAAGTATTATACTAATTTTTGGTATTCTAGTAAGTACGTCTAATTTAAATATACTTTTTTAATTTCTTGTTTTTCAGATCCGTACGGAAATCAGATATGATGGTACTGGTACGTGGACTGTATATTTAACTCATAAATGTTTCAGACAATTTTAGTCAGAATCAAAAATTTGTAGTGCTATTGTTTATCCATAGACCCGACTTTAGAATAATAAGGTGGAGGTTTACATACATCACAATCTGAACACACCAGTATCCTCAAGTGAGAAACATCTGGTCAGGATTCATATTACGCGTGCTATGCTTTTAGTGTGGGTCACGTGAGTCAAAAAACCAATAATATTAATGTAAAATGTAATAAAGTCAGGACATTTCAGAAACAAGTTAAGCATTATTAACGCTCTAAACGTTGTGATTATCAAAACCACCCTAGTTTACTTAGTTGGTATTATCTAGTTCTACTGTAAATAAATAACTTATTTCGTGCTGCTAGCAGTAGATACGTAATAATTTATTAAATCTGCATTGTTAACTTAATCTAAACTAATAAATCGTTTGTGTCGAGCAGTTCTTTAGAATTTATTAAATAGTCTTACGTCTCTAGTTAAGTAAAATTAAAACAAATGTTTTTTTAATTTCTTTTACCATGAAAAACTACGAGACAGTACAAATTCCAAATTCCTGTGGGAAACTCACTTCACGATAGACTGCAAACGATAGGTTTTTTGTTGTTTTTTCTAAATAGTATTTTTTTAAGGCAAAATTGAGGGGAAGAAGGTAGCAAACCTCCCTTAATTATTTTGTCTACTTGATGTGCATTTTCCTCATGATTAGTATTCTAACATAATATATTTGTTTCTTTGTAGAGTATAATTCTGTACACATTTAGAACGGGGACGTACTAAGACATTTTAAAAATAATTTATATATAAACGGATATTTAACAAGAAGCTTGTACAAAATAAAGCTTAGTATGGCAAATTACATCTTTCTCAGAAAATTATTCTTTAGCGGAAAAATAATACTTCTGAAAATTGCATTAGCCTACAGTTCTCATGGTCTACATTATAAGGTAACCATAATGTTAGTACATAGCAATCTACACATAGCATTCTCTGGGTTCTACTCATCTTTGTACATAGTTCCATCCTGTAATCTTCTATAAACTGATCTTGTGGAGCCTTTAAATTTCTTGGATTGTTTTATGCTTCAGCCACTCCCTTTATTATTGCTAAGTAGGTTAATGTAGGGTTAACGCTAACAAAATTTTTACAGTTAAATATATATAGTTTGCTAAAATTACCAACAGCTAAATTTTTTAATAAATGACAACTGACACTAATCAGTAACTTTGATTTTAGAACCTGTGGTTAGATAATATTCTTCAAAAATTTGTTTTGGTTTTATTGCTCCTTCATGTAAACATTTTTGTATTAGATAAATCCCTTCATTTTTGTATCAGTATTTCCCATTAGAATACTTGCACTACCGGTGGCCGTAAATTTCTGTACTGTTCAATGGTTTTTGTTATTTGCACCAGTTGTAAGCTTCGAAAACAGTATGAGTTTACAACTCATTGTTTAGAAAAAAGTGTATGTATTTAGCTTATACATTTTTGATATCTTCTAGAGTCATTTCTATAAATATTAATTCTTCTTGGCTGAACTTGACAGACGACCACGACCTCCAAACGTTTTAGTGTTTTGTACATTACTACTACTACTCCAAGGCGATACAGCTCATAAAAAGCCATGAGAATTGCATGCCTCCACTTCTTTCTGTGCGACTCACCTTCTAATCCCCAGTCTTCTATGTCGTCCATCCATCTTCTTCTTGGCCTCTGTCTTACTCTTCCTCCTCCTGGTCCTCCAATGAATACTTTTTTCACTGCTCTTTCCTCTGTCTTTCTCTGCACGTGACCTGCCCACTTAATTCTGCCTTGTTTAATTGCTGTGACGATGTCCGGTTTCTTGTATAGATCGTACAATTCGGCGTTTGTCCTCACACGCCACATTCCAGTATCTACTGCACCTCCATATTAAAATCCTCCTCAGAATCTTTCTTTCCCATCTTCTGATCATATCTTCTTGGGCTCACATCATGGTCCAGGCTTCTGAACCATATAACGCTACTGGCTGCAATACAGTTTTGTAACTTGGACCTTGGAGGTTCTAGAAATGTTTCTGAACTTTAGGATAGGCAGCAAAAAAGTAGCACCTATGTCACATCTTTTTGTACATGCTCTCCTCATTTTATTGCGTTTGGTGAATGTGGGGTACACGGTTTTAAAAACACAAAGGTAGTAAAGGATTTAATATTTCCGCTTTTAAGTGGGTACAATTCCAGGCTTATTCGACTTTAATTTGTTTTATAACCAACAAAATTATGCAAATCTTGTGTTTCGTTAAGCCTAAAGACGTACAGAATGGAATAAGCAACTTTAAATTAAATTTTTGAATGAAGTTGAAAAAACGTTTATAGTTACCCATTCGCCTGTGCCCTGAGTATGTTAGACTTTTCCTGAAGTACACGCTCACTAAAAGTCAACTTCGTTGCCTAAACTAATATGCCTATTAGCCAGGGAAGTCGGGTCACTCGGCCAGTCTTCCAATTGGTGTCCGGTACTATAGAATTACAGCTCTTTCTTTTTGTTCACGATATTTCTACACATTCTTCAACAACCTTCTACTTACCATTAGAACTTATCATTCCCGTTTTCCGGTATTGAAAAGTAGTTCCACTCACGTCGAATTAATTGATCCATTGCCTGTGTATCTACGGCGCAGCACAAGTGAAACGAGTATGCATATTATCATCATCTTCTAATTCAAGCAGTTACAGTGTGCAGTGACTGTGATTATAAATTTATTTTTAGTATTCGTTAACGTAACATTTGGTACAAAGTAACAGGTTCAAAATAATGGATAACCCGTCTCAACTACATCACACAACTTAAGGTCATACGTGTAATGCGTCTGATAAATACGTTATAAAGATTATATTGCACTAGTATGTCTCCTAAATGTTTAGGACATTATTGTTTACAGTATTTAAATAAAAATAACATCTACTTATTAAAGTACTTGCATTTCAAATTTCTGTATTAGGAAATTTAAATTATTAAGATACCTTTTGTCATAAGTGTTATTTTGCTGTACAATTAATTGCTTTTCCAGCTTGTTGCGTCTTAGAAGCTCTTGAGTTGTTATTGAGTTGTTCTTAGGACCGCCATTGGAGTTTGCTGGTTTGAGATGAAATAATTGAGTGGACTGTATAATGTTTCAGAAAATGATGGTTTATTGAGTTAAAGCGACATATTTGATTTCTTATTAAAATTTAGATTGACATAATTGATTGCTGAAGCGTGCAGATTTTAACACGGCATGAGTGCCGGAGAATTGAATAGAAATAAAACGGGGGCGTGCATTACAACCCGTAAGCCGAAATGGCCTAAATAAATAGTCGCATGGTGATCATGCTAATAGAATTAAATACTGACAAAAGAACTGTAAGTAGCCGCTGCGACGAGTGAAAACGAGTGATCAGCTCTGAGTCTTTAGTAGAACTAACGTAATTTTGTCTGTAGTCAGCCGGTCAGAGTCTCGGCTGGCGATAACAAGAACAAACGTGACGTCATCTACACGCTTCGCAACATAGTATTTAGATTACAAAGTACACATGGGTACAAAGTTTGACCATACTGCCCGCACAAAATCGGGGCGATTTTGTAACTTAATTAACTGTGAAAGGTACATTACAAATTATTATCAAATGTTATATACAAAACAATACATAATATACTTAAAAGCCTTATACATTAAATTGACACTTTGTTTAAAGTAAATCACTTCTACCATAAAAATCTGTAAATAACAAAATTCATTAAGTTATCAGAAAAGCTCAAAGGCAAAACAAAACAATTTCTGTGGTAGAAAATGAACAAAATGAAAAATCATTATAAAAACAAGCCTTTACGTAACTAAACATGATCTCCCTTGAAGCATGAACATATGGACATTAAATACATATACTGTATTTAATTTTTGACAAAACGTAAGTGACAACCCTTAATTTATATAAAAGAAAACATCCTCAACACTGATTCAATATAGTAATACAAATAATAGAGACATAATAATGTACATGTATAATATTAGTATAACGATATCAAAGTTCAATAGTACATGGCGATATGGTAGACAAATCCAATTGATGTAAAAATGCATAACATGAGTGTATGAGTATACATAATACATAAGGACTGACATAATAGTATAATAAAGATCACAAAATTCAATAATATGTAACAATTAACAATGCTATGACAAGACATAATAATTTACATGCATAATATTGGAATAACAATTCCCAAAAAATTCAAAAGATAATAATAACATGATAATGAGACATAGGAATAAACTAATAAAAACTTGGTAATAATATAATACAAACAAAAAATCGAAAGCATGATAAATGTTACAATGATGCATGTAGCATGAATGCGTGCAATTAGTCGGAGTCCACTGGAAGTGGACACAATTTATATCCATAAATTGTTATATTGGTGGGTCGACGTAGAATACCATGTAAGGTGCGAACGTCCGCGACGCGCACTATTGAGTCTTGACCCGAGTGAACATTCGTGACTACCCCGCGTTTCCACTGAAGGGGGGGGGGAATTTTCATCTAGAATAAGGACTAGTTGTCCGGGAGTCAAATGTTTTGATGTAACGCGCCATTTGTTGCGCTGTTGCAACTGGTGCAAGTAGTCCTTTGACCACCTGTTCCAAATGGATTGGGTGAATC
This sequence comes from Magicicada septendecula, assembly GCA_034769895.1. NCBI lineage: Eukaryota > Metazoa > Arthropoda > Insecta > Hemiptera > Cicadidae > Magicicada > Magicicada septendecula. Next base: position 900,839,428 of record CM068367.1, read on the forward strand.
TTTGGAGCAGTTGCCATCTGCCCAAAAGAGTAATATTGATTTGTGAATAGTCAGGTTCAGGGAGAGCAGTGAGCGGAGAACCAACCAGGAAATGAGCTGGGGTTAAAGGTTCGGGGTCCCTAGAGTCACTGGATATTCCGAACAAGGGGCGTGAGTTAAGGCAAGCCTCTATCTGGGTTAAAATGGTGTAATATTCCTCAAAGGTTAGAATGGTTGCGCCTACCACGCGTCGCAAGTGAAATTTTACACTTTTGACTCCGCTCTCCCACAGGCCGCCAAAATGCGGTGCTGAGGGAGGAATAAAGAACCAATTAATGCCTTGGGCACTGGCAAAACCCTGGACGGACTGCTCAAAACCCTTAGACTGTAAAAGTTTATATAATTCCTGAAGCGTGCTATTTGCACGGCGAAAATTTGTTCCGTTGTCGGAAAATATCTGATCAGGGATACCTCTACGCGCAATAAACCATTTTAAGGCAGCTATAAAGGCGTCCAATGTCAGATCTGAGACAAGTTCCAAGTGAATGGCCTTAGTAGTCATGCATAGAAATAAGGCAATATAAGCATAGGAAGTTGATTTTGAACGCTGCCCGCCATGACGAACAAATATCGGACCGGCATAGTCGACCGCCGATTGGGAAAACGGTTTAGCAGGCGTAACACGGGAGGGGGTAATTCACCTAGTAGTTGGTTTGCGCCCCTAGCACGGAATCTAAAACAGGTGATACATTTATGTATCACCGAACGTATATAAGATTTGTCATTAAGTATCCAATATTTCCGTCGTAGAGAGAACTGAGTCAATTGTACACCAGCGTGTAATGAACGAAGGTGCTCGCTTTGTATAATAAATTTACTTAGATGAGAGTGTGGGTGCAGTATAATTTGGTGTTTGCTCTCGTAATTGAGCTGAGAGTGCTGAAGTGCTGAAGGCGTCCCCCTACGCGTAGTATTCCTGACTTGTCCAGAAAGGGGTGAAGAGAGAGAAATTTACTGTTATTAGGGATACAGCGTTGTTCCTCATGTTTGTTAATTTCGACTTCAAAATGCGACTTCTGGGACTGGCGAATAAAAACCAAAAGTGTACCATTTAACTCATGTGAGGTTAAAAAGGAAAGGTTCCTATCCTCTTTGGGAATCCTAGAGTTACGGATAAATCGACGACAATACGAAAACACGCGAATGAGCTTTGAGAGCGATGAGTAGTTCTCAACATAATTAGATGCGGATAATGCGACAATCAATGCGGTTTGCACCTGTTTACGTTGTTCCTGCTCAAAATCAGGATGAGTGCATGGAGAATGGGCATCGAAGGCACAGATAGGCCATGATGATGACTCGTGGGATAACCAGTTACGTTTACGTTTACCTTTCTGTTGGACCGTGGGTTCCGGTGATTGAGACCTACGGATAGCGCCGGAGAGAGAATCGCCTAAATGACAATTATGTAACCTGCGTGGTAAGGATACCACAAATCTGCCATCCTTATTACGGACAGTATTCGATACAAAATGATTCTCACAATCTGAATCCTCAACGGAAGGAGTACGAATAGCAAGATCCTCTAACTTCCAAAAGTCCTTTAGTTGCGAGGAAATGGCGTTATCATCTTCTCATACCATGAATGATGAAACCGGTTTTGTCATATCGACATTAAATGGTAAATTACCTGCAAGAATGAATCCCAACTTAGTCTCCTGTATTATGGGGAAATGTGGGCTGCGAATAAATTTGACAGGTTCAATTAATTGCAAGTAATACTGAGCACCAAGCAATATATCGATTTGCTACGAAAAGTTCAGCTGCGGGTCAGCTAGAGATATGCCCTTTGGTAAGTTTAGGGAGGAGAGGTCAAATGATTCAGCAGGGAGATTATTAGTGATACTGGGAAGCACAACCCAATGTATGTTTAAATTAAAATTTTTATAACGCGAATGCAATCTTACTCTGGTACTGAAATCAGCTTGAGATAATGAACTGTTTATACCCGTGATGGGTAATTGAGATTTAATCAGTTTTAAACCCATGCGGTGAGTGAAACTCATGGTGCAGAAATTAGCTTGCGATCCTGAGTCCAACAAACTCCTAACTGGGTGCATCCTACCTGCTTGGTCAGTTGTCATGTAGACTGCGGTGGACAATAATATCGATCTGTTTGTTTGTAGTAATTTTAACGAACACTGATTGTTACTTGACGAAGCGTTATTGCTAGGTATATGGATCATTGTGTGATGGCGTTTAGCGCACGTTCTGCAAGAGAATTTGGAGGGACAGTGTGCAAAGTGGTGGCCCGTGCGTATGCAGTTTAGGCAAAGTTTATTTTTAATTATGACATTTTTTCTCTCGAGAGGAGTGATGGCAACAAATTGCGGACACTCAGTAAGACGATGTTTAACTTTGCACAGCTGACATATTTTATTGACGATGCGAGCATGGAATGCAGTTCTATTGATACTAATCGGTTTAATTGCTCTGCGATATGGACTCTTATCACTAACGTTTACCTTGCTTACGGAACTGGGCACGCTATCTAAATTTTGCAATACTTGCCTACGGTTATTTAAACATTTTATAAAATGTTAAAATCGGGAAGTCGTTCGTCCGACAAGCCTTCTTTCCAGAGCCTACACGTTTGAGTATCGAGTTTGTGCGTTAAGTGTTGAACTAAAATCATTCCAAATGTATTTACGTGTAAATTTAATGAATTTAAGGCATTTGTATTTGCCGTAATCTCGTCAATGAACCTAGAAATTCTGACCCTGGAATCTGGTTGTACGGACTTGACGCCCAAGACATTCCCTATATGATGGGCTAGTACGATTAATTTACTGTCGTATCTATTTTTTAATACATCAATGGCTACTGCATAATTTTCATGAGTTATTGGAATAGATTTAATTACGTTTAATGCCTCGCCACTCAATGACGAGTGTAAGTAGTGTAATTTTTGAATATCTGTCAGATCAGTTCTGACGTGTATTAACTCGACAAATATATTGTAATAGTGTCGCCAATCAATAATGTTTCCTGAAAAGGAAGCCAATTTAATCGGTTCTAATCGTATGGGGGGGTTTTAATTGACGTAATTTCGGTTTGAATTAACGGTTTTTGGTTCACCTCCTCTACTTGTGATGGTGTAATTTACATTCGATATTACAGAGATCATCCTCGGTTTGAACCCTGTCGCTGACTGTAGCTAAATCTGAATCGTCAGCCTCGATTTGAGTCTGAATATCGTCATACTTAGCGGACAGTTCCATTAAATAACGGAGCTTAATTTTTAACGCATGATGATCACTTATGTCTGGATCAAAGTTATCCGCGAAAGTATTCACGCGAGATATGGAGGCCTTAATTGTGCCGCGTTTCTTTATCAAGGCCTTCACATCAGCCATGACCAAAATTTTAAAATGCAAATTGAAACCAAAAAACTAGATGTAGGGAAGGTGAACAGTTGTTGCAATTTAGAATGATTTACTACAATTTGATATAATGCGGGAGCCAGTGATCTATGTACCTTAATATATAACTGATTATAATAGGTACTTAATTTGCTTAAAACTAGTTGTGAATGTTATCGACAATATAAATCATTCGACCTGATAATAAGTTTATGGCCACTTAAGTATGATATCTGTTTCTGTAAGGCTTATTAATAATGTTATATTAAATGTTGTTAACTGTATACCAAAAAAGTTACTTAGATTGTCATAATTATATGAAACGATTATAAAAAATAAAAGTTCATAATCACGTGGACGTTGATCCAGGCGTGCTGAAACTGGCTTCGATCCCGCTGCTCGATCCTGTTAGGAGTTGTTGCATCTCTTGTCTCTACCGGTCAGATGATGCCTGAGGTTGCAGCTCTCCAAATTTTAAAGCTGTGGAACTTTTTCAATGTAGAATAAGTAATGCTGTCCTGTCGTGTCCCGTCGTCTCTGGAATACTGCTTTGTAGAATCTTGTAGTGTTAATTATGACGTGATTTTCGAAAATAATAGAGGCACGCAACTGTCAGCAATTCAAGTTGAAAATGTTGGGGCTTGAACCAAACGCCGTTTCGGCCCATTAAATGAAATAAAAATGTTGTCGCTGTGTTCAAAAATGTTGCCCGTAAGGCCAAAAATGCGGTCGCTGTGGACCAAAAATGCGAAATCCTGCCCGTGAGAACCAAATGCTGTCGCGTCTTAGAAACTCTTGAGTTGTTCTTGAATTGTTCTTAGGAACCCTATTGGAGTTTGCTGGTTTGAGATGAAATAATTGAGTGGACTGTATAATGTTTCATAAAATGATGGTTTATTGCGTTAAAGCGACATATTTGATTTCTTATTAAAATTTAGATTGACATAATTGATTGCTGAAGCGTGCAGATTTTAACACGGCATGAGTGCCGGAGAATTGAATAGAAATAAAACGGGGGCGTGCATTACAACCCGTAAGCCGAAATGGCCTAAATAAATAGTCGCATAGTGATCATGCTAATAGAATTAAATACTGACAAAAGAACTGTAAGTAGCCGCTGCGACGAGTGAAAACGAGTGATCAGCTCTGAGTCGTTAGTAGAACTAAAGTAATTTTGTCTGTAGTCAGCCGGTCAGAGTCTCGGCTGGCGATAACAAGAACAAACGTGACGTCATCTACACGCTTCGCAACATAGTATTTAGATTACAAAGTACACATGGGTACAAAGTTTGACCACAGCTGTTCCCGGATTGTCCGGCAGAATCTGGAGTCGTCGTTGGACACATTGTCTAAACTGCTACACTAAACAAGGGGGAGCCCGACTTCCATCATAGGCCTCTCAAGAGCAAGTGGGCCCCTTGCCGATGTGGCCCTACCTTGCCGGAGTGGCACGGCTTATGGCAAGAAGTCAACCAACCAAGAGGGCCACATCGATTTACCCAAGTCACCACCTTCACCCTCCACTAGAAAACGGCCCATTATTCCAAACCTCATCACTTACCACACGGAATTGTATTCTGAAAGCTTTCACACGGAAGAGCGAACACTTAAGAAGAATTTTTCTCATGATGTATCCAGAGTAAGGTCTCTACAGAGCGGTATGTTTGCAGGAACTGTGGGATTAGTACCACAGTTAATGTACTGACAAGTACAAGAAGCTGATACATTATTTAAGTCACATCAGTTTTTGAAGATTTTTCAAGTAAACGTCAACACACTATATAATTGCTTGAGGCCTAATAAGATCTGTACATTGAGCAGGGGACTGTGTGAACTGTGTAGCCACGATGACTGTATTGACCGTTTTCTGATGGTACCAAATAAAAAAAGTTACTCAAAGTTTTGAAACTTTATATTCTTAATATGCTAGTTTATAAGCCTAAAAGACCAGTTTATTTTTGAACCTGATTAGTTTATTTTCAGATTATCTGAAATCTGAATTTGGCTAATGTAAAACACTTCCAATGCAAAATTAGAGGTATGTAGTTATAAAAATTACATATTATACTAGTCACCAACTTGGTAAATTTTGAAAAAACGAATTATATTGTGTTAAAACACTGTCTGATTTTGGAGATGATTTTAACTTCACTGCACATCTCACGTAATTTTTTGACATTATTTTTGTGCTATTACGTGCACTCTAAATTTCATTGCCTGAGTTTCGCAACTGATTTGTATAACCAGAATGGAATCAATAATTTAATATTAAATCTATGTCAGTTTTTTACCACTAGTGAAAACGTAAATTAGGCCTACTATTCTCAAAAGGAGATAGGCCTATAAATTCTCTTCTTTCTTATTTTATTTTAAATACTAACAGCTTAATAAACTCACAGTGTAAAGTAACGCTGTTAATACTTTTAGTTTGAATTTATTTTATACAAATTATATAGTACAGGTAATATTTATATAATAACAGGTATTTGTACAGGTTAAGTTTTTTGGAACGGTTTCGTTCGTACCTGTTATTTTCAAATTCTAGTTTAGCACACCCCTACCATATTGCACCTCCGCCATTTTTGTTTACATGGCCGCCATTACGATGAGTGTTTTGAAATGAATGATGTCAATACTCAGCGTATTCAATATCTTATGTAACCTTAAGACAGGGAACAACACTAAAATGGTCCCTTTGTCTTTCCTAATAGTTTAAATATAACCTGTCAAACAGTGTATAGAATGCATCAATTTGGGACACTCCGTATTTAATTTTAGTTCAACTACTAAATCTCAAGTTTTTCTTTATGAAAAATTTAATTCTTCAGTCAGTTCTGACTTTTCAAGAATGTTTTAAATAAGTAACTAAGACTCGACAATATCTTCCATTCAAGTCACCAGAAAATTCCTGTTTATTTCAATTTGCCTTTCCGGACCAAAGTATTCTATGAAGGGCTAAGATCAGACAACGATCTACAAAATGATAAACTGTTTTATATTGCCTATAAGTTACACAAGGAGCACAGATAATTGGTTTCCTCTATCCAAGGCTTATCAATTTAGGTCGATAAGACTCCGCGAGGTTTTTACTAAACACCTATGAAAATAATTAATATGCAATAAAGTGAAACTGGCAATTTCAAAGAATAAACAATTCTACGTAAAAATATTTTTATCATATTTCATTTAGGATCTATGGTGTTCATACAAATTTTAGGCTATTTAAAAAGAAGACTGTTTTTTCAAGGAGGTGGAACCCACGAAACTTAACTCGTGAAGTTGACAAACGGTAACTAATATTCACACGGATATAAACTCACGTAGACATAACAACACACTGAACACCTCGGTAGGCCCATCGATGTATAATAACACTGGATAGCGCACTACGTGGGAGTGAAAGCGCAAAAAACAGTCCGCCGGGAAAGCAGCAGCCCCCCACCACAAAAAGGCAAGAAGGCGTCACTGAGCACAGTTTACACATTGTTTGCAGCCGTGCTTCCGAGTTTTGTTAACTAGATACTTGTCTTAATTCGGTTCGTCAATTTAGAAAATGTCAACAAAATGTTAGATAGGCCTACATTTTTTCAATATTTAAAGAAGTTAAAAACTGAAAATATTCAGGTTCTGAGGCATCCTAGGAAAACATTTGCACTTGGATTTATTACAAATATAAACTCAATAACGATCCTGTCAAACGGATTATTAAATGATTTACAATTCAAATATATTTTGACTTACAAGTTTTCTCAAGATCATTTGGAACTGTTATTTTCCTGCTTAAGATCTTGAAGCTGACATAATAACAATCATAATATCAAACAGTTTCAATGGGCCTTGAGGAAACTTATGTTCAGGAACAGCGTTAAAGACTTCGCTATACATTAAGAAAATGTTCGGTATATATTCACAATTATAAAGGATAGATACACGTGAGAACACACACAGACACACGGGCGCGCACATAGAGATAGCAGACAGAGATAAAAGTTTCTTTTCTTTCGAAGTGAGAATGGGGTTGTCGCGAAATAGGGTTTTGATTTCTTGGAAATAACAGGTGAACATGATTACATTTCACCAGTAAGATTTCAGTTTAGTATTCTGTTACAATCAGAACGGCAGTCGAGTATGTGATTTGCTGTTAAAATTACTTTGTTACCAAAGTTTAGTGTGTTTGTTATAAACTCGTGTATCTTACATCACTAACTTTAATAACTGTCCCTATTCTTACCATCTTTGTTGCGGTGGTAACAAAATTAGTTTCATCAAGGGTGTTACAGTATACCTTTTTGGTTTAACATCAACCTCAACGATCCTGTTAATGGCAAATTACAGTAGTTTATACTCAGATTTAATTATTTTCAACTATGTGTTGTAAATATACGTAGGAAGAATGATGTTCATAAATATCATTATAAAGCTGAGGTACACAACGTTTCACTTTTAAGTTCTGCCTTATCCCTTATGAAGGTTAACCAGTTGGCAGCCCTAAGACTACCTGAAAGTCTACGTCATTTACAATGCTACTTTGTTTAGATTCTTGTTGCTAATTTTTGAGCTTAAAAAAAGAATACATTATATAAAGTAGGCTACGTCCTTTTACAATTTTGTTTCTGCCACACTAAGCAAATATAATGCGTACATTTTGTGTTAATACGTATAAATCTAACGACTTGGTAGAAACTATTATGCATAAGAGGTATGCAGAGAAAAACAATCATTAAATAAACAAAAACGCGCGGGCGCGCGTATGCACACACACACACACACACACACTTATATAAAATGTATATTTGCTCTGTATTTTCTATTTTATTAATAATAAATACAATCTTTCGTACAAGAATATATTTTTTGTATTTTTTTTTAATATTTCACTGTTTCGATAATATAAACTACCATCATCAGAAAGTTGGTAATTTATAAGTTACCAAAAGCCAACAGAAAATCATAGCAACAACCAACCGGAACACAAATATTCAACAAGTTTCAAAATTAAGGTAGCTGAGGATAGGAAAAATATGATTCCCGAAATAAGTACTAAAGAAGGGAAGAACATATCTTGAGGTAAAATATTATAAATATTAAATAAATTATATATATATATATAATTTTTATATATACAATTAATTATTTCGTCCTCACGTTGTTGCGCCAAATTTTGTAATAAGACAAAATTACAAAATTTTATCGTGTATTAAAATTAATTCATTTGCCTCGCGTTGTTGCGCCAATTTTGTAATACAATAAATTTTACTTTTTCTTCAAATGATTTATTAGTTCTTTCTTTTTTCTATAGTGTTTTTTAAATTCTTTACGTGAACAATTCTTTAACAATTATGTGTAGTTCCATTTACAACCACTTACATTTTACTCTCTCCTGCTGCTCTTGCAGTACACATGAACTCTTTATTTGAGGGCAATTAAAATTTTTTAACATACATTTAAAGTTATGTGTCTAAGTAAGTTACAACAGAATAGTGAATACACATTAATTAATTTTGTAATATATGTTATGTTGTTGATTAGTGTATGGTATAGTGGGTTCTTGTGATTATACAAAAAGGAACAAGTCAACATTAATTAGAATAAGACATGTTAATATAACATATAAAAAATATAAGGGCTTAACTTGACTTAAAAATAATATAACGTTGAATAAATTATTGTGAGTTCATAACTTCACCACCATGACCGCTGCGTCGATCGTACTATCTCTCTCACACTCATTCAGTGTCCATTAGTTCTGTCTCACACTCATTTGTCAATTGTAAATCACGAGCAGCCGCCATCTTTGTATGATACAATATTATACAAGTAGAAGTTTACCTTAACTTCAGACGCAGGGAACGGGTGTGTATTAGCAAATCGGCGTTCTAGAAATAGACTAAATTTTCAATTAATTTTTTATTCCAACTAGTCGGATAGTCCCTCTCTGAACTTGAAAACATGTGGACGCGCTGCTTGAGTCTAAACTCTTGGTCTACGAAAGTGTACGAACACAAGTCCGAAAGTTCGCGAGTTGATGTTTAAATAGTGCTAATCCAGGCAAGTACAAGATTGTCCTTATAGGAATTAAAGACACATGAAGTTTGCTGGATTATTGTGTGAATTTAATACACAAAATAAATAACAGAAAAAGTTAGTCAATTAAAATTTATAGAAGTGCTCATCCCGAGAACGACCCTAAACGTCGGAGAACAGAGGACATCGCAGCGGTATCCTGACCCTGTATCCAGAGTGAACAACTACACCTGTCTTCAGAATGGATTATCACCATCGTGATCGTCAGTCATAATAAATGGAAGTGATTTTAATTTGTGTTATAAAATTTAAAATATCACATAAACTAAAAAGACAAAAGAACTCATATGAATAAAAAATGTTATGTATTAGATTATAAGAGAAAATTATTTAAATTTGTAAAAAAGATCAACGGAGACAGAATAATTAGTACGTTTTGTTGTAAACAGTATTAATCAACATAGTAATTATCATTCATAAACCCGAAAGCATTCCAATATACGATTTAACAGCCTACTTATTCTATGCGACCTCTGTACATCGCAATGCATAAAATTAATCTAGCTTATGGAGTAATATCAAATCGCATTGCTATGTTTCTTGTCTGCAGTAGACTTCGTTTTCATAAAATTATTTATGTTTTACGATTAAGGTTATTTTTATTATAAAAACCCAACAATAACCGAGAATACGATTATTTTTCAATATCATTTTATTGTGTTAATAATATAATTCTTTCATCGATGCGGTATTACAGATTAATGACAGTGTAAGCTCACTTTGTGTTGAAATTTCAGCATTGCAACCTTTCTAGCTATTACATCCAATAGTAAACATGTACAAAAGTATCTTTTCAAATATTAATAAAATTAAGGAGAAACAACTTGTGATTAGAATACGGTAGAGGGCAGTACACTCTAAATACCCCAACCTAGTGAACACAGAAGTAGCCGACTAATGTATTAAATATAACTTTGAATTTTTATGTGGAGGAGCTCTATTCTGGTTTACATTAATTAACCGCAGAGATCATGGGCATAAGATATTTTCAGTTACTTATAATATTTTTATTATATGCTCTGTACTTTCCACTTCGTGGACGATCAAATAATTAGAGCTGAAGATGAGGACGACACTTGTTATATGCCCAAAATCTAGTCAAAGAATAACAGAAATGGGCTTGTCGATAAATACAAATATAATCTATATACATTGTTGTAGTAAATAAATGAGGAGGTACATTGTTAAACAATGTAACATTGTTACATTGTTAAGTTGTAAGGGAAGTCGTTTCATATAAATAATTTTGTGTTACGATTACAAAAAGCGGCACGACTGTAGCAGAAATAAAGATCGCGTAGGACAAGGGAAACGATTAACGAAACAGATACATACCACTTTATGCAGCAACCAAATATGACACATAACAAAAATTAAAATATACAAGCAATTTACCCTTAAATAGTAAGTATATATTAAAACATACTCGTAAAAAATTAAAAATATTTTAACGTATAGGGCTGAAGTGTGGTAAACTACAGAACATATTAGGAAGAGATTACAACCCATGGAAATAGGATACTGGAAAATGTGCTGTAGATTTACATTGCAAGAAATTATTATAAAAGACGAAATAAGAGAAAGGTGAAAGAAATATGTTCGCTTGCAAAGCGTGAATATCGGTGAAAACATTAATCGTTAAAATTTCACATGCTTTATTATCAATTTTATCAATTTTAGAACCAAGTGTTGTACTCTTTGACGACAACTACTTTAGTGCTCAGCATTTAGGAGAGAAACCGTTACAAACAAGGACAGTATATTACAAACAGACATTTCTTTGATACTAAGTTCTGTCGCTTAATAATCTCATTAATTTAAGCTGACTAAATTTTTATGTATAAAAACTTGTTTACAAAAAGTAAGTAACTGACTGATGAAGTATTATTAAACGCACGGCAATGCGACACAAAATCGATGTGGAGAGATATAGTCTTCAATATGCGGACAAAGTAATTATAGCTGCAAGTAAGTTATTTGAAAATGCCTCTAAGGGCAGACACAAAGTTTGTCATAACAGTAACAATACACTGGGATTGATCGTACAAGAAAAAGGCTTTCCAAGAAACAAAATTGATTTTCAATCATTGAGAAGATAATATAAGAGCTCTCAAATTATATAATTTCTTTTATGCCTGAATAATATATTCAATTTTGAGAATAAGCAAAGCAGCTTACAACGAAATATCTTCTTGAATATGTTTACGTGTAGGTTAAAATTTACTGAAGTAGGGGAAGGGCGGGCATAACGGCCAGGCGGATTTGTAAGGCTGTACAGTGCTGCTATCCTGCGGTAAATGCGTGAATGTTACCTCACAGTCCCCTTAGTTGTGTTGAGTCTCTAGGCGAAGAAAGAAGTGCGTGATCACAAGTTATTGCAATTTTTGTGTTTTTCATACCCTCTGATCTAAGGTAAGTCCTCACTTCATGTAATGATTACAAACTTAGTAAAACAAGCTAGGTTTTTGAAACATAGTTGTTTTAAAAGAGTGGTAACTTGGCTATAAAATTCAATATTAAGAAATGGTTCATCGCTGTTTGTTGACGTCTGACAACAAGCTTTTGTTAATGGCATCCGGACGGGCACAACGGCCAGTAGGTGGCTAATATGCCCGCCGCTGTGGCCATTATGCCCGTCTGCACTATTTCTGTTTGTTTTTAATACAATTATATTATAATTATAGTTGTTGTCAGGAAGTCCTTATAAAAATGATCTGTTAGCCGAGAAAGCTGCTTAGGAAGCAAAAGAAAAAGCTATGAAACGGAAAATAGCTGAAGAAAAAAAGAATGCTAAGACTATTAATAAAAATCCGAAGAAAAAAGCTAAGGAAACCCCGGGTCATCACTGGTAAAAGAAAACTGTTTGAAGACATCGATGATGACTATGATTCAAAATGTTTATATTGTGAAAAATTTTCAGCTTCAACTTCCAATGAGCGTTGGATCAAGTGCCAAGGATGTGGTTTGTGGGCCCATGAATTTTGTGCTGGTGTCGGGGAAGAGGACAATGGGTATTTATGCGAAACTTGTAGCTAAACTCACTAAAAATGATTTTCCTTTAAAAAAAAAAAAAAAAAATTTATAATAGGTATTTTTGAGAAAAAAACATATTTTGTATTCAAAATGTTTAAAATTATATTTTTTTACTTTAAATAAATAAATTTTTTCTAATTTAAAACCCGTTTTCTCAATTTCTTTACCACTTTACAGCTATGTGGCCATTATGCCCTACCCCTGTGGGCATAATGGTCACTTAGGTACTTTTTGGAAAATTGATTATTTAGGTACTTTCCCTTTTTCCAACCACAACAACAAAATTCTTACATGTACTAGGATGGTTGATGTGTATATTCTATGATTTTGAAGTTTCTGTATCGCTTGTAAGTCAGTTAAAAACTTCAGAAAACCTTAGCCTGGCCGTTATGCCCGCCCTTCCCCTATTCAGGTATTAAATTAATGCATAAGGTAAATCTTGTTAGTGATTGTCGGTATAGTTTCGTAAAATCTACTTTAAAGGAGTACATGAATTGTTGATGAACTATGATTAAAAAAGGAAAAATAGAGCGGTAAACTACTCTGAAAGATAATTTTGAAGTAGTTTTGATTATTTGGAATAATTGACTGTTATACCTATTTTATATTTATTCAATGTTTCAATTATTTTATTAGCTTGTTTAACTGCAACGAGAAAACAGAAGTTTAATGATATTGATGAACATTTTGTTGTTTTCTCACTAATATCCCTTCGTTTTGATTAACCTCTTGATCGGTACAAACTTAAGTGCAGCGACAAATTACAAGATGGTTTTTTATTTCTTGGAGGTTTCCGATTCTAAATATATTTACTGATATACTTAGAAAAAATAGGGAATATATGTGGCACTGCTCCAGACTTTAATTTCCATTTTGATCAAGGTAGTTGAACATTTTCTCCGTTAATGGTAAAGGTATCTACATTTACTACCATTTCTTTCAATAAGTAACAGTAACAAACATAGCACTTTCTAGTGAGCTCATTGCCTTTCCTAGGTATTCATTGTACCCAGTTGTAAAATTCCGTTTTGCCACTTGGAGGGGAGAATAAAAGTACTATTTTTGATTGCCCATAACCAGTCCTACAGGCATTTTGTATATAACACTACCTCAAAACAAAATTATACAAAAATACTAATGTTTTTCAATCTCCTCAGTATATGTCTAACTATGTAAGTATCGCAAAAAATAATTCATGAAAGAACAAAACGAAACATGAAAACGGAACGACCATGAAAACGGACATGTAAATAGACAGTAATTTTCGAAAATATAACACCTACGCAGAGTAATATTGTTAAAAAACTCAGATGTTTTTGTATTTACAAAAATACAAATAGTACCACACTATCTACTTCAACCCGTTATGGTTTCTGTAAGAGCCGATAGATGGCACTTGTCTAAGTACAGTCCATTTTTTCTCACGTACTGTTCTATTTGCGAGCCAGTTGACGCAATTTGCTTGTTATAAAAGTGTAGCCGCGTGTATTGATAAATGTTATGGTTGATTTGCTTTTTAAGTCGTACTGAAATGTAATGAGGAAAAGTTTCAGACAAGAGCAAAACGTTCAGACAAGAACAGATTATCAAGTCCTGCGTATATAAAACGAAAATGACGATTCTCTCTACATTCTGTTGCAAAGCTACCAAAAGCAGTTAGATTTAGTTTGTCTGTGTGTGTTCTCACGTGTATCTATCCTTTATAATTGTGAATGTATACCGAACATTTTCTTAAGTAGTTTATTTATTCTCACTAATAAAAGTTACAGTGAAAACACAAAGTTTTCGTCAAATAATTTGATATTTAAAAATAAAGATTAGTCCTAATTAAAATTAACAACTTAAAATCAAATGAACGACACACGCGCGCGTTGATGATACATTACATAACTCTCTCTTAATGACTGTATATACTGAGTTGCTCAATAAAGTAAGCTTAATGCTAGTTAAATGACGTATGAAGAAGTTAAATTATTTAACATTTCATTACATAAATTGGAAATAATTTATAATCTCGATGTTTGTAAGACTTCATACCAGTCGAAAATTAATTGTTAATTATAGCTATCCACTACAACATAAAATGGTAGCCTTATATTTTTTGATGAACGGTATTTTAAAGGGCCTCTGTCCTATATGGCTGAGCAATCGGACATAGTGTCCCCGTGAGAAAATTATTAACGTATGTCTCTTCGTTCAGAATCGAACTGGTTTTACACTGAAGACACGCCGACAGGTCGAAGATTGCTTACCAAGCCATCAAAAACCTGTCAGATTTTTTTCAGGCTTGTTCTGCGCTTCGGTTTTCTACACATCACCTTTTGCGTATTTTTAATTTCATACTTGGTGTTCATGTGAGAACTAATAGAATCATAAGGTTCGTGGGTTTTTTGCCTTTATTTAGATATTAATTAATTGCTCGTCACATACTAATTAATTGAGTACTTAATTAATATGTTCATAGCTGCGTTATACTTTTCCCTTTCACCTTCAATTTGTATCTACACAAACGTAATTTTGCACTCTCAAAATAAAATCATTCACTTTTCTGTAAGTATTGTCAGTGTGCAAATTATTCTTCGTATTGTTTAAATTAGCAGCCATCCTTACTATTTCTTTTATGAATTTGCTAACTGCTATAATTTTTTATTGTTCGACTAAGCTTTTCGTCATTACTGACATCTTCAGGTCTTAAACAACGTCTATCAACTGTACGTTGTAGGCTTTTATACTTTAGGCCCCTCCCCTGATGTCATCGCCCCTCCTATTGGTTCAGCTGCTACCGCTCTTCACGGGAACTTTGTCTACCTTTTTCCGTTAGGCATTTTTCTAACGTCCGTCAAATTGTTTTAAGAATCTCCCGTTAATTTCTTCATTCTTGACTTATAATTTTTTTTTTTTTTTTTTTGTAACCTTTTACATTTCGTCATTTTTTAGTGTATTATTCTTATTATTTTTGTTTATTATTTAATATATAATAAAATATTTCTTCATTTGTAAAATCTACTTTTATATTCATTAATTTATTTTTATCTTCTTTTTTACTAGAAATACTTAAAGTTAAAAAAGAAGATAAAAATAAATTAATGAATATAAAAGTAGATTTTACAAATGAAGAAATATTTTATTATATATTAAATAATAAACAAAAATAAATTAAAATAATAAGAATAATACACTAAAAAATGACGAAATGTAAAAGGTTACAAAAAAAAAAAAAAAAAAAAATTATAAGTCAAGAATGAAGAAATTAACGGAAGATTCTTAAAACAATTTGACGGACGTTAGAAAAATGCCTAACGGAAAAAGGTAGACAAAGTTCCCGTGAAGAGCGGTAGCAGCTGAACCAATAGGAGGGGCGATGACATCAGGGGAGGGGCCTAAAGTATAAAAGCCTACAACGTACAGTTGATAGACGTTGTTTAAGACCTGAAGATGTCAGTAATGACGAAAAGCTTAGTCGAACAATAAAAAATTATAGCAGTTAGCAAATTCATAAAAGAAATAGTGCAAATTATTATTAATTAAATATATTTAATTAATTGTATTTTCTGCCTGTCTCAACCGGAGCTCACTAACACAAGTTAATAATTTTAGTCGTAATTTAATTTAATTTAATTTTACCACACGCTTTTAGTCGTAATTTTGAATTTATTGTTACCCGAAAACCCCTCCACATTGAGGGCAATTCTTTGAACAATTTCTGGTAATATTCACTGGGTTTATAAACGATTGCATGTAATCCAAACCCGGCATGCCCTCTTTGACTGACGCCAATGAAATGTAAATAAAGGTACATCTAACCTACAGCGTAACTGTAAAGTTTAATTGCAAGACTTTTCCACTTCTTGGAAAGATTTGTATTGGGGCTGGCAACTTATTCGGATTATCTCTCGTAAACTGGTAAGCAAACCGGCAGCACGTGGTTGCAATATAGTTTGTTGAACTAATGAGCTGTTATTTTTTAAAATTCTCGTATAATCAGTAGTGAACCCAACTCATACAAGACGTAAATGAGTCCAAACACATGCTTAAATTACCTCTGTCACCATAATTTAGGCTCAACTATACTAAGATTGGTAGATAAAGATTAACTACAAAATGTAAACGGGCGGCACATACCTGAACTAAATTAAAGTAAAAATTGAAAATTAGTCAGCGATGAAGTTCTGAAGGTACTATCAAGCTTACTAAATATCACATTTATTTATTATATACCGGTAAGAAAATATCAAGGACCTAAAGACAACAATCGAAATGTTAGTAAGTTATGAGATATGTGATAGCTGGAGGCACTGCACTGACACCTAATGTCCGTTTTTGAAATGTTAAAACAAATAGACCATTCCATTATTATTAACGTTCAAAGAGAATGATACAACTCACCGCGTAAACAGTATGCAGTAGGGAAACGAGATATTGCAAAAGAGTGACGTATACAATAAAACCGTAATTATAGAAATAGAACATAGAAAACACAAGAATATAAAAATAATCGGGTTAAATACTTTTACCAATAACGTATAATTCCTTGACAAAATAAATGTCCTATAAAAACGGATAAACTAAATTTATGATTAAAAATTTATTTATGAATCAGAAAAGTTAGATAAAATATTTTATCTTGTCTGTCATGTGACTTCGATGACGCTTATACTAAATTGCAACATTTTTCCGAACATGTTTCTTCCTCAGCAAACCACAGTCACCACGTCGTTTTAATGCTAAGGTCAAAGGCGAAGATCTTTGCTAGAACTATACACAAAATTAACAAGTTATTGCTACTTTAAATATTCCACACTTTACATCAAGCAGGACAATCGGACCGACTACTTCTCAATCACTAGACAACAAGTTGTTTATTACACCAAAGAACATAAAGGTAAGAAGTTTCTGCAATAGCTTTCAGAAGTTACGTAACAGTAGTAAAAATTGGTAATGCTAAATAGGAAAAATCTGATTTGAACGGAACGTAGGAAACATATTGCAGACCTTACAGAAACTAATAAGTGATTTTATTGAATAAAATTTTATGTGATGTAAAAGTACATTTTTCTACTTAAAATAACATGTTTACAATTATGTGTAACACAAGCAACTATTCACACAAGGCTGGGCATAATGAGAATAACCTTTTCTCAAATATAGCCCTACCAGTGGATAAAACTTTGAATTCTGTAAGAGCATTGTTAGAAGATCACATCGTAGCGAGTAGAACTACTCGTTCGGTTAGCGGTGTTTTAGAACTTTTGACTGTTTGCGTTAGGTCTGTTTATTTTCGGTATCAAGACTGTTTCTACTCCCAGAAAGATGGGTTACCGACGGGTTAATCTCATTCAATGTATTAGCTAATAGAACGGTTTGAAAACAAAACATTTAATAAATAGGCTACATCAACAAACTTAAGTTATCTTTTAGACATGTTGATTATACTTTTGTTGTATGGCCACATGGTTGGGATCTTTTCGATGTGTATTTACAACACCTAAATAAAGAAGGTGAATTCATTAAATTTACAGTGGAATTAGAAAAACATCGAAAAATACTCTTCCGTGATGTATGGGTCATTTGTAGGGACGGATATATTGAGACGTCAGTGTTCATAAACCTAACTAACACCCGACAATATATGTTCATATGCTTTCTAACCACCCTGATCATGTAAAGAAGTCAGAAGTCCGTCCTTTATATGCTAGGGCCACTGGTGTTTGTTCCTCTAAAACCAAATTAGATGTTGCAATTAATAATATTTTCAATGATTTCAATGCCAATAAAAAAAACAATAAAAATTGCACTATATCATTAAGAACTCTAATAAGCAGGAGGCGGAGATCAGAGACAGTATTTCTTACGTACTTGGTGTGCCTGAAAAAGTTAGGAAAATAGCAAATGATTTTGGTTTGCACTGCTTATCACTACCGTTATACGTTAGGGAAATTACAAACCGTTAAAAAACCTCCGGGCCTTGTGTTCGATACATAAACTATTACTTATAATATCCAGTGTGAGTGTGGTTGTGAATACGTGAGCGAAGTCGACCGTTGCCAGACCGTGTGAATGAGCATATAGTGAATGTGCAGAAAGGTAATACTTCTTGATCAAGGTTGGTTGAGCAATTGTGAGAAGCGCAACTAAAGCTTTTATGACAGGAAACAACAATTATTGGTAAAGAAAAGAAATGTTAAGAACGAAGATTTTAGGAAGCTGCTTTTATTGTTACAAAAAATAATTGCATTAGTCAACTTCATCATCATTATCATCATCTGTAAGAATTAAACCAAGGATGGTTTGTTCCTGTCTCAAACAGGCAAAGATCCGTCCGGCTAGTCCTTATTTGAGACAATTTTGTTGAGAATGTGTCCCCTGGATATGTTACTAGCACATCGCTGGGTAAGACGTATAGTGGAGCTGCCACCTTCACTCTTTACGTCCAGCCCGATTTTCTGGCTGGGTGTTCTCCCATAAACTGGCTGTGTTACGAGACTAAAGAGACCAGTTTCCCCTGTTCAGTTAGTCTAGTTAGCAGCGAAAATCCGAACATCTTGCTCCGTTCCATTCGTAAAGCACTTTAGTTGTTGGGTGGCTTTTAGCGGTTTGTGTATATGCGGTGTTTGTTATAAAACCGCTTGGCCCCTATTGCTACTATAAAAGGGCTGGGCCGTTGCATATTTGTCGCAGTGTTTTGTTGACCTTGTTCCTGTGCAAGTGTTTGTACGCATTGTGCTTGTGTTTTGTGAGTGTTGTGTGCTTTTTCATTGTACGTATTCATTTAGATTATTTTATCTTTTGATTATATATTACTTAACGTTTTGTTATTATTGTTTTGTTAACTCTCTGTCACTGGTTAATAGATCATTATTTATTTTTTCACATATGTTAGTATATAATTAGCCTAAAGATGGCTGCCGATTGTTTGGGTGTCTCAAATATTATTTTCTGTGTTGGCAAAAGTTTGTCAGTAAAATTCAGATTCAAACGTACAAATGTGTATAATCCATCACAGCCATTTGGTGGCGGAGATAAGTGACCACCAAGCAGGTGCCGCATAATTCAATACAGACCGAAGAAACAAAAGATAGAGGGTGACTTTTCGTGCGCAGCGCCAGGGGGCTGCGGCACGCGAGATATGGGTAAAGTTTGACTCGGACGCCGCGAGCCTTGGAGAGGGTATCGGTCACGTACGCGTTGAAGCAAAGACGCCGGTCGAGCCGAACGCCTAGATACTTCACCGAGTCTTTGTAGGCGATAGGCCTCCCTGCCAGGGTCCATCGGGAGAAGAACTTTCGGGTGAAACAGATTGCCTCGGATTTCTCCGTGTTGATCGCCACCCGCCATTTCCGTAGCCAGTCTGGAAGCTGTCGAACTGACGCTGCAGCTTTTTACTCGCAGGGACAGGGAGCTGCAGTGATACAAAGCATCGTCAGCGAACAAACACAACGTGACACCGGGCAAGACAGGTAGGTCGTTCGTGTACACAAGGTACAGAACGGGGCCGAGAACAGATCCCTGGGGTACGCCGCCGGCGATGGGACGAACTGCAGAGCAGGTTACGTCGACGCTCACCGTGAAGATTCGGTCGCTGTCATACGACCGGATGAAAAACACAACGAACGGTGGGAGGGGAGAATGGGCAAGTTTATAGACAAGACCTTTGTGCCAGACTTTGTCGAAGGCCTTGCTCACGTCCAACAGAACGGCGGCCGTAGCCACTCGCCTGTTGGTGTCGTCAGACAGTTGCGTGATCACGCGGACGAGTTGAAGAGTGGTCGAGTGCTCTCTGCGAAACCCTAACTGTTCGTTGCGGATAAAATGATCCAATAACGGGATTATTTATTAATATAAGTGTCTCACCTTATATGTTGTGACGGCACGGAGGCGAATCTGTTCTCCGGTACCAACGGCGCGAACAACTGGCGGCGCGTGACACCTGACGAACACACACCGAGCCAATCAGGGATCAGCAGCCGAGACGTGACACCTGACGTGTTAGGAGCGAGCCAATCAGCGATCCCGGTCAGGGCATAAAAACATCGTCGGTAGAAATTTTTGACGTACAGATTCTGCATCCAGCTCTTCAACACTAAGGAACACCTCTTTTGGACTGCTCTTCTCCTGGACGATTTGGAAGCTTCTCGCTGTATTCACTCAGCTGCTGCCCTGCTGCCTTCGCCGCTAAGGACAGTCGACATCTCCTGGTCCTCTTGCTGCTTCAATAACACCAAGAAGCCAACAAGAAGAAAGAAGACTACGACTCAGCTTTTGGTAAACTGAGTAGCTAGCACAAGAACAGCTGAGTCTCCTTCTAAGGACCATCAGGCAACAACATCTCGCCTGTAGAAGGGGAGCAATAGCCTGCCAGAGCTAAAATTGTGCGCAGCGCATCTGTACTGCTGACGCTCAGGCTCTTAGGTAGCGCTGCCCGGATGATCTTATAAGCCCCCACCAGTGGTAATCGAACTTGGGTATCGCCGGGGTAAAGAGGCCGGTGGACACCTCTCTTGGTAAGGAGAGGTATACAACTAAGCCGGTCTTTGGCCCAGCTCGTTAGTTAGCCTGAGCGTTCCCGTTCAGCTCATCGAGGTCCGGCTCGGGCCGGACCCTAGGTCCCTGAGTAGGGTAAGAATGAGTGTTCTACCGCGAAAGTGACGTCACTCCCCCCTTTTGGCGAGAAATTCAAAAATCGTGGTGGTGGGGGTAGACTTCCGTTGCTGTGTGTCGTCGTGTGCAGAGGTTAGGATGGACCGGGGGGTAGTGGTGTGTCCCACGTGACCTCAGTGGGCGTACCGAAGTTGTCGGCCATGTTGTCGGCATTCGGCCATGTTGTCGTCGTCGGCCATTTTGTGGGGTTATGTGTGCGTTGATTGGCGGAGGCGTGGCCGCCGTTCGCTGTTCACCGTTCGCGGTTCGCCGTCCGGAGGGAGCTTGGCCGCGGCCTGGTCGTGGCTTGACCGCCGCCAGGAGTGGTGGGGTCGTCGTCCATTTTGTCGGCGGTGGAGCGGCCATGTTGGAAAAGCTACGATGTTGTCGGGTTGTGCATGTGTGCTGGTTAAGGTTGGACCACGTTGCCGCTTCGTGGTGTGTTATAGTGTATGGGTTTGGATATATACTGTGTTTTCCGGAAGGGTAGCCATGTTGGAAAAGCGTCGACGTTGTCAACTTGTGCATGTGTGCTGGTTTAGCGTCGGCCACGTTGTCGGCTCGTGCATGTGTTATAGTGTACGGGTTTCAGATATATTTACACTGCCACCATTGTCCGGATATCGTCGATGTGAAGAGATGAATTGCATTGTTGCCAACTCGAGAACTGTAATAGCGTTGGTCACGTTGTCAACTCGTGCATGTGTTATAGTGTATGGGTTCAGATATTTACACTGCTACCGTCCGGATATCGTCGATGTGAAGAGGTGAATTGCGTTGTTGCCAACTCGTGAACTGTAAATTTGAATGTGTGTGTGCTTTTGTGGTAAGTATATATTGTAAAAATACAAAAATGCGCACATCATCGGTGTGAAACTCTTGTTGACTGGCTATTGCGGTGCAATTGTTCTGATTGACACTTCACTTATAAAACATGCATGATGGAAGGAAAAAGGATAGTTGAAAAGAAACAACTAAGCAAATCAAAAATTTAGATATTTATATTGTAGCAAACACACACACACACACACAATATATAAAGATGAGTATAATACAAAAGTATACAATATAAATAGACATATAAATATTACACATATATATATAGTAATTATACAATAAACTACAAATACACACACACACACACACACAATATATAAAGATGAATACAATACAACGATATATAATTAAATAAAAAAAATTACAGTTCAGATACAATGATGAGTATAACACAAAAGTATACAATTATTACAATACAACGATATATAATTAAATAAAAAAATTACAGTTCAGATACAATGATGAGTATAATACAAAAGTATACAATTAAACAAAAAATTATATATTACATTTTATATACAATATATATACAGAAAAAAAAACATTACAGGTACAATATATATATACAGAAAAAAACATTACATCAAAAAAATATACACTAAATTACAAAAAAAAAGTCATCACCTTTTTTACTTCTTTACATATATAATGTGCACGGCCATCTGTAACAAAAACAAAAACAATATTAGTGATATATAATTGATAGGTGTAGGATGGATTAGAATAATGTTTATGTGTACTGTTACATACCTCAAAAATGCATGCGTGCATAAAATGGATGTATTGGCCTGCTGAATGCATACACCCGACATTGTGGACATCCCGGCGGTGTCCCCTCCAATGCCACGGTTTGGAACCAATTAATGATGCATAGATAGTGGTAAGTATGACCACACATTAAGCCGAGGAGTCTCTGCCCCTCAGTATAGTTTTCTTGGCACACACTACAAGATGTGTGCCCTAATATACCCTGAATGGGGCAGAGCTCTCCACGGCTCCATCGCCACGTCGGAAACCTACTTCTTAGAAGTAGTCTCATTGTGGCGACTTCACTATGCATCCTCGGTTCCACCGTATCAATTATATCGTAAAACACACATGGTGCGTCTTCTGGAGGGGACCGCAAACGTGGATCATGTCGCATGTGCTGCTGAGGTTGTGGTTGAGGCTGCTGAGGTTGTGGCTGCTGTTGAGGCTGTGGGGATTGTGGTTGAGGTTGCCGTTGATTTGCTGTGCTTATCCACTGCGGACGTGGTTGTAGTTGTTCCTGTGGTTGTGGTGGTGGTGGCGATTGTGGCGGAGTAATCGTTACCTGCCGCGCTTGTGGACGAATATCACTGGTGAAAAAGTAAAAATATAAAATCATGTAAAAAAAAAAACGAAAGTATGTAAACATAAGAAGAAGACTTACATATTAAATGTGATGACCGGTAATTGTTGATGCTCATCAACATCATTATTTTCATTATGTTGATGCTCATCAACATCATTATTTTCATTATGTTGATGCTCATCTACATCATTATTATGGCTTCCATCTAGAAGTAGTGTTGTATCACTGTCACTGTCATTACTATCATCATCGCCATACATCATCATCTCATCTTCATTGCTGAAAAAAAGTACACTTCTAATACCAGATGTAAATGTAATAGTACAAGTGAACGTTAATGAAAAAAAACGTACCGACTCGTGCCGGCTTCCTGAGATGCAGCAGCAGCAGCAGCAGCAGCAACAACAGCAGTAGCAGCAGCTGAAACGGTAGCATCACTGAAAAAAAAGAATAAATTTGAATACCGAACGTAAAAGCATTAGTACAAGTGATTGTTAATAAAAATGGACTTACCGACTTGAGTTGTGTTGGGATACTGAAGGTCCCATCAACGCCTGCCGTAATCTTTGAGAACTATAAAAAATAAACAATAAGTCAGTCGAATGTTATATTCTGTTTGTACTCGTTAAATATAGAACAATGTTGTAATTTACCTTCGAACCCGCCACTGCTCCTCACATACACTTTTATAAAGTTTATTTTCACTTCCGCTCATTCTGTAAAACGTAACAAGAAAAATGTTGTATAATAATTTGCTAACATAATAATGCACGTGTGTGTGTGTGTGTAATGTCAAATATTAACGTAAAAATATAGTAAGTACTTACATACAACTTGAAAAATTATAATGAATGTGATAATAATCATTATGACAAAATGCTTATATATACGAATATGCTTGGTGGGAGTCTGCTATAGACAAAGTCCCCTCACCCTCAAAGTGTTCACCACACACACACACACACACACACACACACACACACACACACACACACACACACACACACACTGTGATGTCAGTCAACATCTTGTTTAAAATTAATCGCAATTCCCCCTCCCTCATGATTCTCTCATCGATTACATCACACACGGCTTGCATCCTGTACATAACAAAGCCCCTCGCCCTCACAAAGTTCACACGCTGCGATAACATATGGCCAGTCAGCGAATAAAATTAACTGCACATGTGCATAGTGTGGGAAGGTCTTAGTGGGAGTCGATTACATCCTGTTATAAATATTAACCATTAACGTCTAATCGTCTACCTCACCCCTCCTACCAACTGAAAATCAAATGAAAGTATAATAAATAAATTTTATACTTGCAATACAAGTTTATTATTACCATGAGTTACTGCTCTGTGTATCTTAGTCTCTTCTTGTTAGGACCGGTATCGTCATTGGTTAACACACGTTTACACACTCTGTAGTGTCCGTACGTGAGTGTAGTTACACCATCGTCTATTACGTACCTCTTATCTCATAAGGAGACAGGGAAAGTTTTGTTACACGTTGCGTGTACAGCTTATGATGATCGCTTCTTATACACTCGGCAGAGGTGAAAACTGTACGACTATCGAAAAGACACTCGCTGTATAACTGATGACGTAACCTTTTTTTTATTGCCGTTCTTGGAACACCTTTCGCCACCTTTTTGTCGGTACAGTCGGACAACAGGAGCGAGTAACATTTAGCTCTGAGTCCGACGAATTCCCTGATGGGTTTCCCAATAGTTTCATCCTTGAATTTCCCCACGATTTTTTGTTGTCGTCGCAATGACAAGGATGATCTGAGGGATAGTCCGACGTGTCGAAAAGGTGGAGATCCTCTTTCATATCCAAGTACACATCGTCAGTCTGTATGCTGTATAGCAAACTGTCGGTATCAGTCATTAATAATGTTAATCGTTGTCCGTACTTGCTGACAGCGTACCGATAATGAAAATCGTACATTATCAATTTACTGACATCAAGTACTGTGAAGCCAACATACACTGGACGGGAAAGGTATATAGTTCTGTTTCGTAAAGCCAGTCCGACCAAGTCGTCGGTGTAGCGGATCATACGCTTTAGTCGTGGATTGGAAACAAGTTTCTGCAGCCGCCCTTTGGTAGAGACTAGTTGGAAGTCTATTCGTTTCCTTACGTTCTCCAGCGATTTACCATAGACAGCGTTGACCATCAGTTTGAAAAAATCTTTTTCAAAACTGTTGGTGGCTGCTGCTCTCTTTTGTGTGTTGAAATCGATAAACGGTTTCATCCACGCTTTCTGTTTAAAACTCAACACCCTATGGATCGCTTTCTATTCTAGACCAAGGTTTAGATACAACTTTAAATTTCGAAAATGAAGAACGTATTTTTGCTTATCGTCCAAAGTCGTTAGCAACTTGGGAACGGACGATGAGGGCGTTTCTGATCCGTTATACCCGTTTGTATAGTGTAGTCGTGTGTGGAGTCGTCGAGAGTATGGTGAACGTATGTCAGGATTGACGCAGGAACGCACAGGTGCTAGTGGATAATCTGAGTGAAGATCATGAAGTTCGGATGGATAGTGTAGGTCGACCTCAAGTATGTAGCCCATGTCACTGTCATCACTCAGAGTACATACGTCCAGTGAGTCGATCTCGTTACGATCGAGCCATCTAAAGTCACCGTAAGGGAGTGGCTGTGACATGGCTTCACCGTAAAGGTTGTTGCAGTCGGTGTACAATATGAAAGAGGTCGGCTTTGAAGCATCATACTGATCAGCGATTAGCGGGTTGTTGGCCTTGGCATAGCGGTTGGGTACCATGCTAAAGCCACCGCGAACGGCTGATTCAATAAAAAGATGCTGATCTATATCCGTCAAAAGTTCCAGTCGCACACCGGTCATCTTTAAAATCGCGTGCCAAGCAACGCCGGGAAGCGAGTATAGATGAGCCGGATCAATCTGGTAGCACCGTATGGCCATCTCACGAAACGCCTCGAAGACGTCAGCCAGCAGCAGTACATCTGTTTTAAGATAAAGATCGTGATAATCGCCCAGCGTGCGGATTCCGAAAGTCTGCCACACATTCTGTGCATGTGCGTAATCTTCGTCCAACACGGGCGATTCACTCAGCCTATTGAAAAAGTGTTCGCGTGCGGGCAGACATGTTTCGTCGAACTTCTCGCTACCCGTCACGTAATCG
This sequence comes from Magicicada septendecula, assembly GCA_034769895.1. Lineage (NCBI taxonomy): Eukaryota > Metazoa > Arthropoda > Insecta > Hemiptera > Cicadidae > Magicicada > Magicicada septendecula. The sequence continues at coordinate 900,865,920 of CM068367.1, forward strand.
TAAGGGTACACCCCCTTACGTAAGAGTAGCTCGAAGTGTTCTTCGAAACATTGCTTTGTTAAAGCGAAATCCGCACCGCTCGCGCGCAAGTTTCCAACAAGTGTATCCAAGGACGTGTTCAAAAATTGTAACGTGTCTACGAAACGTAGGGCACCCAACGTGACTGATACGAAGCGTTCACTAGTGGTAGCGATACAAGTGAGAGTTTCATCGTTGTATTTACACAACCCTTGTATCAAGTGATGTGCGTCGTAACCTCGTAAGTTATGGAAAAAGACAGGAATATGTTGGGCGGACTTGCAGTTGAGGTTACATACGTTGTGAGCTGCGCCAAGGTATCGTCCAGTTAGATGACAATGGTTGCGCACCTTGTCGTCATCAGTCAGTGGTTTTTCGCAGAGATGGCACACGACAGCATTCGTGAAAGATAATACGTCACGATCACTCATAGTCATGGGGATATTGGTACGCATGATCCTGTACAGTTCATGATCTTCAACGATTAGTCTATCTAAAAAGGTTTCTATCACGTTCACACCGCGATAAACGACCTGTGGTTTGAAAATGTTACCCTCGTCGTTGACTATGGGGTAGGAGAAACCTGAAGGAAGATGTAACGACTCCGTTGTGGTGGACGATGTGTGTTGTGGAGCATCGCAACGATGGCAAGGCACAATGAACGATTCAAAGTCTGCATATATAGCGAAAGGGACTTTATGACAGTAAGTGTAATTTTTGAAGTACATAACCTTCTCCTTCTCTTTCGTCGGTAAACGAATTCTTTGTTCACCATACAACGAGGGACGTGTTCACTAAGGAGTCGTTCTTCGCAGAATCTGTGCAGACAGTAGTTGCAATAGAAAGAACGTCCGTTGTGTTTGGTTAGTGAAGACAGTAAGCGGCTAATATTTTTTAATAAACAGTAATGTTTTCGGTCAGCGGTGGTGAGAAGTAATAGATAAAAATGGTGTTGTCTGCCACTGAAAGGAGTTATTCTTAGCGGGTAAATTTCATTTTCTTCGTAACCAAAAACATTTATAGAAATGTCTGAATTGTCTCGTTCGAACTTCACAATATCGCATAGACGGGTGGGATAAGTTATACCAGAAGTGGTGATACTGTGAATATGTAATTTGTATTTGGATACACGCTCGTTGTCTCTGTGTTGTGGAAAAAGTGCGGCCAACACTGACCATATAAATCACATTTGATCGCCTGTATTGTTCACGTTGATGATGGATTTAGTACAAGACAATTCAGGAGGTGTACGGATAAAACTGGAGGCGGCCAGCGGTTGGTATCGTGAGAGAACGAGTTCTAACGAGATTATATAATCCAACGCACAACCGCTACCCTCACGAGTGAATTTATAAATCGATTCGATGATTTTTTCCTACGAAGCTTCTAAACGTTCAGGCAATACGTTCTGATCAGCGATCAATGTCGTATGACATCGTCCGTGAAAATAGCCTTCACTCGTCACTTCTTCGTCCTCGTTCGTGTCGGCGTTTACAATGTACTTGACAAATCTCGCTTTTAGCGCTATATGCCACTTTATAGTAAGCAAACGTGTCAGTTCGTTTAGAATGTCCATACGTAACATATCGTGAATTTCATCGAAAAAGGTAATGACATCGTTGACACATTCTTCTTCTTCCTCTGCAACAGGTGTGTAAACGTACGACACCAACGAGCCACGTAACGAATGTTTACGATCAACAGAAAACGTCTGCATTGTTAGAATAACAATAAAAGCAAAATCAATTACTTGCTCGCTTGAAGAACATTAGAATACTGATACAAAGTTAGAAAATAAGTAACATTTTATATGCAGTGCGTGAAAGTTAGCCTGCACGAGACTCGAAGGTGAACGCAGGCAGCGATCATCGCTCCACTTATACTATATATGACGACTGTGTGCGCAGCTATTTGTTCCCACTACTGTGCTTTATTTCATACCGACCAATTGACGACAGCAATCCCCACTACGATTGCGCGCGCAGCTACCACTGAGGAAGTGAAATGCAGCGCAACAAACCAACATTCTTGCTTCAGATATGGACGTGCACACATATTCTTTTGCAAGCCGATTAAAAAGCTTTTATAACATCCATCGTCGAGGTAACATTAAATTTTACGTTCGAACATTAAATTTTCGAATACGAACGTGAGATTTTTTGACCTAGCCAAAGCCGGGTTTATTTACGAAGGCGATGATGATGTTGTAAGATGCTGCAAGTGTTAGTGCGTGGCCGCCGTTCGCTGTTCGCCAATCAACGCACACATAACCCCACAAAATGGCCGACGACGACAACATGGCCGAATGCCGACAACATGGCCGACAACTTCGGTACGCCCACTGAGGTCACGTGGGACACACCACTACCCCCCCGGTCCATCCTAACCTCTGCACACGACGACACACAGCAACGGAAGTCTACCCCCACCACCATGATTTTTGAATTTCGCGCCAAAAGAGGGGGGAGTGACGTCACTTCCGCGGTAGAACTCTCATTCTTACCCTACTTCCCTGGTTACCGCCAGGGGCGGCCTTGCTGCCTCTGTTCGGCGAACCTCCCGCTCGTTGACGGCCATGCCTGGTACGGGCGAGTCAACGAGCACGCAGTCGCTCGCCTCCTCACTGCCCCACTCGAGCGACTCGCCGAGTTCTCCGCCAATGCCTGCGGACCAAGTTTATCCCTGGACGGTCCCGCTGCCCGGTGACGAGACCGAGGCTTTCGTGGCGGTTGGTCCACGGGGGCTCCCGGTTAAGAAACCGAGGCGGAACCGGCCTTCCTTAACCTCTTCCTCGGCGTCCGCCATGGAAGTTGTCCACGTCGATGGCGAATCCGGCACGGGGCCGACTGTGTCCGGCGATGCCCAAACACAGCCGGCCTCTGGTCGCATCCCGCCCGTGTTCGTACACGGCGTGAGCAACTTCATCGGTTTTACCGGCGATTGTAACGGCGCCCGGACTTTTCCCGGCCAACGTCGACTTGAAGCTCCTTGGGGGCGACACAGTCAAGATCGTTGTTCGCGGAATGGACGTGCATCGTCATGTCATGGCGTTCGTGGAATCCGTCCAGCTGCAGTTCTACACCTTCTCCCCCAAGCACGTGAAGCCTCTGTCATTCGTGCTCAGAGGCTTGAACGTGGAGTCACCCCTCGGGGAGATCCTTGATGAGCTGCGCGAGCTGGACTATCCACTTCGCTCGGTTCATCGGGTGTATGCCCCAGCCGAACAAAAGCGTCCGCTCCCCCTGGTTCGCATATTGGCGGAGAAAACGAGGCTGGCGAAAGCCTAATCTCTAACGCGGCTTTTTGCGTTCCGCGTTAAAGTGGAACGAAGCCGCGCTCCCGGGGCTCTGCTTCAATATCACAGGTGCCAACGCTTCGGGCACCACAAGATACATGCTCAAACGCTCCTGCGTGCGTGAGGTGCTCTTTGCCGCACCTCACTAAACATTGTGACGCACCGACTTTCAAAAGGTGCATCAATTGTGGCGGAAGGCATCCCGCTAACTACCGGTCCTGCCCGGTGTTCAAGCGGGAGCTCGAGCGGCTAAACCGAAAAGGGCCCCTGCCACCACCGAGGCATCCGGTAGCTGGTTCCAGACCTGCAACCAAGCAGCCAGACCCTTCGCCTCCAGCTACGGCTGCCGTGACTGTCGCCACTGTTGTAAACAAGCAACAAGAGAGAAGCAAAGGCTCGAAGCAATCACCTGTGGTACAGGCAACCTAACTCAAGCTCCATCCCAGGCCCCTGCCCCACCTCAGGCGAAAAAGGGCCGTAACACCGCGTCATCTTAAAGTGAGACAGTCCAGCCCAAAAAAATTATCTCGGTTGTGGAGCCTGAGATAACAACTCAAACAACTCAATCCTCCCCAACACCGGAGAACCCTGACCCTGCTCTAGAAGCAGCCTCGCCTGACCTCCCACCCCCGCGGTTTCCTCTAGCAGGCAAAAAGAAGCACCATCGCAAGCCCCGTGGCGCTCGCCCTCGGGCTTCTGCCAACCCAGCCGCACAGTCCAGACAGCCTGCGCATCGCGTTACAGAGACCAACGCAATCGCATCTGTCCCTCTTCCTAGCGCCTCCGCTAGCTGCGCTACACCTGACTGTGTTGCGCCCTTGGCTTCCACCAGTCCGAAGACTGTTAAGCCTCGACGTTCTTATGCGCAAAGTCTACTGTCGCCCACGTCAAAGGTCCTCGAACGTCTTGTACAACGGAGAGTCCTAGACCATCTAAGAAACTTCGACGTACTGGTCCCCGAACAGTTCGGTTTCCGTGTGGGGCATTCCACCACTCATCAACTGATGAGACTGGTGGAATAAATCGCGGGGGCCGGTTGTCGGAAAGATCCGACTGTCGCCTGTTTCGTAGATGTGTAGAAGGCCTTTGATAGTGTCTGGCACGACGGGCTCTTGTTCAAGCTCCGGGAAATCCAGCTCCCAGATTGCTACTTTCACTTGATTGCTAGCTTTCTGACGGAGAAGACTTTCTACGCGAGAATAAACGAGCACATCTATACCGGGAGGCGCATTACAGCCGGTGTACCTCAAGGTAGCGTGCTAGGCCCTCTCCTGTTTTCCGTGTTCGTCAACGACGCACCCAGAGAGCCTGGAGTCCAGATGACCCTGTTTGCCGACGGCACGGCGGTCTATACCGCCGATCAGAACGCTGACAGGGCTATCCCACGACTCCAACTCCGCTCGATGCGTATACGGCGTGGACGGAAAGCTGGAAAGTTGCCGTCAACAAAACCAAGAGCTCCGCGGTACTATTCTCAATGCGCCGGAAAGAACCACGAAGACAAGTGAGACTCGGTAGAACGTATCTGTCCTGGTCGAGAGAGGTTAAATACCTCGGTGTCCACCTTGATCGTCGGCTCACCTGGCGTCCCCACGCTGAGACGATGCGTCAGAGAGCGTCCGCTCGTCTCGCTCAACTGTTTCCAATACTCGCTAACAAGGCTATGACCCGCAAGCTGGGTAAGTTGATTGTCAACGCGTAACTGTTGCCGATCATTACCTACGCTATTCCCGTCTGGTGTTACCTCGCAACCGTTCATAAAAGAAAGTTGCAAAGCGTTCTCGATAGGGGTCTTCAGCTAGCGGCCAAAGCCCCCATCGTTTCCCTTCTCGATTATTGAGAAGAGGACTCGGTGTCCGCTCCTTGGATGACACCGTAAGGCAACTTGCACGTAAATTTTACGTCCGAGCTTCGAGGAACCAGGCAAACCCACTCATAGCTGGCCTTGGTAAGTACCGACCACGTCCAGGTGATTCTTGGAAACGGCCTCGGCAAATAATGTACTAGAACGGCCTAGTACGAGCATGCCGTTGTAGCGGCCACTAAATAAATAATCAATATTCCGTCTGGACAGGATCACTAGGCAGGAGCCCCTACCGGAGGCTAGGTACTAGGAACCCATTGGATCGTCTCACGACGCGCAAGCCAACAGCTCTGGCTCTTCATTTTTGACGCACTCCATCGCCACGCGCACTTCATCGCCACGCCATCGGACGCACTTCATCTCCTCTCCTCTCTCGGACGACATCGACGCGGAGCCAGCCGGAAAGAACAGCCGAAGAGTAGAACGGACGTTCTTGCAATCTTCGCACTCCTGTACCGCGCCAGCGATGGACGGCGCTGGGCCGGCAGCGGACTGGACGCAACCGATGCCGAAGGAAGAGTAGGATTGCAGTCCGCCACGAAAAGCAGGCGCAGCCGCCTAACATCTCAGCGCGGCTCGGGCGGAACATACATCACAGCGTTTTCGCCACACGGCCTTTTTGAGGGTCACCAAAACACTAAGAGTTGTACGGATGGCTCCATTTGTCATGCGACAGGCCCTTTGTCCGGTGACAATTTTTCTAGTACTTTCTTGCTACAAAATTTTGTTTAAATAGTTTATAAAATACATGGCAAAAGAAAAACAGATCTTTAGGTGGTGGTAAGAAAAATATATGTGGTGTTCTGAATTTCTGCAAATATAATTTACAGTAATTTCACAAATACTGAATTTTATTTTATTCTTTTCTGTTTTAATTCACATTATGTTGTCTTAGACAACGAACTGAATTGTCATCACAAATCTTATCCCATGTTCCAACAATTCGTAAGGATTGTTTCACTTAACTACTTTCCCGGTTGCGTAATTCACATAAATACAACATTACCTAAGTGTATAAAAATGTTCACCTTGTAAACATTGTATTATGTGAATACCTTATAAATAGGCCTAAGCAATATTGTAGGTATGTTTAGAACCAGTGAGTTTTTTAGATCAATATGGATTAGTTAACTAATTATACTGGTAATATGCATTCTTCACCCCGAACATAGACTGGAAAACTAAGTTTCAGGTATAACTCCAATTGACCAATGTAGTAGCTGTCTTCCGTAAAGGCTGTGCCAACAAACTTGTATACTTTCTGCGATCGTTTTATTTATTTTTGTTGTGCTCTTACACTACCCTTTATCTCTTATTGTTAACATAACACGACAGTGTCTTAATGGTGCATCCATGTTCTAACAAATCCAGAAGTTTTTAAAATAGGAAAAGTATGGACATACTAAGATAAACCTGTACTGCAGACGTAATAAAGTTGAATTGATTATGATTTACAAATTTCTCTTTGTTTTCTTTTGCGGCGTTTTTAACCCATACACCATTTGTACAAGGTTTTAGGGTAATACATTTTTCACCTTTTTTCCTGTTTCTTTGATTGTGGTATCCATTTGAACCACACTTTATCTTTTTTCTCTTCGTTATTTAGCTTTATTAATCAGCAAATGTTTACAGTACACCTTTTCACATAATCAGTAATACCCTTCTTAAGAAGCAAAGTTTGTTTGTGTGTGATGATTACTGATTTAGTATTGTTAACGTTCCTGACAAGCAGTTCCCAGATAATCACTAGAAACGGGGTGTATAAAATTGATTTAAAAATTGAAAATGATTTGTCTCTAGTAGTGTTTCATATCGTAGGCTATGTGCAGTGATGTGTCCTTACATTCCCTTTGTTTGTGTTCAGCACCTTTATTTGTCTATATTAGTCTGTCATGTCAACATTAATATGGACATTCTATCAGTTTCTATTTTCAAAACTGTAACAAGATAAACAGTGAACCAGTTCTTGATATAACTTTTGTCACTAAGTATTAAGTAAAGTTTGTTTTAACAAATAATTATAATCATGGTAACTCTATAAAGTTCATAGTTATAGCATTTTGTAATCGCCTAGTGGATTTATACCACTGAATAGAAGCTGATAAGCCACATTACAGTGCACAAACATGAAATCTTAAATGTGAGAAAATGATTTTCTTACCTTCAATTCTTCCAAACCGTCTCCTTTAACTTAAACAATAAGTTAATGTTCACTTTACTATATTTGTATAAATTTAGTTCAGTTAATACGTTTTCATGAAGTATAAGTTAATGTCAAGTGCACCATTAAATAAATATATAGTCACAAACAATCATTCAGGCAAACAACTATTAATATTACAAAATACTATGTCAATTCTATTTTCGTTTTTAATTAGGGATAGATGGTAAAACATTCTTGTCTAAAAGAATCCTGACTATATCTATTACAATTATGTCGTTAGAAACAAATGAATAACTGAAATTTACTACAGGCTTGTAAAGGGTACATAATTTACTAAACTTAAACGTAAATCTAAATAACAAGTCTGGTCTCCATTCCAAAAAAAAAATATGTAAATTTTAGATACTCTGAAAAACTTCTGATTGTTTAATCACGCGCACACAAGCACAACCACATACACCCAAATACAAAACCAAGACGTCAAACAGTTTATAATATTTATGTGTATAGGCTCATGAATCTTTGCGAAGTTTTACAAATATAAATAACGATTTTGTACTTTGCAGTAAAACAATAAGTTTAATAACAGAGAAAAACTAAAATTATCCCACATTATTACTTAATGCAATTAATCTATGCCACTTGTCTGTTAAGAATATTCTACAGTGTATAAAATTGTAAACCAATATCGATTACCTATGTTACAAAAGGTACACTAATCTTCAAATAAAATCGACTCCTTTTCACCCCCGGAGACGCTTTATAGTTTTTATGTCGAAATACATAACCCACACAGATTTAAATTAACGCGAGTGTGTACACACCGAGCAGAACTCGATACTGTTAATTACATAATATTAATAACCTGAGTCACCAGGCAATTCAGTGAGTAGAAGTGACTTCACGTGTTTACGTGTTTACACGTAAATTAGTGAGTAAGCATTACACGCTTTACTTGGTCTCTATCTTTCCTTTCACAATGTTTTCATACTTTCAAACACACACACATTTACTTTTACCACTATTAGATGTAATTCTATTTTACCACTTCATGCCAGTATTGCTTATGGTAATATAAATGTACCTATTACTGTATTAGTAGAACTTTATCACTTGTGAACATACAGGTATTGTCGTGAAAACATTAAATATCATGTCCTGTCAGTAACTGTATATTTTCTCGTTACTATAAAATACCATACATATAAAATGCTGTAAAGTTGATCAAAAATGTATTTATCACTGACGTTTTAGAATCGAATTTATAAAGTTTTATAATCAAAGATTACACGGCGGTTGTGTTATGTTGCTAGGATTTAAACAAATAATGTAGGCCTATATATTTCTTCACTGAAAATAATTATCTAACGTATAGAATATATATTACTGTAAAAGCAGCATAGGTTAGAAGTATTTCACAAAATAGGCTGTGGATATCTGGAAAAATTACCTTTCTCATCTCAACCACCACCAAGATGTATTAACTACTTACTACAAATGTTAGCGTTTACACATAAGCCTACGTCATACTTGACATGTTACTTATGTGTATAAAATGAACGGATATGTTCACAAAAATATATATGAATTCGTTTAAGACATTAGTTGTAATACAATCTTTTAAAAACGCATACCGGAGTTTGAAATCTATATAAGTTTACGTATTCGACCTGCATTTCAAAAATATTGAAATTAAATAACGTATCTGTAAGAAATATTCGTAAAATATACTACTAGTTCTGACAAAAATCTTCCAAAACGTTTATCCATAATCAATTTTGTTATTAATAGTGAATACTAAATAAATTAAAAACATGCAGTTGAAGAGAAAATAATGAAATTATTTAAGCTATGTATACACACACCCCCCTACTACAAGCATATGCAGAAACGCACGAAAACGTAAATAAAACTTGTCCGTTTATAAGTTATGTAGAAAAATTTGTATTCTTGAACATTAAACGACAATTATTAAATCAGCTTTTATAGCACAAAAATTAAGATGGCTTTATGTTACAAGCCTGCTTAGTCTGTAATGAAATAATTAAAATGTAAATTATAATTGTCATATGAATTTCTCATGAATAATCGATATAGAAATAATAAAAGTTATAATTTTTACTAAATATTAGGCCTATAGAAAAGCCATGTTTCATGTTGAAAACCATTTTACTAATTGTTATAAAATGAAAGTAACTGGAAGTGTATTCTATTAATAAAGATAAAGATTTGGGATATTAATAGCTAAAGATTCTATAAAGATTTGGGATAGAAGCATCAAAGCATTCTCACTGATACCAGCCTTCTTTGCTTAAATTATATCAGCTCCTTACTGTAACGTATTCTTAAGCTATTAGCAGTAGAGACAACCGACTGTTTATTCGGAGATGAAGAAAATTAGTTACAAGCATTAAACTTGTATTCGCCAACTTTTGATGTCAGCCAGCGTAAGCCAGAAATAGAGCGTTTCTCGTGAAAATTTAAATCTATAAATAACTAAGAAAACACTTACCATTATCTCTGCTAAATTTGAGTTTATCAAACATCTTCCTCACATTAAATTAATAATTTTATACTCCCTGGTTTCACTATTAATGTAAGCATCCTAAATTTACACATTTACTGATACAAAGAATTTACTTTGATGTTAATTTACAATGTTTCATGTTTAGGTAACTTACCTTTACGTAACTTAAAAAAAGTGAAACATTGCCCATTGCTTTAGAACGTTTCTTAGTTATTTAAATATAAACAGATAGTAGTTACCGTGCACCCAAAACTTCATTTTTAGCCTATAAAATAATACATACCTTCATAAAGTTTTGGATGTGGTTATCGACTAAAAGGAGTTTTATATATTTCTCATTGGCAATCCCATTTGTGAAACAATGTGACTACATTACAAAAGCTTAAATCTAACAACAGATTTAAGGGGATCAGCGTCTTTCCTTCTTTTCTATTAAGCGCAATTCTCTTTGAGTGCCAGTAAAACTTTCACTGCTTCAGATGTGTCATTATTCTATATTTTTGAACACAAAATGTGATTATTCTAATTAGTTTTCCTTTTTCCTACAGCCTTTAGCTGTCGATTCCTGATTGGTTAAGTGTGAGCTCTCTCAGTTCTAGTCAGGTGCTTGCGGCGAACGTAATCCAGGCTACGACGGGGAGCAGATATCTGTCGCTGCTGCCACATACTCTACAGAAAAAAGGTAGAATAAGATAAATGGTACTTTTGCTAAAGCAATTTTTATAGGAATATATAAATCTAAACATACATTTTTGTGTAATTGAATATATCCTGGGCTGAAATGTGCCGGTGTATACGATTGTTTGCTTTTGCATATCGCACGGTACGCAGTAAAAAGTTTTTAAAAAGTCTGATTAAATTCTATTCTTGGTAAGTGCCAAAACTAAATACCAATTCCTGACTCTTTCAAAAAAATCTGGTTGGATCAAACAAATGTGTGCGTTCGTATACAAATAAAAAAAAATAAATATATATATATCATATTGTTACGACGTCACAGAACAATCTACGTGTTTATCGAAAATTCCAGAGAGATCCAGAGTGTACGCGTGTGGTGTACGTGCTTGTATCCGCATCTACGAGAAAGTTCACGATGCCGCCAGCCGTGCGGACTGTATCAAGGTTAATTACGTAGTTCATACGCACGCTACGACGCAATTACGAATCGTCTAGATATTTGACTAGCTATAAATACCGGTACTCAAACGACGTTCAGTTTAGTATGAGGCGAATTTTTGACTGTGCGGTTCGAGAGTATTAGTGCGATATATTTACAGAGCGGTTCGAGTTATTACTGTGTACGTTCAAGTAGTTATTAGTGAAGTGTTGTGTTTTATATTCGGACGGTATAATTGTAATACAATTGAGTTTTAATATTAGTGGACATTTTATTGCGTGTGAACAATTTCATTTGATTTGTTGTAGACACTGTTGTTAACTACGAACTGTTTTACTGTAACAATTAAAGGTGTGATTAGTGACTTGATTGGTGTCTTGTACTTATTTTGTTTCCACTGTACCTACGACGATCGAGTAGACCGTCGTAACAGTGGTGTCAGAAGTGGGATAGAACGGTTAACAGTGGAAACAGTGGATACTTTGTACAAAACGAGTGTAATTCGTAATTAATCGAAAAACAATGGATACCAGTCAGATGATGGAAAATTTCCAGGCGCTGTTGTTGCAGACAGAAGAACGACGACGACAGGATGCAGAGAAAGCGGAAGAGAGACAGAAAACCCTCCTGCTGGAAGCAGAGAGAAGACGCAGGCAGGAGGCGGAAGAAGCAGAAAAACGACAAGATGAAAAACGTAAGCAAGAAACAGATAAAACGGAAGCTCTCTTTGAAGTTATGCAGAAACAGTTGCAAGAACACAGTACCGCAGAATTGGGTATCCTACGAGGTGAGCTTAATAAACAAGTTACTAAAATATCGGAGGTACAAGAATCAATGACATTAAAAATAGCTGAAGTAGAAAAATCTGTCTCGATTATTGAAGAATCGATGTCTACAAAAATATCTGTTATAGAAGAATATGTGTCAAATAAAATATCTGCAATAGAAAACTCAATGGCAAACAGAAGAGAACAAATTAAAAGTGAAGTCGAACAGTGCATGAAGATTCAACCAAAACAAATTTCTGAACAGACTGTACCAGTGATAAAGACAGAAAAAGACACAGAAAATAAGTTAATAGAGAAAGTCACTTTGCCTGCAGTAGGGACAGTTCATGTCAAAGCTCCAACCTTTGACGGAAGCAGTCACTGGGCAACGTACCTCCACCAATTTGAAGCTGCTGCATGCGCAAATAATTGGACAGCGAAAGACAAGGCTGTTTCACTCGTTCTCTCATTAAAAGGACCCGCGGCAGAACTGCGACAGAAAGTGCCACCTGACAGCCAGAACAACGATGCCGAGTTGATAAAAGCTATGGAATTACGGTATGGTGATAAACATTTGCGAGATGTGTATTGCACACAGTTGAGAGCAAGGCGACAGCATTCCGGGGAGAGTCTTCAAGAGTTTAAAGCAAGTATCGACAGACTAATTAGACTGGCCTATCCTGAAGCGCCAGAAGATTTTCGAACGCGTTTTGCGATGCAGACATTTACTGCCGGTGTCCGAGATAACGAACTACAACAAATGTTACGAATGCCAAGACACCAGAACAGTGCGGACGCCCTGGCACATGCTTTGCAATTTGAGGCCGCCAAATCAGCGTCTGGTTGGACAAGTCATAAAGTGCGCGCGCTAAAAGATCGCGACGGCACAGACGATGAGGAAGAAGAACAAGGAACAGAGACTCGACGGTCGGCGCCACAGAATAAAATAAGAAAGGATGGAAGATCGAAGTGTTATCGATGTGGGAAACCTGGACATCTACAACGAGATTGTCGGGTTAGAATTCAGCAGCAGGGAAACGAGCAATAGTCGGTACAACGGGGCGTGTGCTGACTAACTGGAGGAACGAAGCCCCTAGAGAATACGCAATTTCTACACTTCAGAAAAACAGCGGGAGCTTGGTAGTTACCGGATTTGTTCAAGAAAGGCCAACCTCGATTACAGTTGACACAGGCGCAAGAGTTTCTATTGTGCGCCCCGACGTGGTGAAAGATCTCAAGCCAAACTGGTGTTCTTGCAGCTTGCGAACAGCTACTGGACGGCCTGTAAACGTGTATGGAAAAATGGAGATACACCTACGCCTCGGTAGACTTAAGTTTAATCATCAAGTACTTGTTGCAGACATTGTGGATGAAGCAATTCTTGGTGTGGACGTTATGAACGCATACGGATTTATAGTCGACTTCAAAAAGAATGTCTTGAGAATCGGAGGCGAAGAGGTAATGCTATCAACAATGACGACAGCAGAAAAATCGATGGACGTCATAAACCAAGTGGCCGTAACTGTTCCGCCAAACTCCGAAAAGATCATCATGGTTAGAACTGCGGTAGATACTAGGGGCAATCAGTGCTCTATATTCGAACCCCAGGTAGTCAGCACACCGGGCATACTAATTGCCAGAAGTTTAGTAAAACCTGACGAAACCGGAAATATACCTATTAGAGTGGCGAATATTTTGAATCAAGCTATCACTTTACAAAGCAATACGCTCCTAGGCAAATTGACTCCTGTGGCCTGGGTAGCCGGAATAACGTAACGAAGACCCAGTTCTTCGTATACTTCTAAATTACCAGAGGAACTGCAAGAATTATTGAACAGATCTTCTAACGACCTCTCAAGTGGTGAGGTAAAAGAACTCGGACAGTTTTTACAAGAATTCAAAGATTGTTTTGCAGTTCGGGGACAGTCACTGGGAAAAACCTCTCTTGTGCAAAATCGCATCAATACCGGGGACACAACACCGATACGCCAACTTCCTCGAAGGCCTCCAATATCTAAACAAGAGGAGATGTCTCGGTTAGTACAGGACATGTTGACAGAGGGAGTAATCGAACCTTCGTCAAGTGCTTGGTCTTCCCCTGTAGTGCTGGTAGCGAAGAAGGATGGTGGATTGCGTTTCTGCGTAGACTACCGGAGGTTAAATGACGTTACAAAGAAAGACTGCTATCCATTACCTCGCGTTGAGGATACACTCGACACGTTGTCCGGAGCACAGTGGTTTTCCACATTGGACCTGAAGAGTGGATATTGGCAAGTGGGTCTTCATTAAGAAGACAAGGAAAAGACCGTTTTCTCGACCCCAAGTGGCTTATTCCAATTTAACGTCATGCCATTTGGACTCTGTAATGCACCGGCAACATTTGAGAGATTGATGGACCTGATACTCCGAGGCCTGACGTGGAAAACTTGCCTTGTTTACTTAGACGATGACATAGTGATCGGGAAGACTTTCGAAGGTCATTTGGAAAACCTTAAGGAAGTTCTAACTAGAATTCACGGTGCCCAACTGAAGCTGAGCCCGAAGAAGTGTTCTCTATTTCAGAAGGAAGTACAGTATTTGGGCCATCTGGTTTCGGCAGCGGGTGTTAGCATGGATCCTAATAAAGTAGACACCGTAAGAGACTGGCCAGTTCAGAAGAATAAACACGAAGTTCGGAGTTTCCTGGGGTTATGCTCATATTACCGACGTTTTGTGAAAGGCTTCGCTAATATTGCTAAATCACTACATGAGCTAATGGAAAATAAACGAAACTTCCAATGGTCGAGAGAGTGTGACCAAGCATTTAGAACGTTGAAGATTGCATTATGTTCGCAGCCAATTCTCGCTTTTCCAGCTTCCGAAGGGAAGTACATCGTAGACACAGACGCAAGCAATACTGGTCTAGGAGCAGTTTTGTCTCAAGTGCAGAACGGTGAAGAACGAGTAATAGCGTATTACAGCAAGACGCTTTCTAAACCAGAGAGAAATTATTGTGTTACAAGAAGAGAGTTGTTGGCAATTGTCAGAGCTTTGGAGCACTTCCATAAATACCTCTATGGGAGAGAGTTTTCACTACGTACCGACCATGCTGCACTTGCATGGCTCTTGAGATTTAAAAATCCGGAAGGACAGTTGGCATGGTGGCTCGAACGTCTGCAAGAGTACAACTTCAAGGTACAACATCGGCGGGGGCGCCTGCACGGTAATTCAGATGGCTTATCACGAAGACCGTGCCCAGAAGACTGCCGACATTGCCACATAAAGGAAGAACAAAACTCAAGCGAACATGTTCAAGCCATCACTGTAGATTTCCTGGCTGACGGCTGGACAACACAAGACTGTCGACAAGAACAGATGACTGATGAAGACATTGGACCGATCTTGACAGCAAAAGGGGAAGGTCGCCGCCCGGATTGGCAAGATATTTGCCATGGTTCCAAAGTGCTGAAGGGCTATTGGGCACAATGGGAATCTCTCACCTTAGAAAACGGATTGCTGAAAAAGGCTTGGGAAAGTGCAGATGGACGAGACGTGGTCATGCAGTTGATAGTTCCCCGAAGTAAAGTGCAGTCTGTTTTGAAGGAGATGCATGATGGAACATCTGTAGGCCATCTTGGCGTTAACAAAACCCTTGACAAAATACGGAAGCGATTCTATTGGTTTCATCTTCGCCACGACGTAGAGGAATGGGTTCGGACGTGTGAAATATGTGCTGCAAGCAAGGGCCCACAAACCAGAAGCAGGGGAAAAATGAGACAGTATAACGTTGGACAACCTTTCGAGAGAATTGCCAAAGACATTGCTGGACCATTTCCAGTTACTGACGATGGAAACCGGTACATCATGGTTGTAGGTGACTACTTTACTAAGTGGGTGGAAGCCTACGCAATTCCAAATCAGGAGGTTACCACTTTGGCAAAGCAGTTAGTTCACAACTTCTGTTGCCGTTATGGAGCCCCTATGGACATCCATACAGATAAAGGGAGAAATTTCGAATCAGGATTGTTTAAAGAATTCTGCCGTCTACTCGGAATTCGAAAGACCAGGACAACGCCTCTGCATCCTCAGTCGGACGGGATGGTTGAGGGATTCAACAGGACACTAGAGCAGCATCTTTCGAAAGTTGTTGACGAGAACCAAACAGACTGGGACCAACGTATACCACTATTCCTTATGGCGTATAGGTCATCAGTACATGACACAACCGGCATAACTCCAGCAAAATTGGTGTTTGGGCGGGAGATTCGTCTTCCTGGGGACTTGATGTTTGGATCACCTGAGACTCAGTCCCAGAGCCAAAGAACTATTCCTCGCAATTAGAAAACCAACTGCGAGAAATGAATCGCTTGGTAAGAGGACGGCTGAAGATTGCCAGTGATAAAATGAAAACTCGGTATGACATTCGCAGCAATAGTGTGGGTTTCCAAGAAGGAAATCAGGTCTGGTTGTTCAACCCAAAGCGCCGTCGTGGTTGCTCACCTAAGCTTCAGTCTAACTGGGAAGGACCCTACACTGTGTGTAAAAGAATTAACGATGTTGTTTATCGGATTCAACAGGAAAGACAGCGAAAGTTCAAGGTCGTCCACCTAGATCGCCTGGCTAAGTACAACTTTAGAGACGGTTTGCCAGTTCGGGACGAACAGGCTTAAGGAGGAGACAGTGTTACGACGTCACAGAACAATCTACGTGTTTATCGAACGTTCCAGAGAGATCCAGAGTGTACGCGTGTGGTGTACGTGCTTGTATCCGCATCTACGAGAAAGTTCTCGATGCCGCCAGCCGTGCGGACTGTGTCAAGGTTAATTACGTAGTTCATACGCACGCTACGACGCAATTACGAATCGTCTACATATTCGACTAGCTATAAATACCGGTACTCAAACGACGTTCAGTTTAGTATGAGGCGAATTTTTGACTGTGCGGTTCGAGAGTATTAGTGCGATATATTTACAGAGCGGTTCGAGTTATTACTGTGTACGTTCAAGTAGTTATTAGTGAAGTGTTGCGTTTTATATTCGGACGGTATAATTGTAATGCAATTGAGTTTTAATATTAGTGGACATTTTATTGCGTGTGAACAATTTTCATTTGATTTGTTGTAGACACTGTGTTGTTAATTACGAACTGTTTTACTGTAACAATTAAAGGTGTGATTAGTGACTTGATTGGTGTCTTGTACTTATTTTGTTTCCACTGTACCTACGACGATCGAGTAGACCGTCGTA
Organism: Magicicada septendecula; assembly: GCA_034769895.1. NCBI lineage: Eukaryota > Metazoa > Arthropoda > Insecta > Hemiptera > Cicadidae > Magicicada > Magicicada septendecula. Next base: position 900,882,897 of record CM068367.1, read on the forward strand.
ACAATATATATTACAAACGTTCATACACGACAGCTAAATATATCTACGATTAAGGTGACATTGTCATTTATGACGCACTGTAATAATTTAATTTATAAAACTCTAAATAAACATAAAATAAATATACTAACAACATAAACAAAATAATTGGAAAAGCAGAGAACCGCTGAACAGACAAATTGGGGAATATATTTCAGATATTTAAATTCATTCAGAGCATATTCTAAGTTATCTTTCGTTCCCAAAACACTGTACCCTATAATAATTTGTAAGGTCTGGAATAAATCTAATATAAGTGTAAGTCTGCAAGCACTTTATATTATTATTTTTTCCTTGTCAGTTCAGAAAGTCAGTATGTAAATGACTGACAAACTACAAGTAGAAATGTTACATGCAGCCCTTCAAAAATTCAGTAACTATTAGAGAAGAGTGCAATCTCATTACTTTAAATTGTACATAGTAGATAGATAAGTTTGAAAGACAATATGAGTCTGTCTTCAAATTTGCTTTTTTATTAGAACTAGATTATCGGTTTTTTCTAAACATGTTATATAATTCCCATAATTACATGTTATATTAAATCATGTTATAAGGGAAATTTCAGCATATAAATTAAAATACTGACGCGCATAAAATTTATTTAATAGGGAAACACGCATACACTAGTACAGGTTTTGTTTCCGATTATTTTTGGTGCATGTTTGTAGTCAAAACTTATCAAAAGCAAACGTAACATTCTGTATTATGAATTAGACTGTAGTACTTAACATTTAATGTTCCTCATGATATTTCTATACACTACAAATTATTATCATTTAATCGAAAGTGAATAACCATTTCAACAAATAACTTGTTTGTTAGTGGAAGAATTATTGTAAATACATTTTTACTAACAATTTTGTAATTATTTCAAGAAAATAATTTTATTTCAATTGGTTATATTTACCACCCACTTAGACATTGTATAAGAACTGCATTTTTGTTCTGACCTTAAGTTGAATAGTCTAATACTAATGTGCCTACATTATTTTTACAAGTAAGAAACACTGGGGAAAATTCAGTTCATTTTATTTATATTTTTCATTTACTGTCTTAATATGCACTTATTAATATTTCCGGTAATGTAAAAATTAAAGTTATCCTATAAGGAGAGATTTTCTTCCTTTCTTACCTTTTCCTGGCGTTACAACTCAGCGTGAATTTTAGCCTGCTCAATAACTTTCTTAAGTTCCGCCCTCTAATTACACATCCGTCTCCATCCGTCACGTTCATACATGTCAAATCATCCTCCACGTCATCCAACATTAAGTAAAAGATTAATGTTCCCTAATTAAAAATAAAGAATTTAATTGCAAATAAATAAAAAAGGAACTTGACTACGATTCATCTCCTTCTATGGACACAGTCCCGTATGTGAACAAAAAGATGGTGCAGTGTGAATAGTTGCAGTTCAGTTCTGCTACCGGTTCAAGATGGACTACAACCCATAGCCCTAATGCGCTGATCATATTTATTGACCAGCAAGATGTAAATTATAAAATACTATCCTCAGATCAGCGTATCCACGAGTCTTGGCCTATGAATATGATGTTGCACTAATAGTAATTTTGCTGTAATTTATAAAACTATGGGAAAACGTAAGAATGACAAGTGGCATTTGGGACAATAGTATGAGGGTTTTAGGCCAAAAAGCAAACTGAATGTCTGAGAACAGCGTCACTTCAGGTAGAAGGCTGATGAAGAAATAAAGAATCACAACCATTTATTGGTTTGAGGGCACAAAAGGCAAATAAAATGTATTTCCAGATGTTTAATGTTATTGTGAGATAGAAGGAATTTACAGAATAATTGAAGCTATCCAAATACAAGGTAATACAAGGTACATACCTGAGCCAGAAAAATGAGATTTCTGAGACAGGCAGCTTGAAAAACGTAGAGAGAATGAATTAGAAATATGATCATCAGAAAGCTGTTCCAGCAAGAGAAATTTTACAAGATAGTAGAGACAACAGCATTGCAGTTGTTTGGTCATGTAATGAGAATGGATGAGTGGACAGAAGCTCTACACAGAAACGCGGTGTATAATTAATGGGTCAATTATTTCGAGATCGATAACTAATAAAAGTAATAGAAGGGCATAACCCATGTTAGAATTCAAGCGCCCCGCCCGTGATAGAAAGGAGTATATGGAAGTTTCTGAAGGATCCCACTTTTGATTACAGAAGGGGTGGAAAAGAAGGAGAAGGAGAAGAAGATGGTGACAAAGCAGAAAACAAAATCAAGAGATTATAATAAAATCTCCAGAGTTAAAAGAGAAGGTTAAGATGAAGTTAGAAGGGTTCTGTGAGGAAGACGATCTCTTGGAACAAATTAATCTTTGTTTCACCTAGATCTTCTAAACATGTGTTTTTTCCTACTTATATATCTTTTACTCTCGAACTCGTCACTTTTTTATCGTTTCTGTTAAACGTAGAAGGTTAAAGTTTTTGCAGAATTTTAGAAAATATGATTATATAATTGTTTTACATGTATTGTTATTATTTAACTTAAATGAAAGCTTGATTGCTGTAAACTTAGTTAATTAGTTTTGTCAATTCAAATGGGGTGAAAAACCTGAATCCTACACTCCAGTTTCCTCTAGACCGGGTATACGTTTCCAGTATACGTGGTACGCAGTGTATTACTTCACTTGTTACAACGTTATTTTAGATGTTTATTTTCCTTCTGTTCATTTTATTGTTTTCATGGTTTTTTGCATTGCATAACAAAATGATTTGAAAACGATATCTAAATGGAAATATAAAATTCGACCATTCATTTTAAGCGATTCACTGTATACTAAATGTAATCAAGTCAACCCACTCTAATTGTTAGCCGCAGATGAAAGTCAAGTTTAACGTGGTGGATATTAGAGAGGGATGATTTATATTAAACACGCTTCTGTGAAACTCAGTACTTTTGTCTACAGTGCACATCAAAGGGAGAAATCATACTGAATAAATATTTGAAAATCTCACATTAACAAATTAAATATTGATATGTTACAAGAATACACTTCAGTTATTACATCAGAATCCCATTATAATAAACAAAATATTACTATTAAAAAATATTTTCATCCAATAACTTAATCAATAACTTAAATCCAATAACTTATCAAGAATGCAGTTAAATTGTATTTCATATTATATCTGTTAATATTGTTACGACACCAAAACCAGCCCCAATACCAGAGAAGAAATATAAAATAAAAAGGCATAAAAATAAGAATTGACAATTTTAAATAAAGGAAAATAAAATGACTATGACGAGACAAATGACAATGACCCAACCCAAGTGATTGGCCCAATAACAAAAGAAATAATGAAATGAACACATTAAATGTACCCTTAAGTAGGGAAAGCACAAATCCAATTAATATATTGTATTAACAATTAAGTAAATATTGAATGGGAAAAGATAAGATGAATAAACAATAAAACACACAAACCATAATACAGAGAACAAATGTAAAATTTTAATGAATAATATAAGACTAACTAAAACTAGATTGAACCAAGAGTGCATAATAGTAGTTAGGAAGTGCTTTACCAATTGACAATATAATAAGGGTGAGTACACCAAAGTGAAGTGAGTAATGAAATAAAATAATATATAATAACCACTGTAAACACTAAATAGTAATGTGAAAACCTTAAGTGCCAGTGTAACCCATCGATAGACAAACCTAGTTACTTTTAAGCAAGAACTCATCCAGAAGTGAGAGTGCCTATGTAAAAACACTCAAAAAAGTTAATAGTTGAATAAGTTTAATGATAAATAGGAACTAATGTCAGCCAAAAATATTAGTCCAAATAATATTGTTTTGTAGTTAGAAATAAGGATTAAGAGAAACGAATGTTTAAATGTTAAATGTTTAAAGTTATTGAAATAATGTTATAAGGATATACAGAGAAGATGATAGTGATAGTAGAATTGTTCTAATGTTATAATTGTTGAATTAGTATTAAGAATAAGGTGTATTAAAAGCACAAGGAACCAATCATGTTAAAATTATAAAATCAGTCATAAAGAACAGTAAAATGTCAGAGAAGCTGTAATAGCCATACACTAAAGAATGTAAATCACTGAATAATGTAAAATACCAAAAAAAACGATAAAAAACTAGTATTAAGAGTATAATTAAAATAAAAACATTGTAATAAGGATAGGCCTCAACCTATGTAAACCAAAATTGTAAAATATCCACAAACGACAGTAAATAGTGAGAGGAAAAGATAAGGAAACATAAAATAACAAATCAAGAAACAATATAAATAAAAAATAAGTGCATAAAACAACATAATGACCAAATTAAGTAAAAAGGATTATAATAGCCAAATGTTAAAATATTACCTAACTGCACCCACAAGACTTTTCACAACACTTCACTAATTTATGCACTATATCAAAACTTGGTTCAAACTTAATAAACACTGAATAACTATTCAAATATTTGATAACTAGTAATAAAAGATTGTTCAAACTCACTAATAACACTTTAAGAAATAAGAGACGATTTATACACTAGTCGAACTTAACCTATGTTATAAGGAGAACTCGTTATTGTAGTAAACCATAAGTAAACTTCCTTCGTATTGTTTAAATTAGCAGCCATCCTTACTATTTCTTTTATGAATTTGCTAACTGCTATAATTTTTTATTGTTCGACTAAGCTTTTCGTCATTAAGACGTTGTTTAAGACCTGAAGATGTCAGTAATGACGAAAAGCTTAGTCGAACAATAAAAAATTATAGCAGTTAGCAAATTCATAAAAGAAATAGTAAATCATAAGTAAACTGTTGTAAAAGAAGATTATTATATTTAATTATTTGAATGTCAAGGTTTGTACTTTCAAAAAATCATTTTATAAACTTTTTTGTCCGTAATCAAAAGAACTCTTTGACGGAATGAATTGGGTAAAACAATAAATAATATCAGCGTTCATGCCGTTTTCGTCAAACTGCCCATTGCCAACCGCTGGGTGATAAATTATTCATAGCCGGAGCATAACAAGTATAATTTTAATAATTTCAGTTAGCGTAATTATTCAAAGCAGAATTGACCTTTAATAAACCGATACTTATTTTAATACCTGTGCATTATTTCATAAAGTAATTTTTTATGTGTTTAATCCATTGACATAGCACCGTAACACTTCGTCCTACAAGAAATACAGGTTGGTACGACTTCGCGGGTAAAAAAGATTCGAATTTCTCCGCCGACCAACAGTGAACGATACGGTTGCATTAGACGACAACTTTTTAATTGTTTTGGATAAACAATTTGGCGCCTATCAACGGGAAAATCCCCATTAAGAAAGAAAATAGGTAATCAGGTATTGGCGAGGTCAAATACGACGTAAGAAAGTCGTAACGTAATTACGACGCAACGTAAAAAATAACGAAGAGTAACACATTTTTCGTGACAAATTAACTACAATAACACGAAACTTTCAGACCGTACAGAGTCTGGGTGTTACAATATTTATTATATATTTTCATAACTCTCGTATTTTTGCATACATGTTGCGGTTATCATTAAATTTAAAGCAAATTAAATTTGTTATCATTAACTGTTGCTAGATGCAGTTACATTGTTTTACTTTTAACGAAATGCGATGATAGTCTAACGATATATACTTAGTTAATGAAATTAATCGAATCAGAATTTTGCACATTAAAATTAGAATAACTGTAAACACTTTAGACTATGTTCCTAAATGTGTGCAATGAATATTCCTTCACATTTTACTGTATGTTATACGAAATGAACGTATTTAGTTGACATTGTTTTATATTACCATTATCACTTTTAAATATAATACTCAACATTGTTTTTTGTTCTTTACATGATTACGACAGGTATGAAAAAGAGCCAACCTCCAATTATTGTAGCTTTTGTAGTTTTTTACAGATTGTACACTGTATACAAATAAATTAATTATTATGTGTGTGTGATAATAACTCTGAATTATTTTTTTTCGTAAATGAATAATGAGTAATATTTTTGATACAAGAATATAATTATATATTTAATACGTTTTTTTATTTAACAGTGTTTCAAAATTTTCTATACTGTTATCATCAGTTAGTATAAATATTATTTATTGAGATTATTTAAATATGTATTTACATTAAATACTTATATTTAAAACACTGTCTAGACTTATTTAAATAAATTCCATTATTGTACCCTAGGAATGAAAAAACATAGTTTTGTTTGAAATTGCACAATTTCTTACAGTAAACTCCAGTTACTTTATACACATTATACACATCCGCAAACTGTTTTGCGGTTTACAATTTCTGTAAAATCAACCCAAACGTATGAATAACATGCCACAGCAATCTTACACAATGTTTTCCATTTTTTGTGTAGTAATTAATATTAGTTTAAATTGCTTAATTTTTAGAAAACCAAGTCGAAAAATACTATACAAACAAACTATACATACATAGATACCAACAAGACACCAACCATATATGCTAAATTGTTTGTTTCCTGCATATTTTTTTCTACAATAACAATAAAGGAATCATTCTTATCTAAATTATTAGCTAAAACCAGTGTATATTCGAAAATTACATGTCCTGTAAGGCAGTTTTGATATAATTCATAGCCGGTTTTTCTAAATATAACATCCACAATAAAAGAGTTTATGATGTCGAGCTACTGGGCCGTTGGCGACTGCATTGATATGTGGGGTTGAGATCAAGTGACATTGGTTTCAGTTTGATCCTACGTGAGCATATAAAATTTCTATTTCCGCGCCATCGAAGGTAGCAGTCGTAGGCCGACCCAAAACATGTGTCTTTAACTGTGTTGGACATTACGACCACTGCCTAACAGTTCTGTGAATTTTAATAGTAACATATTGCAACGATACAGCCATATGCTGTATTGGGCATTGATTTAAATAAATAGAAAATTTGTAGAATTATTATAAGTTAGGGGTAAATGGACATGTCTGAGAGTATAAAAATATTTCATTGTTATATTAGGGGAGAAATTAACCTGTTCCAACAGGCAAAGAACACCTGCTTGATTGTATGAGTGTTACGCGTGTATCTTGTGTGTGTTAGTGATGCATGTATAGACAGGAATCTCAGCTACCCTCCCCAAGTAATTAATAAAATAATTATTTAAATTCACTGTGTGAAAACTAATTAGTGTATAAATAAACCAAAGGCACCAAAGTGTGTGTAAAATTTATAGTTATTCCCAGTGAGAAAATTACTTTAATAGGACACATTACGCGGAGACAGTGCGAAATAAATGTGCCAAAAATACGCAAATTACCCAAAGACGTTCAAATTAATACAGTGAGAGCCTAATCAAATTAGGTATGATTTGTGCTATCTCGATTCCGTACAAAACATTGCTATTTGCTAAAAATTGCAAATATATGAAAAGGTTCGGGTGTGGGGGCTAGCATGTGATCTGCAGGTCTCGACAAGATGATTTCGGAGCCAACAGGTGCGAAATCTCGAGAGGGTATAAATTAAGGGTTCGACTGAAAACCCTTCTCTTCATTTCAAGACACAATTGCATTCGGACATGCTTTCCGTCAGCAGAACAGTTTTTATTTTATTACAAGTCTCATTGACGAACGAATAAGACGTTCAATAATTATGTTGACAATATTTCGGGAAGCGTAAAGTACCGGGACCGTTTAAGTCTACAACGAGTATCTACGGAGAAGCTACAAGAGCGACGAGGGATGCTGGACGTTAGGAGATGTTTTTTGACGCCTAACCGACAATTGAGATACACCTTACAGCAGATAGCAATTCTCTGAGACGGACCACACACTGCTGGAGAACGACGTTGATCTCTGGACATATCCAGGACTACGCCAAGCTAGGAGTTACGGAAACCCAACTCTGGACCCCGTCAATAAGTCGTAAGATCATCAAAACTCGAGGTATAATGCATTTATAAATGATTTTTTTTAAAAGAGCTCATAAAGGCTATATAAAAAGACAATAAATTAAAACAAAGAAAAGTTTATAATTAGAAATAATATATTAGAATCTTAGATAAATGTTTAGTCGTAAGAATGAGCGATCGCATATAAAGAAATAAGAAAAGAAAAGAGTTTAAATTTGAGATAGTATATTTTTGTTTATCAAAGTAAATAATTAAATTGATTTGATATTTGCATTGTAGAAAAGAATAATTTAAATTTTGAATATAAAACAAATGCCAGTCTAAAAGTAATTAATATAATTTTAAATTTAATTTTTAATCATTGGGATAGACTGAGCAAGTTGAGGTCAGATCTGAATTAAAAGAATTCAATTCAAATTACACTTCAATTTTATTGTTTTAGTAAATCAAATTTAATAAATGTCTAGATTAAGATTATTAACGTGTCTAGATGTAAGAGTGTTTTAAATGTGTGTAACACCGTATAGTTTAAAAGATAAACACTTAATAATGAGTGATTTCTTGACCGAAGATTATTAACGATGTTTTATTATTTATAAGGTTTGAGAAAACAATAAATATGAATTTTTAAATACTCATAAATCTAATACTCTTATTATAGTTACACCTGGTATCGTTATACAACCTGCATAAATTACATTATATAAAATTTATGTTAGGTACCGTTGTAATATACAGTATATACAGTTACCTAAATAAATACGTTAACTTTTAACTTTAAACAGTTAGACAAAAGACATTTTATCGTAATGTTATAGTACATTTAAATGTAAAATTGGAGTTTGTCATCTTATTTAAAGTAATATCTGTCATTTGATAGGTGACTGGAAACATGATACCTACCAACAAGGTCTATACTGCTAGTTATGTAGAATAGATTTTTAGAAGTTCTGTCCTATTTGTTTTTACTTGCAATTAGTCCGTATTATTAATGTAGTGTGTGTGTGTGTATGTGTGTGTGTATGTTTATAGTAAAAGAAACAAAATCAAATCAACAGTATGATTTGATATATAACGACAACAACGAAATAGGCATCCATAATTTTTGGAAAGTGAGTAATTTACTATTTTAATAAACAGATAAGTGGTTGCGAAAAACTAACGCACATTAAACGATAATAGCGGTCTAAATAAAGACAATTGTGTCTCTAATAACTTTAAAGTAATTTTTAAATCTAATGAATTAGTTACATTATACGTTATATTATAATAGAATTTCGTCCTTTCAATTTGTCAACAAGAATATTTGACATTATAAATTTGTATTACTTGCAAATATACAGATCAATTTGTTGAAGATAGAAGATTTCATAGAATCTAGTATAAACTTAGGAAAGATAATGCTTTTACATTTGTTACTTCAGAAGAAAGAGAGTTTCAAACATATTCAGTAAATCATTAACTAATACGTTAAGCATAGTATCGCACACTGTTTGCAATTTTCCCAAGACAGGATTACCGTTTGATTTATTATTATTCAATACACACTTTTTTAAGCAATGTAAGAAGTGGTAATAGGCCTGATAGGTCTTGTAAGTGGTAAAATGTAGGCCCGTGTTGCTAGCTTTTACCTTTTTCATGTGTCGAATTTTAACAAATCAAACGATTTAGCATTGTTAAAAATGTATTAAGGCTGCAAGGTAAATTTATTTTTATCATAATATCATATTTTTATACTTAATAATTCTGAGAATTTTAAGCATTTAAGTATATCTGACAAAATTACCGGCCTGTCCTCTGCGTTTTTCACCTCTTTTGTTAACTTCTTGGATTTCGTTGTCCATGACGTGTCCGTTCTTAACTAAATATAATTAACGTTCAGAGCGTTAGGATACAAGTTTAATGAAATCGTTGATAATACCTTAATTATACGTCAAGTAAAACACTATTAAAGGTACCTAGAATTTGAATCAAAGTATCAGTATTCCATTACTGAATCGAAATTTTTAGAACAGAAAGAAGCAACTCATTGGTGTCAGTTATTGTTTTCTAGAATGTGCATTAATTCGCTATGTGGGAAACGTATTAAAATGTTTATCTTTTACTGGGCTAGTAAAAGTACACAATATCGCAAATTTATTAAATGCATAGGGTAAACTGTTTCAATATATTCATCTAAAACTAATGTTTAACGTTAATTATGAACGTCAGTTTTGTCTCATTTATTTTCTCTTGTTTATAAAATTGTGAGCTTGTTTTCTGTCTCTTTCTATCCTAAGAATATTATAATTTAATTATGAGAAAATATATTGATTAGGACATATAAGGCCAAGTGAGAGAGATAAAGTAACTAAACGCGCGTGAAGTGGGCGATGCGCATTTTGATACGTTCTACCAAAGCGGAGAGTTGTGATAGTTTTCCAATTTGTAAATAAAGTACACAAGTTGTTGTCACAATACTAGCGTGTTCGGCAGGCCTCACCATTGTTCAAAATATACAGTAAGATAACATACAATCATGCAATCACGCTAATTAATAGTTTTCACAGATTTTAAAAGTTAGAACAACCATGTGTAAGACAAAAATGTAATAATAGTATCAACAATTCAGATAAAATACACGCTTAGAGAATTGGAAATTAAGAAACATTCGAAAACAGAGGAGGCATTATATTGGAATAAAATATAAAAGTGTTTAAATAATTGAGGTAAAAAGGTAAGGTAGACTTATGGAATTACACTATGTGCCACATGAGAGGGTATAAGATTGCAAAGAGACAATAGATATTCTGAGAGACTTTAATGCCCAGAGTCGGTAAAAATTCCAGTACCAGAGTTGGCAGCATTGTTCTCGGTTTCGCATGTGCACACACTTCAAAGCTACTGTTTTGAATTACACGCGTATTTAGTGTATTCTGTATTACGTATTTAGTAACACTAATAAATGACTGTAGGAAAAGTTGGAAACATTTGGTCCGCATATTGATTTTTCTATCAACTTGTTTTTCTTTCGTTCACAGTATTCTAAATTTCTCACTTATAAGTCTATTTTCACTTTAGCAAACACCCGAGTGTTCTAATCTTTTAACAGTAAGTTTACTTTTCTACTTTTTCCAGTACTTCAGAATTATAAACGACTTACTCATTTACCTGAAGTAATATACTGATGATAAATAGTTATACTGATGATATAATATGATTAAATGATATACTGATGATATAATACTTATAACATTATAAGTTATATAACTATTCAGCATTACAACACGTCTACTTTCTTCTATCAGCATTGTCTTGTCCTTCTATGATAATTCCTTTCAGAGACTATTCACTCTTTCCTTCTACAAAACTGTCTTTCAATTTACATTCAAGAATTCATTTCCCTGTAATGAGCCACTGATTGACAAATCATTATACAACATTACTTTCTTGTTGAACAGTGGGAATCTCGTGCACTGCTTGAGCAATATATATGATTCCATGACTTGAAAGCTTTTCTCTTTCAGTGTTTTTGGGACTCGATCTCATATATTTCCGTCCGTCTACTTTATACAAAAAAAGACAATATGAGCAAAAGAGGACATGAAAGGAATGCTGATGGATACGAGAGGGAGTAATAAAAAGAAATCAAAATAAATGAAGGACAATAATAATATAATATTATTTTCCACACAATAACCAAAGTAAGAATTTATTACAATTTCTAATTTTCCTTTGGCGAAAATTGTAGTGTATTAGGTAGTTGCGGGAGTGCCGTTTCTTAAGATTCACAAGGAAGACCACTCGCGCTTGCACTATTTGTCAAACATCAGTGAGTAAATTAGACAATATATAGCAAACTTTTTATTCGTTTGTAACAACACCCTACTTACCAACACTTACAGCCTACTAATAATTCTGAGGTTAGTTAAACATGTTGAACTTTCAAATCACTAAAAGAGCTGGCTTTATACATTTAGCTTTGTATAAATGTACAAAGCTTTAATTATTTAAATGAAGTTTTATTGAAAGAAATACATGGTTTCATACTCGGCCTGTAAGGATATTTTTCTGACGCGTTAGCTATTAATTTCAATAGAAGGAGAAAAATATAAAACAAATCTTACAAATGCTGATGATTATAATAAAATCAAAATGTTTTAATGTGAAGTGCAGCAATTACCATTATGGAATGTAGTAAAACCCATTCACATAATAACGTACACAAATATATTTGTTGGCGTAAATATTTACAAATACTTTACGTATGTGAGCAGGTGTGTGTGTGTGACCACGAATGCGCGCGGGTGTATATTGATTAAGTCAGAGATAGAGAGAGAGAGAGAGAGAGAGAGAGAGAGAGAGAGAGAGAGAGAGAGAGAGAGAGAGAGAGAGCTAGAGAGAGAGAGTGAGAGAGTGAGAGAGAGAGGGGGAGAGGGGGAGAGAGCGAGAGGGGAGAGAGAGAGAGAGAGAGAGAGAGAGAGAGAGAGAGAGAGAGAGAGAGCGAATGACTGGATGCTGACACGTGTGCACATGGTCACAATGTTATAGGCCTAAGTACGTATCGTTTTTGAATGTTGTTTGCAACAGGGCAAATGTTTGTTGATTACGAAACTCTTATCTCGTATCTTAAAGTTACGAGAGTATACGGTATTATATAAAAATAGAATTGTAAAAATTGAACTTGTATAAAATGAAAATGGAAACGTAACAAAATAAGTTGAATTAATGAATATAGGTAGCCAAGACTTTAAATAATATGTGCGTCGATTGATTTTCATTTACCATTCTCGTACTCAAAAGTGATTTTGAGCAAAAGGCACTAGAATTGTAGTTCCTTGTCTAACTGTAGATGCATTAGGTAACTTTATATTTGGCAAATTGATCTATGCTACAGAGTACTTAAGAAAAAAAGACTTAAGAATTTAAATATGATTAACAAAATTGATAAATTAGGCTGATATAATAAATTTTGCATCATTGCGTAAGAGGTTATAAAAGTTACTGCTTCTTATAGACACAAACTTTAGTTGCTAAGGTTTTACTCTTTTAACTTGCTTTTTAATTTAGTATTCATATAATTCATCCACATCTTTGTTGAATCAAATCCTCAGCTAACCGAAACAACGGTATTTTTGTTACAAGTTACAGATAGCGTACTTTATACACTACATCAGTAAGTTGGAATGTCATTCTACTAATTTTGAAGTTAATTTATTACTAACTAATAATTTTCTGACATAAACATAAGGCATATGACAATTTTCTTACCTGAAACATGTTTAGCCACAACGGCTATCAGAATGTATTATTTCATTATGAAGCTTGGAATGTTACATATTAAAACATTGGTAATAGCCTACGTGTATTCGTAAAGCCTATAGGCCCTAATAGAGTGGGTGTCTGAAAATGATAATTGGTTTAAATCAATACAGTATGTGCTTTATGGAAAGCTCTCACGTATTTTGTATCTACACGTGTGCGCCCACCATTAGATATGGAAATTTTAATACTTATTTCTCTCTCGCTGTCTCCCTCTCTGGCTTTCTCCTTCTGCCAATATTTTATATAGGCAATTTGACAAATGATAAACTACAGGAAAATTCTTGAAAAGTCCTTTCCGTCTCGCAAATTTGAATTATTTATTGATTTCTTTGCACACGTTCTTACATACACGTGTCTGTGTATGAGTGAATCCGTGTGTGTATAGCGAAGTAGGGAAACGATTATGCTCTTAACTTCATTTCGGTGGGGAAAGATATTAGGAAAGCAACAAAGAAGATTGTATATCTCTTGTATGGATACCGTAATGTTGTATGGAGCAGAAGTTTTTGACTTAGGTAAAGTAAGTTGGTAGTTACTATCTACGAAAATAGATTTATGGCGGAGTTTGGGGCTTCACGCGAATAGCGAATAGAGAGAAGAAGAAACATTGTTATGATGCGAGAGATGTGAATAGGAACAACCATTATTGAAGAAACTGAAAGACGGCAGTTAGCACGTTAGCGGACGCCATGTATCAGATGGGCAAAGTGTATTTTACAATAGATCCCGTGACAAACGAGGAAGCGTAGAAGGGCAAAGCTAAAGTATACCTGGAGAAATAAGGCAGAGGAAACTATGTTGGCCGCAGACTTGCATCCAGACGTATCTGCGAAGACAGAAGGGAGTAGAAGTTGCGCATGCGCCCGCGCGTGTGTGAGTGCGTGTGTGTGTAAATCATATTGTATTTTATTTTGTACGTATGAATATGAGATTAAATAAATCTCGAAACGTCGCATAATAACTGCAATTTTATTACGCTGAGAACTCGATATCAATATGCTTACATTATTTTTGTAGGCCTATATATTTTTTTAATATTACACTGTTTCAGTAGTATAGTATCATCAGATTCAAATTCAAATTCGTAATTTCTGATGATGATAGTTTATAATATCAAAACAGTGTAAAATTAAAATATATATATATATTCTTGTACCAAAATTTTATTATTATTAATTAAATAATTGTGCGTGTGTGTGTCTTGTCCAGTAACTCGTGTTATTTTAGTCTCTTGCAGTTTTTTTGTGTTAATTACAAGAATAGATTATTTCTGCAATTTTAGTATTTGAAGTTCTATTAGGTTTATTAGGTTTATTAGGCCTACCAGTAAAACTTTAAAAATTATCATACTTGCAGAAGTAGTGTATTCTTATTATAGATATAAAGACGTCCTTCTGGCTTCGGAGAGGCACTCTGGGGGATAAAGAAACTGAAGTTTTCGAGAGATTTCATAGAGGGACATTTTGATGTTATCGTTCCGACGTAAAAAACAAAGCCCCAAAGCTCACGATAACTTCCTACTACTCCCAATGAATCTCATGTCTCAGCCTGAATCCGCTCCGCCCAATGAGCTCAGTTCTGATAATAGTTCTGATGAACCTTTAAGTGGAACTCCAACTCCAACTAAAGAAAAAAGGGAAAAACCGCAGGAAAAGATTTACTGACTCCATTCGGAAAAAGTGGGGGTGCAGCAAAATATGCAAAAGCAAATCTCATGTAAATAGGACTGCAGTTGACAATTACAGAAAAAATTCATGGGGAAATTAAGAGGGTAGTTAAAAATATACAAAAAACAGCACAAAAGTTTATAATGTAGGTGTAACTAAATATAATAAAAAGAGATTACAGATAAAACTGTTGCCTTGGACAGTTCAGAATTTATCAGGTTACAATTATGACCCACAGATTTACTATACTAGGAGTAAGACCGTTGATATTGGAACTCTGTCCGTTTGTACTTGGTGCCGTGCCAAGTAATGGAATGAGAAGAGTCACGGTATGCGCTGCAGTAACGGTAAAGTCGAGCTACCTGTACTCCGAGAGAATCCTCACCTCCTGCACAGACTCCTCACCCACCATCACCCAGAGTCGGAGCACTTGCTCTCTACCATCCGGAAGAACAATAGGTGCTTAAAAATGATGATATATTTTGGAGCCAAGGAGTTACGGCAACTGTCTTTTTCTAAGTTTTAAAAATGTGTCCATGTTGCTAACACACGAGTATACTTTAAAAATAACACTATTAATATTAAGAATAAAGATTAGTTGAAAGGTATTTGAAATGAATCAAAGATACTTTAAGATGTAAATTTCTTTTATATCCATTATAAGCATGTAATATTCTTATCATTAGTTGTAGTTCATAGTACATGCAAATATTCGTCGAGTTACACTTATTTGTGTCATTTGACTTTCACTTTGCCAACATTTAACCTGACAGGACACTTAAACATTTTAAAAAACACAAGTACACTTGTTTACTTGTGATGCGGTCAACAGAATTTTGTTTGTCTCTTCAGCGAACACGGTTAAATTTACTGTACGAACCCAAGTGTATGGCATTAATGAATTTTAAGATACTTTCGTTATCAGACGGAGAGCGAAAGAATATAGTGGAACATAACAAAAATAAAGAAACTTTCTCTAACCGACTACCAAGTTTATAATATTTTAAGTTTTGATAAGCTTTAAACAGCACATTCCAAAGCACGGAAAGTCTATTTTTACGAACAGAACCAACAAGAATAGCCGAGCGAGTGCCCGTTCCGTCCTCCCGCAAAATGTGCCAGGTGTTACCTTACTCAAGACCACGTTCAAGTTTGTTTTAGACTCTTCAAGAAGCCACTTGAGATGAGCATTAGCGTCAGCACTAAGTGGCGTGCAAATTGAGGATGGAAGACTTTCCTGGAAGGCGTGCGCTACCTATAAAAACCATAGTAGATATAAGTTTAGTTACGGAGCGATTTTCCTTAGCGCGGATCGAGATATTGACGGGCGATTTACACAGCGCGTCTCGTGTAGTGTTTGTGTAAAGCATTATTGTGTTAACAGTTAGTGCGGAATCCTTTATAGTTGATATTATTATTGCGTGTGAACAATTTTAACTTGTATTATGGTCTAAGCTGATTATAAACTGTTAATTTTGATAATTAAACGGGTTATTAGTGATTTCATTGGTGTCTTGTATTTTGTTTTCCACTGTACCATACGACGATCAGTGAGACCGTCGTAACAATATTATGGTACTTACAACATTACTTTTTCCACCATTAATACCATCAACTATTTTCTCAGTTGTGTTTCAGCAATTGCCACTTGTGAAAATCGTATTACGACTCCTGCAATGCATATATATTGTTTGTTTGTTGTTCACTATCGTTTAGAAAAATTTAGTTACTTTAGCGATTTTTTTATTGATATTTTTCAATATTGTGTATTGTAACTTTACATGTCATGTTGTAATACGTATTGTATAGTTACATTTATGAATAAGGTTAAGCGGTTGAATTATGGGTAAGTCGGTTTAAAGTTAAAAAAAATGTGCAGCCATCTATTGTAGAATCACTAAAACTGACAGATCGTCCGCCTGCCAATGCTTACTAGTATTATGTTCTAACATATTTCAACTAATTTATTAGTCATGTGACTACGAAGAATATACAATTCATTATTTTCACAATGTATAGAAAAAATAAATTAAAAATTTATGCTCATTTTTTTAAGAGGATACAAAAGCATGGATAATCCAAATGAAACGTTTCGGTTGGTATTAATCTTAAGTAAATTGATCTTAGTACTGTATGTAAAATATTAAAATGCAAAATTAATTCTTCTTTACTCTTAATATTACGTAGTTTTAAGCAATAAATTAAACCATATTTTAGAGAATTTTTTATCCGCCTTTATTCTAAGATCCAAATTACTTTTAATATTAGTTTTCTTTTTAAAAAATGTTACAGCTTGAGAAGTTGAACCATGTTTATAATTTGGTGTTGTTAATCAATTAACTTTTCTATTACTTTTGCTTACAGAACTCTTCTTTTATAAATAATTAGCTTTATTATAACAGTGAAATAGATTAAGTAAATACATACAGAATATAAAACAGTGATTATTAGTTAAAAACTAAGAATTCGAATGCAGAGGTCACATGTATTTCAGGCTACAGTTTTTTTGCCTGAAATTAACAAAAAACTGTTAATGTGTATTAAATCTCAAGCAATTAAATGTGTTGAAATATACGTCGTGTTGTTATACTACTAAAATATCATTAATATGCATTTGTTACTATAAATAACATCAAACCACTAAACAGCTAATGGATGGTAAAGCCTGTACTTACACCACTCTTAACGTTAAAATTAGAATAATGTGTGTAGGTCGTAATTTTGACACTTTTGTTTACGGTTTCCACTTAAGGGCTGAGGCTTTTTTATAAAAAGCTTTTTGAAGAGGAACTACTGCTTATATACACTGAGTTAATTTAAGAAAATGTATGCAATTGAGGAAATAATACTTTATTCAAATATTTAATTTTACATAGTTTGCTAAAATGATAAAAAGGTTCTCTACGTATTACGGTAATTATCATTCATAATCTACGTCTACTTAGAAATAAAAATTATTAGACGATGTGCCCATTATTACAAATCTTTTGGAATAAGCAACCCATTAAACCAATGGTCACATTGACGTACTGTTGTATGGGTTAAACAAATCTACACGTTACTAACCTTTACTAATCAAGTCTTTCAGTTTTCTGCTAGACACCCTTAGTACAAAATGTAGGTAAGTATAACAATATCAAGTCAATATGGACAACACATAATAGTAATAACACAACAGTGTAGAAACGGCACTACAGGACTTACGGAAGTGTTTTAAGTAACCACTACAAATGAGCACAGTGTATCGAACTGAAAATTTAATCTTTAGAATTTGTCACTAAGTAGTGTGAAATTGAAAATTTTAGCCTTAACTACTAGCATACACATTCTTTCATAGACAGGATCAAATGTTAATATTGCTGTTTAAATTTGATTACGCGGACTATGAAACTTGTTCCTTGTTCCCTAGCTTCCTTTTCATTGTAAACCACTATATCCTCGCACTGAGCTCGCGATGGTCCAGAAGAATTCATCCACATTTCTACGAATAGTAGGTTACAATCACGGACGATGTTTTAGAGCAACACAAACGTGAACAATGGTTTTGCAAACAAGTACTATGATTGTAATCAGACGGATTATGTAGGCAGCTCTGCGCAGTGACCAAATAGAAAGATTTCCAAATGGCAGCCCACGACGCCTTTTTAATGCGACCCGCAATCTTATCTTCGGAAGCAAATTTCATAATTACTCAGTTCATTATTACAATTACTTTACGTTAATTACTTTAATAAAATATTAAATTACGTTAATATTAAATTACGTTAATTGACTTTATTTTCAAATATTGTTTGCAAACAAAAAAAATGAATTGGCTCGTACTGCAAGCTGACGGCACATAGCAGAAGAGTGTAACATTAATCAACTAAACAATTTTTCAAATTTTGTTACAAACAGTGAAATAATCATAGTCAAGATTAACGTAACATACAAAGAACTTGAAATGCTGAAAAATAGTCTCTCGATATTTTGTGATCCTGTTGGTACTGTCACTGAACAACCAAGTGACATTCAACTAGAAATGTGTAATATACAAGCTGATCGCTTGCTGCAAAACAGTTAAGAAAAGGGGCCAAATGTCATTAAACTGCTACCACGTGAACGATTCCAGAATCTGCGCAATTTTGTACACAAAAGCACGTCGATGTTTGTAAGTATATACATGTGTGAAAGCGAGTTCCCTATTATGAAGTTAACCAAGACATATTTCCACAGATTCACTGCTTCACCTACTAAGTTAACTACAACCTAGCTCGATGTAGACATTCGTGTTTTAGCGAGTTCAGCGTAACAACCTCATTCATCACAGTGAAGATTTTACATATGTAAATACACAATGAGTACTATCTTCCTTATAGCATCATTATTACTGACATAATGAAGTTAAAGATAAGTAGTGAGATATGTTAACTGTGAAAAGTACCTCTTGTTGCTTATCCCCAGGCGCTTTCAAATTGGAAACCAGTGAGATATGCGAATCTTGATTAAAACATAATGAGTATCTGACTGGTGCTGGCAAACATACCCATATCAGTCGATTTGACACAATGAATTGTCCGGGTAAGGTCCATCAATGGATGCTCCCGCTGATCTTCAATTGATAGGTAACGGTGCACACGTTCCAACAGATAACGCATTTATTCCTTCAGTATACAAACAATACAAATTAAAGTAAACCAAAAAGGATAAATAAAAATACAGCATTAAAAAAAAACAGAAACCCAACTGCGCAAAATTTATAAATTAAATTGTAATAAAATAAGACAAGAAGCCGGAAAATGTCATAAGTGCTTTGCTCAAATTACATGGAGATCGGGTAGCATAGAATTGCAGTTATAGGCCCTAAACTTATAATTGCATTTATAGAATTGCATTTAATAGTCAAACTAAGCAAAGACCTAATTTTTCATTCATTCAGAATCTCATAAACACATACACACACACACACACACAGAAATGTTATTAAAGATCGAAGTTTAGGAATCATAAGAAAGAGATGTATAAGTCAACAGGAAAACAACACACGCAGACACAATGTGTGTGTATATATAAAGACACAGACATATTTGCGTTTACGTATTTGACTGCATCATTTGAGGTCTCCCTCTTGCCATCCAAGACACCATCCAAGAAACGCCAGGAAGAAAACAATTCACACAGTCAAATTCGGAAACACGAAGTAAAGCGTGATGTAAAAATGTACAGTAAACGCTAGCGTGCGCGCAAACACACACGTACGCATACCTACATGCAAATTATGGAAAATCGAACTTTGTCGATGAAAAAACAAAAGATTCATTTACAATCGGCCTTTTGATTAATGTATATCCTACAGACTTCCTTAGGCAGGTCTACATGTTCAATGCTGGTAAAGAATAGCCTAGATTTTCAAAAAAGGAAGTACAGTATACAACTCACTGTATGTGTATTTGTGTAGTTGCGTGTGTAGTTTATACAAGTAACTGGATAAAAACATTTTTTTTACGGCAGTAATAAGACCATATAGGCACGGTGTGACCACCCAGTATACTAATCGATTTACCAAGTTCTCTTTCCTTATCACTCTATCTTGCTCTCTCTTTCTCTCTCTCTCTTTCCCTCCCCGTATCCCTGTATCCCTCCCTATTTCCCTCTCTGACTTTCACAAACACATACTAGCGCACGTTCACTAACTCACACATACTGGCATTTGTAGAGCTCTAATGGTAAAAACATTCACCATGTTTGATGAACATTTATAGTCTAAAGAACTATAAATTGACACAATGAAAGAAGTCTGATATGCAAGAGACACCGCCCATCGCAACTCCCTTAAACAAACTCCATTGATTTATAATCGTTGCTTGTTTGGTATGTGTGCAAACATAGGCCTTTATGTGTCAGTTACAGCTAGTCGTGTGATTAGCTTACAACTTACAAGAAATCACTTCTAAGTAACAAAATCTGTACGTAAAGAGAAAAACACGAAGCTATTACAAGTAGTATCAATTCCTAATGCCTAGTTAAACCACCGTAATTTTTAAATGAAGAAGTCTTTCAGTCTAGAGTCAAATGTCGTCAGGTGTGCCGACAGTTTATGCAACGTTTGCAACCTCAACAGTGCATTATGGGCCTGCCGGTGTTAGCGGCATTATTCTTCACAGCTGTTATCGCGCTGTGTGCTTTCTGTAGTTTATAGCTGCCCGTACCTGTAGTTTATTGAACTACTTCCTTAACGTATAACTTACAGCAGCTGTGTTTGCTTGAAAGTAATCACGTTAATCATTTCATCAGGCTGTAATTTTAGTGTAATTACATTACACAACTAATTTAAAATTCACGTACATTTCTCGTCCGTAACAAGTATGTATTCCGGACTTCATTTTTGAGTTTGTATTTATTATTGATCTAAATATAGTTATTCTACTTAAACTGAAATACTTTTATAGTTTAACTTTACGTGTAATAATAATAATGTAGACTTCAATAATTGCCATGTTAGATTTCGTTTCTTGACATGTGAATTACTTAATAGTAAATTAATATACAATATGTATAATTTTACACGAGATGGAACATGTTTTGATTGACAAGCAGAATGCTCACCGTCAGTCATGTTGGCTTTCCGTCTAGTAGGCGTATCTGTTTGTCAGTCGGTTGCTGCTGCCGCCTCCAGTTAGAGTTTAGTTGGTTTTTGTTGATTTGAGCTTCACGGTGTTATTGTTATTGGATATGTTCTTTGAGTATTTACAATTTGTGTCGTAGTACAAAGTGTGAGTAGTGTCAAATAGTGTTTTCAAATTGCGTCATATTTTTTAATTATTTCTGTTTGTTCGAGTATTATATAGTTTGTATTGTGTTTTATGTATATATAAATATAGATTTTGAAAAATATTCATTATAATTCCTTTGTGTGGCGTCTACAAACTATCATGTAATAACTCTAATTGTTTTTATATTGGTAAAACTGGGAGGCGTTTTTGTAAACATTTCCTTGAACAATTAAACAACTAAAAAGTCTTAACTCGCCTGAAGTCTAACTATGCTCGCCACTTGGCTTCACACGACCACAATTACACGGATTTCAAGTCTAACGTGGAACCACTGCACATTTGTAAACAGGACCAAGGCATGAATGCCTTGGAAAAGTTTGAAATTTATAGAGCATGTACAATCATAACCAGTCGCAGTTTCGCATTAAATGACAGTTGAATTTTAAATCAAATCCGCTAAAACACGTCATTAATTATAATCAAGAAGTCACAAGGCGAATTGAAACGGTTATTTTATCTATAGTTTAACATGTTGTGTTCCTTGGACGGTAGCTTTAACTAATGGCAGTGGGAAAAAACTACTTGGTATTTGTATTTTGTGTTATTTGTACACAGACATTCAAGTTAAGGGACTGAGACATATAAGTGGACCTAATATACTTAGTAGAAATTCAAACTTGTTTAAACATTTTGATTAGGGAAAAATTTTATTTTCCGTTTATTTTCTCAATTTAAAAATAATCCGTAAAATTGAAGATGTTTTAAATCCATGTTTCTTTTCCTTTATACTATCACGGACTGGACTACGTATATGTTTCTGAAACAAAATCTTCAAGGTAAATTGTAAAAGACCAATCTTCCGACACTGTGAGAGTTATAAAATAGGTTTCATTTAGCTTACTGAAGACAAATGGCAAAGTTTCGGAGATGAGGAAGTGTTACGGTCATTGCTAATTAACACGGACAAATAGATGTTACTTCTTGTTTTCTGAAACAGGAGAAGTAATCTCTAAGCGTATCTTGCTTGACACATTACTTTGCTGCAATACTGAATTTTTTTTATTGCCACAACTTTATTTAGTTACATGTACATTGTCCTTATACATCGTCCTTTTACAACAATCGTTAACATTTGTGGAGTAACAACTCAAAAGTTTGTGATATAATATCACTGTTATATAAAATATGGACTAGATTCATCTAAACTCCTAAATATTGCAACTTTTTAAATATAAAACATTTTATTAAGTAGATTAAGTAGTCTTTATATTCATTGTCTTGCTGCCAACCGTAAAAGTTTAAATATTCTTTTCTACTAGGTGTACTAATATATATTAATATAATTTTAATATTAATAGTAATAATATACTACTATATATACTAAGCGGGTTCAGCGTATCTTTCCAAGTCATGTTTTCATTTCATAAGCACCCGCTGTTAGAAACATTAATGTTATAAATTTTCTATGCCCAATTGTTCAGAATTTATTTTAATAATCTATTATCTAATTTACATATGCTTTAAGAATTTTGTAACCTTAAAGTTTAAGTACAGGCTAAACGATTTTCGGATTACGTTACGATGTCTTGCTCAAGTATAATGTCCATCCTTTGCTTTATATTATTCATTACGAAACAATCTTCTTAATCTGTCAGTAAAACGTAATTTAAAGATCAAATATCTACACATTTTGTGATACTTCTAATCGGAATATTAGACGTAAATTATGTATAGTTAGGTTGCAGATCTACACAAAAGGGTCGGTATGTGGAATCGTGATAAATTTTTCATATTAAAGTGTAGATTGCCTCTTTTTTTATTTAAAACTGTTTGCAAGATTAGCAAGTTTTATTCTAAATATCGTTAGCTACTAAATACTAATACTATTACTCAAAAATATTTTCAGTAATTTAAACGCAACTTAAAAAGTTGTTCTCTTACGCCACTTGAAGATTTCTTATTTTACGATTGCTATAATCTCAGTAATCACTTTTCTTCTTTAAATAAGAACGAAGAAATATTTGTCTGTTGCGTAACTTCTAAACGACAAAAACCTGTGTACCAATACTTGGTCTCAGTGTATGTAAAGAGACTTGTCAACAGCTGATGCTTTAGAAACCTGCTGTTACTTGAACGAAACATGGGTACACATTCCTGAATCGTCTAAATCAAATGCGTCGTCTTACGTAACTGCTATAAACACAAGTCCGATTAAATAAATTGATTATGTTTCACGGGTTTCATTTCCAGCAGCTCTTACACTACGTCTGTACTTCTACACTATTCCAAAAGATACCGACAGTTACTTATAACTATAATATTCAGTGTACGTATAATAAACTAGACTATTTTCAACTTTTCCAGTTGTGTAATGCTATTACGATACTGACTTGTATCTGGCCACTGACTAACTCGCTCAAAGCAGATGAAAGTAATAACAATGATAATAACAAAAAATAATATACAAACGTACATTTAATAACGTACGAAGGCGTATTTTTATATTTCTCCGTAAGGTATTCTTCTAGAATACTTTACCTTAAGAATACTTACGAATAAAACCATAGGCACTTTGAGAATCAATGTGTAAGTGCCCACGAACGTTTTTAAATGTTTTCAAAGAAGTAATCCATTATGTGTATTATTAGAAATACAGCCATGGAAAACTCCGTAGGTGTTACACAAATATATCGTATTAACCTGACTTATCTTTCGTCCTCGTAAAGTAGTTCTCTAACACCAGATTAAGCAAAAATGTTACTTACAAGTTATGGTTAAGGGTACAATGCTTGCTATTTAACAAAGCAGTCAGCAAGGTAGACTTAAGTAAATTATAAAAATTTTAATCAAATTAGAAGTAAAGATTAATAGAAAAAAGAAATAAAAATAAACAACATATCAACCACGACGAATATTAACTTCATGTCAGTGTCCGGAGCTATAATATTTATGTAGGCTACTAATGTACTGGCGTAATAATGTTTAGTTTACTTACAACACTTGAAACATATTTCTCTTCGTATGTTTCTTCACCACTTGACAGTTGCATATGTACACGACCCACAACACAGTGGGTTGTAATAATACTTTCCAATTATTCCAAATATGCTTGCAAATATATATATTACAAAACATACGGATAAGATAAAATTAAAAATGGAAAAAAGCAATTAGTATTTAAACATCGTAGAGTGGGGTAAAGGATAACGATTTGCTGCAAGCTTATCAGAATACTCGAATATTAGTAACTAACATACACACCAACGTTGTCGATCTAATATTATCAAACTTGCTATCAAGTTTGAAACTTCAGCATACTCAACTTTGCGATTTGGCATCTCAAATTTGATATTGGTATTCAAAAGCAGCATAAACGTTTTAAATACGGTACAAAAATGAATTCGTTGCTACGAGAAGGCCTGCCTTCTTTTAATGGTCAAGTGAAAACACTGATCAACTTGAAACATTGTTTTTGTGGGCTTAGGTTTGGAGCTGCGATGTAGTAGTTTCCAAGAGATGCTATTTTTATGCATATCAATAGATTAAGCTACCCTTACACTATAGGCCTACTACAAAATGATGTTTGATGTAATATATGGTAAGCTACAATCTTACGTGAGTTAGCTTACCATAGCTAACTCAATACCAAAGTCAATGACATCAGTCTGTTTTAACATTAATAAATTTATGAAACTAAAAATATTTTTTCCAGTTGTTTTGAATTAAATTAAAATACACGTATGTTACTTGCATTGTGTTGTTATTTGCCTCTGATATACTTTGTAAAATTTTACAACTGATAATGTTTTTATTTAAATTTTTAATAGGGATTAAGGTGTTTAGCGACCAGTAAACTACTCTATGACTATAAAAAGTGTCGCTGTTTGACTTATTCATAGCACAATTATTATTTCCATGGGGCTCTGAAAAGCTGCGATAGAAATAAATTTGAAAATAAATTGATAAATATTACAAGTAAAGCTTTTGTAAAATCCTTCAAGGCAGTAGACTGTGCTTTAATAAAGGTTTAATCCCCAATTTTTTTTTGCTCAGGCCATTCTATCACTCACCAATTTATGATGGTAGTGATGGATTTACATCAAAACCGGCTACCAAAACGTGGAATATTCTGTAACGGTGAGTAGTTTGATGGAATGGATACTATACAAGATGAAGAAAATTGTTCTACCACGCTGCTAGATTCCTGCTGTAACCCCTCTTTCCCTTTTGTGCCCTTTTATTTATATTTAATTCTATATTGCCTTATTTATTCTTTTTTGAAAGAGAAGCCACAAGTCATTTAAAACTAGGCTAGAGCCTAGAGAAGCTAAAATTGTGCTGGGTCCAGTATGATGGGACTTGCAAATGAAACACTGATCTTGAGATAACAACAACACTATTTATTGTGCTCAACCAGTACAACATATGAGCCCCTAAAGGCAAGATAACTAAGTCTTCTGATTGTTAAATATAATTCCATGAATACATGCCTTGCCAAAAGTTGAACAAGGAATAATAAACTATCAACAGCACTAAGCATTGAATGAGTATTAATATATGAATAATCACTGACTAGTAATTCGTGTAATGTTACATAAATGACAATAATATAATTATAAAATGGCACACAATCTCGGCCTGCAATTAATCACATTTTATAACAAGACATAAACATACAGAAATATACACATGCATAATCAATGTGACAATGTAACGATCATGTAAAACTAACACACACATATAATTAACATCAACAAACGTTTACAGGTACACAACCCATAACATGTTCACCCCGGTTATCAGCGCATATGCGTATCTTGTTTAACACCCTTAACCCCCCCCCCAAAACCTCAATGAAAATATCCCAGGAGTGGAGCCGACATGCCCCAAGTTTTAATAATATATGTAGTAACTGAATGTATTATGTAAGCCCTGCGGCCTGCGCACAAATCCCAAGCCGATGTCTAATTATCAATTTGAATCCCGTTAATTACAAAAATGAAGAGCAGCATCACAAGGTTAACATGGATGTCCGGTTGCCTAACCGCATTTTATATTTCCTTTTACTTTCAAAACAGAATTTAAAAAAAATATAGTGGAACGTGACCACCCTGAATATTGATAACTGATACTTATTAATCTTGTGTTGTTTAATGGTTAATTAATTGTTATAGTGAGCCATAAAAATTATCGTTACAAAATTTACTATGGCAAAATACAAACTGTGACAATGGTAAATTTAAAGTGTACAATTAGCCAAACAGTAAACAGAATTTTGTAAAACGGAATCTAAGTCATGATGGTATTAAAACCAGCTCACAGTGTTCTAAAACTTAACTACCGGCCGGGTCAGGCATCGGGCGAGATCTAGCAAGATCTGACACATACAGACCTCCAGTGGACGGCTCCAGCGGGAGTCGACCACGGGTTAAAACATCTCCCAGATCATGAATGAATAATAAAATACATAAGCCCACCTGAACCAAAAGATCCGTTAACATAACTATCCCAACATGCTTAAAACAGAAACTGAATTAGATTAAACACCATCTACCGAACTCCCCTCGACCCGGGCGGTGCGTGACCCTGGCCGAGTTTACACTCTCAGAACGAGACAGACATAACCGTAATAGAGGAGGCGTAAGCCTTACAATTACAAACAAAATATGCCACCCATTGTCCGGAAATAACTATCCAAACTGGAGCGTCTACATGAAAGTCTCACAGAGTTTATCGGCCACAAGATTTAGATTAATATGGCTAGATTTCACCTGGTTATCGGCGTGGAGTTTGAGGGTTCCGTTGTTGCGTCCAGTCCATGCTTCCGGCTGACACAGCTGACGAATGGAGTTTGAAATTAGAGCATCTACGGCAGTAGTTCGGCCGTCCTTCCGGAGCGGGGCAGATTCCCGTCTACATCGGAAACCCTGCACAATTATATCTGGGATTACTCATAAGTTCATAAAACACACACTACCACATTTACCCGCTGACATTGCATGGCCTGTCCAGTTTATAAACCCCGAAAATTGACTAAGTAAAAATCCCATTGAAAGTAGTAAATCGCTTCAAAAATAGCCCCATTAAATATTTTAATATATATAATGTGCCCAAATATAGTCACTCCATAATAATGATAATTTTAATTAACAGTTATGCAAAAGTTTTCATGACGCACTTACAGGAATTAGCAACTTTTAACAAGTCCGTGTTGTACACGGATTTCAGAAAATTACTGACTTACGCCCCATCTTGGTTTAGTTAATTTAGTAGGATTATTACTAGATTAATATAAAACATAATTATATCATTATTGTTACAATCAATTAACCAGGGTTGAGATCAAACATACCTAAAACAAATTTTAACCTGAATATCGCCACGTGCTAAGGACTTACTGCAATTTATATCGTAACGCATCCATTTTAATATCAATTAAAAGCCATTCGTTTTTATAAATAACATATATATATATATATCTTAATAGACTTGCCGGAGGTCACGTAGGCTTCTACTTATCCATAGAAGTAGTTGGAAGACGAAAAAACTGTTCAATCTACTCTGCCAGCCGGGGACTAGAAGGTGAAGCGCAGAGAGCCGGAGTTTGACTGATCAAACCAGCTCTTGAAAAAAACGTACGTAACAGAGATAGGGCGCGCGCGAGTCGGACGGCGGAGGGGTAGATTCCAATGACAAAGTCCGATTGAGCGTATCAAAGGATAATTCCCTCGCGTAATTTTAATAATGCACAATATAGATATAGGAACATCGCCGCGTTTTCCAAAACGCGGCACACTGCGATTACTACTTACCTCGTGAAGACTGATGTCTGCGTGAAAACAGAACGTATTTTCCCAAGAGATATCTCACCTTGGTGTTCTTCAAATTGTGTCTCTTTTTTCGGTGTATCTCTACAGTGGCGACATACATAGCTGAGGAACCTGAATTGACCTTTAACATTTCACCGTGGTGGCAGTGCGGTAATATTTTCCAAGCGCAATAAGATTCTACAAGAGAAGTTAAGAATAAGCGGAACGTAAATAACATAATTGTCTTGGCAGACAATTGTTTTCGTTGCTTGTCATATCGGCTATAAAATGTAAGCTACAGAAAGTTACTGATAACACGTATTTATTAAAAATCATTACGTTCGATAATCCCATGTCGGAGTATCCTGCCGCAGTACGCAGGCACGAGCTAATAATAGGCCTGTACGTATCGGACAAGAAACTAGGACAGTAACTATTTCACCTTTAAAAATGTTTCTCTTTCGAGAAGTGGATTCGACGATATATTCTGGACACTGCCATACCCGAATTAGGTAAGTGTGACTACGACCAAGCGACAAACGGTATCGACCTTGGAATATTCTAAGATGAGGATTAATGTACCATGGACGACCAGAGGCGCGTTATGTCCGTCGAGAAAGCTAAGAGGCACAAGTCCTCCACTCTGCAACTCTCGAAGTACGCGCCAATCGGACAACCAGTCATTTACTACTGTGTACACTCAAAAGAAAACCACACACCCACACACGGGCACATTTTTTTCACACTTTTGGAAGAGGCTGGAGCGATAGACAGGCAAAAGGGAAGTAAGTTACGTGCAAACGTGTAAGAGAGGCGTAAACGTGCAAGTTAAACACCAATGTTTGTATGTAAATATATATGTGTATACTATAATAACAAGAGATATTGTAACAAGTCACATGGTAGCTTCAAACGAAACGTTTCGAAAATATTTTTAATTAAATGAGTGTGATTAAATGGTTTGATATTAATTATAAAAGAATACGGCAAAAACATCTTGGATTTTACGTAATTTGCAATAACATTTGAATAATACGTATATATGAGGAAGTACAGACATTATGGAGTTAAAATAAATACATATGTTTGATAATATTATTTAGTAACATCTAATAATTTGTACGATTATTCTCACTCTCTGCCAAAATTAGTGTTTATTTATTATTAAACAGCTTCCATACAGGCCGTTTAAGCCTAAATGTTGATAACTTCCTCTTTTTGTATTCCTAGTTGTACTCTCTTAGCCTTTCTCTTTGAAATTTCGCCACGAATGAAACGTTGTATTATCTGTAAACCTGAAGACATACATTGCTTTTAGGTCACTATTCCACTATTATTATTCACAGAAACTTCTCCTATTTGCAATATGTCTATGTAACACTGACAAGCTAGAGCGAAAGACTTTCTATATCTTATTTTTACACTTAGACTAAACCTGTAATGATTTATTGAGTAAAAGAAGTCACGTCTCAAAAGTTTAATGGCAATATGCCCAATTCCTTTTTTTTCAACTGCCCATTTATTATGGTGAACATACTGAGATATCTGAGTACCTTAATGAAACACAATCAGTTTTTTCCCAAAGGTTACGTAACCAGATTATAAAATCAAAATAGCCTATAACCAACCTTTATATCATTTATTTATATTTTCTTACTAAAATGCTACAATTAGCATACCATTATATTTTCTTACTTACACATACAACATTTCTTTTAACATGGATACATATATTTTAACTTTCCTACTACGGAAGGACAAAAAAAGTAAAATTAATAAACACTCAACTTAATTGTTACTTCATTAATAGAAAAAGGGTAACGTGACACTAGTGTAGATGGGTGTAACAATGCAGGATTTCCTGAATGTAAATCTTAAACACAAAATATGTCACTTACATTGACCGTTACTTTTTAGGCATTATTTTAATTAAGACTTGTATAATATACACTTGTAAACACACAAACACACGTGCGCACTCATCCACCCACACACACATTACACAAACACTTACAAAATACACTTACATTTGTAATATCGTTTTATGTAATTACGAAATAATATAAATATATGTAAATGCATGGTTAAATGTGTAATGTGAATTTAAGAGTACTAACATGCCTACATTTATAGTAAAAGGGATTTGCCCTACATAGTGTAACATTTATTTAGCGTTTAAACTCTCAAGTATTGTGCTTATTTAACAATACAGACAATATATTTATTTAATATATGTAAACTAGTTATAAGAAATTATTACTAATTTAACTTTACATAATATCGATCATTTTTAAAAGACTATATTTATTTTAAAAAAGCTAAAAAACAAAATCTTTAACAGCGTTAATCTTTAGAGCGGTACTGGAAAAGGAGACAAATAATCACTAAGGCGCATCCCTTACCATAACGTTTCTTGCGAAATCAATTATTCACGGCTTAAGCGAGGAACTTGAAAAGTCTCCTGCCTTAGTTTTAGTTCCATTCATTTTTAAAAGAAAATTTATCAGGTTTTTTGTACTCTTTATGTAAAGAACAAAAGCACATGCAATAAAGAATAACAAAAGTAAAAATTATATTTAAATTAAAGTATTATAAGAATATATGAACAAAAATTAGAAACGTTCTTTCCGGTTATTTATGAGTTTGACACACAGTAAAGTATAACGAATTTTAATTCTCAAAATTGGTAGAATACACCCCAGAATTTTAAACCTACAATTTTTGTGTTAAAATGTATTTAATGGATCATTATTACTGTACTTTTTGTTTCAAAATCTTTTACGTTTTGGCGTAATATTGAAACTTCAGTATACACATAACATATTCAAAATTCTTGTGAAAATTGTGACCGAAGTGGTATCCATTTAACAATAAATTTGACGATTTTTATAGACTGAGCCTATTTTGTAATTACGAGCCAGCAACCAACCACAGATTAACATCACAGCTGGAAGGTGTAGACTGAAAGAATAATGTTAGTGAATACAAAATATAACATCTAAAGTATCCCGTGTCAAGGTTGTTGTTATTAGCTTACGTTTACGTATTAATTTATAATGGAATTTTCAAAATTACATAAGTGAATTCCTATAGGCACTTGACACTTAACAACTGAGATTCGAAAGTAATAGGTATACAACAGAAAATTATGTTGACTGTGATAGAACGGGAAATTGTTTTGATGTAACCTTTACCAGATACTGTTGTGTGGTAACTAATCGTCCTGTTAAGAACCTTTCCAAAACAAAAATAGTTGAAAAAGAGCCACTGCCATTAATTTTGTTTAATGCATGTAGGCGAGCCGTGAATGTAAGCTGTTCAGGTGAGGACAACATGACACGACATCGAGTTCTTTTTATCATACATTCTTAAAGATTGGCCAATAGCCATTTAACATGGTTCGCTAAAGAATCTAATTTAGTATGTTAGTATCATATGGAAACTCCCCAAGTGCTATTATTTATACAGGTAGAGATTTGAATATGTAAAGGTTAGTAACCATAAGCAACAACAACCTCTCGCCCTTGTTTTTGTGGACAGGACGGGCTCTTTCAGCTTCTAAAGCATGTTTACATGTACACACAAAGAGACGTTTTAGAACTTTGGTAATGTGATAACGCGTAAACTATGTAGTTTTTATAGTACTGTATAGATAATATTATTATAGCTTTTAAGACGTATAACAGTTTTAAGAAGTATATTAGAACTAATCACTGAGAATTTTAATATTTATCACAAGGATATAATGTACAGTAGCCTAAATATCTATCTGGTTTATTGTATTAATTTTTCGTACATAGGCTGTTGCTTAGAAATCTACAAATAATTGAACATTAATTTCACTACAAGAAGTTTTCGGGGTTGGATTTATCCAATTCTTCTTTTGTGTTTAACATGTAGGCAAAATGGTCCCGAGAAACACAAAATGCATTCATCACAGAAACATCATTTCAGTCTCCTTTCCATACGTGTCACCAAAGACACAATGGTATCAAATTGGTTTGTATGTTAATCTAAGTAAAAAATATGGATTTTTATATTTATTTACGAAAGTAACGTATATTTATAAGCAGCGACGTGTATTTATTTCCTCCAAGAAAAATTCATCTCTTTAACTTTGTAGTTTCAACGCATTTTTTTTCTTACTAAATACTTGTTTGGGCTTCCTGTGATTCATAAGCCCCTTTTTAGTACTAAGGTAATTAATCCAGAATTTTTTTCTACTTTACGACGTTTTCTTTGACATGAACTGACTACCGCATTGAGATACCGCAGCAGTCGCTCGCCGCCTATAGTATTGAGTTTCTGAAGCACTTCCAGTCTCCTCCAAATTACGCTTTCTTTAATATTGGATAATTTTTCTTGAACCTTGGATTGGAACCTTTTTTCTATTTCCTTGTCCTTCAGCTTCAGCTTCAGCTTTTGATTTTCTAAAGTTTTCTTCCCTACCTTGTCTTTGAGATTAAAGTTTGCTTTAGTTTTGTTTTCCAGAAATCTTTCCCCTCTTATGTATTTGAGTGTTTGAATATTTACAATGGCATAGTCAAAACAGATTTTTCATTTCTACTTGGTCCCACTATCGTCCACTTATGGATTTCTTTAAAGAGAAATTTCGAGTTACTTATAACAAAATTGCTAACAATGCACAAATTTAATAGACTTCTGCGACTATCACTTATGGCTTCGTCACCATGCCTTCCACCAGCATTCCACTTACGTTTATGTTCACCTCAAATAAATTTAATTTGTAACCATTAAATATTAGTAAATTTCAGATTTCATAAATTCAAGCTATTCAGTGTATTAGTGGTGAAGTGCTCAATAACTTCCTAACAACTCCTAATAACTTCCTAATAACTCAATAACTTATGAAATAATAGTTATCGGGGACTTGATCAACAGAGTAAGTAACAACTCCAATAGATGTAGTGGAGTTGTTACTTACTCTGTTGATCAAGTCCCCGATAACTATTGTTTCATATGTAGCATCATCCAAAGTGTTATGTACACTCCCAAAGAATCTGTCCTTGTTTTCCCGATGTTCTAATACAGTGGATCAGTAACAATTAGCAAGGTAATATTTTCTCCTTCTCCTACAATATATACTGTTATCAGTATTTCACTAATGAATTTCTTCTACATGCCATATTTTCTTCTTCGTCTTTGTAAACCAAGCACATTCTTCTTTTGGAACGCCTCAGTAGATCACCACCGATCTAAAGTCTTTTCTATGCCGTCTCCTTTCTTCTTAGTTTCTATTATAGCCAGCATTCTAACTTTTGTTTACTTTATTTGTTCACTAGTCCGACTTCTTTTCCATTCTTTAATGTTCCTCTTACTTTTGTCGATAAGCGATTATCTTTGTTCGTAATCTTCGCTAGATCAATGTCCAACAGCACCGTCCAGTTTGTTCTCTTTTGTCTTTTTAATCGGAGTAGATTCAGGAATGCAAGGAGATAGACGTACAGCTCTCTAGCTTGGAGAAGCTGTTGCCTTCCAAGCATGTAAGCTTTCCCGGCGCTGCGTCAGCTGTCGGCTGTTATGGCTCATCCTACTCCTTGTGAGGTGCACGTTGTGGTCTTCAATTTGTCTAAATAATCAAAACCTATTAACTGCACTGCGTATTCAAATATACCAGTAGTCCTCTTTACAACTTACGACTTTAAGTCTTATCATCAGGTTAAAAAAAAATTCCTAGGATACAGATTTTATCTGTAAATAGGAATTAAGGGAAGTTATTTAGCACTACAGCACTAATACACTAAATAGCTTGAATTTGTGAAATCTGAAATTTACTAATATTTAGTGGTTACAAATTAAATTTATTTGAGATGAACGTAAATAATTTTTTATTTATGCGTTTAACAGGTCCACCTATTTCCTTGGCGTTTATCTTCAGTTAGCTTTGTAATATAATAGAAGTATCAAAGAAAATATATGCCTGTACAGAACGTCAAAAATTACAAAAGAAAAATAACAGGTGTGTCGATGAAAACTAACGGCGTAAAAGGTTAAGCTAAAACAGAGACTGCGCACATGGAATGTAAATAATTAACATATAAATTGATGTCAATCGAAAAGTGTAACATTCAAGAGACATGCTGTAATTTGAACAGCAATATGTGAAAAGTGTGTGTATCACTCGATCTGACGTTATAAGGGGGTGAAAAGCAAATGTGAGTATGTATAGTGTGCGTACGCCCTGCACCGACAGGAAACTTGACACTTGTAAAATTATATGTTGTACGGAAAAACGTGCAAAACTGGACAGTTTAACACAAAGCAAAGTATACAAATAGGTTATGTCTACTTTTACAACTTCTGGTTGTGAGAATTCATGTATAAATAAACTAGCAGGTTAGTTGTTTATCATTTACTCCGTTAATAAATTAATTAAAAAGTAGTAAAATTCGAACCTCAACGCCAATCCCTTCCCACCATCAACCCCCACCACACACACCACTTTTCCGTAACGGTTATTCTGTAATCGACAGTCAGTATTAAACCCACTGAAGAAGAGAAACAACATCTCGAAACGTTTGGGAAGTGACAACAGTAAGTTCATTAGTGAAAGTATTATATATATTATTAAAAAAGTAGTACATAAACATTATGTTGTAGAGTTAAATGATTACGACTATTGGTTTCGACTTACGTGTGTTATTAATTATGAATGAAGTTTATATACTCGAATATTTTCCAAATTATTAAACATGACACCAATCCTGTTGTAACAATCTTTGGTAGGATCAAGACTGTTTAATCGACAATTGACAGAAATGGAGCGCCATACAACGCATACCAAACTTTGGAATTTGCAAGGAGCCTGGCGAGCTGCCACAAGGCTGGATTGTAGTAAGTGGAGTTTCTTGACTTGAGCATAACGTATACGTACCTGCCAAGTGCATGGTTCGTATAGAGGCATGAAACGGTCGACTTTGCTGATAAAAGTTTCATCCACGGTCCTGCTCATCTTCCGTTGCACGGCGACGGGGTAACAGTTGCTATGGACAAGGCTGTTGCAGTCTTGTATCCATAAATGTTTGCGATAGTTTTGTAGGATGAAGCCTACGAATCCATAAATCCATGAATCGAGTCAAGACACTTTAGCTATCATCTCACACCAGGAATGTGTTAAATCAGCCACACTATTACAATTAAACGAATTACTCGTTAACGAAACGTAAACCTCACGGACTAATATGGCGGATAAGAGTATATGAACATAAACTCTAGCAAGTTATACGTAAAGATATTTTTTTGCACATGTAACTTGATGATAACTTTAAACGTAGATACATGGAAATTACAAAAATCTCTTGTAAAATAAGTGAACTGAGAAATTAGAGTTACATTTAGTAACATTCTGTTTGTTCCTTCAGGTTACAAGTAATACAAGTAAAAAACAACTAAAATACAATATTATTATTATTATACAAATGTGTAAATCAGTAACCACAAGCAAGAAAAACTCCAGTATATATCTTAACTACACCTTCTTCAAATGACATCGGGTTGACTTGCCTATAATATCACTTCAACTGTTAATCGCAGCAGGAGGTGACCTAAATCTTATTCAATTCAGAATCTCCCATCATCTGTGTACACATAGAGGTATGTTTTCAGTATATATGTAAGCATGAAAAACACCGGTAAATGTGCCCGTCCATAAATCAAGGAAAGGGAGAAAGAATCTTGCCTGGTGCTACTAACTGTTGACTGTAAGGATCCCGATATAATGTGAGCGAGTTATTGATAAGATTTCATAGCTTCTTTTCTTCCCTTTAGTTACTAATTATACATTTTGCGTTTCTTGTCTTCTTCTTCACCCCCCCCTCAATCATTAGGTCTGCAGAGTGTTGCCTCCCCTGGGCACAGTATAACTCACGTTTCACCACAGAGAGCGAGAGAGAGAGAGAGATCAACCAACTACAAACCACGTGTGCTGACGATCTGTACGATGGAAAGGGAATCGGGCGCCCGCGTGTGTGTGTAGTGTAAATGCGGGACCTTGACTCGATCCCACTAACGAGTGTGCCTTATTTTTTAAAACGCACACTGCGTTAAATATATCTCATGGGATTGCATTACTAAATATATTTTATCAGTCAAATTGAAGTAGCTCTTGAAGTAACTCAATCTTATTCGTCAGACTTGCGAGCGTGGTATCGATATTGTTTTTATTGCGGATATTAAAGCAACTTCTAAGAATAATTAATAAACAGGACGAAGCAATAATCTATTTTTAAGGGTAATCATTTATTTCTTCGTACCTATGGAATTGTAACGGGCCAAGTATTGCCTAATATCATTTACCACCTTTACTAGTTATGAGCTCTGATCTAAGGATTACTTATTCTGAATTCTTACCTAAAGAAAAGTAAGTTTCAACTAATGAAGTGGTTCGAGCATTACATATAGTGAATGCGTGTAACTCTTAACAAGTTTTATTCATACGCAGATCACGATTCTCAGAAATGAGAGACTGACTGTACTATACTAATAACATAGTCTGTTGTTAACGACATTCTTGGTGTGCAGAGCAACTCTTCATTGAGTTTGTAACTGTCTAGGAATGCTGTTCAGAATAATGTGTACTTTGAGAACTACGTGTAACTATTAATTTTCTCTGTCTTAATTATACATAATTAAACCGCACTGCATGACGTATTATAATTTGGTTATATTAAGAAGTAGCTATTCTGATTAACATGAATAATCAGAAGTGTAACTTCTCAAGTTTTCCGTTTCTAATATTAAATTTTTAAAATTGTGTCCTTTTAATAACAGGTCTAATCTTTGACTATGCTGAATCTACTACCAAGTATCATAGTTATTAGTGAACTTTAAATCAATTGAGAGAAAACTACAACTGTACTTAAGCTGAAGTTGCGAGCTGTGTTTGTTGCTTGTGTGTGTTTAAAATATTTATGTGTACACTTTAACAGTCGCGTTAATTAGTTATGTCTGTTTTTTAAAGATGGGGCCAACTGACATAATCATTGAACGAAATATTTAAATTAAATGTAACATAAAAGATTAAAACGAAATATTTATATCTATTTTCACTAATAAACATAAATAAAATAATTGCCTTTGAGTTTAATTGCTATTACAATAATTTCAACTTGGGTAATGAGTTACAAAACAAAATATAATAAAATATGTATTTTATTTTACATTAAAGGAAAATGAAATTAAATATCTGAATTTATAAGGAATGATCCTGATTAGTAAAATAATTTTTAAAACATAGTCTACAAGAATGCGTAACCTAACCTAACCTAACATAACGTAATGTGAACATATAAACCGTAGAAAAAGTTCGCTGGTTTCCCACTTTATCAACACATAAAATATTACCGTGACTTTGAGTTGTTTGTAAAATTCAATACAACGTTAAAACAATTGCTCAAGATTGTCCTAGACAAGTAGTAGCTGAACCAATAGTTCAGTCTTTTCACCAATCTCACGCTGCAACTATTTATCTACGACGAACGTTGGAATAACAATGGACTACTAACAAGATTAATGAGACTGACAAGGTAACTTTATATACCACAGATAGAATTGTATTCAGGATGGACACAACTTTTGTTATAAATATCGTCGCAAACCTATGCCCGAACCCCCGGAGTTCATAAACATACACACTCGGAGTTATTCTATGTGTGTTTATAATATAATAACTGGACATTCATTAAAGACAGCTATGTTGCAGTTGCAACTTGCGGTTTATAACTTACGTGTACAGTGAAAACAGCTAAGATATACTTTGTTAATTACAGCCTTGCTTTTATCAATCTCTAATTTCACCGTTTACTGTAAAAAGTTAGAACCACAAAGTCTCTACAATTTCTGCTCTATCATATTGTAAATGTCCCAAGGAAAACAGGTCGTAAGCCAATATATGTTTATTTTGTTTTGTTCATACTGAATTTTACAAAACTATTGGTTACTAATCACTCTGTCATATTAAATTGTTTGTTTTAATGTTGATATCTTTAGACAACTAATATTTTGCTATGTAAAAACTTCACAGATATAAATTAGTCTTTCGATATAATAAACATATGGCACTAACGTCTAATCAGTAATTAGCAATTCTGTGTGTGTGACAAGATTTTGTTGACAACGTTAAGGTACATACATCCGCAAAAGAATAAATGGGTACGAAATACGTGTCCTCATAGGCCTACTAATTGTTTTTTCAACGTAAGAAACAAAATTTTATACTATTATAATAAAAATGGTATGATTTGTTTGTCTGTGACACATATACTAAATTGTAAGCATTGCATCCATTTAATCCATACGATTATGGAAATATAATGCATACCGAAACTCACATTTTAACAGTTGAGCTGTTCATTATAAACGTAATTCCAGTTTGTGTCCGACACTCATATTCATCCATATCCTTGTGGCTGAATGCTGTTCAATATGTTTAACAAATTTGATAATTTATTATTAATTTTTAACTTATATTTTTATTAGTTTATTGCAAGTAAAATAAATGTAAAATTTTACTATTAAAACAATTTACTTGAGGTTTATAAACCTCGAAAATGTGGTTTTTAAACCATGAAAATATGAGTTATATTATGAAACCTGTACAGTAATTTATCACTTTCTTTCTAAATATTACATAAGTGTAAGACGTGTAGGTCTAAATGTGTAATCTCTTTAAGACAGATTAAAAATACAGAGTAAATTAACAGATTCATAATAAGGAAACCATTTTTTGAATAAGTTACAGTAAAGAGATGCTAATGACCGTACGAGAATTCACTAATTAATTTTACTGAGATATGAATATTTATTCACGTGTTATTTCCCTATTATTAAGTAGTAATTAACATGTTATCACGTAGGCTTCCGCGGCCGATGTCCATTATGTTTTTGAAGTCTTCTTCCGGTATGGACCATGTCAAAATTGTTTTGTATGACAACGTTTCACGCATATTACAATGAGTATCCTCAGGTGTAAGTGACAAAAACGCGGACAAGCGAACTCAGTTATATACTGTAGAAGTGGCGGTGGACGCCCTTGAAAGGAACTAATATAAAACGGATGCCATACGTAAAGCATTTAAGTCAAACTAACGTACTGACGTATTTAAATTCTGAATATGCTGAGAGTATGTTACAGCATCCATATTTCTATACACGTTAGTTTGCTGTTCATTTTGTACCAACCGGATACACTAGTTATACCAAGTGGGGGCCCTAGTTTTGATTTCGCACACGAGGACTTACAAGTCTTCTGTATCCGTATAGTCGATAAAATAATAGCCGGAAAACCTTCAGAAACACCTACAGCAGACGATAATAACCACAAAGCATTCTTACCGTACGTAAAAGGTACCACATACAAAATTAGCAATATGTTGAATAAATACGGCATTAAAATAGTTTTTCGACCACATAAGAAGCTGGTGCAATTTTTAAAACCAATAAAAGACAGAATCCCGTTCAACACTGAAGGTATCTACAAAATTCCATGCAGTTGCGGAAAAGTTTACATTGGCCAGACGGGCCGCCTGATTTCCACAAGAGTCCAAGAACATGTCAGACATACGAAGAACTCGGAGTTGAAAAGTCTGCAATTGCTGAGCATTCAGCCTTAGAAATTAATAAACACAAGGATATCTTCAACAGAGAACCCGCCACGCTTAGTAGGTCTTGGTACCCTTTATTTTCTGGTTTGACTGCACGCAAGTTGACTGACCGCACAAACAATGCACACAGCGTAATGCGGTCCACTTACCGGACCACCCACCGCCACTTCTACACTATATAAGTGAGTTCGCTTGCCGGCGTTTTTGTCACTCGGACCTGAGGATACTCATTGTAAATGAGTGAAACGTTGTCATACAAGACATTTTTGACACAGTCCATACCGGAAGAAGACTTCAAAAACATAAAGTAATTAACATGTTTATATATAATATATGCCTACTGTCTATTTACTATAACGTACACACTGTAATCATCAGACTCAAACAAGTTCAGCACTCAGCACTATAGTACAACTATATGCCTCATGATTACGAAAGTCTGATAATGACTTGCATTATATATTTTGCATAAGTAATGGTATAGGCCTAAATAACATTAGTAACGATACCAACCAACTTGATTTGTTTTAGTATTTACGCTGAGTGTTCCAGTTGTTAGAAGTCAGTTTTGCACGTGTGGAGTGTTCAAGTAGACAACACTGTTTGCATTCCAAATCAGTCACGTTTCAGTCTTATTAGTTTCTGCCTCACTACATTATTTGTAATGGACGTAACTATGGTTACCATAACTGTCAAGTAACACACTGTTCAACTGAATTTACCAGACGTAGAGTCAAACTAACGTACTGACGTATTTAAATTCTGAATATGCTGACAGTATGTTACAGCATCCATATTTCTATACACGTTAGTTTGCTGTTCATTTTGTACCAACCGGATACACTAGTTATACCAAGTGGGGGCCCTAGTTTTGATTTCGCACACGAGGACTTACAAGTCTTCTGTATCCGTATAGTCGATAAAATAATAGGCCTATCAAACAGTAACCTAGATGTTAACAGTTTATTTTAATAATTCTATGTGCCAAATTAGCTTATTTTGGCAGGGTCCATGTACTGTTGAATTTATACCTATACTATATATATATATATATATATATATATATATATATATATATATATATATATATATATATACATATATATATATGTATATATATATATATATATATATGTATATATATATATATCCGCAATACTGTTAGCAATAGTTTGTTTACACCGTACAACAAATTTTAGACAAATTTCAATGACCCTTTCTACTAATGTATTACTATTAAACACCTAATTGTCATGTGTGTGTGGGAGGGTGCGCGTGCGTGGGAAGTTGTGTTATTCTCTTTGTTAATTAGTACGCATCGCTACAGCGATCTCTTAAATTTGTTACCTAATTCTACTCGTTCTTTTATAATTTAACATATTATGCATCGCACCACTTTACAGTATCCAAATTATAAATAGGCCTACACATTTTATGCAAGGTAATCCATTACCTTGTCAATAACGCTGATTTCATTTTTACAATGTCTAAACGTCTATATAAAATTTATCAACTTTGGAAAAATAATTAAACGTGGAATCTATTAGGCATGCGATCCCATTTTATATCACCAGCAACTCTCTTCTCTTCCAACTTTTCTTCTTAACAATTGATCTGTTGGTTTCTAATAGCATATAAGCTTAATGTAGGCTTAAGTATCCTAATTCTTACATACTTGTGTCTGGACGTCATCAAGTATATGGCAGATATTTCATGGCTCTCAAATAATTTTTCAACGTCTTGTCTTTGTTTAAATTCTTTCAGAACTTGTTGATTTTTTTATTATTCTAATGAAGAACTATTTAATGAGATAAATGATGTCGATAAACAATCCTCTACTCAAAATACAGTAACTTGTATTTATGTAGTCATGTCAGTATAGATATCATACGTTTGCTCAAAGAAAAACAATAACAATGGGAAGCCCTAAGTACTTATTAAGTAATTGAAAAAACGCCGTACAAACTATTAACACACACCGTTTAAAACATTGTCTGTGATGTAAAACAACACCTGCAAATTACAAAATTATGAATTCAGTTAAGTCATAAGGCCAGAATAAAGTCAGAGCTTATTATTTTCTGAACCACGACTGCAGCTTGCGTTAAAGAAGAAATCTGAGACCCAGGCACAGCAAGTGTTGAACTACAGTTTCCTTGCATGATTACGGTTTTAGTTTCACCCCGTTTCTACTCGTTCCAGGCTGAGACTGCAGAGGTAAACTTTTCGTTAATCGAATATTTGAAAGCACTTACGTCTGTGGGGATTGTGGGAGTTTTTCCAAATAAATCTGCAACTTTACGCACCGTTCCAACTCGATTAGGCTTAACCCTCATCTACTTCACAATTTCTATCCTGATGTAAGTCACGAGAACTAAGAAAAGCAAAGCCAAGTGGCTAGAGCTTAGGACTTGTAGGGTTGGGCAGAGGCAACATAATTACGTCATTGTCTTTAGCAATTTCGATGGCTTCAAGATTTTTAATATGACATGAGTGCCCAAAAATGGTACGTCAAGTTTTACCTATAAGTTAGTCAAAATTTAAAACAGCGAGATTATTTAATTCAATGTAGTTACGAAAAATAATAATAATTCACAAACTTTGTGCAGTTTTCGTGAATGGACCATCCTGCAACCTGGTCCATTCGTGGAAACGATAAATGATATCTCCCCTATTATAGCAAGTGACCACCACTGAATTCTTTAGTAGAAGCGATTTAAACTGAAACATAAATATATAGGAATTAGCTTCTTAATGTCAACAGTATGTGAAATTGTTTAATGAAATATTATACATGAATCGATATTAAAAATAACTAATTATAAAAACAGAACAGAAATTGTATCTAAATTTTCAGCTCCC
The DNA here is from genome assembly GCA_034769895.1 of Magicicada septendecula. Classification (NCBI taxonomy): domain Eukaryota; kingdom Metazoa; phylum Arthropoda; class Insecta; order Hemiptera; family Cicadidae; genus Magicicada; species Magicicada septendecula. The sequence goes on from CM068367.1 coordinate 900,925,844, forward strand.
AATAAAGCAACTCCTAACTGTTTACAGTCCTGGATACAACAGGTGGGAAGCAAAGGAAGAGATTATAACTGTACTTCTAAGGGATGAACAGAAGCAGGCTTTGGTGTCGTAAGTAGGTCGAAACTCCATTCATGGAACCGGTCCATCGATGGAAATCTTCCCCTACATATTAAATCCAATTGTTGCTGAAATAATCCCTGATATGTTTGATGACCTCAAGCTTCACACGAAAAAATCCTAACAAAAAAATGTTAGAAGCTTTAAAATTGTACTTAGTGAGAGGCTACATTCAGTCCACTAACGAGGTTTACTTACACTTATTCGGATGCCTAATAGTTTACCAGTTGTCCCATTCTTGGTGACACGTATTTGGAATACATTCTAAAACTCCAAAGTTTACTATTTTTTGTTTTATTTCTTCAAAACTGTGTTTATATAACCACAGCAATAGTGACAAATAAACATAACATTGTAATCGGAACGTTTATTGAGTTTCATCCACGCCAACGGTTTACTGTTGAACTACTAAATGTGGTTGTTCAATTGGATTTTTAGATATTTTTTTACTACATTAGCCTAATGGTAAAATTGACACTAACTGGTGACAAAACCACAAAATCAAGGACATGCATTCACTACACGAGTCACTACCAATACAGTTATATAACTAATCTTGCAAAAATTTCATAGACTTGCGTATGTCATCCAAAAGACAGAATTTGACTACATATTACAGACGTATTATTAATAAACGGATATCCCCATAAATAATTTTCACACTACTAAACGAAAATAAACAAATTCACGGTGTAACCGAAAACAGTAAAGAAATACGTTCAAATAACACTGATCTGACCTAACACTAACCAAACAAACGGAAGAATGCCTAAAGAAGTTACAGAACATCTTACACTCTACAATAGTTAAAAACAAACTACCACTGCTAGTAACTATTTTTCTTACCATATATCAAATCTTTACCTAAAAACCTTTCTAAAATGCTTACAAAAATACAATTAATAAAAATACAAAAATAGTTTACATGTTATTAAGTTAAATTATGAAACTCTATTAGGACTATTATTAAATTAAATAATCGATTATTCGTTAACTTACATTGGAATCCACTAAAAATGCAGATCAAATCTGAGAAACGTACGCGGTTTGCAAATATAAGAAAAAAACACTAGCAGAAGTAATTTTATATTTCATAATACAATATCTTAAACACATATAATACAGTGGAAAACAAAATACAAGACACTAATTAAATCAGTAACAACCAGATTTAATTATCACAATTAATAATTCGTAATGAACTCCTACTATAATTGTAGTTACATTTGTCCACACGCAATAACAATGTCAACTAATGGAGTCCCGTCCAATAATCACTTTTCACTAAATACCACTCTAGACACACTGAGTAATCGTCCGAGGTAAACTAACTCTCAAGCGGCATGTGTTGGCTATTTATAGCCTGCAAGATTCCATAATATGCGTCCTTAACAATCACTCGAAAATCTAGAGGCTACTTCAGCGCGGCCTTGGCAGAAACACGCACGTTGTGGGCTAAAGGAAAAACACGTAGAACAACGTTCTTCATAGTACCAGAACGTTCCGTATTGCGTAAAAATATGATTATATTTTATAGCAGTGATTATGTTTTGCGTGGGTACGAATCGTGAATACACGGAAAATTATAAACCAAATTCAAAGTCAGAAATGATTTTTTCTGAAAATAACAAGAGATTGTACAAGGCAAGGCAGTTTTTGCAATGAGAACATTACGAATAAGCTACTGGTATTCTCTATGATCGATACAATTCAGAAATATCACAGGTAATGGTCGTTTCATCTAAATAGAATGGAAGATAGACGGTTACTTAAAGTTGCATATATATATATATATATATATCTCCTTTGGAACATGGAATGTAGGAAGACCGAGATGGAGATGGAGACACATACTGTGATGACAAACAAGTAATGCGCTTACCTCGTGAAGTGAAGAAGAAGACACAGAAAGCAATAAATGTGTTTGATAAATGCAAACATGAATATTTCTTACTTTCTTGGTTACCCTGTGATAGGAAAAATTACAGAGGAAATGTTATAAAATAACAAGAACTGTTATAACAGGAAATCCTATAGAATTAAACAAAGGTTATATTTCCACATTTGTGTTGTTGTTTTGTAGTTAATAAAGTAAAGAACAACAGTCGTTTTAAACGTTAAAACAGAGACAAGATACTAAATTCAAATGTCAGCTTTAAATACGGTACGAGATGTCCGGAATTTTAATGTGACTGATGAGAGTTCATGTACAAGGAGAAGGGTTGTTTATCCACGAAAGCAGCCGGCTTACTTTGTCAAGATTTTTGGCTGGACTCTGCATGAAGACTGTAACCGGCATATACAGTCATTTTGCATATTCTGTTTCACTGCGTTACTGACCGTCAAAACCTATACTTACCTGTGTTATATGAATTGGTATATGACTACGACTTACTAAATAATATGAATTATGTTGATATGATTACTGTATAACTGAATAAAAGTTATAAAACTCTAAACTGTAAACCGACATTTTATAGTGAAAGACATTATACTTCTAATTGACCAAACAATTGTATTAAACATTTACGTGAACTTGAGCAACTTATCCTTTATCTTTAAAATTATATTTGTTAGATTCTATAGTTTTTACTTGATATTTTAGAAAAATGTGGATATAGCCTTTGCCTTAGGCAAACATTAGATACAATTATGGACCTCGTAGAAGAGATAGAATTTTTGACAGACAAAATAATTTTAATAAAATAAAATTGTTTGTTAATGGGATAATAGGTTATTAACAAAGAGGATGGGTTAGCTGATTAACCGAAGTATGTTACATGTCGTTGACGATTGTTCACGTGCTGAAATACGCGTACACATTCACAGATTGTTACAAGATAGAATATGAAAATAATGGAGACATTGAAATCCCTCCGCCATATAGAAACAATTTGCAAATTGACAACAAACATTTAATGGTCAAGATGGTGACCGTTTTTAATTAACATTCGAGGAATTGATTTATCTGAACTAATGGAAATTTAAGGAAATTGTTTATTGAGTGTTAGTAAAAGGTTTTGTGTGTAAATTGAAAAACAATTCATATTCACATTTAACAAAAATTTGTATATTTAATATAACAAAAAATACTTGTGTGTGTATGTGTGTGTGTGTGTGTATGTGTGTGTGTGAAGATCGGTGGGACCGTCGTAACAGTGGGTCAGAAGTGGGACAGAACCATTAACAGTGGAAACAGAGGACAGTTCGTAGAAGAGTGGTGTTAGTGATAGTTGATAAAAATAAAATGGATACTAGTCAGATGGTTGAAGCATTCCAAGCAGTGTTACTGCAGATCGAGGAAAAGACGCCGACAGGAAGCGGAAAAAGCAGAAAAACGACAGGATGAGAAACGCAGACAGGAAAGAGGAAATACAGAAAGCACTAATGGAAGAACGGCTAAAAGAAAAACGTAAACGTGAAAATGAAACACCAGGGAGACAGAAAAAATAAGAATGTATTCGTCAAGCAGGCATTAAGGTACAAGATGATACAACTGCAAAATTTGTCCTGTTACGAGGTGAGCTGATCAGACAAGGTGACAGATTGCCTGAGATAGGAAAATCTGTGTCAACTATGAAAACAAGTAGCCCTATGTCAAGTTTAAAAGATTCTATTATAAATTAAATAAAACAAATTAAAAAGGAAATCGAACATTTAACGAAAGAAATAGTTGATAAAGAAAGGCCATTATTAGATGCTGAAGAAGAATCAAAATAACAGAGAAATCAAATTGTAGTAGGGCCAGTTTTCGGAAAGGCCTCAACGTTTGATGGAAGCAACTTATCATCTGAAGCTGCCGCTCGCTTAAATGAATGGACTGAAGAAGAGATAGTTGATTTCATTACGAATTATTAATTGTGATAATTAAAGCTGGTTATTAGTGATTTCATTGGTGTCTTGTATTTTGTTTTCCACTGTACCATACGACGATTGGTGAGACCGTAGTAACAATATTTTACACTAAATTAAATTATATTTTATTTTATATTTTACTTCAAATATAATAAACGATAAAATATAATTCTCGTTTGTTTCCTTCTTTATTCTTTAATGATCTAAATATGTTAACAAACATCTGAACCTTAAATAAGTTCATAGCAACATCTTGTCTTTTTTCATTCCCAACACTAATAACGCAGCCTATATAATTAAAGTAGCAGACTTTTTTTCAAAAACCGTTCCTCTGAAAACAATTTTTGTCCTGAACTATTTTCCTATATCTTTCTCAGATTTAGTCAAGTGTTTGACATTCTGTACAGAAACATTATTCGACCATGTACAGTATATCATGTTTTATTTCATGATTGCTGGTAAGCTTCACTGATCCGCTTTGCCACATTTCGTTTTTCTGTATAGGCCTACCTAAATTTAGATTCATCTGCCCGTTTCAAGGCTTAATTATAAGCGTTTTGTTTCTCTTTCACACGTTTTGTTTTTAGCCAGTACTTCCTGCGCTGCATTGCCAATACTAAGTTTTATATTCTTTCATTCCCTCTCTATATTGTGCTCTGTCGGTGATTCTAAAAGACGCTGCTGTAATATTTGTTGATATAATTTCGCTCACTGTCTTCTCTCAAAAGTAAATTTTATAGATTTCTTCCTGTGCTGCCCTTCTCCGTATTTTACTACGGTTCCACTTTTTCCAAAGTGAAAGTGTTGCCAACACCAAATAGCATTCTGTATAACCATGTACGTACTGCAGATGTTGCTTTTAGTTTTTCATTTATCAAAGCATAATCTATAACAAACCTAACCACCCTCGCATTCCATGTATATTTGTTTATATCTCGTTTAAAAAAAGTATTTGCAATTTTTAAATCACTGGTAATTGCAAACTCTCAATTCCAGTCCGTTATTATTTACACACTGCTCCACAATTTCACCTACCGGTACTACATTTGAAAACAAGAAATTTCCCACTTTTGTGTTAAAATTCCCTCAAAACATAACAAGACCATTTCTACAAACTCCCACTAATGTTTTTTGAAGTTTATCATAAACATCTTCTGTTTTCCCTTTTTTGCCTTCTTCAAGGTGATTAATACCAATTATTGTAAATATGCCTCAAATTTATTTCCCACAAACATTGCTGCGCTACAACTCCTCCGTCTAGACAGTGGCCCATTAGTAAAACGCACTGTGAAACAATTGTAATCCTTTAACTCATTCATTTTTTATTTTTTTCTCAGTTTCAGTTATTGTAGCTGTGTGTATCTGTCTCTCCCCGAGCAGTTTCCTAATTCTGCTTCTTTTTCCTGTAGTCCTCTGTCGTACTCAGCCTAGTCAGACTTGGTATTTACCTCCCATATAAGCGTGTGCGATCACTCTTTTGTGTTTGCGCGTGTGTGTGAGTAAAATGTTATATATATAAATGGATTTTATTTAATAACTGTATAAAATATTAACCCTACTTTAACCTGTGGATATGCTGTATTCACATTTTCCTGTTTAAATTAAAATTCCTGTGTAAACGTCATTTACATGACTTCGAGGAACGTTTTTGTTAAGCAGAGGAGACACTTTTTATTTTACCCCAAATACCGTTTCGTTTCTTTAATTAAGTAGAACATACTTAAGGAAAACAAACACTGTTGTAAGGTCTCAATCTGTCGCCATTGTAACAAAGCACCTGACTTTGTATGAAAATATGAACTCATCTAAATTACTTTAATTTCAGAATGAAGTTACTAGACTTTTATTCCGGGAGTGCGACAGGCTTTGTCTTTCAGAGCCCCGCAGTTACTGATGGAAAAAGTCGAAAGACTCGAAATAATAAAATACTGAAAGAGCGAGGAGACTAGTTTATTATTTTCAATTGTTATGTTTTGTAACTTCTTTTTGTTTAATTTTTTAGTGTAGGTTGCCGACTTTATATTTAGTTAAATTTTGACAGCGCACTGCAACAATATGATTCACAAAACGTTTATAACAAGCCCTATCTGTCAATATAAACTCATACGTATCACAAGAGATTAAGCACTTATCCAGGCGACAGGCGAGGCGTGAAAAATGTTACAATATGATCGGAACGTATTTAAAGAGGAAGATGAAAGGTTGATATTTGATTACATTATACACGAATTTTGAAAATTTATTATCGACGCCAACAGTACTGCAGTTCAAAGTAGAAAAACAGTATTCAAAAGATTAACTTCCTGTTTAAAAATGGGAGCAATTAATGTTAGGTTTATTCTGACGTCGTAATTAACTACAGAATCATTTATGATTACGTTATTGATCTTAACATTGTTTTCGGTTTTGCTACAATCGCATATACAAAGACATAGATAAAAACGTTATTATAGAGTTAAAATAATACAATTTCTATAATGGATTAGATACAAAATTTTATATACTTTGTCGGTCTTATACGTGCTAAAGTGCCACATCTGTAATCGCAAAGAGTAACTGAATTAAAATAAAAGGTAAACCTCCGCAGAGTATCTGATTGACATTTATTACCATATTATTATTACTTAATTACCATAAGTAGACGTCTACTCACTCTTTAAATTCATATCGTCACATTGTATCTGTATTTGTGTCTGAGGTTTCAGAGTAATGGAGCTCCAATGGGTTCCTGCTAAGGGTGGCTCTGAACATACCAATAGATTTTATCCTTCTGTATATACTTGCGTTGTGGAAGAGTGTGATGAGCTACAAAACCGTCACAATGTCACCAATCAATGTGTTACACACATTGAATACATCGTGAACACCATTGGAAACGAATTGTTCTTTTATGACAATGAAAGTAACACTGCTGTTTGTGTTTTCTGTGAATGAACGTAAAACGCTATTTTTACCAAATCATGTATTGACAAGAACAGGCAAACTAAATTAATTCAAAAAGAGATTTGTCTCTTCAATGTTGATGAGGAAATTTTAAAACGGTAATGATTTTACACATAGAACATCACCAATAACTCCACAAATTTAGATAAGATTGGTGATATTTTTTGTACCACTTTGTGTGTGTTTTACAGTTCTACTTATAGTAGAGTGTTAACTTACAGAGTAATAACTTCGAGAACCTTTTTCGGTTCCTAGCAACCAACAAATGTAAACGGAAATTACATGTTAAATGGAATTGTTTAAATCTTCACTCATTTATGATCAAAACCATTGTTTCGTAACCCAAATCGAAATTTGTTCGATTGATATTATAGATATCTATTGAAACTTAGTGTTTAAGGTAGTTTCAAATAAATACTCAGAATTCTATTACACTGGAGAAGAAACATAGCTCAATAAAGAAAAAAATGAGAACGTGAAGGACGACATTGCCTAAAACGTGAAGTAGATTTGATGATGTTGAGAATGCCATTACTAAGGGAAAAGGTAAAAATAGGCTGTTTTAGATTCACTTGCACTAGATTATTTAATAATTCAGAAAAATTAATGTATGTGCTGGAGAAAATAGCTGGACTATTGTTTTTGTTCTATTGTCAGAAAACAAGTATTAACTACCCAAACCCATTAGAAACTGGTATTTAGAGAAACGTACGCCAGTTCATTGAGATAATTTTTTCTCTTACTTTATAATGTTATGCCAATGAAGAATGTATAAAGTGTAAGCCCTGCTTCTTGGAACGGATTGCAAGCAAAGCTGGTTAAGGAAGTTGCACAAGTTTATCAAATTATTGTACAACTATGCGCGTTATACAACTATGTTTGAAAAACATTTGTTATTGATATATAATAATTCATAACATTTGTAAGTATGTAAATAAGTTTGTATTCATTTGTAAATAAATAAATGTGTGTGTGTGTGTGTTTATGCCTGTGTGCGCGTGCTTGCGTACATTTATGGTAATGCTTCTAATTGCACTTGGTTTCTTTCTGTACAGATTTTAAGCCCACGAAATATTAGCCTACTTCATCTGTAAGTAATGTCTTTAGTGTAATAAATAAGTCTTATTTTTACTTATTAATATTTATTCTTACTTATAATTATTATCTATTGGCTATTTTTTATTTATTAATGCTAAAACACGGTGCTATATTTATTTAGTTTTGTCTTAAATATTATGCAATTAAATGTTTTAAAGCAGGGCACTCCTTTCTATAAACTGAGATTACATGTGTAATTTTTCATGTAGGTCTAAATAAAGTTAATCACCCCCAAAACTGTACTATTATTATATTCCAATGTACTAGTAATCTCTTGTTGTTATAGATTTCCCAGGCGTGTTTTAAGTGAAGTTAAATAGTTAAATGTTACTCGTTAATGTGTTTCTTGTCAGTCAGTCTGATATACAAATAAAAATTCGATCTATCACCAATCAATTATAGAGAATATGAATGTATCTTCTAGCTTTATTCTAAATTAAACATTTGCTTGCCCATGAGATTCACTTTTCCTCTCCTTCGTGGGCATGTGTGTGTGTGTGTGTGTGTGTGTGTGTGTGTGTGGGTGGGTGGGTGGGTGGGTGGTTGTGTACTAATAATCTGAAGATGTCTATGAGAAGAAAGTAGCGCATACCTACTCGTGGACTTGCAACTAAAGAAACGGAACTTGAAATGAAAATGATTAGACAATATGAAAAGGAAATAACGAACGCAATTTCACGTCGTCTGAAGAATGTGCGACCATCATCATCTCCAAATTTAAGGAACGCTTAAGCAGAAGGTTCCAATCAGTGGCGTAATTCTTCTTTCTGGGTCCCCGCAGGAATCCTTTGCGGCCACCCCTACTAGCCTTACTTAATTCTCCCCACTGTTCCCGCTTAAATACTAATCTCTCTTTCGTAGCTATGGTAACTACTAAAATTACATAACGTTCTCCTCAAGGCTGTTTAAATCTGTTCTTCTAGTCCTAAGCCAGTTTCAACGGTTATTTATATAAATCCCAAAAAGCTTTTATTAATTTTTACTTCTATGTTCCGTAAGGAAATGGAAGTATGGTGATAGCGAAAAAAATCGTGTTCGAGATAAAGGCTGATTCAGATGATTGTACTGCCCACAAAACATGAAGAAAAGTCATTTTCCGAAATGTGTCTGCGTCTGTGTCTGTGTCCGTGTCTGTGTGTAGAATTTTGTATATAGTAAACGATAACTGCCGCAAATTTAAACAGAATCAAATCATTTTTTGCATATGTGCACAAGTTTTAGAGGACTCAAGGCCTGTTGATTTTGGCTAAGATCGGTTAAGGGGGAGAAGTAGTTTACCTGCAAAGTTTTACGATTTAAGAATTGTAAAGTACTTAATATTAATAATTAATATATTCTGAAAAGAAGGTCATAATAATCCACTGTAGAAACGTAGACGAAATAACTATAAATGGAAAGGGTAGTTGAAGGGGGAGGTGGTAAATTTTATATGTGTACTGCGTTATCGGCAACAAAGAAGTAGTTTCTATGGAAATACTTCGTTTTAATTTGTCAACTTGTCAATTTTTTCAAATTTGTCAAATGATTTTAAATATAAATCTTAGAACCGATATAAATCTTCTCCATACCGATTTTTAAATTGGTGAGTCTTCTTACTTCATTTTCAAAAATTGAGACATATCTGATCATATTTGACTCAGTTGATGTTTTCGGTTAACGCCTTGTGTAGTATCCATTATTACAGGAAAATCAAACAGATTCAATCTGTATCAAAATAATATTCTCAAATTTTATAGATAAAAGCTGAATGAATTCATTTTGAAGTTTTGGACTCAACCAATTCTCCCTGTTCTTCGGACCACTGATGATCTCTTGCAACAATGGATCGTATTTGCTCGAAAGATCAATAAATGCCATAACGTTTCCGCTCTTTGGCTGGCCTATTTTCTTTGTATGGCCTCTAAAGGATAAATTTGAAGCTGCCAATATCACAGTAACGTTTGCGCGTACAACGTGATCCAGTACTTTGGCCCATTTATTACTTTCCTTTCGTAGCTGATAACGAATAACGAGTAACCAGTAATCTAGGTGCATTCTTAACTGGAATCACCTCTCTATTGAACAACTAACCAAAGAATATATACTCTTAAAGTACATCATTATGTAATGGTAAAACAACAGTAAAAATATAAACGTATTTGTCTTTGATGTTAAATACATAGCGGAAATTTGGTTTTACTTAACTTTAACGGTTCATATCCATTCTTAAAAAAGTTAAGGGTAACGTTTGCGCTAGCTCCGTAGTCCGCAGGCCTCCGCGCATTGTGGGACCGGCTGTTACGCATTGTTCACACTGGTGTCAACAATAAGAAACAAACAATGGCATGGATACGCCCACGACATAGAGCTATTTCTGGAGAATAAAAGTCTTGTAGCAATTCAGTGAAACAATATTTTAATTTTTAAACGGATTTCACTCAGAATTTCTTAACATTTTCAGCGTTATCAGATGCCTCCAGTGTTTTAAAAGCAGACTTATCTCGCATAATGTTCAAAATTTACAAGTAGCAGAATGTGAACAAGCAGAAGCAGCTTTTCGTCGTTAAATTGGTTGATACTTTAAATTTCTCACCTGTATTTATACAGAAGAAAGTAGGCCTAATATTCAGAATGGGCAGTTTAGGCTGGATGGAATCATTAAAATCTAAACCATTTCTTACTTATCTGTCAAAAATAGAGTACATTCAAGCAACGACATAAGCAAACACTGCCAGTGAATTATAAACTAATCTCTAAGTAATAGCAAAATCAGCAGAGATTATTTGAAGACAGTTTCATATGTTCTATTTCCCGGGTGCCCGATTATTGACTGAAAAAACATTCCGTTCCACATATGCACTGGGGCATCCATTTCTTCTTACCAATCTATATCATGATGTAAAAGTGGTTCTTGCAGTTTAAAATAACACCTGTTTCAAAAGGCAATTAAAGCGTAGAAAGCTATAGTTTTAAGTTACGTTTGACACAACCACAGCTGCAACAAAGGCTAACAAGAACTGAAGTAGTAACTGCAAATTTTGGAAAATTTGGAGCAGTTTTCAGTGCACAAAAAATATTGCCGCAGCCAGGGTCGACGTGTCACAGACATTCATAGCGGGAATATAAAAGAAACGCCTAAAGCGATATGTCAGCAATATCAAAATGTTTGCAAAAGATGAAGAGATTAAAGAAAATATTTTCAGACTTGCAACAATCTTTAAACGGAATGTGAGGCAGAAGTCTAGAAAAGTATGTTGAAAAGTTATTGGCTTATAAATCAAACAAACTCTCTAATGAAGAGCTATTGAATTGGAAGGAAATTATGTTCAGAAGGAAGACAGGAGGAAAACAGCTGACAGGAAATAAATTCACCGCAATGTGATTAGCAGAATAAATAAGGGGTTCAGCAAAAGAGTTTCTCAGTACGTAATAAAGCTTATGACATTCAACACGTTCCTCAAGGAAACTATTTTTCTTCAAACCCTTCATCCTCATTCTATCACATGATAACCCATCGATAAATAAGTAGCTATCAGATTCAAGCGATAATTCAGAGTAGTATTCAATTCTACTTAATATTAATAAAATATTAATTTTTAAATTTTGTTTGTCCTAATTGTAACTGTTAATTTTTGTGTTGTATAGTTTTTTGTATCGTCTTTTCATTTTCCTTTTGCAATTTGTCTTTAATTTCATTTTTATTTCCTCATAATAAATCAATGGTTCAATTTAGATCAACAAATAAAAAAAATCTCTGGCCACTAGATGCTTTTCTGATAATTCTTGAACTACTTAAGATAAACGTAGTTTTGGAGGTAATTATTAGAAACTAACGTCTCAAACATAAGGGAGCTTATATCAAAACGGAATTCTGTCGTAAGTCGGCGAGCGACTGTATACAATTTTTACATTAACCTAAATCAGAAAGGGCTTTCATATTTTTAAGTTGTTTTTAATGATATATTACACCTGGATAAAATGCAAATTCTATATTTCGTTTGTCTTTAAGTACAAAATTTTAAGATCATATAATCGAATACGTATTTTAAGATCATATAATAGACGTACTTTAAGATCATATAATAGACGTACTTTAAAACGATATTACGTATTATTAAAAAATGATATCGCTGCATCTCTGTACATTTAAAAACATATTCACTGCTTTAGTATTATAGACCATGAACTTATTATTATGCGTTTTCTATTGTAATTGGTATCTGAAAGTACGAACTGGTAAATATAGTAGGCCTATATGTACGATAATCGTCAAGGAAACTACACTCTCATTTCTGTCCAAGCCTTCACAATATAGAATTGTGACATCTCTTAAGACAGAGAACTAACGAAACGCAGTCACAATGTAGTTTTTTTAAATAATTCGAACGATTAAAGTAAAGATTCTTTTAAATTTTAATGTCGATAGTCAATAGTGTGCCTAAATTTTTTATGTGTGGTTAAGAAACGAATTAGGTTTACACACTGAAAATTGTTCTACACTTATCCATTTATTATTTGTTTGTATATGATAATAAAACAGTGTTGCAAGAAAAAATATTTCTTGTAAAATACTTAATATTAATCATTAATTTAATCATAAATCTGAGGATACATTAAGTACATATTACCTTCATCTTCTAAAACACTAACGCTTAAATAAGTGTCTTACCTCACTTGACATGCATAGGCATAGGTAAGTCTAGTAGATTTAAGTTAAAAGTTTAACTTATTCCAAAGCTTGAAATTAGTTTTGTAAGGAAAATTATGTAATAAATGAGTTCAGAGATTACAGATGTTCAGTCTTTGAACGATTGCATTAAATTCCTTTACCTAATCCTGTTTTTATGCTTGCTGTGGAAAACGTATCTTTGCTTCATTAGTCAATTTCCTGGCGTATGATTTAAACTTCCAGGCTATAAAATTGGAATAAAATATTATTTAAGTAGTTTTCTCGTCAGAAACGAAACCGACAAATGAAATGTCGAGAATGGTGGAAGGAGAGTATAGTGAGTGGCTAGTTGTCGTCACCGAGTTAGTACGTTGCTTTGCGAAAGGAATGACATTCTTTGTAGTTACTTATTTGTCAATTGTTATCTGGTTCATACTAATCCAAATGAAATACTCCAACTAACAGAACACTTGGCGTTTATAAAAGTTAATATTCAATGTAATTTACTATAGTTCTACAGTAGCAAAATAAACGACGCGTCAAACAAATAAAAAACGTCGCGACGTGTTAAATTAATTTTTTTAACAAACCCATTTATGATCATGCCTAACTTACATTTTAGTATGTACAAGTTGTCCACACAAACATGGACATTTTATGTGTAGCCCTGATACTGCTTGCGAATGAAATTGGAAACAGCAAGATTCAGCCTAAAATATTGGCCTAAGTGTATATAATTATATATTTCAACTATACATATATTTGCATATTTACTCAGAGCAGTATTTTTGTAAATAATTAATATACAGAAGTTGTTAGACATAGTTTTCAGTAGTGTTACGTGTATGTAGATGCAGATTACAGGCTATAGCCTGTCAAAAAAGGACACCTGTCGAATTTAAGCAGTGTGTGTGTTTTACTCGACGCCCGCGCGTTTGAGTGGTCTACAAGCAGAAACATACTTTATACTGTCACGGAATAAGGGAATAGGGAAGATCTCTTTGTACGCATACATTTAGCTAGTGTTAGTAAACTCAATTAATCATAATAATTTAAAAGTTATTTTATGAAATTTGGAGTTTACAAAATACATTTTGCAATTTAGTCTACGCCGTCGGAAGAATGGCACTTGGATGCGTATGTTGATGTAAAATTATTGCAAAAATGTCAATAATAACGAGTGGTATAAACTAAAGTTAATTAGGACCGTAATTAATAAATAATAAACTAGAAAACTGAGGATTTAATGCCACCGCTAGTTTAAACATCAATGCTACGGCTATTGCAAAAACAGACTAAAAGTGATATGTTGAAAAGGTGACGTTATGCAGGAACAGACCTAATTGAAGTGTTTGAAACAGCATATTTCGATAGCTGATATGTCAGAATTACTGTAGATTATAAATATTTCCGACAGTTTTGAACGAGGTATAGCCGCTTATAACTTCCTCACGGGGAACTATGTTGGTTATGTTGGTGTTAGCAGTGCAGCTAAAGATCTACAGGACAATTAGGAAATCATCATCGTCACCGTCATCATCATCGTCCACATCCAGAAGCTAAATACTCACACACGCGCACGCAAAACAGTTTGCAACTCATGCAACGGTAACTCAAAAAATTCACAGGTGAAAAACGAACAATTATATTTCTCTTACAAAGTGAAGAGAACTCAAGAGAGAACAAAGAGAGAACTCATAAAGAACAGTTGTATGAGTTAACAAAGTAAAACCAATACGTAAATCTAAATGGTGTAAGTAGTTAAAGTAAAATAAGTAATACGGAATTTTATATTTTACTAAAAACAAATATTCTAGTTAATTAAGAATGGTTGCTCTGTTGTAAATAATAATTACTTTATGTCAAGTAAATAATATTTTACTAAAGTGTTATTAGTAATCTTTATTTTACGCGCGCGTGTGTACTGGGCTTATATTTAATAACCACACAAATCAGGAACTTATTAAATCCGGTATATTAAAAACTTAAAGAAGACAAAGTAAGACATTTTATGTAAGTTGTAATAATTTGAAGATAGTTGTAGGACTGAATTTCGCTGTTGCGTTTTAAATCTGATGCACTGTACTCTTATCAATTCAGCCTTCGACTTCCACAGTCCCAAACTCTTATACTTTTTCACGCAGTTGGTGGTATAAAAGTACATCTAAATATACAATAATCCTATATTCCCCTTTTTTATATAATTTTTAATAATTTTAATTTTAAAAATTGAAAGATTATTAAACAGTTTTATTTTAATCAAATCGTTAATATATTAAGCATTATTTTAACCTATAAGTGTTGGTGACATCTCTTCCCTGACCATACGTACTGTCTGTCTTCAGCCATGTAAAGTGGTGAATCCACTGGCGATACAACTGTAAGCAAGTGTGTGGAGAACAAATAACCTATCCCTTAACGGAACAAGTTTCCTGTTAATTACAAAGAAACATACAAGCTGTAAGTACTGTGTGATGCAATCATGTTATAGCGTTCATTTCATTTTCTAAAGTTAACGAAATGGAAAAGACCGTATTAGCCTACATAAAGTATAGACCTATATGGTATTTGCAGAAAGTTACTTATCATAAATACGTAGTACAATATCTTTGTAGAAAAGCTAGTTGCCATAAAAGTAAAGGCAATGTTAATTTATCTGTTACTGAGACGTTTGTAAAAATATTAGAATATTATTATAAGGAATAACAAATTGCACTTACGTTTTAAAAGGAGTGTTTTTGTTCAGTCAAATTACCTGTAATGTAGGTTATCAAGTCACAAGTCACAAATATATGTACGAGTCGTAAGAATAATGCAGAACATCACAAACTACTCAGGGAAGCACAAAAAGAGTGTACTTCATATAGCAGGAAGGTAAGAATACATTTAAATAAATAAACAATAAAAGAAGAATGAATTATGTATGTATATAATTCAGATGCTAACAACATGGTCTTTATTCACTTCATCACTTCGTTTTTTTAGAGTTAAGGAAAGTAATCATGAAACATGTTAAATCAGAAACAAAGGAAACTATACAAACAATACGACTTTGCAAGACTAATGGTTGATTTTATAAATTATAAAGGAAAGTTTGCTCTAAAGGAAAATATCTGGAAAATTGTTTGGAAGATGTCATCGTTTTACGTAATAACAAATATTTTTTCTAAGTAACAACTATACGTTTACAAATAAAATTATTAACAAGTAATATGCAACAGCAAATCATAGATAAACACCGTTCTCTAAAGATTGTAAATTCTATAGGCTATTGGTCAATATTAGGCAATCGGCTATAATTTAATTAACTTAAGACTATTATTTTATATTTCCTCTTTGTTTGTATATTAGCATGAGCATAATATAACACAATTATTTTTCTGAGTTACCATATCGACCGATGTCCAGACTTGTTCTGTACGTTGCCACTATTTCTCTGTAATTGTGAACACTTATTGTGAACATTTTTCCTATTAAGAGTTATTGCTGCTTGCATCTGTTTGAACTGTGATTGTTGGAAAAAATGAAATAACTCGTACGTTACATGTTTGATAAAATTTAATTAGCTAAAGAAGCGAAAACCAATGGGTGAATCTGAGAGCTGAATATTATAGAGTGACAAATTATTTTAATAATAAAAAAAACACAATGTGATGATCTGGATAAGTATTGTGATATAAACTTCACAAAATTATTTAAAAAATTTTAAAGGAATGAAATACGAGGGTCATCTAGTAAATATTATGTACTGGTAAAACACTTTAGCACCTCAAAGAGTTGTGGTAATGTCTATGGTAACACGCAGGAGCCTTATACATGTCCGTGAATCAGTTTCTCAGTTCCAGTTAAGTAGCTCTGGCTTTCATATTGTATATTGAACCTGATTGTCTCCTATGTACTGCCATTCGATCTGTGAGACTGTTCAAGCATTCTAGTGATAGACGACCTGCCAAAGGGATCACCATGAGTGCTGAAAGATGCTGCGAAACACTTCAAAGTTCAAGACAGCAAAAAAAGGACAAGGCATGTTGGTAAAAACAGTCTTTTACATGCATATCAATGGTTTTCCTCAACCTGCACTTAGACGCAGGAACGTTTGAGCAATTTGTATGGGAATTTTTGAACATCTTTGCTCTTTGTATGGGAATTCTAACTTTGCTCTTAGCTTGAAAGTTTATTTGGGAAGAAAGACATTTTAAAACAATGAAGACCTATTCTGCGATAGGTCAATTCCTGGCTGTGAAACAGCACACATTCCTGGGTTTTTAAGAATTGGTGCCTAACATTGACAAGTGCTTACAAGAAAATGAGGACCGTGTATAAAGTAGTGTACACATGATATTAAGTAAATATATATTTTAATTTATCAAAGTTACTGGTACTTGTAGTGAAATACAAAGTAATAATGTTACTTTCTGGGATAACCCTTTTATGTTAGGCCTATACAGTTGTGAGCATACATCATAATAAGGAAAGGGTTAAAGCTACGCTTTGTTGTTGGCACCGTTTAACTTGTACGTTAACCGGGAAATGAAGTTATACAGGGAAGAGTAAAAACGGAGGGGAGGAATAATCAGCACGTTCATATTTACATATTATTTGCAGATAAAAGTAAAAATGTTGTACAATATATAAAGTGAAATTAACAAATGTGTATTTTGGAAAAGAAATTTAAGGAATTTATCACGAAAACTTGTTAATATTTGAAGAACTTGAAGCCCTCACAAAGATGTAAAGTGTGTTTCATGAGGTGTTGAATGCACATTGTTGACACTTTCAAGACAGTAGTGTTCATACTCTAATACTAACAGTTTTATCTACTGAGATGAGTAGATAATTTTATTCCTTTTAAACGTATAATTGTGTTTATTAACACTTTTCACTAAAAATAGTTTTATCTAAACAAACTCACATAATATGTAAATGGCTGCCCACTGTAATAATAATTATAAATTCATTTTGTTTTAAGGTATAAATCGTTAAGTCAAAATTGTAAAAGTTATTTAAAAATATCAATAGAATTGTTAATTTTATTTTAATTATTCTATATTATTTTATTTAATAACTAATATTTTAATTTTGTATCAACAGTTTCTCACCAATAAAATACTACTCATGGTTAGGTACGCAGTAAATAGGGTAAGTTCCTATAATTGTTTTGACAAAAGTAAAGAGTACAACTATGCTTTTTGTATCTAGTATATCGATTCCGTAACACACACACACACACACACACACACATATATATATACAGTATATAACATGTTATTAAAACTACTCAAAATTGTATAACGGTTGAACAAATTAAATTTTACATATGGGTAGTACTATTTTGTGTAGCCTACCAATAAAACAACCGAAGATTCATAATCTGCCTTAACAACTGGACAACGAACACATAGAATGCTTTTATAGATGACATTACTAATTATTTTATTACGGTATTAAAAGCTAACATGAGAAATAGAAATTATAATTTTATAACATAACTTGTATATAAACATGTTTATTGTAATTAAAATATGTATTAGTACTACCATTATTAGTATAATTTTTTATTACTCTTTTTTTATAACAATTCTGATATATAACAATTTTAAGTATAAAATTCATCGTAAATTTTACAACGACAAATGAGTTCATATTAATGTTTCTATTAGTGCATAATAAACTAAATAAATGGTGTTTACAAAAAAGATATTTAACAAATCAGAGCCATTTTATTTCTGACGTACCAATTACGGTATTTCAAACACGACGTAGGTTACATAAGAAATTTACTTGACCCAAATTTAGTATAAAATTAAAAAAAAACGTAAAAAAAATTAAAGTTTATTAGTTCATTTAAACAAAAATTAACTACTTATGTGTATTAGGGCTCAATGCTCAGGATGACAGTATATATTGTAATGGTACATATCTTCACCTAACCATAATGAAGAAGACATGACCAGATAATTTATTTAGTCATTGACACTAGAGTAAAAAGGGATGAATTATAATAGAAAAATGGGTGAATCAGAATAATAAAACGATCAGACATATCAAGGTAGTCAGAACAGTAACTTATATTAATTCTTAGTAGTAACAAACAAACAAGTCAAAATGGTAAATACTGAAACAAGACGATTTAACCCGAATAGCCCAATAGATGGTAAGTGAGAGAGTAGAACTAGCCCCAAAGGACCAAGAACAACCTGATGATGACAACTACAAATAGAATAGAAATAGCCATCGTACCAATAAGTGTAAATAAGAAGAATAGTGACTAAAAGACAATCAACCTATAAGTATAGTGAAATAATCAGCCACAACACTAAGGAAGTAACGAATAATGTATGACAAAAGAAAATGAACTAAGAAAGAACACCAAACTTGTATTAAACCAAAGAAAATTGTATATCATATTAATAATTGTAAGGACAGACAAACTAAAGCTACTAATTATCAAGTACTTAAAATATAGAAGAGCACAGTAAACCCCAAACAGATAGAGTAAACTATGACAAATCACATTAGCACAATACTAACATATTTGTGATACAATAAACCAACATGAACTTGTTAATGTTATAATTAAACCTTGTAAAGTGAGAGGTAGAGAGTTAGAGAAATAGTGAACATAGTAAAGTGAGAAAGAGAATTTAAAGTTAGGTAATACCCACTAGTAACACTTAAATTAAATATATAAAGTGCAAAGTGATAGTGTGAAAACCCCAAATTAAATAGAACCCTATTGATAGGGATTGACACCAAATAATCAGTGTTAAAACCATTAGTAAAGAGTTAAGAGTGGTCGAAGACCATCAGTGGGTGGTAAAATAATAAGTGAAGGCTGATAATGGCTAGTCACAGAAAGGACTGTGACACTTAATAGCAATTATCCAGTGAACACAAGTGTATTAATAATAAAATGAAACAAAGTGTAACAGACTAGATAATAAGTAGATTTTAGATATAGTAGTACTTACTACTTGCCACATTTTAGTTTGCAAGTCTTAATATTAGGGAATAAGTTGTTAATTAGTATTGTTAATCATGTATTCAAGAACGAATGACTATCAGTGTGTTAATACACCAAGATATATGAGTTTATTCACAGAAATAATAATCCAATATCATTAATTTAAAATGATACATTAAAGAATATTTTTCATGACGAACTGATAATAATAAGAACAAGACATTAACATCAGATAATAAACAGTTGTTGAAAAGTCAGTTATGGCTTAATGTCATTTAGAGTTAGTCATAACAATATACCATTGTATTAATAATTAATCCATGTTTATGTCTTTATTTTTTATGTCAAGTAATAATTATAATTTGTCAAAGAGTATGGGGAGATGAAGAGTATGAGTGAATAATATGTCTCAAATAATTATGTTTAAATGGATAAGAATTGTGTTTAATGACTAAGGTTTATGTTCCAATAATGATGTTTAAATGATAAGAATTATGGTTATGAGAATAGTTAGAACCATTAGATGTTATGGTATAAGTTATAAGAAATAAAATTTAAAAACCATCAGACACCAGTAAACAAGAAACAAACCATACATTCAAACACAATGACACCAAAAATGAATTATCACAGTAGACAAGTTAATATAGGGAAACAATAAAATTATACGCAATTACAAGAACCGAATTAAACATTGAATAAATAAACAAAATCTTGTATTCAAACAATCATAACCCATTACAAGGAAAATAGTCAATTGCTGTTTAAGCCTATGCAAATTCTCAACTGTCAACTACCATAAAACTTCAATTTATAGAATTAAACACTGACATTAGGAAGACTAAACCACATAAACTATGAAATACAAATAGACAATCATTATAAGACAGAAATATTATGATAATAATGTAAACTGAGAAAACAGTATAATTAAATAAGATTTACAAAAACTGTCAAAATGTTGATACCTAAGTGAACACTATAATATTGGATGTCAAATTAATCCTTGAGCAAAAATATGAACAGTGGTGATAATATTGTTACGACGGTCTATACGATCGTCGTAGGTACAGTGGAAACAAAATAAGTACAAGACACCAATTAAGTCACTAATCACACCTTTAATTGTTATAGTAAAAGAGTTCGTAATTAACAACACAGTGTCTACAACAAATCAAATGAAAATTGTTCATACGCAATAAAATGTCCACTAATATTAAAACTCAACTGTATTACAATTATACCGTCCGAATATAAAACGCAACACTTCACTAATAACTACTTGAACGTACACCGTAATAACTCGAACCTCTCTGTAAATACATGGCACTAATACTCTCGAACCGCACAGTCAAAAATCTCGCATTGAACTGAAAAACTAAGGCCGCTACCCGATGTATTTATAGTCACGCTCACACACCAGAAGCTTCCAAACTGCGTCTTATCTCTCGCGAACTACGTAATTGCTACGGCCTTGACACAGTCCGAGCGCCTGGGCGAAGGCCGGCACAGTCGAGAAAATTCTCGCAAAATGCGTCTAGTAGCACGTACACCACACGCTTACGTCGAGTTCTTTCTGGCACATTCGATAAACGCGTAGATTGTTCTGTGCTGTCGTAGCACTGCCCCCTCCTTAAGCCTGTTCGTCCCGAACTGGCAAAGCGTCTCTAAGTTTGTATTTAGCCAGGCGATCTAGGTGGACGACCTTGAACTTTCGATGTCCTTCCTGTTGAATCCGATAAACAACATCGTTAATTCTTTTTTTCACAGTGTAGGGTCCTTCCCAGTTAGACTGAAGCTTAGGTGAGCGACCACGACGGCGCTTTGGATTGAACAACCAGACCTGATCTCCTTCTTGGAAACCCACACTATTGCTGCGAATGTCATACCGAGTTTTCATTTTATCACTGGCAATCTTCAGCCGTCCTCTTACCAAACGATTCATTTCTCGCAGTTGGTTTTCTAATTGCGAGGAATAGTTCTTTGGCTCTTGGGACTGAGTCTCAGGTGATCCAAACATCAAGTCCCCAGGAAGACGAATCTCCCGCCCAAACACCAATTTTGCTGGAGTCATGCCGGTTGTGTCATGTACTGATGACCTATACGCCATAAGGAATAGTGGTATACGTTGCTCCCAGTCTGTTTGGTTCTCGTCAACAACTTTCGAAAGATGCTGCTCAAGTGTCCTGTTGAATCTCTCAACCATCCCGTCCGACTGAGGATGCAGAGGCGTTGTCCTGGTCTTTCGAATTCCAAGTAGACGGCATCATTCTTTAAACACTCCTGATTCGAAATTTCTCCCTTGATCCGTATGGATTTCCATAGGGGCTCCATAACGGCAACAGAAGTTGTGAACTAACTGCTTTGCCACAGTGGTAACCTCCTGATTTGGAATTGCGTAGGCTTCCACCCACTTAGAAAAAGTAGTCACCTACAACCATGATGTACCGGTTTCCATCGTCAGTAACTGGGAATGGTCCAGCAATGTCTATGGCAATTCTCTCGAAAGGTTGTCCAACGTTATACTGTCTCATTTTTCCCCTGCTTCTGGTTTGTGGGCCCTTGCTTGCAGCACATATTTCACACATCCGAACCCATTCCTCTACGTCGTGGCGAAGATGAAGCCAATAGAATCGCTTCCGTATTTTGTCAAGGGTTTTGTTAACGCCAAGATGGCCTCCAGATGTTCCATCATGCATCTCCTTCAAAACAGACTGCACTTTACTTCGGGGAACTATCAACTGCATGACCACGTCTCGTCCATCTGCACTTTCCCAAGCCCTTTTCAGCAATCCGTTTTCTAAGGTGAGAGATTCCCATTGTGCCCAGTAGCCCTTCAGCACTTCGGAACCATGGCAGATATCTTGCCAATCCGGGCGGCGACCTTCCTCTTTTGCTGTCAAGATCGGTCCAATGTCTTCATCAGTCATCTGTTCTTGTCGACAGTCTTGTGTTGTCCAGCCATCAGCCAGGAAATCTACAGTGATGGCTTGAACATGTTCGCATGAGTTTTGTTCTTCCTTTCTGTGGCAATGTCGGCAGTCTTCCGGGCATGGTCTTCGTGATAAGCCATCTGCATTACCGTGCAGGCGCCCCCGCCGATGTTGTACCTTGAAGTTGTACTCTTGCAGACGTTCGAGCCACCTTGCCAACTGTCCTTCCGGATTTTTAAATCTCAAGAGCCATGCAAGTGCAGCATGGTCGGTACGTAGTGAAAACTCTCTCCCATAGAGGTATTTATGGAAGTGCTCCAAAGCTCTGACAATTGCCAACAACTCTCTTCTTGTAACACAATAATTTCTCTCTGGTTTAGAAAGCGTCTTGCTGTAATACGCTATTACTCGTTCTTCACCGTTCTGCACTTGAGACAAAACTGCTCCTAGACCAGTATTGCTTGCGTCTGTGTCTACGATGTACTTCCCTTCGGAAGCTGGAAAAGCGAGAATTGGCTGCGAACATAATGCAATCTTCAACGTTCTAAATGCTTGTTCACACTCTCTCGACCATTGGAAGTTTCGTTTATTTTCCGTTAGCTCATGTAGTGGTTTAGCAATAGTAGCGAAGCCTTTCACAAAACGTCGGTAATATGAGCATAACCCCAGGAAACTCCGAACTTCGTGTTTATTCTTCGGAACTGGCCAGTCTCTTACGGTGTCTACTTTATTAGGATCCATGCTAACGCCCGCTGCCGAAACCAGATGGCCCAAATACTGTACTTCCTTCTGGAATAGAGAACACTTCTTCGGGCTCAGCTTCAGTTGTGCACCGTGAATTCTAGTTAGAATTTCCTTAAGGTTTTCCAAATGATCTTCGAAAGTCTTCCCGATCACTATGACATCGTCTAAGTAAACAAGGCAAGTTTTCCACGTCAGGCCTCGGAGTATCAGGTCCATCAATCTCTCAAGTATTGCCGGTGCATTACAAAGTCCAAATGGCATGACGTTAAATTGGAATAAGCCACTTGGGGTCGAGAAAGCGGTCTTTTCCTTGTCTTCTTGATGAAGACCCACTTGCCAATATCCACACTTCAGGTCCAATGTGGAAAACCACTGTGCTCCGAACAACGTGTCGAGTGTATCGTCAACGCGAGGTAATGGATAGCAGTCTTTCTTTGTAACGTCATTTAACCTCCGGTAGTCTACGCAGAAACGCAATCCACCATCCTTCTTCGCTACCAGCACTACAGGGGAAGACCAAGCACTTGACGAAGGTTCAATTACTCCCTCTGTCAACATGTCCTGTACTAACCGAGACATCTCCTCTTGTTTAGATAATGGAGGCCTTCGAGGAGGTTGGCATATCGGTGTTGTGTCCCCGGTATTGATGCGATGTTGCACAAGAGAGGTTCTTCCCAGTGACTGTCCCCGAACTGCAAAACAATCTTTGAATTCGTGTAAAAACTGTCCGAGTTCTTTTACCTCACCACTTGAGAGGTCGTTAGAAGATCTGTTCAATAATTATTGCAGTTCCTCTCGTAATTTAGAAGTATCCGAAGAACTGGGTCTTCGTTGCGTTATTCCGGCTACCCAGGCCACAGGAGTCAATTTGCCTAGGAGCGTATTGCTTTGTAAAGTGATAGCTTGATTCAAAATATTCGCCACTCTAATAGGTACATTTCCGGTTTCGTCAGGTTTTACTAAACTTCTGGCAATTAGTATGCCCGGTGTGCTGACTACCTGGGGTTCGAATATAGAGCACTGATTGCCCCTAGTATCTACAGCAGTTCTAACCATGATGATCTTTTCGGAGTTTGGCGGAACAGTTACGGCCACTTGGCTTATGACGTCCATCGATTTTTCTGCTGTCGTCATTGTTGATAGCATTACCTCTTCGCCTCCGATTCTCAAGACATTCTTTTTGAAGTCGACTATAAATCCGTATGCGTTCATAACGTCCACACCAAGAATTGCTTCATCCACAATGTCTGCAACAAGTACTTGATGATTAAACTCAAGTCTACCGAGGCGTAGGTGTATCTCCACTTTTCCATACACTTTTACAGGCCGTCCAGTAGCTGTTCGCAAGCTGCAAGAGCACCAGATTGGCTTGAGATCTTTCACTACGTCGGGGCGCACAATAGAAACTGTTGCGCCTGTGTCAACTGTAATCGAGGTTGGCCTTTCTTGAACAAATCCGGTAACTACCAAGCTCCCGGTGTTTTTCTGAAGCGTAGAAATTGCGTATTCTCTAGGGGCTTCGTTCCTCCAGTTAGTCAGCACACGCCCCGTTGCACCGACTATTGCTCGTTTCCCTGCTGCTGAATTCTAACCCGACAATCTCGTTGTAGATGTCCAGGTTTCCCACATCGATAACACTTCGGTCTTCCATCCTTTCTTATTTTATTCTGTGGCGCCGACCGTCGAGTCTCTGTTCCTTGTTCTTCTTCCTCATCGTCTGTGCCGTCGCGATCTTTTAGCTCGCGCACTTTATGACTTGTCCAACCAGACGCTGATTTGGCGGCCTCAAATTGCAAAGCATGTACCAGGGCGTCCGCACTGTTCTGGTGTCTTGCCATTCGTAACACTTGCTGTAGTTCGTTATCTCGGACACCGGCAGTAAATGTCTGCATCGCAAAACGCGTTCGAAAATCTTCTGGCGCTTCAGGATAGGCCAGTCTAATTAGTCTGTCGATACTTGCTTCAAACTCTTGAAGACATTCCCCGGAATGCTGTCGCCTTGCTCTCAACTGGGTGCAGTACACATCTCGCAAATGTTTATCACCATACCGTAATTCCAGAGCTTTTATCAACTCGGCATAGGTGTTCTGGCTGTCAGGTGGCACTTTCTGTAGTAGTTCTGCCGCGGGTCCTTTTAATGCAAGAACAAGTGAAACAGCCTTGTCTTTTTCTGTCCAATTATTTGCGCATGCAGCAGCTTCAAATTGGCGGAGGTACGTTGCCCAGTGAGTGCTTCCGTCAAAGGTTGGAGCTTTGACATGAACTGTCCCTACTGCAGGCAAAGTGACTTTCTCTGTTAACTTATTTTCTGTGTATTTTTCTGTCTTGATCACTGGTACAGTCTGTTCAGAAATTTGTTTTGGTTGAATCTTCATGCACTGTTCAACTTCAATTTTAATTTGTTCTCTTATGTTTGCCATTGAGTTTTCTACTGCAGATATTTTTGTTGACATAACTTCTTCCACAGTCAAGACAGATTTTTCTACCTCAGATATTTTAGTAACTTGTTTATTAAGCTCACCTCCTAGGAGACCCAATTCTGCTCTACTGTGTTCTTGAATCTGTTTCTGCTCCTGTATTAATGCTTTGATATCTTCCGTTTCCTGTCGTCGCCGTTCCTCTGTCTCTTCTCTTTCCTGCCTGCGTTTTTCATCCTGTCGTTTTTCTGCTTCTTCTCTTTCTCGCCTTCGTTCTTCTTTTTGTCGTCTTTCTGCTACTTCCGACTCCTGTCTGCGTCTTTCCTCTGCTTCCAGCAGGAGGGTTTCTGTCTCTCTTCCGCTTTCTCTGCATCCTGTCGTCGTCGTTCTTCTGTCTGCAACAACAGCGCCTGGAAATTTTCTATCATCTGACTGGCATCCATTGTTTTTCGATTAATTACGAATTACACTCGTCTTGTACAAAGTATCCACTGTTTCCACTGTTAACCGTTCTATCCCAGTTCTGACACCACTGTTACGACGGTCTATACGATCGTCGTAGGTACAGTGGAAACAAAATAAGTACAAGACACCAATTAAGTCACTAATCACACCTTTAATTGTTATAGTAAAACAGTTCGTAATTAACAACACAGTGTCTACAACAAATCAAATGAAAATTGTTCATACGCAATAAAATGTCCACTAATATTAAAACTCAACTGTATTACAATTATACCGTCCGAATATAAAACGCAACACTTCACTAATAACTACTTGAACGTACACCGTAATAACTCGAACCTCTCTGTAAATACATCGCACTAATACTCTCGAACCGCACAGTCAAAAATCTCGCATTGAACTGAAAAACTAAGGCCGCTACCCGATGTATTTATAGTCACGCTCACACACCAGAAGCTTCCAAACTGCGTCTTATCTCTCGCGAACTACGTAATTGCTACGGCCTTTGCACAGTCTGAGCGCCCGAGCGAAGGCCGGCACAGTCGAGAAAATTCTCGCAAAATGCGTCTAGTAGCACGTACACCACACGCTTACGTCGAGTTCTTTCTGGCACATTCGATAAACGCGTAGATTGTTCTGTGCTGTCGTAGCAATATTTACTACTAAAAAGGGAGTACTAAAGATTAATTACATTTAGAAGATCTGTAACCAGTTTGAATACAAATTCAAATAATAATTAACCAATTTCAGCCAATCAAAAAACTTTGAGTAACCATGACAACAACCGAATATTGACAAAATTCAGTTAGGAACAGTGACTTTATGTAGTGACGCCAAACTGAAGAGACGCCACGCGATGAAGGGCCCAAATTTTCATTAGAAAAAACGTATCAGTGCCCATACTTTGGAGAAGGAATAGCAGTACATCAGATGAGAGGCCTTTATAACCAATATCTACCAAGGATCAGCCCGAAATTAATCCAGATGACCGGAGAATACTAGTAATCCAATCTGAAGAAGATGACAACCCAATTTTAAGCCCAAGCCAAGAAGTAGGAAGAATCTACATTGACACATTACTTCATATGGACGAATGACTATTCCCATCATAACTACTAACGCTGAGTATTGCTGAAGTTATTTGATAATTATTATAAAACAAATTCTCTTTCCAAAATTTTTAACTATAAAATAAAACTCTCACTATAACTGAATATTTTCAAGGATTAATAAACCAAAGAAATAACCTTGTAAACATTGAATGAACACATGATAACCTATGTTACACAAAGACACTGTCACACTTCAACACCACAATATTCAATTTATAACAAACCTTGTATAATTTTAATGATCACAAACTTTTAATTATATGTTCTAATTTTGTTGTCTTGTTATGTAAACCTCTGTTTCGTACTTAAAAGAACCCATTTGGCAGATTTATTTTGTGAAATAATAACCAGAGTCAATTATAAACATTGCACTGCCAACCCAGCGCTACGCTGAGCGAGAGATTATATTGCCCACGCTAAAACTTTTATTATAACATTCATTATTTTCATGAAGCTTTAACTATAATTAACAAGCAAAAGTATAATAAAAAAGTACGTACTGATAACAAACTGTCCAGTATTAATTTGTAGAATATATTATGTATGTTTTGTTTGCTAGCAGTGGGTCGACATAACCAACATTAATTCAAGTTGGCAACACGGGTTCCCCCACTCACTCGAGAATCAGTCACACGCCAGACGGCGAACTATTCGAATTTTTCGATAACAAATCAACAAACTACACGAACATTAAACAATAAATATTATTACACACTACACGCTGTGATATTTTATTACAGTATGTAAGTTTATTGTTAAATTTACTAGGAGAAAGTAGCAAATACTGTTCAGTTAATGTCAATAAAAATCAGATGGCAAAGAAAGATCAATTTCTACAGATTTCTAATGAGAAAATATATCAATAATGGGCACTGTTGCATGCTCAACGCTTTCGAATATTTCTTGAGTTAATATTTGCCATGGGAAGTGCTGCTGGCATAGGAATCGGAAATGTGTTTTTTAAATGAAGAAGTGGACTGTATAATCTGAGTTAACTAGCCATTTATTAAAGAATTCTATAATGAAGCGCAGGCCCATGCAATTACGTGTGGCGTACATTGGCAAGATACATAACGACAGAAGAACAAAAAATTGTATAAAGAAGTTACATTATTAAAATTTACATTGCCGCGACTAGAAAAATTGAAGAGAGAACTGATCGGGTGAAAGGCTGATTTTAACTAAAATAAATGTCGCAGCTCGCCGTAGCGAACTGTACTTTAAGCGAATGACGTAAGTGCGTGAGCTGATTGCGCGCGAGTATGTAAACAAATACAAAGGTTTAACATACTGCCGCCCAAAAATCGGGCGATTTTGACATAGGTTACAGTATAAAAGGTTGCTTGAAAACATACAAGTATACATTAAGAAGTTACAAACCTGAAATGTGTGATAATACATGGTATAATGAATATTGGCGCATCGATAGATGGCCCATTAGATAGCATAAATACAAATGCAATATTAAATACAATATAAATAAATATAATACAATATTGATCAATACTCATCGAATAATATATAATAATAAAATACAAATGCTAGAATGTGTGATGACACATAATAATAATAATGACAATATACCCAAATTCAATAATAATGATACATGGCAATGAATAACACATAGTAAGTAGCATTACACAATAACTAATAGAAATCCAACAAATTCAGTAATAATAGCATGACAATAAGTGCATAATAAGCAATATTACATAATAATACAATGGCAATATATACAAACAATTCATGATAATAATCGCCCAACAGAAGTATACCCAAAAAATTCATTATAATAATAGCACAATAAAAATATACACAAAAAATTCATGATAATTATAAATACTGCACCAAACAGTACACAATAACTGACATCACACTGACGAAAAAACGCTTAAAATGTTTACTAATGCACATATAAATAGCGTACATTAATTTGGCATAAATATAAATAGAAATGTATAAATAAGTACATTTTACATTGTACTTAGTGGTACGTAGAGCATGTGCTCATCCGGAAATGTCCCGGGCATGAAGCACTGAAAAACCAATTAGTCTGATGCCACGGGAAGCGGACACAGTTTGTCGATAGGACTACGCAGGATGCCGTTTGTGGTTCGGACATCCGTTACGCGTACTAACGAATCCTGACACACATAGATTTAGGTGACAATACCACGTTTCCACTGCAGAGGTGGGGTATTGTCTTCTAAAATGAGGACGAGTTGCCTGGAGTCAAATTTTTTGAATGTTTTCTCCATTTATTTCGTTGTTGCAGTTGATGCAGATAATCTGTTGACCATCTCTTCCATATAAAGTGGATGAATCTCTGCAAAAGTTGCCATCTCCCCAAGCGACCCATTTTTACATCCGAATAGTCGGGTTCCGAGAGCGCAGTAAGTGGAGAACCAACTAAGAAATGTGCTGGAGTCAAAGGCTCGGGATCCCCTGAATCATTTGAAATAGCGAACAAGGGACGCAAATTCAGACATGCCTCTACTTGAGTCGAAACAGTGTAATGCTCTTCAAAGTTGAGAAGCGTACTGCCGATAAAGCGCCGTAAATGAAATTTAACGCTTTTGACTCCGCTCTCCCATAGACCACCGAAATGAGGTGCTGACGGAGGTATGAAAGACCACTTGACACCCTGTGAACTGGCGAAGTCCTGAGTGGATTGTTGAATTTCGTCTTGCTGAAAAAGTTTGTACAAATCGTGTAATATATTACCAGCACGACGGAAATTTATACCGTTATCAGAGAATATTTGTGCAGGGATGCCCCTGCGAGCCATGAAGCGTTTTAAAGCAGCTATAAAGGCGTCTGCAGTCAAATCTGATACCAATTCAATGTGAATTGCCTTAGTGGCCATGCAAATGAAGAGTGAAATGTAAGCCTTTGTGAAAGATTTGGACCGCTGCCCGCCCTGACGCAGAAATATGGGACCGGCATAGTCGACGACACATTGTGAAAATGGCTTAGAAGGAGTGACTCTGGAAGAGGGTAATTGTCCTAAAAGTTGGCGTGAGCCAGTTGCGCGAAATCGAAAACAAGTGATGCATTTGTGTATCACGGAACGTATGTAAGATTTGCCATTGAGGATCCAATATCTTTGACGTAGAGAGCACTGCGTCAATTATACTCCGGCATGGAGTAGTCGAATATGCTCGTTTTCTGTAATTAGTCTAGTAAGATGAGACTGCGGGTGGAGTATCATCTGGTGTTTACTATTATAGTTGAGCTGAGACTGTTGAAGGCGTCCGCCCACGCGTAATATCCCCGAGTTGTCTATAAAGGGATTAAGCGAAAAAGTTTTACTAGTATTAGGTACAGGGCGTTGTGCCTGAAGTTCTTTAATTTCGAGGTTGAAATGCGATAGCTGGGATTGACGTATAAAAATCATAAGTGTGCTGTGTAGCTCTTGTGAAGTTAAAAAAGAAGTGTTTCTGTTAGCGACGGGAGACTTAGCGTTCCGAATGAATCGCAGGCAGTAAGCAAACACACGAATAAGTCTCGAAAGCGAGGAGTAATTTTCAGTGTAATTCCGAGCGGATGAAGTAGTAGCCAGAGCGAGTTGACCTTGTTTACGTTTTTCTTTGTCCAGATCTGGATGAGTGCAGGAAGAGTTGGAATCAAAAGGACTGGTGGGCCATGCTGAAGGCTCCTTTGACAACCAGTATGGGCCATGCCACCATTGCGGGTGGCGGTGCAACGAACGGGGTAAATAACCGCGGGATAGAATGTCCGCGGGATTGTCATGAGAAGCGACATGATACCGAAATTTGCGAACTGCTCCGGGGAGTGAATCGCCGAGATGCTCTGTCCTACGGGGTAGTGACACAACAAACCTACCACCAGCGTTTCGAAAGGTGTTTGTGAGGAAATGATTTTCACACTCCGAGTCCTCAGCTGAGGGAGTACGGAAAGAAACGTCCTCCAACTGCCAGAAGTTCCTCAACTGAGACGAGGTGGCATTATTGTCGTCACGAGCCATAAACGAAGAAACCGGTTTTGTCATGTCTACGCTAAAGGGTAAATTTCCGGCGAGGATAAAACCTAGTTTTGTTTCCTGTATTATCGGAAAGTGCGGACTGCGAATAAATTTAGTCTGCTCAATCAATTGCAAAAAATACTGTGCTCCGAGTAATATGTCGATTTGTGACGAAAAATTAAGTTGCGGGTCAGCTAAAAATATGTTTTTTAGAATTTTCAACGATGCCATATTAAAGGATTCTGTAGGGAGGTTATTTGTAATTCTGGGCAGAACAGCGCAGTGTACATTCAAACTGAAATCCCTGTAGCGTGAGTTTAGGCGCACCCTTGTGCTGAAATTAACTTGGCATAGGGAATTATTTATGCCCGTGATAGGCAGTTCGGATTTGTTTAATTTTAAACCCATGCGGCGAGCGAAGCCCATCGTACAAAAGTTCGCTTGCGACCCTGAATCCAACAGGATTCTTACCGGGTGTTTGTTACCGGCACGATCGGTTGTGGTACATACGGCGGTAGACAATAAAATTGATTTATTGGTTTGCAGCTTTAGGGAACATTGATTATTGTTCCTGTTCGAAGAATTATTTGTTGAAGCGTGGATCATGGTGTGGCCTTTTCGAAAATGCTCTGCACGAAAATTTGGAAGGGCAACGCGAGGTTTCATGGCCCGAGCGTGTGCAATTTAGGCAGAGCTTGTGTTTTATTAACACGTCTTTGCGTTCACCCGGATGTAAAGCCACGAATTGTGGGCATTTGGACAATTTGTGATTGCCGAGACACAGCTGACAAAGTCTATTGCTTGTTTGAGTATGTATCAGTGACCCAGTGAACTCAGCGCGTTTAGCCGGTTTGCGATAAGACGTTTTATCGCTAACTTGCCTACCGCAAGACGAACCAGTCGGTGCATTTACATTTTGCAACAGCTGGCGTCTAGTATTTAGGAATTTAATAAAGTTATTATAATTCGGAAGCTGTTCGTCAGTTAAACCTTCCTTCCATAATCTACATTTGCGATCGTCAAGTTTTTGGGCGCGAAAATGCACAAAAATAATTTCGAATGTGTTCACTGGTAAATTTAATGAGTTCAGAGCATTTATGTTAGCGGTGAGATCATCTATAAATTTGGAAATGCTAACCATAGAGTCCTGCTGCATGTGCTTCTTGCCCAAGACATTAGCCACATAATACGCCGTAACAATCAATCTACTGTCATACCTGGCTCTTAACAACTCAATGGCCACTGTGTAGTTTTCGTGCGTGATTGGGAGTGATTTTATAACATTCAGCGCCTCATCCCTTAGTGATGAGTGCAAGTAGTGAAATTTTTGGATGCTGGTCAGGTCTGTTCGGACATGAACCAACTCCACAAACATATGGTAAAAATGTTGCCAGTCAATTATGGTACCTGCGAAGCAGGGTAGTTTAATTGGTTGTAATTGAATAGGAGGCGTACTGAATGTGACGACTTCGGATTGATTTAGTATTTTCTTGCTCATCTCTTCGGCATGATCTAATAAATTTTGCAACTTGCATTCTATGTTGCACAAATCATCTTCCGTCTGAACTCTATCACTAACGGATGCAAAATCAGAGTCCTCAGACTCAATTTGCGTTTGAATCTCGTCATATTTGGCGGATAGCTCCATCAGATGACGAAGCTTTATTTTTAGCGCATGGTGGTCATGCGTATCATGATCAAAATTATCCGCGTAGGTGTTTATGCGCGATATAGAGGCCTTGATCGTGCCACGCTTTTTGATCAGCACCTTCATATCAGTCATGATTGTGTATCACTGACGATTTGAACGATAATAAGAAAAAACTGAGTGCATGCAGAGAGATGAACAAGACCATGCAGGCTATCTAAATTACAAAGTCACGCTACAACGCGGTAACCATTGATTAACACATCTCAGACTAATTCTATGTTGTAATAAATACTGATATAGACGGCATATACAATATAGCAGTATAATCCCTATTGCTATGAACACTATTTTTTTTTAAAATATGGTTTACAATTAAAAGCTTGTTAAGTTATTTAAATTTGTGATTGATTCACAGAAAAAATTTATAAGCTTGTTAAGTTCGCAAAAGATTCCAAGTTCATAGTAAAATGAAACTGATATAAGAAAAAGTTATATTATTATATATATTTTTTAAAATACTGCTTCTTTTAATTGAATGCCCTTAAAAGATATACAAAATTATGCAAAATTGAAAGATCATAGAAACATGAATTTATAGTCACTTGGCATGTGGTACTTATATTATGTTCAAGAAGGTCTCAGAGCGTGTCGAATCCTTGGCAGTGCCATCCGGCACCCATGAATTGATGATGTAGACACGGTCGATGCCTGTCAGGTGATGTCTGAAGTGGTCGAATTCTGCATAGGCTGGCTGCTTTGGATTTTCCCAAATGATGAATGCCACGTGATGATGGTGTTCAACTGCTGAAATAATGCTTCGAACGATCCGGTCGGCGAAGTATGACGTCCCCAAAGTCGTGCAATGCGTGCTCCAGTTATGGTTGATGATTAAAGAACTGTTGATTTAAATTATGTTGTTAAATGCTGATAGAACCTGCTTATTGAACTGAATCCATGAAATGAATTATCCGTGAAATAAATTGTATGTGGAATGAATCATCCATGAAATGAAAAATCATCCTAGGCGAGTTGAAGAATTCAAAATACTATTCGATTATTGTGGATGCTACAACAGATTCAAGCCATGTAGAACAGACATCATTTGTAATTAGATACGTTTGTTTAAATGATATTTCAAATGAATATGAAATACAGGAAAGATTTTTGAAATTTACTGATTGTAATGAAAAAACGGCAAGATATTGCAAATTTAATCAAATCAGTTCTTGAAAAGAGCAATATTCCAATAGAGGAGTGCAGAGGCCAAGGTTATGATAATGGCAGTAACATGAGTGGGGTTTATCAAGGTGTGCAGGCTCTTATTTTAAAATTGAATCCTCTGGCTAAATACTCTCCCTGCGGATGCCACAGCCTGAACGTATGTGATGTAAGTGCTGCAGAATGTTGTAGTGAAGTACAGACATTCTTTGGAATGGTTCATCATGTATATAATCTCTTCAGTTGTAGTCGTAAGAGATGGGAAATTTTGAAAGGTCTGGTGGGTTCCTCTTTGCATTCATTATCGGACACACCATGGAGTGCTAGGGTTGATTGTGTGAAACCAATAGCAGCACACACTGGTAAGGTCGCGGAGGCTGTCTCATCTTTACTGAAGCTAAATATCCCCGTAGAAACCAGAGCAACAATCAACGGATTGTTACAATACCTCCAGTCGTTTCAGTGTATCATTATGGCATCTGTTTGGGTAAAGATTTTAACCCCGATCAATTACAGAAGTCAGTTGTTACAATCTATAAATGCAACGTTACAGATGTTGAGGTTTACAATATTTGTAGTCTTATTGGTGATTTATTTTCATTACGGAACAACTTTGAAAAAATTCTGTGAGAAGCAAAACTGGTTGCAGCTGCATGTGAAATAAAAGCGGAGTTTCCAGCTGTCCGTGCAAGAAGGGTGAAAAGTTTTCACGGAGAGACGGAATCTGACCAACCCAGGTTTGAACCCGAAGAACGGTTTAGAATCGAAGTATTCTACAAATTAATTGACGTCCTAGTGGCCAATTTGACATCCAGATTTACGGCCCTACAAGAAATACAGAAAAAATTCATATTCTTGTGGAAATATCAAGAAATGAATGACGGTGAAATTGAAGAAGTATGTGGTGGATTCTCAAATGAATACGCAGTGGGTGTCAGCCCCGAATTAACGGAGGAGGTCAAATATTTAAAATCAATTACAAAGAGCAACATCTCGGACACCCCACTGCCACCTCTGAAGCTGCTGAATAAACTATCAGCGTTAAAAATTACTAGTTTATTTCCAAATGTGTGTATAACACTCAGCATATTTTGCACCCTGCCCGTTTCGGTAGCACAGGCAGAACGCTCGTTTAATGTGCTCAGTAGAATCAAAAATTGTTTGAGATCGACTATGGTACAGCAAAGATTATCCGATTTGGGAGTGTTGTCTATTGAGTCTAGTTTAGCAAGAACATTGAATTTTGACTCGATTATTCAAACTTTCGCAGAAAAGAAGGCAAGAAGAGTGTTGTTGTGAATAAGTGTTGTAAATAAAAATAGTTCAAGTGTTACTCTACTAGTGTTATCTGTTATTATGAACACTTTACTTAAGTAATTATCATTTAATTATACTATCATTATTAAGTAATTTTGTAAAAAAATTGTGTTGTATTAATTTTTTGTAAAACAATAAACTCTTGTTATTATAATGTAGTAGTAAGTTTCGTTTTCATAAAACCTTTATCCACATATCACATACTAATATTATTCGCAACAATAAAACACATGAAATATTGAGTGGGAGGGGGCCCGTTGTATTATTTTGCCCGGGCCCTGGCTCAGCTGACGGCGGCCCTGTTCAGTTTTGGCCAATAACTTGTTAACTGAATATTGACAATGTGCCATTCAAGGTCACGAAATCATACTTTATGTCAAATGAAGATAGTAAGACTAATAATAACTGGATAAATTAATATAAGGTATGTAAAATATTCATGACTTGTGCAGAGAACAAAAATATTAAACTATTCCTGGAATGTTAAACGTCTTTAGATAACGCAGTGTAAGTAGTCGAAAACTATCTAAAAGCCAATGTGGATTTTTAGATTGATGTGGTTGACCGATCTCATAGACATTCCCTTTGTCAATTCTTATTTCCATTACAAATTCCAAAGTAACTTGGTACCGTATATAGTTTCTAAAGCGTATATAATATTTAACACGCGTATATACTAACTATATAACTACGAATTGGTTAAATAACTCCCAAACCATTGGTTTCAGCACAATTTGAAAACAATTTTGTCATTAATTATTTCTCAGATAAGGTTAGTTTGCCTGACTTACTTTAAAATATTCTTGTTTAGAACACGGCAAAGTGTGTAACTAGAATCTTACGGAACAACAAACTTGGAATGTAACCAATGAAACCGCGATGCTTAAACTCGACACTCTCTCGCGTACCGTCGAAGTATTTGCAATTAACTTCCACCGAGTGATGTTTGACATGGTTACGTAAATAGGGGAAACATGAGGAATGCTTTTCTCTGTGAGCCTACGTAATGTTATAAATTTTGAAGTGTGATCTTCTATTACAAGTTATACTATCTGAGCAAATGGCATTATAGCCTATGTTTAAACTAAAGTAATATTAGTTTTTGTACTTTGGTTTCAACATAACTAAATATTTTTTGTGTTACATCTATAAATAACTTGTTAGATATATTTTCGTCTAATATTTAAGCACTGCACTGAATATTTGAGTACTAAAAACAAATGCGAAATGTATTTTGACAATAACTACTGTTGTTAAGCATCATTTGACAAACGTTTTACCAAAATTATTAGTTAACAAAGAACATTTGTTTAAGGCAATTCCTAAGTTGCTGTACGGACTTCAGCCAAAAGTTTAAGGTTGGTCCAAACTTATATGGTTGAAAAGAAAACAATTATTTCATTTTAAATAAGCTGCGAATAATTATTATTGATGAACATTCACAAGGAAAACTCAAGACGACATGAAACGTTTAAAATTTAGGTGTCATATGACGGTTAGGTTTAACAGAAAACTAACAACCGGATAGTTGTTCTTTAAATATTATTCGGTGATAACGTTACAATTTCATAATATATTTCGCTTCTCGTTAGAAGCTAGTGGGACACAGCTAAAACTTCATGTGCAGTAAAATGTTTATGCAGCAAAAATAAAGCTTATGCTTATAGAGATGTAATTTCGCAAAAAAGACTATAGTTCATAAGTGTGAGCTTTATAGTTTATTGTGATATATGACAATAATTCTGTTAATAATAAGGATAATAACGATATTGAAAACAGTAACAATATTTATTTTTAGAACCTTGTTTGCAAGAGGCTACCTTATATTTACTACAACGATATAAACGTTGTTACAAATTTAATATAATTTAAATTTGTGGAGCCCCACGATCTTGAAGCGCCATTTACTACAACGATACAACGTTATTAAATGTAAGCGTGTCGTACCACATGTTGACGGGCGACAAAATTATAAAAATATAAATAACGTGTATGTGTAATTGGGGTTCAGGTGTAATTATAATAAGAATAACTCTTTTTAGTAATCGTAATATGTTTCATTTATTACTTTAAACAAACATAAAAAATAATAATATAAAAATAATGATCAATTCGCCATATGATATCCATTATCTATGGTTTCAAAGTCTCTTTACTTGCCGTGTTATCATCATAAACATATATCTTAAATTCTAGATATTATTTTATAAATTGTATTTAAAAACTTGTCTTCATTATATTAAGATTTCTTGCCTACTCAGTCTAAATGTGTGCTTTTGTTAACAATTATTAATACATTCTTATACTATATTTTCTTTATACCTTTCTACGGCTTTATCATTTTAGCACACTCAATTGATTATTTTCAATGATTCTACGTTATGTGCTTTTACTAAGAAAAAGTTAAATAAATTAATTACTTGTTCATTTTCCCACCAATGATTTAACTTATCGTTTCATTGACTGCTCATTCATTAAAGAAAAATAATTAAATAATTTTCTGATTACACATGAATTACATTGTTTTATCTCTATCTACATACTTATTATTTACTCTTACAAAAAAGTTTTGTTTTTGTTTTTGTTTTTGTTCTTGTTTATTTTTTTTTATTAAAGTCTTTTAATGTCTTTCTCTTTGATAATTATGTATTGGTTTTTCGTCACTTTAAATTCCGCAGAGTTGTCCCATGTCCTCCATTGATTCCTTCGGTTCGATCCTCCTGGATGTCCTCTTGTCCTCACTGCTCGTCCTCTCGTCTCTCGTCCTTCATGGTACATTGGCTGCTGTAGACTATGATGACATGTTGCTCTGGATCTGTGGCTGTCATGATAGAAACGTCTCTAGTCCTCTGCGTCTCGTTCCTCTGCTAGTCGTGCTCTCGTCCTCTGTCCGGAGTTGATGTTCTTAGCTGGCGACTGCTTGTAGACGTCCGACGATTTCTTCGTTACGGTACTTTTTTAATTATTGTTTTCATTAATACTTTAAATTAAAACATTGCCGTAATACTTTATAAGTTAAGCTACAAAAATCATACTGATTTTAGATTTAGCGTCTAGCTTTGTCCAAAGTAGTTTAAATAATTCGCGTCTCGGACGGCCATAGCGTACCGCCGCGACTGTGAATGTTAGAAGAGAGAGATTAGCTCTCCTGGGCTTCTATTTATATCCACTCAGAAAACTGCACCTGTCGATTCAGGAATCAGCCTGTCGATAGTTGAACCATGGCATGATAGCCCCCACTCTCGTCTCATTTCACATAATTGCACTTTTTCGCCAATCGCACTGTTTAACGCAGATTTCACGGCGATAAAATATTGTCTAATTTAATGACCTATGTCATGTGCAATTTTCATGATGCTCGCACCACTGTGTAAGTTTAATGCTTTAAAAATCGCACTGGATTCGCACTGCTTGTTCGAATTACGTAAAATTCGCACTGAACTTGTGTCCGATTTTTACACATTTTTAGAAGTTTTTACCTTCTCTCTAACATTTATGGTTTGCTTAATATTAAATATACTCTAAATTTAGCATTGACTTGGGGTGAGGTCGCAAACTTTCAGGATCAGACAGACTTCACGCACACACATTATTTACTTGTATACACACATGCAGTGATAATCGCATGATGTTTACCTGTTGGTTCCTGCTTGAAAGCCAGCTTCCAATCTCAGCCTGCTCGTCTATTATATATTATTGAAATTAACTTAAATATTTATAATGTATTATGTATGCGCATTACAGCCTTTGCTTGTATTGTCGCAATACATATATATGTTATCTCATCCAGTATCTAGTCTGATCATATCCATATTATATACACAGCGTCAATATACATTAGCTTCCAGTTTTTGTTATTTCAACGTTGTCACTACTAACTTTTGAATCAGTTGTTGCTCCCTTCATTGGGGGTGGGGGGATTTCTCTACTCTACCATTTTTAAGTCCTACTGACATCTTCGGTGAAGATACCAAAGGGCCTCGCCCATTGCGAAGCCACTATCATTTTGGCAATTACTAATGTCAACGGTGAACGGTACCTTTCTTATATACGAAAGAAATGCAACAACTATTTGCTGCTATCATGATTACAATATGACTTAGTCAGCTAAGGTAGGCTAATTTTTCTATAGTACTATAGTGAGAAAATTACACCAGTGTGCATTTTATACAAAATATATGTGAGCTTATGTTTACCACACACTTAATACACAATATGTAACGCGTGAACCAAATTACCTTACCACCGTTCAACGTAAATTATCGCTGGAACTACATTAGCTATTACACGAGTGAATATGCAGTGTATTACTGTCTGGTGTTCAGAAGTACAGCGTAGTTTGAATCATTGTATAATACGCGAATATGACAAATACAGAAACATAATTCACGTTAGCCTTTTACTAGAATTTTTTCAGAGCTGTTACAAGTCACACTGCATGACTTCAAGTTACTTCACGTGTGGCTGAAGAAGATGTACGAAGAAGATGCAGTTCAATTCTATGTAATCGTAAAAATAGCATATGTCACATGTTTTCTTTACGTTTTTCACTCAACGCAAGTTATATGTTGCAACATAAATACACCAGATCGTGAACGACACAGACTAGTAATTTTATTGTTAAATCTGCAGCTAACTAATAAAAATAATAATTATTTTTCTTTACAATTCGGCCAGATATGCGCAACGTTAACTGAGCTATTTTTTTTTTTACTTCTATCCAATATTCCTTCATTCGGTTACGGAACGCTTCCTTTCTTTGTTCAGTCCACGACTTGCCTGTTCTCAGTTTGGGCTTTTCCTGGAAACCATAATGTCCTCCTACTTTTTTCTTAAGTAGATGAAGTTCCTGAATGTTTTCACATGTCGTCTCCACTTTTTGCTGATCCGTTTCCACCTCGATGAACCAGGATCCTTGATTTGTTACTTAGAAAGTAGGCAATGAACCGGTTGGTCAATCTCTCTGAGCTCATTTGTATAATGTGATACAGAAAGCATCCTTCTTTTGCGAATTGTATTTTACCCTTTCCACGATATGTATAGTTCGCAGTTGTGCCTTTTTTTACTTACCGTTCTATTTGATTGGACCCAAGATTTCCTTCAGGTTTCCAGTTGGATTTTCTTTGACTTCCAGTTTTTCTGTCAGCTTTTCCTATTCGTCGCGAGCCATTCTCCTGCATACAGAACTTAATTTTCAAAGAGGATAGGTTCTACCAATTCAACTAGATATTTAAACATTTCTGCTGCTTGACTTTTTCTGTTCCACTCTAGGCGCTGGGTTTATATTTTTTATAAACTTTGTTCTCTCAAATAGATCAAGAGGCCTGCCTCTGCTCTTGCGTTGTAATTTGTTTGATTTTATCTGCAGCTGATTCAAGGAATCAGAAAAATTACAACATCATCTGCGAAGACTAGGCAGCCAATTATCAGAGTCATACACTTATGTCCAAAGCTAATGCCGTTTTAACACCTCCGTTGACGAGATCTTTGCGCCACTCGCGGACAACTTTCTCGAGTACACACTTCAAGGGAAAGGCAAGACCTTTCATCAGATTGAAGGCGTCTGAAATCTCTGTCATGAATTTCACTTTGGAATTTTTGTCTTTCAGGGTTTGTTGAATGATCGGTCTTGTCTTTTTTTGTTGATCGAATGCTTGCCCAATGCTTAGATCAATAGAGTTATAGGCCTTTTGAAGAAGTCGACACAGGTCACCAACAATTTCTTATTTCTTAGCTTCAGATGTGAAAGGATAGATTTAAGATTCATGATTAATTCGACACACGAGCACCTTTTCCTAAATCAGTTTTGGTATTCTCCCAATTGTATATAATTAATCATTCTTATTGATAACATTATCAAGATTATTAATAGTAACTATAACCATCGTCACACTTGTAAACAGGCGCTGATCCACGGGGGATGGAGAAAATTATTTCCTCCCCTAAATGGTCACATCAGACAAAATTGTTTTTGCCATGTGATTGTAGAATGCTTTTGTGACTGAATGTGATACAAAATTCATATCGCATTATGTAGGTTTATGCTTTTATTCTAAAATTGCTGTAAACTGTAACTGCACTTTAAACCACATTAGTGTTATTTGATACGTAACTTAAATGAGTAGTGTGCATTTTAAACTGTAAGTGAATATTATTAAAAGAACAATAAACTGATAAACACATATATGATTGTATACTTGTATGTTATTAATTTACTGTGTTGATAATCACACGCTGTATTTTCATTTGCACTCATTTTTGTCATTTATGAGTCGTTATGATCGTTACAGAATGTTCCAACTTTTCATACTCTCCCCCTAAAAGTCAATTCTTCCCCACTCCCCAAAATGCATTTTTATTCCGCCCCTGCTTGCACATATCTCCCAGTATTCAACACAAATAACTTTTAACTTTAAACTAATTTTAAAAACAAGACCGTAAATTTCTATGGTAGACTATTAATATTTTGGTTATTTGTCGTACTAAAAGGCCAACCAATGGAACTATATTCCATAAGCCAGATAGTAATGTCTATTTACATACCGGCAATATGTTGCTTACTTGGATAGTTATTGGATTTACTCGGCTCGATAAATTTTGCTTTCTTGTTTATGCTGTCATAGGCGACAGAGCGTTAGATAAGTATTCCAATTCTGTATGTTTTAAACATCAAAGTATTCAGTCTTAGAACATTAGTGAAACGAAATGTCGTGAAACGAACAAGTAACCAAATTGATTTTATCTACAAGAGAAGAATGAATCATGTGCCCAAGAAAAAATGTCTCTGGTGTAACCTACTAGCATACAAAATGTTTTAAATTGAAATGTTATCAAGATAGACTAAGACAGTCTAACAGTATATTTTCCAAAACACCCCTTGAGCAATTACATGTTTTGTAGAGCACTTTTTACTTAATTGAATAACATTGAATTAACTCCAGTTGTTGAAGTATAATTAAGGCATTAACCGCACGTTTTCAATATCAGATTTACTCCAACTTTTATTAAAGAGTGTTTTTAAAAGAAAGTCAGGTGTAGTCACTGTGGACTGTACGTTACAGCTGAATATGACAAGGCAATTACGGAGGAGAAGGAATGTTCCTCAAAGTACACTTCTTACTGTGTATAAGTTTATGGAACTCGGTAGGTTACAACATAGGGATAACTTAGATAAATTTTCTAGACTGGCTGTCTTGTCTGCAGAAACTAGCTGGAATAACAATATTCACGCTGTAGGTCTACGCGTCCAAGTCGTGACAGTTCAAATCTACTCAGTACTTTTGGGTAGAAATAGCAACAAAATTTACCGTTGTCCGAGTATAATCAAATTTAATATTAGACAAATACATGTGAGAGCCTGAGATTGTACGTGTGTGTATGTGTACGTGTATGTGCGCGCCCCAATTTGCTATGATTACTACAATTACTATGGTAATGCAGAAAGCGGGAAAGCAGTAAGACGTAACAGAAAGAAATTTTTGGAGTCAACAAGAACGTAATTTCTGGCCTGCTGCAACGCAGTTAACAGTAATTTTCGGAGAATAAACTTAAGGAATTTTGCCTTACAAAGACACGGTATCACGTCTCCTGTTGCCAGAAGATTAGGTGTGTAGAAACGACGTTATTGAGTGTGGAAGCTGACAGATACAGTAACCAATCGCAACTGGTGTAGGTGTTTGGCTACCCGTCATAGAGGACACCCTCGCAGAATACTTACGCAAGGAAAACTGTTTATAGCGCTACTCAATCCGACAAAGTTAATATCCGACCGGATGTACTAAACATGACCGATGCTAGAGACTTTTATTTGCCGGCCTATGTCTTTGTTATTTCGGAACTATCATCATATTACTGCTCGGTCAGTGTCCATCGAGCACCTCATCCTTCAAGGCAAATAATTGACTGGGACAACTTCTAGTGCTTATCTGTCCTCTGTTACATAGCAGTCTGTGATTGAAACAGAACAATACAACTCATCGTTCTAATCATAAACACTTGCTACAACTGGCATATGGCCACTTCATAAATAATATAAATTTAATAAACTCACGAACTGTAAAAATACAGATACCAGTTGATTGAGCAAGTACCGCTGGCAGCAAGTTGACGAAGCTGTTGTCTTGCTGGATACAAACACCATCTCGGCGGTGGACGTGTCCACCCGAATAAAACGTTTCGCCCTTATTCCCTTAGCTTCACGGTGCGAGAAAGCTCACAAGCCTATAAGGGCGATAAGGCTGCAACTATTAAATTGCGTCTGGATCACTGCAGTTTCGTAGACACTGGAGGAAGCTGGTTGCAGCACTTTTATTGAGGACTGCAACGTAAAATGGATTATTAGATCTCAAAAGGGTAAGCGATGACGCGCACTGAACTCAACGATGGAAGGAAATTTATTCAGCTATCCAGAGACAAAACAGAATACTTGTCTGACTTTTACGTCGAGATATAAAACATTCTATAGCGTCTAATTACCTCACGCAATAGCTATAGTAATTATGTACTAATTACGTGATAGCACCGACATATTAACCCGAGAAGATATTGAGCTAAAGAGCCTGTAAATAAAGCACAAAACTGTACATCAAGTGCAAGACGTCAGAGTTAAGAAGTATTGCTAATGGATCAGATCACTATATGTTAAAAGTGATCAATCTATTGACCAGTATATTGTCGCATCCAAAATATGTAAATGTAAATATGTAAATGTAAATATGTAAATGTAAATATGTAAATGATACTGCGCCATAAACAAGAAATCACAATAACACGTAGCTTATCACAGATAAAGTTTATACAACGTATAATTTTAGTCGTTTCAAACATGACACTAATGCAGACCGGTATCAACAAAGACTAGACAGTAAATTGACAGGCAACGTGAAACTTAATTTAAAAAAATTAATTTCATGGCGTAAAACATTAACTCCATAAAAACAAGTGGGCCTATATTTTAGACACCATTAGAAGCGTTGGGAAAGATACAAACGAGAAACAGTATAAAAAGTTGGTGGACCAAAGAAATCAGTGATACAATAAAGTAAAAGGAAACATGAATATAGAAAAGAACTTAATTTACAAGAGGAAGAAGATGGTAAGTATATAAAACCATAAAACGCAGACAATAACGAATGTAACTAACTAAGAAATAGAGCAAAGTGTGCCTGAAATAGATATCTATATTGGAGGAGGCTTAGAGTATTTAATCTTGTAATGAAATTAGGAAGTATTAAGATAAATTAGTTTATTTCAGGAGACAAATGGGTCAAACACTACAGAGCTCTAGTAGCTGAAACAGAAATAAGTGCTAATCATACCCTATAGCCATGGAGAGATGGTGAAATAGGGATACGGGAATTAATAGTGACAA
Organism: Magicicada septendecula; assembly: GCA_034769895.1. Taxonomy (NCBI): domain Eukaryota; kingdom Metazoa; phylum Arthropoda; class Insecta; order Hemiptera; family Cicadidae; genus Magicicada; species Magicicada septendecula. The sequence goes on from CM068367.1 coordinate 900,970,681, forward strand.
GGGTAACAAGAAGATTAAATGGAAGGAATTTTGAACCAGAAAGGAAATGACTTTAAAAAATGACACTGCATAACAAAATAATTTGCAGTGTTTAAGTAGTTACGTGCTCAAGGCGTTGTGTATATAGACAGTCATACTGGAAACTGGCATATACAGTAGCCTATATACCCTCGACATGTAAGAAGTTAAACAAACTGTAGTTCACCAATTATAAAGAAATATCATTTATAAGTACCTTGAGTAAGTCATGTGGTCATGTGGAAAGTAAATTCCGGAAGGAATGTGAGTAAAATGGATTTTGAGCCGGTTTATACACAAATAAAAGAATGTTAAAAACATTTACATGTAATTATCTTTAAATCTTACATATACCAAAATACGACAATATACCCTGTTTAAAACGGGCGGTCTAAAAAGTTCTCGGCCTAACAATGAAAAAATGAATTTATAATTACCGGTACAAACATATTTTTATTTTTCAACATAATCTCCTTTTAGCGTAACACATTTATTCCAGCCATGGTCCAGTGCGACTATCCCGTCCCTGGAATAGTTTTCTATAAGGTCTGCAATATACCCCTCTACAGCTGAAATCGCCTTTTAATCTTATGAAAAATGGTAAAAGAGTTTGTGTGTTAGGAAAAGATGGAAGCCTGAGGGTGCTAAATCAGGGGAATATAGAGGATGTTCCAACACTTTATAGTGGAGATCTTTTAATTTTCCCATTACCAAAACAGTTTTTTGGACAGGTGCATTGTCTTGGTAAAAAAATTTGTTTTCTCCAAACCGGTTTTTCACGATGTTTTTGGTGTAGTTTTCATAAAAGTTGAGAATAATATTTCACGGTTATTGTGGCGCCCTTATTAAGGTAATCGATGTACAAAACACCTTTAGCATCCCAAAACACTGACGCCATGACTTTTCCTGCTGATGGAATTGACTTTGCCTTCTTTGGTGCTGAACAAACATCTTCTGTCCACTGCTTTGACTGTTGTTTGGAATCTGGTGTGTAGTAGTGGATCCAAGTTTCATCCATCGTCATAACCCGACGCACAAAATCTGATTTATTCTTATTAAAATGATTCAAACACTGTTCAGATATTTTCATGCGCATGTGGGTTTGGTATGGAGCACATAGCTTTTTCATTTGCAAATATGACCAACGCGTTCTTTCGAAATGCCTAGAGTCTCAGCAACGTCATGCACTTAATTCGGTGATCATCCAAAACCATAGCATGCACTTTTTGACGGTTTCCGGTGTTGTTACTGTTTTTGTACGTCCTTCATGTTGATAGTCTTACAGGATAGTACGACCACATTTAAACTTTGGACCCCACTTTTTAACTACAGAAAATACAGGATATTTCTGCATGCGTACAGATAGAAAGCTTACCGTTAAACAAAATCACAACATGAATAGATACATCATGTAAATGGTGAAAACAAGTCTTAAAAAATTCAATGTCAAAACACAATTTAGTTCCAAAATGTTCGGTCTGTTTATTAACAATGTTCGGAGTAGAAATTAACAAAAAAATTCACAGCTACGATATCTTGATTAAAAGCCACTTAACACGTAAAAAATACACGTCAGCTTAAGAAATAAATGATACATCGAACAACGGAAAAATTAGTAGCGTAAAAGAATTTCCAACTGCCTCTGACGTATCATTAATTATGATGATGCTTCCTCACCTAATGACGTCATGTCGCACTGCAGCAAAACTGAATAGCTACTGCAATCTGATTAGCTTATAACCTCTGCAGTATTCCAAAGCTCAAAGTTTTTCGAAAAAAAGACCACGACCTAAAAATACCTAACTTCCAGTGATCGAGATAATTCGATATCACGTGATTTTAATTACAAATAACATTATACACTGCAACAATACATATATTTAAATATATGCCCAGGGCGGTATGTTTGTAAATATTTAGCATAGAAAAATATATGATGAACAGTTTTTAACAATATTATGTAGGATTAGAATTGTCAGAAAGTGTACACCTGCCCTCGCGAGTGAATTCAGCGCTTGTGTGTTTGTGTGTGTGAACGCAAGCTACGACAGGCAAGAATCTACAATGGGATGATGCGTACGAATTCTCTGTAATCGGGTTTCAACCGGATAAAAATAAACTAATTAATACATTTTAAACCTGTGAACAAACACTTACCCCAATTATAAAAACACCATTATATTAAGGAATTTTTAACGAATATAGTGATGTAAAAGTATTGCAGAAATTTGCAATAATAAAGACGCCAGGTAATTTAATGTTAATTACTAGTGTAATTAATTAGTAATTAATAAGTGTGTTATTTGTGAGTAACCAGGAAAAAATTACGCAAAAGATGATATAGCTTGTACTACGAGGATATTTACGAAATCGCGAAAATGAACCAAAAAGTGATTTGTAATTAAAAGGACGCTTTGCACGAAGTGACAACATCTAACAGGTCGAAAACAGTCCTGGACTTGTCAGATTGCCGTCCAGTATAAATACCACCGGCAATTTTGGTGCGATCTCAGACTCAGTAAATATTCACGCAACGTCACGCTGCCGGTCTGCCGACTAATCGACATTTTACCACACACACCAAGACTTATGGAGGAACTCTGGACCATCACAAACAACAAACCGTAGAGACAGAGAACACAGCATTAGCATCATCATCATCATAAAATTCTCAGGATTCAGGACACACACACACACACACACACACACACACACACACACACACACACAACGGTGACGTCGGCAGCACGCAGGTGATGAATAAACAATTATATTTTTGTTTGTGAAAAGAACTCTCAAAAGAAACTTATATATGAACAGTAAAGACTTAAAGTTTTAAATTTACATAGTAGATAAAGAAAATATTTTAATTTATTTAACAAGAAAACTTAAAAATACTAATCTTTTGTTGGATATTAAAATTTGGGTGTGTCAGTAGAAATACCGGTAAATAATAGGTTGGAAGTAAATGTTATTTTCTATTTTGTTTATAGCAACAATTAGTTTTATTTTTGAGTTTTAATATTATTTTTGTTTGTAAATGAGTTGCTATTATTATTTAGAATGTGAGTCAAAGTCAGACACACTGAAATAAAACGTATCTAGATAATTTGTTTAACATGTCTTTTTAGCTAGTAAGATTATATGGTTATTTATTTTATATGTCATGAACAGCATAGAAGGTTACATTGTATTTGAGTAAACTTAAAAAGAAAATATTTTTATTTATCTAAGATTCGAATTTTTTAATATTTGCATAATTTCTATTAATATTAATAAATCATATAATGATTATTTTGAAACGGTTTTAATTAATTATTTCATGTCAACAACATCTCACTCATCTTGGAAAATTATTTTATTATTGTGCAACTATATATACTTGACGCAACGAGAGTAAAAAAAAATCCTGCGACCTGGCCGGTGTAATACACTTAAAAGTTGCGTTGAGTACATGGTAATGTATTTGTGTGAATTTGTGAAATATTTGTAACGTTGCATAATAAATCGACGTGGCCAACATGGGGCTCGATGTATGTTAATTATCGTATATGTTCATAATTAATAAGTGTATTATTATTATTATTATTATTATTATTATTGTATTGTAATTGTAATAATGTTGGGTATTTGACAACTGGCGCTCAACAAAACTGAAAGAGGAGAGAAATTGTTGGTATGAAATAATTTATAATAATAATAAACGTAGCCCTAAATAAATAATATTAAATACAAACCAATAGACTCGCGGTTTACCAATAATAATTAAAAATAATAAAACAAATATAAATTTAATTTTAATACAACGAAATGACTACATCGCAGAAAGGAGTTGATATTGAGGGTATGTTTAGAAGTCTCCAGGAACAAATGCAAAAGAATAATGAGGAATAGAGAGAAGTTAAAGCTGAATTAGCGAAAAATAAAGACGAAGTTAAAGCCGAAGTTAAAGCTGAATTCAACAACCTTAAAGAACAGTCGACTACAAAACTCGAAGAAACTAATACCAATATAGAAATATTAGATTCTAGAGTAGTACAGTCACTAAACTAACAAAGCTTTAAAGATGGATAATAGGTTTAAAGAACAGAAAGCAGAATGGTCGAAAGAATTAAAAGATAGTGTGAAACAATTAGCTGAACACTGGAATGAGAAGTTTATAGTATCAAAGCGGGAGCAGGATATGAAGATAAAAGCAGTCAGTGAACAAGTCCATGAAAACATCAATAAGACAAAGGAGTTGGAAACAATAACGTTGGTAACTGCCGTAGTAGAGTCTAATAAAACCACAAAGGAATATTCAAGTGAAATAAATACACTAAAGAAAAATCTACGTGGAGAAGTAGAACGTCTAAAAACGGAATTGAAGAGGGGACCAACGCAGGTGATGGTGTATCCAACACAGATTAATGAAAGGACAAAATTGTTAGTCTTCAAAGGATTAAAGTGATTCAATCCAATTGAATTCTTACTGAACTGTGAACAAGAAATGGAGTTAATAGGTAATGTTTTAACTGATAAAAAGAACATTGATTTTGTTAGTAAACATTTCCAAGATTCTGCTGCACGATGGTATACTATTGTTCGAGATAATTTAACTACTTACGAACAATTTAAAAACTCATTTGAAGGTCGCTATTGGAATATTCGTTTACAAAGACGAATACGAGACCAATTAGGATATGGTAAATATCAAAATAATGGTAGGCGTACCTTAGAGGAGTATGTCATACAACTCGTGGAAAGATGTAAAAACTTAAGACCCACATTTACACAACACGAATTGGTACTTAAATTAGTACATCACTTTCACAGAGATATTAGATTAACCATTTACATACAAGTAATTAAAACTATTGAAGACTTGTTAATTTTACTCGCACAATCCGAACACATGTTCCACACCGAGTACAGAAATAAAACTGATTTTATACAGAGAGAAGAGAATTGTTGTGAAGAGGAAAATAAAACTAACCCTCCGGATGCAGATAAGGGCGGAGAAGTGAGAGAGAGAGAAACAAAACTTTGTAGTATTTTTAATTCAACTGATTCTCTTAAATATTTAGAGAGACTTAAATACAATTTATTCACATGGTTACTTTAAGTGAAGTAAAAAAACAACGGTACCGGTACCTGCTCTGTATGTAATGTAGAAATAAATGTAAATGGATAAAGGTAGACATAATTCGGATATTGGAGTACACAGAGTACATAGACCTATAAATAACAAATGTCGTCAAAAGTTTTAATATTAGGAATAACATTCCTTTATGTCATGTACGTTAAAGAATTATAATATTAAATACCCTATAAAACAATTGGCTATACTTTAAAATGTTACTAAGCCTAAGTTTTCATTTTTTTAAAGTAATATTGAGGGAAAGAATAGGCTATATTGTGGTTAAAAGACATAATGAACGAACATATATTATAAAACAGTACACGACGGTTACTAATATTCATAATGACTCATCAATATCATGCTTACACGGTACACAACGCTGAAGATGTAGAAACCGTGTAATGGAGAATGAAATGTAAAATTAACTTTTTTTAGGTACACCAAATAGAAATGAGGGAAACTACAAACACGTTGTATTGTACTATAGAGTTTTGGGAAGGAGAGAGTGAATCTGTAAACCTTCCAACGGATTACCAAATAATGAAAGTTAAATTGAATACAGCGGAAATGAAACTTTTATTGCAGATGTTTCTGGCTGACAACATGCGAAACGATTTAGAAGTTTTCTGGCAATAACAACAGATTTTCTGTAAACATACCTTTCTTCTAGCATTCTACTTAATGCCATATTTACAATAAGCCTTAGTTGGTGTCCCGTGCAAAGGGTTTGAATGTGAAAAGACACTATTGTTATTAGAATAAATACTGCATGTTAACATATTTCAACATTATAAACAATAAAAAAAAGTAGCAGTACAGTGTAGAGTGAACGTGACGTGAAAGTGAATAAGTGTTGTACACGTAACGAATTGTGTGAGTAAGCCAATTAACAGACACAGTATAAGTCATTTATATTAGTGTGCTATTAATAACTAATTATTTTAATATTAAATAAATTTTAGTAGGATGTATTCAACTGACAAAGTAATCATGAAAGCACATGCAGTTGAAAACACGTCGTTTGGAAAGGTCTAGAAAGCAGAAGATCATGTTCACCAAGTTTACATTATTATTGCGTGTCTACAAATTTAATTACTGTACGAGACTAATGTTGTCGAATAACCTGTTGACTACAAATTATTACTTGTGATAATTGAACCTGATTATTACTGATTTAATTGGTGTCTGTATTTTATTTCGATTGTACCATACGACTATCTGTGTGACCGTCGTAACAGTGGGTCAGAAGTGCAACAGAACCGTTATCAGTGGAAACAGAGGACACTTCGTAGAAGAGATGTGTTAGTGGTAGTTGATAAAAATAAAATGGATACCAGACAGATGATAGAACCATTCCGATCAATACTACAGCAAACACAGGAACAAGAAGAAGAAGAACGAAGACAGGAAAGAGAAGACGTACAGAAAAGGCGCCTACGGGAATCAGAAGAAGCAGTAAGACGACATGACAAAAATCGTAAGCGTGCAAATGTAACACCAGAGAGACGGTAAAAAAGAAGAATTCAGTCGTCAAGCAGACAAAGGTAAGGTGTTCATACAAGAGGATAACACTGCAACATTCGTCCTTTTACGAGGTGAGCTGAACAAATAAATTGACAGAATATCTAAAATAAAAAAATCTGCATCAACTATGAAAAAAAATATGTCAAGTTTAGAAGATTACAAATTTAATAAAACAAATTAAAAAAGAAGTCGAACATTTAGTGAAAGAAATAGTTGATAAAGGAAGACCATTAAAAAATGCTGAAGAAAATTCAAAATATCAGAGAAATCAAACTATCTTTGGATCAGCTTACGCAAAGGCCTCAATGTTTGATGGAAGCACCACCGAGCAACTTATCTTCGCTAATTTGAAGATGCCGCTCGCTTAAATAAATTGATAGAAGAGGAGAAAGGCCTTTCACTCATTCTTGCTTTAAAATAACCTGCCAAAAACTAATAAGTACAGAATGTGCCATTCGACAGCCAGAACATCTATGCCGAATTAACAATAGCTCTAGAATCACGATACGCTTACCAGCATTTATGCGACGTGTGCCGTGGTCAACTTAAAGCGAGGGGACAGCGTTCAGTGGAGAGCCTTCAAGAGTTTGAAGAAAATGTCGACCGACTGACGAGATTGGTTTTTCCCGAAGAATCAGAGGGCTTCCGAACGTTGATTGCTCTCATTATATTTATTGACAGTATCATAGATAGAGAATTACAACGAATATTAAAAATGGCACGGCATCAGAATAGATCGGACGCTCTTCTTCACGTTCTCCGTTTCGAAGCTGCCAAGTCTGCGACTTACATTAACTAAAGTATGTCATCACGTTGACGGATCCAATATCACAGTATCGTCATAGCGGACGGCATAAAAAGATGATTCACTAACAGTTTAAGAAGTCTGTAGTACCACAATGATCTTTCAAACCAAAGGATAAATACTAAAGACCTAAGTGTTACAACTGTGGGAGAAGTGGTCATCTACAGGTAGACTTTTGGGAGAAGAAAATACCGAGAGAACAGAGTGAACGCACCAATTGGAGAAAAAAAGCTTCAGAACTGCGCACAGTTTCTACGATACATACGATCAGTGGAAACTTGATCGTTAATGGATTTGCGGAAGGCAAACAAACATCATTTACAGTTGACACGGGCACTGCAGTGTCTATTGTGCGCCCTGACTTATTCAGCAACTGTCAACCTAAATTTATGTCTTCTACAATACAGATTGTGAATGGAAGCCCCATCAAAGTGTTAGGAAAGGTAGACGTACGTGTACGCCTGGGTTTCTTCGAGTTTAGCCACCAAATTCTCGTTGCAGAAATTGTCGATGAAGTGATTCTTAGCAAGGACATTATGAATGCCTATGGATTCGTTGTGGACGTAAGAGAGAATGTCCTGAAAGTTGGCCAAGACAAGATAAACTTTGCATGGCTAAAATGACGGGTCCGTGAACCATTCGATCATGCGAGTGCCACTGGCCAAAGAAGAAGTCAACAAATGTTGTCAAGAGGAACCCTTCCTATTACAATCGGAAATGAAAAAAGAACTAACAGAGAAAGTACCGATTTGTATATCGACAAAAGAAGTGATTGGAAACCCAACTATGGCTGCTCATGATATAGGCTCTTGTTTGTTCCTGAGTTAATGGAGCTCCCTGGGGAAAAGTTGCTAAAGATGAAGTTACTTAAGAGGTTGCTGATAAGAACCAAACAGACTGGGACCAACGTATACCACTATTCCTCATGGCTTATAGGTCATCAGTACATGACACAAACGGCATAATTCCAGAAAAATTGGTGTTTGGGCGAGAAATTCGTCTTCCTGGGGACTTGATGTTCGGATCACCTAAGACCCAATCCCAAGAGCCACAGAGCTATTCTTCGCAATTAGAAAACCATTTGCGATAGATGAACCGCTTGATAAGAGACGGCTGAAGATAGCCAGTGATAAAATCAAAACTCAGTGTGACGTTCACAGCAATAGTGTGGGCTTCCAAGAAGGAGATAAGGTTTGGTTGTACACCAATGCGCCATCGTGGTCGCTCACCTAAATTTCAGACTAACTGAGAGGGACCTTACACTGTCAAAAAGAGACTCAACGATGTTATCGGATTCAACAGTAAGGACAGCGAAAATTGTAGGTCGTTCACCTAGATCCCCTGGCTAAGTATTACTTCAGAGAGGGTTTGCCAGTTCGGGACGAACAGGCTTAAGGAGAAACCAGTGTTTTGCAATACGAAACATTCTCGTACAGTTGATAGTGCCGTTCTACGCATTTTCCGGATAACTGAGTAGGAGTGTGTTTCTGCCAAGCCCGCGTTCAAGTATACTCTAGTCTTTTCGAGTGCTTGTTGACGAAAATTATGGAACACATGCATTTATGGACTATAAATAGGCAACAGATACCTTTTAGAAGTCAGTTATAAGGGGCGATTTATTGAAGTGTGTTTTGAAGTATTGTGAAGAACTGATTATTGTGCAATAATTTGTGTGGAACTCTATTTCTTGACATTATTATTGTGGGTGTACAAATTATACTTGATTGGTGTAAAAAACTATCTTGTTGATTACAAGCTGTTATTTGTGATTAATTAAAGCTGGTAATTAGTGACTTCATTGGTGTCTGTATTTTGTTTTCCATTGTACCATTGTGACCGTCGTAACATATCTTTGTTGGGTGGCCACACCCCAATTGTTTTGAACCCATTTATTACATTGTCAACTGTACCTGCTTTTGAATATGTTTCGGATAACAAGTTTGAGACTTGACTTGAGTAACTCCAAAACCAGGTTTTGAACGAAGGCATCTTTGTACAGCTTGTGTATAGGAAGCTTGCAAAGAGCCAAAGAAAGTCGTATCTAAAAGCTGAAGGCAGTGAGTACTGTGACCAGGAAGTTGTAAAAGAATAACGCAACTTTCACCACAATACCTAGGTTTACTTATTGATTTGTTAAGGTTATACAAAATACAATACAATTGAACCTTTACAATTCGAAATAGTTTATTTAATTTGAAGTGTCATACTTTTGGTACTCTCAAAACTGAACAATGAATATTAAATATATTGTACACAATATAAATTAAATATAATCTATATTAAATAACTGTCGATTACTAATCATGTACTCAATTGAAATGAGTGAAACGTAAGTGTAATACAATTTGTTTTGGAAGCTAAGGTAATTACGTAAATCAATATACATAAAAAATCGCGTTTTACAGTGTTCTACTTTTAAATATAAAAATAAAAACCGAATTCTTCACATTTAAAGAATTTTCTAATTTTGTTACTCATTTGGTATCTTATTCTTATGTCAAAGTAATTTATCATTTAAAACACGTATTTGCATTTAAACAATTTAAAATAACACAACATTTATAACTTGTTATTTAAGTTATAAACTGCTTTGATTTAAGATGTAGGAATTTAAATTATCTCATATCTTAAAATATCTATAAGTAAAATATCTCATATTCTCAGATATCTTATTAAATTGATCTATAACTTTCATAAAATCACATTAATTTCTTTTACTGATCTGTAAGTACCGGTATCGTGTTTGAATTTTATTTTTAACACTGGGTTTAGTGTAATTTATCTGGGTTTCTTTTTGATAAATGCACAAAATATTAAATAGGGCTCCTAAAAGACAGGGTTACTTATTGCAACAATTTGACACATCCTATTCATCTGAAGTATGGGAGAAAAACCATTTTATAACTTAAGAGTAGAGTTGCCATTTTGTCCTTTACTGTACTTGTCTTGCATTTTAGTGTTTATGAAGAGGTAACATTTGAGTGTAAAAAGAAATCTGATGTATTGGCAGGGAATTTTAATATATTACGGACTTGTTTGATTCCAACAGAGGAAACACAAAGAGGAAATCATGGAAAAAACTGTATTAATTTTTTACGGGTTGATAAAAACAGGCATAGTCTTCAGTTAGAGGATATTGGTCAGATATAGTTTGGGAACAAAGTCATCGGTGCACACTATTATACACATTATTAATTTCTTGTATATGCTTGATTTAAGCAATATATTCAAAATATTTAAATATATAAATAATAATATATAATTATATTTTTGTTTGTTTCAATAGAAATATTAGAACGCTCTGTCAAGATAAGCAGATTGTAGTTAGAATGTTGGGTTGAAATCTAGATTTGTTGGGTCAGAAGATTGTAGTGTTGGGAACGAAGTGATGATGGAAATCAAAGGAAGCCTGTGAGGCAGGGCTGTTGTAGGTCACCTACACACTTTAATATACACTTGGAAGAAATAATAAATAATTGTTGTTTTGGGAAAAGAATTGGTGGGAGGAGGATAGTGTGTATTGTGTTGGTTACCAAGGATGAAGGATATTAAGTCGAAAAGTAAGGGATTTTAGCTGAACTTGTGAGGAATTTGGAATGTAAGCACGTTCATAAGCAAAATGAGCAGGTCTCATTAAATGATCAAATGAGAAAATTTAACGAATGACAAAAATAAGATTCTTGCATGTGCCACTAAATGAGAAAGAGGAAAATGAAGTGTCTTGTTTGGAGTGTGCTTGTATATGGTCACTGAGGAAGCAACAGGAGAGGAGGTTACAGATTTTCAATATCTAGACTTGGAGAAGGATGGAAAGGATTTCCTGGAAGGATAGAGTGGAAAATGAGGAGGTGATTGGAAGAGTAGGAGAGAGTTGGATATCATCAGGGGTAGGAAGAGAAAGTGGTTAGGACACTTATGCGACAAACACAAGGTAATGTGAAAGTGGGAACGCTGGATTGTAAATGGAAAGCGGAATAGAGGACGGAGGAGAGACCAGATGATGGACGCTCTACGAATGCCGTATCAAGAAACGAAGCGACTAGCCCAGGATAGGAAAGCGTGGAGGAAGCACGCCTTATAAAAAGTGCCCTTGGGCAGAAACTAATGATGGAGTAGAAAGAAACCATTTTACTACTGAGGAAAATTCGCTGTATGTGTGTGTGTGTGTGTGTGTGTGTGTGCGCGCGCGTGTGTGCGCGCGCGCTAGGGTACACGGCATGGATAGACAATATATGCAGTAAACAGACAGAAAATGTACAAAGATTTGAAAACCTAATTAAAGACAGTAAAATTACATAGGAAGTGGTAGTATTAAGTTGTAGTAAATGCTATCTTATTGTACCAAAAAAATTAAGGGAACAAAATCATAAGATTTAAGTATTCAGTTAAACCATGAACACATACATGCGAGTGTGTTAATGTTAATGTAGTGTTGTTATGTAACCTCAAGCCCCTTGCTGATATAAATATTCTCATGGTTACACAATATTTTACTTTTATATAAAATGTAAAGTGTTTATGTGTTAAGTAACACATGTAGAATAGTCACAAACTTGTAGAATAGTGAACTTACAAAAATTCTTTACCTTAAATTACTTTGATTATAGCAATTCCCTTGAAGAATATAAAAATTGGTAGTTGCAAACAACATTCTATTAAAATTTGTTCGCTGTATGGCAAATGGAACAATATAAACTTGACTCTCCTAGATTATTTTATAAAAAAAGAGTAGCTCCAAAAAGACATTCAATACCTTAATTCTCCATTTTGTATTAAATGAACTATCTATAATGGAAGTGATAATTTGTGTTACAGTCACTGAAGGCTTTTTTACTTTACGTAATTCTTTTGTTGTTTAAACAATTATACGTTTCCCACAACCGCAATATAAAAGCAAATCTTTTTAAAGAAGACAAACTTATGTAAATAAATTAACGCAAAACAAAGACAAATCTTAATAGTAGCAAAAAATGAGTGTGAAGAAAACATACAGTAAAAAGGTGATTCGAAAAATGATTACTGGTACAACAGAAGCCTCTGTGTGCTCGCAACAGATGGATGTGCTCGCCAGGGAGTAAGACTTCGACTTGAACGAAGCTGTTCTCCGCCGTAACTTGAGTGTATAAAGTCCCTACAAAATGTGACAATTTCATTGTCTTACTCAGGCCAACAAGATTAAAAAGATAGTGTCTATCGTAAACTATAAATATATCAAAATTGAAAGACACTCTTTCAATTGACGTTACTGTGTTAAATGTACAGAATCATGTGGGCTACTCCAGTCTTCGTAATAACAACCCACAGTATTGACCAAAAATTTATGAACTACTAAACAAACTGAGACTGTACCCAATTATGTACAGTATTTCAACAAACTGAAAAGTGAATGCAAGCATTAAAAAACTAAAAAAAATAAACTTTTTCCGTTAAACATTTGTAAATGCTATTATTGACGCACTATAGTATTAAAAAGAAGTATGTATTATTCTCAGTTTTAGTACAAGCAGTGCTGTTTTTAGAACGTCAGTAAATGAATTTAATCATTACCAGTCATAAAGGTTTATACATCTTGTGTTGTACATTTTGTCCTCTAGCACAGTAGTGAAAAATTCTGTTAAGAACGTACAGTTGTGACAAAAGACTTTCTTAGAAAACTGAGACAAATCGCTTAACGTAAACTGGAGACCTTACTGCACCAGAAGGAAAGCAGTGTTAAAACAAGGTATACAGAATGACAATGCAAGATCTGATGGTGTTCTTGTAAATATGGTAATGTACACCACAGAAATATTAGAGATAAGACGGCTTAAATGTGGAGATATGAAATGGATTGTTTTAGTATCAGTAACGACGAAACTGAACATACAAAAACTGCAGGATGTACACTTACAAATGTGTATGAAGACTGAAAATAACTTAAATGATTTTTCAAAATAAGATATGTTACTACAAAAAGTAGATAAAACAAACTTTAAAAGAACGTTACAGTCAGACGTTGTTTGAAACTTAATCAGTATCCTGAATAATACTAAAAGTAGAAGTGTATTATTCTTGCACTAAAAATCGAAACAGTAACGCCAGCAAAACAAAACGTTTTGATGAATAAATGAAGAGAACAGCAGGATAAATGCACATACCATATTTCAAATATAAGTAAGAATTTTTACCAAAACACAAAATAACGCGTTAAATAAATACATGAAGAGGCGATATAGGCAATAGTTTCAAAGCAGGACTGATGTTTTGATAGTGATATTAATGGATTACGAAACACATGGATACCTGTCGAAAGCGAAAAGAACTGGGCAAGAAGAAAGCATCATTTTTAAAATTAAAGACTATAAAAGGACGGAAACCCCTAAACTGTTTGTTCACATATATAGTAGACAGAATCATATACATTTAAAGATGATAAATGAGATACTTATACGTAATATAGTACATACGTTTGTCGTCAGGTGAACAGCAGAGTGGATCACTTGCACCAAGGCCGTCTCTCCAATAACCGGGATCGGATAGTTCGCAGCAACAGCTGTTAACAAAATAAATGTTAAAAACAGTTGTAAATGTTCAAAACATTCATAAGTATCCAAATCAAAGGCAAATTCAAAAGCATTACAAATGTTAAGATGTGCATTTAACACTTAAAACTATTTAAAATTTACAGTTCTCAGTATCGAGATTCTTCCGGTGATTATATAACCATGTTGCGTTTTCTATTTAAAATCAAATTCTAAATTTAAAAACAGACGATAATGTTATGCTAGATTACATCTTCACTTACATTCAACCAACAAAAGAATTAAAAGAATTAACAACAAAGTAATAATAACGTTTGTAACTTACACATGCACTTTATAATTAATGATAATCAAGGCATTGCAACTAATCTGGGCAAGCTGGCGACCTGAGGCGATCGGTTTTTCAATCAAGTAGGTTCAGTATTGGGTGTTACAACTTAGTGAAATAGAGGAAACTGGCTCATATAAACTTAAGTTGCCTGTTCCTCGTGTAATATAACCGTAGGAACAGTTAGTATACCGACAGTAGTGTAAGTTGCCTGTTTACCAAACACATTTGGTTGCATTAACAAATGGGCAGAAACAGGTTTATCCAGCTTACCCGGCAACGAATTCCCATAATCATACAAGTGCACCTGGGAGCTGAGGCTATACTGACAAAGGAGACAGTTAAATATCTAGTTGCCAGGCTAAATTCGAAGATCTCCTACGGGGATCAAATCAAGCATACACTAGATAAGCCAGCACAGATCACGACACAGCTCAGAAACCTAACGAAACGGTGAGTGGCCAGTGTTGGAAGACCTTTTGGCTCAGGAACTAAAGCATCTCGTGGAAAGAAGAGATGTAGTTGGACTAGACGCAGCCATGAATGAAGCCAGGGAACTGGCAAGACCGCTGGACAGGCGTAGATGGGCCGCAACGCTCATACCGGACTTGAGGGAATGTATTAACCGCCAACACGGCAAGGTTAACTAACACATGACATAGTTTCGTAGTGGTCACAGTAATTTTGACGCACACCTCCACAGAATGAGAAAGGTGCAAAGCCTGGCATTCCAGTACAGTGACTCTCCCTGTTATGATTCCTTGCATACTTTTTTCAAATGTAGCAGATGGACGTACAGAGAGGAAGATGCAGATCGAGGAGTTGACGCTCGAGGAAATAGTTAAGATTATTCTTCGTAGCAAGGAGGAATAGAACCGTGTTATTCAGTCGGTTCTGCAAGAAACGTAAGAGAGCCCAACTTCCACCTAACGGGCAGTAGCTCTTATGATAGACAAACTAGAAGGTTCCTGATAAGGGCGCAATAGGTTCCACCTTGAAGTAATACGCCAAACGGTTCCAGGGTGGTTATCAATGCCTAATTACAAAATGGCTTTTATGTAGTCGCTGAGGCACCACAGTTAAAACATGTCTGGTAGAGCACAGACGGTTGCTCTAAAGATCTATAAAACATTTTTCCCTAAAAAAAAATTATTATTATTATTAACTTATTATGATTATAGGGGCGCACAATTTTTATACAGGTCAAAGTATAGTTTCTACTGATTTGTTCATTGTCTGAGAAAATGTTCAGATAAGAAACGGTAAGTCAGAGATGTCGTTAATGTGAATTGTTTGTTGTTGTCACAGTGAAGTACTGACAGCTGTGGCACTACGTAACTATTCGAAATAGTGGAAACGTTGATTGCAGAAATGTTATGGGTGATGGAAAAAGTGTCTGGTAAATCATATTAGCTACACAAATGGATTTGACAAGGTAGAGAACGATAACAGAAAACGTGACAACTTCCGATTAATCAAGGAATTTTTAGTTTTTACGTGTTTTAAAGCGTGTTTATCGGACTCTAAAGCTGGTTCATAAAATGTGTTTAAAATTATGTTTCCTAAAACACATCAGAATGATATAAAAACGTTTGGGTGCGTGTATCGGTAAGTGTGTACACGCGGAAGAAGTGAAACTTCTTTGGGTTATATCCATTATTTTTTGTTTATCCATTGTTATTATTATTTTTAACTGTATACTTAAAATTTAATAGGATGGGAGCGGTATCAGTATAAGAAAAATTTTCATTTTTAGTAAATTAAAAATATTTTATTATATATATTTACAGAAATTATTATTATTATGCCATTAAACCATAGACATCAGATTGAGTAACGGAAAAATCCATGGATGGAGTTATAATGTTAAAAATATCGTCAGAATTTTGAAATATACCGACACCTCCCGCTCTAATATTTGGTCGTTTATATTTCACAATGCAGTTGAAATTAAGAACTGATACGTCATCTTCATCGGCTAGCCAAGTTTCTGATAAAACTATGACATTTGAATTTTTTACAACTATATCTTTTAGATCAACAGCATGAGCTGTAAGACTTTGGTAATTAAAAGTGAATATTGATAAACCTTTTCTGTTATTGATGAAATTAACTAAATTTTCATTTATAGTTTCTAGCTTTTTTTTAGTGAAAATCGTTTAAATTCCTCTTGCAAATCAATTGTTGATGATGATCGTCTTCGGCCATGGTAGAACTTCTTCGTCTTCGGCATCGTCTCGTTGTTCTGTGTCGTAATATGTAATCCTTCAATACTCGTCACACGTAATAAAGCAACGTATAATAATGATTGAGAATGACGTCGATCGTATTCATAAACAATTTTTAACATATATGTCATTAAATTATGTAGGACTAGGTAGATTATTTTTTGCATATCGTTAACTTAAAATAATCGTAACAATAATTATATATAACTGTAGATTTCCTCATTTTGGTATACTACTAAACACATATACACACACATGCATGCATATAACGCATAACGCATAACGCGTAACGCGTAACGAAAATTTTTCCTACCATGCCAAAAGAAGTTTCACTTCAAAAAACATTTTGAAAATATCAAAAATACAATATGAGTAGTGTCAAGTTTGTGTGTGAGAAAAGCTATTGCTGTATACATATGTATACATACGCACACACGCGCACACACACACACACACTGAGCACTCGTATTTGTTATTAATAACAAAATTTTTTAAAGTAATATATTTTTTATTTTGTGAATTACAATGTGTCATGTATGTGTCATGTGTCAATAGTATTCAAGTATCATCTTCAGGTATATTGAAATAATATAAATAAACAAATATATCTGATGATGATAATTGAATATTATTGAGACATTGTAATTCACAAAATAAAAAAATATATTCTTATAAACAATTTTGTTATTATTATTAATAATAATAATAATATATACACATATTAAAAAAATGTTTTAACCTATAATAATGTTAGGTAAGATAATAATTTAATAATTACCATTCTCGCAGTTGTGTTATGTCGCTGGCACGTTGTCGTTTGGGCGACCTGTGCATGAAAAAGTAACAAAATTATATAATCTGTAGGTGTTAGTGTGAATGGTGATAGATACGAGGGCTACTCCAAAAATAATCACCGATCGGCTGATATACACAAACTGGTTGCCACAGAAACTAAGTGCTTACGCAGAAACAACCTATATCCTTTTATATTCTCACACATTGTCACACCACGGTCTCCTTTGTTTAATCCTGTTTGAATAGTTTCCGATAAAGCATAGAGTCTGTTATTTCCTATGTGGCCACCCATAAGTTATTTGCTGAAATGTTCCACCGTATGCTGTGCTATGCGGGACCGTGCGCTGACGAGCTGATTTGAATTGCGGTGATATCGACCAACACCACTGAATCAAAGTAATATGGAATGCAGAGTTCTGGACGTGGCTTTACCAGGCCGTCGACCTGGTCACCGCGGACAAGTCGTCATGTAGGCCTGAATGTCACGTTAGCAGACTTACGTATTCAAAAGGTTTCCACTTCAGGCAAGTTCACAGATGGACAAGTGGACGATTGTGTTCGAGTCCTCTGTAGGCTTATATAGAGAGGTACACTGCCGCACAGAGTCAGGGCATTGATGTGTATTGTCAAGATGAAGGTCTGCCTAGCTACTCGGTATTTTAAAACCAATTAGGTTTTCGTTAATGGCGTAAACTCTTGGTTGCATACTTTGGCGGAAACCTTTTTCGTCGAGGGACTGTTATAGCTGTTGCAACGGTATAATAACTGCTTATATTTGAGTGGTAATTAGGTGGAACTGATATTTATGTAACGTTTGTGTATGCTACGTAAAATATATTTCTGTGTTCGTTTTTTTATACCAGCCAATCGGAATTTTATTTTGCAATAGCCCTCGTAAAAATGTTGAGTGAACTTCTAATTCTCCACGGTTGCAATATTGGATATACCGAATAACCACAGCATATCACAAAATAAATCTGGGTAGAAATAAATTCAATATGTTATTAAACGTGGTCGTGCAGAGTAGGAGATTTAATTGGGAATAAAAAAAAAAATTTTCGCATTTTCTGTAGGGTTTGTAGGTGGCGGATTCAGCTAGGAATTTTGGGATGGAAAATTGCTAGGATTGTAGCTACGGATTAAGAAATAGTGCCAAAATTTTTCCATCGTTCAAACATAGTGTTTGGTAATTTTCAGAAGGCGTTCGTAAATTTTCTAAAAAATAAAACTATCCTGCCAGAAGGAAAGAAAGAATAAATCAACAGTATTTTAGCAAAGGTTTCTTTACTTTTTTAGAGTATAGGGGGAATCTCCTTGATTACTCCTCTTTAGATCCGTCTTTACTTTCTACCTTTATATTTATTTACGCCTTGTAAGTGCTGTTAAGGCCATCTTCCGGATAATGTTACAACAATAAACTGCCCTAATAGTCTTCCTGTCCAAGATCACTTTGCAATACTGCCTGTGGATTCTCTTCATCAGGTGTTCTTGGGTTGTTCTCCAACTGAGGTAGGTCATAATTACGTACATTTCTTTGACTTATCGTTTGCAGTGTTATATTTGTATACCACTGTTTTTGTTGAAAAGCAGCTTTACCTTTGTTCTGTGTTGATGTATTTCTTCCTTTCTGTTGGTTTGACACCTAGAGAAGTGATTATCTCAGGAAGAATATTTGATACCAGAGTAAAAGTCAATCCGTCAGTACATTGTCACACATTTTCACATATATTCGTCTGTCATTGTTATCTTAATTTTATGTAGGTCATTCTGCTTGTAAAACAATATACAACAACATTTTTTTGTTTATACGTCATTCTGATAATTAAATAAAAGACGATCTGCTTAATATAAAACTGAGACTTTCCAGTTTTACAAGAATAACAAGAATATGGAAGGAAAGAGTGTAGAATAATATAAGGCTCAGAGCAAACTGAATATTGAACTGGGTGATGTGAAAGGTTGTTGGAAGAACTGCTAGTGTAATCAAAGGTAAAGCTTTCTTGATAAAGTAGCTGCAGAAATTGCTTTGAAGTGGAACAGAGGTTTCGAATTGTTGTCAGATAACAGTATGATGTCAGATAACAGTCATTTTTAAACGGTGTGTGCTAAACCATTCGGGATAATTATCACACAGTGCCGCAATTTTTTATAATTAAGTTTCACAATGGAGATACTGAAAATCAAGTTGTTTACGTAAGTTCCACGTAACTCGTGAAATGTACGTTGAATCTTAATTACTATGCGTGCTACAGCTATATATAAAACTTGTGGTTATAGGTATCTCAGACTTAATCTGAAACAAATAATTACCTAGTATAATAACTAGATTAGTGAATGCCAAAATTCTTACGAATTACAGAATTACCAATTTTGGAATGTAGGCTACAGATAACCATCAATTCAGACTGAAGGTTCAAAAATTACAAAGCAATAGACTTTCCTGTAAGTACTTTATACTAAGGTAACAGCACTTGTTTTAACTTTAAAACTCTCAGTACGTACAGTTCACATGGGAACTCTTATTAACCAAATTGTGTATCTACTACACGATATAAAAATATCTGTATTCAAAGTTGAGGCCGTTAATTTTTATAAAGACAATGGTGTATAATAGTAACAGAAAAAAATTTGAACAGAACATTTTTAATATATTGTCCATTTTAAAACATAAAAACCGAAGATCGCTGCAGATATATGCAACTGAAGGTATAAAAAGTTAAGGTATAATATTATTCTTACATTGTTAAGTATATTTACTTGTGTACATATATTCCCTGAAAGAAAGCATCACGTAAGATATTTCGATGCTATGGTCCTACAGGAAAATGTTCATCTTCTATTCATAAGTTAGTGTAATTTATTTTATCTTTACAAACGTAATGTCTGCAGCGTTGTTTATCATTTTAAAAAAATCGAATAAATTACTATTTGGTTTATGATATTTCCTGTAACTGAGATAGGCATTAAAAGTAATTTGGAGAGCAATTTATTTTACTACTATCTTTTGTTACAGTTATGATGGTGTTTTAGTTAGTGCGTTTGTACCGTCTACTTAAAAATTACGAAAAGTTGTATATATTGTGTAAAGTTACATGAAAATTAAACGCAAACTTTCTCATTAAGTAGTTTCAAAAAGTATCTAGCGTAACGGACTAATGTATTTAACTTATACAGAATGCGTCTCTCCCCCGCGTTGTTTGCAACGTTAATTGAAAATAGCATTTCTGAAATATTGCGTAACACTGTACGCGTTCCGTGTTTTGTAAGGGTTCACACACACTACTCAGCTCCGCAACTCAGTAATATTAATAAACCATAATGGAGAAGTAAAAGTGAGGTCTTAATATGCACCTCCTCATCAACAGGAAACATGCTGAGTGTACATCAGAGAGAGAGAGAGAGAGAGAGAGAGAGAGAGAGAGAGTAACCCTCTAGAAAGTCGGGTGCAGATCAAGTGATTATTGCGGTTTAGTGAAAAGTGATTATTGTGTTATAATTAGTGCAGAACTCTACTAGTTGACATATATTATTGTGTGTGGACAAAATTATCTTGAATTATTGTATAATAGTACCTAGTTGATTTCAAATTGTTATTTGTGACTAATTAAAGCTGGTAATTAGTGGCTTCATTGGTGTGTGTATTTTGTTTCCACTGTATATCCATATACATGAGACCGTCGTAACAATATATAACTTTATAACCTCTAAAGATTTTAAAATATTTTTTTATAAACAAGCATAGCCGCTTGCTACATTACTATGAATATATGTGTACTATAGATATATAGTAATTATACAATATCAAACTACTATAAAGAAGACTAATACGTAGTAATTTATATATCTTCATGAGGCCTGTGTTTTAGCTTTATTTTGAAGTCGGTATGTGTGTTTTCTTTATTATTTACCTTAAGTGTTACTTTATAACAGATTAGTGGATTCAATTTGTTAATTGCAGTTCATAAAATGGAAATCGTAATACCAATATATCATAGGGCCGTTGACCCATGCTTTTACAGTCTTTACAACAAAATCATTGGAACAGAACTGTACTGACCACGGGATATAGTTTGATTATACGGTAACGAGTAATTACTGCAACATATTTGTAACATATTATTATCTGTTCTATTATAATATGTTCGAATATAATTGTCAAATGTAAAAAGTCAGTATGCACTTCTGAAGAGAGCTTTTGACGATCTCAAGACTGAAATATGTATGCGTGTTCAAAAGGATTTATAACTTTCTAATTGATACTGTTGTTTGATTTTGTAAATATAAAGAGAGCTTTGTTTGTTAGTGCCGATTAAAATTTCAAGCAAGAATGTTTTACGGGGTTAGTAACTACGACGTATGTAACTACACTGGCGAATGGCAACATTTTAAATATTACTCAGGATATTTAACGAGAACGTAAAAGTCAGACATGATTGTCCATAAACAATAATAAGAATTTTATTCTCGAAAATAAGATTTGTTTTTAATCTTTACATCAGCAATATTACGTTTAAACATATCAAGAACCTTTCGTGGTTACAGAAAGCAGTGAACTAATACAAAATAAATAAATGTGGAAACTTATAACACCAACGTTGTGTTATGCAATATAACAGTAACGAGGTGTTATTGCAATGTTGAACTAATTATTACAGAGAGATGCTAATTCTTCAGTTAGACGAATTAGAGACACTGAATTTTAAATATTAAAAATTATGTATCAACAGAGATCGAAATGTATTTGTCAGATAAAGAATAATTAACATAAAATAAGCATTTTTTACATAAAATTTAAACCTTGATGGTCAGCAATAAATACTACTTATTAGGATTTAACAAGTGTAGTCGTAAATACTAACCGTGTTTGACAACATATACTTGACAGAACAGCAAATATTGGTATAGTCAATTATTGATTTTGGTGTAAATTTCACCCAATTGTGACAAATGATACAATATTGTGTAGAGATAAGCAAAGCAAAAGTTGAGAATCTCTGGAAACGATGAAGACGACTTTGTACAAAATGCACAAATGTTGTATACAATGTTTACAATGATATAATAATATGGTTTGTTACCACTTAAGCGATTGATTAGAATGAACTAAAGCTGGGCGTCGGGAGAAACTCAACATCAATGCTTCTACATTAGAAGACTGTAGGGGGATGTTGTAACATCGAAATTGATTCACTTTTTTCAGGATCATCAATTTTATACTTAACTCTTTGAGGTGTAGGTAATAAGCACACACAAACCCTGCATGGAGAAAACAATTTTGAGTTATTGTGTTTTATGAATTTCACTGTTTTTATTCTTTTGGGCTTGAAAATGAATGATAAAAATGATTAAACAAAATAATTTTAAAGATATGTAATTTAGGCACTTAATAAGAGTGGTTTCAGTGTGCAAACGCTGCCCCGTTGAAGGTACTTATAACAATGTGTCTGTAGCACTCAATAAATTATGAAGGTGGTAAATCATTGAAAAGCCGCAATTTGCATAATTTATCAAACTCTGGATATTTTGTGACTACAGAATCAACTTATTATGTTTCAAACGCAAATGACTCAACAAGAAGCTAAAGCGTTTCACTGCCATTTGTCTGAAATGTAATTCATGTAAGCCTTCTAATTATCTTCACCTTGTGACCAATAATAGCAATAACTACTTTTTTATTGATTGATGTATACAGATCTATACCCTTAAAGCATCGTATCTCTTCATGAGTTAGAGCTTTGAATGGCTCAGATTTTTTGTTGCATATAAGTTTGTATGGAACACAATTTGGAAAGTCACTTTATCATTTATAAAAAGTATAAATAATTTTTAAAGATCCGTAGGACCAATTTTAATATTTTCTGCTCCATCTTTATCAGATTCTTAATCTAGTCACTCTATGTTTCAGCCAGATAATTTCTAGATATTTTATAATTTATATTGCAGGAGTATCTCTAACATATTAATCTCAATGCGTAACCACCACAAACTCCTTTACTGTTCTCAAATACTTTATCTTTAAAATTATGTCCAATATTAAGAAAATGAATTATGTAAGACTAGTTCAAATAAAAAAAAATCAATGAAATCTTTACAAGGTGACAGGAAAATACACTATTACATATACCGTCACTACTGCACATGCAAAAAATCGTAGTTTATCGTTAGCAGATCTATATGCAGTTAAGGTGGCTTTATTATCAGTGTGTTAAATTACTTTATAATTATTGTAGATTAGGTTCTCTTTTGATTAATGTAATCGTCAGGTGTATTATTAAAGCTAAGACAAAATCAATAGATATGGATAAGCTTTTGTACTAATAGTATATTACGTGAGGCGTGACAAAGGGCCTATCTGCCGATTTTGAGTCAGTGTCCATGTAATTTTTTGATTCCAATTGCTATCGCTTCCTAAAAGTTTCTAGAATAAAGTTAAGGAAAATTTTGACCTGCTGTCAACCCTATAGGGTTGAAAATTACCCCTAAATGGTTGAAAATATGAAATGACGCGAGGATGCATTTGAAGCCCTGAAATTAGGTACTTATAGGTTTTGGGGGTGCTGATTACGATTATGACGTCCAAAATTATATTCGATGCTAAGGGCAGTTTTAAATGGTTGAAGTAGGTTATAATCGGAGGTGTAAGTATTAAACTTTGCGAGAATGCAGGTCAGAGCCTCAAAAGTAATTACCTATAGGTTTTTGGGGGGGGGTGCTGATTACGATTTTGACGTCAAGGGATACATCCGACGCGAGGGATGAACTTGAAAGGGTTGAAAACCACCCCTAAAGGGTTGAAAACATGAATTTGAGTCTCTGTCGCATACTTACACGCGCTCCACAAAAGGTAGGGTCTGTTTTTCATGATTAGCCTACGTGCTTTTGACTGTTTTGATTTTAACTACTTACCATCAAATTGATAAGAAAATATAATACAGTTTTTATATCTGTTGTATTTAGTTTTCCATTTTTTAGTAAAATTATATCATTTAGTATTCAACTAAAATATTTTTTCCAAACAGAAGTACAGTCAGATTCTGTTCAAATAGTTAATCTAAATAATTATAACACTGAAGGGTAAAGGGTTGTTATGTCAATTAATTAAAATTTAATTATTCATTATCCACAATATTTTTAAATGTTTCATGTGGACAACAGCTTAAATTTATCTTTGAATTTAGGGTGAATATTAATTTGTTTTATTTTGCAGGTGACAAGTGCTATTTCACCGGGAAATACAAACATTCCTCATCAACGAAGATTTATTAAAACTAAGAAAAGCAAAGCCCAAAAGTGTAGTAAAAAATTATCAAATGAAGAAAGAAATAAGTTAGCTCTAGACCTACTACTGAATTAAATCATGAAAAAGACGTATACATGGTTAATAATTACTTTAGTGAATTAGTCTTAATGATATTTAATTTGTGTGTGTGGTAAATTAGCAACTGCAGCATTCTTATAAATTTTTTGTGTTAACTAAATTGTGAGTCATTTTTTACGACTAGTGCGCTCACTCCCACCCATCCCCACCACGCCGACCTGGTCTGCTAATCCTTATCTGGCACTGCGTAACTATTTTTGTAGACGCTAGTCAAAATGGATGACTTTATCAGCTGATTCAACTGTCAACACACCAAGTGGCAGACTTACGAACTTCTCTGGTGGTTTCACTGTACAGCTGCTGCCCTGAACAATACTGCTTAGAGAAATACAACTGGTTACAGTGTGTCACCACTGCCCCGATATCCACAACATACAAGTGGTTACACTGTGTGCTAATGCCCTTAAAAGAGTACGACTCTTGGCCTTCAGTGAGCAAACCTAGATACTTCAATACTTTTACCTGCGACAGTTTGCAGCCATCAGAAGAAAGGGGTGGAGAGTTGGATAATCATCTCTTTTCGTAGTACTGTGCTAATAGTGTGCTGATTTGCTGCGTCTATTGCATCTAGATGTTGTAGACAAAGTGAAGTATCTGGGTTTGCGTCAATCGCTAGTAGGCCTATTGCCTTATCGACACTAAACGTTGCAACCTGTGTGTTTCTGGTTGTCGAGGGATCGTTTGTAACAAAAGGTATAGCACTGGTCCCACTACTCTCTTGGGGTACTCTCAATTTAATAAGGAACAATTCTGTTTATGCAGCCAGATGTTTTATAGGAAAAACTCTGTGTGTCTGATACGATTTGAATAATAGGAAGAAGTGACAGTATTTTCAGCTTGATGGTAACGCTGGACCTTATCTAAAGCTTTGGAGATGTCAATGCAGGCAGCGGTGTAGTAGTTATTTTCTTCCAGAGTACTGCTGACTACTTGGACAATTCTGTATGCCTGTTTGATAGTTCCACGTTTCACCCTGAAGCCGAATTGACGACTGGGAATCAGTTGATTATATTCTACAACAAGTTTTAAGCGTGTCAGAAATATTTTTTTTTAAACATTTGAGAGAACTGGTAGTAGATTTAATGATCGCTACGACATAGCTTTTGTTAGCTATCTGAGCCACTTACCATTGTCCCGGGTAGCAACTCAGAATTAGTACCGGAAGTGGGTGGCGAAACGTTAGAAAATAATTTCGGTAAAGTAAAAATACCAAGCAAAAGTAACCTCTTACTAATATTATTGGCATTCTTTATTAACTATCAAAACGATGGAAAATAGAGTTAATACTATGTCTACCAGAAACCAATTAAGTAACTGTCGGAAACACACGCAGTTTTTAATATAATTAAATACCAAAATAAAACTATCGTATTGTTATTACTGTCGTCTACAAATCTTAATTACAAAATATTGCTAGTAAAACATAAATACGTGAGAACTTGCACGCTATAATTCTTTGTAATGTTTTTTAAATCGTTGAGACCGTCCACGGAGTAAATAAAATCTAGCAACGGATCTACTGAAAAATAATGAAATGCTGTCAAATTACAAATAATCAAAGTAAATTCTTTAACATTTCTTGCGCAGTATAACAAGACCAAATTAGGTTTTTTGAGCACAGCAATGTACAAATATTTCCTCTGAATGCCGTTGACGAACAAGAGTTTATACTCCACTGTGACAACTGCTGTCACAGAGGGACCGTCTCTAGCTGTCATATGTTTGTCTCATTAATTTATTTTCAATGTTATATTATTTTGTATTCTTATAAAAATAAATAATTTGATTATCGAACGTCCTGTGCTTTTGTTAGAACAAACATAAAAAAAGAATGAAAACGCAATTCTCAAATTTAAAACTATGGACATATTGCACAATTATCCTTAGTTGTGCTTTACCAGATATGCCAGTTGATTCGTCCGCTTGAGCACAAACAAAATCAGCCTGGTTTATTTCATCATTATTTTTTGTGTTTTTTTTTATTATGAAAAGTTTGTTTGAGCAGGTGGATAAGGAACGTTGGGTCTTATAGAAGTAGGACTCCGAGCAAGGAACTGTTTCATGATTGAACTAGGGAAAGCAGGGCTTGATGACGCGACTAAGAGTGATGAGTGATGATTACAACATTCCTTTTTGGAAAATTTCGTATGCACTATATCAGCGACATCCAACTCTTTAGTTGCCTAAGCTCCTGTCGATCACACTCAGCACTCAAGATTGTCAATGTAAGACTCATGATCGAAGAGATATAGCTAGATGAAAAATGAAATGTAAGAAAGATTCAAAGTCCCCTTAGTCTGTCTTAAGTCTAGTTTTTCCACAACTGAGATTTTATCTTATACATAAAGGCACTAAAATATCTATGACCTAATAAAGCAATACACATTTTTTTCAAGGTATTCCTCCGCAACGTTCATTTTTTCACAATATGAAGCTGCATTAGTGACTCGTGTTATAAAACAATTAATTAAATCGATGCTAATAAAAGCTTCATATGAATTCAATAAAGGTGGACTTGATCTTATATTTCTCTTATTATTTATACAAATCTATACTCAGGTTACATGACAAATAGGAAACGGAGAAAGATAACTGTTTCTTCACCTCGTACTCTCCTTTTGCATTTGCAGCAACTTATATTTGGTTATTATTTTTAAAAAAATTGTGGGTGCGTGTACTTATGTACGCGCGTTAGAAGTTATACTTCTTTGGAATGATGATGATGATGGTGAAATTAAAAAGATGATGAAATGTCACTGTTTTAAAAGGACTATAAATTGAAGAACGAGATGTACTAACATATCCTTAGTCAAAATACAAGGGAACTCTTATTAGGCTTTAATGATGAGAGATCATAGTGTCACATCATTATGCACGCTAATGACCATGTACAAATAAAGGTTGAGAAAACTACTCAAGCAAAATTCTATTCAGAGGAAATTTATGGAACTCTTGGGACCAATTTAACAAATTATTTTAGCACAAAAATATTTTCCGTTTTTAAAATATTTTTGTAATTCGTAAACATGATTTTATTGTCCAACTGATTAACGGTAATAACTAAAACTAAACTAAACTATACTTAATCTACATTTCGACTAAAGATACACTTACTCTCACTAAACAAAGGACAGATTTTTTTCGTCAGAATAAATAAATTTGAAATACTTTTCCTTTCAACGAAATTAAATGAAACCTGCATTGTGATAATTGTAATAATGCAAGAATAATAACAGACTAAGAAGAGAAATTTTATGCTATGGTTTTAGATTTTATAATTCACTGTAGAAATAGCTGCGCCATTGTTACTGATACGTACGTAAGTACTAATTATCCGGTAGGATATTAAAAGAGCTGAATTCAGTATAAGAAACATAATAGATAAATATGATAAGAACAGTTTTATGACTATACGAACAATATTTAAAATGGTATATACATGTATACACATGACTTTTGAAATTAATACTTACATAAAATTAACATCAAATATTTTTAAACACTTACTAATATTTGGTTACAGAATTTTTGTCACCGAAAAATATTTCACAGCACAATTTATATAAAGGTATTTAATTATACATCCATTCACGATCAGCAGCAGCAGGTCCATCGGGGCCGCGACCGAAATGTTTTGTTTTTTTTGGCCTCAGGCACGTTGTCCACGGCTAACTTCATCCAGTTAATTTTCCGTTTCCGTTGCATGGTGTGCGCGCATTTCGTTACATACAAAAAATTTCACCCTCAACGCGCCTGAAGAAGTATAACTTCAAAAACTACATAACCGTCATGTCTTCTTGTCTTATAACTGATTATGCAATTTTTTCTACCTTTTCTTTAATAGACCATAGTTATAATGTAATTCCCAAATTTGCACTTTTCATGGGTAGTAACGGAAAGTTGCTTCCAAAATGTTACATTATATGTTGTAAAAAATGTTTAACTTATTTTCCTCTATGCTGTACAATTGCATATCAGTAAAATATAATTTTCACAATAACAGTCAATCATATTGGAACTCTACTGTTCTAAGGTGAGTACGTCATAATTTCTGCCATTTTATGAAATCAAACTCCTGATAAATGCGTGAACAGCTCACTACAACTAAGGTCTATGTAACAATGTCGAACAGTGTTACTTTATTGACTTACTTGAGAAACTCAAGGCTCATTACGATCCCAAGAGCCCTCTTGAGTTTCAATTTCTCATACTGCTTTCTGGTGTATTGAACATCGCTACCAACTAATTTAAGCACACTCTTGTTCAGTGTAATAGATTTGATGTATGCCTACTTGAAACTCTGCATTGCTCTTGATAAATATTTGCTCTTATAAGTAATAAACAGGGGCGCCTCGTACGTAAGGGCGCTTGGGACAGTGCCGCGCAGTTAATTTAATTGAATATTAGGCCTATAAAATGACGATTCTTAGAATATGTCGTTGTATCAATATATCATTATATCACTTTTTAGCAGCAATTTAATAGTTAGTTCTTTGAGATCTGCTTAAACACGATGTTAACAACGAATTGGACAGTTTGTTTGCTTTGCATCTGAGTGCGAACCTTACTTACTATTCTCTAAGTTTGAAGGTTCTTAATTTAGCGGTACAACAATATTTAATAGTAGTGCGGGCCACCAGTGTGTAGTGGCTGAAAATATTAAGGATGGGAGAGTGGAAGAAGCGTTGCCATAGTAAGGTATGGAAGGGATCCTTGCTTGTGAATCTAAAATCACACCTCTAGCAGAAAGTGCCCAGGCAGTTATTTGATGAACTAAGTTGCGTGTTTTACGTACGTTGTGTGTTTTGTACGTCAGTGTATGCGTTTGTTCGTTCTTATAGAATTTTAGTTTGTATGCATTATTATCATGTAATCTTATTATTAGTCGATAGTTTTATATTTAGGCCTACCTGTGTTATTCAGTACTAATGCAGTCTTTATGAATAAAGTAGCAAATGTAAAAAAAATACTTTTTAAAACAAGACTTATGAAGACAAAAGAAAATTAAATCTTTAGGCCTAGACAGACAAGATTTACGTTTAGCAAAAAGTGTAAATATAATTAAAATGACTGATAGGAAATTTAATAAACACTGGTGTAATAAGTAAACATGGGGAACAAAAGGGTACTAAAGACATCAAATATAGTCAAAAATTAGATCTCATGCTAAAAAATCCACATCAATAACGCCACGGAACTATCAATGCTAGGGACAGTTGATATAGGTACTCAGTTGGATGCATCCTATCAACATAGTATAAAGCGTCATGCTGAAAAGTCGCTTGTGTTTTCAAAGATTATTGACTGTATTAAATTTTGTGGAGGTGTTGAATTGGCATTAAAAAGGCAAGATTAATCTGAATAATCAACAAACAAGGAAGTACTTTTAGGCTTAGTTGATTTTGCTGCTGAGTTGGACACTCTGCTGAATCGTCTTTTACATCATACTGCAGTTTTAAAAGGACTTGTGCCTCTGCGAATTAATAACACACATTACCATAAATGAGCTACAAATTCTTAGGGTCATGAAAAGAGTAAATATACAGCTCAGGCATATGATGGAGCTGCAGTTGTGAATGGCTCACAAAGCATCCCGATAAAAGAGCAGTATCCTTATGCATACTATGTCCATTTTATGCTTATTAATTAAACCTTACAATGTCACAAGCTTTTTCCAATACACCTGAAGTGAGACTCCTTCAGTATACCTGAAAGAACATTGGTAGATTTCCTTTCTTCTTTAACAGATCTCCTCAACCTATTACAGTGATGCAATTAGTTCTGGACTAATATCGTATCCCTAAAGAGGAAAGCACAAGATGGGCCTTTAACAGCAGACTCATTTTATGACTATAAAGAAGAACTAATTGAATCTTTAAAGAAAATATTCGCAAGTGTTGGATTTAATCCAATGACAATTCGGG
This sequence comes from Magicicada septendecula, assembly GCA_034769895.1. Lineage (NCBI taxonomy): Eukaryota > Metazoa > Arthropoda > Insecta > Hemiptera > Cicadidae > Magicicada > Magicicada septendecula. The sequence continues at coordinate 901,001,324 of CM068367.1, forward strand.
AAGCCACTTGCACTTTTAGAATCAAATGTCTCCTTTTCGTAATGATTACACCCGTTTTATAAGAGCATGCCTCATGTTAATGGTCTACGTGCACAGATGTAGGAAATCTGATGCTGATCCTGTACAAAGTTCATCAAATGTTGAGCAGTTTTAAAATGCAGTGTCCTGTTTAGTCTGGACGATGAGTATTGACAATGAAACCAACAACCAAGAAATAAAAGAATCAAATCAACTTGTGAACCGATGAATAAACAAATAATGGCGAAAGATGTATGCGACATTGTGTCAGTTCAAGCTAAAGAATTCTCTTTCTCTCGTCATCTGACAGTTTCAGAACTGTTTCATGGTAACAGGTACAGTATATATTTAAAGAATATTCTAGACGCTGAGTTGAAGTACATTATGAAAGCTTATCCATTTTTTAATAAATTAAAACTTTGAGCTGAACTAACAGCGCTTTACCTTCGAGAAGACTTTCATTTAGTAGTAGGTGCTATGTCTGTTTTGTGTTTCCTTCTGCAGAATAACTTGGAAGAAATATATTCATAAACTATAAATCTGCGAAGAATAACAACGCCCATGACAACAGCAGAAACTGAAAAATTCCTTAATAAACGGAAAAGAATAAACACATTTCTTAGGTCAACACTGAATGAACAGGCTTGTTTTTACAAATAAATTATGTGCAGGATTTAACTTATTAGTGTTGTCTGTTTTATGTGTTTTTGAATTTCTTTATTTATATGGTTGTGTTAAAATCAACGGTTATTTTAACAATATTGTTTGTTGATTGAGTTCCTGTGCTTGTCTACACGTTAATTTTTGTTTGTGGTAAATTTTATTTATTATACAACATTTTTAGTGCCACTACTGACTACTGGACTACCAGCCACCGCTGGTAAAAAGTGTGTGTTTTTCAAATAAATTACAAGATAATATGAATTCTTTAATAATTTATAAATTAGATTCAGTAATTTGCTTGATAAAACTTAAGCAAATTTGGTCGCGTAAATAAATAATTGAAGTAGCAGGACGTTCATTTTAATCATTACGAGACTTTTGACTATCATTGAGTACAAACAATAAACAACTTGCGTAAAATGCTTAAACACCAAAGCAAGCTTACAACTTATGATTAATAGGCCTAAACGTCATGAGATTTGTGTTCTCAGAAAAATATCATTATGCGCAGGTTTTTATTCTTCATGTGGCACACGTGTGGCTGTACAAAAAGTATGCAAGTCACAAGACAAACTGCTTTAGCGTAATGAAAAGTTCACTAATGAAAAGCGACAACAAAAACAATACACGTTTTGTTGAGATAAGAGCCACTACATTTCATCCCCCCCCCACATGAAAAGACAAAAGTTACAGTACATGATGAGGGTTTTCTATTTACAAAAAGGGACACAGCAAGCGAACCCCCTCACACACACCCACCCACCCACACACACACACACACACACACACACACACACACACACACACACACACACACACACACACAACTTCTACCACTATGTCCGTGTAACACACGAATTAAATGAAATTTGGGTTTTTATATATATCTCAAACTTAATGCACCATTAAAATGTTGAAAGAAATAACTTATGTACATACAGATACACACACTCAAACACTAATAACAACTATTAAGTTAAAAGTTCTCAATGCAAATATGTTATTGAAGTAAAATCTTTCTTAAACTTTCTTAATTTTATAACTTTATAATCACAGATTACCTGAATATCGCAGGACTCAGACTAGCTGAAGACGTTTGTACGATTTGACGTGAAAACTTCGTGTTAGGTCCTGTGTATTCTCATTCTTCGGCTACAGACTTTACCTGTAAGTACTCACTACTCGATTTGAGCTGTTCCTCGATTTTTTTCTGTATTCGCAAAGTAGATATCCTGTTCGCGGTTAACTACGGCCCCAAACAATTACAATACTGTAACTCATTATAGCGGCGTTTCTTCACGCGTTCCATATCGAGTGTACCTGTCCAGTTACTGAAAACATCTCTTCTACTGAAAACCTTCTCTTCGTAGTTCAGCGTAAGGTGACGATAAATAAGTGCGAAAATAAGTTACATTAGTGAAAACAATAATTTAAAGTACTGATAAGCGCGTAGAAAGTGCCACGAATGATTGTGCACACACATCCCCATTCAAAGTGGAGCTTTGGACTGCGCCATTGAGTCGTCCACACAGGGCCCTGGTAGTCTTACAGCGCTCTCGGATTCCATCCAGATACAAGCAGTGGTCAGCGGTCTGCAGTCGTCTTGGTGGCCAACATCTCCCTCCCAATATCGACGTAACACAGTTAATTCAAGAGAGTAATTTGTTTTTATTTTTATAACAATCTCGGAAGCTATAGCTATTCTTTTACAGACGTCAATATGAAGTTATAACGCCATATGAAATTATAAGTTACTGTTGTAAGAAATATACATCCATAATGCCTGTAGCTGAATTATAACACCTGTAGCTGCGATAAATAACAAAAACTTGCGCATAATGATATTTTTCTGAGAACGTTTAGGTCTATTATTCATAAGGTGTAAGTGTGGGTGTTTAAGAATTTTACGCAAGTTGTTTATTGTTTGTACTCAATGATAGTCAAAAGTCTCGTAATGATTAAAATGGACAATACTGGTACTGTCAATTATTTATTTACGCAACCATAAGTTCGTGAAATGCTCATATTAATAAACTGTATGAGGTTGCTGTCAGCAGTCACCTGTCCAATCAGAATTTAAAATCTCTACAGGTCAATTTTCATCAATGTGTGTGTTACTGAATACAAAGGACTAAAATATTATAAGCAATTTTCAAGATATAATTTCAGATATTTATGATTTCTATAACATCTTCTATAGAAGAATTCAATAGTTATAATAAACGTTATAATAACAAAACGTTATTATAACGGATGAAACGTTATAATAAACCCTTTAGAAATTTATTCGTTTCTTATAGAAGAACATTTTGTAAAGATTACAGGAAACCAGTAAATAAGTTGATAATACTACAAATTTGATGTAATGTTGGGAATGATTAGGGGATCCGGAATATAAATGAAACAAGATATTATACCTCTTACAAGTATTCAGATTTTATTCTTGTAATCTTCTTATCATTAAACTTTTATATTAATGAAATGCCTCATAAAAACATGTAAATAACTCCTGATCAGAAGAAGAGAAAGTTACTTGTGTAAAATCGTAATATTTTACAATTACACAATGATAATATTACTGATTCTGAATTAATGTCATTCACAGTTATTAAAACAATTATTCACAATTTATTTAAAACTGTTAAATGAGTACAAATAGTAAATTCTGCTTTATCGAGGTAGAATTAGAATTAAGGAGGAGTAAAGTTACTACCTCTTAACTGATATGAAGTTCGTCTTACACGGAGGTGAACAATGGTAAGTCGGCATGTTTAACGTGTGCATAAACTTTACGAACGCAAATATAAACGCTGAACACAACAATAGTTACAAATTATCGGTTCAGCTTCAGCATTCACACTGTCTAATAGAAGTCGTTCATAATTTTTAACAAAGGCTTATAAAGAACGAAAAGCGAAATGTATTGGTTTTCTGTTTCACAATAGTGTTAAGCTCTTTGTGCATTTGAAATTATTCAAAAAATAATTTTTTCGTTAAACCTGCATTCGTCTTCGTAGAATGAACCTTTCTCCGTAGAACATTAACCACGGCTTAAAACAATTTAAAAATTCCTATGAAATATAGCAAGTACCACTGTATAAATTACTTTTTCACCCCAGCTATAATTAAGAGACTCCAAGAAACATTTGATAAATTATCAAATTTACATAAATCATTTAAATATTTTATTTAAATAAAACACAAACATTTAAATAAAATTTATATAGAATTTAACATGGGATATTAATAACGTAGATAGGATAAGATGTGCTGAAACCACTGTGGAACAGTTAACCGTCCTCCTCCAAATAAAGGTATCAATCGCTGAACCAAATTAGACCTAATTAGGCGTTAATTATTCTTTAAAATAAATATGTAGTATTGAGTGGAAATCAGTAAATCACATTTTTATAGGGGAGAGTATTCAATAAATTCAGCTTTAAGTGAAGCCATAAATAATAACTTTGTTTACACCCCTAACAATAGTAAATTCTTTTACATCCTAAAAGAATAGTAAAATAGTGAAATGATCCATGTACAGCACAGATTATAACAACAAAATCATGATACATATTTACAGCCTGATACTGACTAGAAATAAATTGGTCGTCTCATATTATCCATTTAGTTCTATATAAAGACCGTAACATAACTCTTTACAGATTTAGAAACGTCTCCTTAATTTAAAACGTGTTTAAATTTAAAAAAATAAGAAACGCACATAAATATGTAGGCCTAAATTTGGGTTCAGTCATCGTGAATGCAGGACAGCGTAAATCTACGAGACAGGAGTCTCGCTTGCCTACCTAGATATTGTCCACCTAGAAAAGTGCAAATACGCATTCCTATTGAAAATGATGCATCCTGTAAAAGTTCCCAATTATACGAAATGATCACGTACACAGGTTTCACTGTACAACCCTGATATCAGGACTTAATCATTTTTCTGTTGGCGTCTTAATTTATGGAATTTATTTTTGTTTGTTTTATCTACATTGCTGCCAACATTCATCAGGCAATTTGTTTGTCCATTTTTCGTGATGGGCATGTTAGTAACACTTCTCACTTTCTTGAATAATGTTGTAGTTTTGAGAGCGCAGTCTCTTTTCTTTACAATCTGACCAATAACGTTTTCCATTTAATTATGCAAATTATGGTCCTACTAACGATACGTTATATAAATGTAAATATTACTATATCCAAATTCTGGACAAAGCACAGAGCGTTACACAGAGGTAGGCCTATACATTTATGTAACATTCTCTCTTTATAAACTTATTTTTAAGAGTACAGAAAATACCAGTTATTTACATAATGATAGGTAGACGTTTTGTGTTCAGAGTCTCAAAAATTCGATAAACAGAATTTTCCTTGCCATGGTTGTTTTAGAATTACCACACACAAAAATATTATCACGCCCTATACTTCTTGAGTATAGCAAGCTCTATGTTTGGTTATTTCAATTTGACCAGAGTAATGTATAAAACCTAAGCAGAAAAATATGTAAAACTATAGGTCAATTAATATAAAACAGAGGAACATACAAACAGGCTTCTTAAATATCGTATATGAACGATACAACGGAAGTGTTTTATTGTAAGAGATGTCTATCGATTTTCCTATGACATGTAAAGAGCATCATTAGGTGCTGTTTTATTTGTGCCACTAAGTTGTTATAAAACAGTGAAAGATTTAAGTACACTAAAAGTATCTGTTTAGACAAATTAAAATTACGCACTTTCTTTAGCAGAAACGTAAGAAACTTTGTATAAATACAGTGCCATCTGCGTGGCTGAAACCATAAATGCATTTGACGATGTTTGAAAAAGTGGAAAAAATAAATTCTCTAAGTGCAGTTAAAAGATTAGCCACACTCTCGTCTTTGATGAATCCTGAGTTGTAGCTAACCTGTCGAAGTATCAAAACAGACTGTTAATACATGTACTGAAATAGCAAAAAATTTAAAATACTTTTCTACAAAGACAAGAATTTTATTTTGCCTAAGGGTTGAAATATACTATTAAAAAATTGTTTAGGTAATCTTTGTAAACTGTAAACAATTTGAGCCAACTTTTTCTTTGATTTGTAATCACTATGTATTGTTTACATCACTTATTTGGCACTGTGTAAAGTGTACATAACAATAATGTTTTTCTATTCTTTATAGGTCAATAATAATTTCCCACACACACACACACACACACACATTTAATGACGTTTCTGCATCCTAGATTCCGAAATTTACGGTCTTTCCAATCGTCTTGATAAAAAATGTTTAATATTTTGTTAACGTTTTTCAATTTTTATCTCTATCTTTTAGTAGGTTTCTTTGTTATAATTATCAACTCTCACATAAAAAAGTCCAAACAAACAAATCACTAAAGTCGATCTTTTATAATCTGACTATTTAAGCAATATATTTTTAATTTAGTTAATTTGTTTAGTTATGGTGTATGATAAGACAACAGCAAATACGTGTAATATCAATAAGTAGCCTAATAATAAAACCGTCATAAAAATGAAGTCAGTTTTGCGCTAAATTATTAAGGAATAAGTATTTATAACTTTTTAAGATTTGTTAGCTGCTAAGTACAGAAAATTAGAAATATTGAATGTGTACGTGTCAGTGTGTTCTAAATTTAATGTGAATTTCTAAAATATTGTAGGAAAACGTTTGTGTGATTTCGGTTTATAAATATTACTCGACTTAAATTATATTAAACAACCATATTATTAACCTCTAAACGACACTGAAAAATAAACAAAAATAAAGTAAACGCTGCGTAAAATTTCTGTGCTAGCGAATGCATAGTGCATGTCTACTATTGTGTAGCCAGCTGCCCCACACTGCAGTACATCACTGGCAGGTAGCCAGTGTTTATATACCCTAGACTTTACCGCACATAAATATTACATACTGTTATTAACTTCAGTGTTACCTGCGGAAGGAATGGTTACTACGCAAGCACATTGGAAGAGATTTCTTGTCCGATCATTGTTTTGACACCAACTTACCCTATGTTTCCATACAACAGCAACACTCAAATGAGCTTCCGAACGAACTGACAAAAACAAGCAGTCTAAAAGTACAAGATGCAAATGTATAGTAGACACATCGACAATAGTAAAACCGCAATAACAAAGTAAGTGTAATTTTTAAAAAGAAGCTCCTTAACTTGAAATTTGATAATTCCATGAAACTTACAGTACTTCAGATACACTAGTTGCTATTGACAAAAGGGGTACTACTGAGTAGACAATAGATAGCATAAATTACCGTTCATCTCTAACGAAAAGAAAAATATATGTCTACCATCTTTTAGGAAGCATTTGAAGAGAGAGCCTTTACGTGACATATATTTACTATAATGCAGAAGAAGCAACAAATTTATTAGAATACAGCAGACGATAAACTATGAATCCAAGCATATTGGGAAAGTGAATTAAATAGTAAACAGTTATTAATAATGTTAGAACGGTTGCACGGATCATCGTGTGAATAGTGGAAACAGTATAATTCACACCAGATGAGGACGATAATTGGAACTTTAATTACACTTGGAAATAATCAAAAATACTGCACTCATGTACAGTTCTTCAAGCTAAAGATTGTTGAACACACAGTAATGTTAAAAACAGTAAATATCACCATGTGAACAGAATTGCTTTAAGTAATGCACAATAATCATTTCCCACTAAATATCAAATCACAATAATAACAGCTCCTGATATCGCACTTTAAAATAGCAAGAACAAAATGAATTTGGCCAAAAACTGAAACATTTTTTCTTTCAATTTTTTATGAAAACCACACTCACACTCACTGATGTAATGGCACTATTAGAATAACAAAGAAATAATATACGCAGTATAAGAAAGAACAAACTAATCACATCAAAATACGTACTTACACTGATCAACATTTCATAGACAATACATGTCTAGTCAAGAATAACTATGACTAAGCATGGTGGAGAAAGGGCGAACCTAAGCAAAAGATCATGAGTATATTCGCCCTTACTCCTCCAGTATTACAGCACTAAGCTCTCAGCTGGTTTTATGCTGTCCATACATTTCAGTGCTATTCACAAAATACTAAGGGCGAATATATACATGATAGTGGTATTACCATGTTCTTAACATATCAGAAAATAGGATTCTGTAAAAAAAATCGATTTTTTTTATTCGCCCTTTCTCCTCCGATTTGTAATTCTGTTTTTTATTTCTGTAAACGAAGGCGATGCTAAATGTACACAACCGTGAACAGCTGAATGCACACAACCATGCATCACTACGCTTTCAGGCATTAATCCCACAGTTCAAAAGTTATAGAAGTAAAAATTTCTCTAAATAAATAGGACTTAAAATGTTTTAATAAGCTTTTATGATTTTAAAGGGTAAAAGTTCGTTTTTTTCACATAAAGAACGAAAAGTAATATTTAAGTCACGTAATAATAGAAAACTTTTTGTAAGTTTTATTTTGCTTTAATTAATTTTCGTTGACTGCATTGAACTGGCACTGTATTTTTCGAGGGATTTGAGGCATACACGCTGCCTCCTAAGAATGTAAAATTCTTGCATTTACTTGTTGGTACTGTATTTAGAGAAACGTGTTTGCCAAATTACGTTAAAATATCAAAAACAAAATATTCCAGTTTATTTACGAGTACATTTGCATACCGTTACAGTACACAGCACACTTGGTACTCGTGGACTCTCTACGTAATTTGCATATTCTCTAAAACAAATACACACAACGCTGTTATTTTATTTCAGTAGTATTCAGTTTTATTCTCTTTATTACAAAAGTGATGGAAGAAAGTGATTTACAAAACAGATCAATCAACAAAAAAGAGCAGCTTGTCAATTCATTGCAAGAAACACAATACACATACTACTTTCGGTAACTACAATCAATTTTAATTGATCCAAATTTTAACATTAAAAATCTTTGTAAGGACGTGTCGCACATTTGAAAACGACCGCTGGTGCGTGATCGAAAATGGGAACCGGTGAGTTTCCATAGAAACTAATTCTTTGTTGTCAATAACGTAGTACACATATAAAACTTCACTTATGAATGCGACTACATTTAACTTATAATCTGTACATTGGTAAATGAACAATGAATTCATTGATTGGTGAATGAAGAATTAATTCATTGATTGGTGAATGAACATAAATATATATAATTTTTAGATTTATTGAAGCATTTTCAATGCCCTTCTCTGTGCATTGCATTTGTGCAATGCCTATAAATTTGTACACCAGTTCTGTGACCACGTTCTCGTCAACATGGTCTATCCTTAGGGCTAGCCACATTATCTCAATTGTGCTTTGTATGGTCGAAATAATTTCTAAACCTTGCAATGGTAAAAAAGCTAACATGGTAACTTAAACAATGTCCGAAAAAGCGAAATTAAACGATAAAAAGTAAACATTAAGAAAAGAAATATCTGGATATTCCAAGTAAATTTTAAATTAGCTTAACGTGTTATGAGTTTAAAATATCGCGTTTAAAACATTGACGTAGTTCCCCAGTAACGCAAATCTTAATTTAATACGTATCAATAATGTTGACTATGATTCATACTAATAGGCCCAGCCGGCGTCCAAATAACCATGTAGGGATTGACGGCTAAGGTTAGGGCGTGTGCAGGCATTGTGCATTCCTTACGTAAGTAAACAAAATACTTGAGTCTACTATTTTACGTATTGTAACTTTCGTGTAATTTAAATTCTGTTGTTAATTTAAAATAACATTTCAAATTGAGAATAAATTAACGGATAATAACAGATTGAGATTTGCAGACAAATACTTCTTAGGTGCCCCTTATATCATGACGGTAACCGTCTTCACGGAAAGTACAAAAAGGGGAAGTAGTATTTAGAAATTTTATTCCTGGTAGCCAACTCCTAGTTATTCTACTGACAGAAATTTAGTAATTCTTTAAAGGCATATGAAACATTGTAGACTTACCAGACAATAGTGTTGCAATATAAATCAGTCCAACTAAAGTAAGACTTAATTAGCCTAAATAAATTTTGTTATGATTTATTAATAGCAGTCTCAATTTAGTTGAAGATTAGTGAGTCATGCACTTTTTTACAGGGATATATAACTGATCTGTACAAAAAAAATTTAATAGTTTTTGGTAATGAGCAGAGTTTATAAAGAAAATATTATGTAAACTATTAATATAGGCTTATATTCCCTTTTTAAAATTTGACTTATTGTGTGTAGTAAATAAACTATGGGATCAGCATACAGTGTAGACTCGAATGACAGCAAGGTTTAAAGGCCTATTGTACTGATTTAATTACCATTGAACTACCGAGGACAATGGTTTGAGGTAAGGATGCTGCTCCACAATGGTAGCAGTACCTTGAGAACGTTTTGCATTACGTGATGCGAAGATAACACTAGTAAAACATTACGTTTGCGGAACCTTTCCTTGATTTATTTCCCGTTTAAACCACGATAGCACAAACTGAAATAATCAAAAATATATTTTTCTTATAAAAAAAAATAAATTACCTACAATAATGTTTGATTAAGGATGTTTTACAATAAGACTTCATTTCTACTAGTAATTCTGTACAAACCACTATGTTGTCTTTGGTATTGACGAGCGCTTTCGGCAGTCAAGCCATCTTCAGGTCATTTACCAAAGGTTGGTTAATTGAAGAATTGGTTGGTTTACTAAAGATGGCTTGACTGCCGAAAGCGCTCGTCAATACCAAAGACAACATAGTGGTTTGTACAGAATTACTTGTAGAAATATTTGAGACCACTAACACTCCAATACAACAATAAAGAAGACTTTAGTAAAACATTAAGATGAAATACGAGCTGGATAATAAAACAATACCCAGAATGATTCTTTATGTACATATAATAAATTAATAAATTCTTCTTCTTCTTTGCAAGTATAAAGCTCAAAGCCTATTACGTAGCCCGTTGTTACAACTGATCGCTACATCTTTTCATCGGCTTTCCCAGAATTCTTCTAAGTTTAACCATAGGCTTGTATTTTACGTGTGGTATTGTTGATGGGTCCTGATTCTATGTGATCAAACAATTTCTCTCTCCATTCCCTCACCATGACATTCACTGGTTGGACAGCTAACTCGAAATTACAAATTTTTTAGAACTAAATATAGGCGTACTTGCGAATGTATTTAATGTCTTAGCACTAACCAAGAGAGGTAAGTGACTGATTGTTTATAGCCGACCACGCTCACAATACAGTACTCTCATGACACACTACATGCATATTGTAACGTAACAAAGTTAAGGTCCCAGACGTTACATAAAAACTTTGTCCATAGAAATTCAAATAATACCCAAGGTATGCCATAATTAAGGTCAGGAAGGCAAACCTCACCTAAAAAATATATGAATAATACCTAGTAAGGTTACTAGGTAATAAGGTAGTAAAAATGTATCTAAATATAAAATATGGAGTGATCAGTGGAAGATGTAAACTATAAACACAGTGTCTAATGAGATGAATTTACTATAGACAAGTTTGAAAATAATAGACTGTTTAATTAATATTTAATGTTTAATAAAGATGTACATGTTGTTGTGCTTTATCATGATATTGTGTTTACATGATATTTATTCTGTGTTTTGTATGTAGCAGGTGTGAAGCCGTTGCTTTAAGAAAGTATTAAGTAATGGATACTAATTTCATTCATGTTAAGCTTGTATTTAAGTAATTAAATACAAGTGTATTTATTACGTATTGTATCATGTTAAGTGTATTTACTTTGAATAATTAATGAAAATATAATAAAATAATATTTGTAAACTTGGCCAGGAAGACAATAATTGTTAATAAATTGTCAAGTGGTCATTATAATTAGGTTATAAACCAATGAAGGGTTCAATGATAAAATAAATAATAATAATAATAATAATAAATTGAAATCAGGATAAAACAAAATTAGAATAATTGGCCATAAGCCAGTGACTCATTGTACAGTAGGTCAGGTCAGAAAAGCTAAATTAAAAACAAAAATTTATAAAACATGTAATAAAACAAATAGGCCTAAAATTAGTATTTTGTAAAAGGAAATTAATACCTTTTAAAATAAGTTGATCAAGAAGAAAATGTAGTAAAATTTATATGGTTTAATAATGCCTATTAGGTGAAAGTTTTATGTGATTTAATGTAATTCTAATAAGGGAGTATTTTATTAAAAAGTGTAAGAATATTTCCTAATTACGGCTCTAGGATAACAAATATTATCCAATAACAGAAGAAGAAAATGGTTGTTAGGGACGACTGAATGCAAGATATCTTGTTGATTTACAACATTCAATTGTTATATGTGAATGGGAAAAGTTCAGAATACAAATTTAAAAAAAGAGAGAAAACCAAATTACGTAAATCAAATTAAATAAATTAAATTTCATAAAAGAAAGCCATTTAAAAGGACTGAGTATTAACTTCTGAATGTATCTATCAACAAACATAATTCTGCACACCATTAAAGAACTGAATAGAAAACAACTCATTCAACCTACTTACAATAAAAGCGTAATGATGAAAATGAACTATAATTAAATAAAGATGATCCATAGCTGAGGAATGCCAAATTAATTAAAAAATATTAAAACACAAACGAAGAAATTTTGTATTGAAGCACTAAACCTCACTTTCAACAAACGAACGAAGTCCTAATACTACACAAATTCCATTGGGACCTGTAACTACCAGAACCGTGAAGAATAACGAAGACCAGAACTGGAACTTCTACTACATTCTGGGACATCAAATCCAAACTTTTATTGAGAAGTTGAAGACTGTTTTTATTTAAGAGCTGAATCGCCCTTCTGTTCTCGTCTCGTCGTAGCAAGACACTGCCACATTAAGTATTTGATCCGATTTGGTAAAAAACCTGCTTATGTTTAATTTTATATAATAAGAGTTTATAACAATATTGTAATACTTAGTAACCTTAAAATTGCATTGCCTGACCTTGTTAATAGTTAAAAGAACTACATGTACCCTGAGATAAAAAACAAATTAAAATTTATAATTAAATCTTAACATCTAAAACACGAATTCAATGACAAGTCGATTACGTATTGTGTATTCGATATGGTGTATTGGTAGCAAGAGAAAGCATCTGTTGAAATAAAAAAATACTTATAAATTAAAGAATCCTTCTTGAATTTGACGATTTCTTATTATTTGTAGAATAATTGGTGTATTTCGAATAGGTTGTAAGTTACAGAGAAAGGAACGTGAGAAACACCTCAAGTGGAACGACTTAACCTATAAAAACTGGTCAATCACAAACCACAGCGCTCGTCTGTTGACAGCTGGTGAATACGGGAGAATAGTGAACTAATTTGCTTTACACGCTCTCCTCTCTTCGCTCTGGCGATAATATATACTGACTAGGGTTGGAGAAAAATATTGAATTACTCAATACAATAAATGGAAGAGAGCATTCTTCTCTTGTAAAACACGAAATAACTATTTAATACAGATCTATTATCAATAACCGGATAATATCAACCACATAATATATAATTTTCTTTATCAATAAATTAACATTGATTTGCAGGAGATCTCATCTAAAGTAAAATATTACAAATTGACGCATTCCACAGTGGAGCTTTTGATCTTCATCTAATTAAATAAGTAACAACATCTTATTTCTTACAATATACGTCAATTTTACGATAGCGTTAGCCAAAATGAATCTTTTTCGTTTATTATAATGCATAAATATGGTGAAGGATATTAAAGGTTAAGTACAAGTACAATAAGAGACTAAGGGACCAATGGGTGGAAAGATTTTATAAGTAATCATAGGAAAGTAAATACATAGTAACTGATAACTCAGACACATACAGGCAATGTTCCAATGAAATAACAGAAAATAATCATTTACAAGTACTTTGTAGAAAGAAGTCAAAAGATTGAGAAATATTAAAAAAAATTAATGTACATAAATAATGACAGATTAGCAACAGATTTGCTACGATACAGAAGAATCAATACTACAATTTTGCGGATGCTGCAGATTCTGTTAAGCCCTTTACAATTAAAAGGTACCCTCGGAAATCCTTAACACAGATAGAAGATATTTGTATAACACAAATTGACACATTTGGAAAACCATGTACCAATTTAGCCTTAATATGTACATACAGTGTTCAGCAAGATATTCACTGACAAGAGTATTTAATTGAGAACTTGACGTTAGCAGTCATATGGTGAATCAGTATTTATAAACAACTACAGAACGTGAGGCCTACAAGTTGCAAACAAATTGTAATTATAATGAATTTGAAATTATAACAATATATTTGAAATTACAGTTTGAAGTTTGAAGTCTTACAGAAAATCTAGGTTTTAAAATGGAACAATAGCTTATTTCATTTTAATTTGAGCTAATTGGGAATATTTAAAAGTAAAGAGAGTTTTAAGTTTATCAGCGAGTATGAATATAAAAAAACACATGTCATATTAAAATGGAACATGTCACGCGTAGTGGGTAGAATTATGTTATTCGTGTTCTGAATAATGATAACTATCTTAAAATGTTATGAGACATGTTGGGCAGAACGTTTCAAATGGATTTTGCTGTTCCACTTTGAGAGGACGAAAGAAAGGTAGACAAAAATTCAGGATTCGTTATTTAATAATCGTCATAATGATTACTGTAATAATCTGTAATTTTTTTAATACGTAGTAATAAACAGTTTCCAGTTTTTATACACAAAAGTATCCTAATAACACAAATAGTTAATCAAACGAAACATGAATTTGTTTAAATTTGTTATTTATAATACTAATAGGCCTACAATAAGTAATTCATAGCTGAAATAATTATAATTACACTATATTATATTTTATATAATACTGTCTACGTTTTAATTATGTATAAAACTTTACATGATTACTGAAACATAAATATGTTTATGTAGGTATGTTATATTTCAAGCTGTGTATCATTTGTGTGTGTGTGTGTGTGTGTGTGCTTGCTTGTTTTACGTATACCCTACAAACCAGTTACTAAACGTCTCACATGAGCACCTTTCATTGTGTACGCAGGAAGCAATTAAGGCGGAAAGTATCTTGACACATTATTTATTTTTCAATGACTAAAGAGTTCTAACTCATCTCTCTTATTCCTTTACGGGTTGCCGACTTTCAACACAAGTGCGGTCACTGCAAAGTAAATAAAGAATCAATTTCATTTTGCAATTTCTGCATCATTTCCTTTGCTGTATCAATCGCTACTGTAAAATCAGTTTGTTCACGTATTCTCTTTCGTAACAATTCTTAAAAATCCATAAAGCGATTAAAGTTAACGTTAACTAATTTAGGTAAAACTCTCACTAACCTTTACTCTGAAAATTCCTCTTGTGTTTCAACCGCTTATTTTTTGTATTTTTCAGACACCACCAGTTTGTTTTATCACAATCGTGTTTTATCACTGCCAGCCATGTCACCTTATCACAACCGGATGAAATACCCTAATAGTCTGGATAACACATGTCCTTATGTTTTATGATATACTAATATTTTTACGATTTAATAAAGCTTAGTGTGATATTGTGTTTATGAATGTTATTTATACAGACATGTTATTCATATGTTACTAGCATACTTTATAGATAATTGAAATTAAACCTAAAACATAATATAACATCAATATATAAATAAGTGAAATTAAATCTTTACTTTCCCATTTACATCTCTTGGACTCAGGTTTATTGAATTACAGATTTTTTAAAACCAAAAGTATGAATTAAGTAGAATTCAAATAACTTTTATGTTTTTAAAAACTGAAATTTTATAGTCCTCCAAAATAGTTACAGAATTTAAATTTAGTTAAAATAATATGTAGCTCTAAAGCATATATGCCTTCGTTATCTTCTTCCCATGATGTCTAAACGTTCTTTTCAAATGTCTGTAAATTACACAATTTGAAAGTAGGCCTATACATCTATTCGAAAACTAATTATATTATTATGTATCTTACAGGAAAGATACATCTGCAATAACGAAATATTGTTTAGTTGTTTTTACTTACATCAACGAATTTCAACTGATATCGTTATAAATTGTACATGAATGACAAACGGCTGAAAATCAATTTCTTCTAAGGACTCAATTTAGAATAACAATTCAACGACCTTCAATGGTTTCTGACATTTTGTTTCTCATGAGTTAATAGACTATTAGTGGAGATACCACTAATCGATTGTGTAACTGCATACTGTTGTAGAATTATGTAGTGCTCATTGTTACACAGAACTGCCACTTTACTTGTATCGACTTTATTAAAAAGGTTAAGTTAATCCACATATGCCATTATTCTGTACTACATATACGAGGTACGCGTGTATTAGTATTATGTTACATCTTGCGACAATACAAGCATAGGCTGTAATGCGCATATATGAAATAAATAAATATTTAATTCATTTTTAATAATATGTAATAGACGAGCAGGTTTGAAATTGGAAGCTGGCTTTCAAACAGGAATCAGCAAGAAATATCACGCGATTACCGCTGTAAGCGTGTACACAAGTAAATAGAGTGTGAGCGTGAAGCCTGTTTGAACCTGGAAGTTTGCAACTCACAGCAAGTAAATGCTAAATTAAGAGTAGATTTAATTTTAAGCAAACCATAAATGTTAGAAAGAATGTAAAACTTCTAAAAATGCGTAAAAGTCAGACACATGTGCAGTGCGAATTCTATGTAATTCGGACAATCAGTGCGAATTCTGTGCGATTTTTAAAGCATAATAATTACACTAATGATGCAATCATTGTGATAATTACACATCATGTGTGTAATTAAATTAGACATTATTAGATCACCTTGAAATCCGCATTAAACAGTGCGATTGGCAAAAAAGTGCGAATATGTGAAATGAGACGAGAGTGGGGGCACTCAAGCCACGGACAGTTTTTGACATGCTTATTCCTGAGCCAACAGGTGTGGCTTTCTTTGTGGATATAAATACGAGCCCAGGAGAGCCAAACTCTCTCTTCTAACATTCTTTAGTCGTGGCGGTACGCTATGTCCGTCTGAGACGCGAATTTTTTAATTACTTTGGACAAAGTTAGACGCTATGTCTACATCAACAAGACTTTTATATCGTAACTGTAAAGTATTACGGGAAATGTTTTGACTTCAAGTAGTAATAAAAGATAATAAATAAAAAGTACCGTAAATAAAATCGTCGGACGTCTACGAGCAGTCTACAACTAAGAACATCAACTCTAGACATATGGCGAGAGAACTTCTAGCAGAGGAACGAGACACAGAGCACTAGAGACGGTTCACAACAGCAACCGATCCAGAGCAAAACGTCATTACAATCTACAGCAGCCGATGTACCATGAAGGACGAGAGACAAGAGAACGAGCAGTGAGACCAGGAAGGACAAGAGGACATCCAGGAGGAGAGTACCAACGGATCACTGGAGGACATGGGACAATCTGCAGAATTTGAGGTGACGAAAAACCAATTTATAATTATCAAAGAATAAAGACATTGAAAGACTTTAATAAAAAAAAAACATTTTTAAAATTAACGAATAACTATGTAGATAGAGATAGCTGCCTCTTGTGGTGATTTAGCTGACTTATTCTACAGATATCGTTATGCACTTAAGAATATATGCCTGAGTGTGTGTGCGCGCATATGCGCGTGGGCATGTATTTTTATAGACATCTTTGAGTATGTCGAATAGTGGGAACTGAAGAGCCGTGTCCGTGTACAGTAAATACAGTACCTACAGTCCAGTGAAGCAAGAGGAAATAGGAAAACCGTCACTAAATACAATATTCACTTTTAACCAGTTACTTAACATGAGAAGCTTTTAAGTAATGTGACGTTTATAATGAGAACATATTTCCAACAACACTAAGTAGTATTCAATTCAGATTTCCCTCGTTTAAAAAACAATCCCGATATAAGTGTCGCCAAATTAACTAGTAAAAACAATTATCGGTCCGTCACGTACCAAATCTGTAGGTTATGATGATGTACAAGGACACTTGATTGTTACTGAGATTTGATAACCTGTTGCTAATTTAGTGGGCAGAATATTAAAAAAAGGTAACGCTTATCAATCATCATTTATACGTTACGCATGTCTACATTCCTGATTTACTTCTCTCGTGTTTGAAGTATACCTTGAACTAGAAATTATAGACGTACAACGGGGATTCAGGGCTACGTAACCCACTTCTTTTGTTGTTTATGATTATATTTCCTGTATAGAAAGTCTTTGATATTGCGTCCCTGTGCACTTAAGTAGTAAAAGAACTAGGTACTTTTATACAGAGGGTTCTATAACGTTGTGATTCATATACAAAAACACATAATATCATGCCATGTGTATACCTACATTACAAATATATCATAACATTCATTTAGCCTATTAAGTTACCTGTTGAATTATTAAATATTGTATTTTCATAATCAAATATTGTTCTTCCGCCGTCACTAAAAGAATACAATGCATATTAGAATATACTGCGATATTTCTGGTTGACCGCCTGCTGTTTACACTGTTTGCAGTCTACGTAAAATTCTCTTTAAATTTCCCGAATGCATCATATAATTTCTTATAGTAAAATCAGATAGATTCGAGATACTCGCCTTCTCTGAAGAATAAAAACTAGCATTTTATGGTTCCCATCGTTTTTATAGCATTGGTATTGAATAATGTCAAATTTTGTTAGCTTATAAAAATAATAATTTATACAGGAAAGCGTTTATAAATTAGTTTTCATAATTTGATTACCGAAATTTTTTTTTGAATCATGAGATTAAATTGAAAATATTGCCGATAATCTGTTACATGTTTCTGTTATTTTTATTCACATTCACAGCAACTGAGACGGTTGTCAACTTCAAGGACTACAAGTTGCGAAGCGTTATAACGTTATCAGTTTAAGGGAACGTTTACTTGCCGTTTACTGTGCGTTTCTTTGACCCACCCACACATTTATGGATTGCTGTTCCCTGTTTCCCAGAATTCTTCTTAAATAATTTTTCTTTGCCTACTCTTTGACATTCCCCTTCTTTGGTTATCGTACATGTCCACTTTAATTTTATCTTGTTTATTTATCGCCACAACTTAAGATAATTTAAGAAGTTCTTATTCGTTTATAAGTATCGTCCATGTTTCTTAACTGTAAGGGCTACGTTATAGTAGATTTTTTCTTGTCGCAGTTGTCATATTATTTGAGCACTGTTTTCATTTTAATTTTACAGTTGTGATAGCGTTAGTTTCTTATAGTTTTCCTTCCTCTTCTTTTGATGAAAAGAGAGGTATTTTTGCAAATACCTTTTTTTACTGTTCTGTTCAGGTGTAAGTAATTTGACTAATGAAGTATAAGTCTAGTCTGACCTCTACTTAACTCAGTCCTTAGAAACATATTAGTAGGCCTACTTCTTTTTTTAAATTATTAACTGAAGTACCTCCATGGCTTCAGATTACATTAGTTCTAACGTTGTTTTGTAAATTACTTTTGACTGGTACTATGAAAATAATATTATCAGTATTATCATTTATTTTATAAACGCCTGCATATATTCCCTCTTTTGAATAAATTCGTACTCGGTTAATGTCTGTGCAGTCTCTGTCCAAAACAAAATGAATTGTGGGATGTAATAGATTGTATTCCATCCGTATTCCATCTGTAATAGATTGTCTTACAGCTTTTAAATTTTACCTTCTCTATTTTGATCGTTCATCTTTATAGCCTAGTCTGTAGTTAGATTATCAGATTATCGTTGACTATTCTCTTTCATAACGTTACAAAATATTAAATCATTTAATTTTTCTTTGCACGTGTCACATGAAATGTCGAAAAAGTAAAAGCAAGTTTTTTTAATAATATAACCGTTAATAATTCAGATCACGTAATACTAATTTAGCGAGTGCCGTGCTTGCTTCTATATAAGGTAAGCGTTTTACATCAGTATTAATTTATTTTTAATTATATAATTAAAAATTACAATTGTGTATTATATTAAATTATAGAATATCATGAAATGTATATATATATATATATATATATATATATATATTCAATCACTTTCTGCTACAGTCCGTTTCTTGATGTATATAATATATTTAATATTTATAAATTAGTAAATATAATTAATATTTATCTTGAAGTAAATTTATTTATAAATATTAAATGTAATATATATATATATATTACAATTAATATTTATAATGAATTTACCTCAAGATATTTTTTCCTTATTAGGAACATGTTTCGGGTACCATCTTGTACTCATCCTCAGCCTTCCGGTTTTTGTGTCTGGTGAGGTAAATTCATTATAAATATTAAATGTATTATATGCATCAAGAAACGGACTGTAGCTGAAAGTGATTGAATATATATATATATATATATATACATATGTTGTTATATAATACAAGAAAATGAATCATATGTGCATTCCTTAATTTATATCAAAATGAAGTAAATATAGAAATGAGCCTAAATTGCAGATGTTGTTTGAGGTTCGTTCATAAAAAGGCACCAAAGATAATAGGAAAGTGAAAGCTACGATCACAAAGAAAGGTGAAAATCAAATTGAGGCATGTAAATGGAAAAGGCTGTAAGTGCCAAAAAATTATATTTATTTTTTTAAGTGGGATACTCTGTATGTGCCAAGGCCAATAACGTGGAAAAGGTTTAATGTGCAGTAATAATGTTGTTTAGTTCCTAAAACTGCCGCAAGGTGGCATAATGGCTGGAAGTCACCAGCTGGTTTTATGGAAAAGGCTGAATGTGCCACCCAGCCATATTAGATTGGATGTGTGTTTTGTTATTAGATGCTAGCTTGTGATAGTTCGCGTCTGTTTTGTGCGGTAGTTTTGTGTTTAGTGGTTCTTTTATTTCCCAACTTTCTATAACTCTAAATTCGTTTTATTTAATTTTATTGTAATACTTTTTTTGTGTTGGAGTTTTATACATAACAGAACTTGTAACGTAACCTTAAAAAAATATGAACATGGACAAAGAATCAAAGTGTTCGGCTAACAAAAAACGTACACTTGCCAGACAAGCCGGTAAACCTTATGAAAACACGAGAGGGTAAGAAACCACCATCAAAAAATGTTATTTGTAAATGTAAGTATAAGTGTAAGGATATATACGAAGAGCAAAAAGAACTTCTCTTTTTAGAGCTATATAAGTTAATAGAAGAGAAACAAGGTACTTATCTTCTTAATAGAATACATGCGCAAAATATCAGTCGTAGACGGCATGGGACATACGACGATTTTACAGATAGTAGACGTCAAATTACATTTAGTTATGTTGTACCAGATGGTAATGGTCAAAATATTCAAGTTTGTTCAGCAACGTTTAAAAATATTTTTTCTCTAACACCTAAGAAATTACAAACTTTGCAAGCAAAACAGAAAGAAAGACATTTTGTGTATGTTGATAATAGGGGTAAAAATCCTAAATCACATGAACATAAATGCAAGTACTCTGACAATGACAGAAATCTGGTTAGCTCACATATTTTGTCATTCCCCCGTCACGAAAGTCATTACGCAAGAAACAAGAGTTCACTTGAATATTTGAGTCCTGATCTTAACAAACGTCGGCTTTTTACGGCTTTTAAAGAGAGATACCCGGATATTAATGTTTCTACAGATATTACAGTAAAGTATTTGAATTAGATTTTCCTAAACTGAAGTTTGGGAGAATGACTGTGGATTCGTATAAGAAATGCGATAAGTTAAAAGCAGCAATAACGATTGCGACTAGGGAAAATGATATAAAGGAAGCAGAAACAAACTTACAACTTCATCATCGTAAAGCAGAGAAAGCCCAGGAATGTATGAAGGAAGATATGATCAAGGCACAAAACCCAGGAAGTGATACCAGTACGCTTTGTATGGACTTCCAACAAGTCATGTTTGTGCCCATGCTTACGCATAACACTATGTTTTATTCTAGACAGCTCTCTACATATAACCTAGGCCTGCATGTCAGTGACTATGGAACTGCTTTCATGTGTATGTGGCATGAAGGGAATGGTGGTCGAGGTGGAAATGAAATATCCTCCTGTTTCTTCAAGTTAGTTACTTCTGAAAGAATAACAAAGAAAAAATTGGTTGTTTGGTGTGATAATTGCACTGCACAAAATAAGAATAAGGTGATTCTTATGGCGATTATTTATTTAATAAAGAAACAGTTTTTTGAGTCGATTGAAATCAAATATCTTGTAAGCGGTCACAGTTTTATGAACTGTGATCGCGATTTCGGCTTGATAGAAAAACGAAGAAGAACAAGCCGAGCAATGATTCCATCCGAGCTGGAAGATGTCGTTCGAACAGCAAGAATTAATAACCCATTCAATGTGATTTCAATGAAAAAAGATGAATTTATTGACTTCGCAGGTCTGTCTAAGGAGTTCTTAACTACACAAGCACTTCACATAACGAAGGCATCACATATTAAAATTTCCCACAAGAAGCCTCATATTGTAAAACTTGCAACTTCATTTTCTTTTGACCCGCCGATGTGGACTAAGGTAAACATTTTGAAGAAAAACAAAAATTTGAATTCTCTTCCATCTCCTGAAGAACTTCCAAAAGTGCAGTGTGTCAACAAAATCAGCGAAGAAAAAAAGAAGGATCTCCAAGCAATGATCGAATACCTTACTTAACCACATCATCGTACATTCTATGAAGCTTTACTTCAAGAACAAGAGGGCGACACGATTGACCCAAGTGAAGATTTACAAGTTGAATGAAATCACAATAACAATTTTTCAGACAACATGTTAAAAAGTACTTTCATGTGTACATTATTTCAGCGACTTATGAATATAATATATATGTACAAGAAAAAGTTTTAATTTTTTGTTAAATATTAAAATAAATAATACATAACTTTTGTGAAATAAGATTTTTACGTTTTCGAAATATTATTTTAAAATAACCCAGAAGGCACTTACATCCTTTCCTGTGCAACAAACAGTTTTTGAACTTATAGCCATTTAGGGCGAAACCGTGATGGCACTTTCACCATTTCAAGGTAATTATATTTAAATTTTAAAATAATTAAGTAAAACGATTAAGTTTATAAATAGTCAATGTAAATATAATTGATCCTATTTTTTTTAGATTTTTTCTGAAATCTAATAGCTTAGCTATAAATTTTTTGTTATTCCTGAAAAATTTTGTTTTTGGCACTTACATCCTTTTCCATTTACGTGCCTCAATTAGTACTTTCATTTCTAATAGGCAGATATATGTGATGGAATCTCTTCTTATAATATATCTGGGACGTTTTTAAATGCTTGCTATTCCTTTAAAAAATTGCTGTTACTAACTTTATGTCTAATAATTAATGGGCAATCATAGTCGTTCTGGCTTGCAATTTATATAAGGGAATACGAGTTCATAAATGCATTTATATTTATTCCACAACTGGTTTATAAGTATAAGAGGTTTGTAAATAGACAATTAAAATTTATCAGCAAAAGTAATCGAACACATACCTTAGCTTTGTTTAATTATTTGTGACTATAAAGATCCAAATGGTTAAGTATTTTGATTAAAACATTATTGCAAACTCGTGTATTACTATTATTATTATTATTATCTGTATTTTATTTAGTATACTGTTACGACATCACAGAACAATCTACGTGTTTATCGAACGTTCCAGAGGGATCCAGAATGCAATGCGGTAGTGTACGTGTTTCTCGACGCATTCGCGAGATTTTTCAGGAAGCCGCCAGCCGCGCGGACTGTATCAAGGCTGCAATTAATTACGTCGTACGCACTGGCGCTAAGACGCAGTTTGGAATCTTCTGGTCTGTGCGCGGATGTATAAATACATGTCGGCAGCGGCTTTAGGTCAATATAGTTGCGATATATTTACAGTGCGGTTTGAGTTTACTGTCGGGCGATTACAAGTGATTATCGGGCGATATTAGTGGGCGTTCAAGTGGTTATTAGTGAAGTGTTTATTAATTGGGCGGGATAATTGTAATGCAATTGTGTTTAACTTTAGTGGACATTTTATTGCGTGTGAACAATTTTTATTTTATTTTTTTGTAAGAAACTGTGTTGTTAATTACGAATTGTTTAACTGTGAAAATTAAAGCTGGTGATTAGTGACTTAATTGGTGTCTTGATTTTGTTTCCACTGTACCTACGACGATCAAGTAGACCGTCGTAACAATATAATATTACAATTTTATTTATTTACAGTGCTACAGTTGCATTAGTACGTTACTGTACGTCTCGTAATCTACTTGTTTTTTAAGGATACGAGGCTAGCGTAAAACATTTCGGGCCTGAATAAGAAAACAGAATTTTTTGGCATAATTTGCATTTATTTTCAACATAATCTTCACATAGCTTGACACAATTTTCTAACGGAGTTCCACAGTGGTAATGTTAAGTAAACCGAATTATCGGGGTTCTCAAAATAACCTTTAATCATTTTACTGATTTAATTTTCGCCGCAAATCTTTTTCCAACGAGACATTTTTTTAAATCTTAATCAATAGATAGACGTTTGTGGAACTAAATCTGACAATTATAGTGTATCAGGAAAGCAATTCGACCCTTCATTTCTTTGAATTTAGCCAACGCAAATTAACGTTAGATCTGTTGCATTGTTTTCGATAAAATATCACTAAATCACTTTGTCATTAAATACACATTTTCTTTTAAATGTAGCCAGTTTTACTTGATACTACCATTTAAATGCTGTAGTGGGTGTGCATACTTCCCACTAAGTGATTGTAATGTAAGCAATTAAAACTATTCCACGCGTGTCCCAAAAGAGAGGTTAACGTAACCAGCAGATGGGAAATGCCTTTGTCTTGTTCGAGTTTTGTTCTCCTTCGCGGTCTATGGTTTTTACTTCTGTTTGGTCTCAGGAGTGTTGTGACGAACTCAAATATTATTTAAAGTTATGAACCAAAGCAGACGTTTGGTTAGAGTCTGCTTATAGAATGTCAAACAAACTGTTGAATCATTTTTAAAACACGGTTTTTGTCATATGTGATCAAATGCGGCACCTATGCAGTGCAAAGTGTCGTCATACCCAGATGTTCGTGTAAAATACTGCTCGCGATTTCAGCTGACATGCCATAAGTTTCTATTATATCACGTTCTTTCACTATACGTTTTGCCAATGCGGTGTTGTAGATATTTCCAATTGTTTTAAGCCTAATCCATTGATGGGTCGTTTACTGCGTGGTTCATTAATTTTAAATGGTTCTTCCTACCCATTTTAAAGCCAGCAATACAGCGCTTAACTGTTGAGTTTGTTGTAGAAGGGCCCCAAACCTCGAATCCAGCTCCTTTTTGGTATTTTTTGCAAGTAACTTTTTCAAAAGGAAATGTTTAAGTCGCCGTGACTTTACAAATTAAAACTGTTCATATTTAATAGTAATCCAAGTTCAATATTAAAGAGCTTGTTCTTTTGAAATACGAATTTTAGCCTACGAAGGATGAAATGGAACAACACTCTCAAAATAATGAGTATAGTGGCGCCACCTCCGTGTGAGGCCCGGAACTTTTCACCGTTACCAGCCATTTATTTAACGCTACTCCTTATAACTTTTATCCACTAAGAGAGGATTATAAATTGTAAATTCTATAAGATCTGACCCTGAGGACGCAATACTCAGACTAATGAGTAATGCGGCGGACTGTGATTTGCAATATTGTTCAGCAGTACCTGAAGAGTAGCAAATTAAATTTTGACAGCTAAGATTTTCATAGCCTAAGTGTAAAATAGTTGAACAAACAAAATTTGTTTAAATTTAAATTCTAAATGTATGAGAAAAATTTAAGTGTCACGAATATTTATGAAAACTAATAAATAAATAATTGGACGTACCCTGTGTAACTGAAATACATGTTAACTTGTTATCACACACTCTCAATTTACAATAATATCTGCTGTGATAAAAAAATAATATAAATTCTGAGACGCAGAAAAACAAATTAATAATTTACAATATGTTACTGCGGTCGCACAGATCGTCTTGTTGTACAGTGGAACAAAGTAATTGACATCAATGAAGTCACTAGTTACAACTTGAATTAGAAACAAACAACGATTAGAAATTATCAAAGGCACTCTTATACAAAAATTTAAGTTAACGTTGTCTGACACACAACAATAAATGTCACCTTATTTCAGTTTCGCACTACTTAACACAATAGTCACTTTACACTACGCTGTAACAGTAATTATTGAACCGTACTTGTAATATCGCCAGGTCCGACTGACTGGGCCGTTTCAAAATCCAGTATATATATTACGGCTGCCTTGCATTGTAGTGACATCTCCCTCGATACCGGTAGATTAGTTGAACGTCTAGAAAGGGCATCTCGAATTACTTACGTAGTTATGCAAACCGTCACATAATCAGGAGCATGCGGTACTATCTCTCATCGTATCAATGTGTTTTTGAAACTACTCTACATGTTAGGCGATATTAATTAAAATATTTTTAATTTCCAAAATTAAAGAAAGTACTTTGAAAGAATTTATTGAAACAAGACAAATGTTTTGTTTAAATAAGGTTGTATAATTTCTTTACTTGTTTGATGTATTGGATTTGCAATGCCCTGAAAAAATATTACAATAACTGAGTAAAAGTTAAAAAGATTAAATGCAATACTGTGCACCTTACATGTACATGGAGGAAGTATAGAAGTTTGTGCGGTGTGTGTTTACAGATAACCTACGTCACTGCATATAAATTTAATTTAGTTAACTCTGAGCTTCTTATAAACCTTGGTATATTCCCGGTCTTATTCCAAAACTACCTAATAATATTTATACGTTCAATAAAAAATTTATGACAGATTTACTCATAGAAAACTCTTAACCTAGACAGTAAACCACATAATAATCAAATAAAAAACGAAATATAAAATAAGGAAAGTGGTAAACTCAGAAAGCCTTAACCTCAAAATAGAAAAGTCTTGTACTTTTATTATCTACTTTTATATAGTCAATAGATCTATATGAAAAAATGTACTCATTTTAGTACGCCATGTTTTTCACAAACAAATTATTAGGTACATAAACATGATACTACAAAGCTTTACACAAATTTACAATTATAAAAGTACATTTTAATTGACATTTGTAAATACGTAAATAATTCTTGCAGTTTAAAGCAGGTAAGATAATTATCAAACGGAATAAATATTAAAATATTTTATTCATGAAACAAGTTAGTCATTTGTGTATTCACGTTATTTTCCGCTAAATTTACATCACCACAAGCTAAATATCTCGATGTGATGTTGACCAGAGAATGACGCTAATTTGTGGTTATAAATTTCAGATACCTACTATTTCGGAGTCTACTGCTAGTATCTTAATAGTACTAATTAATAGTACTTAATAGTACTAAACTGTGGGGGTTCCTAAATGTGGCCTGCTATCGGATGAGGGGGGTTCAACTAGACGTAGGCTAATTCAGTGTTAGACTCCGCCGAGGCGGGGTCCACGATTTACCTAGGGTGTTGACCGAGGGCGCTAATGAGTGGCTTGCCCTGGTAGCGAGCACAACGGCGTTAAAACTTTCTAGAAAGTGTTCGTACAGTGGCGTTCAGGGAACGGACACGTAGGATTGTCGTATGGTCTGGTTCGAATTAAGGCAATGGTCTTGACTGGCCCAGCGTAAACCTCAGTCTATGAAAGACTGGAGCTTTCCTTATGGGTCTTTGCCAACTACCCCCAAACTGGGATCGCATAGGTAACCATCTACGCCACATACGTGGTGATTATGAGTTAATTCATTTGCTACAAAGCAGGGATCGGAATTGTTACAGTCGATTGGCATTTTGTGGGCTACTCTATTAAGGTCCTGATCGGACTCTATCAAGAGTGACCAGATGTTAAGATCTTGTGGTCAACTGCTTTAATTTCTGTATTAATTGCAATATACGTCCTAAATTTTATGTTGTTGCTTTGAATGCCAACATTATCACTGAACGTTTTAATGTATATTGGTATAACAGTAGCACATTGTTGCAGCACTGCTGTCGACATTATCCGTACAGCTGTTCAGGGACACTAATGAAATTTAGTGTAGTCAGAAATGTTAATTTAGATTTAGAGCACATGATGCATTTAATGTGTGCAACAGTTACACACTCATCGTAGTTGAACAACAACACAAACACACACACACACACACACACACACACACACACACACACACACACACACACACACATTCTTCTGTACACAAGACTCTTGCTCGTAAACATGCGACTTTATATAGTGCTTAGTTAAAACGCTTCAGTTAACAACTCTACACTGAATTATGACTCATGAATTCGCCCCCGAGACTTCACGGTTAAATATTTCTTTGTAAAATATATTCACAAGTTATTCAGGGTCTATCACTTGGGTAGTTTATTATATTTTTTGTTAATATCGCGCAATAGCAACTCAGAAAACAAACGTACTATCAACTAGTTACGTCAGGCGTGAGGTTGATTATAGCTTGCTTGGTCAGAAGGATAACAGTCAGAAGCCTTTGATATTACAGTAATGTGTTCTTAATAGTGCGGTATTCCCGATACGTTTTTAGTGGACCAATCAGACTGCACCGTCACTAACATGAGATTACCGTTTTGAGTCCACATTACCGCTGTGTTGCCACAGTTAGTACTAGTCTCGTCCCATCAGTTTGCTGTAAGTACAGCTGTTGGTTAATGATGTGCAGAAACATGCCAACAACATAACTACACTGATGGGAGATAAAACATTAATTACTACTGAAGCCAGTTACTTCGATGCCAACTGCTATCCTTCTGACCGAGGGAACAATTCGCCATACAACGTGATGACTTATGATACTAAACTAACCAATAATTTGATGCATCCTGAGATATACCAAGCAGAATTCAAAAACTTCATAGAATTTTATTAATAATAACCAACAAAGAAGGGGGCTAAAAAATAAGGTAAAACGTTGGCGAAGGTTTGAACAGAAATAGAAAAATAAAATTTAAAAAATGGTAACTGACTCAGAAGGGCTAGGAACGGAAGAGAAAGTCTCAAGAAAGAAGAGGAAAGTAACAACGACAAAATCTTGCAGCAAAGATAAGAGGAAAATAAAAGGAAGAGAAGAGAACACAAACATAAGATGGTAAATGATGAAGGAAAGTGATTTGTAACCTAGAATAAAATTTCAGAAAACCGAAGGGTGAAGGAAGTGGTTGAAGCAACAAGAAGGTAGAAAATATGAATACGAGCTACAGGAGTTATAGTGAGAGTCCAATATAAGAATAAGTAAGGGTATAATTTTATACTCTACATGACACAATCCTATGGTAGAGACAAATTTTAGATAGAAATTAATAAGATAGATAGATGTAAGAAATTAAACGAATAAGGACGAACTTTTAATGCAAACCAAAAGAATACAATGGAGCGTACAGAATATAGCTCAGAGGAAAGGATGCAAGAGTTGACGAATGATAATGGAATGACAGTGTAGTAGCGACACAGTGAGCATGACCGAATACAAAAATATCACAAGCTAATACGCATCATGTCAGAAAACAACACAGATCACACTACTTAAAAAGTAAAGATAAAAGATGATAGAGGATATGCGGTAACACAGAGAAAGAAACGTGGAGACTTATTTTTATCTTCTCAAAACCAAACAAAATTAAGTACAATGAAAGTTAATAGGAATTCAAAAGTAACAAATAAGTGAACCGTAGAGAAACTGATGAATGTAAGAGTGCGCGCGGTGTCGTGTGCACTATATTTTTATTTCAGGTTCATACTTTATTTATCTGTATACTTTAAAAGAAAATCAAGTGTACTGCCGCGCTTATATTTCTGTGTATGTACTAAATACATGTAAGGTTGTAGATAGTAAGAAAGCTTCTGTTATTATTAATGTTGAAGAAATATTTCAGAAGTTATTAAAAGAAGCGAAATGTGTTAGGTCTTTCGTGAGTGGCGGAAAAGGCAGAGAGTAAACAGGACCTGGACTAGATTCGTTCACAAACGTATCAAGTTACCTTGGAAGTAGGAGACGCGGTACACAGGTAGAAATGTAAACTTGCTTAAGTTTTTCTTAAATTTTGTACTATGTAATCATAACAGACGATTGTGAACTGGTAGAATTCCAGTTTTATGAATGATAAGGGTTAGTCTGAAATTTAATCAGTTGAAATTAACAAAACCGCATGCTACATCAACATACCACAGTCAAGAGGTTGTATGGTGTTGCCATCAGTCGGATGGCAATGTGAATGACATTTTACTAAACACACTCAAACATACAGTTTATTTTCTGTAAAGGTTTAATTTATATTACTTTTTCCTTTCAAAACTGCCAGAGACAAGACTACTAATCTTTTATTTTACTTTACTCGCCATTTGATACACATATGTTTGTTCTAGTTTTTAGTTGTTGTGCCTATAACTGATTTAAAGTGTTAAATTTAATGTTTTAAAAAGATTTGGCCTATAGACTGAGTACTTTATGAATCCGGTAACGTGTGTTTTCTACAGATGTTTCATTCTTTATAATTAATGGCTATACAATTTAAATTTCAGAATGTGCTAAATTAATTTAACATTAAATGAATAGAGTTTTTGTTGGTTACTTGAAATAATAAATACCAGAGAGAACTTGAAACAATCCATCACTGTCAAAATGCATTCTGTGTTTCATAATAGATCAGAGAAGAAAAGAAAGATGAATGAGATAACGTCGCTTGCGATACAAATAATAAACAATGACAAAGTAACTCGAAGCGCAGTTCTTACTGTGATAGTTTCATATCGCAATTTATACTTTTTTCATATTAAAAAATATCCATGATATACTGTTACTAAATAATGGAAATTTGCCTTCGTGTTTTCTCTGTTAATTTAAAAGAAAATAATCATATAGAGATTAACAGACGTGCCCCAAATTGCGTTTTCGAAGCAGATTGTACTCAAATCTGTACAATTTAACTGATTGTAGGAGTGAAAATTTTAATTTGTATTTGAGTATATGTTTATTTCGATTATTTTACCTTTGCCGTTTATCTGCGCAAAACTCAACTTGTTCGGTAGGTTTTTGGGCGACAAACAGAAGAACGATATGTAATACAACAGGTGACAAAGGAGAAACATCTGCCTCCGCAACTTAATCCACACATTGGCCTATCACTTACCAGAACATCAGATTTGCAGTGACGACAAGAGGTATAAACCGATTGGAAGGTCTGGTATTATTGTCTCAATAGGAAGAGCTCGTCAACAAAGGTCAAAGTCCATATAAAGCAAATAATCCACCTAAATACACACAAAAGATACTGAACATAAACCAAGATGGGAGAACAAAACAATAAATAAATCGGGATAACCTCCTGTATCCACAATATTACCACATAGAATACAAAAAACGGGATAAGAAACACAGCCGGGAACTGTGTACAAATGAAATTCCAGACCATGCTAAAACAAAATACCACAAAGGTAAACACACTATGAAACCAAAGATTTAAAGCAATAATGATAATAATGATAGTCAAGAACCTTGTACTTTGTACTTTGAACCTTGTACAATTAGGCTGGCAGATTGAACTGCAATGGGTACCCAGCCATGTCAACATCATGGGAAATGAAAAAGCCGACATCCTCGCCAAAATGGGCGCAGCACTACCTCAGCAGGAGACCCCCAGCTCATATGCATCTGCGAAAGCAAGAATAAACTCCTCAATAAGCCTATGGCTAAAAGAAAAACAATTAAGAGCCTGTGTGGGAAAAAGATGGGCAACATTGGTTACGGACGGCCCCATCAACAGAACTCTACCCCGAGCAACTAGTGTTGCTCTTTTTAGAACTACAACCGGTCATGACTACCTGGCCTCCCACCTGCACCGCATTGGCGTGTTGTCGTCTCCTGAATGTGTTCTCTGTGGATACGCTTCCATGAATGCGGATCACCTAATTGCATGTCCAGCCTTGATCTCAGACACGCAAGTCCAAGACGAAGATGGTACGGCAAGGCTCTCACGTCTCTACTGGTCAGCGCGCCGCCTAATGGCCCAACAGCCAAGGGTGGGCGTTGGCTAGTAAGTAAGTTTGATAGTCAAGAGAAACATGGTTATAAAAGCAAGGATGTATAAGATGTACAGTGTGAATGGTATCTACCCAGCTGATACGGGAGAAACATTATTAAATAGTAATAAAAATGATAATGAAAATAATAATAGGCCTATGTGTAAAACTAATTTTTCCTAAAACAATAGCTATAGTAAACGGCTATGTATTCAGTGTAGACATGTCGATGTATTTACTGAATCACCAGCTGTCACTAATGTATATGAACATAACAATATCGTCCAATACGAGTCGCAGTTTGTCCCGAGAACGTATCATGCCCCGATGCATTTTCAGCAACGTGTTGCTCGCAGATACAAAGGACACTTGAAAATAATATTATCGAGCCCTTTGAGAGCAACTTCATCAGTCCACTAGCGGTTGTGAAAAAAATGATAATATAAGACTGTGTTTAGATACGAGAAATTTAAATAGTGTTACGCTAAAGAATTTTGATTGTGCACCTACGGTTGATAGTTTATTTAGAAAGTGTTAAGAAATTAACTATATCTCACGACTAGATTTAACGAGCAGCTTTTGTGTTACATAAAGAGAGACAAATGTACACTGCATTTATGTACAAAGGCAAATGTTATCAACTTAAAGTTTGCCGTTTGGGTTAGTAATACGTTTAGCTGCCATAGTTAAGTATTTATAATTAACTTTAGGTCATGACGTAGAGGACTTTGTAAGTGTATTTATAGATGATATATTAATTATGAGTAGGTAAATTTCACAATTACAAAAATATTTTTGAAAAGAAAGATCCTATCACAAAGTAAAGACTTTGTAGTAAATAAGACAAATAAACTTTTTAAATATCAATTTATTTCGTTATATAGAAAGTAAATTTTAGTTTGTGTTACAAAGCTCAACAGACGAAGATTTATTTTTATAAACTGTATTAAAACATCAGCAGATTGTCAATAATAATTGCATCATTAATACATCGACTTTATTCCAATAACATATATCTCGACTACTTATTCTGTTCGACACCTACATATTGCTGCACACACACACACGCGCGCGCGCGCGCGTCTGTGTCTGCGCGTGCGTGCGTGCATAGTGTATGTATATAAATGATAACAATACGTAAATGTTTTTGCAAACACAGTTTGCAAGCCATTTGAAGGCGATATAAAATTTGTAAAGATGTGGATAGAGATTACTTTTGTAAAAATGCTCAAAGATACCAAGCGTGAACTTAGAAAATTCTTCATAAATGTAGTCCCCAGTCAGACTTTTACAATTTTATTAAACTTTTTACTTCTATTTTTGGACCGTCGAGTCCTTAGAGTTAAAAACATTTCAGATTAAACGTTAGAGTTGAATTTTACTTAAAAATTCTTTTCGTCTGATAGCCGGTACCGATTTTCGTAATTACAGATTTTTCAAATTTTTGAGCCTACTTCCAAAAATAGTTAATTTTAGAAACTGGATCTGTATTCAGATGTTAGTTATTTGATACCCACATGGATTTCTGCGATTTTTTTCTAAATATTAACCTCATCACATTTTTGCTCGCAGACTACCCTTTTTAAGGGAAAATCAATTTCAGAAACACTTAGGGTCTGTGGAATTAGAGTATGGATGTGCATCCAAGTTTTTGGAAAACTCTATTAAATATGCTATAATTTAAAGCTAGTAAACGATCTTATTAAATACAAAGGATGTAAGAGTTTACGAAGTATGAGAATGATTTGGCACACATAATCGAATGTAACTGTGATTTACAACAATATGTTAACTGTAGACTGTACATTATTAATGGCCTAAGTTTAAAACTTGTTCGGAATTTTCTATTATAACTGATTAGTTAAAATTTCATACTTAATTTCTTGTTTTAGTATATTATATTAACAGAAAGTAGCTAATATTAAGCTGTTTACACCTACCCTACTTAAATTTATTGTAAGTTTGAAACTTAGCTTGATTATAGTTTCAGTTACTGCCTGAACACGATTGTCTCTACTAACTGCTACATTATGAAACTCTGCGCTAACAACTTTACTTTCACTTGATATTCGTTAATGAATTTAGTCTTAAGAACAAAAGGAATTAATTTTAACTTGTCAAGTGGTTTCAAACTTTTCCTCTTAAGATAACACAGAATTACATAATGAATATGTATAGAATCGCATAATTACGTACTTCATGTATTTTTGAAGCAATATTAAAGTACAAGTGTGAATAAAAAGTTAAGCTACATTTTTTCATGTGTTGCATGATGCGAAGTAAAACATTTTTTTCTTGGTAGGTATATATTGTTACCAAAACGTAGGAGCTTGGTATTGTTGTTTTTGCTTAAGACGGGAAATAAGCTAAGAAGCAAAAAAAAACACACACACGCGCACGAACACATACCGAGCACTAAAACGTATACATATATACATTAATTGGCATTTAGGTTTAGCTTCAATGTTGTATGATCGTGCCGTACGCGTTTCTGTAAAGTTAAAATCTTTATTAGAAAGTAATTATATTTTGAAACTGCACCTAATACAATTATAGCCGAGTACACGTGAATAGGTTAGAGAAATACAGCTGCAAGGTAATGTAGGTAAAGTGTTGTAGCTGTAAAAAAATTAAATCTTAAAATGAAGCCACGTAACGTGTTCCAGTGTCCAGTCCTCCCTGTCTATAACGGTGAAGTCAGGAGATAGATTTAATTAACGAACAGTCTTTGATAAGGGTTACGGTGACGTCAGAAAATTCTCTCCTTATTGTGTCTCCGTTTCTCTCCTTCTGTCATCTAATTAAGTATCCGTTTACTGTAGTAAGTCTTCTTGTTTTCATATCTTCTTTATTGTTTTGTAACTTTAGACATGTTTTGAAATAATAAATTTCATATTTTATTCATTGTCAGTTTGGGAAGTAAATGTTATTATATCTGACACATTCTAAATCCAGTGCAATTTCTATAGTGAATGACGGTTACTGCGGACTGCTGTAAAAAATGTTGTACTCTGTGAGTTGACAAAGAGGTTGAAAGCGAAATTAGTATCTTCCAGTCGATTTGTATATTTACAGATTAAAAAAACAAAAGTGACGCAACTGAAACAATATAATATACTGACAATACCTCAACTACTATATGGTATTGGAACTTGGATTAGAAAGGCAAAAAATATATTTAGAATACAAGGTGCAGAAATAAGATTCTTGAAGGATGTAAAGAGTTGTACCATAATAGATATTATCAGAAATTATTACATTAGAACTGAAGTAGGCATAGCTGAAAAACTTAAATGAGAAAATCTCCCGGTACAAAACTGAGTGGCGGTTACACGTGGAGAGAAAGGGGATTCAACTAGATTTCCATGAGTAGCCCTTGGACGATAGTCAAGAGAAGAGAAGAATAGTAATGTCTGGATGAATTCCATTCAGACTGAAACAGGCAACGCTGTAAAGGATGACGACTGCGACGACGAGTTGATAACATCTGCCCTGTGCTAAGTGAGACATACCGGTACGTGGAAATATTGTATAAAATAATTAATTAAAAAAACTCGTGTTAAGTAATTAGTCAGTGTTTTGTTATCAATGTCCTGCGTATACTCTTCATTTAAAAAAAAGCTTTACATTTTCATTGTACTTAAGCATAGCAGTAATAATAATTTGTTTTACTTTACCTTTTAAATTTAAGCACACATAGTTTCTGATAATGCAGAACATGATTCTGTGAAATGTGAATGAGGAATCACAAACTTTAACCACGTTTTCAAAACAATTTACTCTTACAACTAAGTGTATTTTTATTATTATTTTATAAGTCGTTATATCTGGCACACATTTACTGAAAAACGTGTCAACAGTTGATCAGTAACATAGCTCACTTTTACGAAGACAGTTGGTCATTCAACGCCATTCAACTGACAACTCTTGCCATTCATATGAACTTCTGCTTTTCCTCTAATTTTTCTGTTTAATTTCCTGAGTGCCCTCCTTCAGAAAGACTAAGAAAAACTTTGATCATATTTTACATTGGCGTCAGTAAACAATTTTTCACCTCTAGTATTTACACGTTGAGTTTTTATAGCGAAGAATGTTCAAACGTCTTTGTTTCTCTGAACGTCGTATAGTCTTACACAAAAGATTTTCTTGAATTGCTCGCCAATTCTTATGTACGCTCATCTGTTTGAATATATAGGTCATTAAAATTACGTTGAAAGGAAACAGATTCGCTGGATCGTCGGCACCATTGGTTGTGAGAACCATTACTCTACGATTTCTCTCACTGCTACAATAAAGAGAGGCTGCTTTGGAAATGATTTTAGTAAATGGCAGTGATATTAACATGTCTGTAACTAAGAAATGTAGCCATAATATACATGCTTCTCATTTTTCTTAACTATGAGTAGCATAGTTAACAACGTCTCAGAGAGGTCCATTTGTCACTACGCTAACCAAGTACTCCTGCTTAAAGATCACAGTGTGTCCGGGTGTATTCATGTAATCTCTAATTAAAAATATGAAAAGTTGTATTTACTTTTAACAAAACCGATAACAATTAATTTACGTAGTCTGTTTCTGATAGAGAACAATGTGGTCATCAGGGAAGATTCAGAACATTATATGGTTCTGAGTACAGAACATTTCTCTTGGTCTCTCCAAGTGGTTTCATATCCTCAACGGTCCACTTGAAGATACCCACGTTTCCTACGTCTTGCCACTTACGATTTTTGTCTTTCAGATTTATGAACTAAATAGTTAAATTTGATTGCTACTAAATTCAATTCAGATTTATTAACTAAAGAGTTGAATTTGATTGTTATTAATTCACAGCTTGACTCGTAAAAATTTTTCTTTCCAATACTTAAAGAAAGTATTTAAGTTTCTACATAGCAATTACAATCAGTTATTGGAATAAAATTTACCAGGTACAGTGCAGAAATTACGTTGCTGTAACTGCCCGCCGACATAGCAGTATAGAACGTGGACAGACTTTTAAAGTTCTTGGGCAACTTTGATATCATTTTCGCTATTCATGTAATGTCGTCTTCTCAAAGTTTGTTATAACTCTGAAATCATCTATAACAGTCTAGAGTAAAAACCAATTTTGATAGCATTCGGCACTTCAACAAGTTTTAGAACACAACAATAAAAAAATTAAAACAGGAAGTTCCAGGAAGTTGAAAATACGGTTGAAAGATTAGTCAATTATGACAGTTATTAAAAAGCGGAAGGGACAGACAGAGAGAAACAGAGACAGACAGACAGACAGAGTGACGGGGAGGAGGAAAGATAAAAGGAAACACAACAAAAGCATAGAGATAGATAATATAATATGTAGAAAACTTCTACAAAAGTCAAGACAGAGTAACAAAAATAATTCGAAGACAAACGCTGAATGTCCAAATGGTTTAGTAAAGAATGTAACACTTCCTATTTTTATGGAGAGAACAGAGCGACAGTAGAATCAGTCTTCTGTGTGGTGGAATTTAATATGTAAAAATGGTGATAAACCTCTCTGGCAATGGTATAAGAATGTTAATTTTTCCCAAAATTGAATAACAAATACACAAAAATGATGACTTTTTAATACGGCAGACCAAATTTGTAAGTGTCATAACACGTTTTGTACTCAATAATTTAACAGAGATCTTGTCAGAAAATTGTTATCTGATAAAGCAGAATTTACAATTAACTATAGAACAAGAAACCGTCTACAAGCCATAATCGAAGTTCAAGAACGTTACAACGATTGTGCAATCTACTTTGTATAGCATTTGTCGACTAATAAAAAGAAGCTTTTGATTTAGTTTAGACAAAAGATATATCTAAGGTATTAGAGACAAAGGATAAGACCTGAATATTTCAGATAACGTCTAAAATATCATAAACTAAGCAGCTCAAATCCAATTACATTAAATCCCATCATCTAAAGTACTAGCAAAGAAGAACTTATGACAAGAAGATATCGTAGTTGCAAAATCTCAATCTTTTCTGTCTTAGTGGTTTATTAATCTCAAACAAGAAAGTTAAAAGAAATCAGAGAATAATTATGAAAAAGGCAAGCATGCGAGCTTTTTGTGAAGCTGTACCAGCACAGGGGAGTAATCTGAGATTAAAAACCTTGCGTTTGGGAGCCGGACAATTTTTAATCTGTAAATACAGCGGGAAATGTGAGTAAAGTAGTAACAAAAATATAAATCTACTGTAAAAAATTGTTTTATTAATAAAACCCTGAGTAGATTGCTTTTAAAATTATAAAAGACGAAACAAAATAACAACTAAATTGAACGTAAATGAACTAGATTAAATGATATGTATTTACAGATTAAAGAAATTAAATGAACGTGTGCAAGACATTTGACTTTGCGAGACAACGGCAAATGGTTACGAAAGTTTGAGACTGGAGGCGAAAAGACGTAAAGAACTCAGAACTTATTGAATAAGTCTCTGTTTGCAAGCCGAAGAGGCGCGTATTTAAATTTTGGCGTACAGTAAACTGGTCAACAACAGCTCAGACAAGTCACTGGAGAATGACTGTGGAATCAGTGGGCAGAAAAATGCTGCTTATTTCGATATTTACAATTTTAAATTATTAGAAGGAAACCAGGCACTTATAAAAGTATATTTAAAATAAAACTTTTTGCTTAACATAAACTTAGATAACAATACCTTAAATCTCACTGGCAGCATTTCAATCTTTCTGGTCCTGTAAATTTGTTGCAGTATTCTATGCCTCTTAACATAAGTGTTTCAATTCTAGTGTTACACTGATTAGTCTCGACGATTAACTTACAAATTGCTGTTAGTGTGTACGTTTATAGAAGTTAATTTTTCAATATAAATTCACTGTTTTTAAGGATTTGACGTAGTCGAGTAACTTGATAAAGTTTCTTGTTGGGCATTAACTCTGAACCCGTATGTTACGGGAATTCTATCTGTTTGGTAGATAGACAATGGCATACACGTTGTGGCAAACAGAATAACATGCTACTTCAGCCGAATTACAATCAGAGATAATTTGTCCCACTAAACAACCAAGTTTCCTTCGTACCTACTCAAGCTCAAAACTAAACACGACAAGAGAGAGAGCATTACGCATGGAAAACTACAGTGAATAAACTCATTAAGCCACAGACTCTCGGTATAAATTTGTATTCATGAAAATTAACTTGTATATTTGTTTTTATTTCACTTCAACCGAATAACCTTCAAAAGTTTTGTAGTTTCCTGTACATGCAGCTACTTTTACTTCCAATGTGCAGGCCTATTTAAAAAGTAACTATATATTTGTTCACCAACAATGGTACGTCTAAGCACTGTAACAAGCACGCACACACACACACACACACACACACATGAAGGTGCGTAAAGCTTTCTGTTACAACCCCTGTTTTTTAGAATAAACAAAAGACGAATATTTGACATTAGTCATAAGACAAACCCCAAGCTAATGTAGCCTTCTTCAACTAGACAGTAAAGACGGTTCAGGGAAACAACGCTAGTCCGGACTTAACGTACTGCTGAGTACTAGGAGGAAGATCGTGAGAAATGGGGAGCGAAAAGTGTGCGCAACGACCACGTTCTTGAAATCGTCGTAGACGGTTTTAAAATTATAGAGCCGAATTGTTAGTGCAAGTGGTTGATTAGGAAGGTGGGATATTGTTAGTGCAAGTGGTTGATGAGGAAGGTGGGATACTTACTGTTTCCAGTTTGAAGGTTTATTGAGGTAGCTAGGAACGATGGATTCAAAGCGTATGTGAGATTACGTTTGTGGATAAAGTAGTCGAGGTCCGGGAAGGTTCTATTTAAAAAATACACGACAACGCTGCTGGTGCGGGTACTATGCAAAACACGCTTGGAGGTATTGTTAGCAGTGCCAAACTAGACTGCAGTTTAAGTTGCATATGTCGTTCTGTGGTGTTGAAGACATAGATATGGGGTTTTATTAAGAAGATATTATTGTAACCTTATAAGGACTATAGGCTTAATACCCTGTGTAACCTGAGGAAAACGTTTGGTGTTTTTCAGCGGAGTAATGCGCGTTTTCGGATATGGCAGTTGAGAAGGTGTGAGGGGTGTCTTCAGTAAAGGTGAAGTTTAAATGGCGGGTAGTGGCTGAGACCTGTAGGATAGTAGCCTTTAATTTGAACGGTGCCGCAAGATGATGATGGACTCGGACATGTGCAGTGTGACCATCCAATAATTTTTAGAGCAATTTCATGATGCTGTGATGGAAATTAGATCCATAAATGTTACTGTTTTAGACTGAACTGTATGTCCCTGAGAGGAATGCGAAAACAGAGAGAGCGTGGTTGTTGTGTTAAACAATCAGCGAATACCGATTTACATTACATTATCCAAACTCGCTCAACGCACTATTTCCTCTGACTGAGAAGCAGCCAGAAAACTGTGACGCTATGTGTACGGTGACCATACGTCCCGGGTTTTCCGGGACAGTCCCGGATTTCGGACCTAGTTCCCGGTGTCCCGAAAAACCGTTAAGAAGTGATTTAGACTTTAAAATATTTTATCGTTTTAAAGCAAAACTCGTGTTTATTATTCAATATTCAGTATACTTAACGTGAAAAATTGTAAGTTTTTATGTAATGTGTGTAATTTTTAAAAAATTTACAAAGTATTGGCCTACTTTTGTTTTTACCAATGCGTTTTATTTGGAAACTGATACGATTATATCAAATATCATACGTTTTGTGTAAGTTAATAAATTGAAAATGCTGACTAGAAATAGTGAAGCAAATTATACTGCCTTCGCGAACTATTTGAAGTGGGTTTCATCTTTGGACCATTTGTTCAGGACAAGAAAGTATGTACACCCGTAAGTTTTAAAATACCAAATCGGTCGGCAGCATATTTTTATTAACATTTTTAGTTGAAAAAATCGTGTTATTCTGGTTTTCTTAAAATACGTATTTCCGCTGCTAATGATCGGGTCAATAAAAGTTTTAATTAAAAATTGTTCAGGATAAAATTTCAAATAAAATTAACTTATAAAAATTATATGCGATATATAGTTTTTGTGCAAATCGCTTGTAAAGTTAACAACAGGAGATATTACACAAATGAATTTTATTATGAAAATAATGGATACAAATGAATGAAATTTTATAGATTTATAATACTAATGTACCTGAACTTCTATACCAAATCTCTTACACCTTACCATTACAAATTTTTTACAAATTATCTTTAGACTTTGTTAATAATTAACGCCAAATATAACTTCCACTAAAAGAATATACACTTTCAACATTGTTTCGATAAATGCCTCATACCTGCTCCCTAACCTAACGTAACCTAACATAACCTTCCTTCCCCTCCCCACCAACCACCAAAATGGTGTCATGTGTCCCGGATTGCAAGTGAGAAAATATGGTCACCGTACCTATGTGTTTTACAAGAATTGGCACTGTAAAATATTATTTGCATTAAAATATAATTTTAATTTCACATAGCTTAGCACTTCGAAATGTAATAGATGACTTACATTTTAAAGAGGGCGAGCTAACTCCTCATCTGTTTCCTCTTCCCTGTCAGCATTTTCACTGCGATCACAATCACTGTCACTGCTGTCTGTGTTGTCATCACTATCACTACTGATACTATCACCATCCGAATCTGATGTGATAATGATCTTGTTAATAACGTCTGACACTATCCCATCTCTTTCCCAGTAGTAGTTCTCTACCTCCCCAACTTTCTTTCAGTACCCTACCCAGTCACTTTCAGTTACCGACATTACTATTTGTTCAATTATTTCAGTCAATTATGTAAAATTAACTACTACTACTATTTCTCACTAAAATAATTGACTTTTCAATATCCAGCGTATATGTGACAGGGGTTTGCAAGAACAGAACGGCAGACAAAACAGCAGCGTGCGATACAAGTCGCACGAGGACTGACGAAAATTCAACCGGCTGAGTCAACGTCAGTCTTGCGTGACTGGCCTGGACTGGATTCGTCAGGACTTATTCGGTGTGAAAGAATTTAATGCGTCTCACTTTAAAACAGTACTGAACCAGTCGCTGAATCTAGGAGCGTCTGACGCGACTGGACGTGACGGGACTGGACTCGGTTGGTGTGAAAGCAGCCTCAGGTCACTGCGCCTGA
Source organism: Magicicada septendecula (assembly GCA_034769895.1). Lineage (NCBI taxonomy): Eukaryota > Metazoa > Arthropoda > Insecta > Hemiptera > Cicadidae > Magicicada > Magicicada septendecula. Next base: position 901,043,244 of record CM068367.1, read on the forward strand.
CGGAATTAAAAGGTACTTAGGTGTCGAGTATGCAAAGATAGGAGAATGTCTTAGAAAGGAATTATTTCGGACGGAAACTGATAATCCTACATAATTGGTCGTAAATATTATACCCAGGGCAAAAGACACCGTGCACCACATTCTGCGCCTTCAGGTGAGTATGAATCCTCGCAACGAGTATTTTTTCTCAAAGAGGCTGCAAATAACGAGGAAAGTGAGTCGGCCAGTAGCTGGAAGAGTGTGTCTGGTAGTTATTCGACTTCTGGGCGTAGGCGTGTTTCCAAGCGTGCGGGCTGAACGTATGCAAGCTGTGCACTAGCAGTGAAACCGTGTCCTAATGTCTTAATAATTGTGTTAGGTAATTCCTTCAATACCTTATTAGGAGGGCCACCAGGGACCGTGTTCTTATATTTTTTAAGCTTCATACATACGTAGGCTGAGGAAGGGAACAATAAGTTTCCCGAAACATGTTCCAAATAAGGGAAAAAACATATTGAGGTAAAGTTATAAATATTAAATATTATATATATACAGTGGAACTTGCGAATAACGAGCTCGCTTATAACGAGAACTCGGATGTTACGAGCAAAAGTACGAGATTTGTTTGGTTTTGTATCTTAGTAATCATAATTAAACTCGCTTTTAACGAGTAGGAACGCATTAGAATGTTGGTTATAACGACTGTTTATCGCAGGTTTGTTCATGGGTTAAGGTCTAACAAACGTTCATTACAATACAGCATTTTAAATGTTCTTTAACCATTAACCCAATCATTAATCATTAATCGTTAAAATCATTAACGAAATTTAGTTAAACTAATAACGTAAGTGATGAATTCGTGGAATATTTAAATATTTAAATAAATTACAAAACTATTTTGATATTTACAGATACAAAATTACTAAACAAACAAAAATAGAATACTTTGTTAATTTTGATTAAGTTCTGTGTGGGAAATATAATATTGACGATTCCATTTAGAATGAAGAACAAAAAGAGAATGAATTACAGCGAATTTTCTTGTAATTTAAAAATAAATATTGTACTTGTGGCATGGAAAGTTTTTGTTTTTTCTGCCAGATAGCCGGCTGTTTTTTGGTAAGTTTGTACTACACAGTTACTTTTACTATATTTCGCGAATACAGTATACGCGAATTTTCAGCAAAGAATGTTAGCGTCTAAAAAATGTTAAAAGTTTAAATTCCTTTTTTAAGCGTAGAATGTAAAACGTGTCAAAATTTTATTGTGCAAAGCCTCTTCTATAATACAATATTTTGTCGTCTGTTCGAAAATCACGGTACAAAAATTTAGGCTTGCTAGTCGACAACTCGGAGGTAGTAAGCACCTGGTTTTAACAAGCACATTTGTCTGGTTCCTTGAATCTTGTTATAAGCAAGTTCCACTGTATATATGTTGTCAAGATAACTGTCTGACAAAAGGCAGTCTTTAATTCAAACAGATGAACAGTGAGTTTTGGGTGGCCAAAAATGTGTCTACTAACTTTTCCGTTGTGCTGCCAACATCTGGGATGCTGGGACGGCTAAAGATCGACTGGAGGTTGTCCTTAAATGAGGCAGCCTTCTCAATATAACTGATGAAAGGTCGGCCGTCTAAGAGGAATAGTAAATCTAATGTTTAAGATGATGATGAATTTAGATGCTTACTCAGTTGCAGAAAAACTTGGGATATGAAGAGAATAACACGTACAAGAGGATGTCAAGGCGCTTGTGCAGAAATCTCGTCTGGCAGCCAGCACGACGTTTGCCAGCCTTCCGTCCTCCGTATGCAGATGAGCGTTTTGTCTGTTTCTTATGAGAAGGCAGCACATTTAGCACTTCCGACGGATAAGTGAAAGCACGTGCGAGGGTAGCCTCGTCTGCGACGAGCGATCTTATTTGTTTGGGATGGACATATCTATCGCTGTTCTGTTGGCGGTGGTTACTTAAAATGATTTACCTGAATTCCGTTGTTAATTCGGAATTCATACAAGTGTTCACGGTATGCACTGGTTAGCAAATTCCTCGTTTCAGTCGTATACTAGAATGAATCTCAAAGCGTCTATAGTATTTTACACTAGAGCGGTACCATATTTCCTTGACCAAATGTAGTAAGATGCCACTCTAAACAACCTTATTAGGCTGCGTTTTCAGTGATATGTAAAGAAAAGTATTGGTTTGGAACGTCTGAAGTATGACAATGTTCGTAATACTTGTGGATCTTAGATTGCTATTCGATAAATACAAATTCAAAATATCTCTGGAGCCAAAGTTGAAAGTTTTTTGTCCGCTTGCACAAATGGGTTTCGATTATTATTATTCCAGATTTTTAGGGGATATATGCGTCTAAGCACAAACGAAGTTTGAATTCACTTGTAATGGGACAAAGGCTGGATTCCGTGGACAGAATGAAATCAGTAGGTCTACTGCGAAAGGATATCGAAACGACAGCTTATAACATAACAGTTCTTAAGAAATAATAAAAATAAGGCCACGTGGTACGTGAATGCGCACGCGTGCGCGCACACACAAACAAATGCGTATAATTAGCTTACGGTACTAACTAAAATTAGCAGCGTAATGCTTATGCTGAGTACGAACTAAAATTTGTATGTCTTAAGTCACTTTTTCCAATCCATTGATAAATTTAGTGATCATCTACCTATTGAAGAATTAAATAAATTGTTACATACTGTTTAAAGAACTACTGAAGTACTAAAGTACACGATCGCATGTGTTTGAACTACACAGAGCACTGAAGATCAGCTACATATATACTTCAGCACGAATGTAATGGAAGTCTAATTGTCTACTTCATGCAAAGACATCAATAGTGCATTTTATCTAGGTATTACACGTTTTAATATTTATGTATAGTTTTACACTGCATTAAAATACGTTTTGTACACATTACAGTGAAGATGACAATAATAATTTGTATAGTAACTGTTAGGAGAATCAGTTTACCCATTGTTATCGTTTACAGTACATTGCAATTCCAATCACGGAGGAGTTTAGTAGGCGTGCAGTTTGATACAGATATTTCGCTGTACTAACTATATTACATACTTCCGGCACTAGACCACTATTTAATATCGACCTTTATTTGACAACCAACAGTTAATATTATTAAATTATAATTACTAGAAGTTTTGTCGTTGTAGCGACTACGTTTTTCCAGTTCCACATTTGGTCATAGCCTACATGTAACTCTTACATTTTAAGCTCTTATTGTAAAAAGCTGCTTAGTATAAGGGGCTGTTAATAATGCATTTACAACTGGGTAGAGCAGTGCACGTGATGAGATACACGCAATGCATGCAACACTAGACATCCACCTAAGTCCGCGACGGGGTGTGGCCCGCTATAAATTCAAGCGTCACTTTCGCACGAATGGGTACTAGTTGGCAGCTTTTATTTGACTCGTCGTGTTTCACAACCTTGACGTCTAGAAACTATAAGAAATTAAACTACAATAAAATAAATGCGGAAGCCACTGTTTCACGAATTATGAGCTGTTTAGTTGGTAAATGGCAATCAATTTTGAAATTAGCAAGAAATAAAACATGAAAATAAGCAGTTGAAAATTGGAAAGTCAATGGTCGGAAGAACTACGATCAAAACACAGAGTTCCAAATTATCAACTCATAATCTTTACTGTTACCACGAGATGTTTCATCTGGAGACACAAGCTGCTTTCGGTAAATATAAACGAGCGTCGTGCAACCTTTACAAATGCTAGATCTGAAGTTGAGATGGACATTAGTCGAACTCGTGCACTGACGAAAAGTTGACAGACATTAATACGATAATCAAAGCCAATTCACTACAGAGCGTTAGCTATAAATGTCACCTCCTGTAACGAATTAATTTAAGAAATGTACGGATTGGACACAACAGCTTCGCAGTTTTTAGTTTTACACGTAGGTGGAGAATGTGTCTTTAACCTACACAACCAGTGAGTTCTTGTGATATATTCTAACTAACTATCTGAAAATCTAACTATATTCAGTGCAACACTATGTGCACTAGCTTCGATATAAGTTAAATATGAATAAAAGCTGAGAAATGTAGGCCTATCTGTTAAGTTGATTGTGTTAGTATTTGCTATACTATTTAATTACAAAATCTATGCTACTACTGTACTATTTAATATAGTGTTATATAGACTGTCAAATAACATTCTGCTTGAATAAAGTGAAGAACAATCTTTCACGCACTTCCACCTACACGTTTCAATATATAGAACTAAATTATACTGAAGAAAATAACAACATGAACGAGTATAACGTGACCGAGGTATGCAAATAATGTACAGAATCCAGGAAGCACATGTGCTGTATGCGGTATGCAAGTGTAAGTAACTTACAATATTTTTCCTTTCGTTGTGTCCATGCCATTTAACATACGTGTTCTATTAAATACAGTGGATGAAAAAATTAAACAACATGTGCTGGCTTTACAAGGACCACAGTTCACTACAAAAGGTGGTAAAACAATAATATTTCATTTTACTTCGAAATTTAGGGACGTACTGGTGGTTACCTTTGTTGTCTAGTATTCGTCAGTTAATGTATAATTAATTGTACCGTAATTAATAAAAACCTATGCATAATAAATGAAAACCGTATAGCATAGGAATTTAATTTACATTACAGAATAATTATCTTTTATTTAATTATCAATACGCTGAAATGTTTACACGTGAGCTTTATTAACGTACACGTAAATAAACAATTTTCGCTTTTCACGTTGTTTCAGTTTAATTATGTACAGCAACTATGTGTTCACATCATACTGGGCTGTGGCACAAATTTAATTGAAGTGACGTGTTACAGATGTGTTTTATAATTTAAACTGTGTTTACAACTCAAATATTTTTAAAAATAAAACTTAATTATTTCGCTACATAATAGCTGAGTGTCGTCGATAAAACAGACCATTTCTATAATCATTCCCTTTTTAATCTTGAGAAAGGTGTGGTAGGTTCTAGCAATGTAGTTGATACGTGTGTAAGGAGAGCGGTTCGGTTCATGGGCTAACGCTAATGGTCTCTTTCTATAGGCCTACATAAATAACACGCGTAGAAAACAGAAACTTAAAGTGTGTTCTCCGACGAGCATGGCTACGAACAAAAATTTCTGTTTTATATTCTGCATGCTTTTGTTTTATATGCCTCGACTTAACAATGCATAGAGAAAGTACTTCGCTTCGCTTCACTCCTGCAGGAATTGATGAGAAAATTTAAAATTTAATATTGATAATTATATATAGTGTGTGTGTGTGTGTGTGTGTGTGTCCGTTTTGCTGAATGTTTAACCAGAAGTATGGGGTTACAAATTTTTACGGCTACTCTTTACTTAAATAATTTTCCATTGTCTTCCAATTAGTAATAATGAATTAAGTAAGATCTTTTTAGATAAATGGTTTTAATTTGGTTTTCAGAAACTTAAAGTATTCAAGTAGTATTAAAAATGCACACACACACACACACACACACACATATTTTTTAAACATCACATATTTTACACAATATAATGTACATACGATTCTCTACATTATTACATAAACTTCTTAAGTAACGTATCTGTGATTTAACGTAACTTTTAAGCGTTGCACAACTAATGTTCAAAACAATATTTTTGTTGGCCTTATGAAAACTAAATAATAGTTTTGTGCTTTGAAACCAACTTTAAAAAAATTTAAACTAACTAACGCTAATAGTCGAAGTCGATTTAACATTAATTTGTAGGCAATGCTTTTAGCCAACATACATGATCCATTAACTACAAAAATGAACTAATGACCATTATTAACTACTGTGTCTTCCAACAGGATGGTTGGAATTTTTCAACCCACGTAAGTTCCAATTAACATACTCATTTATTTTTAACTAGCAGGTACCCGCGGCTTCGCACGCGAATATTTGTATATGATTGTTGTGGTAACTGTCGAGTTAGTAGTTTGTAACCCAGTCTGCGGATCGACTAATTTTAATGTAAAATGATAACCATCTTCTCCTCTGCAAAACATTAAAGGGTACTGTAAAGCATCATAAGCTCGATGTGTTTCTGCAATTCGATATAGCGTATGATCCCTCGCACGGATTATTATATCGAGTTTATCGCATTCCTGGTTAACTAAAACTACTGCCACTTCATTAGTTGTCGGTGCATTGTAGCGACCCCTGTGCTCTTCATTATTTTCTGTTCAATCAGCATGAATCACAATATTGTACTGATTATTATTCGCAGATGTTACAAATTCAAACGCACTTTTCAGTTCACTAACATATGGGTTGATTGCGTGAAGTAAATTTTGAAGTTCTGTTACTACTGTCTTATCCAAGTTACGAATATGATCCATTCTTGTTTCAGATTGCTGTAAATAATCAGCTATGAAATACACCTGTAGAAATTTTGGTACTTCGTTTTGTGTGAGGAGTAATGATCCCATGAGGTGATACTTGCCCTTGAATATTGAAAGTAGGCATGAAGCTCCCTTCGACTATTTCATTGGCTCCGAATGATGTAAATTGAAAAGCTGAATTGTACGATCTTAATGCATTCAAAAATTTTTTCGATAAAAGATGTTCTCCATTTAATAATGATTTTTAACGGTTCTGGAGGAGGAAGTATGGGATCTAATCGTATTTTTCCTGCAGAGCAACATAATCCATGTGATTCATTTTTCCACTTTAAAGCTTTGCAATGAGGGCAAACCATACTCGGTAACTCGATATCTGTTTCATTCGCGCAGTTAATAATTGGATTATAATTGAAACCACTATTTAATTTTGCATTCCATGATCTGATCGTGATCTGAGAGTCGCTTGCCTGCGTCTTTGTGCCGCTAATCTATTTTCACGAATCGTAGGACTTTCAACCCGTGAGACTTCTTCTAATCCAGATCTTTCTGAAGAGTTTCCAGGAGCTGATTGCATTTCGACTCCTTCGACGTCATTTTCAGATGCTCTAAGACGCCTCTTTCTTTCCGCAGAAGCAGTAGATCTTCCTAAACATGATCGTCTTTTTGGCATTGCAAAGCTAAAAAAAGGGAAATGTATTTATTTGATCTATACTAATAAATCTCTAGGGGGCAATTAATAATTTATACAATACAATACATTTTGCACATATTACTTACCGATGACGTAAAATTAACGAAAAAGGCACTGATACTATATCACTGACGCTCATCGCATAATTCTCGATGAAGTAGGTTAAGTATAATCTCGACAATTAATTATTCCTACTGCACATAGTCCTATTGAATATTCAAATGTCGAAGAGTGTGGTTTGTCAGAATCAACGTGTACTATATAATCAATGTTAGAATATAATCAAACAATGAATTATTGTATTGTTTATATGAATTCCATATGCTGATAAGAATTCCATATCCCTACTAAAATGTAAATATTCAAATGGATTAACTGATATCAATATACTTATGTATACACTATTTGTATTATTCTATACGAATAAACATTTCATCTAATTGTGTTACTCCATGTTTATAAATATCTACTAAATTATCAAATTTTCATTTTACGTATCGAGGAAACATGAATGATGGATCTATTGCTTCGCACTTTTTGGATATTCATAACTTACAATATAAGAATATTATTAATATAGATGTACCAATAGCAATTTACCAACTGGACAGTTACCACAACAATCATATACAAATATTCGCGATCGAAGCCGCGGGTTTAAAAAATTAGTTTTTTTGCAATAACTTCGGTTCTTTTCAACCTATCGTTATCAAATAAAGTGGAAAACCTTCCGTTGGGTACCTGCTATCATTGTGCAACGTTTCATTGAAATCAGTTCAGTAGATTCTGATATTACCGTGGACAAACATAGACCCCCCTAGAGATTTATTATATACATAACAATTTTTTCATAAAGTAAAACATCGCCCATAAAACACAAGCACTTTAGTCTTTATGGAAATTAAAATTTTTATTTTTTATACCTTTTCTTTGCGTATATTTCTATTGTCTGTTTGCAAATAAAAAAATGCAAAATTTTATTACCAGTCTATCATGCGTCTTCTTTTGTCCATTTCTTCTATGGAAATCTATCATTCTCCATTTCGTATTGCACCCTACCATATAAAACTTGTTTTTTATTATGAAAATTTCCTTGCACCTATAGTACATTAAAAACAACAGCAAAATACTTTTAGTGCGTGCAAGCCAACTGAGGAATACGTTTAATAATCTGCCTTCGTCGTTAATATTCAAGTTACTATTGCTATTTAACAACAGAATTCTTAATTAGTTACATACAAGTCTTCAAGTTCCAAACATGCGTTGTTTCAATAAATAAAGCAATTTTATATACAAATATTAATCGTAGCTGAGAAACTTAAATGTTTCCTGAAGTTTAACATGTTTCTGTCCAAGATTTAAGCCTCCCAAAAAACAAATAAAAAAACGCCTTAATATTGTATCTGCAAAGTTAAGGAGAGCTGAAGTTTAAGAAGAGTGTATTCAATGTAACGAGACGTTTATTCTAAGTAAAAAAATTATTATAGGCTTAATTTAAAGTTGATATGAATTACTGCTGGTAAACAATAAATTTACAAATTCTCTGAAAGCAAAATGCAATCATTCTTCCGAAGATTGTTGCAGACGGTACGCTTTCTATTCTCATAGATATTATTTTTTTTTTACTTCAAGACATTTGTACACTCTAACATGTACAGTAATAATATAAAGCCCTACAAATTTTATATTATAGGGATTTTTTACTTTTAAATATTTTTGGCTTATATAAATTGTAAGTATCTGTAATGAAATTATGCAATTTATTTTTACTAAGTGTACGTATTATATATTATTATAAATTAATGCTACAGTTAGTATAATATAAAATCAACTTCTATGGAGATTTGGAAACTGGATTTTACTTACTATCTAAAAGAATAATAAAAGCAATGCTCCCTAGAAATCCAAGCCTAACACAGACCTCGTGTAAGGCGGGGAACAGCTGTTACTCTTTAGTGCCTAACAGGGCACTGGTAGGTGACTTTGACCAAGGTTAGATACACTTGAAAACACACCGTAACCAAAGGTGGAATCGATAGTGGCAATGGTTGGATGGCTCTACGTTAGTGAATCGCGAACGATGACCTCAGGGTACCAGGACGCACCCTGCTGTATTTACCCCTACCCGTGGTAGTCGAGGGCTCTACCGCGGTAGTCTGTCACGTCCCCTAGACTCTTGGGAACAAAATTTCAAGTTTCCAACATGATTCTTGGGTTAAGGGTTCCCTCAACCTCGTCCAGAAGAAAGAGAGACATTCATTATGGAGAAAGAAACTCGGTTGATCCCGAAAGATTCTTGACATCGTCTGCCACTGTGTCAGCCGTGCTGAGGTATCTGCTGGTGAAACGGAAGGAAGGTGACCTCGTAAAAGTGAGTCTCTTCCTTATTGGAAAAGCTGTCATCAGCGTTGGATCAGCCGGACAGGACATCAGAAAAGCTGCAGGTACTTGCCGAGACACTAAACGATCAACAGGGTTCGAGGTCAGTGAAACTGCAGAAGATAGGGGAAAAAGAGGGAGGCAGAAGACGTTCCTCACACCATCATGACACCACAAAAGTAGTGGTAGTGTGGAGGGACCTGCTGAACTACACAGAAGAAGAGATTGCGACTGAGCTGGCCGCACAAGGCATCATCGCATATCGGAGATTAACGGTGCTAAGGGATGGACAGACACTCCCATCAAAATACCATGTCCTAACCTTCGACAATACCATTTTACCGGAAAAGTTGAGAGCAGGCACTCATAGGCTGAGTGTGAGAGCATTTGTCCCACAGCCGATGCAATTTTTTCAGTTCTAGGCACAAACACTATAGCTATGCCTGGAGCCACCTCCAGTGGAGACAAAATGGCGACGGGATACCGCCGTCCGTCCCTCCGTCCTCGCAGATACACCACGGAAGACTTCTTAAAACAAAAATCGGGTATAAGACCTGTCCCTGGTGACCAGGAGATCAGCTCCGGATCGGGGTTCAGTTCAATTGCCGGCGAAACGGCAATCTCACCGACTTTGATGACCTAGCGAAACTTGGCAATCTACAAATGAAGAAGAAGAAGGGCTGGCCAAAATGGAAACCAAGGAAATAAGCACGGTCCGAAGCATCTTCAGCGTCCATCATAAAGAACATACTTCAGTAGAATATCAACGCTTGCACTTCGCGTTATTGGAAACTGAAAATGCTACTGCCCAGGCACATTCCAATGTGTAAATGCCTGCAGGAAACACCTCTGACGCGGCAAGAAGATATTAGTATGAGGGGATTTTGGTGTGATGTGACTCCAAATATCAGAGCTAGGGCAGGCGTTGCTATATTTCTTAGCAACACATATCTCGCAAAGACGTATTCCACTCGCTACGCCTCTACGAGCAGTAGCAATAAGTTTATTACAGCCACTGAAGATGACGATCTGCTGCTTAGAGCCTACTTACCAGATTGTGAGTGGCGTGTAGAAGATCTTCAGGATCTGGTCGAGCAGCTACCATCTCCATTACTCCTAATCGGGGACTTCAACGCCCATAGTCTGTAACAAATTAAATAGGTTTGTTTATTTTGTTTGTGTAAAAAAAAATGTTTGTTGTTTATAATTTTTTTTAATTAATTATTTAATTATGTTCTGTGGTGTTTAGCACTTTTTATTATTTGTTTTAAAAGAATTAACTCCTTTTCTGTATTTTTAAATTCCTTCACCAGTTGATAGAATTGTCTCCTAGGACAATCGATATGTGAACTTTTCTTATTTGTAGGTTATCTTCCTTCTAGGTGGTGAAATTCTGGTAGTTAACTCAATTAAAATTACATATTATGTTAATTATCTTTTAGGAATGAATAATGTTCAATTTTGTAGTAAATAATAAATTTTATTAACAAATAGTTATTATTTCGACTCTTTATCGATTTATAAATCGATTCTCAGGGTATCAATATTTCGTACAATTATTTATATTCGGGTTCTTTTAACAGTTATTTTAGGTATAGTCAGAGAAAAAAGGGAAAAGTATGAAAAGTATTTTGCCATTACAATATATATCAGCTTAAAATTTAAAAGTACATATATGACACTTATTATATAACAGAGATCAAAGAAATTGTCAAACCATACTGCTTCGTAGTTGAAGTCGCATTGAACTGTGGGAAGAAAATGATGGCCGCTCCTCGTGTACAGTTGAAAGACGATCACATCTCGCTGTTTCTAAGTTTAATAAAAGATGCTTTCCCTCTGAATTTTCGTCCCTGTAGCTGCAATTCTTCCTTCTTATGTTGTTGTAGTGTTTCTGGTTCAGTGTTAGTGTTCTACTTCGAAAAATTGTGTAGTATTAAGTTAATTTCACTTTCGTCTGTTAGGCCGATATTTGCACTTTTGTTTCGTGATGTGTTATTACTGTTTTAATCGTTTAAATGTTACATTCACTGGTGTTCTGTTCTGTATTGTATTAATTTAATGTTCGTAGGTGTTTGTTTCACTGATTTTCCGTTTAAAAATGGGTTTTCACAAAACTCGCGTTGTTCGTCAAACTAGGCTTATTAAAACATGCGCCATTAATGTATTAGCAGTTAGGTTAAGATTGGCTAAGTGCTCGCATCGAGTGTACTATTCAACGTCTAATAATCAACTAATTTACTTCCTTCGTCTTCGACTAAAGTCTTAGCCAAATCAATATTATTCAATACATTGTTTCAACATTATTTGCATCCTGTGCATGTGAGAAAGTTACATTATATAACTGATTATATTTTTGCTATTATTCAAATTTATTAACTATTAAATACATAATCTTCTTCTTCAGTTCATTCTGCTTAATTTGATACCAAATAATGTAGTTTTATTAAGTTTTTGATCTAAAATGGTATTTTTACCTCATTTTGAAAATTATAAATTTTAAAATCACTTCCTGTCCTTGTATTCAAAATGATGCCATTTTACAAGTTATATTAATGATTATATTAAATCTCAGATTGTAATAAAAGGTTTATCTTCCCTTAATTTCTTGCAATTAGATTAATTGGTTATGTTTTAAAATATTATACAGTAATATATGACTCCCCTCTCTAAATTTTCAGTTTTCACATTTCCATTTTTAACAATAATTCTGGCTATAATTTTACAAAATCTTCCTTAACTATATTTCCAATTACATGACTTTATTACTGATTTACCTTATATAAATTCCTTCAGTTTAATTGTTTTTTCTGTACTTATTTCATCAAATTTGATGCTGTTTAGTTTTTAACATTTGGCCTAGATTTCTAACAGTTTTTGCATACAAAGTTTTTTAAATAATACATATTGGTTTATACCCTCTCTGACTTTCCTTGGTATTGTGACATAAATTAACATTTTCTTATTTTAACAAAATAACAATTAGTATATGGTTTATACTATTAATACATCACATAATTCAAATTAACATTGGTCTTTCCAAAATCAGACATTTTATACTTAATGATTAACAGTAATACATAATAAATACATTATAAATAAAGAATGTTGTTCAACTCTGACATATTATACTTAATTATTAACAATAATACATAATAAATATTTCATAATTAAAGAATGGTAGTTGACTCTGACATTTTTAAACTTGATTATTTCTAATACCTTATTCTATATAAACAAAACATAATTACTATAATCTTATACTCTATTTCTTAGTAGGTTCTACTTTCAGTTTTTATCTGTTTTTTTATTTTTATGGGGTAATGACTCTTTGTCACTTCACTTTTATTATGTATGCCCTGCTCTTGTTTTATGTTGGTCATTCTAAGGAATGTTATATAAAAAGAGTGGCAGTTATTTAAAAAACACATGTATTATCGATCATGATAAAACTTTATTTTACATTATTCATGGACACAATATAGGCACTTCAAAGTTGTAATATTTCACCATTTACTTAGTTTGTGAACTTCAATATTGAAACATAAGGTTTATTTTTTATAACACAAAAACTTGCACTGATTCTCTTTTTATTCCTTGATTTTATTTCTAAATAGTTATATAGTTTTATTAAAATCAAGAAATCTATTTATAGAATATAATGAAGGTTTGTTTTTTTGGTATTATATAATTATTTCACATTGGTTCACTTTCAATTCTTATTTTATACACTTTTTGGCTTACATTTATTTTACATGTGGTTTCTACATTTGATATTTTGTTATACTTTCATTTATTATTATTATATTTATCAGTTTCTTTTGGGGTTTGGGTTTTTTTTTATAACAGCACTCCTTCTTCTTGTGGATGCTGTCTTGTTCTTGTTTCTTCATTGACTCCTCCTCTTCTTCTTGTTTCTTATAAATGTATTTCCTTCATCTTCTTGTGGATGTCATCAGGTTTTGGGTTTCTTCCTCACCTACTCTTATTGTTTCTTACAACATATTTTCTTTTCTTGTTGTGGATTTAGTCATTTTCTGGGTTTCTTCCTTACCTACTCCTATCCTACCTGGGTATTACCTTTTTCCATATTTAGTTTTTAAATTTGTTTTGATGATTCATCACTCATTGTAACATTGGTTTTAAAATGAATTTTTGCTTTAATGTATGATTGTACTTCACGGTGGTTCTTAATTAATTCTTTATTTTGCTTTCTCGGATTTAAAAAATGTTTTTATTTTATCTTTATGATCATTGTCTTAAGACGAACAGCGCTGAATTAAGAAATGAGGATCTCTTGCTAAACAATGCGCTTGTCTTTTAAACACAGGCGAGAGTATACATTTCAACATTGGAAGTGGTACTTTCTTGGTTATCGATCTTTCGATCTGTAGCCGGAATCTTGCTACACTACTGTTGTCTAGAGTGCTCCCAGATCTCCACGGGAGCGACCACTTCTCTGCGCTGATAACAACTCACTTGGACCGTGCTCATTGGACAGGCTTCAAGACTGCTTGTACACCTACGAACGTCTGTGGTAACATAAAAGAAGACATACAGAATTTTACAGCTTCTCTCACATTATCAGCTACGGAACATATTCCAGGGACCGGTGGTCGTTCATCCAGACCACAGTCCGTGGTGGAACAAGGCTGTGAAAAAGGCTATAAGAGAGAAGCGACGAGCCCTAAACGAGCGCCGACCAATGATAGTCTCATCGCTTTTAGGCGAATTTTAGCCGCGCCTCGTAGAATAATACTCGCTGCAAAACAATTGAGCTTGGGAAACTACGTCTCGACCATAACACGGTCGACCCCAGTGACAGAAGTATGGAAGATGGTCAGAGCAATCGCTGGCACATCAGCCTTTAACCAATCATTGCATAAAGCACGACGGTGAATTGATTTGCAACCTCGATAAAACTGCTGACATCTTGGTTGGCAAATATGCCGAGGTCAGTAGTACAAAAAGTTATCCTTTCAATTTCCTCGAAAGAAAAGAAAAAGTCGAACACGACCTTGATTTCGAATGTGAAAGTTACAGGAGCTATAACGTGCCTCTCGCGATAAGGAAATGTGCGTAAATATCTGTTAACTTTATCAAAGCTCCGCAACCCAATATTGACACCCTACAGCAAAAACCAAACGTACAAATACTTACTCATACAACGGATTAGCATGGTTTGGTTGACGATGAATATTCGGTGAAATTCGAAACATATATTATATAATGTTACACATCTTTACAGTACTTTCATATAATATAATTTAATATAACAAGCATTCACACACACACACACGCACGCGCGCTTTAAGTATCAATTTTTAATATGCATATATTGCGATGTATAGGTGTTGCGTAGAATAAGTAGTCCAGGTATATGTTAATGGAATGAAGCAAATTTATTTATGATTATGACTATTCCTTTCTGACAATCTACTGTGCTTTTAAAAGAGTTTATAAAAAATAATTAATCTGTCTCTGTTGACCTTCGTAGCACAAACTAAAATTTAATTTCTGTACAATGAAGTAAATTAATATATAAAAAGTACTTTTGTCATATTTGAACTACAAAGTCTGTATTGATGTAATACAGTCTTTTTTTAAATAAGTTTTTTTATAATTGTACACAAATAATATAAGTTCACTTTCCTTTAATATTAACTGCTGATCCTTCAGACGACTATCTGGATGAGTACTTGGGTTAATTCTTTGTCCTGCTACAGGACAGCTTTCGGGTGTGTAGCTTATTTTTAGCGGGCATGGTTACATACAATTTCAAACCGCAGACCGATACTGTTACTGCTTATCTGTTGTGTTATGCTTACACCTTTCCAGTAGGCTTGAAGTGTCTATATGCCCTAAACGGAATATCTCGCACATTCGCGGACAGCACATAATTATGATATTTACTGCAGAACTCAACAGGAATTTTCTAACTTGAGTTCGTCGCGACTGTAGGACCAATCGTAATAGACCAAACTGCGTTTACTCGTTATCGTTTCCGAAAAGAGATTGTTCTGTAGGCCTATCTCAGAGTCTTATTTTTGTAGCTGAATTTCTCGTAATCTGATTGGTACTTTGGTAACGTCTTCTCACTGTTTTCTTACAGATAATAGACTTCCTATACGAGTATAACAAGATTTTGAAACAAACTAATTCATGTTCTAAAAACGTGAAATACTTTACTACCGACTTTATGAGCTAAAAATCACCTAAAAGAATTTGACATCAAGTTCTATTAACCATATTTTTAATTTAATTAAACAATTATATAATTTAATACATGTCAATTGTGTGTGTGTGTGTGTGTGTGTGTGTGCGTGCGTGCGCGCGCGCGCGCACGTCTGTCTATATTGACGTAGTATTTTTTTATTAACATGAATTTTCTATGTATATGTTAATATTCACGTAAATCTTGTTTACAAATAATAATTATAATTATGTAAACTTACTTGTAGGTAAATATATTAATGACTTCAAATAGGATAAAATAACGCAATTCTTAATATAGCAGGCTCTAGACAATATTCTGTAGTAGATCATTTAACGTACAGATATCCATTAATCATATACCGTAGTCAACAGGGACTATAACCAATCCATAACGTAGCTTATCTGAGAACAGTGGGCCAGTGTCTCTTAACATAAACTTATCTTCCTATTCATAGTGCTGGTTCTATTTAAAGCGTGCGCTCGCGATTGTGTGTGTGTGTGTGTGTGTGTGTGTGTGAGCGCGCGCGGTCACCTTTACTCCTTAGTCACATTTTTTCGTATTCTATTTTACTTACAATGAGTTAACAACGTTTTCCTATGTAACACTACTTTGCATTGATCAAAATACATTTATTAATATACGAATTAATAAATTCTCGTATTTCTTTTAATTAACAATTATTGTTATAAACTAATAATATAGCAACAATAATATATTATAAAATCAAGTACAATGAATGCTGCACATGGTAAGTTTCTTTGACTGTAAAAGAATTAATCACCGATGAGCCAGATTTAGTCTGAGGCGATGAAATGTAGGCAAAGCTGTTATTACGACAAAGTATATTTCTGAATAAAATTTATAAAAAGACTTATATAATTTGATTTAATTCTCATATTTTTTAGATGTGTTTATTTTACAGATGATTATTTCAATTCTGCTACTCACATTAATGCAAATAAGCTTAAGTTTGTTACATTATGGACGTTAGGTCTACTGCAATTAGTTACAATAACAATATGAATCTCGTTTGTTAGTGTCTGAATACTGAACATTAAATTCAGTATAAAATAACTACTGGTTCTGTTTTAGACTAACATAATATAATCGTCATCATCATCATCATCATCATTTCTGATTCTAGTTTGGTGTCCATCCGGTTTAACGAGCGAGGACCAGTGATTTCTTGGACGCTTGTTGCATTTCCTAGTCTGTAATGTCGAAAAAAGTGTAAAAGTCTTTTTTTTCTTCGTATTAGGAATAACCACGTGTTTGTACTTTCCTGTATATTTGTATGTATTTTAGAAATTTTTATTTCTTCTTAGAACATATTTATTTCTCTTTTGTGATATCCCAAGATAAATGATTTGCAGTTTCGAACGTCCGTCTCAATTTCTACCAAATTACCTCCATCCGACCTCGTTGTTCCAGACTGTTTCTTAAATGTGTGAATGTGTTTTCTAGGCTCTAAATCAGCTATCGATATAAATCTCTTTTAATTTTATACCCGTGTTGCGTTCATATCTTAAGCTGTGTACATTATACTACAGCATCAGATCATGATTTGGTAATCAGCAACGATATTTGCTTTGCATAATAATTCTGATTGAAATCATGTGAGAAAAATTGTGTGAGTAAAATTCGGAAGTAACTCTCTGTCTCATGTACATTAAAAAGAAATGGCGTCTTGCAGAAGCTTTGTCTTACACCTAAATTTATTGGCCTATAGTAATGTATTACGTGTTAATGTAATCTGTTATTTATGTTATCTGAAATGTTTATAAATAGTTAGTTAAATTAAAAGACAAATAGTTCATACTATGGAACGTAATAAAATCGGTATGTCTAAATTAATTCGTAAAAGAGACTAAGAAAAATATAGACCTATTTATATACGTTACCTAGTCACTGTTTCACTGCAAAGCGACAAATCTCCAAGGTACATAATCCGATAGCTTGGACTTAATATCAGTAGATGATCTTCTGTTCATATGATTTTCTTTAATGTTTAAGTTTCGTATGTTAATCGAAGTATTATTGTCCTGTTCTAAGCTTATTGGCCATATTTATCTTAATCAGTTCGCGAATTATTCGACCTCTTTAATTCCAATTAGAACAGAATCAAACATATACAACGCCTACAAGTTTATAAGAAAAAGTGAGTGAGTGAGAAAAAGAGAATAAAATTTTTATATGCGCGCTTGAGAGTAAACTCGTGATATTTGTTTCCAAAAACAGCACTAAACATAAATAATTTAACGTTTTTAGACAACCGCAATGATAAACAGCTTCATAAATGTTAGCAACTTATTCATGAAACGTTTCTCTTCCACTTAAATGTGAAATAGCATACTTCTAAAAGCTGCTGCATCAAAACGTTTTGTACTTTTTATTTCTTGAGTTCCTTATTTTTTCTAAAACTTTAAGATTACTGACTAGTCAAAGTAATTTATTCAGTTTCAATGACTTAAAAATTAAAACAGGATCAGTTGTACGCCACTGTACGGAACAAATTGCTACTGCTTGTAAAAAAGTGCTTTTTCGGTTAGCTGTGTCGCTTAGCTAGAGAGTTGGTAATAAGCACTTTATGATAACTGTGACGAGCCGAGTTATATGAAGACTGAATTAAATGAATTAAAGAACAAAGTTGAAAGAGTAAGAGCTTAACGGCCAAACTTCGTATCAGTCGGAGGGAGCAACTTTTCGTTTCCCTAACCTCTACCACCACAATGCGAAATTTATAATCCCAGACTCATTTGGCAGTTTCGTGTAATCACATTAAAATACTCCAAATTCTCTTTTTGGCAAGTGCTTAGTAACTTTGGAGCTTTACAGAATGTCTTGATGTATACTTCTGAGATTGTCTTTAAAATCTAATTTATTTGTGCTTGAAATCATATAGGCATACATTGGAAATTTCAATGCTTATATCAATTACAGCTTTAACGTGCAATCATATATTGTGTGATAAGTAACAATCAAAGCTGCATTCTTACAAAAAAGGTATTTGATAGTTTCTAGGATTTATTGTTCCAGAGCTTACTTCACAGTTACAGCTGGAACACCACAGAGCCATAATATTTTATTTTAACTATTTATCAGATTATTCCAGATATTTCATGCTTCTTTGTACACGCTGACTATTAACTTAAGTTGTTACATTCAGGTGTTCACTGTCACCGACTCATTTTTTATTCACGTGTGTTAAATTCGCAAGTATTCACTTTGTATAATATACGTACAAAAACCGTAACACCAAGTCACAAAAATACATATGCACAAGCGCATGTATTTTTACTCTCTCACTCTCTCTCTCCATCTCTCTCTCTCTCTCTCTCTCTCTCTCTCTCTCTCTCTCTCTCTCTCTCTCTCTCTGTCACACACACACACACACACACACACACATTATAATGAATTACATTATATTATTTATATTACAACTTCAATATTTAATAATTATTTGTAAATTAAGAAGTTTAAATTTTATGCGTTTTATATTACGGTAGTGACGTAACTTGTTTATGTATACATAGAATGTCTGCACGTTACAATGTAAATTTACACTTAAAATGAGTAGAAGTGTTATGACGAATGCACGAGTCTGCATTATTTATCACATTATATATCAGTACTCTTTAAATATTACAAAATTGTATAGTATACATCTGTGATATATATAAAATACATATATATTTTTATACATATACATATGTAAGTATACATACTAATACATACACATATATATATTTTATACATCTAAGTCATTATAAAATATATATTATATACATATATATTCAAACATGTTTTGCTACAGTCTGTTTCTTGATGTATATAATATATATTTTATAATGACTTTACCTCAAGATGTTTTCTCCTCATTTGGTACATGTTTCGGAAAGCCTTGTGTTCCCATCTTCAGCCTTCTTGATTTTGAGCCTTGTGAGGTATTTGTGTGTTGGCTGGTTGTTGCTGTGGTTTCCTGTTGGTTTCTGGTGCTTTAAATGGGTATTATTGTATGTGATTGTGGTGTATATATTAGTATTTTGTTTTATTAGTGTCATATTGGTTATGTGATACTAATAAAATACATACCGCACAAAGGGACCATAATGAACATTTGGGAAAATTTACAAATATACAAACATAAAACACAAAACAAACTTATACCTGAAACATACAAAGCAATACTAAACATGACACAATTTTCAAAGCACTCAACATAGAAAATACTCAAAATCGTCCGTTCTCCTGGCTATTATAAGAACCACGCCTACAATCAGCACGTTCCTGGTTTACCCCGGCTATAATTAGAACAATATATTCCTCGCTTGTTCTTAAAAAAGGAAAAAAAGCTTGAGTGGGTGACGAATTACAGAGGGATACGAATTAGTGGGTGAAGAATTAGTGGTGTTTCCGAAAATTCAGTCGGATTTCGTTTCCGAAAATTCAGTCGGATTGTTGCTGCCTGGCAAAATATTCCGGAAACAATCTAAAATCTGCCTGGAATAAGTTACGGCTATCTGAATTACAACCAGCGTCTACAGAACCAGAAGGTTTTGACCCCACATCGGAATTGTTAGATATCTGCCAATCACTTCCAGCATTTAACAGTATGAATGAAGACGATTTCAAAATTGACTTACCGGATGTAGGCTACGAAATTTTTATTGGTGATGAAATTGTCGCATACGTATTCACAGAACCTACAGAAGCTAATGTGAAGAAGATGGCCAGTCCATAAAACCTGGTACAGTATTTGTAGTAACTAAATAATAACTAGTGACAACTACAGATACTGTAAATAATTAGATTTTTACTACTAGATATTGTGATAATACGCGCACATAACAACAGCTACCACGTGCTAAGCCTAATATGTACATTTATTTCGTTTTAAAAGTTTAACGTTGTACGACCGATGGACTTATAATGCCGATACCTATTACCAGTGGTGAAACGGAACACCATCCTAATAGGACTCAGTTATATTATGACTGACGCGATTTGTAAATCAAGAGTACTATTCATAATTTGATACGAATAATGTTGACAAGTACACAATTTGCTATTTAATTTATTGCAATTTACAGCATTAATTGATGACTTACCAGCTACCGACAGATGTATAAATAAATTAATGATGCTTAGATAACACTATAAACAAACGTTATAGCATCTATACAAGAGCAAGTACAACCCCAAAAAGCCTTAACAAAGTTTTAGGGAATTGAATCAAACAATCTGGCATCTCTTCACTATTTACGTCGTTGTATATCTTGACTGAGCTTGTAAGAGAACAAGAAGAGCTTGGAATTCCACTTATGTTTACGAATTGTCTTACAAATGATTTTACTGGCGTCATTTTAACGAGTTATCAAAGTAGCATTAATGCATTTTGGTTAAATAAATTTATTATTTTATTGACTGCAATTATATGTTATGAGTTTTAGGTAACTTATTGTAGGACATTTGTTTTACGCATATGAATTTTAGGAAAACTGTTACTAAAAACTTTCAATTTGTTTCCCTGGAACTTAATTGCCTCAATATAACAAAAAATTACTATTCTTTACTGCTGACTGAAGTAGGATCTTTAACAATAAAAACCGTAGAAATACTCCAAAGAGAGTTTGCTGTAAGTTAGGTATTATACAGTGACTTGCTAGCTGTGATTCACGACCAAGAGAATAAATGCACAAGTCACAAGTTCGACTAATATGCAGAGACAGCTCCTCTAGCATCCGCTACTCCGTGGGAAGGGGCATCACGCTAAGTGTTCTACATCTGGTAAAACTAGTTTTGTGGTTTAGATAGCCTGTGGCTAGGATAACACATTAAATACGTTATTACCTAAAAAAGTCGGATGTTATGCATAGCCAGGCTTCAAATACCTGTAAATCACTAAACAAACAAATGAATTGAACATGTCAGATAATTTCTGCATAAATTTTATTAGAACTCCATTTACTAAACAAAAGGATGTGTCTCGATTGGTACAGAAAATACTGACAGGAGGCGTTATCGAGGCATTTTTAAGTTGTTGGGGGCCTATTAATATCGATTCTCCTATCATGCTTGTAACAATTGCCAACTTATAACCGTACAGTTTCTCATAGACTTTTTTCATAATTTTGTAGAAACAGTACATTCTTCAGGAGAGGCCCAACCAGGATTTTTTCGGGGAGGGGGCAGGAGTTTTAAAAATTTAGAAACAAAGTGCACAATTTTGGTTTTCCTCATTCTCTTCTTTACAACCAAGGGTTTTTCCTGGAGAAATGATAATACGCAACTTATAAGGAGCCAATGTCTCAAGAACAGATAAAAATTAACTTTGTTTCATAAAATTTCGCTTATGTACGTTCCACCTATAATGCCGCAAATAGCCCTTCTTACACATACTGCACGAGTAACAATCATACACACAATGTTTTTAAGAATCATGAGTTAAAATCATGTTAAGCACAGGCTTACTAATTTGCATATGCTTACTTAATAATTTAAATTACTTAATTAGTATACGCCGTTTTTATTGAAATAATAATACAATAGTATAGTTAAAATAATCAGATATGAAGATGTTGCGCACTTTGTAGTGGGGATAAGGCGGGAACAATGTTATACACGTGAATAGAAAAAGGCCTTTTAAAAATATTATCCTTCTCCCTGAATGACGTGTCTACGTACGAAGGTTTTGATTTCTATTTCTATTTCGACACTACTAAACAGTACATATAGACGTTTTGTAAGACGAAACAAGCAATAGATATACAAAGATTTTACCGATTTATAAAATGTTTAACATTTAGTACTGCAATTATTTTGTTAACAGTGATTTGACACGTTGTGTCTATTCCAGTCTTTCTCCAGATCTCCTAGTCGAGCCTAGGCATTAACAAACATTGTATGTTTTGGAGTACATAATAGTTTGTGCACAAGTTACAATTCAAGAAAAAATTTAGTAATATTGGTAAAAATGAGCCTCTGACGAAGCTTGTAATAAGCGAAAACTAGTTCAAGCTAAAAGGTAAAAGTTTAACATTTTTACCAATAAAAAATAGTGTTCCGGTTCAGTAGTGTAATATTTATAATTTAGTTAATCAACGGACACGTCATGGACAACAAAATCCAGGAGTATAGTCAGCATTGCCCTGGCATCTTAATTTGTTTGAATAAGTAACATCAATAATAGGCTCGAATGTGAAATGACTATGTGTGTTTTAAAAAAACAACAGATGTGAATTGTCCATAAAGAACAGGGGAGAAAATATTAATGAAAAATTTATATCAAAACTATTTAAGTAATATAGCATTTAATTATTTACAACCAATTACAAATATTTAGCTCAATTCTTCCATTCCACTAATGTTTCCTTCACTGTTATTATAACTCAAATCATCTTCACTGCTGCTATCCCGTTATTAATTAATTTAGAAACGAACTGTTACATTATACACTCTTTGGTCTGATCCCACGTAATCTTTTCAATTTTCATGACATGGTCACATCTTGATGTGTAGTCTGTGAAATAAATATATTTAAATTCCTTTTTTGCTAAGTTTCTAACACTGTCTATGGACAGTGCACGTTTTTTTAGCACGCTTCTTCACGATTGCCTAAATCAGTTCTAGGATTAAGATCGGGAAGTCAGGATGATAGAGTAGAAGTCGTAAAATGTAATATCCAGGATTTGCCAAAACAGTGGTTATTATAAAAGTTCTGTATGTTGGTTTACTTTGTTTAATTAGTGAATAGAGCTCAGATTTTAAGAAAAGTGGACTAAAGAAATCCCATGATTCACTAACCAGTTAATCGTGACTGTCTTTTTGTTAATGATGTTGCAGGTGGATTTATTTAGTCATTGAAATTTTCAGCCACATTTTTCGATGAAAACGTGCCAAAAGTAAGAAGAAAGTTTTAATAGAATAACACATTAGAGAGTTAAGAGAAATTATATAAGAAAATTACGGCAATTCAGGGAAGAACGGCGTCTATCCAAGTTTTTTTGACTAACGTTGAATTCTGTTTCGTCTGTGTATACTATGGGCCGCCGTTCTTCTTTGAATTGCCGTAATTTTCTTATACGATTTCTCTAAACTTTCTAATGTGTTATTCTATTAAACGTTTCCTATTGCTTTTGGCACGTTTTCATCGAAATCCCATTTGTCGAATAATGTGACTCAGACAAGATGCACTGCCATTATAATTAATTCATCTCTTAAAATTGTTTACGTTACTTTGAATATTGGTGTTTCCCCTTTTATGAATTGATATTCATAAATAATTAATCACTGCATACTGCAAATAGAAATAGTCAATATTTGAATAAAAGAATAGTATACTTATTCTATTTGGTTAAAGAAATTATAAAAAACATTTTGTAAGCATGTTATGTAAGTATGTTATTTCTAATATCTTGGAAGTGTCCAGACGTCTTTAGTATACTTCCGAACGTGAACCCTCTGTCCCACATAACCTCTATTAGTACAAACACATTAGGTGTGTTTTAGATAAGTAATGAATATTGAGTATTCTTGTTTAATATTGCCTTAGTAGCAGCCAATATTGGCTACAGATTTAATGAATTGTCTGTTAACACGTGCGTTACTTTAATGCAATTTTATCCAATAATAAATTGGTTTATAAGAGGAATTTTTTATTTCCAATATATACTTGACTCTAACATTTTGAACACATGAGTTACACACGTCTTCAAGAGTATAAACACAAATACTAAACCTTTATTTTAACTAATTAGGGCTATCGTATATTGATGTAAATTATACGATGAAGTATGTGTTGTGTGGAGTCTGCGTAGTTTGCTAAAAAATGTACGGTATGTGGTAGTTTGCGTGTCTAATATTGTGTAACCAGCTGTCCCATACTGTACTATATCACATTAACAGCCTTCTTGCAGACGGCCAATGTTTATACACCCTGTCCTTTACTACACATAAATCTGTCTTTAAGGCAATTTCTATCCATGAGGGTATATGAGTTCACTTTGCAGTTTAGTTCTCATGCACACAAACAAGTACAAACAACTGGCGTACAGGAATATGCGTAGAAATTAAGAACAAAGGAAGTCAAGTGTTGCAGACCCAAAGACGACGTCAATTACTGTAAAATTAAACAGACATGAAGCAGCGCGCAGGTTGTAGTGGGGAGAAGTCGGGAACAGTGGAAGCCACGAGAGAGGAAAATGTCTACTAACGCAGTTGAAAATATTGGTCAACTCTCTGAATTGTGAATAAGACGTACATATGAAATGAGTAATCTATTTTGACACGGATTAACTTTTTATACCTAATGTGCCGAAGTTACGCTCCTTTAATTAAAAATGAAAGAAAATAGTAAAATTTACGTTTTTCCCTGTAAAAGTACTAAAATGTAAAAACTGATACCGCTTATAATGACAGCTGAAATAAAGCAGTTACACTGCCTTGTCGATTCACAATTATTTTCTTTTTATTATTTTCATAACTTTATTCATTTAGTTTTCTATTATCTACGATTCTTATAGTGTTTTCAATTGTTTATTTTTAATTTTTAACGTTTTTAATATATTTATTGTTTTTGACATTTCATTAGCTACATTTTTAATTATATTACTAAATACTTTACCAAACTATATTTTACAGCCCTACCAACACCACACACACACACACACACACACACACACACACGCGCGTGTAACTTACTTTTTACTAACGTACGTAACTTTTTACTAACCAAATATTCTTATAATTTTAAAATTCTTTTGTTATTCTTTTAATTGTTTTTAAGGTTTTTACAGTTTAGTACATTTTATATTTAATACTCTATTACTAAGTTACTAAATACTAAAAAATTTTGTTGTAAGTAAGTTTTGATTTCAATTACGACATTAAACGTGGACATTTTGTAAGACGAAACAAGCGTCAGACACAACAGAAAGAGACAATGTAATAAAGATTTCACATAGTTATAAAATGTTTAATACTGCCATTATGTTGTAAACAGTGACTTGGCGTGTTGTGTCTGTTGCAATGTTTCTCGAAAGTCGAGTCTAGACATCAACAATCGTTGTATAATTTGGAATGTGTACACTTTGAGTACATGTTACGATTCACGAAAAAATGTAGTAATATATGATCCACATTGCTCTGGCATCTTAATTTGTTTGAATAAGTAACATTAATAACAGCCTCGTAGTGAAATGTGTGTGTGTGTGTGTGTGTGTGTGTGTGTGTGTGTGTGTGTGTGTGTGTGTGTGTGTGTGTGTGTGTGTGTGTGTGTGTGTGTGTGTGTGTGTGTGTGTGTGTGTGTTTAAAAAACAAGCAGATGTAAACTATACGTAAAGAACAGGAGAGACAATATTAATGCAACAATAGACTGAAACTATTTAAGTACCATAGAGCACATTTACTTACATGAAATTACAATAATTATTTATGTCAGTTCTTCACCCTACTAATATTTCCGTCACTGTTATCACCGTTAGCCTATTATCACTATCACTCAAATTGCCTTCACTGCTGCTATCTCGTCTTAAATACTTTCTAAACGATCTGTTACAGTATCCCTTATTTGGTCGATGTCTCGTAGTCATTTTCAATTTTCATGACGTCACGTTTTGATCTCTAGTCTGCAGGAGAAATATAATTTCGAAACAAAATTCCTTTAATACTGCCTACAGAAAAATGTACGTTTTTTCTTTCAACACGCTCCTTCACGGTTGCCCAAGTCAGTTGCATAGGTTTAAAATCCGGCTGATAGGGTGGAAGTCGTAAAATGGAATGTCCATGGTTTGCGAAAATAGCATCTATTTTAAAAGTTTTGTATGTTGTTTTGTTTTGTTTAATTAGTGCATAGAGCTCAGGTTTTAACATAGATGGACTACAAGGACTGTAATGGTTTTTTAACCAGTTAATTATGTCTGCCTTTTTTGTTAATGATGTTGGAGGTGGATTTATTTGTACATTGTGGTAGGAGGCATTATCTATTACTATTACGCTGTTCTTATTCAAATGAAATGAAACTAAACGCTTCACTTTTGATAAATACTGATGTTTTTTGAAAAGTACTCACACAATAACCTCCACAGCGTCTGAGAGAAAACTAAGTTGTTTCTGTGTTGACGCATGCGCATTACATAACCTGCGCCGTTAGCACGAAAACGGTTGATTCATGTCTAGTGAATTTTACTGTACGTATTGTGAAATTTGGTCACGCGCGCGCGTGTGTGTAGTCAAGCTTTATTAAATTGCTACGCAAAACTGGAAAACATTTCCGACGTTTCACAATGTTTATTGTTATTAGAAGAATGCTCATGAAAAGAGTTCCTGTCGACATTTCAATCACAAATGTGTTAGTTCTAATGTCCACACAAGCTTGTTTTACAAATACATACTCATCGTATACACATACAACCCGAAAATGAAATACGCTTTCTCGGAATATCTGAAACCTTATGAGTAGTAATTGTTTATGTTTACACTTCTACAATTTTTTCATTTATAAGTAGGCCTACGTTGCTGTTACTAGTAGTCCTCTTGGCTAATATAAAATTATTATCTACCCATGACTTTAAATTCCCTAATTTTACATTATATTACCATTTCTACAATATGATGTTAATATAAGAGTACGTAAATATTAGTGTATCATTAGACTGATTTTCATATAATTTTTCTTCAACTACAAACACGAATTAAAGAGAGGGGCGCGAGTACATTTATAGGCCTATACGAATGGATATGTAAGAACATGCTACTAACACACAATAATTTTACTTCGTTAAAATTTTAATGCCAATTATTTTTCATGACTTATTAAATATATTGCAACACGGTTAATTTATAGGTCTATTTTCTTATTTACGTCCAAAAATGATGTAATGAATTAGATTTCTAAACAAATATTAGAGATATACAGTATTTAAATATACGTAGGTTATCCAGAAAGTAAGTCCTGTTTTTAAATATTACTGTGGTATAGATGCCGTCACGCTGTTGCGCATGCGTGGCCAGTTTGTTTACTCGGTGCCAAGCCAACAACAAAATTTGTTGCACTAAGTAAGCTTTGTTGGATATGTTTATAATATCGAAGAAATTCGAGATGCCAGCCGCGTGTGAAAGCAAGTATGCAGTTTGAAACAGTGTCGTATACAGTTTACTCGCCAACAAACACTAGTGTAACACCCAATAAATGTCATTTATGTAGCAGTGTCATACTAATAACAGTCTCTAATTACAAATTTCAGCACACAGTAGTTCTAAAGTATAATAACAGGAAGCCTGATAACATACCAAATCTGAAACGCAAACTGACTAAGTCCGCTCCAGAGCCTGTATTTATGTCACGACTGTGTGACGTGGTATGTGAAAAAACTAACCTAAATACCGGTACAATATTCGACCAACGCCTGGAAAGAATAATCCTGTCGCTAACACAGCGATGAACAACGACATATATGCACACGTTTTCTCTATCTCCTAAGCTAGACATGAAGTAATTAAGAAATATCACGATAGACAAGAATAAGTATTATAGTAAATTAAGTGGCATGCTAACTTTCAAAATTTGTGGGGCCGCAGTCGCAAAATCCAACCACGGAGAAGAAATCTGTATGGCACAGATAGTATAGCACTCTGACCCCACAGTTGTTGGCAAATCATTGGCATCGCATGGTATTTGAACTCAGCAGGAGTCCATGCGTACGCGTAGAGTCAAGAGCGTGTTTGCTTTGATATATAGATCTACACTACCGGTTTCGCTCACGTTTCTGATTAAAAATTAAACTACACTGTATGTTAATATATTAAAATAAAACTATTTTGAAAGTTTCTGCTATTAAAAAACTGTATAGTCTTATGATAAATGTTTTTTATAAGTATATTGAATTTCTAATTTCACTTGAATTATCGTAGGAGTATAATCTTGTTGAATAACATATCGATTGCAAACTGTTATTTGTGATTAATTAAAGCTGGTCATTAGCAACTTCATGGTGTCTGTATTTTGTTTTCCACTGTACTATACGATGATCAGTGAGACCGTCGTAACAATATGATATGTAGGCGTGAAGAAAGTAACTCTTCGCTTTGTTTATTTTTTGGTGGTGACGATAGTTGTACAATGGACGGTGCACCTGATTTTAAGCGTCTTCCGTCAAAAATTAAAAAGCACGAATGCTCTAAAAAACATTAACACAATTTTCATTAGCTTCGAGCTATTAGGAGAAGCTAACAATTCTGTTTCTCCGAGTATATGCGATAAAATATGCATTTTATATGTATAAAATGTCTGCAAACATAATGAAGAGTTGAGGATAATCGAAAAATTGTCTCCAGGTTTTTCAACTTAGTGATAATTGTAATCTTTTTCTCACGGGCGTAATGAAAAGAAGGCTCCAGTAATAAAGGAGCAGGATATTTTTGGAATTGGTAGATTACATAAGAAAAATCTGTTATTTTTAATAGCCCATGTTTTGAAAGAAACCCATGTTTTAAATGGGTCTCCAAGACGGTGCAAAACGAGTTTTTACAGTGTGACAATAGCATATTATAAAAGAGATTAAGAAATCGTAATTTTTATTTTTCATGAGGAACGATACTACCGATATATTTGAGGAAATCAGACAGTGCTGGTTTTCCATACTATCATTTACCGATATCCCAGACGTTAACAAACTCGTATTAAATCAAAAATTATTAGGCGAACAACAGAAGAATACATTTTCCTTTGAAAACATTAAAAACGAATTGTACATAGTGTACGCGTACAGTGCTTGTTAGCGCTTAGTGTTACCAAACTGATCGTACATGATATGTAATTTTTTTGAGGGCTTATGTTTCACGATGGACAGCCTCCGACTACGAACAAAGCGAGTTTTTAAAATTTTTATAACTTAAATTAACTTTATACTTTTTGGGAGAAGCCTGATGAGCGTAGCAAAATCAGGCATAGCCCTCTATCCACGACTCGGTGCACAACTTAGACCGCGAACTCCTCCGAAATTACTCAACAGAATGTTATGAATTTGTGCATACATATCCTGACTGTATTGTAGAGTGCACACATGTACTTTTTATTTCTTTAAATTATTTTGTTCAAAAGATATTACGATTTTTAAAAAATCTTATCTTAAACGTATGAGAGGAAGAGAGATAGAGATATCGTAGCCCAGCTACGGCGCTCTGTCTCACTCGCACTTACGAGGCGCTAGGCGACTCACCGGTCACCGGCCGATTTCGGCACTCCCGTCCCGGTGCGTGTCCGTGTCGGCTTCCGCCGCCCGCGCTGGCTGTCGCCCGATAAGATAAGATTTTGCTGTAGCACAAATGCCGGTGCGTGTGCGTGTGTGGCTCCCGGCGCCCGCGCTGGCTATCGCTTGATAAGATAAGATTTTGCTGTATACACTTTGTATTCGTGTCTCACATGTGTTTAATTCAAACAGTAGTAGAGCAGTGTTCTATGGTGTAGCCAGATGTACGGATTGGACTTAAGTTTTGAACAAGTGTCAATTTTTAGACGAGAATCTATGTAGTCGCTGATGCAACTGAAACTTTCCATTACATATTGCAACAAATCACAGTTCGGGTAAGTTTTAATCCAAATTCTATTAAAATTATTATTCTTATACTTCTTATTCAATTTTTTACTTTTTATTTAAGTACTTTTTTCTGTTATACGCATGTTCTGTACATTCTTATTCATCAATTTATATATACGTAATATTTATAGTATGTCTCGACGGAGAAGAGGTCTAAATATTGGTCGTTTAAGTACAAATCGAAGACGGATGAGCCAGCGGCAAAATGTTGCTGCAGGAACTGTTGAGGGCCCTGCAGAACATAACATGAATCATGTGTTATATGATCAAAACAACACAGGATATAGAAATCTTCAGAATGAATTTGAAGATAATTTACGATCTCTAAAATTCTATGAAAGTGTAAATTGTTCTCGAGTATTGATGCAGCAAACATTTTTTGATATGTGTCCGCAGTGTAAGCGAAACCCAAATAAGTTTAATGCAGTTAATCGTATGGATCCTAAAAATGTACCTATAGAACTGATGGATCTCACTTACGTAGAACAACTCTTGATAAAAAAGAATACAACCAGTGATGCGTGTGTATATGCGTGAGCATATTTCCCGGTCAAAATGCTTATAAAGGAAACATAAATATTGGTCAAAATATAACGGAGATTGTTAGTTCCTTGCCCCCTACACCCGCTTCACTGAGCGCTATAGTTGGAAGAAAGGAAAGTTTTAATGGACATCGGGATTTTCATATGAGACGTGACAAAATGTTAGAAGCACTCAAATTTTTGAAAATGAATAATCCATTCTATAGTGATATCATCATTGATATGGAACAAATATCTCTACTTCCATTAAATGATAGTATTTATGGAATGGTACTCACTGTTGATTTACCTGAGGTGAATACATATGAAAAAACTTTGCTGAAGAAATTTATGAATGTATGATCCCAAAGAATATTAGAATCACAGAAGTTTGACCGACTCCAATCTGCAGTGAATAATGTAATTCCATGGCCACAAGGTACTGATATCATAAATTAATTCTCGTGCGAAGGATATGCAAACATGGTATTTCCCGCTTTACTAACTTATGGACCTGCTGAACTAAACGATAATACTCGAGCAAGTATTATGAAACTTACAGCACTTGAATATTTTCAATTTTTGATGCAATATAAAGACCTACGTTTTGCACAAGGTCAGCGTTCAGATTTTTTGCATTGAACACTGTTCAGCGTCATCAAGCTATTCAACGAGGGACAATATTTGCTATAAAATCTCATTTCAATGGAATAATACAGCAACTTAGAAACACGCTGTCGAGTAATCCTCAAATAATAAAAAGTTTATATTATGGGTGTGGAAAAATAAGAGGATCAAAATCTTATTGGTTTGAATGAAGAGGTGAACTTGAGTCAATGATTGAGCAGTGTGATAATCTTCCTACGGGTTTTTTTACTTTGAGTGCAGCTGATCTTTCTGTAGCCTGATCTGGCACGACTCATGGGTTGTAATTTCGTGCAAGAGGAAACGTTAGATGAATCTAAAATAGCTCAGAAAAGGGAAAAAAATATATATGAGAATCCCTCAATTGTTGAAGATTATTTTTCGTTTTGTGCAACTTTATTCATTAAAAATTTCGTTTCTAAGATATTCTCAGTTTCAGAGTATTGGTTTCGTTTCGAATTCCAGCATCCTGGATGGTCGATCGTAGAGATGAGTTGCAAAGGTTGTGAAATATGTCTAATGACAAATAATGTATACTGTACTATAATGTATAGGGGAGGTGGTGGTATTATGAAACGGGGTTGTAATATGAAACAGCACAGTATTTGTCCAGGAAGTGCAGCCATCTATCGGCAATTGTTGTAATTATAACATTTAGTTTCCGTATTGGTCTCCAGAGGCTGCTGACTTCAGTAAGGTGATGTTTGCAGTCTTAAATACATGTGTTTTGTTTTCTAACGTTCAAAACTTTTCACAAGGTAAGATTCTCTATTTTTTTTCGTACCTATATTAATAAATGAAGTATACTATTATTAGAGTATCAGATAGTAATATGATTTAACTTCAAAATGCCATGGATAGTTTTGAAATAATATTTTATACACTATGATTAACAGGTTAGATTGGAAAATGGCGTAGGGTGGTAATATGAAACAGACTGTTCCATAATACAACCCTTCTTTTTTTTTAGGTGTCCCAATGCCAAGAAGCAAGTTAGGACCAGAAAAAAAGGGGCTAAGGCAGAAATGGCGACCAGCAGATATATTAAATGCAATTTCAGCAGTACGGGAGAAAACTAAAACTTTAAACGAAGCAGCACGTTGTTTCAATGTACCCAAAGCTACACTTTCTAGAAAGGTGGCTAAAAGAGATGTTGATCCACAGATTTTAGTTAATGAAAAATTAGGAAGAAAGCCTATTCTTCCTCTACAAATTGAGAAGGAACTGGTGGAGTATTGTTTATTGATGGAAAGGAAGTTTTATGGGCTTACTCGAAATGACATCAAGCGAATGGCTTATCAGCTGGCAGCTAGAAATGGGATCAGCAAGAACTTTAATGACGACATGGCTGGGAGGGCCTGGTTTGACCATTTTATGAATCGACACAAACATCTGTTGTCAATTAGAAAACCTGAAGGGACATCACTTTCCAGAGCCATTGGCTTTAACAAGGAGAGTGTCATGAACTTTTTCGACCATCTGGAAACGGAATACGCGAAGCATCGTTATCCTCCAGATCGAATTTTTTATGTGGACGAATCTGGTCTGAGTGTAGTGCAGACGAAACTTCTGAATGTGATTGGAATGAAAGCTAAAAAGCAGATAGGATCTCTTACTGCAGCAGAGAGGGGAAGTCTTGTAACGATCATCGCTTGCATGAGTGCAGGAGGAAATTTCGTCCCTCCAATGATGATTTTTCCACGCACGAACTTGACAGACCGTTTGATGTAGGGGGCACCCCCAGGAGCTATAGGGAAATGCCATCCTACACGCTGGGTGCAGTCCTACCTTTTCACCGAACGGTTTCCCCATTTCATTGAACATACAAAGCCTACATCTGAATCTCCAGTTTTACTTATACTGGATGGACACTTTCCCCATACAAGGAACCTTGATGTTATCTTGAAGGCAAAAGACAATCATGTAACGATCCTGTGCTTGCCGCCTCACACAACTCATAGACTTCAGCCTTTGGACCGAACATTCATGGGTCCCCTAAAGACTTATTATAGCGTAGAGGTTAGGCAGGCACTGAGAACAGGCGGGATGGACACATATGACATTGCTGAAAAGTTTGCAAATGCATATCTCAAGGTTCAAACTGGGATAATAGCAGTCAGTGGTTTTAAGTGCACCGGGATATATCCACTAAACAGGAACGTCTTCTCCGATACTGACTTCATTGCGGCTCAACATGAAGCAGAAAATGTGGCTGACAACAGTGAACTTCATGAAGCCGGCGACGAGGATGGTGATGATGATCTGCATCCTTCTGGATAAGAAAGCAGTGCTGTCTTGAGGAACGGCAAAGAGAGAACACTAGAGGAAGCTGGAGGCTCCTCATCGACACCTATAAGCCACGTCACTCCACAAGACATCTCTCCAATTCTAAGTGCAAAGAAGAAGATAACATTAAAGAGAGGTCGGAAAGCACTTTCTGCCACTATTATAACTAGTTCTCCATACAAGGACGCTTTAAAATCGTCACTTGATAAAAAAAGCAACTAAACTGAACTCCAGCTCACAAATCAGCTGTCAGATATAAAAACCAAATGAGTCAACACGGAACTAGCAAATGAACATCCCAGAATAAGAAAAATGGAAGACGAAGTCTATTTTCCAAGAGAAGGACAAATGAAGATGGAACTTCTAGCGATGAGGATGAGACGGGAGGGTGTCTGTCTTCTGGAAGCTCAAACATATCAGAACCTATTGGGCAGGAAGTTCCAGCGGAAGATGATGCAGATTGTCTATTTTGTGGCGAGACATTCAAGAAATCAAAATCTGCAGAACTTTTGGTTCAATGTGTGATGTGCCAGAAATGAGCTCATATGTTGTGCAGTGCGTGTGAAAATGAAGTTTTATTTGCGACTTCTGTTCGTAAAGAACTTTGTCCAATTTGTCTTATTTTTTCCTATGTTCAAAAAGTTTTATTAGCATCTAAAAGTATAATTTGTTTTTTTTACGTTTAAGAGAATAAAATAGGGTATTACTGTATTAATAAAAGTAATAAAGTACTCACAATATTAAAATAAAACATTTATAATTTATTCTTATACTTGTGTCATATTACCACCCTGCTCTTCAAAACCCATATTTTGCTGTCTGTTTAAAAAATAATAATTTACTATGGAACAGTTTAATTTTTGTCCATAGTTACACATAATACATTACAAGGAACGTGTTTGTTAATTGTAGTGATGATTAATGATGAAATAGCTACATTCAAAATCGAGTATTTTCCCCAAAACAAAAAACCAGCCCATATTACCACCACCTCACCTACTATTATCGAATAGGGAGTGCAGCTGGGCGAGGGTCAGGCTCACTCACAAACACGCAGCCCGTACACACACAAGCGCTTTTTTAGGTCACAGTTCAGGTCTTCTTAGGTCATTTGAGAATGGAAGTCCTCGCATTTGTAACCGCCCGCGCTTATGTGTATGCGAGCTGCGTGCTTGTGAGTGGGCCTGACCCTCGCCCAGCCGCACTCCCTAGTTGATAATACTATAGTCTATTCAATAAAAAGTGTGTATCATACAAGTGTAGATATTTTGTTGATTGTAAAAATAATGATAAATAAATTGTTACGAATCTATTTATCTAACGGATCAAAGACGGTTGATTGTAAAATATATTACGAATATCAAATGCTCCGCCCATTTGTGTCAGTGACACTCCTAGTTTAGTTGTAATCTGTATGTGAATAGAGAGTACAGAGTAATATAAAATTAGCTGTGGTAAACGCTGACAAATTTAGAGAGCGCCTCCCCTTAAAGTTGTAATTACGATCCGCCACAGACTAGAAATATATGTGTTACTCACACGCACACGCATATTTATTCATAAAATGCATGTATCCTATCTGACTGTCTGCAAATGCTTTCGTAGACAAAATACGGATAACTTTAAGAAAACACGTTGTCAAATATCTTGCAAAAAACTAATGAGAAAACACGTATTAACCGATAAAAGTCGCATCATTAGATACATCTAGGCCTATACTCTCTTACACTCATACGTATTCGTGTCCTATAACTATTAAATAATCTTATGCATTAAAATTTCTTATTCATTACGATTCTACTATATAACATAATTAATTATACAGTCTTTTACTTTGAAATATTATTAATACTTATAACTGTGGAATTGTTTGAAGACTTGAAGTTAAGAACAAAAGACCTAAACCGTAAAGACTGTACTTTAGAAAGAACAAATGTCTACAGATTTTAAAGAAACTGAACATGATCGTTTCTAAATTTGTGAAAATAATTGATTTTTAGTTACATATAGTCCTACTATAGTGTATCCTTCAAATTTAACGTTAAATACACTTCAAATTTAACGCAGTCCATTTTTTTTACATTATAAGCAACACATAAGTACCAGAAATTAGATAATGAAGTACACAAATAACACGACGCTGCGGATACTGTCATTAAAAGTAAGAAACCCTGTACAAACCGCCACCATCAATGCTGGCCTACCTCTTAACTAATTATGTTATTTGTGGTACGCCCACAGGCTATTTTACGTTACTTTCAACTGCATTTTGTTATTTTGTTAATCGTATTAAAGCTTTTGCCAATACGTCGTTACAATAGTTTACATTGAACCAAAACATAAAATAAAATGGAAAGTGAAAACTCTTTCACAAACACTAAGAAAATTTTGTAATGCCAAAATTTTATTCCGTGTAGTTAAACTGATTATATTTTTAAATATAAGATACTTATGTTTGTTTGAAGCGTTAATTGACACCTGCTCTCTAAACTTGTGTAATCCTTATTTCCATTTGATCCTTTACAACTTAACTCACACTCTCTATATATACAAACAACAAAACAAGTTACTGTAATTAATATCGTTGTCACGAACGACATAAATAAATCAGATTTGACGGATTAAACGCTAAGTAGGCCTACTTCTCGATCCGTCCATTTTCATAACACATCACACGAGTACAACAAGCACTTATAAAGTTGCATTTTTCGTCCAGTCATAGAAGCGACCACGATTCTTGTTAAAAATTTATCATAGTAAAGTGCAGGGTTATTTAGTGATAACACTTGTTACATCCTCTTACTTCCAGTTTCTTCTATACATTTTCTCATCCCCTACAAAATATTAAATGTTTAACACCATCCCCTACTTAAAATTACACATAACTTGACAAGTAATAAATTCCTGACTTATAAAACTTTGTTGAGAGACAGATAACTTATGAGTTATTTGGGGAAATGACAGTAAATACAGCGGATTAACAAGGTACATAATAGTTCGAATATTCATCACCATAACAGAATAAACTACTGGCCATTGAATTGAGACGAGATAAATAAAATACTTTCAATTGTAGCTATAATTACGCTTAACTAAAAAATTACAAGACAATAAAAACAAACCTCTGACTCAAAATATTCAGTACATAACTATTAACGAATTAATAGTTTAGGCCTAAAAAAGTCGTATTTAAAGAAAGTTTTTATGAATCCCAAAATATTGATCTCGTTACCATCATTTCTTTATGTCACTTCGTCTTCAGTCGAGCAGAAAAATGACACTCACCTACCCATCTTATTTTCACCTAGAATTTTTTCACAATTCTGTAAAAAAAGATCATACATTTTGGTTTAGTATCAATAATTGTTTTCTTGTCTGTCTTTATTGTTGTTATTTTGTCCTTTATACTCTTATATTCTTATATTCTTCATAGTGTTCTTTGTTTATTCAAAGGCGACCTTAGCAACAATTTCTGGCATGTGCTCACCAAACTTTATAATAATTTTAGGCTGCACACACGTTGCAACATTCAGCGTTGTTCGGTTCAACAGACATCTTTAGCCTTCACCACAGTATTGTGGGCCTGACGTACGAGACCCCGCGTTAGATTGACTCGAATATCCACTGAAGATGGCAGCCAGTGGTGCTCGAGTTCAGTGCATTCAAACGATAGTTTGATTTGAATGTAAACCTTAGACTAGGGACAAACAGCTAGGTACATATTTCAAATAGAATCTGAAAATGTTTCTTTTGAAAGTACCAATTAACAAGATTAGGCTTTTTCAGCAAAGTCTGACATTACTATGACTAATTATAAAATTAATTTTCTAATGATATTAAGAACTATGTATTCGTAAAGCTTCTTCCAATTCCCTTTAGTATAGCTTTTGTGTAGACTAAATTAACAGCTTTCTCGTAATCCCGTAAAAGATGGTTTCCAAACTCATTGCTGGCTCCTTGAAAAGATGCAATTAACTCTTTTATTTGATCTATTGTGTGTGATAATTCTATTTCTGAGCATCAAGTTTTTATTCAGCACTGGTATATAATCACGTTTAATGAAAACTTTGTATGTACTTACATGACAATAGTAAAATTTGTAGCCTTTCAAGATATATTTACTTGCAGTCAATATAAATTATTGCTATTACCATGTTTATCCATTCCATTCTAGCACAACTTTTTCTTGTAGTTTATTGCACTCATTAGAAATGCATATTTTGTAGACTAAAACGTAAAACAGGATAATAGTCTACAAGCAACAAATAGGATATTACAACAGGAAAAAAGGAATATAATACCAAACTAAAAATAGTGTCCGGCATAAGTCCAACAGAAATAGAGAAACAAATTTGTTTTTTAACAATGAGTGCATGAAGAGCTCAAGAAATATGCAAGGCTAAAACCAAATCAAGGAGATGTAAAATTAAAATCAAAACCAAATCCAGAGGAGGATACAATTGAACCGATTATCTTGTTTTACTCTACGCTTTACTCTTTAATATATAATATAAAGGTAAAAACAAACGCTGCTGCAGAACACTGCTGCTAGACAGAGAGAAAGTCTACCAGACAGAAAGTCAGAACCAGACAGACTCACTCAAATAGAAGGCCAATCGCCAGCTGCTGAGTGAAAGGAAAGTATTTTTTTATAAAATAAAGAAAGTAATTGTTTCCTCAACATTAACCCCTTTTTAAAATATGAATATAAATAGAGCTGATGGAATGGTATCAAATTATAGTGCAGATTTCATTAACTGCAGTAGATAATATTATCATAAAATTATTTATGTTCTACGTACAAGTAGAGTTATTATAGAGATTGTATTAAACGAACACAACGTTTATGGCCACCCAATTATTCTTCAATATAATTTTAATTCTGAGAACAAATTATTTAGTCGAGGCGCTATAAGTTTCTAGTATTAATATTTATATAAGCTATAAGCTCCCCAGCAATTCATATTTATAACCACTCTAGCTCTTGTAATTTTGATACAAAACATGTTCTACATTATTTTTTTTAATTTTTTTATTAAATTGAGAAAAGGCAACTTATTACTTTGATGTGGACTGTATACGCGACGCACTGCTTTTAAGAAGGTGCAGCGGCAGGCTCGTGAATAATTTATAGTTTCATAGGATTTTTATATCGAGGAGCTGTACTTATGGGTTACATTAATTGACGGAAGAAGGCATGACAATTAAAACCTAATTTGATAACATAAGAAGGCAATTAAAAAATTGTCTCTTAATTATTACGTTTCTAAAACATTGCTCCTACTGCTAACAACTCCATAATTTTTTTTTGG
Organism: Magicicada septendecula; assembly: GCA_034769895.1. Lineage (NCBI taxonomy): Eukaryota > Metazoa > Arthropoda > Insecta > Hemiptera > Cicadidae > Magicicada > Magicicada septendecula. The sequence goes on from CM068367.1 coordinate 901,082,254, forward strand.
CACCCTAACAATTCCGTTAAAAGAAAATACAATTCCTGAAAAAAATTCACACTTTATTACCACCATTATTGTATAAACAGATATATTTTATCTGACGACTGTATCACAGAACACTGCAACGGTTACATAATTTAAGCTTTGATTTCGCAGTAAATTGTCAGAGGTTAAAAAGAATTGTACCGTGTATTCTTCATAAAGTTATTGTAAGCTTAATATATACTTTATGACTCAATATTTTGGATACTAAAAATGCTTAATCAAATACGGTTGGCATAAATAATCAATTAAGAAAAGCTTCACCTATTAATAAAAATAGATTGATAAATTTTAAATCATGATAAAAATAAAAATGATAGGCCTACCTGTATAAAATTATTTACGAAATAACTTTTCTTGGCTGCTTTTGTTGCGTACGATTTGTCCATATGAATGGGCGTGACATACGAATTGAGATCTATACACGACACATTAATCCACATGACTTAAAATTACCTGTTGACAACTCAAACGCTCTTCCACGTCACTAATCCTATACACGTAAGAAACCTTAGACTCTACTCTTGGAAATGGGGCTACAAGATCGTTATAAATACAATATAATATTAGGACTTAATACACGTATTTTTATCGGTTTATTAAGGAACGATGTTAAAATCAATTTTTAAGAAAACGCGTATTTTGCAATTTCCATTTGAATTTAATAAAGATATGTGACATTGTAATGAGAGTCAGACGTTGATTTAGTAGTGCAAAAATATTCTTGCCGTTTGCGGTTTTAGAACCCCCCCCCCCCCCAAAAGAACAAACGGAAATAAATTTTATATGGCATTTCATTAATTTATTTCGTATTGAATTTATTTAGTTGGACTTTATCGAAAGTCCAGGCCAGTCGCATCGAAGCGGCTGAAATGAGATTTCTTACGCACGTAGCAGGGTATACTCTCCACGATCATATAAGAAACACAGATATACGGTAGAAACTGAATACTATGAATATACTTGACAGAATCGCCCAGTATCGGCTGAATTGGTGGAAACATCTTTGCCGAATGGACGACTGCCGCATCCCCAAACAACTCTGGAACTATAAGCCGAGAGGACGGAGAGGTGTGGGACGTCGGAGGAAGCGCTGGAGTGACCAGCTCTAATCTTTGGCTATTTAGAGACCGGAACAAACCATCCTTGGTTTAATCCGTGAAGATGAAGATGATGAATTCATTTGGCTTACTTAGTTATAACTTAGTTAATTACTACGTAAATACTTCCAGAACTTAATTTTCTGACTGAATTATACATCTAATATAGACAGGCCTACCGGTTAAAGTTTACAAATACAAAATCTACATTCAATGACTCTGAATTTAGTTTTTTAAAATTTAGTGGAAAGTTGTATTCATATTATATAAATAAAAATATATATAAGATAAAAATATATATAAATAAAAATAAAAATAAGATAAGATTAATATAAAACAAAGCAGTGACAAACTCAAAGAATTTAATTTATTTTATTTATAATGTTGTCATGTACAACCCAGCAAACACGACAAAAAATAATTATCATTAACAAAATGACAATAATACTTTAAACTGCCTTATTTTCATGATTTAAACATATATTTACTTAATTATAAATATGTCAAATTCTTAACACTCTCTTTTAAAACTAACTAAATATGAAAATCGCTTAATCTTCTTCTCGGTTCAGTCTTACTAGTTAAGGCAACAGCGCATACATAATTTAGAGACACAATATGAAAATAGATAGGCCTATAGTTTAAATGTATACTAATGAAATCTCAAGAGTTTTCGTATTTTTAGCTTCTGTATTATAGTAACACTATTTTAACTCAATTGTAGATAACCAACAAACTCTGTAACAATTATATATTAACAGAAACGTTGTATTTGTCGCATATGAAATATTAAAACACTTACATTTTGCGCTTGCATAAAAAATTTTCTTATCATTTACTTAACAATAAATTTACCTTAAAACAGTACCGTTTGGTTCTATAATTTTGTCCACACAAATTATAAAAAGAGTATACTTGTTTGCAGCAGTCTGTAGCATATAATTACTAACACAATGTATTTCTACCTAGACTTGTTACTAACATTGTACGACAACATGCTATAAACAACATGCATACGAGCAGCTGATTCATCACAAAATGATGCACAAACAATTAGAAATTTTCAGCGTTATCAAATGATGATTCTACTATGCTCTAAAAAGTTATAGTTAACACATCTATACAGTAAGCATCTAAAAAAGCTAATAGAGCTCATATACAAACGTTCTCGCTTGGTAGTCTATTGGCCAATACAAGAGAATTAGTGATATGTCTAAGCGTAGCACGATCTACAAATGAAAATCACATCCAAAATTTAAAAGATTCTCGGATATTGGCCTTGAGTATTACGGTTTACAAGCATGATAGGAGATGAGAAGTTTGTAACACAGGAATATATGTTTGCCTGCGTAATCTTTGTTTATGTTTGCTATCAACTAATCTGAGACTTAACGTAGTGCTTTCTCGGCGACACATAGTTGCCGGCATCCTTTGTGAATACAAAGCTGGTAAAGTTCAGTTTATTAGCACAGCAATTCTACTCACAGAGACGATAGAGCGGTATTAAATTAATTGCTACGTAAAACAAGTGTTTGTTGTGCTACAATGAATAAATTTATAAACTTCATTTTTATTTAATATTATTTTGTGTTGTGGTTGTTTGATATAGCAACGCATACAGTATTATAAATACTGGGTCCTTATTTTTATACACGTGTTAATAAAGACAGTGACAATCAATTTCTCTAGCGTTTTAATAACTTACTTACTGTTATTGTAATGGGGATCATTTTCAGAAATGGATTACACTTAGACAATAAAAACTTTCTGGGTTATAACAAAGACGAAACTGAATGTGAAGAAACAATGTTCCTGGAACACAGGGACGGCAGAAATAGGAACGCAAACTGGAACTATAGAAGCAAAAAACAGGAGGAAAATACAATGTTAGCAGGAAACAGAGAAATGGAAGCGAGAAGCAGTATACGTTAAAGCTTGATTCAGTAGGAGGAGTAGAGACAAGAGACTACGCCTACTACTGTTAGTTGCATTTACTGGCGGTGAGTTGACTAAATGTGTTATAATATCCAATGTATACGAATCAGTCCAATAAAAGTATCAGAAGAAGGACAATCAACGTTAAATAAATAAAATATATGAAGTGTAAGAATAGGTAATAGGCCTACGTATGGGACAATCAGCCTCCTGAAACATTAGATGACATACTGTATCATAAAAGCTTTCATGGTCGGTGTTATCTTCAGTAAAATTATTTTCCAGGCTGCTGAGCCGTGTTTCTCTTCTTGTAGAGCTAAACGTCTCGGCTGTAGCTGAGGCAGTCATCTTCAGTGGTCTTCTGTTTTGCTCATCTGGCGACTAAATGAAAACGCGACCATTTCGTTGCATTTCGTTCTTGTAGCGGGGCGTCTTTGTACCCTTGGAACGATTGCACCATCTGGGTGGAGCCCAATACCAGCCAGATGATATACATAGTGCTGGTACAGTAGACAGGTGCCTAACAGTGGGCTGGAAACCGCCAACATGATCATTCACTTCATGGCATTGGAAGAAGACTTTAATGTATAACACTGCTGCTGGAACCGATTCAAGCGACTGGTGTCCAGCTCAGCAAGCAGATGCCTTGAGGCGTCGGTCGCTCTCCGCAAGGCAGAGTTCCACCGTGGCGATGACAGAGGTAACAGCAGCTAGCAGCGTGCGAGGAAGGAATAAAGGACAGTTTTTGGACGTTAACTCCTGTGCTCAAACAAGAAGTTACAGACGAGTAAGTCTTAATGGCGGGTTATTAAGAATCGCCCGAGGACGATTGATCCGAATCGGTGGTGGAGGTTGCGTAGTGCTGCTGGTCCATAGGTAAGGAAAGGACGGATGAAATAATCAAATAGCGGCGAGATACAAACGAGAAATAGGGAGATAGCTTTCAGGAAGTATTCGTGGCTTTCTGGGCATGAGAATCATAACGATGTTTCCACAGGTGGGGAAAGTACTGTAGCCGGAGAGGGGAGTTGAGCAGCTCTAGAACGAGGTCAATGCCTGAGGCCGAAAGATGTTGAAGTGCAGCGCCCCCGATCCGATCAGTACCAGGGGCGCGATGGCGGTTAAGTTGGCAGATGACGAAAAAAGTTCGTCCCTGTCGATACAGTAAATAAAACATATACGTCTAAATAAACAGATGAACAGACACTACTAATAATTAAAATTAAAAACAATTGTGAAAATAAGATCACAGTCAAATCTTTATTGCTTTTTGTGGAGCTAGTTATGTCTGAGGCTGTCATAGAGTGTGTGGGTAACTTATGTTCTCTATTGCGTTTATATTTACTCTGGAATTTCTGCCATATTATTATTGTGACAGATTTCATATTAACCTTTTGAGCGTGTTTATATACCTTAAATTTTCACTACTATAAACTCATATTTTTTACTCAGTGTGTGTTTAACTAAATTGGATGCAGGCCCGGATTTCCCACTAGGGGCGGCAGGCTCAGGGGGGCGGCACGAGGTGAAAAATTATTTGTTAAAATTTCATTTTTTCGGTTTTCTGATTACAGTATTTGTATTGGGCACTTTTATTATGGCCAAATTGAAGAAAATTGTTTTGAAATAACCTTTAATTATATCATTGAATAACACGGTATTGACACTGGGCCCATCAATAGCCTAACAAGAGCAACTTCAATCAACATTTCCAAATGTTGCAATTGCTCTTCGTATGTATTTGTGTACAGCTATCTCTAACTGTTCGGCAGAACGTACGTTTTCTGTTTTAAAAAGAATTAAATCATGTGTTATATCCCAATGAATGAGGAAAACTCAATTCACTCTCAATCCTGCATGTTGAGACAGAACTTTTAAACAGTGAACAAATGAACTTTGAAGGCCTTATTGAAGAATTTTCACTGATCAAAGCAAGACGGAAGCCAATGTAAAATCAAGCCATTTGTGTAATTTGGGAACTTATTCAATCACTATTAAATTATTTGTTCTATTTATCCAATTTATATTACTTTCATTGATTTTATTATGTTTGATGATAAATCCAAACCATGTAGGTTTATAAATAAACCTATAAAAAGAAAGTAGGTCTATGTATATTACTTGTTATAAAATAATCTACGTGTTACTAAAGTGTACACGTAAATAAATATTAATAAAAGTTAAAAAATGTAGTCTTTTTCACAATTCCATAACATTACGCTTTCAGATTTAAGATAAAATGAGATATTTGTAATAGAGATAGTTGAAGTGACTGTTTTCCAACTTTTTTCAGCAGTCAAGGGGAATTGAATACATAGAAGTCACTTGTTGGGGGAGGGGGGCGCTAACAATAGTGCCTAGGGTCGGCAGGACACTTAAATCTGGGCCTGATTGGATGTGTAGGTGCACTAGGTCTCAAATAAACATTTACCTGTTGAGTGAAGTTATAAAAATGTATTGCAATAGGGATATGTTCCATAGCGACATATTATTTTGTTTCATTTTTGTTTTAGATGTTAGATTATTAAATTATATTGTGTGACAAATACAATTTTATTCGTTTTCATTTTCATAAAGTTATGTTGCCCATGTTGCAATTTGTGTGTAGATTTGTGCCTTTATATAGCCTTCTTTAGGAAGCATTAATTAAGATTAATTAAAAGTTACGTAATTACTTCTAAAATCATGATCACTTTCCATATTTGACTCTTTTAAATTGAAAATCATTTTAGTCGTATTAAGTCATGGAAATTTATGACCTCCAGGAATAGTAAAAGCAAACTAGAAAAATAATTTTATGTAGATTCTACTTTAAAGCGGCAACCACTTAAAATTGGCATGGAGCCCGAGATCTTGTGACTCGCTGCCAGACAATGGTAAGGTAAGTTTAAACCAGGTTGAACGTGGCTACTTGTACGGAATATGATTCTATTTTATACAAAAACGTAAAGGATAGTAGAAATTAATGGGTAAGCTTTGACAGGTGCTAACTCATTTTCTCTAAACTCATTTTCAAGTTAATTTTGTTTAAACTTTTTTCGAATTCGACAAAAGTAATGTCAAATTTATTATTATTTGCACAATGTATGGTGCAGTTCGCCGTTTACAGTACACAAATGTAGGCTTAGGCATTACAAACAGTAATAATTTTTACATTTTAAACATTTCCGTCTTACAAGGCCATAATTTACTGTTTGTTTGTTGCGTGTATTGGTAGCTATGAATAAACGTAACAACTTAGGTCATTTACAAAAACGACGTTAAATAAGTGGGCACTTTTGATTTGGGCCCACGGTTAAAACATTCCTCTGCGGATTACCCTCGATCCTCGAAGGGTCGAGGTCTAGTTGCGCGCCTGTTCAGTGGGGTAGGTTTCTCCATTTGTTAATGTTCGGCCGCTCGTTTTTATTTGAATGTCTTCTTAATATTAACAAGTATCAAAATTACATTTTAATATCAATTAAAGACAGTTATTGAAATTATTACATCACAATTTAATGATTACCATAATAACGTCTTAATTAAAACGTCTTTTTAACAAACATGTAAGAAAGTTAAACAAATTTTCATTTATGATTAAATCATTACTTAATCACTAAACAGGATCCATGCTAAAATAATAACCAATTAAGTTACTACAACAAATCCAAACGTGTATAAATTACTTTTTGTGCATTAGGCCTTTGTTAAGGATGGTTTCTTAAAGGAATTTGTCAAGAATGGTTGCTCGGTCTTAAGCGTGGATATAAGTTTTTATTTTTTACTTGTAAAAACAAACAAAAAAATCAGCCCTAAAAATCAGTAAATAGTAAAAAAAAATTGTATTTGAATGATTATTCCAATAACAATTTTAAACAGTAGTGAAGTCGTACCGGGATGAACTCGATCACCTGAAGTCCATTTGAAGTGTGAAGGCTTCTGTTCCGCTCATATATAAACCAACTGTCCCAATAATAACACAGGACAATATGGCCAATATAAGGAGCAGCCTTCCGGCCTTGTCAATTTTTTGTTAGATTTTGTTTTTGTATTTTTTTTTATGTGTTTTATTGATTTTTTTCTTTTTATAGAAAAACTATATTTGTTGGTCCTACCTTGTAGATGGGTATTTCATTACGAAATCTAAGTTGATGGTCCTTTCTTGTACTGATAACAGACACATTTTATGAAGTTCAATCTAGAAATGTCTCCAGAGGTGTACTTATTGTACAGAGTTTCCAAAAACTGAAGTCTCTTCTTGTACCGTCCGTTAGTGATTTTTCGAGTACTTGCTGCACTTCGAATGCCAATGTAGGTATCGATCTGGACGTTCTTAATTGCCTCGAAAAAGACGAAGATATTAGGATGGGGGTGATAGAAATTTCTTCCAAATTTGTCATGGAACGACTCACATGCATTCGTTGTCCTTTCTGAAGAAGTGGACGATGATGCCCATAGACTTGGGGGAAATGAAGAGCTGCTATCAATGTAGTTCTCTACTAGGTAGTTAGAGAACTCCTCGACGTTCGGGGGTTGTATGGACATTATGTCCTCCACAAATGCGTCCTCCACCTGACCAGCGTCCAACATACTTAAACCAAACACCCAGTGCAACCATTTTCCGGCTTCCGATGTCTCATTTTTGTATTCCTGGCTCAATCCAAGCTGTTGAATTTTTCTCCACCAGGCCTGGGACAGGTGGAACCTGCAGCCTCTCACATGTACTGAAGGCCAAGATGATCGGACAGCATTTTGAAGCGCTATCTCAAAGTCAACTGTTATGTGTTTTGGATTGAAGTGCAACTCATACTCCTCGCACTTTGATTTCAGATGATTAAATAGGATTTTGTACGTTTCTTCTGTCTTGTTGGGCAATAAACAAAAAACAAGCGGAACATAGTTGCCACTATCTACGCCGTGAATAGTAAAAAATTGATAAAAGTACTTTGGTGCATAGGTAAAAGTACCATCCATGAATATATTATCAATTTTTGCAAGATATTCCAAGTTGCTTTTGGAGCAAAAAACAACAATGTTTTCCTCTCTTAGGTTTAACAGCAACATTTCCTCACTTTGAGTAGTCGTGATCGGAATGCTGTCCAAAGCGTCGTGGACGTCACTGATGCATTTAGGAAGAGGAGGAAGCTTACTTCTTTTTGCGTGGTTGAGGTTTCTTCGCACTCGATCCATGTCATCACGTGTCATTTGGTTGCTAATATCTTCAGGCGCAGACACAATTTCTTGTTTTATCACTTTTGCGGGCGGTTCGGATAAAGTTTCGGTCGCCTTGCGCTTCGCACTGTTGGAAATGTACTGCCTGTGTAAGTTCGGGCACGGTTCATGGGTATGCTCACCAACGGCTTTGAACAAAACATCACCATCATCATCTGTAAATAAATGCGCGGAACAACTTTTTTTTAACACAACGCCGTTTTTGACCGCACTGTGTTCTTCTATTTTTAGAAAACTTAAAACCCTCCAAAACTACCAATTTGAAACCTTTCTCACTTAGCACAGAAAACATGTTTGCACTGCTCTCGCTCATGGTAACAGACTGAATGTGAAGAAATGTGCAAGGGGTTGAAGGGAGTGTGGGGGCGACAGTACTGGGAATTCCAACGGAATGCCACTCGCCCGGTCAAAACAATGACAGCAAGTTACCCGGGACACCCCCACCCCTGCAATATGAAGCTTGAAATACGAAGTTTTGAGTACGGACTCTACACCGCATTTAAAACTTATTTTAACTGTATATTTTAACTGATTTCCAAAAGTTGTGACTACTGGGGGCAGTTCCATGGGAGCAATTCGACCGTCAAGCGAGCTGATCATGGGCCCAACTCAACCGTCCTTTTTATGAACATCACTGACCGTGGGCCCAACTCAACATCCCCCAAATAAGTAAGCAAATTACATGAATTAAATTAAAATTTCATGAATACATAATCTTTCATCAATTACTATACTTTCAGCATAATAAGCGGAAACGTTACATTTTCATTTACAGAAATATCATTTCCGTCTCCTCTAGAGATCTTAGACTTTGTTGTTTAGTGACTAGCTGGCTGCAATCGTTACGTTTTATCCTTGAATTGCTTGACCTTGCTTGAATTGCTTGAATTTTTCCAAGGGGCTATTCTTTTACTATGACCCAGTTGCAATTATATTCAGAGTCTTGGGCGTCTCTTGTAAGTCGTATAAAACATTAGTTACGCACACGCACACACTCTCTCTCTCTCTCTCTCTCTCTCACACACACACACACACACACACACACACACACACACACACACACACACACACACACACATACACATAGGGACTATATATAAGTTAAGGATTTGCACCTCGCATTCAGATCGTTCCATGTCAATTGTCTGTCGAAGGTCATTCCCATAAAATTTGGTTGCGGTCCAATATTGCAACCGAACACAGCTTATGTTTAATGTCGAGTCTGCGTGCATTCCTCGCTTTCGACAGAAGTGGACATTTGTCATCTTTCTTCCCGAGAAGAAAAACCTATATTGTTAGCATTTTCTACCTTGCACATTACGCTTAACCATTCCCGTTGCTTTGGCCAAGTAGAACAGCTCAAGATCGTCAACGTACAAGCACTTCCCACCTAACGTTTCCTCTACTCTCAAAAATCCCGTTGATTGCGATAGTAACAAGCGTGTCGCTGAACGGACATTCCTACGGTAGTCCGTTTTCTAGATGGCATGTGGTCGACAGTGATTGTTCGACCCGAACACGCAAAGGCCTGAGTCGGAGGAAGTTGGAGATAAATTTAGGCAGGTTAATTCTGCACTGCCAACCATATTGTTGTCGCATGATGTTTAATCTCCACGTTTTGTGGAGCTTTTTCCAAATCGAAGACTACTGCAACAATGTGTTTGACTTTGATGAAACACTTTAGAAATTTCTTTACCAGATAAACCAGTTGATCACTAGCAGAATAGTGTCTCCGATGCCCGTAATGATGTGCAGTCAGAAGGCCATGTTTTTTCGAACATCAGGTGAGCCGGCTGTTTACTATCTAAACTTTCCTAGACATCACGTCAAAGATACTGAACGATAGTTTTCTTCTTTCAGGGGATCCTTCCCGGCCTTCAAAAATGGGATACTGATCACTTTTTTCCATAATTGAGAGTACTCCCCTTGCGTCCATATGGAGTTATAGTGTGCCAGTAATGTAGCTTTAGGTAAATCCGGCAGTTGACGTAAAATGCTGTAAGGAATGACGTCCGGTCGAACCGTAATGTCGACGGCAGCATGGGCAGCGGACTGTAATTCCTTGATCCTGAAAGTCACGTTGTAGCTCTTGTACGCTTCATATTTGAAACCAAGGTCGTGTTCGACTTCATCTTTCCTTGCAAAGAAATTAAGATGCTAACTTTCTGCACTACTGTCCTCAGAATATCTTGCAGCCAAGGTGTCAGCAATTTCACCGGGTATGCAAATCAATTCACCATCATGCTCTACGCATGAGACAGGCTTAAACATTGGCATGGTAGCAATTACTCTGATCTTCTTCCATACTTCAGTTACTGGGGCCGATCGCGTTATGGTTGAGACATAGATTTCCCAGCAGATATCGTTTTGCAGATAATCTAGTTCTATAAGCGGCGGCATGAAGTCCTTAAAAGCAATGCGATTATCTTCAGTTGGCGCTCGTTTATTCCTGTATAGGGTTCGTCGCTTATTGCGTCTTTCACAGCAATGTTTTACCACGGTACCGGTAGTCTGGAACAAACAACCATCGGTCCGTGGAGTATACTCTGTAGTTGCTGAGGTGATAGCAGCTGTGAAACAGTGTACTTTTCTTCTATATTTCCACAGACGTTACTTGGGTTACAAGCAGTGCTGTAGTTTATCCAATTAGCACAGTCCACTCGTCTTTTTAGCGTGCGTCTAACGTTTTTTGGCGTTCGCGTTTATCAGCACAGGTAAGTGATTGCTCTCATGAAGGTCTAGAAGCACTCTCCACAAGAGACGTGGAGCAAGATCAATAGATCTATAGCTAAGAAAGTACTACTTCCAACGTTGAAATGTGTGCTCTTGGCTGTGTTTAAAAAGTCAATCCTGTAGATCGCCACTCAGAATCTGGTGAGTACAAGTAGTAAATAGTTATCTTCAGTGGGTGTAATAAACTGACTGCTACTGCTTGTAGAGGCGTAGCAAGCGGAATACGACTAGCAGAATATGTGTTGCTAAAAAATAGTCCCGATGTTTAGAGGCTCATTGCAGCAGAAGGACTCATATCTCCTCATATTATAGCACTTTCGCAATATGTGTTTGAGAAAGCTGGATCCTATGCACAACGGAGGGTGCGCTACGGGTTTTCGTTGTTGGGCTAAAGGTCTTAGTTGCAGACTCACCAAAATATTGCAAAAAAATAACCTAATTGGTTATATAAGGATAGGATGGAATTTCACTTTCTATTAGTGAATCTCGGTACCGAGTAAAGTAAACCTGAGTTGTTTTTACCAAACTATAATACATTATATTGTTACAACGGTCTCACTGACTATCGTATGGTACGGTGGAAAACAAAATACAGACACCAATGAAGTCACTAATAACCAGCTTTAGTGAGTCACAAATAACAATTTGAAATCAACAACATACTCTTGTACAGTAATTCTAGTTAAATTTGTCTACACGCAATAATAATGTCAACTATTAGAGTTCCACTCTAATTATAACACAATAATCACTTCGCTACAATACTTCGAACCACACTTGAATAAATCACCACTTCTAACTGACTAACTAAGCAGCAGCTGTTTCCTATTTATAGCCCGCAGATGTTCTATAATGTCCATCAACAAGCACTCGAAAAGTCTAGAGCGTACTTTTGTGCGGCCTTGAGAGAGACACATACCTGGTCGGCTAGCCGAAAAACGTGTAGAATGACACTACCGAGTGTTCGAGATGGTTCCGTCGTTACACTGCCTTCTCCTTGAGCATGTTCATCACAAACTGGCAAACCGTCTCTGAAGTAATACTTGGCCAGCTGATCTAGACAGCTTTTCTACTTGGGAAGAATAATTCTCCGGCTCTTTGAATTTAGTCTCGTGTGATCCGAATATCAAATTCCCATGAAGACGAATCTTCCACTCAACCATTAGTTTTTTATTTTGGAATCACTCCCGTTTCGTCGTGTACCGATGACCTATACGCTATTAGCTGGTCCAACTCTGCTTGGTTCTCGTCAACGACTTCTTGCGTAACAACATCTTCAGCAACTTTCACCCCGGGCGCTTCCATTAACTCAGGAACAAACATGAGTCTTTCCTCGACACCCATAGCTGTCTTTCTGTCCACTTCTTTTGTCGTTTTACACATTGGTACTTCCTCTGCTCGTTCTTCTTCAATTTTCGCTTGCAATAGGAATGGTTCCTCTTGATCACACCTATTAACTTTTTTCGGCCAATGCCACTCGCTTGATCGAATGAGTGGCCGACTCTGTCATTTTAGCCATAAAATATTATGTTCTCTTGGCCAACCCTCAGGACATTCTGTCTTAAGTCCACAACGAATACGTAGGCATTCATAACCTCCGTGACAAGAATCACTTCATCTACAATGTCTGCAACGAGCGTTTGGTGGCTAAACTCGAAGAGACCAAGGCGTACACGTACGTCTACCTTTCCTAACACTTTTACGGGGCTTCCAGTCAGTGTGTAAGTGTGTATAGTGCAAGAGCTAAATTGAAGCTGGCGGTTGCTGACTAAATTGGGGCTCACAATTAATTTCTTTTTAATTAATCCTTTGACAACCTGGTTACATGTGGTTTCATGAAGCGTGGAGACCGTGTGTAGTTCCGAATCTTAACATCTTCAATTAGTGCATTTACGTTCACCTCTCCAATTTTTCGTCCGCTAACAATCTGCATGAAGATGACCATTTTCCCACAAATTGTTGGGTTTTTTGTCTTTAATCTTTTGTTCGAATGATCGTTATGGCGGTACCGACTCCATAAATTGTTGTTCTTGGATAGTCTCTTTATTCAGTCCGCTATGACGATACTGTGATTTTGGATCCGTTTGGTACAACGTCATAACATACTTTGATTAACGTAGCGGGACCCTGACTTGGCAGCTTCAAACTCGAGGGCGTGAACAAGAGCTTCTGAGCTATTTCGGTCTCTTGCCATTCGTAACATTTGCTGAAGTTCACTCTCCGACGCCATTATTAAATGTCTGCACCGCAAACCAAATCCAAAAATCTTCTGGTCTAATGGATCTGCCGATACTTGCTTCAAACTCTTGAAGACTCTCTGTGGGTTGTCGGTTTGGTCTCAACTGAATGCAGTACGCATCTGGCAAATACATGTCACCATACCGTAATTCTAAAGCTTTTATCAATCCAGCATAGGTGTTCTGGCTACCAGGTGGCACTGTCTGTAGTAGCTCTGCGGCAGGTCCCTTTAAAGCAAGAAATAGTGAAATTGCTTTCTCTTTCTACGTCCAGGTTTTTGCACACGTAGCGGCTTCAAATTGCGGAAAATACGTCGCCCAGCGAGTGCTTCCATCAAAGTTTGGGGACTTGACATGAACTGCCCCAATCGCAGGCAAAGTGACGTTCTCTATTGTCTTATTTTCTGTGTCTTTCTCTGTCTTTACCATAGGTACAATCTGTTACAGCAATTTGTTTTGAAACGCACGGTTGTATCTTCATAAACCACTCAACTTTACTTCTAATTTCTTTTCTTACGTTTGCAGTTGAGTCTTCTACTGCAGATATTTTATATGGCATGCATTCTTCTATAACAGATATTTTTGTAGACATCGATTCTTCCACACTCAAGACAGATTTTTCTACTTCAGCTACTTTGAATGTCACTCCGATATTTTAGTAACTTGTTTATTAAACTCACCTCGTACAGACCCAGTCCTGCAGCGGTATGTTCCTGCATCTGCTTTTGCTCCTGTACTAACGCTTTGATGTCATCTGCTGCCTGCTTAAACGATCATGTGATTCTTATCTTTCCTGTCTGCGTTTCTCATCCTGTCGTTTTTCTGCTTCTGCTTCTTCTGCCACTTGCCGGCGTCTTTTCTCTGACTCTTCTGCCTCTTGTCGTCGTTCTACTGTCTGTTGTTCCTGTGTTTGTCGTAGCAGCGCATGAAAAGCTTTCATAGTCTGACTGGTATCCATGTTTAGGGATTAATTACAAATTACACTACTCATGTACAAAGTGTCCACTGTAAAAGTTATATATCACTTCTGACACCACTGTTACGACGGTCTCACTGATCGCCGTATGATACAGTGGAAACAATACCCAATTAAGTCACTGATGAACAGCTTTAATGAGTCACAAGTAACAATTTGAAATCAACAACATATTCCCGTACAGTAATTCCACACGCAATAATAATGTCAGCAATTAGACACACTAACACACACACAGACGTCAGTGTATGCCTGGCCAGTAGCATTTTCAGTTCGCAATAATGCGAAGTGCAACCGCTGATATTCCACTGAAGGATATTCTCCATGCTAGATGTTGAAGAATCAGTAGCTACGGTCCGTGGTTACTTTCTTGACCTTCGGCCAAATTTCTGACCTTTCTTTTATCAGATTGCCGAATTCTGCCAGGTCACCGAGGTTGGTGAGATCACTGGCACCGGCAACCTCATGGTCATGGGGGATAGGTCTTGTCCATGGTTTTGGTTTTAAAAAGTTCTCCCTAGTGTATCTGGGAAGACTGGGCGATGGACGGCACTATCCTCTCACCAACACGCCCCCACTGGAGGTGGCTGCAGTCGCAGTTACAATTAGCAGCGCTCTTGTTAGCGGGCGGACTGTGAGTCTCGTGGTAGACCCATTCTGATTTTACGAACCTATATTAACAGTTCCATAAAAGAATTATCTTATACATTAATCTAATACCTGGCTATTGTGTTTGCTTGCGTTAATTTTAACCTATACATAAGTCTATGTAAAAAGATAATTTGTTTAATGGTATTTCTTTTGTTTTAAAAATTCCATATAGTATTCCTGCATAAGGGAAATTTCATATATTATTAAGTATTTATTAATTTGCAAAATATTATATTTTCAGTTTTTTAAAAACAATTTTCATTCTCAAATTAATATTTAATTACTTTCTAATACTGTGGATCGATTTGAAAGCCCTTTTCTAGTAGAACGAATCTGAACGTATTGTTACTGTTCTTACAAGCTTCGCATCTCCCCTTAGAGGCACATTGAAGTATGTTACTTGGAGCTAAATTATTTCAGCGCCGTATTCAAGTATACATATTTCCACAAGGATTTTGTGTCGCATGTTAGTGCATTTAGTGATATTTCATAAATAAAATATTCACGTTTTGGGAATGAGTTTTGTGCAGATATACCTAATTAAAATAACTACAAAATTTAGTCAGTTTAAATTAATGAGGTTTGTAAACGATATAACAGAGTTTAAAGGAGTGTCTTTGACTATTCGTTTAAATAATATTTTGTTACATAAAATATTATATAAGTAGTAATATAAAGCTGTTTTTACCGTACGTTGTTATAAACAGGGTTTTTAGATTAAAAAGTAACTGTTTTGATAATGATAGATGGAGTAACTCTTTCCTCTCCCCATGTATGCCTTCTATTGGTGCTAAGAGTAGTGTTAAGAGCTGTGTACGTAATTTTTCACATGAAGAGCATAAAATAGAGCGTCTAGAACTTGTTACAGCTCTTGTGTAAATTTTAAATTTGGCTTACTTCTACGTATTTTATCACGTTTGTTATGATGTGCCCATCCATCGCCGTCTTCATTTTTATTTAGTAAATGCAATAGTTAATGCAGTTGTAGTGGTTTCATCTAAAGCGTATTTGTTTTCATTACAACTTTGAACTATATTTATATTACTCGACTAAAATATTACTGTAACTGTCTTATGAAAGCAAAGTCGAATTATACGTTTAGCAAAAAAGTCAGTAAAAAGTTATAGTCTAATAATGTTTAGAAAAATCAAATATGTATTACTTATTGGTAATTCTGAATTTATGTTCACGTACAATTTCTAGTGTTTGTAAACGTTTAAGAAATGAAACATTTTATATTATATTATATTATGTATTATATTTAATAATGTTATATTTTACTTGTTAATTGAAAATTAATTAATTGTCTGTATAACTGTTGGTTCCAAAAATCGATAAATTGGTATCGGTTCCACCATTAGGGTCACGTTGAACGTGTATACGCAGTAACGTGAATGTGCGAGAAATTATACTGGATAAGTAAAAACGCAGCAAAAGTATATATTTCGTTGTAGTCTATCTTCGCATATGATCACAAGTGAATTAATCGTTTCATTGAAGAATAATGTATTAGAATGCGTCAGTAAAATACATCTCTCAATACTTATGCAATTATTTTTGAATTACGCAAATATGTTTCATAACAAAATGCTCTAACAAAAATTCATTTGGTTTCGTTTAGTTACATTGTTTCTATTTTTTGCTGATTCCTTGTCAAATTCAAAAATGTGATTTGCGTATGTGGTGTCTGAAGGAAACAGTATGAATGTTAGTAAGTTAGCAATATATTTGTTTTACTAATTATGTAATTCGTGTTTATAAAGGTAGAGTAATAGCATTACTAGCACCTTAAGAACTTAAATATTGTTTTATTTGGAAAGTGTGATTTCGAAATATGCTCTTAGATTATACAGAACTGCATAAGTCTTTTTTTTTTAAATAATAACGTAATTACCCATCAGAAATCTAGCCTTACGCCCAGCTTACAAAATCTTGGTTGCGTGGCGCGTGGGCAACAGCTGTTAAATTTTAGCTGGCTAACAGGGCACTGGTAGGTGAGTTTGATAAAATTGTGTGCACCGCTCGAAAACACACCGTAACCCACGGTGGAACCAATTGTGCAATGGCTCTACGTTAGTAAGTCGCAAACGATGGCCTTAGGGCACTAGGACATTCCCTGTTGCATTTAGTCCTAGTCGTGGTACTCAAGGGCTCTGCCGCGGTGGTCTGTAATTTCTCTAGTACTCGTGGTACAAAAGTGTTAGGTTCTCAAATTAATTCTGGGGTTCAGGGGCCTCTTAAAAACCTTCGTCCAGAAAAAACCCTCCTTAGAGAGTTAAGAGAAGGAGGCACTACACTATTGTAGATGCGGAGACGTTTTTGGTTCTGTCGGCCAGTACGCCTGCGGTGCAAAAGTACCTGATTGTCAAGAAGAGGAAGGTACTTTCGTAAAAGTGAGCGTCTTTATTAAAGGTTTCTCCCATGTAAAAATTTATTGTACATGTTATGTTACAAGTTATTAAATGATGATTTTTTATGATTTCTGTTGTTTGTGTCTAATCAAAGTTTGTAATTTGTGACATCATTGTTGCCGGTTATTCTGTTTCCAATGAAAACAACACGATCCGTGAGACTGTCGTAACAATATAATACATTAATGGAAAATGTCGAACATGATTGGAGTAAGGATAGTTCACGTCGTGTAAAGATCGTATTTACTATTTTTATTTTTAAAAATATTTAAATATAAAGTAAAATTGCTTTCCCCCCGTTGGTTATGATAATGCAATTATGTCACTTCGCAAACGTATCGCAAAGTCTGAGTTGAGTTTTAAATTGCCTTTCACGTGTTTGTAATGTTATAAATGTTTAGAGGCTTTAATCCAGCAAGCCGTGTACACATACAGTGTACGTGACAAGCGTTGTTATTTTCTCAATCACAGTGCACAGTTTATAAGGTTATTATAATGCGGTGCAACATTGCACGTACAGGTGGCTTAACGATAGTTGTGACTTTGTAGTAATAACAGGTTTGCTGCTAACTAGAATATTACTAGTTACTGAGATCCAGGAACGTTTTCTTGTATAGATGTCAAGAAATGTTTCCAAACTATTGTCATCTATAATTTCAGTGTCTGTATAATATGTGAATAAGAAGTAATGTTCGTCATTTAGTTAAACATTGTACTGCGAATCCAGAGACATCAGACAGGGAATGAACGCGTCCGAAGTAAGGAAAGCAGCTTACCTCATACGGAACTACACACGACACAAAAGAAGACTCAAGATAATAGACATCACGAGTATATTATAGGAAAGGGTTAGACTGCTAATTATTTACCCATAATGTGACTGCTGGTGACAAATTTGGCGGTGAGAACGTTACTCTCATCACCGATGAGAATTAGACAAAGATGTATGGTAGAACCTAGGAGAGGCCGAACTTGTTCAACAGAAATGAAAAGAATTCTGTTAGTATTTCTGTGTATGACACACACAATTGTACATATAATAATAGATTCATGTGTGATACACAAAATATTAGGCTTGTGTTGAATTTCAAATAATTCTTAAGAAGTAGCGATTATTTAACGTACTTGTAGAACAATAAACGTTAGAAAATTACAAGTAGGAAATTAAAATTTCGTAATAAAAACATTCTCAAAAATATTGTAAGAGGCTTATATAATAATCAGTACTTAGTTATTAAACACGAGCTCTGGGAAAACGACAGACTTGTACAAACATATAAAACAATCACTTGCTGGGATTACTTTCTAAATTATCAAAGGGTAACATATGAACGATGAAAAAATTACAGAAATTTCCGCATGAGTGAATTTATTAGATGGTGGAATTTAATAGGCTTCAACACAATACATTTTTGGTTTTTTCAAATACTGCGATTTAATTATTGATGTAATTACACAGATTCTTCCAGACTTGATCTATACCTATTCCTAGCTATAGATAGTTAGTTAATTTTAATTAGTTAGTTAATTTTAGTTAGTTAATTAACTCCTACTATAGGAGTTAATTTTGCTAAATTATGGTAACAGATTTTAGTGTTTCATGTATAATGAATATATTTTTCTATACATGTAGTTTCTTACTACGTTTTACCACAACCTAACCTTTCTTCGTACCCATCAGCTATTATCATACCATTAATAAGTTAAGTAACTAACAAACTAACTAAGTTACCCAAGTTATAACTTTATTATTGATGTTACCTACGTTACCTATGTTCTAGTATCTTGACCAAAGTAAAATGAAATGATTTTATGAAACCTAAAATCTCAGATTGTCAGAAAACGTTTATCTCGTGTGAGCAGCGTAACAACATATAATGAATTTAAACTATTTAAAAATGCTAATGACAAGAAAACTTTAATAGCGCCTAGAAAAGACTGGAACATTGTCTTGTATGCATCATTTCTGACCATGTATACACCCCTATGATTCACACGCCACGCAGGTTGCCTGTTGTTTAGTCACGAAAATATAATAAACGTTTGTTTGGGGTGGGTACATATTGTATATGTTACTTGCATTATAACGATCACTTAACTTATATGTAACTTAAAAAATTCAATAAACGAAAATAATGCATTTTCTACTTACATTTACGTAATTTAAATAAGTCACTAAGTAAATAAATTATGAAAATGGGAGAAACATTTAGTAAAACAACATAGAAAACCAAAAATTATTTTCGGTTTTACTTAACTGAACCGATAATTAATAGTATTAACTAACAAATAACCAACATACAGGATATACTAACTCTAAGACAGACTGGAAAATGTTAAAAAGTGGAAGGAAGATATATTTGGGAAAATAAGTTTACTAAATACAGTGGACGCTTTCTAAAGATCTAAATATAATAAGTTTACGTCATTGTTTTGTGTGTATCCATGTACTATTCTGAGGAATTTTATTTCTTGATTCTATTGCCATTCTAACGCGAAAAATTTGTAACAGTACATTATATCGTCGTCACTGCTGTTTAGTATCTATAAGGGATGAATTGACGCTAAGTAAAAATTAGTGCTTCACTACGGATTCGTACAGTGGAAAGTGCTCCATCACACATTTCTCTCAAGAAAAGTATTCCGTGACTCAGAAAGTCTAGGAAATCCTGATATAATTGACACTTGCTTAACAAATGTTAGAAAAACGCGTGCAGTCTGGCAAAAATACAACTAGACAATCAAGAAAAGAGAAGTAACGAGAAAAAGGAAATAGATGAATAAGAAGAAGGAAGATGAGGTGACATGAGTGTTAAAGAGTGTTAGTGGCGGAACAACAGATGATTATGATCACTCGGTGAGTAACCGTTGTTTGCATTTAGCATTCTGTTTCAACAGCACTGTTGTCAAAAGGTCGGTGAGGGCCTGGGGAATAATTTAATCGCTAGTAATGTAATTTAGTGTCAACCTAACTTTGTCATTAAACTTTGGTAAACATTGTTATACATTCATGTCTTGTTGCGTCACTAACTTCAATTTCTATAATTTTTCTAGCAACATAACTTTTAAGTTTGCGGTGGCAGCAACATATATCTTTCATCATAAATTTTTAAGAATTCAAGACGTTTTCGGTTACCGTGAACTGAATCAACGCCAACTGAATAAGCAAGCTGGCGTTTTCCAATAGTCGCTTCTTTAAATCAAAAATTCTAAAAGTTGTTAAAAAATTAAATAGAAGAAGTTGAAATGGGCTCTATGGATAGATGAAAGCTTGGTACCAATATGTACGAAAGAAATAGTGTCTTATGTTCCGATGAAATACAAATTACTTCCGAGAATTTGTGCACACTAGCGAATGCACACCTGCATACGTTACCGTATAGAGACTAAACGAATAACAAGAAAAATATTTGAATATGGAAAATAAATAACTTTAGCTGGTTCCAAAATTTATTGTATAGTAGATTGCAGGAACGCAATTATCAAGTAATTTTAAATAATTATCAGTCTTTCATCAGTATATTTTGTTTTTATAATATAGCTTTTACTCCTACTATGCTTATAAAAAGTCAATTGTAGCACATTTCTACCTCTAACTAATTGATAAATTTTTACTACGAAATTATTTGAGCTTTTGCGTTTTAATATAAAAATATTGGTTTGTGTTCGGCCGCAGAAATATGGTACCCTTGTGACAAGGTTGCACCTAGTAGGGCCTAATTGAGCTCTATAACTAACAAAGGAGAAGTTCTGGATTGTTCGGTACGCTTCTCGTAACAATATATTGCATTATCCATTAAGAAAATTAATATTTTAATCTTAATTAAATCTTAATTTTATCTTAATGTTATAATCTTAAAATTGTAGTAATGACAATATATTGAATCCACATACGGAAAAAGCTTTTAATATGTAAATATGAAAGTTCTTGAAGACAGTAATGCAAAAGAGAATCCTAAATAGAGAAGTATGGTGTTACAGGTTTATGAATCGCGCGCGTGAGTGTGTGTGTGTGTGTGAGGGTGAGTGGGTGTGCCCGCGCGCGTGTGCTTAAACGTTAAGTTCATGTACGTGTTATACACAGTTTATATACACAAATCAATTCAATAGACACTTGTTTACAGTAAATAATGCAAGTCATTAATTACAGGTTTCCTCACACAATAATTCGCAATAAACTCTTTACCAAAACCGCAAATCATAAAACAACTAGGAGAACGCAGACTACATAACGCATATCAGTCAAAACTGGCTGATGAGCCGTTTCTGGAGTCTATATTTACAGTCCTTCAAGTTTCGTGACGAATCTACCTCTTACTGGGTCATACGTTAAGAATAATCGCATAGTTTAAGGCTCCTGAAAATCACTGAAAGGCTCCATCCTACGTCGTTGCCAACCTTCTGCACATGTGAATGACGAATTCGTCTGTTCGTTCCGAAACGGCAAACCTCTTGCGTTTGACGCTAGAAACTCCCAACCGCCTCCGTAACATCTTTTCAGCTATCTTTTTGCGCGTGTAACAAAGGTCTTCTCATCTCCAAGCTCTTCCATTCCGTGAATGTCTAGTAGGTTTTTCCATTCTGCATCCACAGATTTTTTACCCACGGTCAAATCCTCTCCCCATCGGTATCTTCTACCGGGCACTTCCTCTAACTCAGGAACGAGCATGGGCCTTTATGCAACGAACACAGTTGGTTCTTCAGTCACCTCTGCTGTCTTCACACAACTTAATATTTCATCATCCTATTCTTCTTTTATTTCCACATCCGACCGCAAGGGATCTTTTTCTCGTCACCTTTCAAGTCCTTCTTCAACCATTGTCGCCCGCTTGATTAAGTGGTTAGCTGTCCCTACCTTTTCAGACATGCAAAAACTTATTTTCTCTTGGCCAAGCTTCAGGACGTTCCACTATAAACCTTGTGGACGTTCATAATGTCGGTGTCAATAATTACATTTTTCACAATGTCTGAAACAAGCATTTGGTGCCAACACTTGAGTAGACTCAGGTATATACGTAAGTCATGTTTCCCAGACACTTTGTCAAAGCTTCGAGTCGCAGTCCGTAAGATGAAGGAACACAGTTTAGCCTGAAGACGTCTGTTTATATATGAGCGCTCCGTGGACAATATTCTGTTCCTGTGGATGATTTGTCTTCAACAAATATGTTATCAGTCACGTTTCTACTGATCTTAAGCTTAGAGACTGACTGATTTGATGCTTTAGTCCGACAGTTGGTACGTTCACACCCTCCTCTCTGTATTTTATTCTCCCACAAATATGCTTGAAGATGGCGATTTTGCCGCATTTATATCACTTTAACGATCCTATATTTGCCGTCTTATATCTCTTTCCAATCATTCAGACCGTTATGACGCTCATGACACTTTGAATTGTTTGTCTTATCTCAATACTTTTCTGCCTCCACTAAAACCATAAAGCAATACTGGGATCTTGTGATTATAGTGTGATGACATAAACTCAGTCATGTCGTGCTAACATGGCAGCTTCAAAATCAAGGGCGTGAACTAGAAAGTCTGAGCGGCTTCGACGTCTGAGCTATTTTGAAGTGAGGGTAACAAGTGGCATATTACACAGTGTCTGACCCAATCAGTAAATACCTGCACTGGTAATCGCACTCGAAAATTCCTCCGCCAACCAGGTTAGGCTAGTCACATTAGTCTGTCAATACGTGCTTAAAACTCTTTAAAGTTTCTTGGAAATTACTGTCGCCTTGTTCTCAGTAGAATGTGGTATACATTGCGCAGATGCTGATCACTATACCGATTTTTACTAATTCCACAGTTTTTATTAATTCGGCGTACATGTTCTGGCTATCACATAGTACTTTCTGTAGTCTTTGCAGCGGATCATTTTAAGATAAGAACAAGTGAAATTGACTTCTCTTTTTCTGTCAAAGGATTTGACTAAGAAGCGGATTAAAATTGCCAAGCATACCTCGCCTAGTCAGTGCTTCCATCAAAGGTTGATGCCTTTGCATGAACTGGACCAATTCAGGAAAAATTACTTTCTCTGTTAATTTATTTCCTGCGACTTTCTCTGTTTTTATTTTTGGTACTGTGGGTTTAACAATTTGTTTGTAGTATATAGCTATACTTTCATTCATTGCACCATTTCACTTTTAACTTGTTCCCTTCTATTTACATTTAACCCATTATTCTACAAAGTATATCACCTATTATGGTTTTGATGGTAAATTTCGAGATAGAGCCAAAATATAAGTTTAACACATATATCCGCAGTATAGGCTACGAGTTAGAACTCGGTCAAGGTGAAGCGTTTATTTGATGGATACATAAAATACATAAAAATTAAAAATTAATGTTAATTTTTTTTAATGATATTATAAAACCCAAAAGCTCTAGGTTTAATTAAGCACAATTTCTAATCCACTTTTGGTAGACTAATAAGCGTATTCAAGTTCACCAGTGTACAACACAATTACTGGTGCCTTGCGTCTAATTCTACATCAATTCTGCTAGATATCATCATTAACTTTTCTTTACATCTCTGTAACTTTCTTAGCCAGTATTAATTCAGCAGATGATGTCCCGTACTCTGATTGCTACAGTTCCTACCGACATACGTATACATTAACTACATGAGACTATGGTTCTCTGTATAGACCAAGTTATAGGTAAATACCATTTTCAATAATGCAAGTATTAAGTAAAAACTATTTTCATATAATAGATCTGTTATCTATAATGTTGTGATGTAATAGTTTGTAACTCTTCAATGTAAGTTGTTAAATCTATACTGTTATCGTGTACATAATTCTCTAATTTACGTGAGGATGATAGTCTTAATAAAAATGGTCAGTATCGTAGAGTGCCATTTGTGGAAAGAGACGAGAGAGAGAGAGAGAGAGAGAGAGAGAGAGAGAGAGAGAGAGAGAGAAGGTTAGAAGAGTGAGAGAGAGTGTGAAAGAGAGAAAGAGGGAGGGGTAGAGAGTGAGAGTTCGATTTCAAGTTAGAGTGAGAGGTTGTGAGAATGAGAGGTTGTGAGAATGAGAGGTTTAGGGAAAATGGGAGAGAAAGAGAGAGGGTGTGATTGTGGACATGTACATAAATTTACAATATTCTATAGTACTCTGGACTATAATTTAAAACAATATGATTACAATTATTATCTAAGTTTACTTGTTAGATAAAATGTTTGTAACATTATATCAACTATCTGATATAAGGTCGTAAAGTTCTACAGTTATTGTGTAATTTATATGTTTATAAATTGATTGTCTTTAATACTAGTAGTGAGTGAAACATTTTAAAAATAAGTTTTAATAATTACATAGTTGAACATCCCTCAATCTGTTTTTAGTTATAATATATTTTACTATGCTATATGTTGACTGCTATACGTATAAATGTTTTATGTACCAATCTAATATCTAATTGTTAATTATTGCTTTTATAATTAATTAAAAATATCATTACACACGCAATTTAAATTGTAATAGTGTATAAATTAAGTTCTGTGATATTATAATTTTCTCGTTAGCTTAAATAAAACATTTAAAGATGTAAACAAATTATCTCAACTCCTTCACATATACAATGATACATTCATACGCACGCACACGCGTGTGCGCACACACACGCACATATACGAACACGTTCACCAAAATAATTGTTCTGTTGTGTTTGACATTTCTTTTGTATTCATACACTTGTCCTGATGATGGCAATAAACATTGTCGAACGTCGACACAAATAAGTTAAAATTTGTGTTATTTTTGACCGATCCTCACTAACCCTTCACTGAAAAATTCATTGTAAATAAAGAATAATATAATTGTAATATATTTATTACAATTGAGAATAAACTTTTATAAATTTAAGTCTGTTGGATAATATCAAAGAAATGCACATTTTATCTTCTCCGTTTACAATATGTCTATTGGAAAACTAAATAAACATTAATTCAGCAGTGTCTTTATTTATCTCGATGCACTTACCTGTCGATAAAGGTCAAACACATATACGCAACCTTGTCTACCGGCAGTTTTTTTTTCAGTATTCCAGATTATCTCAACATTCAACACACTTGATAACACTTTGTTTTGCGAAACATAACAAAAGTAAGATAATCATGAAACTAACAGCTTACACTGAAAAAAGTGCGTTAACTTGAATTTATAAATTAAAAATTATAGAAATCAAATTAAGCGCTTCATTCAACAAAATGTTTCATGTAAAGGACAAATTTATCTGAATCTAAAAATATATATATGAGATGGTTTATTGAGATTTCTGACAAGTAAAATTAATAAATTCTAAAAAAATAAATATCGTTACAAAATAAATATCTAAATATGCATGTATAAATGAAGAAAGTTAAACTTAAACAATTCTCAATGTCACAGATTCATGATTAGAAAATGTACGTACTTTGATTAGTTTTCTATAACCGCTTTGAACTTACACAATACAACAAACAAATCCCTTGTAACTACAAGGTGCGTTTGACCTGTTAGTTATGCTCGTACACTTCAAAACAACTTCTCAATTAACTACTTTATATTAAATCAGAAACGCATTTCGCACACTACAATAAATAAGGGAGATTACTGCATTAAGGAAATAATGAGAAATTATATGTTTTGCTTTTATATGAAATTAATTAGCCTATAATGTAAATTATGTGGGTTAATTTTTACATGGGTACAGATTAGGCAGGTAATCTAACAAAGAAGAAAACATGTGCTAATGAAAAGCAAAAATCATTTTTTAAATATTAAAAGTTCCGCAAAATTAACGGATAGTTAATTTTTATAAGAACAGTTTTATATACAGTTTTGAATTTACGTAGTTGTTCTATAAACTTTCTTTTCGACGGCAAAAAAAATGCACAATTATCTTGTTGCCTCCTGACTTTCACTGTAATCTGGACGCCAATACCAAGGCAATTTTAGTGTATCGCACTACGCTTCATCGTGTCCGTGGTGTGTTCTTAGAAGGGTTCAGCGTCTCGTGTAGAAGCGTTCAAACATCCGGTCTGCCTGACTGTAGACAGAACTCTCCCCTCAAACACTGATCTCGCATCATTATTGATCGACTTAAATGGCATATTTGCCTGAAAGCATATCACACCTTCTCGTACCATGTGATTTCCTTCATTACAGTTGATGTTCGATTTTACAAGATTTCAATTCACCCTTTCTTCCGATTAACCAAAGCCGTTTTTAGAAACACATTACTATAAAAGTTGTCGCTTTCTTCACTTAAATCGTTTGCCTATTCTTCACCTTTTCTATTTTAATTTACATTAAATAATAGGTTACTAATTTATATTTTAGGTTTTTCTCACGTACGGAACCTTCTAATATTTTACTTTTTCTCTAATATTATCTTTATTAATTTTATATCTGTTAATTTCAATTTCCTTTCTAGCCGTGGCTAGAAAGATAAAAGGAACACCCAATAGTCTCACAAAAAATACTTTAGATTTTATGCAGGTCCCATATTGATATTAAGACTATTTCTCCCAGTTTTATTTTCATACAACATATTCCAACCACATCGATTTTTCACAATTCACTAAGACTATTTTGGCCATTTTAAGACTCTTCTAAATCGTAGAAACTGATTTGGTAGGCTACAAATTTAATTACAGTGTTAACGCCTTTATTATTATTATTGTGTTTAATATATTAAATACAACAATTTCAGTGTTATTTTTCATTAACGTGCGAGTAGCGGTACACAAACAATAGCACTCGTTCGTACCACACACCGATGCTTTGTCTGCTACAATTTACCCCTTCACGCCACTTACCTCGCTAAACATACATTGTCACTTTTACCACTTGTTTATATCAGCGTTTTCTTTGTTTCACTTGTTGATACGTGTTTGTGGTCACTGTCGTAAACCCTTTCGCGAGCACTAGTTCTTTTCTCTCGCTATTAATTTTATTTAATTTTTTGAAACAAACATCTGTATATTTTTAACATTTTTATAATAATTTGAACACGATTTCTATGTAAATTAGACTATTTGAAAATATAGTAGTCTAGACAGAATATTGTTCTTGTTACAAAATATTATGTCATACTATTTATGTATTGTGAAGTGCCAGTATTTTCGATTGTTTTTTAGTGGATATTGAAGGTCAAGTGGCGCGTATCTCAACATGCAGATAACCGTTACTGTCTGTCACTTCATAGCAACTGGTACTTCAGAATTTAATACAAGTTACGCAGTCAGTTGTTTCTACTGCAACTGTAAAAGTACCTGTCAAATGACTCTGAGTTCAATTAACGACTCTGCACCTGTTAATAACTGAGACAGTCGTTAGTCTTAAATAAATAATTAATAGGATTGAAGACAATTTAAAAATAAACTATGGTCCTTTTTAAATTTCACGGTTGCTCGTTTTTACTTACAGTTCTTCAGCAAGCTGTAATTTATTGATAGCCTTTATCTCACTTCAATTAATAAATATGATTTGCATTAAGACTGTCTTATTTCGTCATAAGAGCATTGTCATTTGATGATCGAAAGATGCTGCTACTCGAAGGAAATAAATAGTACCACATCCCTGGTGTCTACGTGATTCTTGTCACGCCAAGGCTCGCAGGACTGTTCCAGACATTTAGAGATCATTCTACTCGGCAGAATTACGTAACGCTCTGGAATGGTCTAGGTCACGTGAGATGCTGATGCCCGTTTCCTGGACTAATCTACCAGCACCCAGGCTTGCCATATGACAACATTGAAATGCGGTGGATATATAAATACTGGCTTTTGAAGCGGTCCTGTTTAGTTTAGACATGGCTATATTCAAGTGCGGATCTAATTATTGTAGCGAAATGATCATTGTGTTAGTTAGTGCGGAACTATATTGTAACTAGCGACGTCATTCGTGTCAATTACCCTATTTCCATGGTAACAACACGACTACCTGAGTGACCGTCGTAATATTATGCTAACTACCAACGTGTCATGTTGTGATTTACTGTTACTCTCTAAAATTTTACATACTAAATTGTGACGCAGCTAATCATGTGCTCCTACTTGCAATCATCATTCTTGTCATGTTGTTTTCGAATTGTGTTAAATAATAAACGTTTTATTGTGTGTTATTATAACGCCCAATCCGCAATATCTCTGAGTGTTAACGTTTGTTTATTATAGGCCTAAGGTTTCTTATCAGTAAACGCTAAATAATTTTTAATTCATGATTTCCATGCATATTGTAACGCAACAGAAATGCTGGCATCCATGTTACATGAATATTATATTAACAAAATAATAAGCAAGTCAATATCTAACCCCATGATAAAACAAAAGTCTAATAATTACATTTATAATTATAGATAAAGATAAATAAGGATGCAAGGTAGAAATAACGAGAATAAACAAACCTGTAAGTTAGATAATAATTAATGATCTATGTTCAGTGAAAAGTAAATCAATGTGATACTGATGAGAAATGTAAGAAGTAGAATAGTTCAGAAATTGTCAAAGTAAATGACCATGAAAGTAAACAAAAAATGAAACAATAATTTACCTTATAGCAATAGCAAGTAAGGATTCTGAATTAAATGATATTATTTTGTGACAACGAATGTTATGATAAACTTTATGTTATGTTATACCAATTACTTGTTGAGTTAATGAAAGATAATGAAACAAGATGTATTATTCAATTACTGTTGTAGAATGATGTGTGAAGCAGCTAGTTAGCGTTAATAGATTTCAATTGTCTTATATGTGATCCATAGATCAAGATAAAATTGTCATTAGATATGATAAGAATAATTGTTTATGTAAATGTTAATAGTTAAGATTTGATTATATGTATGAATTTATGTAAAAGGGCTATAGTTGTTTACCAGTTATAAACACAGGTAGGTCCGTATACAATAAAAGGCCTAACAGCCAAAAACACTATATAACCACTCATAACATAAAGGTTAGGTACATAAATTAACAATAATTAATGAATACGGTTCAAAGAGCTAGGAAAAAACATTAAATTAGTAATGATATATAATAAACTATATCAATTTATACAAATTATGATAATGCCACAATGCCATGATATCGATTGATAACGTTTGATATCGAAAAGGTAGTAAATATAAAAGAAACAGGCTCATATCAAAAAACCAGCAGAAGATGTGTAGAAAATAATAAACCAATTATCGGTAAAGTTATATTCCGATATGATAGCAAATTAATAAGGAATAGACAAAAAATATATGAAATAAACACTATATACAAAACATGTAGAAGGAAGAAAAATAGTGGGTTGCTATGGACTACAGGAAATGAAGAAGTTGTTGATTTTCAATTATTGCCTTTTATGATCTGAATGTGATGAGATTAAAAAACCTAAGAACTGTCTAATATAATTGGAATATATACTAAAGCATTTTATACTATTATAAAACACCAAAATACTAAAGATAATCTCATTGACTTACGCCAGTACAGTTTAACCAAACGAGGCTATAGTATGATAGCACAATAAAAAATAAATAACTGGGTTCTACAAGGAAGGACTTGAATTGTCCCATATCCGAAAGGAGTTGATAATATATTAAACCCAATATAAAGAATTAACTGTATCACAACCAATAATATACACTACACTGGAAATCATAACCTTATAAATACACGGAACATCACTAATTGCTTCAACCGAGAGAAGAACTATTTGGATCCAGAAATTGCAAAAGGAGCATCAGTCGGGCTGTAAATCAATCCAGAGAGCTGTATTTCCGAGGTGGACAGGACAAGAATTCCATTTTATTAAACCGAAGAAAGAATATTGTACGGCAAAACCATCCAGAACAGTAAAGTTATCAATCAACCGCCTACACGATTTGCTTCGTTCTAGTCTGGTAAATTATTATTGTATAAATCGTATTAACTACACAACACTTCAAATCTGTAAATCTTGCATTCTTATCTATGTATTTTTAATCTTCCCCACAGTTACAAGAACCTTCACACCCTGAATTAAGTTAATTACAAATTAAAACCCATTATATAACCGAATCTAAATAAAGTATCGGACTGATCAATAATCGATTCTCGCAATCTATAGCCTAAGTGTATGCCAGTTAGAACATATCTTATTCAATGTTGAAGAAGTAAACAAATAAAGAACCTTTGTATAGTTGCAAAATCTTGTCATTTGGAGTATGATTTAATGAGTTGGGAATAAAAAAATAACTGACTAAGTATAGAATAATTGGTTAACATAAACAGTGAAATAACCTCTAAGTTTCGTTGCTCCGGTACCACAGCGCTTATAGCGGAATTCTCCGACACCAAAGAGAGAGCGTAAAAATACAAAATTATACATAATTCTCTTCAAGGTATAATAGGGTTGAACGAAATTACAGAATAACACATTAATTATTTAAGTTTCAAGTACACTAACACTGATATTTTTTAGAGAGATAAGTTAATATTAGTTAATTAAATCACTATATCCCACAACTCCAAATATCTCAGATATTTAAATAATTAAGTAAATTAAAACGACCTAAGAGAGTAAAGACAGGGGAACATACCCGTTCATAGCAACGAATAGGCTTACATTGTGTGAAAATAACGAGACGATCGTACTCGTCTTTTTACAAATTGGCGCTCAACCAGTGTAGGGCTTAAGTTAAGTAACTATAACTATATTAATATTACTTAACCAGAGCAGTCAACTGTGGGAGAATAAACATGCATACCAGAGGTAGGTCAAGGATTAAGGCAGGAGAAACGGAGAAGGAAATAGATGAACAAGAACAGGAAATAGAACTAATAACAGATAGTGAAATGGAACAACAGACAGACGAAATAGCGGAAACTGAAATTATTATGGACAAGGAAAAGGGAGTAATGGAAGAAGATGCCCAAGGGGACCAAATAGATAAAGCTGGAGCCAGAGAAGTACCAAGTTGGCAGGAGATGATGAAATTTATGACAGAACAATTTAGGAAAATAAATGAGGAAAATAAGGAAAACTTAAGAGAACAATTTAGGAAAACAAAGGAGGAAATTAAGGAAGACTCAAGAGAACAATTTAGGAAAACAAAGGAGGAAATTAAGGAAGACTCAAGGGAACAATTTAGGAAACAGGAGGAAAACTCCAGGAAAACAAATGAGGAAATTAAAGAAACCTCAAAACAAATGAACGAAAGATTAAACCAGATTCACGAAAGGTTAGATAGGAATGATGAGGGTTTAGAACAAATGAAGGAAGACATCCTACAAATACATGAAGAGAATTTAAGGCAGATTAATGAAAAAATTGAAAATCTTCATGTGACAATTAACCAGAAGGTGGACCAAAATAATGTGGAAAGAAAATTAGAAATAGCTAAAACAAATGAAGGGTTAGAAAAAACTAACGAAACAATAATACAGGTTCGTGAAGAACTACAAAATAAAATTAATGACATAAAAATTGAGAGTAAAACATTGGTCGAAGAAATCCAACAGGAAACTGTCGGAAAATATGAGCAAATTAAAAATGAAGTACATCAGGTACGGGAGGAGAATAAGGAAGGGATTACGCAAATACAGACAGACATGGGTGAACGACTCGAAAGAGTCTATGGCAATTTAAACAGTATGGAAGGTCAAATTAATACCAGTAAAAATAAAATAGAGGAAATTAGTAGACGTGAATTACAGTTGCAGGAAGAATTAGATGCATGGCGGGATAGGACATGCCAACATAGTCATACAAATAACTACGAGAACCGGGAGTCGATTAATTTTCGTAATTACAAGCGCAATCCGATGGAATTTTTAAAGAGGTTGGAAGAGATGATTACAAAAAATAGAGAAAATCGCTGGAATATTATACGCAGTATGATTGATGAGACATTTAAAGATACCTATGATAATTGGTGGACAGCGGTGCGCCCGGATATACTGGACATGACCGAGTTCAAAAAACAATTTAAAGAGAAATATTGGTCTGAATCGACCCAGAACATGATTAGAAATAATTTGAGTAACGGTCGATACGAAACAAACATAGGCCAGTCTCCTACTTCATACTTTCTAGGAAAAGTATGTATGGCACGGAACTTAGAGCCCAGAATTCCCGAAGAATGTTTGGTGATACAATTATCCTACCATTATGAGGAGGGGATAAAAAATGCACGTATGTGTAGCCAAATCAAAACGATTTTAGCCATGGCCAAATTTCTTGAGAATTATGAGCACGAGAACCAATACCAAAGAAATAGGATGTCAAATTATAAATATCAGAAGTATAATAATAACGAGTCACCAACCAATTCTCATAATAATGATCACAATCGACCTGCGCAGAACGTTAATGCAAATAGAACCCAAAATGAACACGCGAATAATAATTCCAGGAACTATAATTATCGTGGCAATAATACTTATAATTACCGCGATAGTCGCAATAATAGAGGAGATGGGGACAGACGACCCAATAATTACAGGCATAGCGTTAATTATATTTACTCCAGGCCTCAAGGTAATCAGCGACGGTATTACCCAAGGAGTCACCGATATGACAATCATTATGACCAGTCCCGGCGTGAAGACAACTATCCACCTGAAAGAAATTATAGGATGGCGGAACCTAATACGGAGGATCGCACCGAAACTGTACTAAATCAACATAATAATCCAAATGAAAATAGAGAAGAGGGGGTAAGCCCTCATTTAAACTGATAGAGGCAGTGAAAAATAATGAATACCCTTCACTGAACCGTAATCTTGGGGAACAACGACTTGTAAACAAAATTAAGAATAATAATACCATAACTAAAATTAATAACCACTATTTAAAGAATATTAGAGAAGATTTATTGGAAGAGGATAAGAAAATTGTAAACAGTAATAGTAATAACGAAATCATATATGTAACAGCAAAATTCTAAAAGACAGTAAGACCAACTTACCAAAAAATTATTTGAAATAACTATTATATATAAAACGAATTTAGTAAGAAAAAAAATTTTACTAAATTCAAAAAGAAATATTACCACTAAATTCTAAAATACAATAAGAACCACTTATTATCGATTTTGAAGAAAAAAAACACTAGTAAATAAAAGAGAATTTTTTGAACAATAAAATAAATAAAAGAAAAAATGTCATTCAAAATGAAGTAAGTCTGAATTAAAATATAGTTATGAAGAAGGTATTAAGAAGAGTTAATAACAAACCCCAAGATTACAGAAGAAAGCGAGAATTATTACTAAACGTCTACAAAGAAATAGTGTGAATAATGAATAATGAAACCCCAAAATAAAAGTTTTTACCTCAAATCTACCTATGCAAAAAAAAAAAATATATATATATATATATCATATGACCTAAAATACATACCGCATTGCCAAGTGAAGGAAACAACTTCAGTAAACGATTGAATGTAACCAATGTAATATTAAAGAAAACGAAAAAAAAAAAATTTATGAACATAATTCATTGAAATATAAACAGCCAAAATAATGAAATACGATAAGAAAAATAATAGTTGAGCTAAGGACTGTATCTAGTCAGAAACACAGTTATAATGATAATCAAACAATAACTATTTAGAAAATATTGAGATCAGAAAAACAAATGAAGAAGATACTTAGCGTTATAATCACAACAAGAAAGAAAAACAAAAATAATTACAAATGATAACTGTCAGATTAAATATCAAAGAATGTTTAAGGAAACTAAAATGGAATCACAAAGTATGAAGGATTGTAATAAAGAAATATAAAAGCAACAAAGAAAAAAAATTGTTTCCCAAATATTTATTATTAAGTAATTAAGGAGATTATTAGGAGATTATTATATTTTATAGCTGACTAGATGAATTCCAGCAGTACTATATTAAGGTGTGGTGTGGGCAGCAGAGTATGAAGCCAAACAGTGCCTCTCTGAACTGTACCAACGCACATATTAGGGATTATTAGGGAAATTAAATATTTAAGGAATATTAGAATAGTTGCAAGAATGACCTCAGTTTCCAGAAGAGTAGGACGAAGAAAACAGAAAGAAATTAGATGACAGAAGAATAACTGAGAAATACAGTGATTACAGTAATTATAAGAAGAAGAGATGTGAACCTAAAGTATCATTGAATATTGTAACCAACTATCAACAAATACTGTTTACAGAAATTAAGAATGATCAAGAATGTTAATTAAAATGATGAAATGTTATTAAATAAAGAATTATTAATACTAGTCTAATGAAGTTACATTGAGAATCCCATCGTCAACCATTAATATGGAGATGAAGAAAAGGCATGTGAAAAAGACAAGTTTATTTGACCTAAACTTCATTCAGGTAAACTAAACTTTTTTAGGAGGGGGAGCATATGTAACGCAACAGAAATGCTGGCATCCATGTTACATGAATATTATATTAACAAAATAATAAGCAAGTCAATATCTAACCCCATGATAAAACAAAAGTCTAATAATTACATTTATAATTATAGATAAAGATAAATAAGGATGCAAGGTAGAAATAACGAGAATAAACAAACCTGTAAGTTAGATAATAATTAATGATCTATGTTCAGTGAAAAGTAAATCAATGTGATACTGATGAGAAATGTAAGAAGTAGAATAGTTCAGAAATTGTCAAAGTAAATGACCATGAAAGTAAACAAAAAATGAAACAATAATTTACCTTATAGCAAT
Source organism: Magicicada septendecula (assembly GCA_034769895.1). Classification (NCBI taxonomy): domain Eukaryota; kingdom Metazoa; phylum Arthropoda; class Insecta; order Hemiptera; family Cicadidae; genus Magicicada; species Magicicada septendecula. The sequence goes on from CM068367.1 coordinate 901,117,211, forward strand.
AGCAAGTAAGGATTCTGAATTAAATGATATTATTTTGTGACAACGAATGTTATGATAAAGTTTATGTTATGTTATACCAATTACTTGTTGAGTTAATGAAAGATAATGAAACAAGATGTATTATTCAATTACTGTTGTAGAATGATGTGTGAAGCAGCTAGTTAGCGTTAATAGATTTCAATTGTCTTATATGTGATCCATAGATCAAGATAAAATTGTCATTAGATATGATAAGAATAATTGTTTATGTAAATGTTAATAGTTAAGATTTGATTATATGTATGAATTTATGTAAAAGGGCTATAGTTGTTTACCAGTTATAAACACAGGTAGGTCCGTATACAATAAAAGGCCTAACAGCCAAAAACACTATATAACCACTCATAACATAAAGGTTAGGTACATAAATTAACAATAATTAATGAATACGGTTCAAAGAGCTAGGAAAAAACATTAAATTAGTAATGATATATAATAAACTATATCAATTTATACAAATTATGATAATGCCACAATGCCATGATATCGATTGATAACGTTTGATATCGAAAAGGTAGTAAATATAAAAGAAACAGGCTCATATCAAAAAACCAGCAGAAGATGTGTAGAAAATAATAAACCAGTTATCGGTAAAGTTATATTCCGATATGATAGCAAATTAATAAGGAATAGACAAAAAATATATGAAATAAACACTATATACAAAACATGTAGAAGGAAGAAAAATAGTGGGTTGCTATGGACTACAGGAAATGAAGAAGTTGTTGATTTTCAATTATTGCCTTTTATGATCTGAATGTGATGAGATTAAAAAACCTAAGAACTGTCTAATATAATTGGAATATATACTAAAGCATTTTATACTATTATAAAACACCAAAATACTAAAGATAATCTCATTGACTTACGCCAGTACAGTTTAACCAAACGAGGCTATAGTATGATAGCACAATAAAAAATAAATAACTGGGTTCTACAAGGAAGGACTTGAATTGTCCCATATCCGAAAGGAGTTGATAATATATTAAACCCAATATAAAGAATTAACTGTATCACAACCAATAATATACACTACACTGGAAATCATAACCTTATAAATACACGGAACATCACTAATTGCTTCAACCGAGAGAAGAACTATTGGGATCCAGAAATTGCAAAAGGAGCATCAATCGGGCTGTAAATCAATCCAGGGAGCTGTATTTCCGAGGTGGACAGGACAAGAATTCCATTTTATTAAACCGAAGAAAGAATATTGTACGGCAAAACCATCCAGAACAGTAAAGTTATCAATCAACCGCCTACACGATTTGCTTCGTTCTAGTCTGGTAAATTATTATTGTATAAATCATATTAACTACACAACACTTCAAATCTGTAAATCTTGCATTCTTATCTATGTATTTTTAATCTTCCCCACAGTTACAAGAACCTTCACACCCTGAATTAAGTTAATTACAAATTAAAACCCATTATATAACCGAATCTAAATAAAGTATCGGACTGATCAATAATCGATTCTCGCAATCTATAGCCTAAGTGTATGCCAGTTAGAACATATCTTATTCAATGTTGAAGAAGTAAACAAATAAAGAACCTTTGTATAGTTGCAAAATCTTGTCATTTGGAGTATGATTTAATGAGTTGGGAATAAAAAAATAACTGACTAAGTATAGAATAATTGGTTAACATAAACAGTGAAATAACCTCTAAGTTTCGTTGCTCCGGTACCACAGCGCTTATAGCGGAATTCTCCGACACCAAAGAGAGAGCGTAAAAATACAAAATTATACATAATTCTCTTCAAGGTATAATAGGGTTGAACGAAATTACAGAATAACACATTAATTATTTAAGTTTCAAGTACACTAACACTGATATTTTTTAGAGAGATAAGTTAATATTAGTTAATTAAATCACTATATCCCACAACTCCAAATATCTCAGATATTTAAATAATTAAGTAAATTAAAACGACCTAAGAGAGTAAAGACAGGGGAACATACCCGTTCATAGCAACGAATAGGCTTACATTGTGTGAAAATAACGAGACGATCGTACTCGTCTTTTTACAAATTGGCGCTCAACCAGTGTAGGGCTTAAGTTAAGTAACTATAACTATATTAATATTACTTAACCAGAGCAGGCAACTGTGGGAGAATAAACATGCATACCAGAGGTAGATCAAGGATTAAGGCAGGAGAAACGGAGAAGGAAATAGATGAACAAGAACAGGAAATAGAACTAATAACAGATAGTGAAATGGAACAACAGACAGACGAAATAGCGGAAACTGAAATTATTATGGACAAGGAAAAGGGAGTAATGGAAGAAGATGCCCAAGGGGACCAAATAGATAAAGCTGGAGCCAGAGAAGTACCAAGTTGGCAGGAGATGATGAAATTTATGACAGAACAATTTAGGAAAATAAATGAGGAAAATAAGGAAAACTTAAGAGAACAATTTAGGAAAACAAAGGAGGAAATTAAGGAAGACTCAAGAGAACAATTTAGGAAAACAAAGGAGGAAATTAAGGAAGACTCAAGGGAACAATTTAGGAAACAGGAGGAAAACTCCAGGAAAACAAATGAGGAAATTAAAGAAACCTCAAAACAAATGAACGAAAGATTAAACCAGATTCACGAAAGGTTAGATAGGAATGATGAGGGTTTAGAACAAATGAAGGAAGACATCCTACAAATACATGAAGAGAATTTAAGGCAGATTAATGAAAAAATTGAAAATCTTCATGTGACAATTAACCAGAAGGTGGACCAAAATAATGAGGAAAGAAAATTAGAAATAGCTAAAACAAATGAAGGGTTAGAAAAAACTAACGAAACAATAATACAGGTTCGTGAAGAACTACAAAATAAAATTAATGACATAAAAATTGAGAGTAAAACATTGGTCGAAGAAATCCAACAGGAAACTGTCGGAAAATATGAGCAAATTAAAAATGAAGTACATCAGGTACGGGAGGAGAATAAGGAAGGGATTACGCAAATACAGACAGACATGGGTGAACGACTCGAAAGAGTCTATGGCAATTTAAACAGTATGGAAGGTCAAATTAATACCAGTAAAAATAAAATAGAGGAAATTAGTAGACGTGAATTACAGTTGCAGGAAGAAGTAGATGCATGGCGGGATAGGACATGCCAACATAGTCATACAAATAACTACGAGAACCGGGAGTCGATTAATTTTCGTAATTACAAGCGCAATCCGATGGAATTTTTAAAGAGGTTGGAAGAGATGATTACAAAAAATAGAGAAAATCGCTGGAGTATTATACGCAGTATGATTGATGAGACATTTAAAGATACCTATGATAATTGGTGGACAGCGGTGCGCCCGGATATACTGGACATGACCGAGTTCAAAAAACAATTTAAAGAGAAATATTGGTCTGAATCGACCCAGAACATGATTAAAAATAATTTGAGTAACGGTCGATACGAAACAAACATAGGCCAGTCTCCTACTTCATACTTTCTAGGAAAAGTATGTATGGCACGGAACTTAGAGCCCAGAATTCCCGAAGAATGTTTGGTGATACAATTATCCTACCATTATGAGGAGGGGATAAAAAATGCACGTATGTGTAGCCAAATCAAAACGATTTCAGCCATGGCCAAATTCCTTGAGAATTATGAGCACGAGAACCAATACCAAAGAAATAGGATGTCAAATTATAAATATCAGAAGTATAATAATAACGAGTCACCAACCAATTCTCATAATAATGATCACAATCGACCTGCGCAGAACGTTAATGCAAATAGAACCCAAAATGAACACGCGAATAATAATTCCAGGAACTATAATTATCGTGGCAATAATACTTATAATTACCGCGATAGTCGCAATAATAGAGGAGATGGGGACAGACGACCCAATAATTACAGGCATAGCGTTAATTATATTTACTCCAGGCCTCAAGGTAATCAGCGACGGTATTACCCAAGGAGTCACCGATATGACAATCATTATGACCAGTCCCGGCGTGAAGACAACTATCCACCTGAAAGAAATTATAGGATGGCGGAACCTAATACGGAGGATCGCACCGAAACTGTACTAAATCAACATAATAATCCAAATGAAAATAGAGAAGAGGGGGTAAGCCCTCATTTAAACTGATAGAGGCAGTGAAAAATAATGAATACCCTTCACTGAACCGTAATCTTGGGGAACAACGACTTGTAAACAAAATTAAGAATAATAATACCATAACTAAAATTAATAACCACTATTTAAAGAATATTAGAGAAGATTTATTGGAAGAGGATAAGAAAATTGTAAACAGTAATAGTAATAACGAAATCATATATGTAACAGCAAAATTCTAAAAGACAGTAAGACCAACTTACCAAAAAATTATTTGAAATAACTATTATATATAAAACGAATTTAGTAAGAAAAAAAATTTTACTAAATTCAAAAAGAAATATTACCACTAAATTCTAAAATACAATAAGAACCACTTATTATCGATTTTGAAGAAAAAAAACACTAGTAAATAAAAGAGAATTTTTTGAACAATAAAATAAATAAAAGAAAAAATGTCATTCAAAATGAAGTAAGTCTGAATTAAAATATAGTTATGAAGAAGGTATTAAGAAGAGTTAATAACAAACCCCAAGATTACAGAAGAAAGCGAGAATTATTACTAAACGTCTACAAAGAAATAGTGTGAATAATGAATAATGAAACCCCAAAATAAAAGTTTTTACCTCAAATCTACCTATGCAAAAAAAAAAAATATATATATATATATATCATATGACCTAAAATACATACCGCATTGCCAAGTGAAGGAAACAACTTCAGTAAACGATTGAATGTAACCAATGTAATATTAAAGAAAACGAAAAAAAAAATATTTATGAACATAATTCATTGAAATATAAACAGCCAAAATAATGAAATACGATAAGAAAAATAATAGTTGAGCTAAGGACTGTATCTAGTCAGAAACACAGTTATAATGATAATCAAACAATAACTATTTAGAAAATATTGAGATCAGAAAAACAAATGAAGAAGATACTTAGCGTTATAATCACAACAAGAAAGAAAAACAAAAATAATTACAAATGATAACTGTCAGATTAAATATCAAAGAATGTTTAAGGAAACTAAAATGGAATCACAAAGTATGAAGGATTGTAATAAAGAAATATAAAAGCAACAAAGAAAAAAAATTGTTTCCCAAATATTTATTATTAAGTAATTAAGGAGATTATTAGGAGATTATTATATTTTATAGCTGACTAGATGAATTCCAGCAGTACTATATTAAGGTGTGGTGTGGGCAGCAGAGTATGAAGCCAAACAGTGCCTCTCTGAACTGTACCAACGCACATATTAGGGATTATTAGGGAAATTAAATATTTAAGGAATATTAGAATAGTTGCAAGAATGACCTCAGTTTCCAGAAGAGTAGGACGAAGAAAACAGAAAGAAATTAGATGACAGAAGAATAACTGAGAAATACAGTGATTACAGTAATTATAAGAAGAAGAGATGTGAACCTAAAGTATCATTGAATATTGTAACCAACTATCAACAAATACTGTTTACAGAAATTAAGAATGATCAAGAATGTTAATTAAAATGATGAAATGTTATTAAATAAAGAATTATTAATACTAGTCTAATGAAGTTACATTGAGAATCCCATCGTCAACCATTAATATGGAGATGAAGAAAAGGCATGTGAAAAAGACAAGTTTATTTGACCTAAACTTCATTCAGGTAAACTAAACTTTTTTAGGAGGGGGAGCATATGTAACGCAACAGAAATGCTGGCATCCATGTTACATGAATATTATATTAACAAAATAATAAGCAAGTCAATATCTAACCCCATGATAAAACAAAAGTCTAATAATTACATTTATAATTATAGATAAAGATAAATAAGGATGCAAGGTAGAAATAACGAGAATAAACAAACCTGTAAGTTAGATAATAATTAATGATCTATGTTCAGTGAAAAGTAAATCAATGTGATACTGATGAGAAATGTAAGAAGTAGAATAGTTCAGAAATTGTCAAAGTAAATGACCATGAAAGTAAACAAAAAATGAAACAATAATTTACCTTATAGCAATAGCAAGTAAGGATTCTGAATTAAATGATATTATTTTGTGACAACGAATGTTATGATAAAGTTTATGTTATGTTATACCAATTACTTGTTGAGTTAATGAAAGATAATGAAACAAGATGTATTATTCAATTACTGTTGTAGAATGATGTGTGAAGCAGCTAGTTAGCGTTAATAGATTTCAATTGTCTTATATGTGATCCATAGATCAAGATAAAATTGTCATTAGATATGATAAGAATAATTGTTTATGTAAATGTTAATAGTTAAGATTTGATTATATGTATGAATTTATGTAAAAGGGCTATAGTTGTTTACCAGTTATAAACACAGGTAGGTCCGTATACAATAAAAGGCCTAACAGCCAAAAACACTATATAACCACTCATAACATAAAGGTTAGGTACATAAATTAACAATAATTAATGAATACGGTTCAAAGAGCTAGGAAAAAACATTAAATTAGTAATGATATATAATAAACTATATCAATTTATACAAATTATGATAATGCCACAATGCGATGATATCGATAGATAACGTTTGATATCGAAAAGGTAGTAAATATAAAAGAAACAGGCTCATATCAAAAAACCAGCAGAAGATGTGTAGAAAATAATAAACCAGTTATCGGTAAAGTTATATTCCGATATGATAGCAAATTAATAAGGAATAGACAAAAAATATATGAAATAAACACTATATACAAAACATGTAGAAGGAAGAAAAATAGTGGGTTGCTATGGACTACAGGAAATGAAGAAGTTGTTGATTTTCAATTATTGCCTTTTATGATCTGAATGTGATGAGATTAAAAAACCTAAGAACTGTCTAATATAATTGGAATATATACTAAAGCATTTTATACTATTATAAAACACCAAAATACTAAAGATAATCTCATTGACTTACGCCAGTACAGTTTAACCAAACGAGGCTATAGTATGATAGCACAATAAAAAATAAATAACTGGGTTCTACAAGGAAGGACTTGAATTGTCCCATATCCGAAAGGAGTTGATAATATATTAAACCCAATATAAAGAATTAACTGTATCACAACCAATAATATACACTACACTGGAAATCATAACCTTATAAATACACGGAACATCACTAATTGCTTCAACCGAGAGAAGAACTATTTGGATCCAGAAATTGCAAAAGGAGCATCAATCGGGCTGTAAATCAATCCAGGGAGCTGTATTTCCGAGGTGGACAGGACAAGAATTCCATTTTATTAAACCGAAGAAAGAATATTGTACGGCAAAACCATCCAGAACAGTAAAGTTATCAATCAACCGCCTACACGATTTGCTTCGTTCTAGTCTGGTAAATTATTATTGTATAAATCATATTAACTACACAACTCTTCAAATCTGTAAATCTTGCATTCTTATCTATGTATTTTTAATCTTCCCCACAGTTACAAGAACCTTCACACCCTGAATTAAGTTAATTACAAATTAAAACCCATTATATAACCGAATCTAAATAAAGTATCGGACTGATCAATAATCGATTCTCGCAATCTATAGCCTAAGTGTATGCCAGTTAGAACATATCTTATTCAATGTTGAAGAAGTAAACAAATAAAGAACCTTTGTATAGTTGCAAAATCTTGTCATTTGGAGTATGATTTAATGAGTTGGGAATAAAAAAATAACTGACTAAGTATAGAATAATTGGTTAACATAAACAGTGAAATAACCTCTAAGTTTCGTTGCTCCGGTACCACAGCGCTTATAGCGGAATTCTCCGACACCAAAGAGAGAGCGTAGAAATACAAAATTATACATAATTCTCTTCAAGGTATAATAGGGTTGAACGAAATTACAGAATAACACATTAATTATTTAAGTTTCAAGTACACTAACACTGATATTTTTTAGAGAGATAAGTTAATATTAGTTAATTAAATCACTATATCCCACAACTCCAAATATCTCAGATATTTAAATAATTAAGTAAATTAAAACGACCTAAGAGAGTAAAGACAGGGGAACATACCCGTTCATAGCAACGAATAGGCTTACATTGTGTGAAAATAACGAGACGATCGTACTCGTTTAATAACAATATTTACATTTACATTTCTATGCATTTAGTATTTATTCGAACAGAGAAAGCAGCAACAGAGATTACATCCAATGTAATCATAACTTACAGTAAACGTTCAAAACAAAGAACAGGAAGTAACTATGAAACGGAGAATTTTAATATGTGAAATTAAGTTAGAGTGTCTTCATATTTTTTATAATTAGCCTATACCTTATGAGTCTTAAAGACATAGGTTTACATAATGATTTGTTGTAGTAGGTCCCATTTGTCAGTTTCAAGCTTCCGAAAATATAAAGTAAACACTTAATACCAATTAACCAATTAGAAGTAGTAATATTTATTGTAATAAACAGGCAACGATTTAGTAGACAGATAATAAGAGTATATGTTCGCATCATAGTGACCTTAGCAATTGCTTTTTTGTAATGAAATCTGTCTGCTTACTGAAGGTAGTAAATTACTTTATTTTAAATCTGTCTGGAGAAAGTAACACATTACATTGCCTCATGTAATTTACAGGTACATTAACAAACATTATGATCATGAAATATTCTTTTAGATTTTCATTCCCATTTCCTTTTTTCTTCGTTTCCGAGAGGACAATAATATCTATTTTCCGTTTCAGGCATTCTTGTAGTATTTCTTGCTGTTTATTTCTGATTCCTTGAATATTCCATATAGCCAAAGTCAAAGTCCATTTCCGTTGCTGTGTTCGTCTACCAAAATCCCTGTCCACCATCCGAGGCTGGTTTTTGTTGGGTTTGTTAGCATTTTATGGCTTTTACAAGTGTAGGTTGCTAGCCTAACGACTCAACCCCCATCCTGGAGGGCCAGGGTTTGATTTCAGAGTGTCCTTCTCTTAGGTAGGTTGCCTTCTCTGCGGCTGAGGAGCTCTACCTACCCCGCCTGTTGGTCCGCGGAAGGTATTTTATTTCCCTCTTACCCGCCGATCTAGCAAGAACCAGGTGGGTTAGGGCATTCCCCTATCCGCAACCTGGGGACGCGCCCTCTAGGGGTTACAGGCTCCCCCGATGGTAAAGAAATACTTCTTTTCTGATGTAAAGAAAGATCAAAGAGCTCATGCAGGGGTATCCATATTTATTCATAAAAAATACCGGAATCAGGTAAAATCTCATGGGAGCCCATTAATAAAAGGTTTTTAAAAATGACAATTCAGCTAAGAGGGAGAATTATTACAATAATTGGCATATATTCTTTAACTGAGGACGCCATAGTTCAAACCAAAGACAATTTTGAAGAAGCTCTGAGAGAAATCATAGAGGACATCCCAAACAGTCACGAAATAATCCTTGCAGATCTTAATGCAAGAGTCGGAAAACAAAGAAACAGTAAAGTAGTTGGCACACACGGAGAAGAGACAGTTAATAACAATGGTGAGAGATTAATCGATTTATGTAAACAATATGAATTGAAAATGGTGAATACCTTCTATGCTCACAAAGACATCCATAAGTATACGTGGTACCAGGACACAAGAGGTCTAAGATCTATAATAGATTATGTAATATTGAGACAAAGATCTGGTTTGAGAGTGCGGGATGTGAGAGTGCACAGGGGAGCTGAATGTGGGTCAGATCACAGACTGGTCGTTGCTAAACTGTATATTCCCTTCATAGGAGCTCATGTAGAAAGAGCAGAAAATGTTGGCCTGAAAATTGAAGACGCAAAATATAATATGAAGAGCGTTATATATTTAGAAAATATATATTATATAAAAGAAAATATATTTAGAAAAGGCATACCATAGCGTCCCAATCTCACAGTTATGGAAGGAGATGGAGCATTTGAACATAAATGCAAATTTGATTGCAGCCACCAGAAGATACTATCAACAAAATATCACCAGGGTCAAACTGGGAAACAAACTCACTCTCCCATTCGAAACTACAAAAGGCGTAAGACAAGGATGCTGCTTGTCCCCTACCCTCTTCAAAATATACTTACACAGATCTCTAGTAAGATGGACAAAGAAGTGTAAAAGCATGGGGCTGAGAGTAGGAGATGACAGTCTGTTCACTCTATATTTTGCCGATGACCAGATTTTGGTAGCGGAGGATTACGAAGACCTCGAGTATATGGTCAGAAAGTTAAAAGAGGACTATGATGCAGCTGGTTTGACGATGAACATGGCAAAATGTGAGTACCTGACAGTGGGCAACGAAGAAGTTAAGGACTTAAAATTGGATGTGGACAGGATAAGAAGTGTTGAAAAAAGTAAATACTGTTACAAAACAGATAACAGTAGGAATGTTGTTGTTGTTAGAAGATGTTATCTTCAAGTCACTCTTCAATATTTGGTTTAAATTAAAATTATTATTAGTGTTGATTATTAGTAGCGTTGTGTTGTGGGTATTCCCGTTTAAATCTTTTCAGGTTAAAAAAAATATTTAGCACTTCACTGTTAACCTCCCCACTTACCATATGTGGATGTTATCAATGTTCTGTATGGTGACTTCTTCTGCTACAACATACACTGTATACACACATGCGGATATTCTATTTGAATACCCTAAGTAATACACATGCACAATAAAGTAAATAATGACTTAACTGTAAATTGAATTGTACTGAATATTCAAATTCTACCGCCACCTTCTGATAGAACTAGTTATGAAAATTAAATTATTTAAAAAGAAAATCAAAACTCTTTCCACTGGTAAATAAATTGAGATTTATTAACAGTTCTGAAATGCCATTATCTGAAATGCCATTAACTCTTTTAAATAAACAATCAATCACTAATGTTTTTTACAAAATAATAATTATTAGAAACAATTCTTGAGCTCTTTTAACCTCAAGGCTGGTAACACTGGGGTCTGGTACAATAATTTTAGTTAACGAGGTTATGTCCTCTTTACACAGTTACATTACCAAATTCGTGTGTTCTTGGAAGTTGCATGATACCAGATACAAGATGTTATCTTTTCTAACAATATTTAATAAAGAATTACTACAAAAAAAACAAACAAATATTAAAAATAAAAGTCGGTACCATAAAACCGATATATATCGTACTATCGTACGTTGAGTTTAGTGGATACAGCAGTCGTTTTGATAACACGTGCTTTAGGCTGCACTGTTAAAAATTACTATTATTATTTATTCTTTAGTTATAAAAATTATTTATTGGCAAGAGAAAAAATCTATAATAAAAAAAACTCTTGTGATAGCTTTCATTAGATTGAAATTACTTGAGAACAGAATTATGAAAAGGTGACAAAGTTGTCGTTGTTCTTTCTAGGTTAGTTAACAAAAGTAAGTATTTATTTTGAATAATTGAATTATTCATTGAACTCTTAATAATATAAACACATATATTTTATTCATATTGCATCTGATGTGTAATTATCAGTTGATTAGAATATTTTTCGCAATAAATTATTTATTCGTCAATTCAAACGAAATGAGTCAAATGAGCGACTATTCATTACACTCATATTTTCGATATTTAAATTAATATTGATTTCTTTAATTACGATAAAATCGTAAAACATTTATTTTTTAAATTAATAAATGCGAGATAATTCTTTTATTTAATTCTGATAATTTTCATCATGATTAATGCCCTTCGGTACTTCTGACTAGAGCAGTACCCAAACGATAATTCTCCGTTCACTAACGAGAATTATTATTTCCATTCAATTTGTCAAATAATAAAAATAGAGTACTCCCTGTTTTTTTATAAAACACAAAACACGAAAACACGACCTTTATTATACACTGGTCGGTTTATTATTTTAATTCACTTAGCACTGGACACTCGTTATTACTCTGTTGTGTACAGGTTATGTGTGTATAGCGTAACTTATGAAAATGTCGCGCACAATTTAAATAAATCTTGATACATTTCTTCATCAACCTCGTTCGTTGAAGTTGCTGGTAGACTCGTTGACGACTGAAAGATGACTGAACGCTTCACCTAAGCGTCTCCTGCTTGTCTGGTTATTTTCATTCATTTGATTGGTTTAAATTGTCGAACTCTCTACCCCAAAACACCTCAGTTAAATAAAACTTTTATTTTTACCAATTTTTGTTTGGGTTAGAGACTGAATGTGACGTAAGCGTTGATACACAAAATAACTAAAAAGTTTATAATTGCTATAACTTTTTTATTAATCATCGTATCGTAGAATGGTTAGTGGCAATAGATCGCGGACACTTGCGGCTTTAAATAAAGTCTAAACAAGGATAAAATCCGTCCATTATTAACTCACTACAACATTTCACAAAACCCATATGGTGAATTTTAATATTAATAAGTTTATTTCACCATATCTTGCTCTAATTACCGTATAACACTTATTATTAAACGTCTTGAGTCCATTTCTCATTTGTTTAATACAGAAAATAGTTGTAATTACTATTCCAACAATATTTGGTAATGGCGTCCTCAAACGACCATATTCGATTGTTTATAATCGCTTATAACTCTATTATTTCTTATTTAGTTACATTTGTTTGGCATCCTAACAATACTATATACATTTATTTACATCTATTCACATTTTGTTTTATGAAAAATGTTGTTTTTCATATACTAATAGTCTTATCAAAAAAACTTTCTGTTCTCTTTTCTTTAAATTGTCACTTTTTCAATTATTTTACCACATAAGGTATATTATGTTACAAATTAAAATAGTGTACAACTATAGTACATTGTTTATTTAATGTATTTATCAGTCTTTCTTTATCTGAAAGCTTTCCAATTCTTAATATTGGGTGTGTTTACATCAGGCTTTGCAATGACAGTCAGTTAGTTTCTATTAAATCAACTACTAAATTGCTATTATTACATTTGATATGTATTCTCATAGTGGTATCAGATATCTTTCTAACTACTGATAACATTTTTATTCACCTTTGAACAAGTTTGGATAGTGCATTTTGCTTAACTATCTTGGTACATAGTGTTTGTTTACACTTGGTTCCACAATCATAGTCAGTTAGTTTCTAATAGTTTGACTATAAAACTACTATTATTATAATTGTGATCTGTTCTCATAGTAGTATTAGATATTTTTCTAACTACTGGTAACATTTTTATTAATCCTTTAACAAGTTTTAACAATGTATTTTGCTTAACTAACTTGTCACATAGTGTTTCTGTTCTTCTAGCTTTGTGCTATCATATTTAATCTGCTTTATTGGCTGTGTATTTCAGTATAAATATTATTTATTAGTTTGCATTATTATTTATAATTAGTCTGTGATTGAAACAATTGTTGATAGTTGCTTGGTTTAATTAATATATATGACTTTATGTTATAGGTGCACTTTCTATGAGGTTATGTCTCATGTTATCTGGTCACAATTGTGCAACATATTCTTATGCAGTATTTGATTCTACTATTATGGTTTCATTATGGTATTCTATTGCAATGGTTTAATTGTTAAGTAATACACATGTTTACACTATTTTTCTAAACAATAACACAAGTATTCTTAATCTAATAGTATTACATTTCTTGTGGTGTAGTACCTAATTTTTGGTACATTGGTTGTTTGATACTTAACAAACTAGCTTATTTGTTATTATTTGTTCTGGACCTTTATTCTTAATCTAATAGTATTACATTTCTTGTGGTGTTGTACCTAATTTTTGGTACATTGGTTGTTTGATACTTAACAAACTAGCTTATTTGTTATTATTTGTTCTGGACCTTTTTTATATCTTGTCCTGTCTTGCTGTGGCATTTAGTTATATTTCATTTTAAAGTTTACAAACTTTTGTTATCAGTTTCTATGAACAATGATTTTACTGTTCTATCTCATATTTCTCTTGGTGGTCTTATGATTATCTATTTTGGGTTACAATCTTGATTAAATTGGTCACACTAATTGTCTGTGCATTTTAACTATTTAACCTTTGATTCTTCCACTATAATGGTAACGCATTTTCCTCTGTTATAAACCTTCTCACTTGTATTGTCTGTGGGGTTTATTTGGGTTAAAAATGGTTAACTTGTTACAGGTTCTCACACTAACATTAAGTTTTCACTATTACTGTTTGTGAAATGCTAAACACTGGTTTCTTCATAGTTGATAATCGTTATACTTCTTCCGGTCACTAGTATAGTTCCTTGTATACTTGGTGAATGGTGATTTCTTGTATTGTCCATATATTATCTTCATCCTTCATGTTTAATTGTTGTTCAATATCGGTGTTCTCCTGCGTTGTGCATTGCTTGTGATAGTCAATGTTCACTTATTCTCGTCATCTTCTTCAATATTTCCATTTGTGGTAGTTGTTGTTCCATAGTATTTATATTTATAAATAAATTGGTTGTTTTGCCATCATTGTGGTTGCTCTTGAGTTGTCTCTTCTTCATTTTAATTGTTGTGATTTTTGTTGTCTCCCATCACTGTTTGGAATCTATTGGGCCTGGTTTCTAACATTTCATATTGGCTCATTGTCATTTTCTTTCTTCCTTGTACTCGATGATGCTATATTACTCTTCTTTCTTCGTTGTTGGACTTTTACAATAATACATCTCTGTAGATACTCACTTTTTGTTTACATTATTTTATGTATTTTGAAATATTTTCATGATTTCCCGTCACTTGACGTAATAATTGGTTACTCTATGTAACTACCAAATTTGGTACGTTACAATATTTGGGCGTTATTTTCAACAAACAGGGAAGCAGCAAAGATGAAATTCAAGAACGTGTTAACAAGGGGCGAACCGTTATAAGAACGCTGAATTCGCTTCTATGGGAAAGACGTATAACCAGAAATACAAAGAAACATATATATAACAGCATGGTGGAAAGTGTAATCCTTTATGGAGCAGAAGTTTGGAATGATTCAAACGTAAATAAGAAAAAACTGATAGCAGCGGAATGGACTTCTTCAGGAGGAGTTGTAGAAGATCAAAATTAGACAGGGTTAGAAATGAGACTATTAGAGCCGAGATGAATATTGACAGGACAATAATAGATGAAATAGAAAGGAGACAATTGACTTGGTTTGGGCATGTGAAGAGATTGGAAGATGACAGATGGCCCCGCAAAATACTGGAATGTATACCACCGGTGAGGAGGAAAAGAGGACGTCCACGGAGGAGTTGGCGAGATGACGTAGCGAAAGCACTGGTTGCAAGATATTTAGAAGAACTTACATGCTACGATAGGTTACAATGGAAGTTGGGGACGGAGAAACGGCGACAGCTGTAAAGATCCGTTATATATATATACTGTTACAACACAAAAAGCCACCCCAATACCAGGGAAAAAACTATAATGAATCAACTATGTTAATAGTTCACGAAATACACTGTGCAGAATGCGATGCTATTTATATCGGACAATGTGGCCGTGCTCTGAAACATCGCATTTCTGAACATAAGAAGCTGATTTTAACCAATACATCTAATACAGGTTTTGTAGATCATTGCTTACAACACTATCACTTCATAGACACAAAAAACATAACACTACTCCACAACATACAAAAAGGTAAAAAAATGGATTTGTTAGAAATTTTAGAAATTAAAAAATCAATAAAAAATAACAAAAATTTAACCAATGAACAGACTGAATTTTGTGTATCCCCTTTATTAAAATCTGTTATTTAGTTTAGTGTATTTTATATTATTTTGAATGTTCATCATTATTTTTAATTTTGCATTCAGTTTATATATACTTCAGTTAATTTTATATTTTACATTCAGATTATATTTAGTTTAGTTAATTTTATATTTTGCATTCATGATTGTATTTAGTTTTTAAAGACACCTGACCTTCCCTTGTCTCTTGCACACCCCCCGTCGCCATCTCAACACAGATGTTCCAGATACGCCCTAAACAGATGTTCACCACCTACACTCCACTCACATCCTGTTGTTTAGTAATTTCTTTCATTCGCCTCTTTGACAATGGCTTAGTTAGTCGAAACAGCTGTCAGAAATAATTAAAAATTTTGTGAAACTTACCAAGTGTTTTTTTTTTACAAAACCTTTATAGTAAGTATTTATAAAACATTGTCCTCCTTACTTACTAACTTTAATAGTTCAAACATAATTATTATAACATTATTTAGTATTATTCATTAGTATAAAACCTATAGTTAGTAGTCCTTTAACCAAGCTACTTTATGTTCCCTGGTACTTTTCTAGGATTTATAAATATATTTACTCATGCAACTTCAGAAAAGATGATGGGAAAAATATCATGTAACAATATTTATCATCGCAGATGGATAAAGTAAAGGTCAAATCATAAATAAGGTATGCATGCACCCTTTCTACGACATTGACTGCGTCCTAGATTTCTATCGACCTCAAGGACTACTGGGAATAGAGTAGAACACTAGTTCAGTTATACAGTCAACGAAATTAAAAAATAGGTTTTCCTTATTAGTAATCAAACTAAATATTTGCAACCAAAAATTGGCTATTGACCCTCTGTTGATCGGATTGTTTGTTCAAGTTTAATCATTTATTCTAACTTGAACAATTATGCCAAGTAATCTTTATTTTTAACGTTACACGGTCAGAGAAAATAACTGCTTGCATTAGGCCAATACCTGTATAATCATCATCATCATCTTCATCATCCAAGGATTAAACCAATGATGGTTTGTTCCGGTATCAAACAGACAAAGTTTAGAGCTGGCCACTCCAGCCCTTCCCTGGATGTCCCACACCTCTCCACCCCTCGGCTTACAGTTCTATAATTGTTTGAGTATGCGGCAGTCATTCATTCGGCAAAGATGTTCCCACCAATTCAGCCGATACTGAGCAATCCTGTCCAGTTACTCTTACCTATATTCAGTTCCTGCAGTTTATATGCGTTTCTTCTATGATCATGGATAGTATATCCTGCCTCGTACCTGAGAAATGTCATTCAGGCGCTTGGATATGATTGGCCTGGCCATTCGTTAAGGTCCAAATGTCAGAACCATAAAGAAGTGTGGGAAGAACAATCATCTTGTAGAATTTTAGGCGTGTTTCTTTACTTGCTCACTTAAGAGTTCGCCTGATGGTCCCGAACATAAAGTTGAATTTATGCAACTTATTCACAACCTCGTTGCCACTTGTATAACAACATTATATTATTATATTTCTTACTTGTTAATGATCTAAATTTGAATAATTGAACGAGTGAAGTAAGTTCTAACATCTGGACCTTTTGTCATTTATCTATCTGTGTATAGGTCTAGACTAAGTCTCACAATTACTTTTTAATGCGACAATAGTTTTCGTAAAACTTGGTATGCATGTCCATTATTTTTATGCTACAGATCCTTATTGTTTTCCAGATTGATCTCCCAAAAATACGAGAGGAGTTAACATTATAAAAATTGCCAAAATACATGTGGTAAAAAACAAAATTAAAGGGATTTTGACTAAATCTAAGTATAGTGTTTGCTTTTGAAAATTTAAAAAGTTTTGGATACCAGAGCTTTAAAAGTAGGACAAAATAGTGACAAAATTGCAAAAATTCCTGAGAGTATTAACTTTTTAAATTTTTCCTGAGTTGTAAAATTGAATTATTAAAAAAAAACACAATTCCTGTTGGCACATCAGGACGTCCGCGTCCTGCCGAATATAAGATTCGTGACCAACGAAATCCGAAGATTTCCAAGAAAACGAAGGAATACTACATCACCACGAAAACGTGGAGTCATTGAACTACTAGAACAAGATGCTCAGAGTCAAACTTAGAAAACACTGAGAAGTAGTGTAATAATATATGTTCAAATGTTAAAGCAATTCAAAAGGCTGTTTAAATTACTTAAGTGAAAGATGTATTTTATATTACCGGTTGGTGCTAAGAGACATTAAGGATGATTTTTAAAGGATAGGCCTAAGTTAAGAAGAGGACTTTACATGGCAGTCCACCATTAATCATACTACTAAGCTTTAAGTACTATTAAGAAAATGAAATCAGACCAAAAGTGTAACCTTAACACAGAGTATAATACGTATAATACCACTTAATTTTGTAATATGAGATACCTGTAATCGTAAGTAAATTTTCACATGTCATACAACATACAGCTGTGTACTGTGTACTTCTACCAAACATTAATAGGGAAGATCACATATCTAAAGAGGCGCAAAGCTTCAGGTACTTGTGAATAGCTGACAACAGGGTAGATACTGAACACCTAGAATACCATTCCAAATATGACTGTTTACATCTAAAATAATTTGCCTAGAGACTAATAAATCAATTTTTATGATACTCTGATCAAGCCAATAATAATTTATGTATGAGAGGCGTGCATCCTCCTGGAGCAGATATTTCCACTTCACACATTTTTAAACGGAAAATGACCAGAAAAAATTTGCTGATTTTCTTAAAAAAAACTGGAGGATAAAGTGTAAAAAAATAATATCGTTATATTTGTTACATTGAAAGGAGAAGTGTAGAAGAATCGGTTGGTTGAAGCATGTTGAATGAATGGATACCACTGTTCAGTTTCTCCAACCAATAAGACAACTAAAGAGAATCTTGGCTATAAAAAGTGGATAAGGAGACGATGGCTGTAAGAAATGGGATGGCTTGAGC
This sequence comes from Magicicada septendecula, assembly GCA_034769895.1. NCBI lineage: Eukaryota > Metazoa > Arthropoda > Insecta > Hemiptera > Cicadidae > Magicicada > Magicicada septendecula. The sequence continues at coordinate 901,135,929 of CM068367.1, forward strand.
CCTGATATGGAGACTTCTTGGAGGAAAAGTAAGAGAACAGAGGCAAAAAGCAGGACTGTAGCTTTACAGAAGAAGTAATATTCTGAACACGTCTTTTATGTATATATCATACTGTATATTCCATCACTACATTCTTTCTTCTTCCCACTACTACCTGCATTCTACGCTGTAACTCTTACTCTACTATTCTGTACCATTTCCTACCGTCGTCGTCTTCATGTAATACGTTTGCGGTTAACTGCATCATTTGGGAGCTGATGAGACTAGGACGTAAACTTTCCAATCCTACAGAGGTCAAAATATTTCCAGGTTAAGTAAAAGAGGCTATATGTAGTTAAATTTAAAAATAAATGTAACAGAATGCGAATTTTTTCAGATTTATTCTTAAGTAGAATAAGTTTTTTGAATTATCATATGTAAAATTGAAACACAAATATTCCTGTGGTGAAGTACTTTACAGTAATGTATACATCATACAAAATGTTGATTTAGTCTTGCTCTGTTGTAGCATATGTAAAAACAAAACGGTCCCGTCTTATTTTTCTGCAGATTACAAGCTGGCATGCATGTGAATAATAAAAATTGCCTGACCTAGAAACGCTCACCTTAGAGAAGCAAAAATGTGTATCTTCAGTACTCCACACAGACCGTGCGACGTGCATGTCTTCCCTCAGCTATATCACTTGCATATTTTTACATACATTACATGTGGTTACCGTCGTGTAGGCTTCGCTCGCACAAATATAAAACCTGACAAAATGTCTAACTATTATCACACTATAGTAGGAATAAATCTGTTTTTAGTACCAAGCCACGTTTCCGTTAAATATATGAAAAATATATTATACTAACCGTCTGTGACTTCTCTTTTGATGTCCCTTCTTATTACGACATGTTTCAAGACTCTTGTCCCATTGTCAAGCATAAAATTTGTAGCACATATCAGATATGTTTGTCAAACGTTAAAAACCATGTCATAATGACCACAAATAACGGATTATTAAAATAACGAACTATACTAATTTGTAACTTGAATACGCGCATCGGGAGAACAGTGTACACTGCATAGCGACCCACCGCGCATCAGTTGCGGTTAATGCGCGGTGGGTCGCTGTGCAGTGTACACTGTTCGCCCGATGCGCGTATTCAAGTTACAAATTAGTATAGTTCGTTATTTTAATAATCCGTTATTTGTGGTCATTATGACATGGTTTTTAACGTTTGACAAACATATCTGATATGTGCTACAAATTTTATGCTTGACAATGGGACAAGAGTCTTGAAACATGTCGTAATAAGAAGGGACATCAAAAGAGAAGTCACAGACGGTTAGTATAATATATTTTTCATATATTTATTATCACACTGCTATCGACAGAATTATTCTGTTGCAATTAACTGAAGTTTTAAGTAGAAACTAACTCAGGAAATTATTAGTAACGGTTATATGGTACTTTTACCTCCTCGGTAGTTAATTCAAATTTTTTGAATTTAGTTTTCGTGCAGTCCGTGCATAGTAAGAGTACAATAACTAGCTCTCATGATAATAACAAAATGCAAGATTTCCTATCTTTGTTATACTATATGGTTTGTATATTTGTACCTACTATAAAGTTTTTATTGATATTATCTGTTTTCAAATGTCTTTAATAAGCGTTGTTTTGTTTGCACTATTACAATAGATTCTCCTAGAAGCTATCTTACTTTGCTTCAAAACCCGCTAAAAGACGTAAAAACCAACCTTTCTTTTATGGTTTTATATTGTTACGACGGACTCCCTGATCGTCTTATGGTACAGTGGAAAACAAAATACAGACACCAATGAAGTCACTAATCATCAGCTTTAATTAATCAATCAGAAATAACAGTTTGTAATCAACAAGTTTATATTCGTACAATAATTCAAATAAAATTTGTCCAAACGCAATAATAAATTGTCGAAAAATAGAGTCTCGCACAATAACACATCGCCGTAATACTTGGAACTTTAAATTGTATTTAATAAACTTTAAAAAACGCAATGTGTATATCTTTAAAACATATTACTTTCTATCTTTATTAAAATTATATGTTTCGCTACTGAGATAGGTATGTAAACACATATAAAGAGCATGAGAGAAGCTATTAACTATTTGCATAAACAGATAGAAAATGTTTTACATATAATATCGAAATGGAATTAACAACTTATATAATGGTAATCTGTAAACGACAGAGACAATGCTGTAGAAAAAGTTAAATAATGGTTGATAATGTATGTTTTATTAAATAATATTAAATTATTTTATGAATTTACTCGACGCATTATGAATTTACTTTATGGATTAACAATGTATCGGAGAACAGAAATGTAACGCGTTAGTAAGAAAATATAATGTTATGCGTGAGTATAATATAATCCATTTTTGTAAAAAAATACAAAAAGGTGGGAATAAGTGATCACACTTATCTTACTCTGAAAACTGTTCTTTGTAGAAGTAGTGATATACACATATCACTGACAGTAAGCTGTTATACCAATAATCTTTTTCATGAATTCTTCATGGAGCTTACTGTAATAATAAACTCACCGATTACCTGATGCAAAATTGATGGTAAACTAAAACAACTAAACTAAACAAACAAAAAGGATATTTACTTAAAAGTAAAAACAAAATATTTAAAAGAAAATATAAGCTGAAAAAATTATGACAGAGAATTCTCATTATTAAATCACCATATCCTAAATATTTGTAATGGAAGACAACATATTACGTGCATGATTTTTGAGCTAGAGGTATTAAAATAAAATACGGAAATAAGTACTTACCTTAAAAAATTATGAAAGATAAAAATCAAAAATGTTTTATACAGAGGTGGCCGACTATCAACAACGAAGAAAGTCTTTGATCCACTGGTTCAGCCGCGACTTCAAGGTCACCTAAAACTGTTCGACATTCTGGTCCCGAGTAATTTGGTTTCCGAGCTAGGGACTCCTCGACGCATCACCTGATGCGTTTCGTGGAGACCATTGCCGAGATTGCTTGCGGGAACAGACCGTCGCAGTTTTCCTTGATGTCGACAAGGCTTTCGATCGTGCCTATTACTTTACAAACACACGGACTTGCTTCAATTTTAAACATTTTTGTTTGTTAACGGTCCAAGTTACGTGTTTTAATTTCTTATTTTCTTACCTTTGTTAGGTCCGTCTTGTGACTTTTATCTTTAGAATAAAATTAGTGTGACGCGTTTCAGGTCATCTGACCCATCCTCAGACACTTGCTCGAAAAGAGGTCGTCATATATCAAAATTCAATTAAAATAAAAACACACGTATGTAAATTCATTGTCAATAATTAAATGTTCAAAAACATGAATAACACTGTTGTCGTGGTGCACCACGCGATTACCGATCGATACTGAGTAGTGTAACTTTTCAACGTTTTGTTTTTGCGAGCGCTCATTCAATATGTTGTTCTTATATACAGGGTTGTTATGACCCCTGTATATTTCAAATTCTTCAAGTGCATTTCATCCTGAGTCCTTTGTCACAAAAATGTAGGGGTTTGAAGTTTGTGTCAAAACTTCTATATGAGTGATTATTATCTATCAAATGTCGAGCATAATTGGATTTAATATTATCTAGGGAGCCGATATTTTTACTAATTGCTTTGTGAGGGGTATTTTCTTTAAATCTTTTTATAAATGGGCGCCCTGTTTGACCCACATAGTAACAATCACAATCGTCACATGTTAATTTATATATACCTGTTCTTGTCTTAGTGGGGACATGACGTTTATGTCGTATTAGATTTGATATTTGATTGCAGGTCTTGAAAACTATATTATATCCTATTTTATGAAAAGTAGGAGTTAGTATTTTTGGCATTATTTCTGTGAATATGGTAGAAACATATTTGGTTGTTGGTTGCATACTATGTGTTTGTTTCGATAATCTGTTTTTTTGTTTCTTGACAATATTATCTATAATATGATGATCATATCCATTTTTCGTGGCTATGTGTTTAATTATATCTAGCTCAGTGTTATAATCATCTTTTTCAAGAGGAACGGATAGTAATCTGTATACAAGACTATTGTAAGCAGCTAATTTTTGTGGATATGGGTGATTTGACTCAGCGTGGATGGTTACGTCAGTAGTAGTAGGTTTACGATATATTTTAAATTTCAGGTTATCTCTATTTTTGATGACTGTTAAGTCCAGAAAGCAAATTTCATTTTCGGTCTCAGTTTCCATTGTAAATTGGATATTGTTATTTATTGTATTTAAAACATTCTTCAAGTTGTTCAATTGGCGCAGAGAACCATTAACTATTAAAAATGTGTCGTCGACGTATCGTCCGTAATAAATGATATTATTTGCAAATGTGTTATTATTGAAAAATAAATTGTTTTCGTAATAATTTAAATATATATCTGCTAATATGCCTGACAACGGTGACCCCATGGCGCGACCGTCTCTTCGGAAATAATAACCGTCGTCGAATGTGAAGTAATTCTGTTGTAAAATAGTCTTCAATAAGAGTATTAGTTCTTGTATCTTTTGTGTGTCCAGTTTTTTAGTAGTTAGTAAATTGTTGTTTAAAATGTCTATAGTTTGTTTCACAGGTATGTTTGTATATAAAGTAACAATGTCTAAGGAAGCTAATTTATAATTAGGTGAAATTTTAATATCGCGTATCTTGTTTATGAAATCCAAGTTGTTTATAATAGTTCGATTATTATTTAAAACGATGTTCTCTTTAATTATTGTCGCCAGCTTTTTTGCTGTCTTATAACCTGGCGCTGTGGTAAAATTTACCAGCGGTTTAATCGGAGTATCCGTTTTATGCAGCTTAGGTTGACCAGTCAGCATGGGTGCTCTTGCATTTATGGGTTTTAATTGACGTCTTGTGGGTTCATCCAATAAGCTAGTACATTTATTGATTGTTTTGTTTGAAGATATTGTGTATGAATTTGTAGGGTCGTTATTCAATGTTTCGATATTATTTTCCAATATAAACTTATGTACTTTTTGTTTATAAGTGTTTCTGTCTATTATTACGAGTGTATGACCCTTGTCAGCCTTTGTGATAAGTGCGTCATTATCTATTAATTTTACTTTTATGTTCTTTACCGTTCTGAATTCTGTGCGAGCTTTTATTTGTTTTTGTGTGTAATATTGTATGTATTTAATGTCTTTACAAATTTATTATTAATTAAATGTCTTGATTCCATCTGTGTATTAGGATCAGTAATTGCCTTAATTGCTCTTTCAGCGCTAATTATTTCGTTGAAAATTTGTTGCCTATGTGTAGGTGGAATGCTGTAGTTTAATGCTTTATTGAGAAGGCAGGTTTCATTATCATTGAACACAATGTTTGTGAGGTTAACCGTGCGTGGATAGAATGAATGTTTACATTCAGATGGTGATTTCGGATGTTGTGTAGATATTAGTTTTTGAATTTTTAAGTTTTGTTTACGTTTTAAATTTCGCATGATATCAGAGACATATTTATCTATCTTATTTACTATGTTGTCAATAACTGCAGGATGAATCTGGTTGAGTAATTGTAGATGTATTTTCATTAAGGATTTATTTAGTCTAACTTTCTTCTTGTATAAGGATTTGATTTCTTGTTTGATGCGAAATATCTCAGCGTATTTCTTAGTGGTAATCGCTGCTTTTGAGACTGGATTAATATAAACGGTAGCATATTTAGGAGTTATTTTTTGTATTATACACGTGTTGTTAAACTCAATATGTGCAATGGTCTTATATAACTGAATTTTAATGTTTTGGTATTTTTAAACCAAGTAGTAGCTTGACTTGCTTCAATTTTAAACATTTTTGCTTGTTAACGGCCCAAGTCACGTGTTTTAATTTCTTATTTTCTTACCTTTGTTAGATCCGTCTTGTGACTTTTATCTTTAGAATAAAATTAGTGTGATGCGTTTCAGGTCATCTGACCCATCCTCAGACACATGACGACCTCTTTTCGAGCAAGTGGTTACCTATGCAATCCCTGTACGGGGCTACTTGGCAAAAACGCATAAGCGTAAGTTCAGTCTCTCCTTGACCGAGGGCTGATCTGGGCATGTAAAGCATATTATGTGACTTCAAACCAGACAATCCGAGAATCCCGTCGTGTCCGTTCTGCCCGCTTTGAGGCAGCCTCTTAATTAGCGCCGTAGGACCCGGCGCTAAGTGAATTAGTGCCAAGTGAATCTTGGACCCGGCCTCGGCGAAACCTCTCGTGCAATGAGACCTACCTAGTTGAAATCCCACAGCTGGTAGCAGGCCGATTCTAGAAATCCAGAGTATCGTGGTATCCGCGTTAATATAAGAAGCTCGGGACGCGACACAACAGTGGGCGACGGGTATGCCCTTCGTCCCGTACAACCCCTGGTCAACAAACCAGTTCATGATAAAAAGTCAGTTAGTCTTGCGGGGAGCGGGGTAAGAGGCAGCATACGTTGTTAAATAGCAGAGGACACGCTCAGAGGACTCGCCCATTTGATTCGCGCAGGGAGAGGGCAGCTTTGTATTGGCAGTACTTAGGCCAGTTGGATATAGCGCATAGTTTTCCTATTTCTTACAGTATTTCCAGTACGTTTTCTAGTGTGTGTTAATGTATGTTTGTGATTATAGTTTGCTTGTATTAATTTTTCAATTTGTATACTTAATCGCAGCGCCATAAATATTCTGTGTAATCCCAGATAGATTTTGTTATAACCAAAACTTGGCTATGAGTACAGTAAAGGTTGTCAGACGTTTGACCATGTTAGAGTAAATACTGGAATGAAATCACTTAGACCTATTTTACAAGGTGATTCTAGAGCTAAAAATAAGAAAAATATTATACAAACGTAAGTGCGCAAACGTAATTGTTTTGAGTTATGGCGTGTTGATTATTTTGCCCACGTTCCTGTCCGGAGGTAAAATATTTCAAGATGGAAACTCTGAGAACGCAAATTATAGGAAAAATAGTAGAGCCATATGTTGTCTGATCTGAACTATACAGAAACGTGGAGTTTCAGAGCTCTATTGTTGACAGTGTGCAACAGAATTTGTGAGAAATGCCAAAAATTTGAGTCAGAAAACAATTTTTTTTAGATTTGGTGTACAATAACTTTGTTAAATTACTACCACACAGAAAAATTTCATAAATATATATATATATATATTCTTAAATTCAATCACTTTCTGTTACAGTCCGTTTCTTGATGTATATAATATATTTAATATTTATAAATAAATTTACCTCAAGATATACCTTTTTTTCCTTATTAGGAACATGTTTCTGGTACCATCTTGTACCCATTCTCAGCCTTCCGGTTTTTGTGTTTGTTGAAGTACATATGTGTTGGTTGACTATTATTATTGTGGTTCCTGTTGGCTTCTGGTACTTCAAATTGTTTTTATTGTATGTGATTGTGGTGTATGTATTAGTTTTTTGTGTATTTTCGATGTTGAGTGCTTTGAATATTGTGTCATGTTTTGTATTGATTTGTATTTGTTTCACGGTAATGTTAGTCATATATATCAGAGCATAATAAAGTATAGTTTTTAGCAGGCAATATTTTTGGGGGGATATGTTAAAAACCCAGTAAGACTGGGCTTATACTACAATGAATTTATTAAACAAATGTTTCGTCGTCTGAAGTTTCACGGTGTAGTGATCATACGATATACACATAGGTAGTTAACGGTGACTGACGGGCAAAACCGAACTACGTGTATTGAATTATGAAAGAGATACCCAATTAAAATTGATTACATTTAATAATCGCTTCACAAATCGCTAGCCATTTATCTCGTGGAAATGTGATAGACTCTAATCAATTAATGCGGAATTCACGCACTGGGCATAATACACAAAATGCGTCACGCATTGAAGTAACATTTCCAAAATGAGCATCAAAAAATTAGTAAAGCAATCTTTTAGTGGCTGGATTTAGTCATACCGGTTTCAGTAGGTTAACCACATCAGCGAATAATATAATTATCAAAATTTTAATACAAGTAGTAAAAGATTACGAACTCAGGCGACATACCGAGTCTCAGAATGAAGCAGTAATCCTAATTGTTAGAGAAAAAAATATTCTATTCCTGGATAAAGGAAAATATCATAAAAAAAGTTAACGATTCAGCTTCTTTAGCCTCCAGTAAACGATGTAATCAAACCATACTGTTAAATAATAATCTGTAAAAAATGTCACAAAGATGTGTCTGTTACATTTTCTTTTAAGGATACTTATGTAATTCCTATTGTCCTATGTGTTAAAAGCGGTAGAATAAGTAAAAAAAGGGTACAAAACCTGAAGAAAGTACTGTGTATTGAAAAATTATTTTATAAATGGAACTGGCGACAAACAATTTAAAATTTCATTTTAATCACGTTAAAGCTTATGTTGAAATAAATTATCTAATTCTAATACTGTTTGATGTTGTCATAACTTGACATATAGTCCAGTCGCCAGAGTAAAAATAACGGTAAAATTTCTTAAAAAATTGAGGCAAAGTGATATTTGGTATAGTTATTGAAAAAGGTGTAAATATCGGTTTAAAATCATCTTTGCATGTTTATAAGGTCAGGCTTTTAAAAAAAAAACCCTTATTTAAGGGCAGCGCGCGGTAAAATAGATAAAAACGTTTACATTCAGTGAATTTCTTTCCTTACTACTAAATAAACCATTGGATCATGATAAAGTCTTCATTCTTTTTGTTTAAAATAGTTCAAATTTTAATAGTAATAAAATCAAAATAACGATTTTGTTATTATTTCATCGTTAGGAGTATTAAATCGATAGACGGAATGGTCGATTTTAACAAATCTTCCTCTGTTGAATAATATTATTAAATATGTGTATCTTAATATACATAAAAGTCATTGTGTGTATTTATATTCCACACCTCCTACTAAACCACTGGACCGATTTCAACAAAACTTAGCACAAATATTTTATGCAACGGGAGAACCAACATAAGATAGGTGTTTTGGGCCCTGGGGGATGTCAAAAATGGAAAATATGAAAATACCGCATGTAGGGTATCAAATTAAAGGGAATTTCAATGCAAGTAACACTTTTTCATGCATATAAGCACTATTGAAAATTCTTGGGCCCTGGGGCATAATAAATGGGTGGTTTGGGGGGAGGTCAAAAATGGAAAATATGAAAAATCACTGGACCGATTTCCACCAAACTTGGCACAAATTTTTTACGCAACGGGAGAACCAACATAAGATAGGTGTTTTGGGCCCGGGGGGGTGTCAAAAATGAAAAATATGAAATATGAAAATACTGTGGAGTATCAAATTAAAGGGAATTTCAATGCAAGTAACAATTTTACATGCATATACGAACTATTGAAAATGTTTGGGCCCTGGGGCTCAATAAATGGGTTGTAATGGAGGGGTGTCAAAAATGGAAAATATGAAATACCGTATGTGACATGCATATACGCACTATTAAAAATTTTGGTCTCTGGGGCTCAATAAATTGGTGGAATTGGAGGAGGGGTGATGTCAAAAATGGAAAATATTAAAATACCGCACGTGGGGTATCAAATTAAAGGGAATTTCAATGTAAGTAACAATTTGACGTGCATATTAATTTGGATTATTATAAATATCCCCCCCTTCTTGGTGGATGTGAAAAAAACAGCATAAATGGTATCAAATTAAAGTGAATTTCCTAGCAAGTAAGAATATGACACCACTTTCTCCCAAGCAAACCCGGGCAAATCCTCCAGTAATAAATAAAATATTTCAAAGAAAAGCTCTCTTTTTAATAAAAGGTAAAACGAATACAAAGAATATATATATTTTTTTAAATTTGGAATTTTAAAAATTATTTATGTTGAGAATTTAGTTAGTGATTTCTTCTTCTTCTTCTTCTTCTTCTTCTTCTTCTTCTTCTTCTTCTTCTTCTTCTTCTTCGAGGATTTTTTCCTCACTATCATCAAAGTCATTATCATCAAAATCAATCTCGTCAACAATTGGAAAGTTTTTGCAAGTTTCAGTTGAGCATGTACCACAAACCGATGAACATAAAAGACCAGCACTTCTGCATGTACACGATCCTTTTTTGCAGCCAGTTTTGCAATTACAAAAGATCATTTTTAATAAAGATTTTGGGGCAGCTGGCTGTGTCATTTTTATAGGCGTTAAAATTTCTCCAACATTCCAACCCCAGTCTTTTGGTATTAGATCATTGCCGAGCCATTGCTGGACTTGTAAATATACTCTGTAAAAGTGCTGCTTGGCAGCATCAGAAGTAGGTGGCAGACTTTCTAACTTTACAAGTTTTAAGCTTTTTTTCTTTTTTGAAATCGCTTTAGTAAAACTTGTATGTCTGTATTTATCAACACATGTAATTTTTTTTGGTGCATTATACATATACAGGAGAATTAATAGACCATTTTTATATATAGATGTTTGATGTTGATTTTCCAGTTTAAATGCTTCGATCGCTTCTTTTAAATCTGAGTTTATTGATTTTTTTTCAATCGAATTAAAAACCGATTTTTTACCTTTACCATAAAAGCATGATGTTGTGTCACAGCCGGTTAGAGCATGCAAAAATAGTATATTCTCTTTGCAAAATTTATGCTTTCTAAAGCTGTTATCAGAAGAAAATAGACTAGCACTCATGGTTCCTCTCGTGGGTTTTAAGAGATAAATTTTCTTATTACTAGGTGTAAGCGCAGTAATGAGCACCAAAATATCTACGTCCTCTGCAACAATAACTGGAGGTTTATCATATAATTCTAAGGCTGTTTTCACAATTAATAAGTCTGCATCATCGTCAGCTTGTTTAACTTTTATGTTTTCTTCTTCCAAATATCTCGTTAGAATTTCAATAAATAGAGTTTTATTATTTTTATTCGAAAGAAATTGTTCTTGGGTCACTGTGACACACATATCTTTATGGAATAAAATATCTGGAGAGGAATTTTGATTGGTACGGCGATAACGCTCCATAGCTTTGATGCTGTTAGAATTGTTTGTATAGCCATCAAAAACTACAGTAACTTTTGATCCAAAGTGTCTCTTGACATAATTTACGTATCTTTGAAAAATACATTTGAACTTGTCATTTTTTGACCATACTACTCTATGCAGTAACATACCACCATCAATGACGTAAATGCAATCTTCAAGGTTAATCTCAGTGCGGTCTACTTCAAACATATCATATAGTTTAGACTTATCTGTTTTCCGAAATACACCTTCGTAAAACATAGATGTTGGGTACGGTGCAAGTTCATAACGCATGTAATCTTTTAATTCGTCGTCACTTTTTCTTGCTACACAAATGCGTTGAAATATAAACATTGGATCTATAGGGACAATTTCCTCTTGAATTTTCAGACTACTATTAACACTTTTTAATGACAGTACTCTATTTTTTCGTTTAAACGAAACTTTATGGAAGTTTGTACCAGCAATTTCTTCTAATCCTGCTTTTCCAACCTCAAAAGCATTATGACAGTTAATATTATTACCGCCAGTAACTCCAGTAGATATAGACATTATTGAATCTTGATAAGGAAATGGCCCGTGACAATCAAACCAGGAGTATATTTTGAGAATATCTTCAGTATCTCGTTTTACTCGAGAATCTCTAGCATCTACATGCTGATCGGAAGTAGAAAATGTTATACCACAAAATTTTTCTACTTCTTCGCAGATATCATGTGTATATTTGCAGATATCATCGCTAAAATCCATTTATTTGCAGTACTGGTAGTTACTCCCCGTCCAATCATACCACCATCAACTTTCATGACTCTCATTAAGTCCTGTTCGATTGTCATATCAGTATGAGTTCCTGACCAGAATTTCTCAGTTCGTCTTACAGTACAAAATCCGTTATTTATAAAATTTTGAAGTTCTTTAATTTTTAAAGCGGTAGTTTCTGGAATTACATCTTGGTTTTGCATTGAGGTGAAAAGTTTTTCAGATTCTTTTATAAATTGATTCATATAGTGTACATATAATAAGGCTGATTTCGTATAATTAAAATGTCCAGTTGCATAAGAATATGGCAACATTTGCTGAATAACTTGTAATTGAATTTTTAGTAAACCCATTTTTTCAGAGTGCGCAAATGCTTTTGCAATAGAGATCATTCGTATGTATTGTATCCATAATTTTGCAGTTTTACCGCGTTCCTCAATTTCAATCATTTTTTCTAGAAATTTACCATTTAAGATGTTTAAAAAATTATAATCTTGTACTTCTTTGTAAGTAAGATTGTCATCTAAAAATTCTTGTAGTAAAGATTTCATATTTGAATATTCAACTTCTGAAAGATTCATTTCCTCAATAATCTTTTTACACAAAACTATCCAAATTAATGTGTGGCCTCGTACTGCTCTAGCATAAGCATGGCCAGCTAACATCTTATCTACAGTTCCTGGCGCATAGCAACAGCTTAATGCTTCTTTTAAACCGCTTCCTGCCATCACATAACCGATTGAACCAAGAAAAGACATAAGCAGATGAAATCCTCCAAGTCGAACAATTACATTATGTATATCATCATCAGGTGAGGATTGGACCATTTCAAACGCTTTCTGATACAAAGGTTGATCGAAAGTAACAAAACATTTAAATAGATTTAAGTTTTTCACTAGTTTTACAGCGTATGTTAAAACGGTGTATATTGTATTTTTGTCAGTTGGAGGAGAGTGTACAAAAGGCAAGCAAACAATTCTAGATAATGTATAAGTCATATTTTCCAAAAGCTTGGACATAAAGGCATTCCAGCCAGTAATGCCTGGTTTGGTCACTCCATAAATCCAAAGCAAGTCAGCATTAGAAAAATCTATATTATTAAAACTCGGATTATCTACTTTTTCAAAAACAATGTTTTGTTTTGGAGTGCATGTGTATTAATATTTTCAAAAATTTGGAATGGTATTTTGTCAATTTTGCTGATTTCTTTTGCAGTAGGCTTAACTGTCAATCGTTTTAAGGGAACTTTGTTATAATAACAATCTCTTGGACTTACAATCATAATACCTCCCATACTATGAAAAGTATTTTTCCCGTCTATAGTATTGATATTAATATCTGAATTGTCAAATGCCAATTGTGCAAAACAACCAGATCTAAATGGAGAACGTGGACTAAGCAATACACTATCCTCATAAAGTGCTGCTTCTTTGTATGATGAACACACTCCCAGATGCGACAATATATCTATAATTCGTTTTGAAGTAAATTTCCTATGCAACATTACAGACAGACCAACTTGCAATGGTGATAGAAAGGTTCTAGGTCTTATGCAACTCATAATTGAATGAGTAATTGCTGTGCATTTTGTTTCATATGAACTAATATCACCTTTTTTATTTTTTTAAATTATTTCTTCTATCAGAAACTGAAGGGATTCTGGGATATTCTCATTAATATTTTGGAATATATTATCACTTGGAGGATAAAATTCTGTATTACTTTTCTTCAGATTAACATCGTTTCGAATAATTGCTGCTGCAGATTTTAAGATTTTTCTTTTTTCTTCATTTTCATCTTTTTTTGAGGCTATCCATGCTTGACGCATGACATTGTATTCACGATCTACAAGACATATGAGGGTTGAGCCACCTTTTCTGGATATAATTCTTATACAATCGCCATAACTTTCTTTTAATTTAGCAATAATGGTATTTGGATGACAAGCATCATGTCCTGTTTAAGAAAATTAGATATTAAATAAAATAAACATGAAAATTTAATTTAAAAAATAGTATAATTATAATTTATAATTAAGCAATATATTTACCTAATAATGCAATTAATTCTGTGAGCGTAAACTGGGTATCATCACTGTCACTTAAATAATCAAAAATCAATTCCATTTGACGTGAGATTTTTACATCCTTGGGTCGACCTTTAGCATCACTTGTGTCATGAGTGTAACTGTTTAAAACTTTTTTGTGACAACTGCGGTGATATCTCGCTTGTAGAGCTACCAAATCATCACAAGAAATTCGTCGTAGAATTGCTTTTCCTAATTCGTCATTATGTTCTGCAATCATTTCTGATAATTTTTTTTTAAAGTAGGAATTTGAATTATGGAAATATTTTTGCGTTGATTAATACTTAATCTCGTATTATTTTTATCGGCATCTAATCCACAAATTATACAAAGTTTTTTGAAATCAAACAATTCTTTACTCTTTCTGACTTTACTCTTGACTGGGCTATAGTTACTTTTTTTCGACAAAGTGCCTAAATCCTTATAACACAAAACATAATGATGTTTGTTAAAAAGGAATGCCTTTTTAACGTATATTTTTCTCGACATTTCCTGTGTACTAAAATTGAATCAACTTTTTTTAACATTTCATATTTTCCATCGTTTCTCTCAGAGCTAACTCTTATTAAATTCGGTAGTCCTCGAGTCACTTTTTCTGTATCTTCAATACAAAGATCAGCATTACAAATAAAACATATTTCAGTATCACACTGGTCCATATTTAATACCTAAAAATCAAAAAACCTTATGTAGCACTAATGTTCAGTAAAAGTATTCTTTAAAACTTCACCACTAGTGAAGTCAAAATATCTCTTTTAAAAAATTTTTTATTTCAATTTTAAATCCACAGTTTTTACCAAATTTGTTTTTTTAAATATGTGACTTTTATAAACTTTTAATGTATGTAAAAAATGATCAGTACAAATAATTTTTTTTTTTTAGAAAAAATGCGTTCTTTACGTTTAATTTTTTTAAATGGTCAGAAAATGGTGTCAGAAAGGCCAAAAAATTTTGTTAATTAACCATCCGAAAGTATTTTTAATAAGCTTTAATTTAAGCCGTCGTACACCTTTGTGCCACAATCTTGCCATACTTTATGAGCACTCAAAATTTTTTTGTGAATTGCGATTTTTTTGAAGTTATATTCAACATTTCAATATGAAATTTGTGGGGTTTATAGTACTCCACAAAGGTTACCTTTCCCTCAAGTTTTATCAACTTTCAATAATTTGTGTTAAAACAACAGCAATTTGTTTATAAACGCCATCGCCACTTTATTTATTGATAGCACATTAACAATAATAATAATATCGACTTCCGTATTAAGGCTAAAAATGTTATTCATTTATTATAGAATACTGAAAAAAATTCACATTAAAATCGGCTTGTTAGGTCCAAAGATATTTATAAAAACGCTATTTTGCAACTTAAATTGTTAATAAAAAAATAAACGGGTTGATTTTACACAAAACTTAACTATTAGCTCAACTTGATCCCATTAACCAATTTAGCATACAAAAAATGACTCCCATAACAATTCACATTTGATTTTTATTTTGACTCCACTACACGTGTTCACAAATAAATAAATATTAGCGTGTATAAAAAGTGTAAATAAAAACTTTAAACTGCAATTTTTGTTACCTGTTTTATATGATAAAAACAAAAATATTTGTAATGTTTTGATTATAACCTTTGAAGAAATATCAACTGCGTTACTGCTCCGTTCTTGTATAGCAGATGTTTGTATGGCATACCACAACAATGGGTGTTGCGCGCGCAGCTACATTTACAGTTGCACACTCGAGGGGAATAGAACGCCGCGCCGTTTAAAAATTTTACCTGTTTTCTAGGGTCTTGTTTTTAGAGCATAGGTATAATCAGGTAAGAGAAATAACATGAATAGATAGATTTAGCATTGTAGTAGCTATAACGTTAATTTCAAGTACTCAAATAAACCCACTTAAACGATACATGTATGTAACGCAAAGGAGGCACCTTTTTTTAGTATATACAATTTTTATTTATTTTTTTAATTTTGAAAATGATTATAATTTTTATGAGTGTAGTTTTTGATGCAGAACACTTGCAGCTTTCAAATACAATTTTTTGTATTTCGATATCTCTATTTTTAAGATTAATAAAGGCAGATAAACTCTGAATTTTAGAGTAAATTTAAAATACGTCGAAATACTCACTTTTGAAAAGGTTTTTTTTTTAAATAACAACTTCAAAAGTAGTTTTCATTATTATAAAATAAAAGGTTTATCTCTTTTAAAGGTAAATTAGTAAAGAACTACTATTTTTTTTAAATTTTATTGTATAGTACTTGTAATTTTGTGGTTTCACTTCTTTTTGTATCTACAGTAAATATTTATACACTATATTCTTTATGTTCAAATAAAATATTTATGTAAAAATCAACAAATTTTGAAAGCTATACTGTTCCCCTTCAAAACTAGCCTTTATTTAACTGGCTACGCTTAGATTAAAGAAAGTTATGATATTTTTGAATAGACGCGCCTGGCTAATTTAGCGAATTACGCAGGATCGGGGGGCAAACGCTCTTTTTAAAACGCAGCGCTCATCATTACCAATTTTCAGGAAAACAGTTCCATTAACGTAAAAATATGTAAGGAGACTTTCTGAAGGAAATTGTTTGCTCTTCAATATACACCTTTTTATTTCTTCCAACTGTACATATTTACGGAGTGCTTTAAGAAAATCTGTCTTTACGATTTTTCCAGACCATTTTCAGAAAACCCTAGAAAGGTAAACATGCAAAGATTTTTTTATATTAATTATTAACGTTTATTTAACACGTGCACCAAATATTGCTTTGCCCCAATTCTTTCTTAAGTCAAAATCTCTGGCGACTGGACTAATAATAGAAACTCCGTATAAATATCACTGCCGTGGTTTAGATTATTTCATCCTTTTTCGTTTCATTATAATAGACACTGAATTTGAGACATAGGTCTTCATATGTATATGACATGTTTGTTTGTTCTTTCACACATTGTTGTGTAATGTTTTGTGTTTTACACTTTAGTTATTTATAACCCGTAAAGTAACAGAAATGCTGCCATTCTTAGGTTTTACTGTTGTCATAAATATGAAGAGGTTCTTAACCCCACAGCGATACACTTCTGGGGCAATTGCCGGTCCCTCTAACGTGAACACTGGAATTTTACGTAGATTGCAAAAGATACAGTTAATAAATTGTCAATTACATTATATGATTAAATAAAGTAAACACATACCTTGTGTCGGTAGAGTTTCTTATAAATGCTGAACTCACGTACACGCAGTATGTTGCCTGAGGTCGTGATTCTGGATGATGAGATGAAAGGGGTTAGGGGCGTTGTTAGGAAAGTCCTTCCCAAAGGGATACTGTGGATGTTACTGCAGCTCCTTCACTAACGAGGCCACTAGATGTATTATAAAACACTGAATTGACATGTACGATTTGTACTCATGACATATTCACGCGCACTGTTGTCGGCGAACTGAAGTTAATTGAATGTAAAAAAAATATATTAAATGAAAACGTGAAGTAAGCTGATGCCACAAATGTATTGTATAGGGATACTTTGACCTAACAACCTCCACGCATGAGATGTGAGTAAGTACTGATTTGAATTGTTCCGTCCTGTAGACTTTGCTTAGCCCCCACTAATGGGGTGATTGGTTTTGACCAATCAGGATGCATAAATTTAATTGTAAATTAAAATCATGTTCAAACAATGTCTTGTTACATTAATAATAGTAAATAAAATTATGATTTTATATATATATATATATATATATATTGTAATCGATCAAACTATGATGTTACGGGTGTTACGATTATATCCGAAGATGTTTGAAAGCCCCACTGTTGGGTTCGCCAATTTGTAAAGAGATAAATAATTAATTAATCAGAGTCAATAAAGTTTATTTTAGGTTTCGGGGTTTAATCAATCTGTTATTAGTGAAAATATTTATTATTTTGTTATTATAACTTTTCTGTAGACCATAACACGGTTTTACCTAATTATTCAATGTTTACTCAATGTTACTTCTATATTTCGTGTATGTAATGAATAAATTGAGAATTCTCTCCAACCCTAGTCAGTCCGTATTGTGTAAATCAATTCAAAATGGTGCAGGAAACACGGTAGTTCGGTAATCTCACGTTCTACCAGCTGTCGACTATAAGCGCTGTTATTCGTAATTGACTTGCGCCTCTAGGTTAGCTTGCTCGCCAGATTTTAATCACCCTTTTTACCTGTAAATTACTACACACACAACATACAATGCCTATTCTACAATAATATAAAACATCATCATATACAAGAAGGATTCTTTATTTGTATTACCTTTCAATTCAACTTCTAACAGTGCTCTTCATGTTTACAATATAGTTAAATCGATTGTATAATGCTGAATCGATTAGTTAGTTGACTATTACCTTTTTATTTTATACAAAATTAAATATAATGTTAATTATCTCTTATCCCAGGGTACGTTTGATTCTTTGAACGATTAGTAAGGCCAGGTAATGCAAAATTAAGGTTACTTAGTATTACAAAATGTTATTAGTTCTTACTATATTAAAATTATGTATAAGCTGGTGTTACCGTATTGGTCGATTCTCAAGGCAGCATTGCTCGTTTGCAAACGGTTGAAGATTTACAGTTGAGGTTACGTTAATCCAGAAAAGGTGTTCCGATTATTAATAAAATTGAAGGGATGATGTCCTGGAAGGCAACGGGAACTCTTCTAATCTTCGTTCTCCTTCACGGTCCTTGTGATTGTCGGCCCCGGTGGAATTGGTGTCGTATTATAAATTCTTTCTTGAAAGTGAGGTTTATTTCTTCAGAAACAAAGGTCCTTGAGTATATTTTTTCTATAATTCCATTAATTCAGACTTTTTTATTCCATCAATGAGTCTCCTGGTTAGATGGGAAATTGAGTTCAATATTAAATCCAATGGAATTATCTTGAAAAATGAAATACGAATTCCTCGACCTTTTGGAGGTATATGGTTATAATTTTGAAATCTGATTCATTGATTGTTCATCGGTTTAGTTTACAGGAATTGGTTTTTACTTTAATTTATTAATTTTTGTTTATTTCATATTAATTTATGTCTTTTTTCTTAAATTTGTCTACTCATCTGAACTCAATAGCATATAACAATTGAATAATTGAAAATCAACAACATTTTTTACATTTTAGTTACCCTAACAACCATTACTTTCTGTCATTGGATAATATTTGATATCCTAGAGCCAGAATTATAAAATATTACTACTCTTTTTTAATAAAATACTCCATGCTTGGAATTATACCAAATTACCTAAAACTCTCACACAATCTACCTTATTAAACCGTATATATTTTACTATAGTTTCATTTGACTGGACTTATTAAAAAGGTATTAATTTCCTTTTACAAATATTAAATTTAGGCCTATAGGTTTTCTTACAACTGTTATAATAATGTTTTGTTTTTAACTTAATTTTTCTTTACCTGACCTACTGTACAAATAGTCACTGGTTTATGGCCACTTACATTAATTTTAATTTCCTGGTTTTAATTCATTATATTAATTAGTTCATACTTGAACCCTTCATTATTTTATAACATAACTATAATAACTACCTGTCAACTTTTAAACACTTATTGCCTTCTTGGCCAAGTTTACAAACATTACTTCAAACATCTTCATTAATCAATTACAATAAATACATTCAACATAATATAATACCTAACCCATGTACTTATACTTAATTATTCAAATACCATTTTAACATAAATAAAAGGAGTACCACTGACTAAGTACGTCCTTAAAGTAACAACTCCGCTCTTACTATCCACAAAACATAAGATAAATATTCTGTAAACACTAAATCATGTTACAGCATAACAACAAGTACAATTTGCAACACATTAAATATTAATTTGAACAGTATTTTATACTTCATTACTACATATTAAACTCCTCCCATTAGATACAATGTTTATGTTTTACATCCCATATTATTTATTACATCTTTTATATTTAGGTACACTTCAGATGTCTTAATTACTTAGTAACCTTAATATTTTGGGTATTGTTCTAAACCATATTTACTTCGTTTTTTATGTAACGTTGGGGACCTCAAATCTGTTACGTTACATAACACTCCCCCTTCGAAAGAAGTTTATGTTGGCTCAACTAAGTTTAGTAAAATAAACTTATAGCTCTTCTATGATAAGGTTATCTTCTCTTTCTATCCTTCAAACTTTTAATTGCACCGGAAAACTGTGTTGATACTCCTTGTGTATCTGGTCATTAATTCACTACTGGTACCTCCCTCAGTTGTATACCTGTCCTTTTCTCTTGAACTCATAACTTCGTCTAGCTTTTTACGCTATCATTACTTATTATCATTTTTATATTTCATTACCTCTCTTGGTGTATAATCCCTAAAATACTATATTTCCCTAACATTTTTCCCTAGTATCATAGCTGGTACGGAATCAGAGGGGCACTATTGGCTTCCATTACTCTGCCGTTTTCCTAACTATATATTCTGAGATCAGAGGAACTTCATCTCTGTCCAGAAACAAAATAAACGTTGCACTATCACAACACAATACATATAATAAAATTATTACCTATAAGGTAGCTCCTTCGCTACTAACTTATACTCAAGGGATGATTACTATTATTTCTGAGGTATCCTAATACTTTTCTTTAATTATTTATCTCGTTGTTCTGTAGTTCCATTTATCACATTATTCACCAGTATATTAGTTAAAGCTGTTCAATATTCATTTTAAATTCTTCTTAGTTCCGTGCTGTCAATTAATTATTCTTTAGCATATGTATTTCACTATTTTTAATTCACTCCCATTTACTTCTGTAATTAAACACTGAATCTCCTCCTTATCATTAATTGTATGGCATATTCTTCCTTCATCTAACTCATTTCTAGCTCTTCTTTCTCTTTTTCATGTTTATTAGCTTAAAATAATTTATTCTGAATTATATAGTAGAGTGTTCTTACTCATTTTTTGAATTTTGGGTATTGTTCTCTTTATTTTAAATTATATTGTTCGAAATAACTTGAGTAAGTTGTCCTTACATGCTTTTTGAATTTTGGGGTATTTAGTCTCTTCATTTTAAATTATATGTTTTCGAAATAACTTGAGTAAGTTGTCCTTACATGCTTTTTTGAATTTTGGGGTATTAGTCTCTTCATTTTAAATTATATGTTTTCGAAATAACTTGAGTAAGTTGTCCTTACATGCTTTTTGAATTTTGGGGTTTTAGTCTCTTTATTTTAAATTATATTGTTCGAAATAACTTGAGTAAGTTGTCCTTACATGCTTTTTGAATTTTGTGGTTTTTTAAATTGATTCCACATAATTTCTCTGAAGTATCGTGTAATTAATTTATTTCATTTAATAGTTAGTTTAATATATTTTAATTAGTTTCTCATTGTTTTCCTTGGATTTTCTTGATCCTGTATCCATAAAATCCGTCCCTTTTCTTTATATTCTGTTTGGAATCTGTTTAACCGTGGTCCATTATTTCCTCTGCACTGATTGTTCGGATTTCTCTAGCGTATAGAATTATTTCCGTCCTTGTGACGTATCTCACTATCATCTGGTCCTTCCATCTTGTCGCTATAAAATTGTCATTTATGTTCCACTTTACCATCGTCTTTCGAACTGATTCTTCCGTACTGTTCCTTAATTGTTCTAATGGTTCATACATAATTTCCATAAGTCCTCCATGCTCCTCGGTTAGTTTTGGCTTTTTCGGTCCTTCCAATCTATCTAGGAATTCAATTGTGGTTCGTTTAGAGTATCTTAATTGCCTTACTTCTCTGTGTTCCGTAATTGGTATATTATGTATCTTAATTAATCCCCTTTTAATCATCTCCACTCCTTCCCGTGTAATCGTTAATTTCCTTTGACGTTTCTGCCTTATTTTCATTGTCTTCATTTCGTTGTGAACCCGTCTTATTCTTCCGGTTATGTTAATTGGTATCTCGTCAAATTTTTCTTGGGTCTTCGCTTGTATCTCCGTTATTCTAATATCGTTATGGTTTCCTATTTGAGTAATTTTGGTCTCTACTTCCACTCTGAGTTGTATGATGGTTTCATCTGTCTTTTCCAGACCCACCTTAATTTCAGTTATTTGCTGTCTTATTTCCTCTTCATAGTTATCAACTCTTTTGCTCAGTGTTTCATCGACAATTATAATACTTCCATTAATGACTTCCCTCAACGCTGAGTTTTGTTCATTGATGATTTGCCGCAACTCCTTATTATGGTTTTCAATTTTCTCGTCTCTTTGTTTGGTATTTTCCAGAATCTGCCTCAAGCTCTCATCGTTCCTGTAAAACTTTTCATTTATTTGTTTGATTAAATTCTCGCTCAAAATTTCGTTTTGTTTTTTTGAGTTTTCATTAATACTGTCTATTTTATTTTCCAGCTTTTCTGAATTTTCATTTATACTGTCTATTTTATTTTCTAGCTTTTCTGAGTTTTCTTCAAATTTTTTGTTTAATTCTTCCTTCTGTTTCTTGGAATCTTCTTTAATTAATTCCCATAATTTTCGTAAATCCATATCACCTCTGGCTTCCTCTTTATCACCCGCCTGTTGTTCCTTTTCAATGTCTGTAACTATTTCCGCTTCTTCCTCCTGTCTATCTTCTTCTGTTTCTTGCTCCTTCTCCATCCTTTTAGTAACACCTCTCGTATGCATTCCTGTGCCTCTAATGGTTGCCTGCTCAAGTTAAGTGATAATTAAGACGATTTTTTACTTAACTAAAGCCCCACGTTGGGCGCCAATTTGTAATCGATCAAACTATGATGTTACGGGTGTTACGATTATATCCGAAGATGTTTGAAAGCCCCACTGTTGGGTTCGCCAATTTGTAAAGAGATAAATAATTAATTAATCAGAGTCAATAAAGTTTATTTTAGGTTTCGGGGTTTAATCAATCTGTTATTAGTGAAAATATTTATTATTTTGTTATTATAACTTTTCTGTAGACCATAACACGGTTTTACCTAATTATTCAATGTTTACTCAATGTTACTTCTATATTTCGTGTATGTAATGAATAAATTGAGAATTCTCTCCAACCCTAGTCAGTCCGTATTGTGTAAATCAATTCAAAAATGGTGCAGGAAACACGGTAGTTCGGTAATCTCACGTTCTACCAGCTGTCGACTATAAGCGCTGTTATTCGTAATTGACTTGCGCCTCTAGGTTAGCTTGCTCGCCAGATTTTAATCACCCTTTTTACCTGTAAATTACTACACACACAACATACAATGCCTATTCTACAATAATATAAAACATCATCATATACAAGAAGGATTCTTTATTTGTATTACCTTTCAATTCAACTTCTAACAGTGCTCTTCATGTTTACAATATAGTTAAATCGATTGTATAATGCTGAATCGATTAGTTAGTTGACTATTACCTTTTTATTTTATACAAAATTAAATATAATGTTAATTATCTCTTATCCCAGGGTACGTTTGATTCTTTGAACGATTAGTAAGGCCAGGTAATGCAAAATTAAGGTTACTTAGTATTACAAAATGTTATTAGTTCTTACTATATTAAAATTATGTATAAGCTGGTGTTACCGTATTGGTCGATTCTCAAGGCAGCATTGCTCGTTTGCAAACGGTTGAAGATTTACAGTTGAGGTTACGTTAATCCAGAAAAGGTGTTCCGATTATTAATAAAATTGAAGGGATGATGTCCTGGAAGGCAACGGGAACTCTTCTAATCTTCGTTCTCCTTCACGGTCCTTGTGATTGTCGGCCCCGGTGGAATTGGTGTCGTATTATAAATTCTTTCTTGAAAGTGAGGTTTATTTCTTCAGAAACAAAGGTCCTTGAGTATATTTTTTCTATAATTCCATTAATTCAGACTTTTTTATTCCATCAATGAGTCTCCTGGTTAGATGGGAAATTGAGTTCAATATTAAATCCAATGGAATTATCTTGAAAAATGAAATACGAATTCCTCGACCTTTTGGAGGTATATGGTTATAATTTTGAAATCTGATTCATTGATTGTTCATCGGTTTAGTTTACAGGAATTGGTTTTTACTTTAATTTATTAATTTTTGTTTATTTCATATTAATTTATGTCTTTTTTCTTAAATTTGTCTACTCATCTGAACTCAATAGCATATAACAATTGAATAATTGAAAATCAACAACATTTTTTACATTTTAGTTACCCTAACAACCATTACTTTCTGTCATTGGATAATATTTGATATCCTAGAGCCAGAATTATAAAATATTACTACTCTTTTTTAATAAAATACTCCATGCTTGGAATTATACCAAATTACCTAAAACTCTCACACAATCTACCTTATTAAACCGTATATATTTTACTATAGTTTCATTTGACTGGACTTATTAAAAAGGTATTAATTTCCTTTTACAAATATTAAATTTAGGCCTATAGGTTTTCTTACAACTGTTATAATAATGTTTTGTTTTTAACTTAATTTTTCTTTACCTGACCTACTGTACAAATAGTCACTGGTTTATGGCCACTTACATTAATTTTAATTTCCTGGTTTTAATTCATTATATTAATTAGTTCATACTTGAACCCTTCATTATTTTATAACATAACTATAATAACTACCTGTCAACTTTTAAACACTTATTGCCTTCTTGGCCAAGTTTACAAACATTACTTCAAACATCTTCATTAATCAATTACAATAAATACATTCAACATAATATAATACCTAACCCATGTACTTATACTTAATTATTCAAATACCATTTTAACATAAATAAAAGGAGTACCACTGACTAAGTACGTCCTTAAAGTAACAACTCCGCTCTTACTATCCACAAAACATAAGATAAATATTCTGTAAACACTAAATCATGTTACAGCATAACAACAAGTACAATTTGCAACACATTAAATATTAATTTGAACAGTATTTTATACTTCATTACTACATATTAAACTCCTCCCATTAGATACAATGTTTATGTTTTACATCCCATATTATTTATTACATCTTTTATATTTAGGTACACTTCAGATGTCTTAATTACTTAGTAACCTTAATATTTTGGGTATTGTTCTAAACCATATTTACTTCGTTTTTTATGTAACGTTGGGGACCTCAAATCTGTTACGTTACATAACACTCCCCCTTCGAAAGAAGTTTATGTTGGCTCAACTAAGTTTAGTAAAATAAACTTATAGCTCTTCTATGATAAGGTTATCTTCTCTTTCTATCCTTCAAACTTTTAATTGCACCGGAAAACTGTGTTGATACTCCTTGTGTATCTGGTCATTAATTCACTACTGGTACCTCCCTCAGTTGTATACCTGTCCTTTTCTCTTGAACTCATAACTTCGTCTAGCTTTTTACGCTATCATTACTTATTATCATTTTTATATTTCATTACCTCTCTTGGTGTATAATCCCTAAAATACTATATTTCCCTAACATTTTTCCCTAGTATCATAGCTGGTACGGAATCAGAGGGGCACTATTGGCTTCCATTACTCTGCCGTTTTCCTAACTATATATTCTGAGATCAGAGGAACTTCATCTCTGTCCAGAAACAAAATAAACGTTGCACTATCACAACACAATACATATAATAAAATTATTACCTATAAGGTAGCTCCTTCGCTACTAACTTATACTCAAGGGATGATTACTATTATTTCTGAGGTATCCTAATACTTTTCTTTAATTATTTATCTCGTTGTTCTGTAGTTCCATTTATCACATTATTCACCAGTATATTAGTTAAAGCTGTTCAATATTCATTTTAAATTCTTCTTAGTTCCGTGCTGTCAATTAATTATTCTTTAGCATATGTATTTCACTATTTTTAATTCACTCCCATTTACTTCTGTAATTAAACACTGAATCTCCTCCTTATCATTAATTGTATGGCATATTCTTCCTTCATCTAACTCATTTCTAGCTCTTCTTTCTCTTTTTCATGTTTATTAGCTTAAAATAATTTATTCTGAATTATATAGTAGAGTGTTCTTACTCGTTTTTTGAATTTTGGGTATTGTTCTCTTTATTTTAAATTATATTGTTCGAAATAACTTGAGTAAGTTGTCCTTACATGCTTTTTGAATTTTGGGGTATTTAGTCTCTTCATTTTAAATTATATGTTTTCGAAATAACTTGAGTAAGTTGTCCTTACATGCTTTTTTGAATTTTGGGGTATTAGTCTCTTCATTTTAAATTATATGTTTTCGAAATAACTTGAGTAAGTTGTCCTTACATGCTTTTTGAATTTTGGGGTTTTAGTCTCTTTATTTTAAATTATATTGTTCGAAATAACTTGAGTAAGTTGTCCTTACATGCTTTTTGAATTTTGTGGTTTTTTAAATTGATTCCACATAATTTCTCTGAAGTATCGTGTAATTAATTTATTTCATTTAATAGTTAGTTTAATATATTTTAATTAGTTTCTCATTGTTTTCCTTGGATTTTCTTGATCCTGTATCCATAAAATCCGTCCCTTTTCTTTATATTCTGTTTGGAATCTGTTTAACCGTGGTCCATTATTTCCTCTGCACTGATTGTTCGGATTTCTCTAGCGTATAGAATTATTTCCGTCCTTGTGACGTATCTCACTATCATCTGGTCCTTCCATCTTGTCGCTATAAAATTGTCATTTATGTTCCACTTTACCATCGTCTTTCGAACTGATTCTTCCGTACTGTTCCTTAATTGTTCTAATGGTTCATACATAATTTCCATAAGTCCTCCATGCTCCTCGGTTAGTTTTGGCTTTTTCGGTCCTTCCAATCTATCTAGGAATTCAATTGTGGTTCGTTTAGAGTATCTTAATTGCCTTACTTCTCTGTGTTCCGTAATTGGTATATTATGTATCTTAATTAATCCCCTTTTAATCATCTCCACTCCTTCCCGTGTAATCGTTAATTTCCTTTGACGTTTCTGCCTTATTTTCAGTGTCTTCATTTCGTTGTGAACCCGTCTTATTCTTCCGGTTATGTTAATTGGTATCTCGTCAAATTTTTCTTGGGTCTTCGCTTGTATCTCCGTTATTCTAATATCGTTATGGTTTCCTATTTGAGTAATTTTGGTCTCTACTTCCACTCTGAGTTGTACGATGGTTTCATCTGTCTTTTCCAGACCCACCTTAATTTCAGTTATTTGCTGTCTTATTTCCTCTTCATAGTTATCAACTCTTTTGCTCAGTGTTTCATCGACAATTATAATACTTCCATTAATGACTTCCCTCAACGCTGAGTTTTGTTCATTGATGATTTGCCGCAACTCCTTATTATGGTTTTCAATTTTCTCGTCTCTTTGTTTGGTATTTTCCAGAATCTGCCTCAAGCTCTCATCGTTCCTGTAAAACTTTTCATTTATTTGTTTGATTAAATTCTCGCTCAAAATTTCGTTTTGTTTTTTTGAGTTTTCATTAATACTGTCTATTTTATTTTCCAGCTTTTCTGAATTTTCATTTATACTGTCTATTTTATTTTCTAGCTTTTCTGAGTTTTCTTCAAATTTTTTGTTTAATTCTTCCTTCTGTTTCTTGGAATCTTCTTTAATTAATTCCCATAATTTTCGTAAATCCATATCACCTCTGGCTTCCTCTTTATCACCCGCCTGTTGTTCCTTTTCAATGTCTGTAACTATTTCCGCTTCTTCCTCCTGTCTATCTTCTTCTGTTTCTTGCTCCTTCTCCATCCTTTTAGTAACACCTCTCGTATGCATTCCTGTGCCTCTAATGGTTGCCTGCTCAAGTTAAGTGATAATTAAGACGATTTTTTACTTAACTAAAGCCCCACGTTGGGCGCCAATTTGTAATCGATCAAACTATGATGTTACGGGTGTTACGATTATATCCGAAGATGTTTGAAAGCCCCACTGTTGGGTTCGCCAATTTGTAAAGAGATAAATAATTAATTAATCAGAGTCAATAAAGTTTATTTTAGGTTTCGGGGTTTAATCAATCTGTTATTAGTGAAAATATTTATTATTTTGTTATTATAACTTTTCTGTAGACCATAACACGGTTTTACCTAATTATTCAATGTTTACTCAATGTTACTTCTATATTTCGTGTATGTAATGAATAAATTGAGAATTCTCTCCAACCCTAGTCAGTCCGTATTGTGTAAATCAATTCAAAAATGGTGCAGGAAACACGGTAGTTCGGTAATCTCACGTTCTACCAGCTGTCGACTATAAGCGCTGTTATTCGTAATTGACTTGCGCCTCTAGGTTAGCTTGCTCGCCAGATTTTAATCACCCTTTTTACCTGTAAATTACTACACACACAACATACAATGCCTATTCTACAATAATATAAAACATCATCATATACAAGAAGGATTCTTTATTTGTATTACCTTTCAATTCAACTTCTAACAGTGCTCTTCATGTTTACAATATAGTTAAATCGATTGTATAATGCTGAATCGATTAGTTAGTTGACTATTACCTTTTTATTTTATACAAAATTAAATATAATGTTAATTATCTCTTATCCCAGGGTACGTTTGATTCTTTGAACGATTAGTAAGGCCAGGTAATGCAAAATTAAGGTTACTTAGTATTACAAAATGTTATTAGTTCTTACTATATTAAAATTATGTATAAGCTGGTGTTACCGTATTGGTCGATTCTCAAGGCAGCATTGCTCGTTTGCAAACGGTTGAAGATTTACAGTTGAGGTTACGTTAATCCAGAAAAGGTGTTCCGATTATTAATAAAATTGAAGGGATGATGTCCTGGAAGGCAACGGGAACTCTTCTAATCTTCGTTCTCCTTCACGGTCCTTGTGATTGTCGGCCCCGGTGGAATTGGTGTCGTATTATAAATTCTTTCTTGAAAGTGAGGTTTATTTCTTCAGAAACAAAGGTCCTTGAGTATATTTTTTCTATAATTCCATTAATTCAGACTTTTTTATTCCATCAATGAGTCTCCTGGTTAGATGGGAAATTGAGTTCAATATTAAATCCAATGGAATTATCTTGAAAAATGAAATACGAATTCCTCGACCTTTTGGAGGTATATGGTTATAATTTTGAAATCTGATTCATTGATTGTTCATCGGTTTAGTTTACAGGAATTGGTTTTTACTTTAATTTATTAATTTTTGTTTATTTCATATTAATTTATGTCTTTTTTCTTAAATTTGTCTACTCATCTGAACTCAATAGCATATAACAATTGAATAATTGAAAATCAACAACATTTTTTACATTTTAGTTACCCTAACAACCATTACTTTCTGTCATTGGATAATATTTGATATCCTAGAGCCAGAATTATAAAATATTACTACTCTTTTTTAATAAAATACTCCATGCTTGGAATTATACCAAATTACCTAAAACTCTCACACAATCTACCTTATTAAACCGTATATATTTTACTATAGTTTCATTTGACTGGACTTATTAAAAAGGTATTAATTTCCTTTTACAAATATTAAATTTAGGCCTATAGGTTTTCTTACAACTGTTATAATAATGTTTTGTTTTTAACTTAATTTTTCTTTACCTGACCTACTGTACAAATAGTCACTGGTTTATGGCCACTTACATTAATTTTAATTTCCTGGTTTTAATTCATTATATTAATTAGTTCATACTTGAACCCTTCATTATTTTATAACATAACTATAATAACTACCTGTCAACTTTTAAACACTTATTGCCTTCTTGGCCAAGTTTACAAACATTACTTCAAACATCTTCATTAATCAATTACAATAAATACATTCAACATAATATAATACCTAACCCATGTACTTATACTTAATTATTCAAATACCATTTTAACATAAATAAAAGGAGTACCACTGACTAAGTACGTCCTTAAAGTAACAACTCCGCTCTTACTATCCACAAAACATAAGATAAATATTCTGTAAACACTAAATCATGTTACAGCATAACAACAAGTACAATTTGCAACACATTAAATATTAATTTGAACAGTATTTTATACTTCATTACTACATATTAAACTCCTCCCATTAGATACAATGTTTATGTTTTACATCCCATATTATTTATTACATCTTTTATATTTAGGTACACTTCAGATGTCTTAATTACTTAGTAACCTTAATATTTTGGGTATTGTTCTAAACCATATTTACTTCGTTTTTTATGTAACGTTGGGGACCTCAAATCTGTTACGTTACAATATATATATATATATATATATATATATATATATATTGCAACACATCTTTTTATGATTTCTTTCATTATGGATTATGAGTTTTACATGGACCTGGTTAGGGTATACCATGCCAACACTTACCTGCAGTATATGGTACTTTTCTGCTTTGCCGGCTATTAGGTGTGGGATTTGGGCTTATTAGGTATCAGGTAACGAGTTGGGACGATGTGTTTCCAAAAGAATTATTTTAGGAAGCTGAGTTGTATAAATTGTGAATAAATGAAAACTACCTTTTTAGTCTATCATTCCAATGATTATAATTGTCACCCTCAAGGTGCTTATCTTTAAACAAATCATAATAATAAAAAGAATTTCAAATATTTAACACGATTTACGGCGGGTTCCACTAATTTATATTCTTTCTTGAATATTACTTTACACATATTTTCTCTAGTGATATATTGTTATAATGCTTACGTCTAACAATCACATATTAAAATCATATATCTTAGTACATCATTTATAAGTTCCTGAAAATAAGACATACAATACACAGTATATACACAAAACATATAACATGGAAATATACACACATATATGGGCAGTTTCACACTGTCTGCCTGTAATTATAATTCATTTATAAAAATCATTTTTGTTATATTGAAATAATTATTTAATAAAATGGAAATACTGAATTGATTTCATTCTATGAAATCCGTAACCCTGTTCTTTATACATGAGAAAATAAAATACGAACTTTTTAAATGAATATAACAAGGGTTATAGTTATCGTTATCTCTATGGTAATTATTCTTTATACAGTGCACAATCTCATGAAAACATTTGCTTAGAGTCTTTCTGCACTCTTATTAACATATTATTATAATGATCACACATTATCTAAATGTTCTGTCTTTTTGAATAAATGTCTCTATATGATATACAGTACAACATTTAAAAGTGTCTTTAGGCTTTAGTCATACCGCCTATATAATTAAATGTTTATCAATTATTTAAAACTGTTCAATTTCGCTTATAGCGGCTTTTCATTTACTTGTTGTGTTTTACAACATTATGAACCCTGAACCATATCAGGTCACCTGTTTTGATGATTTCATGTTACACAGATGTACACGGGTCTCAGGCGTCGGCGTTGAGTACAGCTATTCCTCTCGAAACCTCCGTCAGCGTCGCTTAGCGGTGTATGAACAGCTAGGCTAGGCGTCGTTCCTTTATCGTCATGGACACAGCGTCTCTGGCCTCGGGTATAGTCTGATGTCCGTAGTACGTAGTTGTAGTAACTCAGGTGTCTGCCGGTCTCATTGAAGCGTCTTCTGCAGCGTATCGTTCCGTGTGTACGAATCAACGAATACTTTATGAATGCGACAGATGCTCGTTTTGGCTCACTGTTTATAGGGCAAAGCCACGTGTGCAAATGAGTTTCTATCGGCGAATATCTCAACAATCCTTTATTTATTTAGGTAACAAAGTTGTTTGTTAGACGTGTCTTGAACACAGTTATTAGCTATGTATACACGCGATCTTTAATTAGCACCGCGAAAGGTGTGAAATAGTAAAACGCTTATAGTTCACGACACTCTCACTATCTCGTTATGTGTTTGGTGTCTAAATAAAGCTACATTTCCGCACTATTCACTGGTCAACCTAGTTCTTCTTAATCTTTTGTCATTTTTTTATTATTTAAGTTTTAAAACACTTCTGACATGTGCCGACAAAATTATACATATTTATGCAGGTGGACTGTTATCTGTTTTGTTTGCTATATAAAATCTTATCTATACCCTTCTAAATGTACAATTGTAGCAGATAACGCTTATTATGCGTACTCCAGTTAGAACGATAAACATTGATAACAATGTTTCGTTATAATATATATATTTATATATATATATATTGTAACGTACCAAAATAGCAGTTACATAAAAAAAATGTTTAATACGTCAAATAGAAGAATAACATGAACATATTTCATCAAGCATAGAAGAAGGAACAGGAGAATAAAAATAAAATGTGTATCTACGAATAAATAATATTGAAACAACCCAACGAAGAAGAAGGAAGAGTAATAAGAATATCATCGTGTATAAAAAAGAAAGAGAAAATACCATGAAACAATATAATACGTTAGCATCCAGGCCCAATAGATCAAAATAGTGAGGGGATATGCCGAAAATGATTATCATCGTAAGAAGGAGACGAATCAAATACAATCACCATAGTGAAAAAACAAACTAATTTGTTATAAGAATGAAATAAATATAGGACAATGACTATAGTCATTGTCCTATAGACAATGTCTATAAGTCTAATGACTTATAGTCATAAGAATATGACTATATTCAGTGAACATGAATTATTAAAAATAATGTGTAACCAAGAAAAGCACCAAAAGTGACAAACAACTAACCAGAAGAAGAGGAAGAAATGTACCATGAAGAATGAAGATTATGTATGACCAGTACAAGACATCAACATTCACAAAATATGGAAAGCATCAAAATCAATGTAGTGACCAGAATAAGTGTAATGATTATTGGACTATCAATAATAAAGAAACCAAGTGTTGAGCATCAATAAGTGATCACAAACAATGACAGTGAATACCTAGTATAAGTGTGACAACATATGATATAATAACATTTTACCCCAAGTAAACAGCACCAACAATATCAGCGAAAGTGTTTATAACGGATGGAAGTGAATGACCATTTGTAAGTAAAAGAATCAACGATTAACAAGTGAAATGCACAAACAATTAGTGTACCAAGTTTAATCCAAGATTGTAAAACCACAGATATAATCAATAAGACCACCAAATATATAATACACAAAAGTGAATTAATTGTTCATAGAGATCAATAATAAAAGCTTTATAATCCTTGATATGAAATGTGCCTGAATGTCATGGCAACACAGGACAAAATGTAGATGAATGTCAAGACAAATAGTAGTAAATAAACTAATTTGTTGAGTATAAACAAGTCAATGTACCAAAGCCTAGATACAACCCACCAAAATATGTAACATAATTAGACTAAGGAACCCAGTATTATTGTTTCAACAGATAGTGTAAAAATGTGTACAAAATGTGTAAAACATAATAATAAACCATTGTAGTAACATGCCATAATGAGATGACAGTAGTTGAGATGAATACTGTAAAAAACTATGAAGCACATTGTTGTCAAACAAATGACACATAACCTCACATGAATTGGACCTACAACATAAAATCATATACATTAATTAAACAAAGTAATTATCCATAATTGTTTCAAATAGAGACTAAATAAGAATAAAAATACAAAACAATGAATACCATATGAACTGAAGGACACAACAAATGCGTCAAATTAAGTACAAAACAATAAACCAAATAGACAGAACCCCAATGTGATAAGAGAGTTAGTCAAAAAACATTATCAAAACTTATAAAGAGAATGTAAGAAATGTTACCAGTAGTTAGAGAAATGTTCAATACTACTATGAGAACACCTCACAAATATTATACTAGTAATTTAATAATTGAAATTGAATAAACTAACTAACTGCAATCATAGAACTAGGTGTAAATAACCACCATACAATAACTTAGAGAGATTTCAGATAACAAAAAGTTAGTGAATACACTAAACTAACCATGTACAACAATTGTACACAATTTTAATTGTTAACAATATATCCAATGTGTAGTAAAATAACTAAATAAGAGTGACAAAATGGCGAGATGAGAGCATAATGTATTTTGAACCATACTATATATGTAAACAAAATAGCATTTTTACCAAAATAAAGTATGAACAAATGTATATAGATATACCTATTAATGTTATAATACAAAAAATATGTAGTAGAATAAGGGATAATAGCGATATAAGTAAATGTAAACAATCGGACATAGTTGGCTTATACGCCATTAGGAAATTTTGTTTAAACTGTAAATATAGCAATATTATGTATTAGCATGAATGAGAAATGGACTCAAAATGTTTAGTCATAAGTATTAAGATGTAATTACAACAAAATATAGTGAAAAGGACTTATTTGTGTTAAGAACCGCTATATGAGTTTTGAAGAAGGTAAAGTGAGTTATTAATGGACGGAATTATTACTTGTTTGAACTTAAAACAAAGACGCAAGTGTCCGCAATTTAATGCCACTATCCAAATGACGATCTGACAAAAAATAAGAAACTTATAGCCATTATAAGATTTTCGATCATTTTCGAATGTCCATGTACACGTCATAGATAGTCTCTAACCCGAAGTTAGTAACGCTAAAAATAAAATATTTATTTAACCAAGGCGTTTGGGGTAGAGAGTATGGCTTTCTAAACCAATCGAATGACTCAATTTCACCAGACGAAAAGAGACGCTTTAGCGAGATGAATTAATTGTCTTCCAACACTCGAGGCGGGAGGAGCGTGTCACAGTCGTCAAGACATATTTTAAAATGTGCGCGTCACCCCCAGTAACGTGGTCAAATATTAACCTATACTGAACACCCTATTATCGAGTGACAGTGTAATAAGTGTATAGTAAACAAAAGACATGACCAGTGTATAATAAGGGTCATGTCATGTGAAAGGAAACAGGGAGTATAATACTTTAACAATTTTAAAAAATATTAATGAAATAATTCTCGTTGGTTGAACGAAAATTATTGTTTGACGGCACTAGTCAAGTAAACACGCTTGAGTGCAGTCACCGATAACGATGAATAATTATCAGAATGAGATGAACAAAGTTATCGTCCAATGTGATGGCGATAATTAATTAAAAGATGTTATATTTTTATATTTAAAGAATAATTAACAAAAGCGGAATCAGTATTAAATACCGCACACAATTACTTGTAACTATAGTCGCTTAATTGACTATGAATTTAGTCTTGATAAATAATAACTTTCTTTTGTGGATACTATCATTACTGATAATTCTACATCCTATTACTAATAAATAAAGTGTTTATAAAAATAGTATTAAGAGTTTTATATGATATTACTTATATATTATATTACGTTATAACTTACTCTCATCTAGGTAAATTAACCTAGAACCAAAACGTATATTTTGTCACAGAGAAACACTTCTGTCATAAATGATTTTTATAAGTGGAATCGATAATAAGAGTTTTTTCAATTTTTTTTCTCTTTCCAGTTCATAATAGTAATAACTAATAAATCAATAATATTATTTTAATAGTGCAACGTTAAAAGCACGTGTTTACAATCTTAGCTTCACTAGGCACCAGAGTACCGTACGATAGTATGATAGTATTGACTATCGTATTGAGGTTAATAATTTTAAATTTTGTTCTTTTAAATCATAACAAATAAGTAAACATTGTTATTTATTAACACGTCTTTATATCTAGTATCATGTATATTAAAAGAATTCACGAAAATTGGTAATACAAATGACCAAAGTGAACATAACCTAAAGTACCATATTATCGTACATTGTAACAGTGTTACCAGCCTTGAGCTGAAGAAGTCTCAATATTCATTTAATTTGTTGTTGTTTGTTTAAAAAAAAAAAAAATCAATATTAATTGTTTTAAAGGAGTTTTTGCTAAATTTCACTAATGTCAATAAAAAACCTCAATTTATTACCAGTGGATATAGAGTCTTCATTTCTATAAAATAGAAGTAAAAAGCTTATTTTTTTTTAGAAACAATTATTTCACAAGGTGGCGGCAATATTCGAATCATTGATATTGGAATATTCAATTTACAGTTGAATATCAGTGTTGTTTCATGTAATGTGCATTTATCGATATTCAAACGAAATATCTGTGTATTGTAAATGTATTTAAAGTGAGAGAGAGTCGCCCATCGAGAAGATTGAAGACCTCCACGGATGGTAAGTGGGGAGGTGAATACAGCGAATTATTAGTGATTTTAATATTCTTTTAAACACAAACTTTAACTTCAAATTACCCATTACTAATTAGTTATATTAAATACTAAACAAACCATATGACAACGTAAGAGTCTACAACTACAACAACAACACGACTAGTTAATAAAACAACGTTCTAATATCAAATACAAGCCAATAATAAAACAACCACATCATCTAAAATAAACGTTGTTCCATTACAATATGTATTGTAACGAGCCTTTCCGTATGCCTCTTTTAAGCCACACGTTATTGCATCAATTTGCAACGACGAGCTCTGTATGTGCTCTCGACAATATGTGTTGTGTGTTCACCTCACACGTTGTAGTCGTTACTTTACGTTTACTTACTTACTTTTTGTTACGCTGACGATGTCCGTCGCGATCTCACGAATTACCAGTACAATATCTCGCGAGTGTGAACCTTACCTGTCCTTTAATATGTAATTGTAATTCCCGAGTGGCGCCAAATTGTTTAAACAAAAACAATTAAAAAATATGAAAATCGAGCGGTCGTTCTAGACGGTATGGGCTGATTCGAATTACCCTCGCAATAGGTAGGCTTATGAATCTCGCTAATAGTTCGCCGTGTTGCCGACGTCTAACGCTTGCCGTCAATTTCGCTCGTCGCTAAAGTACACAAACCTTATAATGCAGTTTACCATAAAATAAGAACGGTAGTTACAACTCTGTACTGGTTTATTAACTTGAAATTATCTGTTATTCAATAAAATACAAAATTATATATGGTTATTAAACAAAGTTGCTCCGGCAATAAAAAGACAATTATTCTCAGGTTGGCGAAAGCTGATTTAGAACGGTACTACTTCGACATGGCGTCGACAAATGTTTATTTTCTATCGTTCGTTAAACCTGAGTTCTTTTGGTTAGGAAAAAATATTAATATGATTATAATAAAGTACACTACCTTACATTGATGGTACTTATATAGTATTAGATTTAATTACAATTCGTTCCTGAAGTGTTAAAAAGTGTGTGTTAAGAGTTCGTAATATATACCCAGGTTATTTTCTGGTTTCATACAAGTTTAGGCTTTTATTTTCAATTAATCCTTGAAAGAAATTTGATTATCAGTTCGTAGTGAGAGTTAATTGTGGTGTGAGAAAAAGTTAATAAGAATTTATTCCATAAATTCAGGTATTTCAGCAATACTTATCAAATCTGTTGAATTAGGGTGAAGAGTTACTCAGTTCGAAATAGGTTGGGTCCTTTTGATCATCAATCTTCCATCATTTATGAATTGGAGTACGCCTGGCTTCTTTTTCGGATAAGGTGGTTTAAATAATTAATTTAGAATTTAAAAATCTGGTCTGTGGTCTCGGTTGAATGGACTAGTTCTTCATCAGAATTCTTGCGTCTTCATTTTATTGAATTTTGATTGATTTTTAACTGTTTTAAATTAAATTGAGTCGACTATGGTTTGGCTTTTATAGGTCTTGAGCGTCAATAATGAACTAACAATTTTTAACGGAATAATAATAAATAACGTTCGGTTGTTATGGCAACTGTCTGTCTTTTTATTGGCTATTCATAATTTAAGTCTATTGTTATAATATTTGAATTTTAATTCAAAATGACCAAATATCATTTGATTACTATTATTCTTCTGTCTTCTTATCTATGTATGAGATATTATCACAACTGTTTATATTTTCTATCAAAGATCATTTTGACATCCCACAAAGCTGGGTTTGTTTATGTATTAAAGTTTTGACAATAATGTTAATATTATGTTATATTATGTTAATATTATAAACATTTCTTTCTTATTTTATGTTTTTAATTTAACCTTGACATCTTAGTATGATTCACTAATTGTACTTAACTAGTTACTTGCCCTGGATTTTCTAATACAATAGTCAATATCTTACAATTTGCTTACTTTGGATTTATACAGTTAGGCATTTTCTAGAACTAAGTAGTAATTGGCTATATCTTCTTATTTTACACAAATTAAAGATTATTTTACATTTACATATGTGTTGCTTGGTGTCACTTATGACTTGTTTACTTTTTAAATTAATTTGGGCTGTTTGATAATAATTGTATGTTCTTATTACTTTACAAAATCATGGCCTGTCTATTATTCTCTAATTTCTTTTCCTGTATTATTATGTTTGTAAGAAATTATCACCTTACTTATCTATATTGCCATTTTTTAAAACTTGTCTATCATTTAATATTACTTATAAAACATAACACAAAATTTAGGTTTATGGTCTGTATACTTTTTTCAGCCATATTCCTTCTCATAAACTTAATTGAACAAATCTTTTAACAGTTACTATGCTAATCATGTTTATATTTAGTTTATTCTTAACTATTTTGGTGACTAACATTATAACAAAATTTATTTTATCTTAATAATTATCCCTTTGAACATAGGATGTTTTACTTATTTTGCACTTGTATTCTTTAGTGTATTTTTCTTCTAAACTACTATATATTTTTTCGCTACCTAACCATTGTAACACTAATATTTTTAATCATTATGGGATTTTTACCCTGAATACCACTGTATTCCTAATCTACAATCACTCTTAATTCTAATAACAATAATATTCTTATTCTTTGGTATTTTTCACCATTACACTGTAGTGTTAATCACTGGTTTTAGGTGTCTATATCTATCTGTTGGGTTTTCTATTTATTTTGGGTTTACACTGGCACCTTGCACTTTTTTATTGTACTTGAGTGTTACTAGTGGTTACTCCCTTATATCGAATTCTCTTTACTCACTTAATCACCTTCACTCCCTACCTATCTCTCACTTCTGGGTTTTTTATTGTTTTATTCACAATTATTAGTTATACTGTTAACAAGTTTCATGTTCTGATTCACTTATCATTATATAG
Source organism: Magicicada septendecula (assembly GCA_034769895.1). Lineage (NCBI taxonomy): Eukaryota > Metazoa > Arthropoda > Insecta > Hemiptera > Cicadidae > Magicicada > Magicicada septendecula. The sequence continues at coordinate 901,174,678 of CM068367.1, forward strand.
TTATTCATAACATTAAATATCTATTTCTCTGGTTAGTGTACTTTAATTGATATTACTTTATTTAATTTTATTATTTATCATTTACATTTATTATTTGTTTGAGCCTTTTTCATCATCATTTGAGTTTAATATTTCTCATTTTCTTTTCTTTATTATTTGTTTGTGTCTTTTCATATACCTTCTCCTTTTATTTTCTTTTATTGGGTCAATCACTTGGTTTGGGTCATAGTCATTTGCCTCGTCCTAGTCATTTTATTTTAGTTGATTCATAGTTTTTTCCCTGGTATTGGGGTGGCTTTTTGTGTTGTAACAATATATATATACAGACGCAAACTAAATAAGTACTGCCCACACATAATTTGCACAAAACACTTTCTACCATAGCAAAGGTAAAATGTATACTTATATAGTTAAACCAAAGCATCCCTAGACAAAAAATGGAATAACTTTAGCGAATTTCTACACCGCAATAACTTCTACTTGCTAGTGACATGCAGTGATTACTTCTTATACGTATAGAAAAACCAGCGTTTCTGTGAAATTTTAAGTGAATAGTCTGTGTAATGTGTAATGTTACCTGCCCTAGGGCAATCTATTAGAACAAACGTTATATTCTTCAGTTTGCGTTACATGATAAAAGTAGCCCTACACTTTAGTGTAACCATTGTAATCAGATGGTGTATGTAACAGTAATTTGCGTTCTACAACATTAACAAGCCCACCGGGAAAATATAAGCAAATGATTTTTTAACCCTGTGCATTCAATATTTTAATCACTTAATGCATAACCTCAACAACATCCGGACTAACAACTAAAAACTTTAAAATATTCAAACACACACACACACACACACATGTAATATATATGTTGTAGCAGGTTTTTGGGTACATCCGTGTATGTGGTGCTTATATTGCCGACGTTTCGTTCTGTAGTCCCGGAACATTTTCAAGGCGTACTGACTCCGGGATTACGGAACGAAACGTCGGCAATATAAGCATCACATACACGGATGTACCCAAAAACCTGCTACAACAGATATTCACCGTGAAAGCCTTCGCACGAGCATGTAATAAATAAATATATATATATATATATATATATATATATATATATATATATATTGCAACCGTACAAATTTATAGGGTACTGTGCATTGCACAAAATAATTAAAATAATTAATTAAAATGAATAAATAATTCATATTGTCAATGACAATATTTCAGCTTGCAATATGAACAACCAAACTTTCATGTTGGAACAGGTGGATCACTCCAGCTGCTCTGTCTGTGTATACACACGTATGTTAGATGTGTGGGTGAGACCTGTCCATTCCTGAAAAGCGTCAACCCTTAAGGAACGCTATCAATTATTTTAATTTATTTAATTTGTAAAGATTGTGTGCATAATAGCACAAAACCAAATATACCAAAATGCGTATAAAAATAAGACGCATATGTGTATAAAAAATAGTATAAAAACGATAAAAAGTGTAATTACAGGAAAATAAAAATAAATAGAACTTATGTTAATTAAGATAAAGAAAAACAGTTTGTACATGGCGAACACATAAAAATTACCGACAGAATGAATATCGGGTAATGTGCAAAAGACTTCGCAAATCGCGAAGACGAGCGAATTAAGTGTGACAAGAATCGTGTGGGGAAAGTGACGCCTTCGACAGATTCTGACATGAAAAATATTGTCGAAACATGATTTTAGCGCCCTGGGTATAAATACAGGAGACGCGCTAACATCATTCTCTTTCTCGATCAACCATAGACGCTGCTGGAGGCTCTGCTTCACGAGTACAACTCTTCCAAACGATGTGGAAACATTATTTTACAAAACATAAGTTCATTTTTTTTGTATCAGCCATCTAAGGACTACATGCCAATTTCAATTCTTTATTCTTTGTTCTTTTCTTTTTATCCAATATTCTTTCATCTTTTCACTGTATCTCTTCTTCCTGTCTTCAGTCTTTTTGAACCTGCGTTTTTCTCTCTCCTACCCTGGACTCCTTCAATTTTTAACGATTTCGCCCTAAAACTTCTCTTTCAATTGCTTCTTCTGCGTACATATTAATTTTTCTAAATCCTTTTAGACTTCTTTAATCGAACTTGATGTTGACTTCTTCCCCTACAGATATTTAAAGATCTGGCTTGTTAACCTATTGTAGTCCTTTCTATATAAATGTCCAAAAAATAGTAGTCGTCTTTTTCCCATTGTTTCTGTTATATTTTCTATACTTTGATATATTTCCTCATTACCTCTTAATTTCCAACCTTCTGAAGTTTCTCGTGGGCCTAATATTTTCTTAATAATTTGTCTTTCCAATATTTCTAGTTTGTATAAATTATAATTCAGTGCTAGACAGTCACTTGCACATAGACATTCTGACTGTATTGTAATGCCTTATTTTTGAATTTTTAGATATGCATTTTTTATTGTAAATGTCTTTATTTATACCATATGCCCTTTCCATCTTATAAATCCTTTCTTTTATAGCAGATTTTTCTAAACCATTCTCTTGAATTATTTCTCCGACATATTTAAATTTTCGAACCCTCTCTATTCGATCACCATCTGTAACCAAGAATTTTGGCGCGTTTTTAATGTTCGGGAGAAATTTGTTTTTTTTTTCTAATGAAATTCTTAAGCCTGTTCTACTGGCTACGACCTCTAAAAAATTAACTTGTGTTACTGCAGATGTCAGATGTTCAGAAAGTATAGCAAAGATCATTTTGATGTTTGATCTATTTTTTACAGGGAACTAAAATTTTGTTCTTTATGACATCCTGTACAGAATGTTTGTTTTTTGTGGCTATCATGTTATTAGGAAACAGAGCAAGCTAGAACATTTAAAACTGAAAACTTCATCAACATTTACTAAGATTTTGTAATTTTTTTAAATTATTTATTTTCAAATGAAATGAAACAACTTTAATTTATTGCCAACACTACAATACTCTATCATATTCTAACTGTATCATACTTAGCTACTTACTGAGTTGAACACACTACATTCTGTCCTCCCTATCACTGAAAGACATCTAAAATCGGATTAGTTTGTTTTCAACTGTGGCAGCTAATTTGTTTTTTTTATTCTTGGATGGTCTTAGATACCTCTTGTTAAGTTTTTCAGAAAGGTCTTGGTCAGTAGTTTGTATCTAACTGTCATATTGCACTTGCTTTCCTGCATGTCAAGATTTACTGTTAACTTAATTAATAGCTTGAAATAATGTTACGGCTACAGCAATGCCACCTTAAGTATACTTCATGGCATACGTTTATTATTGTCCTTTTTACAGACTTTGTCTTACAGCAAGGAAAATGTGGTTTGAGTTTACGAAACAGTCGTTATCACAATTAATACTTACAACCAGAGTAATATTTTATTACTTCATCGTCACCCTGAATGGTTAATAATTATTTCTGAAACTGAGACGTTGGTTGCATCCAGAAAAATTGTTCCGTAGATTGTTTTCAACGGTGATAATCGGTCCTAATTTTCAAATCATGTTATTAGTATGTATCGATTTTCTCCCCCATTTCTATTTACCGTACCACTTCCGTTTGTCCCACTATCTTTTTGCACTATCTGGTTGTGTATTGGTCTTTGAAGTCTGTGAATACAAAAATTGTCTTCTCCTATTCCGTTTTATGTATCCTATTCCGTTTTATTGGAGCTTAGCCACGTATACTGGCATACACAAATGTGTAAACTTCGGAGTATGCAGTAGCACGACATTTTGAACTGATCCCACTGCAGGTATGTTTATAATTAAATTCAATCAAGAGTATCATGTAGGCCTACACTTAAGCGTTATGTAGCACCTGATCTCTTTGCATTAGATAATTCCGTCGCTAAATCTACTTTTTTGTTCTTGACACATACAGAGTGATTACTTCCACTATTAGTCGCTTGATAAAAGTGCAATTTTTAACATTCTACCTATGAAAGGTTCTGCGAGGTTTGGCCAATTTTATTTTAACTATACACAATAGAGTTTGATCATAGACAAACGTATAGGCCTACTATACTATCTCATACTCAAAACGTTTAAAAAATTGTAATCTGAAGTTTAAACAAACTTTATTATTTATGTATTTGTAAATATAGAAATAGTAAATGTACATATAATGAGAATTAATATGTAGAGAATACTAAAAACCTTATATTCTTGATTTAGCAGTAATAATATGTGTATAACAGATTTTGTTATTCTTATGTGGCACAAGACATACACTCATTCAATATAGACCTATCTCTGTGTTTGACGTATGAAGGCCATAACGATGACTATTTAGTTAGTTAAAACGCTAACACAAATGTTTTAACGTGTGTCTAGTTAATGACCGTTCCTCACAAATCATTTCATCATTTTATGTCATGTATAATATTATAAAATAATAAATTACTTCTGCAATTATACTTTGCTTATTTTACCCACTGCAATTGCATATGACACACATTTCACAGATCCAATCTGTATTTTCAGAGGCTTCTATATAAACAGAAACTGTTTATACAAATATATGCATGCATACATACATACAAAAAACGATTTAATTAAGGTCAGACTAATCTAGTAAAACAAGTTCATTAATACATACATCTGGACAAGAAAGTGGTCAGAAATTGAAATATCTTAATTCAGTTAGAACAAAGCATATGAACTTCCCCTTCAATAAATTCAATAAAAGCCTTTTAAAAGAGAATTGCCAGGTGCCAAAAGAAACAGAGTCTGTATTTTATACACAGAAGTAACTTGAAACATGTTAATTGGCCGATCATCAGACCGAGGGACATACAGTAACAGCATACCGTACCTCGGAACAATATAACCCAATGTACAGTGTATCAGAGCACATGTAGACAGTACATGGCAGTTTATAACGTAATGAAAGGTTGTAGCGTGTCAAGGCGTGTATAATACAGTTTAAGCCAATTGGCAAATTTATGAGAGGGATACTGTTGGGTACGTGTAATACAATACACGCCAGTCGACATGCAACCGGAGATTGCAATCGGATAATAGAGTACACGCCGGTTTAGAATGTAGGCAATGCAGATTGCAGTTCATAAAGGCCGAAATACAACAGGATATGTCAGTTAACAAATTCTGATGAATTCAACTTACAAAGAAGCGTATACTTTACATAGCATTGTCATGTAATTTAGCAAAATGCGTAAATAGGGACTGGAGTAATTTAAGGTACATATCAAACTCAATGTCACAAGTTCTTTATATACCTAGTTCGATTCATCCTGACTTATAACATGCTAAACTTCAGTTGGCCAAGTGGCCAAAGGCTGAAATATATATATATATATATATATAAAGGCGTGTCTAATCAATAACATCGGGTACATATGAAGTAATTTTGTTAACAACTACAGAGCAATTTTATACTCCGATTCATGCGACTTCAGCAAGTAGCCTATTCGGATTGCAATAAAATCCCATAAGCATAAGATGTTATTATTTACTATTTTATGTAGCCGATGATTGCAGTTTATTATAACAAATACACTGAAAACAAATAACGGAAACGACACATATATTAGGCAATTAACTAACAGTCTGAAAATGATTTTAAAGGAAAATTATTTTCGATATAATAATAAACTATACCACCAATCAGACGGCGTTGCTATGAGAGCCCTAACTTCTACTATCATATCCAAAATCTTTTTAAAAACTTGATGAAGAAATAATAAATTTACTTAAATTGAACGAACCATCAGGAATCTACTTTAGATACGTTGATGACACTCTATAAATATCCCAAAATAAGAGCATTAACATTTCATATATATTAAATTCAATGAATAATTTACATAAGATAATAAAATTTACTCTAGAATCAAATATTGAATTAAATTGCATAGACTTAACCATAAAAAGAAATGGAAAATAGTTTTGATTACTCGGTATACAGAAAACCAACTCAAACTGATTAATCATTCCAAACAAATCTAACTATCATTCATAACATAAAATGGAAGCATTCAATTCATTAATATTGTTACGCCATTACACAACATTCTACGTCTTTCTCGGCTATTCCAGCGGAGCCCAGATATAATGTGTGTGTGTGTGTGTGCTACTTTGAGATGAAGGATAATTACGTGACACTTGTCATGCATCCGTACGAGACTGTGCCAGACTTCACCGCACGCACTGTGTTCAAGGCGGCAAGCAATTACGTTCTAGTGTTTTCTAGTAGCATTGACGCGTAGTATGGATTATTCTGGAATCTCAGAGGGGTATAAATATAAGCATTCAGCGACGCTTAGTTTCAGTTTTAAGTGGCGATTCATTCAAGTAAGGTTCGAGTTTACTTCGGGCGATTACTCTGTGCATTCAAGTGGTTATTAGTGAAAAGTGATTGTTGTGCGGGACTCTATTAGTTGATATTATTATTGGTGTAGACACATTAACTTGAATTATTGTACGAGTATAATCTTGTTTAATAATGTGATGTTACAGACTGTTAATTGTGATAATTAAAGGTCGTTTTTAGTGACTTTATTGGTGTCTTGAATTTTGTTTTCCACTGTACAATACGACGATCATTTAGACCGTCGTAACAATTTACCGTATGCATAGAATTCCATTAAATGAAAAAGAAAGAAACATTAAAAGAAATATTATCAAACAAATTGCAATAGATAATGGATACAAAATCAAAACTATCAATAAATAGGAAAATAGAATAAAAATAAACTCACTCAACAAACACCCTATAAACCTAGATATAAAAATACATCTATTAATGATAAAATAAAATATACAATCTTTCCTTATTATGGAAATATAACTTGCAAACTAAGTACACTATTTAAAGACACAAATTTTAAAATATCTTATAACACATAATATTGTTTTTAGTCAAATAAAACGTAAAATTAAATCTAATATTCACAGTAAAAATTGAATATACAAAATAGAATGTCCGGATTGCAATAAATTTTACGTAGAAAATATTACTTAATATATTCGTTCAACACCGTAATGCTTTTTTAAGACCAGATATATTTATAAATATAATTTAGCTACACGTTGTATAAATAATAAACATCAATTTCCCGACATTCAAAAAAACGTTAATTTGAAAACATACAAAAAGGCCAAAAATGATTATTTGGAAAAATTGTAATAATAACAAACATAATAACAATAATATACTAATTAGAGGACTAACTCAAGTATAAACAAAACAAGATGATTCATTTAAAATTATAAATGTATTAAAATAAATTGAATATAAACATAAAATATTTCCAATATAACCGACAAAAACAGCTGATTGAGTAAATGAACATTAAAGCAATCGAAAAGTAAAAACAAATTAAATCGATTATTTCTTACTATTATAATAAATTTGATTATCCGTTGTCTTTTATATTGAAATTCAATCAATTTAATTGTTTATTAATTAATTTATAAACCTCTGGTCATGCTGATTTGATCAGTGAAACGTGCGTAAGGTGAAAACACAGTATAATTTAACTTGCAGAAATAGTTCATATTTTAAGGATTGTTCATAATATGTGTGTGTGTGTGTCTGTGTGTGTGTTGTACTGCTGTAAATCCTCAATAAAACAATAACAAAAATTAATAAATTTTAGTAGAAATTTAAATTTAATTAATGAAATTTTGAAAATGGTTTGGAATAACAGTAATACTAATAAATTTATGCAGAAATTGTAAATGGTCAACTTAAAATTAGGTACGTCAATATTGTAAATATTCAAAGTTTAGGGAATTCTAGTTTATTATACAGTGACGAAATATACATCAAAATAAAAAGTAAGTCTATCAAGTGATCGCAAGCATTATGTAAGTTAGCTAGTAGGCCTATAATAAACTTTATAAGTGTCTAACAATTTTAAAATTAAAATATCAGAAGAGTGTAAATTACATACAAATCAATTTAGTTAAACTATATTTTGTGCATAAAATATTACGTAATGAACAAAATTGAAACTTACAAAATGTTATAGTGTAATACTGTGCGAATGGGGAATGTGAAATTTTAATACACAGCAATATCAAGACGGAAACCCACTCTTATTTGAACCTTTAATGAGTAAGCTTCTAGCAAGAAGCGTGTTTGAATAAAATTAAAGAAATAATTAAAATTTTATAAGAAAATACAAACAGTTGAAATTAAAACATAGCCAAGTATGTAATTAGGAATTGAGCAAGTAAAGAAGGGGCTTATAAGCGTAAAAAAGTATATTTGTAACAATAAATAAACGGAAAGAAAAAAGAAGTCGATTATGACTAAGCCACTATGTATCAGGTAATACGTAATAAGATATCCAAACATATACTGATTTGGAATCATACAAATAAAATTATATCTACGAAATGCACAATATATTTTTTAGTGAAAATAAGCGACTAAACACTCAAACATTATATATTAGTGTTATACAAGCAGTATTATTTTAAAAATAACACAATGACAAGTTTAAGTTGTCTAAAAGAAATATTATATTTAGATTTATTTGTAAACTAAATATATATCTGGCCTATTTAAGAGGCAGCTATCTTGTGTGTTTGTTGATGGTTGATGATGGAACTATCACAGCAGCGCTGTTTAGTGGGGCCAATTGGAATTAACATAACAAAATCCAAGTAATTTAAAATATTTCAAGTTAATCTAATTTAAATATATTTTTGTATTAATTTAAATAAATATAATTGACAAACAGAATTATCACTGTTCCACACCACTATAGAAAAATTATTCCGATTAGCACTTTCAAGCTTCTCAGCTCATCGTCAGCTCGGAATTAAGCAGATGTAAACCAAACCCTTCACACCTCCACCCGCCACTGACACACACAACAAGCTATAATTCAACTGTCCCTTCCCAAACTCCGTGAATTATAGCTTGGTGTGTGTGGTCATTGTGGGGGGGGGGGGAGGTGAGAAGGGTTTGGTTTACACATGCTTACTTCCGATCTGACGATGAGCTGAGAAGCTTGAAAGCGCTAATCGTAATAATTTTTCTATATTGGTGTGCAACAGTGATAATTCTGTTTGTGATTATAACCACTAACACAACTTTCTTCATTAAAATATAATTGAGTTAATGTGTTTCTCTGTAAAAATATAATTTATCTGTGCTACTTACCTAAGCTCAAGAGTCTATGTATTCATACTTTAAAAAAATTTTAGTTTCACTAACCCTATTGGTTTAAATAAGACAAACAGCATAATAAATAATTATATATGGTAGTTACGAATTACCAGACTGTGTATTCCAATTAATAAGATAGTCCAACACATCAAGTATGTCCACAATAATAAGGCACTCAAACTTATTGCCTGACGGTATAAAAGCAGATAGACAATATAGCGAAACAGAAAGAAAGGACATTTCTGGAACTAACCACAACTTTTCTCCACCTTTCTGAGACATGTCTGGGGGTGTGCTCGACAAAGGAAGTTCAATCCGGAAAAAATAAATAAATAGTTAGTTTTCTCTGAAGGCAAGGAGGTACACCAAAGCACTTACTGGCTCATAAGAAATAATGGATTGTAAATTTGTTTTATCGACCATCACTTTATTTATCCAGTAATACAAGCTTTTTATTTTTTAAAAGAAATGCATACATAAAAATCATATATACAGTGTGTGTGTGTGTGTGTGTGTGTGTGGGGGGGGGGTGTGGGTGTGGGGGGGGGGTGTGGGTGTGTGTGAAATACGAGGCCTTCAGGCGATTCTGAGTTCTATGGTCTTGCAAATGTGTCTCTATGCATTAGTACTGCGGAAATTAAGCACTCTTATCTGGGATCTCAGGTATGAGAATGTCTGCAGATAGTAAGAAATATTATTTCATTGGGATTTTCAGAACTTTATTAGAACTAGAGAGTGTGTCCAAAATTAAACTGGATAAAGTGTGTGGGACGTCACAAAAGCGTAAGCTGGAAATGAATCGAATACGTTAAACTATATTAGCAATAAATTAAGCTAGGAAGTCGTAGGGGGGTGATTTCTATTGCATTCGAGACATACTTGATAAGAAATAAATTAAGGAACAACTGGTTTTCAGACAGATATGTAAACATAGGCTCAAAAATACATAACAGTTTAAGAAAGAAACATGTATAATATGATTTAGGAAAAGCCGTAAATTTTCCTTTACAATATAAAGAAATTTATCCCGTTAATATAATAATAATGTAAACCTATACATTTATCACAACAAAAGTAAAAAGGTGAAACGTAAATTTGACAGATCTTTAAATTAATTTTAATTGTAATTATTTTTATAATTAAGTCAAATTTAATTACCACAAATTATAAATATTTGAATTTTGGTTACAATTGTATAGGTCCTGAGACCCTTTTGACATACCAAGGTGGCGTAGAATGTAGTTTAGCATTTATTTTTAGTTTCAGCGAAGAAAACAAATACAAATAATCTAAAAAGGGTATTAAATAGAGGCATGAAATCAACACATCAATATATTTACAATATTACCCACAAGTTAGTTTTATTTTTAATTAAAACATTTTTAACAATTCGTCAAACATTGTGTTTAATAAAATTAGTAGTGTCTGTGGTTACCAAAAATTTAGTGTAAGCTAATATTAATTCGTGCAAACATTTTTAATAAAACGATTTTGCATTAGAAATATTTTGATAATTTTATTTAATGTCTATTAGAAACAACAGCTGAATATTATGTCAGACTGTAACTAAAATCAAGATTAATAAACACAAAGATATTTACACATTTTTACGTATATTGCTTTTAATAGGAGTTGTAAATTTATTCAAATTCAAGTGTTAATCAAGTCACTTAAATAAGATTATCAAATTAATTTTAATATAAAATTACATTGTAATTTTAATAACACTGTCACCACTCGTTAACATCAGTTTCAAATTAATTTAAATTAAATTAAGTCTTTTAGTACCCATAGAAATATTAATATTTTTTTTAACAAGTTTTTCATGCAATTGTTAAACTGAATATGTTAAATATTATAGTATGTGACTTGCCATTTATAAGAAAAAGCGAACATGATTTTTGTTTGATTTCTTTGCTGAATATAGTCTACTTTTACATAAAAAATTACAAATTTTATTACGTATAAACAATTCTTTGGTGGAACTTAAAATACATAGTGTATAATTACCCGAATTATTTTATCGTTTCAATTAAGATTAAAGTGAAGGAGACTTTATTTTATACATAAATTTTCGAAGTGAAAACAATAGTAGCCATTCCGATATGAGACGCTGTATACCCAGCTAAATAGTGGGGTTTCTTACAGCGATGGCCTTTCATTTATAGGTCTGTTAAGCACTGAAGCACAATATGTGTTAACCTTATCCTCAAAATTTTTTAAACGAAAATTCATGTTCCCATGTAGACTTTATTTTAATTTCGCTAAAAACAAGAAATATAGGCCTACTTCAAATGGGTTTTACAAAACGTTTCTTGTTTAGCATTTTATTTATCACAAACAGCAAATACTTAGTTGTCAGAGGCTAAAAAAATATTAGATTCAACAATACTTTTCTCTCATGTATGGTGCGTAGAAAGCTGAGCTTACAATTCAGAATTGAAATACCAATTACCGGCAACAGCCATTCCGACGTTATATATTTAATTAGCCGAGAATATTTTTTATTGTTTTCGCACCATCTAGCAAACGTGCTTCTAAATGTGGGGTAGCGGAAAAGGACAGAATGTTAAAAAAACTTAAATATCGGCAGCCCTATGTCTTGTTAACGTGAAACGTGATTTGAGAAACTGTGGACACGTTCTGTTACTGATATCTCTGTTCTGTTCACAGTTTTGTGCAGGAGACTAGAAAATTATTTATATTAAACCTAATAAAACCTAACAGTTAGAAGTTGCCTAAACAAGCAGTATGTAGAACCATCTGAGGCTTCAAGAATGTTGCGTTGACTATAGAAAAGCAGTCTTTTGTTGATTCAAGAAATCTCTCAAATCGATGTACGTGAGAACTACTAGGAAGGTTTCAAACAAGGAAGGTACAAAAGTTATTATGAACAAATAACAAACTACCTTTATGTTTGAAAGAAAAATTTTTTAACCAATGGTTTCAAACAATTTAAAATCTTACGGTGGTTTATGGGTCAGAAACGTGGAGACTAAAATTTAGAATGATACAGTAACTGCGAATTGCTCACATGAGTATGGAAGATAATTCTACATTAGATTCACATTAGGAATCTAAGCATCCTACAGAGCCACAGCTCTGAGGTGCACGTTGCCACCGATGATCACCGCTAAGTACCATGGTCTCACGAGGAACAATATCCGGAGCAATATCTGCGACAGCTAGATCAAGAGCTGATCTAGATTACAGAGTCCCACCGGAACAGTGGGCAGACTACGCAGTGCGGCAGCTCCGAGGAGAGGTTCCCACGTGGGCAGAGATACACAGGATTGCAGATCAATTGGCCCGAGTTTTGCGATCACTTCCGGCATCACTTCTGCGGGACACAACGCGACGCAGAGCTACTGGCCGATCTATACGTTCAAACGCAGCGGCAGGAATCAGCTGAAATCTTCCTCCTGGGAAAATCAAGCTGCTTCGCCGTCTGTACCCCGGAGGTGACGAGACGACGAGCATACCCATGCTCATACAATAATTACAGCCACGCCTTCGACTGGCGCTGAGGTTTCCGCGCCGACAACATTCGAGGAATTTCTACAACGGGCGATGAGCATCGAGACAGACTTGGACCAGGACAACCGTGCGCTACATGATAGGTTCCTTCAGCATAGCGATTCTTTTTCAAAACCGCATACTTACAGTGTCATAGGACCGTTCGACTGTTGTTCGGTTGAAGACACCTAGCAAATAAGGTTGCAATCTTTATTGTCTACTAAGTGACACATATAGATTGGAGACAAGAGAACATCGCAGATATACTGTGTCTTGGGGGGACCGTGGATAACTCTGTGTGTGTGTGTGTGTGTGTGTGTGTGTGTGTGTGTGCGCGCGCGCGCGCGTGCGGAATTTCATGTAAGGCATTCAAGAAAAAGTGGAGGAGATGAACATTATGGTAACATGTCTCCTTACAATACTTTGGTACACAGAGTTAATTATTATTCTTCATTAAAAACAACTTATACAGCTATCTTAAAAGGACACAGTATTACGGGTTTTAGCTAAGTGTATTAAGTTTCGTAGAGTTTCGATCCCAAAATCTTCTCTGCCTCCTCCAATTCTGTAGTCGACTTCAGGTTATGGTAAAGACTGAGCACGAAGGGCGTTGGGTTCGTTCAAATTAGCAGTCAGCACGGAAAGAAGAAGAACAAAGCGAATCTAAATTTTATTTTAATTATTTTTTATGTTTTGTAAATGTAACGAATACTCTAGGTGTATTACTTAATTCGCTTCCTTCATTGCGTAGAAAAGTTACTTGTTAAAGTTAATGGTACTAAACGTTTTGTTTTACAAATAAATGTGTTAGGGTCTATAATAAAAATCAAAACTCTTCCTTTTATTTTTAACTTGACAATTTTTTTTTTTTAGTTCATATACAAATGTAATTTAATTATCCTGTACGTCTGAGGAATAGACCCTCGTAGCTGCTAGCCCTTTTATGACTTGTTCCTTGATAACCCCCTTAGTTACTCACATTCAATAGTTATTATGTAGTTATTTCTAAGAAGAATTGATCTATTACTAATGTTATTGCTCTACAACAACGTTTGTTTATGGCTAAAAAATTTTTAACATTGGGAAAAAAACATAAGGGAAATAATCAATAAATTTTTTTTATTTTCCCAACCAAGTTTTCGCTAATCATAGGAACTTTAGGTATTTATATAGTTGTATTGTTCGTGTCGTTGTTATTAAGAATAACCTATAATTTAATAAGGCTATAAGTTTTCCTTAGTAACGATTGGAGAAAAAGTATTCTCTGTGAATAATTTTAAACTCGTGGCAAAAGCTTACTGATTACAAGATTAGGGACAGAAGATTAAACGGGGGGGAGAGAGAGAGACGGAAATCTACATAACAATACACAAGCTCCGCGCAAACGATTGTAGAAGAATTCATTAAAACAGTGTAATTTGGGTCACCACAACGAAACGCATTTGATTTTACACAGAGGTTTTGAAGTTGAACATTACAGGTTGCAACGCGGAAGCCTCTTTGACGTAATTTCTATTTGCTGCTTATCCTATTTAAATTATTCCAAGTTCTGTTTATTTGTTCCATAATAGAATGAAAGGAATACATTATGCAAACGATACAATTAAATGAACTGAAAAATAATTAAAGGAAAGAAAAGTTTCTTGGGTTTAATAATGTTTTCTTCTCCAAACGAATACGTACTGATATAATTAAAAAAAGTTGAAAACAATTTCACATCTCAGTTTTCATTTTTGTAATCTTGTTTCTACGTAAGTAGCTTACATATCTTTTACATAATAATTCCTTTCGTTCACAGTGTTTGTATTTAATCAATTAAATAAATTTTCAATACAGGAAAAATAACAGTTTGGCTAATAACTATTGTTCTAAGATATTCTATTATTATTGATGACATTGAAACGGTTGTTGAAACTTTACAAAATGTAAATTTTAGAATATATAGACAAAAGTTTCTATAATTTCGTATATATTGTAGTGTTGTAGGTCACTAAAAATGGATAAATGAAACAGTCATTAAACGACAAAAGACGTCAGGAAATAATAAATCCTCCAGCTCTAAAGCGATTACCGAAATTGATCTTTCCAACCTTGTGACCATTTTCTTTCTGGATATGCTCTCTTCACCAAGACCACAGGAAACCTTCAGAAACGTGAATCTGTTTGAGAAAGAACAATTTTTAATGACACAGCATTTAGCAAAATATGTTGTTTTCATAAATACCTCTCGAAAATTTTGCGTCCAGCCTCACATAATGAATAAAGAACAAGACCGTGCGTAGTGACAGATTCAGTTAGGTCATTGATATCGGTTCTAAATAACAACAGTTGCTGCTACTACTACCGCCATTCATACTTTCGGTACGTACCCAAATTAGACACGTTGAAGCTTGAAAGTTAACACTAAAAATCATGTTATAGGATGACAAATTATCAGTGACAATGTGTAATAAAATTAAAATGTGCAGATCTCACAAATTTATGCAAACCAAGTAGAATTAAACTAAAGCGAATATTCATTATTGCAGTAAACAAAATTAAAAATTACATACAAATCTGGTCTCCTCTAGTACGAATTTTTATTAGGAAGTAATTTAATTATTAATTGTTTATCTGAATCCTTAGAATTTATATATTTAATACGGTATAAATCTATATACAGAAACCCTATACATATGTGTACGGTCGTTAGGTTCAAAGATGATTTAACTTTTTAAAGTAAACGTGTAGTGCATTTGTTATGTAACTAAATAAAATGTTTAATATAAACTTATGGAGTTCAATGTATTTTTTACATTTATTAGTGATTCAAAAATTTACAACTTTATTATGCTTTTATCTCTAAATCAAATTAAGTTTTGTGTAGTATGAAAATCTTTACAAACACCAACACTACCGTACGCATGTATTACTTGGAAGGATTCTGAGTTATTTCCTTGAATCCTTGAATCATAATAACAGGCTAAAAATTATAATTAATATGCAAACTAAACAAATTTCGTGGGGTTTTCAACCAGCAGCGAGGCCACCATGTAACCGCTGTTGCCTCGGTTGCCTCGGAAAATAATATTAATTATATCACAGAATAAATACTTTAGTTATTGAATAATTTAAAATCCTAACAATATTAATAGTAAAACTTGAAGAAAAGCGTAGCATTGATTTCGAACTACTAGGCACTTGCACCTTCTTGTGTTGCCGGCTCAGACATCGGCAATGTTTCACTGCATACGGTCATTGACCTCATACTAGTTGTCACTGTAAAAACTGAGAAGGAGGGGACAAACTCGTCCGTCCAATGTGTTGCCGCTGTATAAACAGGCAAAACGCTCAGTTAGCTGCTATGTTCGTTTTCGTAACTGACGTGCAGCGGATACTACGTACCTATTTGTGTTTTGTTCGTTTACTCATGTGTTTCTCTGTTTGTCTTTATTATTTTTAAATCGATTGTTTTGTGTTCTGATTTATTCTGTGTAAGTATAATGAGAGTCAAATAACGTTGAACCGGGACCCTATTCTTCTCCCAGTGAATGATAGAAAATGCTCTAAAAAGAACACTTGGTACAGGAAAAAATTCTAATTAATTTTTACGTTAAGTTTTAGGCTTATCACAACTTAATCTGATTAGCTCCAAACCTTCATTCAGAGAGAAAGAAATAGAAACACAAACACAAATATTCTACAATATTTTCCAGCTTTCTTTTAAATATTTTTCATCCTAAGTTGGATGTAAGTAATCATGACACTGTATTTTTGACTTTAAAACGAATACTGTATACTTTAAGGGTGTTTACGTCTTAACATTAAGATCAAAGTAAATTTTAGTAATATCCTTGGCCTTAGAGTACGCTTCACTCTAGTTGACTAAATTATATTTTTAAATGCTTTACGGCTTTTGAAGAATAACTTTCACCAGTGGAATATATAAAGTCATAATTCAGCATGTTGTGGTAAAACAGATTACAAACTTCTAAGTGAAAAAGTTACTTGAGAAATATATCTCAATGCATTTCAACACACAAAACTTAATTTTAAACTATCTCGATGAAACATTACGAACAAAAAAGTTTTACATAAGGCAAAAATTGTATCGACGATATACTCAAGGTTCGTTATTTAGATTTATTACCTAACACCTTATCTAACAATAATTATTTTCTTTTTGTATATTCATACCACGTGAAGTTAGCTGACAGGTAATGGTAACTTTAACGCGAAGAAAACGTATAAGCCACTTAGTTTGAAGCGTAAACTTTACACACCTGTCTCAATGTTTGTAAGTGTATGCGTTGTAATTATTTCATAATGAAGAAGTTTTAATTTACTTCATTCAACAGCAAAATTAAAAAGAATTAAATATCGGTTATTTTCTTTACTCAGTACATGCACATACAGAAACATTATACGTTAAATGATTAGAAAATATCTATCGTTTAACAGAATAAAAACAAAACTAGTATAAAAACATTTAAAATTACAGACAAGCATATGACACAAAAATTAAATTAATTAAGTCAAGTAATAAAATATTATATGAATAAAAGTTTTGTTTATTTGCCTTAATTAACTATCATAAAACCACTTTGTCGCTTTTCTCTCTTTCACTTCTTATTTGGTTTCAAATGTACTTTTTACAACTTGATGTTCCATAGGATACAAAGTTTCGCACTGAAAAGGACGACAATATTAGCTGTTTTTATTTCTAAACAAATTAAATTGTATTAGTAGCTAACATAAAATAATATTGAATAGATTTGTTCCTTATGTATAATATAATAATATAATTAATCTGTTGATATACGAAGTCTAAAATCTCCGTGGAATACGAAATAATTTAATAATCTTAGAAAACCGTATAAAGCTCTGTGTAAATAATATATCAAACAATATTATTCTAAAACATAACTGCGTGCTGGAAACGAATTTTTAAATACTGGTTTGTATTGTAAATAAATCTCTCACTTATTACAAGTTAAATTATTGCTAAAATCTTTGAATAATTGTATCAATGCCACAAGCATTTACAATATTTATAAAATACGATTGAATACTAATAGCCTAACAGTTTATAAACTTTAATTTTACAATATTTTTATTTAAAAAAACTTGTTTTACATTTTTTACTAACAAAACATATCAAAAACGTACTGTAAGTAATATGTCAGGATTGTGACCGTACAATATTACATTTAATTAACAAAATTTATTTCAGAATATGAGCACATTTCTTGTTATTAAATTGTGTTGACCATGTAGTTCATTAGATTTGCCGAGATGTTTCGGTTTTTATGACTTATTTCTTGCAAATGTTCGATAGTTTCACAAAAATAGAGGAATCTTGTTGCTTGTTAATCATCGTTTATATCTGCTTCAACATACATTTACTTCTGAGTTTGAGTCTTTACCCTTCGATGTTAACAGTAGGTTAAAGTCTGTCTCTGTTATATTAAAATTGTTATTTTCAAAATTATGATGCCTTTTTTTTTTGACTGTTTACGGTGTAGTATTTGTATCCAACAAACGTGAATGTAATGAAGGTAATGGAACACTATTTATATAATATAAATTATATTATTTATTTATATATTATATTGGTCGTATGATGAAATCTGAAAATAGTAGGTTAATGTAACTCATACGTACATTCAACTAGTTTATCGTTTGTGACTACAGCGCAGATTTGATTATGGCAAAACCTACACATAAAAGAATGCATTGAAAGAATACCTGACCTAAGTAGGAACACGTCTATGTATGAATATGAACTGAACGAATAACATGCTTATAGGCGGCCAACACATTCAGCAATATCGCTGAAGTTACACAGAGAAATATAAAGCAGTCAATCATATTCTTATGTAACTTATTTTAATACTTGGAATAGTTAGTAAAATAAAATATAATTTTGTTAATTTAATAAATCGTTATCACAGATCATTATGTGAATATTAGCACACAAAAGTAATCTAGAAACATCTGGTGTACTAAACTATTATAATTTACAATTTTAAAGATTTAATAAAATTACTGAACATGCTAGTTGTAAAGTAAACATCTAGTTACTTGTTATTTTTTTTGCATAGGTAACAATTAATCAATAATTTCTAGCATTTTACTAGTCGGAAAGTTAGCTTATTAAACTGACTTATTGCCTTGTTTAATTTCCTTGAGACATTAAACTTTGATGTAGCTTTTATTACGGGGCGCAAATTATTTGGCAAACGTTTAAGCAATCCTCTTTACTTTATTCTTACGAATGATTTTATGTAAAGTATTCTTATGAGATGAAATTTTTAGAATAGTATTTTTGCCGGGATTACTGTCAAAGATATTACTGTAAATTTTGCTTCTCTTATCGACCATCAGTATTTTATAGGAAAACAAAAGTTACGAATTTTTTGTTAACGTTTCGAATTAAAAAATTCTGTTGTCGTTTTGCAACACATGTAAAGGATATTTTTCTATTGTTTCAACTGACGTAAACATGGCGTAAAAACAACTAATCTTTTGTTTAAAATGTGTTTGAAATTTTAACAATTGACTTATTATTAAAATAATTGACAACAACGAAGTGAAAGATGATAAATAGGCTTACGTTAAAAATGTATAAACTTTATAAAATACAAAGCATGTTTATAACAAAATTGTTTTAAGAAAATGAAATGAAACGCTCAATTCGTCGTTTAATATCTTTCTTCTGAAATCACTGGTTCCTGCAAAAACACGATGTTGTAATCAATTTTGACTTTCTCCTTGCTAATTAGAACAACTGTTTTGCTTATTAATAATAATTATTAAAATTGTCATCTTTAGATTTAGAGACAAAATATACAGCTTACATTCTCTGCAATCATAATATTTGTAAAGACTTAGAAAACTGTTTCTTAATAACCATTTACCGTATATTACATTCACTATAGAGCTTTTCTTTCTTGTAGGCCTACTTGTCTTTATGAAAGACCGTGTGTGTTATGTGCTTAAAAAATGTTGTGTTCCATTCTTCCTAGTTAAAGTCTGTATTTCAGACGTTTTTGAAACATAAGATTTCTGAATAAATATTTAAGATTAAGAGATGAATAAACAAAATTGTCACAAAATGTAGAAATACTCAGAACCAAGTTAGCTTAAATCTTATTTAAATAACAAATACATATATTCTTGTGAACTAATATTCTTGGTACTCGCATATATTTTCTGCTTTACTAAAAGTAAATATATGTATACGTAGATTGTTAATATTTAGTGAAAGTATTACTAGTTACAAACCACATTTATTGATTCAGAAAGTTTAATCCATAACATTTCCAGTGTTTAATCCGGCTTGAAGCTTACCACGAACTCACCCACACTTACGTACGCAGTCTACAGTAACAGATACAATACTAACAGTGGTGTGTTACGTACCCACAAGCTACAGATTCGTTCTCCCTCATGACTGTAATCTTATAAGCCGTCCACAATACATTGAAAGCTTTCCGCTGACGTTTACCACCATTTCTTTTAAATTGAGGAGATTCGCCAAACAAAATTTTCTACGGACCACTGTCGTCTCTCAGAATCTGCGGAACAATAACTTTCAGGGATATCTAAGGTCACTGTTATCTGTCGATATATAGAGTTTATTTACAATAAAACAGCACTTATGCGACCTCCAAAGACCAATATAAACTATTTTATAATAGTACGATTAATTGAACTTTCTTTAAATTGAAGTTTCAAATTAATAAACTATTATTATAAATATATATATATATATAATGTACTTATAATAATATAATTAATATTTATATATCATATTCTATATTACTATTATACTTTATATATATATATACTTTAATATTATATTATATTACTACTATCTATACTACTATTATAAAATATCGGTATGGAGAACCATACATGACTTCCATATTCTAAGATTTATATTTAAAATCATTTTCGAAATGAAATATTACCATAGAAATTACTTCTTTCTACTTACTGCTTCAGCCTTAACCACAGTAATGTGGTCACTAACGTATACCACCTCACGTTATCGCACTCGATTTTCACTGATGATGGAAGTCGATGGCATTGCCGAAACGTCTGGTTTTGTAGAAAACATTGGACTACGGTCAAATATCCAAGGAAGGATTTTTAACAAAAACTACTTCTTTGTTGCCGATAACGTTGTACACATATATATAAAAAATATGCATAAAATTAATGGCTTGTATAAGTTAATGACTGATCTCCATTAAGTAGTGCTCAAGTTTCCAAAGTTTTAATATTATGATGTCCGTAATTAAAACATCAGAGCAGGTTTAGTGTGAATGAGGGTACACCGTGGACAAAAATTTTCAACATTTCCTATTGAGCGTTGCTTAGAATAAAGCTGCGAATCTACAGTGTACGTTTCACAGAACAAACACGCGGAAAAGAAGGAGCGCTCCGAAGTCACTCATGGACCCTCAGCATCTTGCAGAGGGTTCATTCCCTAAAGACGAAAAGTCTGTCTATGAATCGTTCCTCTGTAAACACGTGCAGTTACATTGCCCAGCGATCCACAGGAAGGAAATTGATGTCCATTTTTTCGGCTTGCACGCGTTATGTTGGTGTGGGTTTCGGCACTTTCCATTTAAAAAGCGTGCAAATGTAAGAAAATAAACATGAGTGAGGCCAGAAATAACGCGAATTGTGTGTGTGTGTGTGTGTGTGTGTCTTCCCTGCCTTTTTATTGCTGTAGTCATAATAATAAAATGGAAACATAAACATTACATAACTGAGATATGCTTACCTGCCACGAACGATATATTATTTTATACATGTATATTAACTCATACATACATTAAAATGAAAAAATTAAAATTGTATTGCCTGGCAACAAAATTATTTTATTTTTAACAATTACCATTGTTTGAAAAAGTTTAAATGAATTTTCAAGTACTTTACTGTTGTTAAAAGGTAAAAGGTTTCAGGTAAACTACCCCTTCCCCTTAACCGATCTTCACCAAAA
Organism: Magicicada septendecula; assembly: GCA_034769895.1. Classification (NCBI taxonomy): domain Eukaryota; kingdom Metazoa; phylum Arthropoda; class Insecta; order Hemiptera; family Cicadidae; genus Magicicada; species Magicicada septendecula. Next base: position 901,196,349 of record CM068367.1, read on the forward strand.
TCGAAAGTCCTTGAGATCTCTACAATTTAGGGATGTGTGCAAAACTTTATTTGATTCTGTTTCAATTTGCGGCTGTTATCGTTTGCCATAGAAAATACCCTTGATAAAAAAACGTTGCAGGTAAACTACCCTTTCCCTTAACCGATCTTCACCAAAAACAATAGGTCTTGAGAACTCTACAATTCAGGGCTGTATGCGAAACATTATTTGATTCTGTTTGAATTTGCGGCTGTTATCGTTTGCCAAAAAAAAATTTCCCTTGATAAAAAAAACCGTTTCTGGTAAACTACCCCTTTCCCTCAACCGATCTTTACCAAAAACAATAAGTCGTGAGTACTCAACAAATCAGGGCTGTATGCAAAAAATTATTTGATTCTGTTTGAATTTGCGGCTGTTATCGTTTACCATAGAAAAAAATCTACAGACACACACACACACAAGTAGACAGACAGACACACACACACACACTTTTCGGAAAACGAATTTTTTTCATGTTTTGAGTGTAGTACAATCAGAATCTGCAATAATCTCGAACACGATTTTTTTTGCCATCACCATACTTCCATTTCCTTAAGGAATATGGAAGTAAAATTAAACTACTATTACCGTCTAAAAATAAACACAAATAGAAATAACACTGTTGCACACCACTGTAAAAAGTTTTGCCGATTAGCGCTTTCAAGCTTCACTGCTGATCATCAGATCTGAAATATACAATATAACTACAAATTAATTATATAATTAATATATTTATATTTCCTTACAAATATTATAAACATATGTATTTTCAGTGTGTGTGTGTGTGTTTCAATTTTGACTCATCCTTTTGTACGAGATGACTCGTAGCAGATACGATGATGAGTAAAATGAAAACCAAAAATATTTGTGTTGTTGTTTCATGAATACAAAATACATCATACATCATTTTTCTGTTTTTTCCGTAGCGTGCATAGGCCTACAGGTATTCCAGCGTTTTGAAAGTTCGTGGACATCTGTAGAAAAAAGTTGTCTGCTGTGAGCGTGGCTACTCAAAATCATCTCTTCGTTTTAGTTGAAATACGTACATTCCACCCATTGCCTCCTTGAGCCGTCTAAAGATGAAAAAACCATTGTAACAAATGGGGGGGGGGGTCTGGAGAATGTGATTTACTATGGTTTGCATAAGAAATTGTAACTGTAATATATAATGATGCATAATTGTTTTTATATTTTTAAATTTTAACCTAAATGTGACTATTCATAATTCTGAACGAACTGAGATGATACATAAAAAACATCATCGTTATGTCAGCGTATCCATAATGGTGTCCAGTATAGACATACATGGAAACTGCATTCTGTGATGGACAATGTAGCAGACTGTTCCTACCTATGTATACGAACGAACAGTGTTTATTTTAAATAAGTCTCTTAGATATAAAGTGTGATGTACATTTTGTGAACGAAACTGTATTTTCACTAATGTATGCACTTCATTTCTAACATATTATCCGCTTTACGTTTCAGTAAAACAACTGGTCTAGTTTCTATTTTATTTGTTACAACATACAACATTTTAAGAAATATGCTTTAATGAGGCCTTCTGCTAAAGATCCATCAATTGTTTACACATAAATTTCAGTTCGTTTTGTGCTTATAACTATACACTAGCTATACTTATATGAGATCTTATTTGACAGAATTTCAGTAGCAGAAAACCAGTAAAATATACTCAGATATTCTCACAAATCCGTGCAATTTGTTTGATTCTCGTACATTATGTTCCACTGAAGCATCATAATGTTTCTGAGTTTCACAATTATGTAACGCGTAACACAATTTCGTCTAAAAAGTTTATCTGTAAATGTCATTTTCAATTTAATCTACTAAAGTAACTCAAACCTTATTAAGACAATACTTAACGCTTGAACTTAAAATGCCTACTTATTAACTGCTTGAGAGTAATAGGGTCATTACAGGAGTTTCCAAGTCTGGTGAAATACTTGGAAGACTTTTCACGCTAGACTGCATTTTTGAGCCGCACCGTATACAAGGAACTCGATACTATAAATGCGCTCAACCACCTATTATTATCTTTAGCTACCAGAGCATTAATTTTACTAGATTGAACGAACCTGGCGCTTAAAGAAAGACCTCAATTTTATTGTACCCACGGAAGTGGAAGTGAAGGAATAATTGTACGCTTGGTAGTTTGCTTAAATGAAGGAAATAATATTTCTGAAGACTCGAGAAGATTTTCTTTCGTTTTTACTTCCTCTTGATCTTCCAAAACAACTCCGGAAGCGTCTAGCGTAGACATGTGATTGGTGTCATTTTTTGTGAATACTGATCGCTGATCAGTTCCTTTGTTCCTCTATTAAATATAGTGCTGATGAACAGCAATGCAACGAAGATTATGTAGATCGTGATTTTAAAACTACAGAATAAATTAACAAAGGCCAGAAAAATAGACTTTTACAATTTTTTTATTAATACCTCTATATGAAACATTCATCACCTTCTATGCAGAACAAATATAAAAACACAAAACACACAACAAACAAAACAAATATAAAATTAAAATTTTAATATCGCATACAGAGCTTTCTAAGAACATTGTCTCACCACTTGAATTTGCGGAAATATGAGCTAGAATGTGGACTTTACAGACTTTGAATCTGGACTAGTATTCTTATGTACGCATTGAAGGTTGCGCATGGGGTTTAATATTATCTAGAAACTTTCTGTTGTCATTAGACTAAACGTAGTGACTCGGGAGTGTGCGGTGAGCTACTTTCGCTAGACGGTTCTGGATGGATTTTGAACATCGTCTCTAGCTTCCGAATAAGCATTAAAATTGGATTGTTTTAAACTGAGGAATTGCATTGTTATGGATATTCTCGATTTCTTATGATTTATGTTAATTGTGGTCTTCACAGTGTAGTGTGTTGAAAACTGGGTTGTTCCTATAAGTAAATAAATTTCTTCTGAAAAATAAATCAGAATGAAAATCAGAGAAATAACAACGAAAGGCATATTACAGGTGCAAACTGACTTATAAGCCTTTATAGAAAAGGCTTGTTGAATACCCTTGAAGCTTGTTGAATACTCTAAAACAAAAAAATTCGGAGGAATCCTGATGCAATTGGTTGGTATGTGGGACTCTTGGCCAACCAAGCAATTAGTTTAGCTTCAATGGCGTTAGAAGTTGAGTGCAGCGGATCGTAATATTATAAATGCATGTGTACATGACAGAACGCTATAAATGATTTTATTACGATCGGCTACTGATAGATATGGCTGTTATCTCCAGGGTCAGGAAAATCGGCTTTTTGATCGTAAGGTATTCATTATATTTATATTTCCATATGAAAAACTATTTTATACTTTGCAAATGATTCCTGTGATTAATTTAGACGAACAACTAATGTTCTCCATATTTGAGAACGTTACACGTTATATTATTTAATACGTGCTTTATTTAAATCACTTCTAGAGTATGAATTAGGCATCAGCATGTGTGTATTAGAGTATATGATATATACAAATGACTAGTAAGTTTACTCACGTTCAGTATGATGCAACTTCGGTTTTTATTAGAATATCCGCTAGAGAAGGCAGTTACAGACGTTATTTCAGACCGAAATAGCAGACGCCATAAAAACCCTTAATTGCAGGAAATCTATAATTCTTTAATCAACAAAGTTCTTGCAATCCATAATTTTTTCAAGAGTTTTTAGTTTTTTAGAATATATTATAAAATACAAAATGGCAGGAAACAAACTTTCCAACATGTTTAATGCCAGATAAAAATATCTCCCCCTAAGTAATAGCAAAAACAGGTCACTCCACAATACAATTGTCTCTAATTAATTTTATTAGTTATAGATACTATTCTAATCTAAAGCGTAATTGCTTGCAGACAGTGTATATCGGAGACATATTTTATTAAAAATTTAGTCTAACCTAGTCATACATCGTCCTTATTGGTTTCCTTACACTATAAAAAATATCTACATTTTATATTCTTAGATAGAATACATAGATACTTAGATAGTATTCTTAGGTAAATTACAAAATATTTTAATCCAATCAGCTTGATTTTTCAGCACTGATTAAAATTTTATCGATTTCGTGAAAACTTAACCACATTATAAGCTTGTTAAAAACAACTTAAGGCTCGGCAACAGTTACCAATTGGAGTGTGATGATGGAGTTACCAGCGCAACTCGGAAACTAAAGTAAAGTAATTAATATTTTTCTTAATTAAAAATATTGACAAACGGCAGTGCCTCTAGTTAATCTAGTTAATTCTACCATTCTACCATCCTCTACCATCTGAATTATTTGTTAAATTTAAGATGTGTCAGAAGGACTTATTTGCCAAAAGTAAAAAAGCCAAGTACACAATAACTGCATATTTTTTAAAACACTATTTTTTAGTTGTACGTAAAAGGTTGCATGTTTTAATGCTTTCACCATAAAAATGTTAGACCTAATAAGGAGCACGTTACTTTAAGTTTCAAAAACGTTTATGTATGCATATGTATATTTTCTATCCGCGCGTGTTTTCATCCACAGAATAATATGGCACGTGTTGACGTACTGTCTTATTCTCTTTATGAAACTATCGTTTTGAACACAACCTTCTAGAGATTAAATTTAATAGCAAAAGACATCCTAATATAAAGAGTAGTCTTGGAGTCTTTCCCATGTGACTGTTTACTTGGTGTTTATTTAATGCTTCCTCTGATACTACGAATAATGTTGGCAAGCTTGAAGATATAGTATAGTATTAGGTTATTATACTCTTTATGTAGTGTAAATATTGATATATTCTGTGCAAGCAAATTTCTTAAAGCTGTTTTTGAAAGTCTCCTTGCGTTTAATTCCTATGGCATTTGTTTTGAATAGTCCTGACACCAATTTCAGTCATTTTCAGAAAATAGCAGAGCAGTACTTAAAATATAATATCGATTTAGAAGAATTACAGGATTGCGAAGCATGATTGCTCCATTAACTATATATACTCTAATACCCCGAGCAATGTAGCCTGTGTATGTTTTAGTACAGCCAGGACTTTAGTTCCAGTGTTTAAAGGGAAGTCCTAAATTTAGTTAAATGGGATTGTTTGTTTCAATTGATTTATGTTAGGACTATATTTAGATTAACACATTCTGTTTTTGTGTAGTTATAACTATGTCATTTGCGTTAATGAAGCATAATCAGTCTTTGTTGTCTTACGTTAAACAAAACCTATTGACATGGCGTGATAACAGGCGGTCTCAACTTTATAACGTAAGCTCAAATTTAAATTTTCAATAAAATTATGTAACAAATGAAGCTGGAAATTGTTTTACCCAAATAGTAGTTTACACAGTCAATCATACTTAATTACAGTATTAGATGCTATAAATGTAGGTTATAATTTAATTTCTTAGGTATCATTTCCAGTGACTATATATTGCATCACATAAACTGTCCAATAAATTAATGTATCAATATATGTAAACTATAGTTTCAAAATGGATTACCTTATGAAAACTCTAATTGCTACGTTATTTCTATACACACTCAACTATTGCAGTTGCTACAGACAATACATATTGGGTATGTGGACCAAGGAGTGGGTTTGTCAAACTATCAGTATCAGAATTTAACTTAATAATTATGTTGAAAATGAATAACTGGTCTATACAGTTGTACAAAATTAGTTTAAAAGTAAATATGTACAAACTTTAAGACATATTAAATTTGTATCATCCCTAACATGGTTCTTATATTTTGCTTTATGATACACTGAACACTATTAGAGGATTTATACGTGTAAACTTTGTATAAAGAGCTGTATAAAAAATCAGTGTCGTTTAAAAATTCTAAACGTTAATTTTTGTTTATTTGAGCGTGCTGTCCCACTTTTCTCGTTACTACACTGTGTGCCCTTCACAGACACTTGATGAAAGGGACATGTTAAATATGACTATGAGGGGTGAAAGTAGAAGGCGCGAGAGAATGCTACTGAAAGGTTTGTAAGATTACTAAACACCAAGGAGGGCTGGTTTGGTGCTCATTCGTATGTAAAAGTGCTTAGAGTGAACCACAAATCGTGTGTGCGCGCGCGCGCGCGCGTGTGTGTGTGTGATTAATGAAGCGACATAAGCGGCTGCTCAGTGCCTTTACATCTAGCGCGGCTTGACTTAGCCACGTAAAGTCAACTTTAAAACTCACTACTTGCCGTTGCCTTTTGTAAATTCCATTTCTGAATGTGCTCGCTTGTTTCTTTGTATGCGTTAGAAGTATATACACTTTCCATGGGAAGAAATTAATATTATTCAACTATTACTTGTGACATTTGATTCAAAAACGAACCATAAAAATGTGCTTATGAAACATTAAAAGAAGGACATTAATATAATTTTTAAGGCTTACTGAACTGACTTCAGTAATAGTTTGTGTGTTGTGCACGAATACCACGATACAGACGAATAGCTATAATAGTTATTTTTGGAAGATCCCGGAGAGAAGGGGATCAGTGCTATTGTCAGATAATTAAATTTTTGTACACGCAGACAGAACTCATTTCAGACTGTAATATCAGGTGAAGTGTAAATCATTTAGACAATATTTACATCCAACATTTTGTAGATGTAGGTTTACAAGATATGTAGGTTGAAGAAAATGGATGATTGATTTAGAGGTGAAGCACAGAAAAAATGAAAATATATAACTGATTTTGTATTCCTAATCAAAATATCATTCTCTATAGGGTTCTGTGATACACATCAGCACATTGAAAAATATATGACATTTCCAATATAAAAATAAAACTATTCCACACGAAAGGCTGGAAAATTTTCTGACATACTCAAAACGTTACTAAGAAAGTAAGTCACCTTTACGTTTTCATTTGGTCCCATTTAACCTACACTTAAAACCTAACCTAACCTAACCTAACCTAACTTACAAATAGTGAATCCATGGTTCAATTCTGGTGTAATGTTTGCACTGAAACAAAACAGCACAATGCACAAACGAGATAGTTGCAGGATGAAGGGAAGATTAGTTGTAACAGTGATGACATGACCAGTAAAAATTTCTTTACATAATAATAAAGAGTGACTCAAATTTAGAAGTCACCTCCTCCGGATGGTACCCTTAGTGTCTGGTGAAAGTGATTTCTCATCGACCCGTATATGCATGTCGACTGTTTAATTGAGCATTACAATACGCAGTTGCTTTTCCTGATTACTTACTGATAGGAATAACTCATATGTTGCCCAAGTACAGGATAATCTACAACTAAAACGTTATTACATTTTACAACCATACTTTTACATTTTTTATTTTCATTACACTTTCTTTGCAATTATTTTGTCCGATTTACGAAATTTTATTCCAATGCACACACACACACGCAATATTTCAAATTAAAAGTTGTATAATGGGATGGCATGGACTTCTTCACTAGAGTTTATATTAATTAAAAATTATCCAGATTATTTAAATTCTGTTTAATTGTGAATGATACAATAGCAACCAACTGTATTAGTTTGCGGGGATCAGTCCACAACTTTATCAATAAAATAGCGAAAATGTTGTTGCTTATTCTGTAAAATTAATTCACCCTACACCATTCATTTCTATTATAATATTTCGTATAATATTGTTAGTTTATAGGCAGGTAAAATTTAACATGTTTTTCTCTGAAAGTAATATTATAATTTTCTCACAACATTTCATGTCATTTGGGAAGAAAGAGGAAGCAGTTTCACTCGTTCTTCCTTAAAAGGAGCTGCCGCAGAACTGCTACGGAAAGTGCCATCTGATAGCTAGCACATCTATATTGAATTGATAAAAGCTCTATAACAACGGTATGGTGATAGCCATTTGCGCGATGTGTTTTATGCTCGGTTGAGAGCAAGGCGACAGCGTTCCGGGAAGTCTTCAAGGCATTAAAGCAAGTATCAACAGACTAATTAAACTAGCATGTCCTGAAGCACCAGAGGATTTTTGAATTAGGTTTGCAATGGAAATATTTTTTGATGGTGTCAGAGATTGTAAACTTCAGCAAATGTTACGAGTGGCAAGTCACTGGAGTAGCTCAGAAGTTCTTATTCACTTCCTCGAGTGTGAAGCTGCCAAGTCACCGTCCCGCAACATTACTGAGTTTATGTCATTACACTGTATTTAGAAGATCTCAGTATCACATTGCCGTTGAAATGGGGACTGAAAATAAATGATACTACACAAACAACTCAAAGGGTCAAGAACGCCACAACGATTTGAACGATGGGAAAGAGACAGAAAACTAAAGTGTTACAAATGTGGGAAAAGTTGAAATCTTCAAGCAGATTGTTGGGAGAATAAAATAGAGATATAAAAATGTGAACGTATAAATTGGAGAAATAAAACTCTAGAAGAACGCATAGTTTCAACGCTTCATAAGAACCGAGGATAGTTCAATGTTACTGAACCTTCTGAAGGTAAACCAACATTATTTTCAGTTGACACAGTGGCTACAGTGTTCAAAAGCCCCGTCAAAGTGTTAGGATAAGTCGACGCACGTGTACGCCTGGATCTCCTCGAACTTAGCACCGAATGCTTGTTGCACACATTGTCGATAAAGTGGTTCTTGTCACGGACATTATGAGTGCCTACGGATTTGTATGTGTACTTTATTCACGCCATGATGAGAGGTAACCTGTTAAATTTTTACTTTAATGAAAGAAAGAGGCGCACAATGTAAACTGATTGTCAAGAGAAGATGCTTTTTATTACTATTATTAAAAGAAAATGTGTGTGTGTGTGTGTGTGTGTGTGTGTGTGTGTGTGTGTGTGTGTGTGTGTGTGTGTGTGTGTGTGTGTGTGTGTGTGTGTGTGTGTGGCTAATAAAAATGTATGTACAATTTTGTACAAACGGATTTAAGAAATCATTTATGCCGTTGTTCAGTTAAAATTTCAGATAATTTATGAAAACAAAGTGGTGGATTTCTGCTGACTCTTGCTACCTAGACGACTACTTCATTTTTAAAAGGAATAAATTCCAAATGTTTAGTACCAAGCCACGTGTTGTTCAATCAAATATATTGCAACTTACCGTCTGCGGCTTTTAGAAACAATGTCTTCACAAAGTTGACATGTTTCGGGACACTTGTCCCATCATCAGAACTTAAAACAATCGTGCATCATTTAAAGTTGATACACTTGTAAATCAATTAAATCATTAAAATCCAATATGAAACAAATAACTTAAAACAATATGATACTTAAATGTTTAAAGCGAGCGCGAAGGTTTAACGATGTACATCGTACGGAGATTGACCGCGCACTGAATTACGTTTTGCTCCCACCACAACAATAGCGCAAGCCAGTGTCGTACAATTCATTTGACTTAAAAAGCAGTTTATCATTTAAAACACGTTTCTTGGTATCAGTATTGTTATATGCTTTAAAAATTTCGTACTAATTTTAAAACTAATTTAATACCCCTTCACATATGTAAGAAAGGGCGATATTTGAACGCTCTTGAAGAGTACGAAATTTTAAAACTAATTTAATACCCCTTCACATATGTAAGAAAGGGCGATATTTGAACGCTCTTGAAGAGTACGAAATTTATAAAGCATATAACAATACTGATACCAAGCCGCGTGTTTTAAATGATAAACTGCTTTTCAAGTCAAATGAATTGTACGACACTGCCTTGCGCTATTGTTGTGGTGGGAGCAAAACGTAATTCAGTGCGCGGTCAATCTCCGTACGATGTACATCGTTAAACCTTCGCGCTCGCTTTAAACATTTAAGTATCATATTGTTTTAAGTTATTTGTTTCATATTGGATTTTAATGTTTTAATTGATTGACAAGTGTATCAACTTTAAATGATGCACGATTGTTTTAAGTTCTGATGATGGGACAAGTGTCCCGAAACATGTCAACTTTGTGAAGACGTTGTTTCTAAAAGCCGCAGACGGTAAGCTGCAATATATTTGATTGACTACTTCATTAAACACTAATTCAGAAATGTCTCAATATTTTACAAAAAAAACTACAGATTATTTCTCTGTCTAAATAACGTTTGGATAATAAGTAATAACTAAACACCGCCCTATATAATTTATGCTTGTGTTATAAACTTGCAATAGAAAATAATGTTTGTTAGAGAACAGTAACTGACACAAAGTGACTTGGCGTAGTCACGATGGTTAGAAATCCTGCCATTTTGTATCTTTGTATAAACGCGAATACAGTTTACTTGTCTACACACACTCTTTTTGAAGCAGTCATACAAGGTTGCGCTGAAAGTTAAAATGTTTAGAAGTGTGTGTTGGCACTGTGCCTAGGAGGGAGAAAAACAAATTTCCTTACTCTTTCATGATTTATTTACTTTTCTCTGAATGTTTTCTCCAAATAATATACTAGTCGGCGCGTATTCACATCTTTGAACAATGTGAAATAGAACTCCGCAAATGTATTGCCAAGTGGATAAAAAAAAATTGTTGAATAATTTTAATGCGCTCATACGTGTGTTTCTACACACATTGCATTATGTGCGTGCTCAATAAAATACCCACACACCCTACATATACACACATTCAATTATAGTTTTGTAGAATCAGTTGTGTTGTGACGTCCTGAGCAACTGAAAACCATTTTGGAAACGATACAAAAGATACAAATATAGATTATTCATAGTGTTATAATCTTATTCATAACTTGAAAAATAGTTTCCAATTTTGCGGTTCCGATTTACTTGGAAAGCGAAGCAGTGGTAAAAGTCATGGAGACTACTGAAAGACTCATTACTTTCTCTTTAACATTATTTATTAAAGACTACATCACACGGACAGGATGCACAAATGCTGTGATTTCCTGGATTTGTAGTCTGCGGTTGAGTTAGGCAATTTTATTATACAGTTCCCGCATCATTTCATTCTTTTTCAGGAGCCTTCAAATGTCTGAAGTCGTGTTATACGGGTACGTATTCGTAGGCGTCGTGAAAAAAGCCGGTCGTTTTCTATTGTATATGAAACAAATAAATAATGCGTGTGTGCTTGTGCGCTCGCACACAAGTACACAAAATCAACTATGTTTACATTTGAGATGTAACATAAAGTGCATGTCGGACTAACTGATTGTAGTTAGAAAATTTTATTAATTTATTATAAGCTTACAAAGTCAGAAGAAAACACTTCAAATTATGTTTCATTTCAACATTAAACTTGGTGCTGTAACTGAAAGCAAATACTTCACGACGCCTAAACAATTCAATTTACCATTTCAACGTTATCTGTCTAGTAAAAAGTAGACATGTTATTTGCTGAAAGTGATTTCAGTTGTACCCTAATATTTTACCTATGTTTACTTGTATCTAGATAATTTATATATACACCATGTTCATTTATCGATACCAAAATTAGTACACTAGTTAAAACGATTGAATTAAATTGTTAGTAAATGATTAATACTAGTAACTAAGCAAAGAATAGCGAAATCGTCGAAATTTAATCACATTTGATAATTAAATAATCTCAAAGAAGCCCCAAATTTACGTGGTCAGTTTAAGGAAATTAAGTCAATTAAACTCCAAGAAAACAACATACACACGCACAAACACACACACACACACACACACAAGCGGATGGAATGGTATAGTGACCCGTAGTAATGTGCGAAACGTGGTCGACTGTAATAAACAGTTTATTGTAAACACTGGAAATAAGTGATGAAAACAATAAAATTACCTATAACAGGGTCCAAAAATTTCTTAAATATAATGGAGAGTCTGGTTTGAGTGTTTACTCGGGCGTAAAAACACCTAAGACTGCTTCACGAACGGAGGACTGGAGTGTAATTAATGAACCGTCGTAACGGCTATTGAACGCTTTTGTGTTAAACGCTGTTTCACTTAACAAGGCCGTGAAGTATAAGCTGGCGTTTCTTACAGCACCGTTGTAGGCCTACTTGGGCGAGTATGAGCGTCTAAAAGCAACACATAGTAACTTCGGCACGCAGTTGCTTCTACATATTTATGTTTCTCCTCTCTCTCTCTCTCTCTCACAAACACACATACACTCTCTCTCTCACTATCTCTCTCTCACTCTCTCTCTCTCTCTCTCTCTCTTTCTCTCTCTCTCTCTCTCTCTCTCTCTCATTTCGTAATTTCGTCAAACACGTTGTCACTCATCTACGTCTCGTTACGTCACTTTTATTACCTGTGAATTTTGTTCTTCTGTATTCACTATACATCGAATTATTAAATAAACATATTTTTCTGTTTTCATTGTACCAGGAACTCTGGAATCTCGAAGACTATACAAAGGATTTATAATAGGCCTAGTAATCATAATATTTAAAACACTTTCCTAGTCGATCATTAAACTTGAACAACCAGAACATTACTGAAAGTTTAATTACATCAAAATTAGTTTCTCATCTTTCTGTTAGATATACAACTTCTGATTTTTAATATTTGAACGTAAGTTTTAATCACTCTTAAAATATAAAAGTTATATAAAAAGATCTTATTGTTGTTATAAAATATATTTACGTACGATGTGTCCAAAAAAGTCTTTAATGTATAGGTCTACTAATTAACTGTAAAGTAAGTATAATATACTTACTATATAATATATTATAGTAAGTGGATATTACATTACTACAAGTATATATGTACATTACATATAAAACGAAGTTGGAAAGGACAAATTGACTGAATGACAACATTGAACGCTTAAATGTTACGCTGCATTGTGTCTGTTTTCGGTGAATGAAGATAGTATCCGCGTAGATTAATGACGTAGTTTATTCTCCACGTCGTAATCCTCGAAATTACTCTTTACTAACCTAGTTGTCAGGACAACATGTGCAATATAGTATTGTGCGTGCTTTAGTCGCGGTATGCGTATACAGAATTTCATAACGTGGCCTAACCATATCGCACAGCTACGTCAGTTTTTCAACTGCGGGTGATGCGAACTGCGAGCAAGGAAGGTAACATTCAACTGCGGGTGATGCGGACTGCGGTGAAGGAAGGTAACATTCAACTGCGGGTGATGCGGACTGCGGGGAAGGAAGGTAATATTCAACTGCGGGTGATGCGGACTGCGAGGAAGGAAGGTGACATTTCAACTGCGGGTGATGCGGACTGCGGGGAAGGAAGGTAACATTTTAGTTGAAGTTTATTTCTATTTCCTTTATTAGGCGACGAGATCGTCGGTAAGATAATTTTCTGTCAGGAACACTCTGTATTGTTAACTTCAAAATTACACAAATGTAAAGGTCTAGGTCTAGGCCTAGGCCTTTATGCTTTGCGCTAGTTTCAGTGTAAGGTAAAACGAAGCAATTGAATAATTAACAGTTACTATATATATAATTTTATTTTGAAAAGTAGGAGGCTGCGATATCTCCATTACGATATTTACGATAAGCCTTTTAATCTTTCTTACAGCTTTCTTCAAATGATAACTCTTTTTATGCGCCATAACAGATGCTAGACGTAACGGATATAGCGACGTGCATTAGCTATTCACTTTGGAACAATTTTGATACATAATTTCTCATTACGAATACAACCTGAAAGCATTCTTAACAAAACATTATCCAAAGACTTTTGAATTATTAAATCGAAGGCTAATAGTTATATAAATACTCTCGATTAAATAGTTCAAAAATCTTATATAATATTTACAGATTCAATTAAACAAGTTGTGAATTAGTATCCCTAATGTAAATTCTTTAAATAGCCTATACTCGTTTGTTATATGCACTGTTGTGATAACTGTAACTTGTTTTTGTAATAAAACGATAATTAAACATGACTCTTTATGGATGAAGGTGAAAATTACTACAGCGTTAAGAAATTTGCTTCAGAAGGTAGGTCATTTACCACAATGAAAACGGAACAGTAATTTATTCACAACATCTTGGGAACGCAATTGTTAAAGGATCGTTTTATTGCCTTAATTATATCAACTGTGTAGTCTATGCAAAAATGTATTTTAAAGGCCTATAAATAAACTTTGCTTTTATCAACTCTTAAGTGGTAATCATATTTTTCTAGGGAAAGCTGTTTCAAGAACCAGAGAAACAATAAAAGCCGGAGTCTCTCAGTCAAGCCGACTCATGTATATGTTTTGTACAAAGTGTTACTATAATAAGACTCCCTATACTTTACAGTTATGTGATAACATAATTTAGATTAATTATGCCCAAGTTTTGAGAAGTTAGCATCATATTTTGCCTTCTTTCAAAGATCATTTAATAAAGTCAATACCTAAAGTCCTGGTCACTAATACACAAATCAGAAAAAACTGGACAATGGACATAACTGGTAAAATGTTTTAATTCCTTTGGAAGTTATTTCATATTAAATACGATTACATAACGCAATTATTGTTTATTCTTTAAACTACACTTAGTCAAAGTGAATATAAACTATAGATTATAAATATAAATTAAACTTTTGTTAACGAAGCTCCACATATACACAAGCCCGCTGTAATTAATTGCATACGTATACTGAGCGGTTCTTGTATCTTTGTTAACCTAAATACGTAACTACACTCACATACACAGAACGACATCGAATCAAAAACGTAGTTACAAATACTGTATTTTTTACTCTCTTCTGTAATGTAAATCTGAACCTTAACAGTTAGGTTACGGAAACTGAATAACCTGTTCACTTTGGAAAATAATTACAATAATAAAATAATTAACATACAGTTATTAGTATGAAACAAATCTGATTGCGAAAGTAATTGACTGAAGTGTTCTCATAGCATTTAAACAATTTTTACAGAACAGATGTACATTGTAATGAGCAGATGTACATTTCATACTCATAAATCTTATGCAATATGTCACAGTGTTTGGAAAACAAGAAAGAAAGTTATAAATGATGAGTGTTAAAGGATGAACGAATGCTCAAGGTAGTTTCAGCCTACGATAATTGAAGAAAAATATAGTGCGATAAAGTATGATAAAGTGATAATTATACAGTAGCTATGTGTAGTAACTAACTACACCTAGTCATATTATCTATTACCAGATTATAAAAAATATATAGTTCTACTACATAATATGATAAAAATTACGCAGAGGATTAAATAACTGTTTTAATAATACAAATATTGTTCTTCATGATGTTGACTCTACAAACATTAAAGAATTAATATTGTATACGACGGTTTAAAAATTCCTGTAGTTGCAATTTTCATATTAAAACAATATATATCGTAACAGTCGTCTTACTGAAGAGTATTTCCTTAGTAAAATTTCAATTTATTGAAAGAAGCAGCTGCAAGAATTTGTAATGTATGGCGTAAGAATTCAGTTTATTAGAAAATATAGTGTTTACTACTGCGTCGTAAATAGTTGGCAGTAAATAGTTTTCTCATAAAATAATAAAAACCATGGAAGACAAATGTAAGCTAAGAGCTAGAGTGGTATTACAAGAATTTCAAAAACACAAAGGATGAACAGACGAGAGAGAGAGAGAGAGAGAGAGAGAGAGAGAGAGAGAGAGAGAGAGAGAGAGACGTTCTTAGTTACGCCACTGCATATGAGAGTAGACAAAATTGTATGCAATCCATCCATTACTTCGTGGTAGTTATAACACTTTAAAAAAACTTAGGTAACACCTTGTTACCATTTATGGGCTTTAATAAGTACAAAAGGTTATTCCCTATCGTAGCTTCCTAAATTCTGTAGAAACTCTAAAAGAATCTCATCAACGCCGGACGTCTTGCATAAACTAAGATATTAAAACCGTATTCATACACTCTTACTTAGTCGTTGCTAGTCCTAACTCTTCATTCACTTCCTTTAAGTAAGTTCACTTTTAGTTTTAATTTTGTTTAACCATCGATAAAATTCTCTGTATATTGCTTCTATTGATCACACACACACATACGTATTTATTATATCGCCCTCTTAGTCTGTAAGTACTGTTAATTTAGTTCTCCGTTTGGCTGTACCTACCAAATTATTATTGATTTTACTTTATTATCACGGACATCATTAGATATTTTTGTTGCATTTACCTAGTACCAAACTAACGTAGAACAATCTTACCAAAAAATACTGGCCTGTAGGTGGCTCTTAGTTTCAGAGAAAGAGTCTTTATCTAATCAGCTGAACAGGTATCGCTTTACCTATACATTTGGTTTTAAAAATTTCTCCAGTGCAAAGACTGATGTCTGATTAATTTGTATTTTGCAAAATACCAGTGACAACAGTATCTTACTTGAGACATCCTTACTCTTTATTTCTTGACTTATATATCACCTAAGAATTATTATGCCTTGTGTTAAGCTGTGTCTCCCTGTTACATGTTGGCGTTCTATCCCATTTAGCGTTGGTTTCACTATGCCATGTCGATACTTGTCTGGCCATAATCCTTATTGCACACTTCATACCGTACTCAATTTCCAAAATATTCAGGAATTATTTTATAACATTTATATCTTAGATATACTACTTGTATTTTTAAATTTCTATACCATATATTAATATTACCTTTTTTATAATATCTTCAAAATCTAAAATTATTAAATGATAGTAAATATATATTAATAAACTCAATAATCATGTGATGAGTGAATGAGTGAATCAGTGTGTGTGTGAGGGGAGACGGTGTAAATTGAGTTATAGACATATACAAGTTATAAGATGTATGTAAGTTATGTTACAAGTTATATTTGAGTACATTAATTAATTGGTCACTCTTTGACCTAATAATCCATTCTCATATAAATATTTCAAAGATACATAATAATATTATTTGTACATATAGCCTAAGTAACGCAGTAATTGAAATTGTTGTAAATAGTTTTAAATAGTGGAAAACAGGAACGCGCACGTTGATGAACAATAATCGACTGCATAGTGAAGGAGGATATAAAAATATATATTTGTGTATATAAAATATGTATATGTATATAAAATATAAAATATGTACACGTGTATATAAAAATATGTGTTTGTGTACGACGTGCGTATGTCTATGTTGTGTGTGTGTTTGTGTGTGTGTTCTGCCTGTAGCCCTGCTTGTGTAATTATGGTCAGGACATGAATAAACACTTATAATTAAGTAGGTTTTTAAAAACTGTGCACAGTTAAAAAACACATTTTGCGAATCGAGCAGTATTTCGAGGGAGCAAGAGAGACTATTAGTAAGGACGGGGTTACTATGTCACTCTGATTCTCGACGTAGGAACGCAGGAATTTTCATCATCATTTGGTACACAGGACACACACACACAATCACGCGAGCATACACGCTCTCAACGGGACAAATTCCCACAGTAACACGACATTGAAATTTCACACGTAAAAAAATGATAACAATTTTTTATAAATAAAGACAGTAAATATAGCAACAAACAAAAGCCGCGGAACTAAACGAAACTAAATAATGGAACGAAAAAATGAATGGAATTATTGTTCAGTAAAGAAGCCATCAGCTGCAGCTTGTGGAAAGCCACTAAGAAATTCAACTGATATAAAAAAGACTGTTTGTAATAAAAACAAGTTTACAATAAAAAAAAATTCAAGTACCGTCTGCCTAGTGGCAAAAGCTAAAGAGCATGATAATGTCTTTCGGCCGCCAGCTAAACCCAACATTTGCAGAAAGGAAACAATCAGTCAGTCAGTAACCATAATAATGTTGCGTTTAGCTGGCGGCCGAAAGACATTATCATGCTCTTTAGCTTTTGCCACTAGGCAGACGGTACTTGAATATTTTAAGCGTTTTGGCGATACCGCAGCGATTGCCTGTTCGAATTCAGCTGCTTCGTTCGCTCGTTTCGTTGCCATCTCAGTTTTCTTATTCAATCTACAACGTTTTACTCGTTCGTTGGCCTTCCTTCGCTTGTCTGCCAGTTTTATGTTGTAGAATGAATCGATTTTCTCCTGCTCAGTCATCGTCGACGCGAACGGTGTATTTATTAAGTACTCGTTCAATTCTTCGTGCATCAAGTCATCTTGTTTCTTATTCAATCTACAACGTTTTACTCGTTCGTTGGTTTTCCTTCGCTTCTCTGATAGTTTCATGTTGTAGAATGCATCGATTTTCTCCTGCTCAGTCATCATCGACGCGAACGGTGTATTTATTAAGTACTCGTTCAATTCTTCGCTCAACAAGTCATCTTGTTTTCGTTTTTGTTGCGATGGGGCCGCTGGTATTGAAGCTTCACCGCCGACAGCAACCGCTCGTTGCTGTTCCTTCTCGAGCTTCTTTCGTTCCCGATACTTTCTTGCTCGCTCGGCATTTTGTCGTTTCTTGATCTGAGCCTTCTCGTCGCTGCTATCCATTGTCGAACGCTGTTTTAATCAGTCGCCACGTTATGGTTACTATATACCAGCAGCAGTGTATTTCACCACAACACAAAACAAACCTTTATTTACAACAATCCCAATGACATTATGTATCTGTGTTATACTTCACATTTCTGCGGTGAGTAATTAAATATAAAGAACAGTAGATTTGCATTTACGATGACAAATATTTTAATGAATAGATCGTTAGCTGAATCACATACGAAGACAACCATTAACTAGAGACAATAACCCCAATAACCTATCTACAGCTATGCAGTGTTGTTCGCTTGTTAGGTCTTTAATCTGCGACGACGTTAGCATGTTAGCGGTCGCGGTTTTAGTTAACGATTCCCGGCTGGTAAATTGTGCTAACACTTGATTTTAAACTTTCAGGACGCTTTATAAATCTGGTTTAATTGTTTGCAGTGATATTATTTTTAACACATTATATATATTGCGACGTATCAAAACAAACGTTTATTTACAACAATCCCAATGACGTCACGCAAGAATGACGTCATGCAGCGTGATGCGTTACAGTTTACAGCGTTACAGAAATTTTCAAATGATGGCCAGCCAAAAGACATTATCATGTCAAAATAAGCTATTTAATCTGAAAAACCTTTCATTAGACTTTTGCAATACTTTTTTAAAATTATTGTTGAAAATTTGCTTCATATTGCTGAGATTTGCTGTGTTTTTATATAATGAAATAACTTAATATTTTAATTGTGTTTTAAGAAATAGTTAGCCAAAAGTGTTAATTTTATCCTTATGTTAATCGGTCTTAAACCATGAATCCATGTACTAACTAAAACTGAAACGACACGTCCTGGAACATCCGCTGCTTAGATACTACTCATCTGACTTCCACTGACAGATGTACGAATCGATTTCCCTACTTATGAAGAGAATCTGCGTTCCCTTATTGTTAGTTCTTAACTTAATTTACACATTCTAATTAGACAGTAAATTTACGATCAGCTTCATAAATTTATTTTCTTCTTTCGAATGAAAGTTGACACAACAATTGCTGATACCTGCAGAAAAGAAAAGTTACTGAAGCGCTTTTACGCAATATAACGTACAACTTTGCTTTCACGAATATTTTTATTGCATGTATGGACTTTTCAAGGAAAGTTTCTTTCAATTTCTTAAGGGCTAACAATAATCTCTGCCCCTTCTGCGTCGCAACGCCGCTACACTGTACTCATTCAATAAGATGTTTGCAATTCTTTAGGAGAAGAGCGCTCGCCATACAAAAGAAGTATAGGCTACATGTTTTTATTTCTCTTCACAAGGTAAGTAGAAACAACAACGACGGCAAATAGCGTTTATTTTTTTATGAATGGACTACAAAAAGCTTTCTGATGTTGCCCGCATAAATTATACGTTTTATTAGTCGTAATTTCTTGAATTTAATACTTTTGTAGGAAGTTTTCCGCAAACACTTATTTTGAAATTATTTGCTGTTACTCAATCAGAACTTCCTTCTAACACTATTCAACCCTGACAACCTGCTTGGAAAGAGTAACAAATATTCTTTGTATCTAATATCTTGAGTACATTATTCTGTTACTGGCAATTTTTTAATGCAGCTAGTCATAATGTAAGAAATTAATTAATTTTAGTTATAAGTAAAATATATTAAAGAAGCAAAGACATAAATAATTATATAAACATACACACACAAAACATACGCGCGTGTGTGTGTGTGTGTGTATGTGTGTGTAAGGTACAAAAACGACCCTGTAAGTTACAAAACGATCTTAAAAATTAGACACTCAATATATAAATCACAAGTTTTTCTGAAACATTTTTTCCAACCAAACGCAATTCAAAAATTCTGTTATAAGCACAATACTAATCAGTTAATATGAAAAATGAAGATAGGTCCTATCACTAACCTGTTTGGCGGCTGAGATATGTCGTCAACTAATAAAGTACCAATTAAACATTATTAAATGCTTAACTGTAATTATCTTCCAGCGTTTTGTGTGTGTAGTAAGTACAGGAATACAATATCCAAAACGACATTCACCTAATTTCGTCAGATCATACAAATTTCAAATTTAATATCTATTAGGTTTAAAACTAGCTTGAAACTTTATGTATAATCTGAGCACTACGCAAATATTACACATTTCCGATACTGTTATATGAGTGAATTTATGTATATATGCTCTTTATTGTAATATTTATGTGAACTTAACACAAATTACAGAATGAGGGGGATTTGAGAGGGAGGTGTTAAGGCACATATGTGGGGGGTTTGGCTTTTGTCGAAGTCGTCATAATGCTAAGGTCTACCATCTTTACCAACACGCTGACATTAAGGGTAAGAAAATTTGAGGCTAGAGCGAAGAATACGGATGAATATAATCGACTATGGGAACTGGCTTAGACCCATGAGGGGTTATGAGGAAACAAGAGCCACATCTGATGATTTACTTTGTGTGTGTGTGTGTGTGTGTGTGTGTGTGTGTGTGTGTGTGTGTGTGTGTGTGTGTGTGTGTGTGAGCGTGTATGCATCGAGTTTACTTGTGACAGCTTAACTAACTTTGGCAAATTGTGTGTTTGTGGAAATCGTGTATGTTTTGAATTTGAATATGAAATTAACACAGTGCTGTCTCTAAACGTTCTCAAATTCAAGATGCCGTTTAATGATTTAATTAATAAATAGATTCACGCTGCAACACGTTGCATTACTTCAGTTCGTAATACAAGTACTTAATGTAATAATTACATTATAACACACACGTGGAGAAATTACGTTATAGCGAAATAATTTTACTAACTCATGTCATTGTTCAGGAGAATAAAAAAGTGCTACCGAATGGCCTACATAACAACTGAAATAAAATATGACGTTGGCCCTTTGTTTAGACTGCCGCTAACGTAAGTAATTTCGTGCTTTAAAACGGTGTAATGAAAATGACGACGTGACCTGGAAAATATGTGCAGTGTGCCGTATAGTCTTTTAATTATTTTTTTAATTTTAAACTGCAATAACTGGGATTTTTGAACGACTGTGTGTGCATATTTTTAATGAAATCAAATATTTTCAACATGCAAATTTTGTTTCATAAAATAAAGTTTCGATCCGGTTGATGGTAAAGTTAAATTAAGGTTAATAAATGTAATTTTATTTTGTGTTTAATACTGTGTAAAAAAATGTATACGCTGGTACTTGATTCCATTTCACAATACTACGATGTTCACTTAACCTTATGGCTAAAGTTGGAACAAGCACTGTACGTTGAAAATCTTAAAAGTAATTACTCGCTCCAAAACTGTAGGGTCAGAAGTCGAACAAAGCTATTTACAAAACGTATTTTTAAGCAGCACCTATTTATACACAATGTACATATGCAGGAACGTTTACAGTATACATAGGTGTTTAGGCTTATTATAGCCTATATCGAAATATTCAGAAAATAATAAAATATGGAAACAACAGATTTTTTCAGTAGTTTACGTCCATCTCGCCTTAACGTTAGCATCATATCACACCAGGGGCGTATTTACGGGGGGGGGGGGCGAACGCGACCAGACCCCCAGAGGGTCGAAAAAGTTGATGAATTTTGTTAATCTCTTAATATTTATCCTGTTTTATTATTTTTTGCATGTATGTATGCTAATATAGTAGTAACGCTTTCCTAACTTTACAAATAGGTTTATATTACAAACATAAATATAAGTTATACGAACCTAGCTGAGTTACACACGCCAAGAATTCAAGATGCTCACCCCACGATGAATACACGATTACAGGAAAATCGTATTATACAGCATTAAGAACATGATACTAAACAGAAATATACCATGCAAAGCCACTATTATATACACTTGAGGAAGTAGGCCTATACATATATTAAGCATAGAAGACATAACTGGTTGATACCCAAACAAATTTAAACCATTACAAAACATGCTACAAGCTTTAAACGCGCATTAAATGTTTGAGACATTTGAACATTGTGCTAGCGTTAGAAACATTCATAAAAGAAACGTTTTCATCACACCGTTCGAAACGCCACAACAAACTTACATCTGTAGTTCTCTCTACTGATACTGCAAAACCTAATTAAACACAATTACTTCACCGGAAAAAGTCTCAAAATAATTAACGTCGGGCATGCAAGTTAATGCCGGAATCACGGTTCACATAAATGAGAGTAAACTTGAGTACAACCTCAAAATTCACATACGCATTACGCAAGTCAATGCTACCTCATCACCATACAGAGACTGATGAGACTTATAATATAAAATTGTTTGCGTGTAAACTACTTAATGGGTACTGCATAGCTATAGAATAATGTGTCTATTGCATAATAATATGTCCATAATAATGTGTCTACAGCATGTATAAATTAGAAACTAACGAGGGTTTTATATTAACGTGGATAATTCCAGCTTACACATATTTTAATTAAATGTAACATTTTCTCATGAATCCACTAAATCATTTTTGATTTTCTGCTTCTGGAAGATAGCGCGGGGTTCAGGTTCCTATTGTAGTAAGGTACATTCTCTTCTACTAATACTGATTTTTTTCCGTTAATTCTCGAATGTTTCACGTAACTAGTTCTCATATTTTATGAATTTATTTCCGTACAGAAATTGCCCGTTTTCTGTATCCGGTTTAAACATTAACGCTGTAATTTTTATGTAGTTTGTTTCATAACATGTTTAACTATAATAGCGCGTTGTCCTCTAGATACCGGCTTTAACAGTCCGAGTTGGAAATCATCGGTCAAAGAGTGTGATGCGTGGGAATATATTTAAGCTGTGTAAATAACAGGACGACGTTCTTCACAAATATGCTTTATTAACCTCAAATATTTTATTATAATTTTATCACTGCTTGGCTGTCTACAGAGAGATACATCCAGTTTAATTACCACAATGCGCACTTAGCGCTATAATTCACACAAGCTGAAGTACTATATGGCAGCGTTCTAGGGCTGTGGTACTATTTTCAGATCGGCTGCAAATATCTGAATAAGGTCAGAAGCTTTTGAAGAAGTAGAATATCAACCTAAGGAAAATAAATCAATACCAAACTTTTATTACTTACAATGAAACATCCCCACCAGTCACGTTATTTGCTCTAATAATAATCCCTCAAAACGAATGAGTTAAATACCTGGGTATTCACTTGAACGGGAAACTGAAAAACCGTTTTACATGCGAAGAGAAAACAACTTGGGTACTAACAGTTTAATTGAATTAGAATTTAAACTATGACGAACTATTTCAAGGTAGGTCATAACTTATCATTAATCTTAATAACGAATTACTTGTTTACAAATCTTTCGTGACAAACATGTTACTTTTATTATCTATATCTGGTCCGTTCCTACATCAAATGAATAATGTTGTAGATATAGTCTACAATATTAAATAATATCAAATATATAGTCTATTCGGATACAAAGTTAGGTAAAAATTTATTATAGTAATAAATAACGCATCGAAGTTTTATATGCATGAAAATATATTATGGGTTGCAAAACAATATAATGCCGTTTTAAATTATCACAGGGTGACTTCAGCTACTCAAGCCAATGAATCACGTGATCCGAAGTCACTTGTATTATCAGGTAAAACTGTAAGACAATACAAAAATAACATTCCAGTGTTTCACAGTGCCTTCCGTTATGTTACATGATCAACACTTTTCACCACTTATAAATCAGTTGAATTACGAAAGAAAGTAGTAGGTTGCATCATACGAAATAGTGGTTAGTTAACTGTACTATTTAACATCAATGTCTATGTTTTGTTAAATATTTTCAGCAGGATTTTAGTAAAGGTATATTTTTACGTACTGAATGTTTATTAAGTACAAATCAGTGTAAAGTCTGATATTTGTGCCTTTACATAAATTATCAACATTTAACACTGAAATGTTAGTTACAATTAAACATTTTATGTTGATATAGAAATAGTATAACATTTATCTTTATAAAGTCAAAGTAATATGGATTTCCGTTGTTCATAAGAATATTACTGTTCTGAGAAGCATGTAGCCTATATATCAAGAATATGAAACGCCCAATAAGAATGCTTAGAAATACCTCATCCTGACTAATTCAGTTAAATATCTGTTACATTATAATTTTTACTGTTCAAAATATAAAACTTAAAGATATCTGAATTAGCTATAGATTTTTAATAAAATTACTAACTTCTATTTTGTAATGCATATAAACAGATAAAAATTATTACTCAGGGGCGAATACGTTTTAAAAATTATATGGATATATGTTAAATGTCAGTATAACTAGAAATAATGAAGAACGTGAATACCAGCTGACACATTTTAGAACTGCTTTCCCGATTCATAAGATTTTTTATTACTAACATCATACATATCAGAACAAAACAAGTTTTCGCTACTGAAATTTGTACGATTTGCTTTATTAAGTAAACATTTGTCACTGTGTATTAAAAATAATTAAGAACGCTACATATACACATAGTTGATATTTACTGATATACAAGGAGCCATATAAAGGAAAGAGAGAGGACGAACAGGTGCTTAAACAGCGCAAGGTAAATCAACTTACTAATTACAGTATCTACGTTAGATTGTCGGTAATCTAAGAACATTATGTGGTTTATACCGTAAGCCAGGTAATAAAATACACGTGTTAAGGAAGATGTTGAACTAACATTGGATTAAGGAACATAATTTATGTAGACGTGTTAAATTCTTATCGTAAACAGTAGAAAATATTTTAATTGGAAATTGTTAAGCTTGATTTTTAAATAATAGTTTATAAATTATAACTAACTTATGTGAAGTGTTTTCGATGTATTTAGCTCGGTGTATGTTTCAAATTCTTGCTTGATTTAACTAGACATTTCGATAGTAGCTGGTTATTCAATGGATCGGAATAATAACGATCAGGTTGAGGATAGTAACTTTGGTAAATAAAGTTAATATTATCGGTACTACATGCACGATGTGAGTATGGGGGGTGTGGCTATGGGTGCTATACATACTATATGCTACGTTATATGCACTTGTGTGACGGTTGTACAATGCGATGTGCAGAACACTCCAAGCTGTGCTTTCGGAGGTAACAGCAGTATGTAAACAGATTATGTAAGGCTACCTCTGTTAACGAATCAGAAATAACTACTAACCATAGTTTAGAAGACAGATAAAGTTTTTAATTGGGGTTTTATATTAGTTCCAGAACATCTGCGACCTCATAACAGGTCTAATGGCGAAAAGTCATTCAATAATGCGCATGGCAAATATACAAATTTATTTCTTTCGGTTTGTACAAATTATACCGGTTTGTATTTTTTTATTAACTGTATCACTTTTACCACTTTTTTAAATATTAGCCTTCTATACTTTCCTTCTAGTCAAATCACATCACCTTACATAACAAACAATTAATATGTCTCGGGTAACCTTATCTAAGATTCTCGGAAGTGGTATAGATGCTTAGAGGCTATTACTTCGCTGCAGTGGTATGGATTTCACTTATTCATAAGTGAATACACGTAGACCTAAATGTATTATGTTTGTGGGTCAATGTTATCCAATGAGGTAAATCACATTAGAGCATGCTAACCAGTATTCGACTGTACTTACTACTTCGTTTAGTAATGTCCAACGTATTATGGGGTTTTTACGATATTATTTTAGCTTTCTTCCACTTCTGTGTTTGAATTGCATAATTTCGCGAATATTGAAGCTTTTAAATTAAATTTTCCTAAACTCATGCCATAACAAAAAAGCGTTTGTTATGCTTCTGTAACGTGACTAGTTCTTCTTTTTCTCTTCAAGAATTAAGTTATTTCCTAATCGGTTATAAACCTGTTCCGGCACCCATCACACCCTCGGACGACCCACGTCTCTTCTACCAATGGCTTTACAGTTCAGTCCGCTTTCGGCAATCGATCCTCTGTCATCCTTTGCAGATGATCCCACCATTGTCTTCTGTAAGTTGAAATAATTTCATTTATGTCCTTTACTTTGAGTTCTGCTCTGATATCCTCATTCCTTATTCTATCGTGCAATGTATAATTTAAAGTACTTCGAAGAAACTGCATTTCAGCACTCTGAATCTTGCCGCATTCCTTTTTTGTCATGACTCACGCTTCACTCGCATATGTCAATGTGGGTATTGCAATTGTCTTATAAAATTTAATTAATTTTCTGGGTCTTGTTTTATTTCTAATATTTTTGTGATTCGTATAACAAATATTCATTAATTTATTTATCTTCTTTTCTATATCATATTCACATTCATAGCTTACTGCACAGCCGAGGTATTTAAAACGGCTCACTTGGTCTAAAGCGCTTTTGTTTATAACTATCTTAGTCCTCACTGGATATTTATCTTAATGGTAAATATACACACAGTTTCAATGAGTTTAGGTCTTTCTCACTGCAATTGTCAGTGAGTACTCTCTTACTACTTCTTGTAATTGAAACATAGCTCTTTGTAAATCATTCTCATTTTCTTGAATAAGAACTATGTCATCCGGATATAGCAGGTAACACATACAGGCTGATTTCTTAAGCTGTATTCCCGAAGGCGCTTTAGATTTCCATGCTCTCAACATGTCGTGAATATATATATATATTAAACCAGGTTGGGAAAATCCCTGCCTAACTCCCTTATTTATTCGAATGTCACCTGAGAGCATACCATTCAGATTCAGGACAACACACACTTATATTTTTGTAAAGGATCTTAAATGAATTTATTAAATGCTGTGGATATCCTCTTCTATCCATACTATTCCATAACTTTTGACGGTTTACATTATCAAACGGTTTTGTCAGATCAACAAAAGCGATATGCGTTTTCTGGTTATACTCTTGTCTTTTCTCTATTATCTGTCGTAATAAAAACAATGCATCCACAGTCGACCTACCCTTTCTAAAACCCATTTTCTCTTCAAGAAATAATGCATCTTTAATTACTCTTAATCTCTGATTGAGTATTCTTGTATATATTTTGTACGTAGGGTCCAACAAGCTAATTATTTACAGTTGTCTTGATTGTTCATCATCTTCTTTCACAGCACTAACACTTTATCTAAAAATGAAACTTTTACTTGTGAACTTACTGTTTTTTCTTCTCGTCGAACGCGTTTCGGCGTCGTATTCGCCTTCTTCAGCTTAGAGATAGACTGCCAGTATTTAGTAACGGTTGTTGTATGGAAGGTGTAGTGGGGGTGGTGCGTGGAGGAAGGGGATTGGCGCGGGGATTCAAATTAATTATTTACTTCTGTTCTGTCTCCTTTTTTATATAACGAAATCAGTTTTGCCCGCCTCCATTCTTTCGAAATTTTATTTTCCAACTAAATATTATTTATATAATGGAGAATTCGTAAATGCAATAATGTACCACCATATTTAATAACTCAGCATTTATTCCGTTAAGTCCTGGTGCCTTTCTACTTTTCATTCCATTCATTGCTTGTTGGATTTCTTCTATAGTTAACTAATCTAATTCTTTTCCACTGGGCTTACTTATATATTCCTTACCATTTTCTACTGCGCACTCAAAATAAAACTTTCTATAATGGTTTGTCCGTTCATTTTCCTCAATCATATTAACACAAACCTTTTCTCTTTCAGAGCTATTCAATTTCATCACTTTATATGCCATAGTCTGTCTACCATGTAAATCATGTTCCACAGAGGCTATGAATCGTTCCCATGAGTCTTAATGGGCTTGTTTAATAATTCTATTTGTTTAATTTCTTATTCTCTGGATGCTTTTCTTGACTCTTCTGTTAGATGTGCTAATATATCTTCTAAAGCTATCATTTTTCTTCTTTACTGCAGTATCTATTTCTTATGTCCAAATTCTTAGACCCCTCCTTCGTCTATACTTCTTTTTGCAGCCTATTGCATCCTTACCTACTTGTATTATTATTTTCTTGATTTTAATCCATTACTCACTATTATTCACCATTATTCACTTTATGTCTTCACTAGTAGGTATTACTGCAACACACTAATTTATTCTGTTCTTATAAAGATTTCTGGTACTTTCATCCTCCAATACATAAACTTTAAAGAAAAGTTCATTATTTTGTTGCTGTTGACCAAAATATTTTGTTTTTTCCATCGTTTATGTAATTGTATATTTGATATAAGAAAAAATGATCTGAAAAAATGTCATACCCCCTCCAGGCTCTTGTATATTCAATTTGTGATAGTAGCTTCTTATTAACTATTATATAATCTATAATTGACTAGAACCTTTCGCCGACCTGGTATATTTATGAATATCCTTTCTCCTAAAAAATCCATTAGTTACCTTTAGATTATTGTAAACAGTCACATCGTTCAGTGTTTCACTGTTTCTGTTTAATATTGGCTCTCCGTGCGGCCCTATAAGTTTTGGGACGGAATTACTGCCAACTCTAGCATTTATGTCGCCAACAAATATTACACTATAGTTCTTATTATACTTGTCAATTACTTTTTGTAGTGTCTGATAGAATAAAATTGTTTCCTTCTCTTTCCTTTCTTCTAGAGCAAAACACCTAGTATGATATTGTATCCTCTTTCATGCTTAAGGTTCAGGGTTATTATTCTTTCACACACAAAATCATAGTCTTTAACCCTTCTTTCTATTTTGTATCCACATACATAGCCACACCTTTACTTGCCCTGAATTTTTTGTACACACCATTATAAAACATTGCATAATTCCCTGCATATGGTTAACCTCTAAACCTCTTTTTTGTTTCAGTTAATACTGTTATATTAACATTTTCTTCTTCAAATACTTTGGCTATTTCCAGTTCTTTGCCACTGATCCCTCTAACATTCCATGTACTTGTATTTCATTTGTCCGCAATCCATTTATTCAAATCCTTATCCTTTGCCAGGGTCCTATTGCCACCGTTTCCAGACCTTAATCCAAGGCTGCTTTGGGTACTACAAGTATTATAAAGTTTTACATGAACAGGTTACTGGCCTGTTGCACAACCCCATACTAGGAGAAACAGAGAGTCTTCTGTCAGGGTTACTACCTCTTAGGTTCTTTATCGATTTAAATAATTTTACAACGTACTTGTTACTTAAAGCAACTTATTCAATTAAATTTATTTTACTAATATCGAAACAAAAGTACAGAGTTAGCAACAGGTGTTCTGTTTATAATTTACTTGTCAATGAAAATAATTCTCATCGTCGTCACTAAACCGACCGTTCTCACCACTAAGGTTTTTTTAAACTTTTCTTTGTATTATGTATTTTACAGTCGTTCGCTTAGCATTAGACAGCCAAACCCTAATAATAATAAACCTAATAATATATTCACGAACATAAATACAAAGATGAAAAAACTGATGACATGTATACATTATACAAGCGTATCAAATAATTCTATATATTATTGACTGCAATATAGATGAGCCATTATTCATATAATGTATTATTCATACAGATGAGCCATGATATCAAATTAAATCCAGTTCTAGTAAGAGAGATGGAGTCTTGATATTTTATCAGTGCGTTGAGAGACGTAAAAGTATTTTTTTATTTTATTTCCCTTAAATGATCTTTTGATCTTTATATATTTATTCTTATAATTCAACAGCGGAAGCCACCCATTCGCTTAAATACGTCTGGCCAAGGATTTCATTGAAATTTTTATATAGATTTCTTAAACCTATATACAAGTGCGAGTGGGAAATCACCTTGTAGAACGTTAGACGTGTTTCTTCAGTCCCTAATTTTAGAGTTCTCCTGATGATCCTGCATATTTTGTTGAACTTACATAGCTTATTCACCACGTCATTATCTTTAACATAAGATAGATGATAGCCCAGATATTCAAAACTCCAGATATGTTTGCAGAACAGTACCCTCTATACAACCATTACAACCAACTATACCATTTTTGTTTTTTGGGGTCAGCTCCATGAAAAGCCATCCCATAGATGGGAATCTGGAAACCATTTACATTTGTCTTCAATGTGGAAATCTGTATTCCGAAATCCTTACAAATTCCAGGTAAATAATTGCACAGCTATTCCGAGTTTGACAGGATAATCTGGTCATCATTTAACACGAATTTGTCAACTGTAGAATGCCCATTCTGAAAATGCTCCGGAAGGTTAATCTGCCAATTCTGTATGACAACTTCTACATGTAAATTAAAAAGAGAAGGTGACAAAGGGCGCTTTGAATTATTCCACAAGTAATCAGGCACCACATTAAGAATTGTGCTTGGTCTTTCTGTCTCAATTAAATGTTGTTTTCCAAATCAAGGCTGTGTATGGCTTGAGTGATACCTTTGTAATAAGGTGTTGTGCGATCCCTTTCTTTGCCATTATTACCCACAGCCTGAAATTATTCCTTTCCATAGTCTATGAAAACTCTAGGCGCATATATGAGCAACTGATAATTTCTGTGCTTTCAGTGACCTGAGCTACTGTCAAGATGGAATCTGTACATGATCTGACTTTCCTGAAAACATTCTGGGCCCCAAGGAAACTGTCTCTGTCATTGCATTCAGTCGTTTCGCTATGATAAATGAATACAGTTTGTAAGACGTATTAAGCATACAGACTCCTATATTATCTGAGTCATTTCGATCTTCTTTCTTGAATATGGGGACTAACTTTGCCATCTACCGATCTTCGGGAATATGGTCACTGATTCAGCACAGATTCATAAAGTTCAATAACCGGTCATGCAGTATGTCTAGTGCATACTTTATAAGTATTCAACCCAATAGTCCACGGTGATTTTCTATTTTTGCAGCATTGTAAAACAACTAAATATTTATTAATTGCTATTGGATCCAAGCATTCATTGATGTCCACAAATTTCATTTCTTAAAAGTCTTCCTAGATCCACAGCTACTTGTAATATCTACTTCTAATATTTACTTGTAATATTTCTTTACTGTTATATCACTGCTGATCTTCAAGTTATACCTTTTTGTTTGATTTAAATGCCGTAATATTTTATAAGCCATGTCCCGCCTAACATGTGCGTCGTGATCTATGTCTCTTATATTATATTAGTCCCAAATATTTCGTTTGATTTTTCTTACTTCTGTTCTGTCAATGGTACAGTCGAGCTTATATTCAGACCGTGTTTGAGGCTAGATGTTTCAAATATGCCTACTTCTTTACATTTATTATTTACACAATATTCTTGTCCCATATACGCAGGCCTCAGGTTCCGTATCTTTTACTTTCTGTTCCCACTGCTTCTAATGCTGCGTGGGACATGATATGTCTGATGTTGCCCGATTCTTGATTTGCATCATTAATGATGTGTGTTTGCTGTCCAAAATTACTCATCCGAATCTGGTACAGATATCGTATCTAGATGGAGTAGATATTCTTTAAAAGTTAGTGCAGGTCACCGAAGCTCTATAGGTTGTACGTTTGTCTACTTTCCAGGAATGGGAAGGATTTAATGTAACCTCCTCTAAAAGCTCTTCCTCTGTATCCTCCACTAAACTCCACAGTTTTTCATTAATAAAAAGGTACTCAATTAGAGACCGAGATCTTCTAGCGGACCAGAAATATTTATGTGGTTTTATGAGGAAAGACCGTGTTGGTTACCCTAAAATTGTTGAATGTAGCAAAACCAATAAGCTGTCGTCAATTTTCATTTTCCGTTTTTTCACCATGACTTCCCGTAATAGGTCTTATAGAGGAATTTCCAATCTGTGAATTAAATTCCACTGCTACTATTACGAAAACACAGAATTCTTTTGAGTCTTCATAGCGACCAATATATAGTCTCCAGGCTACATAAAGCTACCAATGGTACTGTTTTATGTCGTACTATCAACAGTCGTTATTTACAAACTGGTAGCTAAGTGTCCTGATGTTCAATTTCTTCTCTGTCATTACTGCTACTCCTGCATACTCCTTTGTCATATTAATATGTAGTCCTCTAACTCTGAGGAGACTTTAGACTTCTTTTTACGTGGAATGATGTTAGTATCCACGTCCACTAATTTAATTTCTTGTTGATGTTCCATCTATTTACGTACAAAGCCTCTTACATCCCATACGCCAATTTTAATTTTTCCGTAAATCCAAGTCGCTTCTTCCTGTTATTCACAGCTGTGGTTGGCAACTTCCGATCCGTCCGATTATTCCTTACTTGAGATATTTTAATATCTAACATGTCCCGTCCCCTGCGTATGTTACAAGCATATCGCAGGGCAGGTTATGATGGGACCACCAACTTTTGGCTTAACATCTAGCACGATTAGCTGTCTGTCTTGTCTTCCATAAACCGCCTGTCTGACGAGACTGAAAATACTAATTTTTCCTGTTTGAGATATTCATACGAATCTTTAATGTGGTGGTTTCTTCTTGTCTCGGACACCTTATGCCGTAGACTAACAAAGGGTCATGCGCCTGTAGCGGTTATTTTTAACCCCCGAGACAAGAGGGTGCCCTAACCTCTATTTGCTGACAGGTGAAGGTGTCTCCACTTTACACCGGCTGTTCCCAAAGCCACGTTAGCACCTGTAGGTGTTACCGCTCTCCACCACGCTGGATATTTCCCTTCATCGAAAAATGAGAACATAAGGCATTACTCATCCTCTTCAGTACTTTAGGGAGAAACCAGAAGTTAATCATGTGTGTAATGTAAAATGTTTTATGTTAAATCTTCCAATATTCTGTGATCTTCAGCTAATTGTGTGACGCTTGTATAGTATTTTTAACAGAAATACGTTTACTAGGACAATGCTATTGAAACCATCTATTCACCTGTTCAGTAATACGTATAATTGTCATATTATTTATAATTTACGTTTCTAGTGTATATGTATGTGTGTGTGTGTGTGTGTGTGTGTGTGCGTGTGTGTGCGTGTGTGTGCGTGTGTGTGCGTGTTTGCGTGGCAAATAATATAAATTGATTTGTGAGACAGTAGATTCAATTGGATTGCCACTAAACAATTGTGCTGTGGTATAATGTTATTGAAACAAATAAGTTATTGTTCCATGCAATGTACCTTTCAAACGGGAATATGCTTTTAAACCATTAAGTAACATCATGTTAATTAAATTCATGAGGATTTGCGTGGGTGGAAAATTTAACGAGTTCACGTTTTACTAGTATTTGAATATAAAAAATTGTTTGAAAATGTTGCTTATGTTCCCAAACTCCCTTAGTGAAGAGATATATCAATCAAACAATATTTAAATTAGAAAAATGTTTTTAAATGAATCATGTTTCTGAAAGAATTATATAATCAATTAATCATGCATTGATTATTTGTAATTAAGTGTCGACTTTTAATTACGAACACCTATAAATAAATTATGTCATTTCCGCCATGATGAATATTTTTCTCTCACAAATACTGTTTCAAGAAAATGATAAAATGAAACCTTTGAAATTTAACAATTGTGGTTTTAATTTATTAGAACATTGCGAGAGGTTTAGTATTCAACGTATGAATATTGGAAACTAAACGAGCACCGCACAGGGATTTCGAAATGAAATAATGGCTTTTCCCAATGCTTAGCCAACGTAATAGCAGACTTGTTACCTAGTAATATATTCTGTGTGTACCTTTTGTATTGATTTAGTCCTAACGGCAGAACATATGTTCTGCACAATCAGAAATATAAATGAAAATATGCGACGTATGAAATACAGAATTAAATTGTGAATTGAAAAGTATATGTTGTACTGCACATATACCTGTTTTATGTTATCTCTGTATTGACTACATTGGTTAAGCATTTGTCAGTATTCGAAGGGAATCCTAACTTAGAACTAGTTGTGTTGAGAGGTAAGTCTATACTTTCTTAAATACGGTTGTACAAACGTTTTATTAGATTAAGAAACCAATAATCAATTTGAAGGTGTAAAACAAATGTTTATAACGCAGACAATATAAAACTGTTTACGGAATCAAAAAAAAATGTACATAAGAAATAAAAATCATACAAAATTTAAATTACAACTCCTTCCGCACTTCTAGGTAATTCTGTTAACCATATTTACCCTAATGTAAGATTATTATAAAACAACGTTAAGAAGTAAATGTTTAGCTCTTATAAAATGAAATAATAAAACTATACAAGTAAAATCAAAACGTAACGTAATGCTCTTTTCTAGGACACATTATAAACACGTGCATAAAACGGTTTGTCATTAACTAAGTAAATGCCAAGGCAAAGTGATCTGTAACTCACAAGTGAACGTAATTAGTGATGTCCTGACATTTTCCACCGTTTTATCATTATGATTAAACTTAAATTGTATGTGAAAACCATACAGCGTTAAGTGACAAATGTAGAACGATTTATACTTAGAATCTCATTGTGTTCAGTGAAAGCATGAACTTTTACTATGTGTACGCAGTGAGACTGACTTGTTACACAATTGGCGAGTTGCCGAATCGGGTTCCAGAAATTCTGCCTCCGTTTAAATATCGTAAGAGAATGAATTCAGATTGGATTCTGTTACGTTTGTTTGAATGTCTTTGTCGTACAGTGACCGCTGGTTCCTTTCATTTTCTGTTTTAATTTACAGCTAGGGTTTCCATCACCCACAGGATGGATACGCGCGCGCTTTAGCGTGTGATTTCCTATGTGTGCATGTTTCAAAAGATATCATTATTATTTGCATCATGATTTTTGCTTAAATAGTGTTCTATTCTTTATATAATACAGAGTTTACCTCTTCCACCTGGTTAGTAGTATATACAGGATACTTTTACTTTGTTTTGTAGTGCTTTTCTTGAAAAGGAGAAATGAAACATCGCCTCTGTAACACCAGCTAACATTTAGTTAATAAATACACATAAGTCTTGATTGAAAATTATATGCAAACATATAGAACATCGACAGGGATTCCAATCTAGATTTCTATTACATTAACTCTGTAAAGTTTGCGTAGTCTACTCCGAGTGTAACGCCATTTTGGTGGCAAACAAAAGTTTTCGCCATTGTTATCTAGTTTTTATGTTACACTAAAATGTTCATTATTTTCTTCAATGAAAGCATTTTTAAGAACTTAAAAACCATGGTTAAATGAGGGGTTTGTTATATTCGTAGTAACTATCAGATCAGTTATATTCGGGCGGTAACCAGAATCTATCAGAGTTGAATTGTCAGTTTCCTGTTAACTTTACTCTAAGAGTTGAATATTTTTTCTAATTATGTCCGTTCGTTAAATTAAGCGTTCACTCTACTCCATCAATTTTTTTTTTAATATATGTAGCCTCTATTGCTTCCTGCACCAACAGTATACAAAACGTCAGTCACTGAACATAACATGACGTTCACGATCTTCACTTTTGGGAACGTCCAGATTGTAATGGGCTTCAAGCAGCGAGAGACGACATTAATAACCTTTGTGTTAACTACACAGTAAATGCTATAATTAAACAACAGTTTCGACCAGTGTTTTGTGTATTCATACACACTTTCCGATTGTCGTTTCAGCAGATTGTTGTACAACCTAGCTAAAAACGATGTACGCTTTGAAGTTGACCTCTTAAATTTACATAGGACCCAGTGGGTCTTACGTACAAAGGTGTGCCAATCTTTTGTTATACAAAGCGTGAAAAGTTAAATGCATTTTTAGTGTGACTATTAACGAAAATTACAATTCCTGAAATTCATCTATCTGCCACTCTTCCGTAATTTTCTATAACGATTTCCAGATCGATTCACCACTAGGTACTGCTAAAGAGGTAAATGATGTATGCTTATTGAATCGGAGCCGATCTCGTTTGTAATTGGTTGTTGGTTCGCGTTGCAGTAGGTGCCTGATTGGATGTGCTACTTTATTGAACGTTCAAAGTACAGCTTCCCAAGCTTAGTAACGTCAAAGTTAATTTTGTATACATTTTAGCGTGGCATGTTCGTGTTGGTGTGCCACATTCCACAACAGGATGTTGCTCTAACACTATAGCTACTTGCTGATGTAATGAATGTTTATTCAGGTTTCCTTACCTGTTTTGAATTAACAGCTATGGGCTAGACTATGAAGATTCTACTATTACTAGACACGCACATAATACTGAAAGGAGAGAAAGCATAAGTTAGTGAACATTTCCGTACTTCTGTTCTGACATTTTTAGTACAGTAATTAATCAAATTGTTTTGTGGTATAATAATTTCTTATCACAGCTTATTAATGATAAGATTAATGATACCTTTATTAATAATTATTTCATACAAATTAAAATTATCAGTAATAACTGCACCATACTTTTTTCATTTAAACTATGTAATTAACATAAATACAATTGTAAAACGTCTACTACTATTAATTCCTCTCGCTCTCTGCAGAGTATAGGGCCTCGACGATGCTACGCCAACGGACTCTATCTTGGGCGGGGACTCTGAGCTCTCCAAAGGATTTCCTCTCCCGTCTGCTTCCATCTCGACAGTTCTCCTCTACGAGATTATCGGTCTTCCTCGTCTTATTCTTCCCTGAGAGTTCCAAAGGAGGGCTTGTCGCTCAATTTCATTTTGGTTCTTCCGCAATGTATGACCAATTCACTTACGATTTCTCCTTTTGATCTAGATGGCAATGGGTTCCTCGTTTGTACTCCTCCAGAGATCTTCATTTAAAACAATGTTTGCCTAAAACATTTGAAGTATTTTCCTCAGGTACCTATTGACGAAGACCCGCAGACACTCGGTAATTTCCATTGTGACTTTCCAAGTCTCGCTCCCATACAACAAAACAGCTTTGACATTGGTCTTGAAGATACGTAGCTTTGCTGCAGTTGATATTTCTCTTGACTTTCAAACTGGGTAGAGTTGTATAAAGGCCGAATTAGCTTTGAAATTTGTTGTTTTACCATCTGCAACTGCTCGTCCTTCTTTTCTAATCACATTACCAAGGAAAGTGAATTCTGCTACTTCTTCTACCTTCAGTACCTTGTGACCTTCTGAGTTAATTGTCATGAGTTTTGTTTTTGAAGCGTTAATCCTGAGTCTACCCACTCTGGTTTCTTCTGCAAGATCTTTCAGTTTCCCTTTCATACCACTGTATGTCTGCGAGATCAAGCAGATATCGTCTTTAAAATCAAGATCTTCCAAATGATCAGTGAAATCTTACTGAATGTCTCTTTCCTTTCCCCTCATGGCACTCCTCATAACATCATCTATCACAATCAGAAATATTGCTTGAGATTAAATACATCTTGTCTAACTCCTGTTTATGCCATAAAGAGTTCTGAAATCTTACCTTCATGGATAACACGAGAGCTAAAATTATTGTACATTTCTTTGCTAATATCGATAATTTTACTGTTTATCCCGAAAAAATTGTCCATGGTCTTCCACATCGTATACCTTTTCAGCGAGTCAAACGCCTTCTTGAAATCAATGAACAGGAGGTTAAAACTGTTGATGAACTTATTTGACTGTTCAACGATGATGGGCAGAGAGTATAAGCGATTAGTCCTAAAGCATGGCTATTCTTTTCGCAGCCTATCCTCAAACCTGGTCTTTTAGTATG
The DNA here is from genome assembly GCA_034769895.1 of Magicicada septendecula. Taxonomy (NCBI): domain Eukaryota; kingdom Metazoa; phylum Arthropoda; class Insecta; order Hemiptera; family Cicadidae; genus Magicicada; species Magicicada septendecula. Next base: position 901,234,125 of record CM068367.1, read on the forward strand.
TTCAAAATTATTCGTGAGAATAAGTAAATTGGTTGGAATTGAGAGTAAGGTGATCACTCTCTAATTGTGGTAGTTAGAATATCCCTTTTCTTATGCAGTTTCACCAAGAGACCCTCTCTCCACTATACGGGCATCTTCTCATTTTCCCAAATTTTCCTACAGAGAGGATGCAGAATATTTGCAGCAACGTTTGGATTAATCGTTAATATGTGTGGTGCAATATTGTCCAAACTTGGAGCTTTACCATTCTTTAATTGCTTAACTGTTCCTTTAATCTCCTTATTTGAAGGTGAGTCAAAATCAATTGTAATTTCTTCTCTTCTACCGTTTTCTTCAATCTCTTGATTCTGTTCTGTCTCACCCTCTTAAAATGCTCTCTCCACCTTTTGAGTTGTTCTTCCTGGTTTGTAAAAAGTCTCCTTGTCTACTTTTACTGGTCGAAAATGGGAATCTTTGGCTGTGATAGTGTCCTGGTAATATCGTAGAGTTCCTTCATGTCACCTTTTACTGCTGCACCTTCCGCCTTTTTTGCAAGTTCAGAAATCCATTTTTTACGGTCTAATCTAGCATTTTTTTCACTTCATTATCCTTTTATTTATATTTTTCATAGAGTTTATTGGTCCTAGTTCATATTGGTCTTTCTGAAGTTGAGTTTATCTGCTGTTGAACTTATTCTTAATATCTAGTCCTTCTTCAGTGTGTTTCCAAGTACTTTCAGACATCCATTCCTTCTTTCTTCTTTCTTTAAAACCAACTTCTTCTTCTGCCAATGTTAGAATTGCATTCATGATATCCCTGATACAAAAGTAAGTCATCATATTATGGTTTGACCAATGCTAAATTGGATAAAATAGTTGCTAAAATTGAACAAATATTTCTCGAACTCAGTCAATCCCTATCGCGTAAGAACTGGCAGCTTGGAGCGAAAATTAGTCTACGGTTTGACACGTTTTCCTACGGATATACATGCTGAAGTTATTGTCATTTACCCAACGAGTAATAATGAAAGAAATATCTCTGACGCAGTTTATGGATTCCATTTTGTCTGCTTTAGACTTTAAATACAAACGCGTTTAACGATGTTGGGTTCAGAATTGTAACAGCGTTGACAATGATTACCTGATGCTTCTTGTGGAATAGTCAATTTTTATTATTTTTATAGCTAGTAAAAAGTATGAGCTTAGAGTTGACAGTGACTTACAAGAAAAGGGTAATGTCCTATCGGTTATACGTTAATGAGGTGAGGGTAAAATATACACAAAAGCGAAGACGATGTATTGTTTTCTTCATGTGATCGTGCCTGTAGTCTACATCTACTTCCTCAATTCCGGGGGACAGATATTAATGGCTTTCGTATTTTACTGGGAGAAGTAATCACAGTGTGATAAGCTGATGATATAACGCTAAAACGCTGTAAGTCAAGAACATTGTACAGCTAGGTGTAGTTTATGAATTAATCTATTTGAGTATATTTTGTCTTGAATATTCCTAAACTAGCTGTATACCTGTGCTTCGCTACGGTTTTTACTGAATAAACACATTGGTTCGGTGGTTTTTTTTTTTTAACCTTGGGTAACCAAGCACATTGTATAAATGTAATATTTACAAATTTTTAAAAGCATAAATGGGTGCTAATACTAAGTCTACTGAAATCGTTTTGTGAAACGAAATACGACACTTATAAAACTTCCTTGTAGACAACGTTCTTTGTTTGACCCTGTGGCTGAAGGATAGTTAAACTCTCAGAAGAGCTAACTCGTGAGCAAGCAACATACAACTGGCCATGGGAGAAGCAGTCTTCCTTCAGATCAACACCGGCCATTTTCAAAGACTGCCCTTGTGATTTATTTATTGTCATAGCAAAGCAGAGCAACTGGAGCAAAAGAACTGGAGTCTTTTAAACTGGAAATGGTAATCCGATGGAATTAAGGGAATGCGTGGAATGAAGACTGCTTCCCCCTGACCACATCCAGTGAATATTGTTGCTTCTATGACGTTGTTGTGCAATGATTTAATCTGGAGCCTAGTACCGTTACAAAGCTTAGGCGGTACCAGGTTTCGTAGCAGCATTATTGGAGCTCCAACTTTAAGGCAAAGATTGTGCGGTGGAATGCCTGGAAGATTAAGCGTGTGCAAGAACTCTACTGGGTAATGGACGGCATCTTCTACTTCCACCACAGAGTCCACGGATTGGTACTGGACAATCTCAGTTGGCAGTTTTTCCAATAATGTGTTATTGATATTTGCAGCAGTGTCATTCTTTTGAGTAAGGATAGCTCTTTCTTTCAGCCAAGATACATCTTTCAAGTAAAAATTAGTTAAATCTCGGTAAATTTTTCAGCCAACGTTGTCAAGTCGCATACAACTTCATATAAGTATTTTGTAATATTGACTTTGCCATTTTCTTCAGGTAGATTTCCATTACCGATCTGTAAAAGTAAACTTGAAAACTCGTCTGCCTTTAAACTGCCTTTAAGATGCACCCGCATGTTGACTCTCAAGGAACGAACTTGGACTTTAGGCCACAGGACAGAACTCTTTAGACAGGCTTTAATTTCATCTGCTCGAGTTCCCCTAGGTACAACAGGTAAAGTCTGTCTGAAGTCTCCGGCCATTAGAAGTGTGACTCCACCCATCAGGTTTTTATTGCTTCTAACGTCCTGCAGAGTTATATCCAAAGCTTCAAGCACTCGTCCCAAATTATCAACTTACAATCTTTAAGTACCTTCGCTGTGTCGCTCTGTTTTGATATGTTGCAAAATGGGGTCTCAGAGTGGTTTAAGTTGAGAGGCAGATTGAAGGCAGAATAAGCTGTCCTCCCTCCATCCAACAGCGTTGCTGCTATACCTGACGAACCCACAGATATAGCAATATTCCTATCTTGTCTTACCGTGGCTGATATTAAATTAATCAAAAAGGTTTTCCCTGTACCACCTGGTGCGTCAAGGAAAAATAGTCGTCCAGCCTCTGATTCAATGCTCGCAATTACTTCATTGTAGACATTTTTCTGCTCGTCGTTCAGTTTAGGCACGTTTTCAGCAACCAATTCAGGTAGATGGACCGTGTTGTAAGAGAGTTCTTTCAGGTACTCGCGGTTGACTGCAGAACTGTTGGGCTCTTGACTTGGAGAAGGAAGACCGAGTTGTTGGAGGGATTGATTGGACATTGAAGAGACTAAGTTTTCTAATGAATGTAGGCATTTGTTGTAAATGATGTTGTTCCGTAGTTCAAGCTCTAAGCCCGGACATTCATACTCCATCTGTCTCTTGAAGTCCTCTGACATACTGTCTCTGTGTTTCTCCCACAGCACTAAGGGATCCGCTGCTTGACAAAACACCAAAATGACAGCGAACAGTTGTCTGATTTTCTGTGGTGACTCCGACAGAGCAGCTTCCTCCAAGGTGATGTCCCAATGATTGTCATCTTGAAGTAAACCCAACGCTCTGCAGGCAGACTGATAAGTGGAGTGAACTATGCCAGATACCCTCTTAAGATCATTAAAACTCGTAGGCCCTTTAACTTCATGAAGGAGAAGACGTAGGTAGTAACATTCTGCATTGTTAGGGTGTACAGTATAAACCCGACCGAGCACTTGATCTTTTTTCACTCCTGGATGTCCGGGAACGGCTTTGCCTTGTTTCCGCCGACTAAACTTATTGTTTTCCAGGTGTAGTAAGCAGGGACTTCACTGTAGATTATGGTTCTGGCAAAATTGTCTGATTTGCATCGTTCAAAGAATGCCAGTAGAGTGGTTTTGGGTGGATTTTGAACTTTGTCTTGAACGTTTCCGGGATTAAAATAAATTCTCTGGCCATTTTCAAGGTGTACAGCCAAATGCATTACGGGAGGATATCTTTCATGGATTGGGAAGCAAAATATACGCCATGCCGCTTCGGAACTACTTATGTAACGGCCTGCTTCATATTTGGACACTTCGTCCCACTCATTTTCCAACACAAAAGCTGCTTGATCACTGTCCTTGTTCACGTATTTGCAAATATACTTTATCGATTTGACAGAGTTACACAACTCGACATTGATATGTGCCAAAAAGGTACGTGACAGAACAGGATTGTACGGTACCACCCACCGACTGTCTAGGTCTACTCCATTGATGTTGACTGTAAAACCACCATCAGCAGGAGACCTTCGACGGTACTGGGGGTAGCCATCGTCAGCAGTTTGGGTTTCTTTAGATAAGGGACGTGGATATCTTTTGGAGCATGAGCCGTTAACCATGCAGGGCGAGTTCCTGCTTAAGCTTCCGCAAGGGCCATGAATCATTGTCGACTTAATAATTTCATGAAGTTCAGGATCCGTTTCAGGGTCAGGTACCTCTGCGCTTATGACACTGTCAGTTTGGTCGGCCATGATCCTGTCCTGCAGCCATAGCAAGATGTGTGCGTGAGGCAAGCCACGCTTCTGCCACTCCACATGTAACACCTACTTTGACCGAAAATGGAACCTTTAGTTAAAAGATGAATACGTTTTTTAACTTTCAAATGAAACACTCGAGCTATGATGTCATGTCTGTCTTGAGGCTTTTGTCTGTCTCTTAAGGTAGCTCCAATTTCAGACCATTTCGGGTTACATGTAAATGTGATAAACAAATCAGGACGACCATAGTGACGAACATATGTCACTGCGTCCTGAGTTCTCTCGTGCATATAGCGGTGCCCACCAGTAAAACTGGATGGTAACACGACCCTCTTTCCCATATCTGAAACGTTAGCATCCCCCTTACACATAGCGTCTTTAAGATGAACATTGTTTTCCGCTCGCAGCTTACTCTGGTTGAATCTTATAAAGTTAAGCCTTTCTGTCTCTATCTTGGCATACATATCAACCAAAAACTAGTTGAAAAGACTACGATACAGCAATAGGTAACTTTCTTCACCTTGTCTTTCCATTATTCTGTAAGCGTAGAAGTCTGAAGCGGAAACTGTTTACTTGAGAGATGCTTTAGATATTGGATCATATTATGGAATATTGATAGAGTAGCCGTCTTCTCCACGGCAGAACATAAGAGGGTACTGGAGAGAGTCGTATGCACGATGAGTTTCGCTGATCCGTACCAACTTTGTGTCTCTGCTGTGAAGAATTATGTCTCTCTTTTCAAACTCCTGTCCCACAATAACCAAAGTTACCTCGCTTGTTGCTGGCGCGTTGTAACGACCCCTATGTTCAAATGCAGGCTTCCTGTCTGCATGAATAACAACTTTGAACTCCTGCCCCTCCGGAACATTTTCCATTGCGGGTTTAAAATCTCGCATGTAGGGATTGTTATCATGCAGACATTTTTGAAGTTGGCCAACTAACCAAGGCTTAACCACAGTAAAGAGGTTGGATCTGATTTCTGTTTCTTTTTCATCGTTTCCAACAAAATAAATTTGTAGAAAAGAGGGGTCTTGCTGGGGAGAAGGTAACAAACTTCCTATTCTATGGTAAACCTGCCCTTGGACCTTAAAAGTTGGCATGAAATTTCCTTCGTGCACCTCTTTAGCTCCAAATGAAGTCATTTGAAAACATCCGTTATACTTTCTGGTATTTGATAAAAAATGCTGAGACTGACGGTGACTGTAAGCAAGAAGACTAAGGAGCGGCTCAGGAAGCTGTTGAGTAGAAGGAAGGCGAACCTTGCCATTGCAACAGCATAAGCCAGGGCTCTCTTCTTTCCATTTTTTCGCATGGCACCACTTGCATTCAATGTGGTGACCAAGAGAAACAACCTTGTCATTATTGTAGTCTGTACTACGGTCATATTTAAATTCTGATAAAGACTTTGTTTTCCATGGGATCAGTTGCCTCTTCTCAGTGTACCTTCGAACAGCTTCCTGATTAAATTCCGGATGTTTCTTTGAGTATCTAGAAACTGAGCCCCTGTTAACGTCAGGGTTTGCCTTGTTGTATCTTTTAACAGCCTCTCTATGAACTTTTTTGCTATTGTATTTTCTTACGGACTCCCTATTGTTGTGTCTTTTGATTCTGTCATTAACTCTTGAACGTCGATTTCTTCTTCTTTTCTTCCCAACACTCGAATCAACTGTAGCACTGATCTCTGAGGAAGACGAAATTAGGTCAGTAGGGGGCGTCACACAACGGTTCTGGATATCACGTTTAGCAGAGTTTAGCAAATAAATAAGTGGTATATCATCCTCGGATTGGTCTTGGGCAGTTTGCTCGACAACGAATTTTTCTAGGCTCTCAGTACCAAGCGAGGTGCAGATGGGACGGTTAACAACAGTAAGTGGTATATCACCGTCGGATTGGTCTTGGGCAGTTTGCTCGACAACGATTTTTTCTAGGCTCTCAGTACCAAGCGAGGTGCAGATGGGACGGACAGCCTCTCTATGAACTTTTTTGCTATTATATTTTCTTACAGACTCCCTATTGTTGTGTCTTTTGATTCTGCCATTAACTCTTGAACGTCGATTTCTACTTCTTTTCTTCCCAACACTCGAATCAACTGTAGCACTAATCTCTGAGGAAGACGAAATTAGGTCAGTAGGGGGCGTCACACAACGGTTCTGGATATCACGTTTAGCAGAGTTTAGCAAATAAATAAGTGGTATATCATCCTCGGATTGGTCTTGGGCAGTTTGCTCGACAACGAATTTTTCTAGGCTCTCAGTACCAAGCGAGGTGCAGATGGGACGGTTAACAACAGTAAGTGGTATATCATCGTCGGATTGGTCTTGGGCAGTTTGCTCGACAACGATTTTTTCTAGGCTCTCAGTACCAAGCGAGGTGCAGATGGGACGGTTAACAACAGTTGATGTATGAGGAGGAATGTATTGAGGACTAAGAGGTTCAAAGTGGGCATTCATCATGGGTCCAGAACACTTGAATCGCAATATGGGCTTTCCCTCCTCATACTCATCAGGCTGTACATTTTAGGGTGGAACGAAAAAATCAAGTTTGGATTTTTAATTTATAATAGCGCGGAAAAGTTGCCTTTTGGTGTAGATAAGATAAAAAAAAGATATGAAAAATATTGGAGCATGTCTTGAGGTGCCGCAAGGACGATAAATTTTCATAAAATTGCAATTTTCGCTACATTTTTAAGTTTTTTTTAAGAAGTCAAACTTTTTTTTTTATTTCAAATACTGTCAAAAAAGCAGTTTTTATATCAAAAAAGACATACAATTTTGTTTTAACTTTTTGGATTATATCTTGAGGTGCCGCAAGAGCGATAAAGTTTTATAAAAACACACTTTTTGTAACTTTTTCAAAGAATTTTACGTGTCTCGATTATGCAATAAAAAGTTTCATATAGGCGTTTTAATATGAATAGAAAGATAAAAACAGTTTAACTTTAAATAGAGGATTGTTTTTTGATGGAAGAAGAGACAAAACAATTGTTCAAGAAAAGAAAGGAATTAAGTTGTACAAAAAAGTCACGTTTCACTAATAGAGGAACCAAACTCAAAGTTTTTAGGCCACGTAACACCTAAATCTGGCACTGGAAAAGACATAGCAGACAGTATACTGGAGTTTCTTGAAGATAGAGAACACAACGAACAACTTTTGAACTTTACTGCTATTGGGTGTGATGGAACCGTTGTAAACATTGGACATAATAAAGGTGTGATTTCTTTGATGGAAAATGAAATAGAAAGACCTTTATAATGGTTAGTTTGTTTGTTCCATGGAAATGAGCTACCTTTGCGACATCTTTTTTGTCATTTAGATGGTAAAACGAAGGGACCCAATGAGTTTAAAGGCGAAATAGGTCAGCAGCTGGAAAACTGTGCTAATCTTCCTGTGGTTACTTTCTTGCCAATTGAAAATAACCTTCCTCTTTTGGAGAACATAAATGATTTAAGTACAGATCAGAAGTATTTATTGGATATGTGTATCGCTGTATCAAGTGGAAATTGCTCACTAGATTTATCTTTAAGAAACCCTGGAACACTTGCTCACTCCAGGTGGCTTACATTAGCAAACCGTATACTTAGATTGTATGTGGCAACTGAAAATCCAACTGAAAACCTTAAGACTCTGGCTGAGTACATTGTGAAAGTGTATGCACCTGTGTGGTTTAACATTAAGTTAAAACCTTCATGTACTTATAGTTCCAAACATCTGTTTAAGCTTATCTCATATTCACGCTTTCTCTCTGATGATTTCAAGAACGTTCTAGACCCGGTTATTCAGAGGAATGGGTACTTTGCTGCTGCAGAAAATCTCCTTTTGTCCATGCTATGTGATGAGTGCAAAAATGTAAGAGAACTTGGTTTACGACGTGTTTTAAAAGCAAGAACAGAAAGTAGAGGCGGAGTCAGGAAGTTTAAAGTTCCAAAGATAAACTTTGACGCAAAGGATTACATCGACATAATCTCATGGGCTGAAAATGACGTAACTGATCCCCCCTTGGTAAAACATGTTTCCATTGACTCTCTCAAAGACTTTATACGGAAGACATCTGAAGCTCAACCAAATAGTAAAGTGGACCCGCTTATCGACTTTCCCCGGCTTCCTTGTCACACGCAAGCAGTGGAAAGAGCTGTGAAACTGGTGACCGAATCGGCTCAAAATGTCTGTGGTTCAATCGCAAGAGAAGGATATATAAGAGCAAAAATTGACTCACATGAGAACATGCCAAAATTTGATACAAAAAAACAGTTTAATGTGTCAATGAAGTAGAAACAAACATTTTGCAGCTGTAACATTTGTAATTATTAAGGGTTTTTTAAATCATAAAAAATGAACTTTCAGTGTCTTTAAAAGTGTATTATATTTTTTTACGTCTGCGCTAATAAAAAAAATATATAATTGATTTGACGAGCTTTCATTTCAACCTTATTTACTACTATTTGTAACAACCAAAATGTTCGCAAAAGTTTCAAAATTAGCAAAAATACAAATTTTTGACATTAAAAAATATTTTTTTATTATTATTATATTTTGTAATTAATAATTTTTTCCAATTCTAATGCTTATATATATGTATTTACAACTATCTTTTGTAACATTATATGTACGAGAAAACCATAAAAAATAATTTATCAAAGTTTATAATTTTTCAATTTTTTTAATTTTTTTACAAACTTTAAGCTCTTTGCGGCACCTCAAGATGTTGTAGTATAGCAACCAAATTTTTTTTTCTTCTTTTTGAACCTAAAAGGCAACTTTCCCTACTATTACAAAACTAAACAAAAAAAAAATTAAAAAAAGGCCATTTTCGTTCTGTACAATCACCTCACCATCACGATACACCACCAGATGGTAAGGGTATATTTCGGCAGCAGCCTGAATTTCACAGTGGGTGGCATATGTGGTGTACAGAGACATGTGAGCACGGTATTCAGCCAAACTTCTATAAATGTTACCACACGCCATCATTGTATACTCCTCAAACCGTTGCCAGTTGTTACAAATGTACTGTACAACGCTTGTTCGCACTTGAGACGCATGGGAGACAGTACCGTACATGAGGTAAGACAGGGAGTAGAAGAAGCACGACCCATCTGCAACCACAGGCACAATACGTTGAGGAACCATGATCCCATCAACTTCAATTTGTTCCATCATGTATTAGGGATATAGAATTTATATAAAAAGCAGAAAAGAAAGCCTATTTAAAACAAACTAAAACAAAATTATTCTCTTCTTAACAAAAACTGTAAGAGCAACAACGGCGGTAGAACAAAAACCTACTGAATAAAGTGGAACCTACACTGCAAAAATAAGAAAAATATTCAAACTTGACAAATAAAATAAAAAAATAAGATACAAACTAATAAAACAAATGTAAAAAGTAGGCCTGTTATCAGTGGCCTTTAGACTGAACCCCATGACGCAAGTGTGTCTGAGTTGTGTCCAGACCAGACTAAACATAACAACTCTTTATGGACTATATTGCAACGTAAACAAGTATGTTACGTAAATTGTGTGATAGTACTTCTGGGAACACGTTCTTATCGCAGGAATGCATAAAATTCATGTGTTCATAATTAATTAATATTTATTTAAGACAATAGTTAATATATCGTATAATATTGTTTTCTACCGACAAATGTTTTCTAATATATATTTATTACGCTCCTTTTACAACTTTGAATCAATTTATTCGGAAATATTTTCTTTGTAGGCCCTGTTGTTCTTGAGACACAGTGATGACTAAGTGAGTAAGTGGGCTTTGGCAAATATATTATAGATTTCTTCAGAGTAGTTTTAATTAAAATTATTTAAGATTGACCTTTGTGTTCTTTGAAAGAGGGTTAAGTTAACTTGTAGAACAAATTTCATGTTTCTATCTCATCTAGAAGCTGCCTAACAGTTGTCACGTTTTAACTGTCATGTATTTTTGATGAGAATATTCGGTCACTTTGACCCCTCCAAAACCACCCTAAAATTTTGAATTTTGTCAAACCCCGTCTTATTGCACATCTAAAGTATCTAGTGAATATCTATGTAAAGTTTCATCTTTCTAGGCCTTGTCATTGTTGAGATACAGTGATGAGTCAGTGAGTGGGCTTTGGCAATCTTGAATATTCCTAAATTTTAACTGTAGCAGTAAATGTACCTTCACTTTTTAAAAGTATTACTTAATTTAAATAACTTAGCGAAGTCTCTTGTTGAGGTTTTTAGGATACCTGACTAATATAATTCCTAGATTCCGTCGTATAATAACATACTTACTACTTACTAGCCAACGCCCACCCTTGGCTGTTGGGCCATTAGGTGGCGCGCTGACCAGTAGAGACGTGAGAGCCTTGCCGTACCATCTTTGTCTTGGACTTGCGTGTCTGAGATCAAGGCTGGATATGTAACTAGGTGATCCGCATTCATGGAAGCGTATCCACAGAGAACACATTCAGGAGACGACAACACGCCAATGCGGTGCAGGTGGGAGGCCAGTTAGTCATGACCGGTTGTAGTTCTAAAAAGAGCAACACTAGTTGCTCGGGGTAGAGTTCTGTTGATGCGGCTGTCCGTAACCAATGTTGCCCATCTTTTTCCCACACAGGCTCTTAATTGTTTTTCTTTTAGCCATAGGCTTATTGAGGAGTTTACTCTTGCTTTCGCAGATGCATATGAGCTGGGGGTCTCTGGCTGAGGTAGTGCTGCGCCCATTTTGGCGAGGATGTCGGCTTTTTCATTTCCCATGATGTTGACATGGCTGGGTACCCATTGCAGTTCAATCTGCCAGCCTAATTGTACAAGGTTCTGCAGTTCTCGCCTACACTCAATTGTCAGGGAGCAGTTTGTGTCACCATTTGAGGTCACGTTTTGAATCGCTGCAGTTGAGTCTATGAGGAAGACGGCTTTGTTAGGTGGTGAGATCTTGGCAAGCTCAATAGATGCTGCCTTTATGGCTGCTACCTCTCCGTCATAGTTGCTTAGGCGGCCTCCTACAGCGAGGTGGCCTTCAAATAGAGAGCTGTAGAAACCAGCCCCTGTTGCCCCTGTAGATGGTATAGAGGATCCGTCTGTGTAGATTCGTATCCACTGCTCAGCGGGAAAAAGGTTTTGTACAGTGTGTAAGGCTGCTTGACGAAGCTCGGCTTCATTCGACTACGTTTTTGTCTTATTATGGTCGAAGAGTTTCAGGTTAGCATTTGGGAGTTGGCTAAAGAATTCACGGTGATGTATAAATGGTGTTGCCTCATTTGGTTCAATGTCATATTTGCGTTGGAGTTCTTCATAGATCGCAATCGGCCATTTCTGAGTTTTCAGACTTTCTGCCACTTTTTTATAGTTATTCCACCGGTGTTGGTAGGCTCTTGTACATCTCTCCCAGGATATGAGGCACAGCTTTTCCCGTCTTACTTGGATAGGTTCGACTTGCAGTTGTGACTCCATGGCAAGTATAGCAGTTGATTTCGGCGGACCAGTTATCGTTCTAAGGGCCGCATTTTGGACCAAGTGCAGTTTCTGCCATGCTGCATTGGAGGCAGTAATAGTTGCTTCTGCGCCATATTCCAATAGCGGCCGAATGTAGCTCTTATATGCAGTTGTCAGAACATCTTGATTTGCTCCCCATGTAGTCGCAGTGAGTCGTTTAATTAGCCGGCAGCGCCTAGACGCACTGTTAGCGGACTGTTCTATATGGTGCTTCCACGTCATTCTGATGTCTATATTAACACCCAGTTATTTAGATATGTTCACTTCTTCGAGTTCCGATCCACAGTAGCGCAGATTGACCGTAGGCCGCCTTGTTGATAGAGAGAAAAGTTGGTATATCGTCTTGGTGGTATTTACCGTCATGGCATCTCGTTTGGCCCACTCTTCTAGTTTAACAAGTGCACTATTAATAGCTGCTTCAAGACCCATGATATGGCTGCTAGTTGCCCAGATGATAAGGTCGTCGGCATACAGGAGCGCTTGTACTCCCGGCACACACCGAACAGCCACCAGAATGTCATTGACCAAAAGGTTAAATAGGCTGCAGCTGATAACGGCACCTTGGGGTAGCCCTTGGCGTTGAATTCGGTACTTTGAAAGGCAATTATTATAGCGGACACGAATTTTTCTTTGATTCAGGTCAGGAAGGACGCTATCCAGTTAAAAAGGTTACCTGCGACGCCACTCAAAGCAAGTTTGTGAAGGAATATGGGTCTCCAGACTGTGTCGTACGCGTTTTTTAGGTCAACCATTACTGCCAGGGAGGACATTTTCTTGTGGTACCCATCCTTAATACTTTGTGCAAAGTAGATGATTTGGTCCATGGTGCATCGGTGCGCTCGGAAACCAGCTTGGCATTCATCAATAACCGCATTCATTTCAAAGAACTGGTTCAGACGCCGCACGACCATTCTTTCGGCAACCTTGCAGCAAGCACTTGTTAATGTGATGGGGCGGTAGCCCTCAGGTGTATCACTTGGCTTTCCTTTCTTGGTAATAGGTATAATCTCCCCTTTCCTCCTCGTATAATAACATAAATCTTATATTAAAGACGAAAAGCAAATGTTAACTCCATTCACGTTTATAGCGTTGAAACTATGTGAGACTTTCCAATATGTGTTGGAATAATCTAGCTACAAAGTCCCAAAGAATTCTCATTGTTCTATACCGATAAAATGTGTTCAGAAAATTTATTTGTAATTCGAACGTAATCTATTTGAACGGTCAGTTTAAATTTATATGGAGTTAACGATATAACAGTTAGGCCTACTTTTTATTAAGCCTTGAACCAAGTTAGAAATTAAGATAGAAAAAAGTTTGGATCTGCTCAGGCAAACGATCACGCGATCCGCTTTAGAAACTTCCATGAACCGCAATGCGTAATTATCAGACTGCATCAAAACGTTGTGCATTTTAATATTGATATTCACTAGAAACTCCTGTTTATACAAGCTATTATTAACTTCCAATACCTGCTTTGAATAGACTCTTTTTATAAATACTGCCCACTAACAACTCTGTCAAAGGTTTTGTTATGATCAATAAAAAACCGCATAGCCTATGTACCTTGATTTTTAGTTGTGACTCGATGATTTTGAATTATTTGCTATAATATGAATATGGAATCTATGCAAGAGCGACCTTCACGAAAACAATTTTGATATGCTGCAATAACATTATTAAGCATTCGCGCTGTTAATATTTTAACAACCTTAACACTGAAGAGGGATATTATAGTAATATTAAACATAAGGTACCTATATTATCTAAAACGTGTAGCAAGGTAAGGAATCGCTTACAACAATCTATGGCAAATTTAGGATCATACTGCCTACAACTGTAATCTCTGCCAAGCAAAGAGCATACACTTCGAAGCTTATTTTTATTTCGTTTGACTGTAACAACGTTTGACTATCATTTATTCAAAGGTTTTGTAAAATATATAAAAACACTTGGTAAGTTTCACAAATTTTTTAATTAACTCTGACAGCTGTTTCGACTAACTTAAGCCATTGTCAAAGAGCGAGTGAATGAAATTACTGAACACAGGATGTTAGAGTAGTGTAGGTGGTAAACATCTGTTTAGGGCGTATCTGGAACATCTGTGTTGTGACGGCAAGGGGTGGGGAGTGTGTGCATGAGACAAGGAAAGGTCAGGTGTCTTTAAAAACTAAATACAATCATGAATGCAAAATGTAAAATTAACTGAACTAAATATAAACTGAATGCAAAATTTAAAATAATGATGAACATTCAAAATAATATAAAATAAACTAAACTAAATAACAGATTTTAATAAAGGGGATACACAAAATTCAGTCTGTTCATTGGTTAAATTTTTGTTATTTTTTATTGCTTTTTTAATTTCTAAAATTTCTAACAAATCCATTTTTCTACCTTTTTGTATGTTGTGGAGTAGTGTTATGTTTTTTGTGTCTATAAAGTGATTGTGTTGTAAGCAATGATCTGCAAAACCTGTATTAGATGTATTGGTTAAAATCGCCTTCTTATGTTCAGAAATGCGATGTTTCAGAGCACGGCCACATTGTCCGATATAAATAGCATCGCATTCTACACAGTGTATTTCATAAACTTATCATTTCACTTATCATTTATTCTCCACGCAAATCCAAAATGCAAGACATGTTATATACTTCTGTCCAACTCGACTGACAGAGACACGTTTTCAGTTGCATGCTCTAGGATATTGGAAATATAGTAAATGTAAAAGGGTGTGCACTGTGTACCTGTTTTGCTATATCGTCTGCTAATCTACTTGAAGGGGAACGTAAACCATGCCTTAGGAAACCTCCGTCCGCTCTGGACAAAGTGTCGCTTGTATTTATTATCCTTGCAGATCAAAGAAACGGAATATTCTGAAAAAGAAGAAATTAAAGAAAAGGAGTAGATCAAAGGAATAAAATTGGAAAAGCAGTTAGAAGACGATTGAGAGTCATGTGCAAAACCGCACAGTTATAGAGTAGAAGTATTTGGACTGGACCCACACTTGAGCTGAAACACACAGGAACATACTATGTAATTTATAGTTGTTCTGAATTACTCACTTATCAATTTTTTTTTTTTTTTTTTTTGACAGTATGAACTTTATTGAAAGCGACTCATTTGCTTCTACCTTAATCATATAAGATAATCACAGATGGCTCGTGTCAGAAATTTCTTGCGGGATCAGAAAAACGTGCTGAAGTATTTGTGCGACGTACGAAGTACATATTGTGAATGGAATTCAATTCCCATTATTCCATTACACAATGCTGAACGTACTTTATTACGCATTGATCGCGGTGAATGTTGATTACATTTGTAGATAAAAATCACACACACACATATATATATATATATATATATATATATATATATATATATTCAAACACTTTTTGCTACAGTCCGTTTCTTGATGTATATAATATATTTAATACTAGCGAGTACCCGGCATGCGTTGCAATGCCACTCAAAGAAAGAAAGTGTTTGTGTTTTAATTCTGTTTATTGAAGTGCTTTTCGATACACAATATTTTTTGTTTTTCCGTCTGGTGCGTACATGAATAAATCCGAAGGTTTTCCGACGCGTGAGCAGGCCACATACAGCTGTCCATGTGAGAAGCATGGATTTTTCAAATTTAGTCCACACACTTGTAGCGATTGTCCCTGTGCTTTGTTGATGGTCATTGCAAATGCGAGTCGCACCGGAAACTGCAAATGTTTGAACTCGAATGGCATATCTGTCGGAATCATTGGGATGCGTGGCAACAGTAGGCCTACATCTTCTCCTTTAAATTTTCCATTTAAAATTGTAGCTTCGATGATATTGTTCATCATCTGTTTCACTGAAAGCCTGGTACCGTTGCAAAGTCGTGGTGGATTGATGTTTCGGAGAAGAATGATAGGCACGCCAATTTTCAATGTTAAAACGTGCGGCGGCATGCCTGGCAAATCAAGTGAATTCAAGAATTCAGTTGGATAATTGACAACTTCGTCTTGATTCATTACAGTATCGATGGACTTATACGTTGTCGCTTCGCCTGGTATTTCGTTTTGAATGCTGAAAAAGATGGCATTGACATCGTTGTTTTTGGCTGCTAATATAGCACGTGCACTGAGCCACTGATGATTTTTGTAATTCTGTGCGATATTTGGGAAAACTTTGTGAATCAATTCGTCTGTGGTTGCTGTGATTTTACAGAAGTTTGTTGGCAATGTGATACATTGTGTGGATTCATCGATTGCCATTTTCCCATTCCCAATATCCAACAATTGTTTTGCGAAACGTTCAGCGGATGCATCATGTTGTAGCTGTACACGCATATTGGTCTTCAAAGTCAATTTCTGTACGTGTCGCCATAAAACTGATGATTTGAGACATGCATTAAGTTAATCAGTGTGTGTTGAACGTGGTATAACTGGTAGAATTTGTCGAAAATCACCAGACAATAAAATGAGTGCGCCACCGAAGAGCTGTTCATTTCCTCTCAAATCTTTTAGTGTACGATGAAGCGCTTCCAATGCTTTTTTGTGCGCCATAGTACATTCGTCCCATATAATGAGTTGACATGATTGGAGTACTTTACCCATTCCAGAATTTTTGTTGATATTGCATGTGGGTGTCTCAGTGATTTGTATATTCAACGGCAATTTCAGTGCTGAATGCGCTGTTCGGCCACCATCCAAAAGAGTTGCCGCAATTCCAGATGATGCGATTGCCAGTGCAATATTTTTTCGTGATCGTATGGTTGCCAAAATAAGTGAAATGAGAAAAGTTTTGCCTGTGCCTCCGGGCGCATCTAGGAAATACAATCCCCCGCTTTGGCTTGTAATTGCATGCATAATTCTGTCATACGCTATGCGTTGTTCTGGAACCAATTTCGGAAGATTCGTTTGAACAAATGTACCCAATTCGTCGATATCAAAGTGTTTTTCTCGTTGCAAATCACGATCGAAAAGGTCGTTTGCAGATCGATTCGGCGCAGCCATTCCCAATTGTACCAGTGCTTTGTTAGCGATTGCCAAACATGTGTCCTCAATCGAAACCAATGCCTCATTATACACGTTTGGTGTGAATTGAATGTCCGGGTTTTGATTCGTTGCACGCAAACGATGTAGGATGTCTTCACTCATGTAGTCTTTGTACTTTTCCCAAAGATCTTTTGGATTGGATGGGAAGCACGTTGTCAATATGATTGCAAATAACGTGCGTATTTGCTGTGGTTGAGCAGTATTCGATGCGTCAGCGAGTGAAGTGTCCCAATGTGCATCGTTTTCAAGAAGATTTAATTCTTGGCAAGCTTCACGATAAGTGGCACATACTTGACCGTTTACTGTTCTCAATTCTTGGAAGGATGTCGGTCCACGTATGTTGATTAACAGTAATCGCAAGTAAAAGCATTCTGCATTGTTTGGGTGAACAGTGTACAGGCGGCCTAACGCGTCAGTCGAATATAAGTTGGGATGTCCTTCAACTGCTTTACCTTGTTTGCGACGTTGAAACTTTTTCGCTGATGCATTCCATGTGTAGTATGTTGGCACTTCAGAGTAAAGTAGCGTCTTTGCAAACATATCATCCCCGCACAATGAGAAAAATGCAGTTAACGTTGTTGGCGGTGGTGACAATGCTCTTGCACGTGCATTTTCTGTTGTGAAGTACACACGCTGTCCATTTTCAAGGTGCACTGCCAAATGAACAACTGTTGGATGTCGTTCATGGATTGGAAATGATAAAATGCGCCATACTGCTTCATTGCTACTAATGTAGCGTCCCAGTTGATATTGGTCGATTTCATTGATAGATGCAGTTGCATTTCCCACTCCAAAAACTGCCATATCGCTTCCTTTGTTGACATATTTGCAAATGTACTTGATCGATTTCACCGAATTGCAATACTCGACATTGATGTGTGCTTTGTACGTTTTCGAGAGTAACGGTGAATAAGGTACAACCCAACGATTATCGACCTCAACATCATTGTTTCGTACTTTTAAAGTGATGGATTTGCCGCCATCTTCAGTTGATCGTCGACGATAGAGTGGATATCCGTCATTGCCAGTGATAGTCTCGGCAAGTAAGTCTCTTGGGTATCGTTTCGTGCATTTCCCATCAGACATGCATGGTGAATTGTTGTTGAGTAAGCCACATGGTCCATGAATCATGTTTTTGGTGACGACTTCAAATAAGTTTGGATCAATGTCGACATCTGGTATTTCTGCTGAGATCACTTGATCAATTTGATCTGGTGTGACTTTTTCGATCAACCAAATCAAAATGTGTGCATGTGGCAATCCTCTTTTTTGCCATTCAACGGAATACATCCAACAGCGTGTCTCTCCAAAAACATGATGCTTGACAATGAAATCCATTAAAGATTCAATTTTTGTTTGAACACACGCGCGGAAATATCATGACGATCCGATGATGATTGTCCAGTTAACAAAAGTTCTTTTATTTCATCCCACGTAGGATTGCATGTGAATGTAATAAACAAATCTGGGCGGCCATATGCGCGAACATATGTCATTGCATCTTGTGCGTATTCATGCATGTGCCGTGGACTCCCTGTAAATGTGGCCGGTAGTATGACCATTTTTCCCAATTTATTGGGATTCACATTGCCATCATTAACAACTGCATCACGTAAATGAATGTACTCTTCGGAACGCAACTTGGTTTGATTTAATCGAATGTAGAGGAGTCGTTCGGTTTCGATTTTCGCATACATATCGACAATGTATTGATGGAACAATTGTCGACATTTCAAGATATGATTTTCAGCGTTTTCACGAATCATCAATCGATATGAATAGTAATCCATGGCACTGACTTTCTTATTCGTTTCCTCATCTGTTTGTGGATTTCTCAATTTGATGTTGAAATGATATCCATCTTCTCCTTGCCAAAATAAAATCGGATATTGCAATCCGTCGTATGAGCGATGAGTTTCTGAGACTCGCTGAACATCACCATTTCTGCGATGAAGAATTATATCACGCGAGTTAAATTCTTCGCCAACTATAATGATCGCCACTTCATCAATTGTTGGTGCATTGTACTGTCTTTCGTGTTGGCCGACAGGTGTTTTGTCTGCTCAACTTTGTAGTCATCAGCTGGCATTTGTTCAAGGGCAGTTCTGAACAATCGAATTAATTCGTTGTGTTGATCGAATAAAGTTTGTAATGCAGCGACAATTTCTCGTTTAGTGCCCGTATTGAATCGACAACGTTGATCGATTTGTTCATCAGTGTTTCCCATGAAATAAATTTGAAGAAATTTATGATCTGTGTTCGACAGTGGTAGTAGTGATCCTGCACGATGATAAATTTGCCCTTGCACTTTGAATGTTGGCATGTAATTCTCGCGCACGATATTTGTTGCACCGAACGATGTCATTTGGAAAGAAGAATTGTACTTGCGTATGTTTGCCAAGAAATGTTTCGATTGGCTTGTGTCACCTGATACCAACGTTGATAATGGTTCGGGTGGTGAATGTAATTCTGGCAATTTCACTTTTCCACCCGCGCAGCACATTCCTGGTGTCTCATTCTTAAATTTGAGGGCACTGCAATACACCATAATTTATCCATTTTTCCAATAACCACACTTGGATGAAGACTGTAATCATAATTAGCATCGTAATGGAATGCACCAAGATTTAAATCAGCGTGCAGTGTTCGTCTGGATCGAGCAGTGCGTACTCGAACGGTTTCCAGTCTTGCTTCCCGTGCTCGTCTGTTTCAGACGAACGGGCTTGAGCAGTGCGTACTCGAACGGTTTCCAGTTTTGCTTTCCGTTGCTCGACTGTTTCAGACGAACAGGCTTGAGCATTGCGTACTCGAGCGGTTTCCAGTCTTGCATCCCGTTGCTCGACTGTTTCAGACGAACAGGCTTGAGCATTGCGTACTCGAGCGGTTTCCAGTCTTGCATCCCGTTGCTCGTCTGTTTCTGAAGCTCGTGATGCCTTTTTCTTTCGTGCTTGAGGTGTAGATCGACCAACCGCTTGTCGTTTGGGTGGCATAATTGATTTGAGAGCGAAAGTAATGCTTTGTGACGACTATTACAAATTCACTTGGAAAAAGCAAAGAAAATCCATGTGATATCTATTATCTAATGTCGACCGGCAATTGGAATTTCACAATCAACACCACTTGTTATGTTATGTTACGAACTGAAATGTCGCTGTTTGTATTTGATTCAATTCAATTCTGTCAAGCGTGCGCACTCATACACCGAAAACACACGAACTGCCGCTAAACTATATGAAATACACTCATTTGTTGAAACGAATATTTACCTTTTAAACTAAACAATGGGTTTCAGAAGTGGTACACTCGCGCGCCACCTATTGTAAAATGGTTGTACTAATTCAGAAACCGTATTTCTAGGTACGTTTTTAACGAAAAAAGGCACTGATACTACATCACTGACGATCATCGCATAATTCTCGATGAAGTAGGTTAAGTATAATTCTCGACAATTAATTATTCCTACTGCACATAGGCCTACTGAATATTCAAATGTCGAAGAGTATGGTTTGTCAGAATCAACGTGTACTATAGTTATAATCAATGTTACAATATAATCAAACAACTAATTATTGTATTGTTTATAAGAATTCCATATCCCTACTAAAATGTAAATATTCAAATGGACTAACTGATATCAATATACTTATGTATACACTATTTGTATTATTCTATACGAATAAACATTTCATCTAATTGTGTTACTGCATGTTTGTAAATATCTACTAAATTATCAAATTTTGATTTTACGTATCGAGGAAACATGAATGATGGATCTATTGCTTTTTGATATTGACAACTTACAATATAAGAATATTATTAATATAGATGTACCATTAGCAATTTACCAACTCTACAGTTACCACAACAATCATATACAAATATTCGCGATCGAAGCCGCGGGTTTAAAAAAATGCGTTTTTTGCAATAACTTCGGTTCTTTTTAACCTATTGTTATCAAATAAAGTGGAAAACTTTCCGTTGGGTACCTGCTATCAGCGTGCAAAATTTCATCGCAATCGGATGAATGGTATAGCAGAGTACCCGTGCTTCGCTACGGAGTTTCACGTTGTACGTAATGAAAATGTTAGTTTAATTAATAAAATTCAATTAAAGTAGGTTTCTTAAAAATAAATAGCTGTTGCCCACGACTTCGTTCACGTGGTCTTCAATTTAATGCGATAATATATTTAGAACAGAATCTATTCTATTGGTTTGCCATAGTAACCAAATCTAATAGTTTTTTAAGACCCCAAAGGACCCCCCAGAGGATCGTATCGAAAAAATGTCCTATGTTGGTTCTCCCGTTGCGTAAAATATTTGTGCCAAGTTTGGTTGAAATCGGTCCAATGGTTTAGGAGGAGATGTGGAAGACCCCAAGAACCCCCCAAAGGACCCCATCGAAAAAAATTCATAAACCTTCGCGGGCGTGCGCACAACAACTCACCGAAGTTTCATCGCAATCGGATGAATGGTATAGGAACGCATACGGGACAAAGAAAGAAACAAACATTCATTTTTATAGATATAGAAGATTTATACTGAAATTACCTCAAGATATTTTTTCCATATTAGGAACATGTTTCGAGAATCAATAATAAATAAATACATAACACGACACAATTTTCAAAGCACTCAACATCGAAAATACACAAAATACTAATACATACACCACAATCACACACAATAATACCACTTTAAAATACCAGAGACCAACAAGAAACCACAATAACGTCCAGCCAACACACAAATACTTCACCAGACGCAAAATCACGAAGGCTGAGGATGAGAACACAATGGTTCTCGAAACATGTTCCTAATATGGAAAAAAATATCTTGAGGTAATTTCAGTATAAATATATATATATATATATATATATATATATATATATAGAGAGAGAGAGAGAGAGAGAGAGAGCTATTCCTCTTTTATTTTTCATATTTATTTGTGAATTTAAAAAGTTGTTGGTTATCAATTTATTACTGTGTTATTTAATACATAAAATAACTAATTTTCGCACAAAATTATACGTTCCGTTTATTTAGGTATCAAGTAGGTCAAACACTAGATATATTAGTAGTTTAAAAGCTATTGTATTTCAAATATATTGCCAAAATAATTTTTCGAATCATAATATTCGAGAAACTCGAAAGAATAACATGAACGCATTCCAACCCCAGTATATTTGAGGCAGTCCAGTGTAACCCAATTTGCTGCTAACTGCGAAATTTTCCATGTCACATTTTACTAAAAGCTGTCACTGTTCATGTAAACCAATAACTAAAGCTTTGACACTTGTTACTGAAAGTACATGTTTCAAATCAGTCACCTGTAAATAATCTGTTACATACGAAAAGTAATTTTATACGGAAATTTGTGATAAATCAAAACAGAATATGGTATTTAAGATTGTCCGTTCTCATTAACTTATTCCGTTCTACACGCAATATTATTTAGTGTACGTGTTTGTAAATAATGTTTGTAAAACAGTATGTAATTCTGAGTAACCGTATTCCTCTTTCTTTTTAATGAACTAAACATTTGAAAAATATATAAATAATTATAATCACTGCTGTCATTTAATATTCTACATACTGAGGTTGTTGCAATCCCGTTTGAGGTATAACATACATTTCCTCCTTCAAGAGAAGAATCTTATTGCTGTTTAAGTAAGGATCTCTATACTTTCACTTGAAGTATTATGAAAATTTTTTAATTAAAACAAAGTTATATACTTCCCTCCAAACCTTTGATTACGTCATAATCTGACGTTTTATGTTTGATGTTTGGTACTGATTTATTATTTGAATTCATTTGAATTTTATTTTCATTTTAATATTTGACTTAATAAATACGTTCCAATTATATTCATTCAGTACTTGTAATGCTTACTTATTCTATCATCATCATCATACGTTCATCTGCTGTATAGCAGGTTTTCTTTATGAACTCCTCCACTGTTCTCTGTCTTCTGCCAGCCTTTTCGTGGTAATGTAGTTTTCTACCTTGATGTTGTCCATCAACTGTCGTCTCTTTCTTCCTCTTCTTCTTTTTCCGCTAACCATGCCTTCTAGACTATCTTTTATAATAGAATTTCTTCTTAAACAGTGTCCTATCCAGTTCTTCTTTCTTTTCCTTATTGTTTTTAATATTTCTCTTTTCTCTCCCACTCTTCTCAATACTTCCTCATTCCGTACTCTGTCCTCCCATTTAACTCCTTCCATTCTTCTCCACATCCACATTTCAAAAGTTTCAATCCTTTTTTCATCCTCCTTCCTTAAAGTCCACGTCTCAATTCCATGCAATGCCACACTCCATATATAACACTTTGCTAACCTTTTCCTTAGTTCTTTGTTTAATGGCCCGTTTAACAAATTTTTCTTTTTATTGAATGCTTCTTTTGCTATTGCAATCCTAGTTTTTATTTCTTTCGTGCTTTTTATGTCATCTGTAACTATGCTTCCCAAGTCTTATTCTATAGTAGACCTATAATAATTTCTTTTGTAGTAGAAATTTCTTTTTTCAACCGAGAATTTGTAGGCTTAAACTACACCGATTATTAGTAGACGTATGTTATTTGTAAATATAACAATAAAAACGGTAACGCAAATGTTTCCCACACCTCCTTACCGCCCACTATTTTTGGGGGATCAATCTCTAAAACAATGGGATTCTGTAGGCTAAAAGTACGGCCACTCGTGACAAGTTTTACGAAAATCGGTTGATCTACAGAAACAAGTAGATGAATATTAATTATTTTATTATTATAATAAATAAATAACAGAAATAAAAATAATTATTTTATTTGGTTTTCATAAGCTAACGTGCTAATTGAGAACGTAGATTTGCGTCACGTCACGATTCTTCACGTGCTGTACACTAAAAACTTTAAGTTTGTATCCAACCCTTTGTTCAGAAATACTGTACATTGTTTCTGTTTCTTTAAGCAAAAATTAATTTATTACGGACATTGACTTAAAATCCTTTAGTGGCCACTGTTTTCCTTAGAGTTACCATCTTCGTATTTAGCACAGAGAACAACAGCGCAGCCTTACGTTGTGGCATGCTCTGTAGTACAGTTGCAGGGTTCTCCGGAATTCCAAACCTAATGAATATCTGTGAACTAACCATGTAACTATACATCACCCAACAAAAGGTACTGTTCGCTATTGCGTAGGCCGTATATTATATTGAATGGAACACTGCTAAGCAATTATTGAAGTATCGTCTGGAAGTATAATAATATCGCCAGTCTAATGGAAATTTTTCGAGTTATATAAAAAATACGCCTTTAAGGATTACCTTATGTTTTAAATACTATAGTACTTCTAGCGCTAAACCAAATTAAACTACATACTACACTACACATGAAATGTACATATTTCATACATTCGATTCTGCAATGTCCATGCATTTTAGAAACCTGTTGCATAAAATTTGTAATGAGCAGTTATTGAGGAAATCTCTTCATAATGTCGTAATAATCAACACCTCTACACAGATAACTCAAGAAAAGAAGTGAAACCTAACTGAATACCTTTGTTATCTCTCAAACAACATTGGGAAATATGAAATCTGGCCGGAAAAAGATATTTGCCATCGCAGAAGGGAAATTGCAGGTTCATTAACAAGCATCCATTTATTTCCGCTACTAGAGTGAAGCGAGTGATAAGGTAATAAGGAAGTCTAAAGAAGACAGAATGTAAAGTCATACAGAAGACCGCCTGCCATAGAGTCTAACACAGATTATGTCAGAAGAAGAAAATATGGGTCTAGTCTGTAAATATCTGACAAAACTAAGTGCAGAAGCAATATTTTATTGTCCGGTTCAATTTATATTGACTGTGTTGCTACTGTAATATAGTGTTTTTTGGTTTGTGTTCATATAAGTTATAATATGCTTTAAGAATATCAATTAAATATTTTACGTAAATTAGTATGCTTCTACACTGAACTTTTATTTAAATATATTTAAGTCATTATAAATCCTAAACAGATTTACCTTAACATTACCTCCGAAGTAAACGGAATGAAACAGCTTACAAACGTTTATTGGAAGCCACAATAGATATTTGTAAGGTTTATACAATGAACACAATTTGGTCTCTCGCCAGGTGACGTATACTCAAACTTTGCAAAGGTATTGCTGTCCCATTGTTTGTGAAGTTATGAAATCGGTTTATGGAGTGTAAATAATTGGGCAAAGCACAGAGTACTAACAATGGGATGAGGTTGCAGCGTATACGTGAAACTTACGAAGTTTCTCCATTCATTAACGCTCCTGTTCAAACAGTCAGTTAAAATTTAAAATTTTAGTACGCTATTACATTAAAAACAAGTCTAATAGTTTCCATTTACCCACTACATAAACTAGTATGTCTCCTGAGCTGCAGAAATCGCTCACTGTTTTGAACTAAATATATATATTATATAAATTTTAATAATAAATAATTTTTAATTATGGGAAAAATTACAAAAATACCGATCACTTTAACATTTCTTTAGTAATATTACGATTGTAGAACACACAACCATATAGTGAACACTAAAACTTAAAAACATTCGAATTTCGGTTACAATTTCTTTTAGTCTGACACTCTTCTGGATTATCACGAATTAAACAAAAACTTTGTCGATCTCTTTGCTGAGCCCTAGAGTCTCAAAATTTTTAAATTTCTAATACTTAACACTAAATGCTTTAATTTCATACGCCACATGCATTTTTGCGATTTTATGAAACTTTTCCCCCACATTTCCAACTTTAACGTAAAAATTTTTGAAATTTTTAAAAATTTACACTATATTCAGATTGTGATTTTAATTCTCTTTAATTTGATGCACATGAGTTTTCCGATGTTTTTACAGATCTCCTTAACACACACTATTTTTCGAGGATCAATCTCTAAAACAATAGTTTCCTGTATGGTAAAAGTATAGACATTCGTGACAAGTTTTACGAAAATCGGTTCATGCGAAGTTATTGTAAGACATACCCTAAACAGAGAGAGAGAGAGAGAGAGAGAGAGAGAGAGAGAGAGAGAGAGAGAGAGAATGGTAGGAAGACTGACAAATGTCAAACTGTTGGTCAAAACTGAGAACTCGCGTTACTCATTCAATTACAAACTTCATAATAGACAGATAATTTCACGACTGATCCGACTGATCATTGTAACTTAATTAAAAACATTATCTTTTTAAAGCTGTGAACAACTGTAATTGTATACATGAACAGGTTTTAGTATACAACTCTATTAAGAAATGTAAGGGATTTGCATATTTCGCTTTTATGTGTTTCGGGTTGCTGTAGCAAGACAAATTTAATTCTAATTCGCCACATTTGCTCCTTTCATAACTTAAAAATTAATATAAACTTTTAATTTTTTGCCTTATGAAAAAAATATTAATCACTAGAAATAAAAGTAAAACTGTCGGAAAGGTTTTACAAGAAAATCCAAAAGTTTCCATTGACTTATTCAAATAAATAGTAAAATATAATTAGTTTATACAACTGCTTTGTAAATACAAACATTAATAAATTGTTGAATTGATTTACAACTTAAAATAACAATATTTTACGATTATAATGATTACAGGTTAATACATTCTTTACATAAATAAAACATTAATTTTTATTGATCACTTTATTTCTGTGATTATATTCAGGAGTGTGGTGTGAATATTATTAGTTGGCTGGGCCAGGCGTGAAGGGATAATTATATTTACTCTGTACGTGCCTATCATCATACAGTTATCACTACTTGCTCTGTAAAAATAAATTTACCTAAGGCGTCACAATGAAGAAATAACGTAAGGAAAATAAACAAAAAATAACGTAAATAAATTAAATACTACGTATAAAAGGAATAGTAGAAAACATCGTAAAAATAATGACATACTAAAAAGGAATGAATGCTAAACGAACAATAATTGTAACTAGGCAGAGCATATCCGATAAAAATGGCATCGCATTGTGAAGGACTAAAAAACTGGATGGAAACAAAACAGTTTTAATGTATGTCAGGAATCTGTGCGCACAACCATTTATAATAGTCGTTACAATCTAAGTAATAACTAATAGTGGGTGTTCGCTGCCACCACTGTGTAGCTAAGTAACCTTACATTCTGCTTTCAATATCACATTGTTGCCTTCTGCCTGTTCACGTAGTACTTACTAGCTCAAGCCGTATAATGACGAATATCAATATATTTTGCCCGCAACAGAATTTTGTGGATTGCCTATCACATGAACCCTCAGATGCCTATTTTGTCACCTATTACTGTCTTTCTCACCATAGGCCTACAGTATGATGTACATGGCCATTTATCGAGCACGTATGCCAATTATTAAACGTGGAACTGTTAAATTTTTGTTTACTGTTTAGATTATTCAAGTTCTTCAAGAATAATTTTTTCTATAGCTAATAGGAGTTTAAATGGTATCAATTTTTAATGCATTGTTATGCTTGTTATGCTAATTTTTAATGAAATTACGCTTACTTAATTACTACTTTTAAGAAGTAAGTGTACGTTTAGTTACTAAAATGTGAAATATTATGATGGAATTTTCAAAAACTGTGCTTTGACAATTTTTGTGTTAGTTTTTTAAATTTAAAAATTGTAAATAGTATTATAACCTGTTTAATAAATTTTATATAACCATACTTTTTTCCGTTAAACATTTCTTATCTCAAACTGAAAGCAATAGTCACTCTTTAACAGTGCAACTCTTATTAGAGAATCAAATAACTTTTAAATCTTCATACTGATCTAATACAACGGCTCAAGTATGGAAGTTCAGGCTAATAAACGAAAACGGGTACTGTTTATACATTTAATTTACAAGATATGTTAATGTTTTCAGAAACATTTTCTTGGATACTAATGAATTAGTAGCAGCGCAAATATATAACTAATTCCAAATAAAACAATAAATGCTTTCAACCAAGCTGACTAATGTCCTACATTCTACAAAAAAAAAACATAAGATCTCGGGTAAAAGGGAGAGGGAGACCCACACACAAAAACATCGGCTGTTTATATTTCAAAAGTTTACTTTCTTCCCTCTTAAAAAGACATCAAAACAATATGCAGCTCCAGCATGGTGGTCGCTTTTGTCGGCCACTAACAAGTGTAGGTTGGAAGCTTTCCAGTCCCGTACCCTCCGATTATTAACGGGGTCTCCATGGTTTGAGAGAAATAATGTTATTCGTGGAGGCCTTCGAGTTCCTACCATCTCCGACTTTGTCCGGTCGCTCGCCGAAACCCTCTTTGTTTTTGCAGCGACCTCGTCCTTTCCTTACGTACGAACTATTAGTAAGTGTGAACCACCTCCTCCTATAAGAGTCAAACGCCCTCGGGTGATTTTAGATGACCCCTCATAATTCTATTTGCTGATATTTAGGTAGCCCCAGCAACGTTGATTTCCTTGTTACATTCCTCCTAAGACTTATTCTTTCCCAAGTATGTTGGCACACTGCTTGGAGCTATTACAGTTTGCCACCGGCACGGAGGTTCTCTGCCTCGCCGGGAACGACCGACGCCTCAAGGCGCCTGCCTACTGGGCCGGGCGCTTGCCACCAGTGGCAGTGTTACCATGACCTGGAACCTGTATATAATAAAGCTGTTAAAAATTTCCTCCGCAATCGATGGGACTCCTATTTGGAGTCCTTGGAAGTCGACCACGCCTCCGTATGGAGAGCCGCTGGTAGACTAAAAGGCGAAAAGAGGACTCGCCATCCCTTGAATACTCCGGACGGCACTGTATACTCTGCAGAAGGCAAGGCGGAAGTCTTCGCCGACTGTATTGAGGAACAGTTCACCGTCCATAGAGGCACCTCTGACCCGGCTCATACGGCCGTCGTCAGGGATTTGCTATCTGTATACTTTTCTGCTCCCCCGGATGATCCTCCTAATTTGGTCGACGAGGATGACCTTGCGTCTGTCCTAAGCAGACTGAAGAAGAGAAATGCCCCTGGCCCCGATCGCATCGGCGCCGCTGCGTTGCAGAATCTCCCGCCTTCGGCAGTTGACGTTCTTCTTGAGCTGTTCAACTCCTGTCTCCGGCTGAGGTACTTCCCTGCCTGTGGAAAACCGCAAACGTCATCATGATCCAGAAATCTAAAAAGCCGCCCACGCTACCTGGAAGCTACCGCCCGATATCACTATTGCCAGTAATCTCGAAGGTATGCGAGCGCCTTCTCCTGGCCCGTATTCGGCCCCTGGTGGATGGTTTCATCCGCGAGGAGCAGTTTGAGTTTAGGCCGAGGCACTCGACTACTCTTCAGCTAGTACGGGTTGTCACCTGTCTAGCCGACGCCGCCAACAATCATCAGGCAACAGGCGCCGTCCTGTTGGATGTGAGCAAAGCCTTCGATAAAGTCTGGCACGATGGCCTGCTCTACAAACTGGCGCATTCGCCACTCCCGACATCTATCGTCCACTTGCTCCGACCCTATCTGACGGATCGCACCTTCAGGATCAGCGTAGATGGGGCGTTCTCTCGGGTTCGCCCTGTCGCCGCCGGCGTCCCACAAGGATCTGTCCTCGGCCCCGTTCTGTACGCACTGTACACGAACGATCTGCCTGTTTATCCCGGGGTCACGTTATCTCTATTTGCCGACGACGCGATGTTTCATTTTAGCTCGTTTTCGCCTTGGCGGACGAGCGTAATGTTACAACGCCAGTTGGCTATGCTTCCGGACTGGCTAAGGAAATGGCGGGTAGCGATCAATACGGAGAAATCCGAGGCTATCTGCTTTACGCATAAGTCCATTTCCCTCTCCTTAGAGGGGAGACCCATCAACTGGACTGAGACGGTGAAGTACCTAGGTGTTCGGCTTGATCGGCACCTAAACTTCAACGCCCACGTGACCGCAACCCTCAACATGGCTCGTGGCGTCAGAGCCAAACTATCACCCATGCTTTCGCGGAACAGCCGCCTGGCTGTCCGTACAAAACTAACATTGTATCTACTGTTCCTCCGAACAGTACTCACTTATGCGGCACCCGCTTGGTGGCCTCTCCTGTCGGCCACCAACAGGCATAGGCTGACTACATTTCAGAACTGGACCCTAAGCTCCCTCACGGGGTCCCCGTGGTATGTGCGAAATTCCGCCATTCACCGGGGCCTCCGTGTTCCCACCTTAGAGGTCTTCGTCTGGTCCCTGGCAACGAATTTGTTTGCCAAGGCCGGCGAGTCCCCTTATCCGCACCTCCAAAGGCTTAACAGCATGGAGAATGGACCGCCCCCTCGCCGCGTCAGGCGCCCTAGGGCGCTGTTAGACGACCCCCCCTAAGTTCATCTCATGAATCCCCCAGAAACGAACCCGCCAACCTTCTGGAAATCTGAACCGATCACCATCATTCACTACCTGCGCCTGCCGAAACTGTAGTCAATCATGCTGCGGCAGATTGGAATGGATAGATTATTGCCAGCATCGGTTTTGCCGATTCGGCAGGGCTTTGATCCGGGACACGGGCTCCCGCGAGGTTGTGCAAATGCCTTCCTTGCGAAAGCCGACTTCCCCTTTGATAAGTTCCTTCGACTCGGCCGCCGCCTTCGGGCGGTCGAGCCTATTGTCCTCGCCAGCGCGCCTTTAAGTTTTCGTGGGCTATGTCCTCGGAGACCAAGGAGCCGCGACCAGGCGTTGCGATTGGCTGAAGCCATGATCACGACCAAGATCCCCGTCAGCACCTGCTTTGCTGATTTGGCAGGGTAATGACCTGAGACACGGGCTCCCGCGAGGTTGTGCATATTGCCTTCCTTGCGAAAGCTGGCTGTCTCGGAGTCATTACTTACCATTTCGGCCGACGGGGACGCCCTAGGGCGCTCGAGCTTCTTGTCCTCGCCAGTGCGTCGCTACGTTCCCAAAGGCTAGCCTGAGGGGACCATGGTGTCGCGCCTTGGCGGGACAATTGGCTGAAGCAAAAGCTTAAGCTTGCCTCCGTGGTGGCCATGTAATTTATCATGGACCCGCGGACTGCACCATAACACCCTTGAGCAGAGCAAACGACCGCGCTGACCTGTTGGCACCTGGCGTTCATCAGTCCTAGGCCTGGACAACGCACACAAATTAGGGCGCAAGACGCCCGTGCACCATCCATCCATCCATCCATTTCCAACGCTCTGGCGGAGTGGCGATCTTAGTCCACAGGCGGCACTCTCATAGACAACTCCCTGCCCCTGCAACTACCCTCATCGAAGCATGTGCTGTGGCGCTGGATGTTGCCGGCCTGGAGGTGCGCTTTGTTTCTGCGTACCACCCGCCCGGCCGTCGAGCTCCACCGCATGAGTAGTGGGACGCCCTCCTAGACAGCGATCTCCCAACCATCGTAGCCGGGGACCTTAACGCCAAGCATCCCTCTTGGAACAGCAGAACGTTAAACCCTACGGCAATTCTCTCCGTAGGGCTGTCGAAAACGATCACAGTGTCCTCATCATCGGCCCGTCCGACCCGAAACAACTTTCGCAGTGCGGGTTATCCGCCGGATGTCCTTGATATTGTAATTGTCAAGGCCATCCCCTTTCATATACAAGTCAGCGCGGTGTCGGACCTATCGTCCGATCAGGACCCCCTGCTTGTAACTGTCTTGCTGCCGTCGGACTCACCCCGACTTCCCGATCATCCTGTTAGGAAAGTCAATTGGCGATCCTACCATGATGATCTGGCCAGGCAGTTGCCATCTGTCCCTCCGGACCCACTCGTCTCTTGTGATGATGTGGATCTCCGGGTACATCAGCTCCAGGACCTCGTCCAGTCTGCAATGGACAAGCACACCTATACTGTTCCGGTGAGCAATAAACGCTCCAACCTTCCTGCGGAATTTCTCCAAGCCATCCGATTACGGCGCCAGCTCCGCCGCAGATGGCAAAATACCCGTGCCCCTGCCGCTAGACGGCGTTTTCGAGCTCAGTCGGAAAATGTCTCGCAGCTTCTGCTTGACGTAAACGCGAATCGATGGGACTCCTATTTGGAGTCCTTGGAAGCCGACCACGCCTTCGTATGGAGAGCCGCTGGTAGACTAAAAGGCGAAAAGAGGACTCGCCATCTCTTGAATACCCCGAACGGTACTGTATACTCTGTAGAAGGCAAGGCGGAAGTCTTCGCCGACTGTATTGAGGAACAGTTCACCGTCCATAGAGGCACCTCTGACCCGGCTCATACGTCCGTCGTCAGGGATTTCCTATCTGGATACTTTTCTACTCCCCCCAATGATCCTCCTAATTCCGTCGACGAGGAAGACCTTGCGTCTGAAGAAGAGAAAGGCCCCTGGCCCCGATCGCATCGGCGCCGGTGCGTTGCAGAATCTCGCGCCTTCGGCAGTTGACGTTCTTCTTGAGCTGTTCAACTCCTGTCTCTGGCTGAGGTACTTTCCCCGCCTGTGGAAAACTGCTATTGTCATCATGATCCAGAAATCTAAAAAGCCGCCCACGCTACCTGGAAGCTACCGCCCGATATCACTCTTGCCAGTAATCTCGAAGGTATTCGAGCGTCTTCTCCTGGCCCGTATTCGGCCCCTGGTGGATGGTTTCATCCGCGAGGAGCAGTTTGGGTTTAGGCCGAGGCACTCGACTACTCTTCAGCTAGTACGAGTTGTCACCTGTCTAGCCGCACCCACCAACAATCATCAGGCAACAGGAGCCGTTCTGTTGGATGTGAGCAAAGCCTTCGATAAAGTCTGGCACGAAGGCATGCTCTACAAACTGGCGCATTCGCCACTCCCGGCATCTATCGTCCACTTGCTCCGATCCTATCTCACGGATCGCACCTTCAGAATCAGCGTAGATGGGGCGTTCTCTCGGGTTCGCCCTGTCGCCGCCGGCGTCCCACAAGGATCTGTCCTCGGCCCCGTTCTGTACATACTGTACACGAACGATCTGCCTGTTTATCCCGGGGTCACGTTATCTCTAATTGCCGACGACGCGATGTTTCATTTTAGCTCGCTTTCGCCTTGGCGGACGAGCGTAATGTTACAACGCCAGTTGGCTATGCTTCCGGACTGGCTAAGGAAATGGCGGGTAGCGATCAATACGGAGAAATCCGAGGCTATCTGCTTTACTCATAAGTCCATTTCCCGATACCAATCCCTCTCCTTAGAGGGGAGACCCATCAACTGGACTGAGACGGTGAAGTACCTAGGTATTCGGCTTAATCGGCACCTAAACTTCAACGCCCACGTGACCGCAACCCTCAACATGGCTCGTGGCATCAGAGCCAAACTATCACCTATGCTTTCGCGGAACAGCCGCCTGGCTGTCCATACAAAACTAACATTGTATCTACTGTTCCTCCGGACAGTACTCACTTATGCGGCGCCCGCTTGGTGGCCTCTACTGTCGGCCACCAACAGGCATAGGCTGACGACATTCGAGAACTGGACCCTACGCTCCCTCACGGGGTCCCCGTGGTATGTGCGAAATTCCGCCATTCACCGGGGCCTCCGTGTTCCCACCTTAGAGGTCTTCGTCTGGTCCCTGGCAACGAATTTGTTTGCCAAGGCCGGCGAGTCCCCTTATCCGCACCTCCAAAGGCTTAACAGCATGGAGAATGGACCGCCCCCTCGCCGCGTCAGGCGCCCTAGGGCGCTGTTAGACGACCCCCCCTAAGTTCATCTCATGAATCCCCCAGAAACGAACCCGCCAACCTTCTGGAAATCTGAACCGATCACCATCATTCACTACCTGCGCCTGCCGAAACTGTAGTCAATCATGCTGCGGCAGATTGGAATGGATAGATTATTGCCAGCATCGGTTTTGCCGATTCGGCAGGGCTTTGATCCGGGACACGGGCTCCCGCGAGGTTGTGCAAATGCCTTCCTTGCGAAAGCCGACTTCCCCTTTGATAAGTTCCTTCGACTCGGCCGCCGCCTTCGGGCGGTCGAGCCTATTGTCCTCGCCAGCGCGCCTTTAAGTTTTCGTGGGCTATGTCCTCGGAGACCAAGGAGCCGCGACCAGGCGTTGCGATTGGCTGAAGCCATGATCACGACCAAGAT
Source organism: Magicicada septendecula (assembly GCA_034769895.1). Taxonomy (NCBI): domain Eukaryota; kingdom Metazoa; phylum Arthropoda; class Insecta; order Hemiptera; family Cicadidae; genus Magicicada; species Magicicada septendecula. Next base: position 901,267,995 of record CM068367.1, read on the forward strand.
CCCCGTCAGCACCTGCTTTGCTGATTTGGCAGGGTAATGACCTGAGACACGGGCTCCCGCGAGGTTGTGCATATTGCCTTCCTTGCGAAAGCTGGCTGTCTCGGAGTCATTACTTACCATTTCGGCCGACGGGGACGCCCTAGGGCGCTCGAGCTTCTTGTCCTCGCCAGTGCGTCGCTACGTTCCCAAAGGCTAGCCTGAGGGGACCATGGTGTCGCGCCTTGGCGGGACAATTGGCTGAAGCAAAAGCTTAAGCTTGCCTCCGTGGTGGCCATGTAATTTATCATGGACCCGCGGACTGCACCATAACACCCTTGAGCAGAGCAAACGACCGCGCTGACCTGTTGGCACCTGGCGTTCATCAGTCCTAGGCCTGGACAACGCACACAAATTAGGGCGCAAGACGCCCGTGCACCATCCATCCATCCATCCATTTCCAACGCTCTGGCGGAGTGGCGATCTTAGTCCACAGGCGGCACTCTCATAGACAACTCCCTGCCCCTGCAACTACCCTCATCGAAGCATGTGCTGTGGCGCTGGATGTTGCCGGCCTGGAGGTGCGCTTTGTTTCTGCGTACCACCCGCCCGGCCGTCGAGCTCCACCGCATGAGTAGTGGGACGCCCTCCTAGACAGCGATCTCCCAACCATCGTAGCCGGGGACCTTAACGCCAAGCATCCCTCTTGGAACAGCAGAACGTTAAACCCTACGGCAATTCTCTCCGTAGGGCTGTCGAAAACGATCACAGTGTCCTCATCATCGGCCCGTCCGACCCGAAACAACTTTCGCAGTGCGGGTTATCCGCCGGATGTCCTTGATATTGTAATTGTCAAGGCCATCCCCTTTCATATACAAGTCAGCGCGGTGTCGGACCTATCGTCCGATCAGGACCCCCTGCTTGTAACTGTCTTGCTGCCGTCGGACTCACCCCGACTTCCCGATCATCCTGTTAGGAAAGTCAATTGGCGATCCTACCATGATGATCTGGCCAGGCAGTTGCCATCTGTCCCTCCGGACCCACTCGTCTCTTGTGATGATGTGGATCTCCGGGTACATCAGCTCCAGGACCTCGTCCAGTCTGCAATGGACAAGCACACCTATACTGTTCCGGTGAGCAATAAACGCTCCAACCTTCCTGCGGAATTTCTCCAAGCCATCCGATTACGGCGCCAGCTCCGCCGCAGATGGCAAAATACCCGTGCCCCTGCCGCTAGACGGCGTTTTCGAGCTCAGTCGGAAAATGTCTCGCAGCTTCTGCTTGACGTAAACGCGAATCGATGGGACTCCTATTTGGAGTCCTTGGAAGCCGACCACGCCTTCGTATGGAGAGCCGCTGGTAGACTAAAAGGCGAAAAGAGGACTCGCCATCTCTTGAATACCCCGAACGGTACTGTATACTCTGTAGAAGGCAAGGCGGAAGTCTTCGCCGACTGTATTGAGGAACAGTTCACCGTCCATAGAGGCACCTCTGACCCGGCTCATACGTCCGTCGTCAGGGATTTCCTATCTGGATACTTTTCTACTCCCCCCAATGATCCTCCTAATTCCGTCGACGAGGAAGACCTTGCGTCTGAAGAAGAGAAAGGCCCCTGGCCCCGATCGCATCGGCGCCGGTGCGTTGCAGAATCTCGCGCCTTCGGCAGTTGACGTTCTTCTTGAGCTGTTCAACTCCTGTCTCTGGCTGAGGTACTTTCCCCGCCTGTGGAAAACTGCTATTGTCATCATGATCCAGAAATCTAAAAAGCCGCCCACGCTACCTGGAAGCTACCGCCCGATATCACTCTTGCCAGTAATCTCGAAGGTATTCGAGCGTCTTCTCCTGGCCCGTATTCGGCCCCTGGTGGATGGTTTCATCCGCGAGGAGCAGTTTGGGTTTAGGCCGAGGCACTCGACTACTCTTCAGCTAGTACGAGTTGTCACCTGTCTAGCCGCACCCACCAACAATCATCAGGCAACAGGAGCCGTTCTGTTGGATGTGAGCAAAGCCTTCGATAAAGTCTGGCACGAAGGCATGCTCTACAAACTGGCGCATTCGCCACTCCCGGCATCTATCGTCCACTTGCTCCGATCCTATCTCACGGATCGCACCTTCAGAATCAGCGTAGATGGGGCGTTCTCTCGGGTTCGCCCTGTCGCCGCCGGCGTCCCACAAGGATCTGTCCTCGGCCCCGTTCTGTACATACTGTACACGAACGATCTGCCTGTTTATCCCGGGGTCACGTTATCTCTAATTGCCGACGACGCGATGTTTCATTTTAGCTCGCTTTCGCCTTGGCGGACGAGCGTAATGTTACAACGCCAGTTGGCTATGCTTCCGGACTGGCTAAGGAAATGGCGGGTAGCGATCAATACGGAGAAATCCGAGGCTATCTGCTTTACTCATAAGTCCATTTCCCGATACCAATCCCTCTCCTTAGAGGGGAGACCCATCAACTGGACTGAGACGGTGAAGTACCTAGGTATTCGGCTTAATCGGCACCTAAACTTCAACGCCCACGTGACCGCAACCCTCAACATGGCTCGTGGCATCAGAGCCAAACTATCACCTATGCTTTCGCGGAACAGCCGCCTGGCTGTCCATACAAAACTAACATTGTATCTACTGTTCCTCCGGACAGTACTCACTTATGCGGCGCCCGCTTGGTGGCCTCTACTGTCGGCCACCAACAGGCATAGGCTGACGACATTCGAGAACTGGACCCTACGCTCCCTCACGGGGTCCCCGTGGTATGTGCGAAATTCCGCCATCCACCGGGGTCTCCGTGTTCCCACCTTTGAGGCCTTAGAGGCAACGAATTTGTTTGCCAAGGCCGGCGAGTCCCCTTATCCGCACCTCCAAAGGCTTAACAGCATGGAGAATATACCTCCCCCTCGCCGCGTCAGGCACCCTAGGGCGCTGTTAGACGACCCCCCTTAGTTCCTCACATGAACCCCAGCAACGAACCCCCCAACCTTCTGGAGACTGAAACGATCACAAACATTCACTACCTGCGCCTGCCGACAATGTAATCATGCTGCGGCAGATTGGATTGGATAGATATATTGCCAGCATCGGCTTCGCCGATTCGGCAGGGCTGTGATCCGGGACACGGGGTCCCGCGAGGTTGTGCAAATGCCTTCCTTCCGAGAGCCGACTGCCCTGGTGACGAGTCCCCTCCACTCGGCCGCCACCTTCGGGCGGTCGAGCCTCTTGTCCTCGCCAGCGCGCCTCTAAGTTTCCATGGGCTATGTCCTCGGAGACCAAGGAGCCGCGATCAGGCGTTGCGATTGGCTGAAGCCATGACCACTGAGATCCCCGTCATCATCTGCTTTGCTGATTCGGCAGGGTAATGAACTGAGACACGGGGTTCTGCGAGGTTGTGCAAAAGTGCCTTCCTTGCGGAAGCTGGCTGTCTCGGAGTCATTCCTTACCGTTTCGGCCGACGCCCTAGGGCGCTCGAGCCTCTTGTCCTCGCCAGTGCGTCACTACGTTCCCAAAGGCTAGCCTGAGGGGACCATGGTGTCGCGCCTCGGCGGGACAATTGGCTGAAGCAAAAGCTCAAGCTTGCCTCCGTGGTGGCCATGTCTTTTCATGGACCCGCGGACTGCACCATAACTCCTTGTGGAGAGCAAACGACCGCGCTGTCCTGTTGGCACCTGGCGTTCATCAGGCCTAGGCCTGGACAACGCACACAAATTAGAGCGCAAGACGCCATCATCCATTCATCCATTTCCGCCGCCTCTAGCTCGGCCAATCTTGGTCATGCCGCTAGCATGACTGCTACGTCAGCTCGCCATTCTTCCGGACTGGCTAAGGAAATGGCGGGTGGCAGTCAAGGCGGAGAAATCAGAAGCGATTACTTTCTCCCGTCAATTCACTTCCCGATGCCAGCCCCTCTCCCTTAACGGGATTCCTATCGAATGGACTTCCAGGAAGCTTTAGAAGAGGATAAGCACCTCCACATAGCTTTCTGTAGGCGCATTATGTCGTACCTGGACCGGCTTAATCCGTGTTTTCAGCCACGATACCGAGACGATCCATTTACTATTGACTGAAGGCGCCTTTGTCGCTGGCAGACATTACAGGACTGAAGAGTCCCAACAGACAGAAAGACATATCCCCTGTCCCCGATGCCACCTTTATGGACATATCGCCGCCGCCTTCTCATACCAACCACGCTGCAGAGTCTGCGGCCAAAAAACGCCCACCGTCCTCTTTCCGCACGCTAACCACGATTACAGCTCGCCGTTCTGTGGATCATGTAACTCATTAACGGACCATTTCACAGGACAAACAAAGTGCCCAAAATACCCCAAACAGACTCCAGTCCCTGCCTCCCAAACCCCAGTCGTAATGCCTGCATCTCTACCTAAAGCCAACCCTTGGAAACCAAAAACCATAGACTTTCCCTCCCTCAACTCTGCAATCGCCACCGCTTTTGCACTCACCCAACCCGCCCCCACTCAACCTAACCCAATCGGCGACCGAGCCACAGACGCTGAAACCACTCCAGAAACTCCCAGCGCTCCAACCAATTCCGCAAGTATAGACACCACTACCATCCTCGGCCTTTTCCAATCAATGATGTCAGACGTACAGAAAATGATAACAGACATGACCCGCTCGATCTTTGACGTCCTAATCTCTGTCATCTATAACGTCACCGAACCCGCCACTCACATTAAACCACGTACCAGTGTGAATCAGATTACTAAGAGACTGTTTGATACACGTACCTTGTTCAACCGCAGACCTGAAGAACTTATGATCCTTCACTCCATGTCGAAGCAATTAGCTTAGATGGGAGAAGCTTAGATGTGATCCGCAAAAACCACCTAACCCTCTTCACCACGACGTTAGTACCCTTCGGGCTCGACGTGATGGCTGTTACAATTTCTACAGGAATCGCATACAGACGTCGCCACCCTTAACAAAACTTTCCTAACTGCCAAAAATCGCTTGTTTTTCCGGGTTACTTCCTCTTCAGGCAGGACAATTTTTATCACTCTGGGGGAGTTGCGATACTAGTTCGTAACTCTCTCCGAGCACAAGTAGTATCCGTTCCAAACAGCCCGACCGACTCGCTTCTGGTCAAACTCAGCTTCGTAAATTCACCTCCCCTCTTCATAGCTACATACTACTCCCCCTCAAAGTCCCGACCTCGACGTCAACTACCTACATCATTCGGCCACGACCTATACCCGCTTAATTCTCTTCGGAGATCTAAATTCCCACCACCGTCGTTTCGGAGACCGTTATAGCACTACTCGTGGCACGCAGATGCTCCAAGTAGTCAATAACTTTGGTCTAAGGCACTTTCGTACCCCATACACCCGCCAGCAGGATACTCCGGCCCAACAGCCAACCAGTCCAGATAAGCTGATTACTTCAGCTGACATCTCCCGTAAAATAAGCGGGATCTGCCAAGGCCCGGATGTTGGCTCAGACCACATCCCCATTCTACTTACAATCGCCTACGGCCACGTAAAATATCCTACCCTATAACCCCGCACGATGGCCGTAACAGACTATTGCGCTGGCGATTGGCCACTTTTCTCACAATCTCTAGCTTCTCTCATTTCTCTGCTTCCCGCCCCACCCACCGCCCCCGCACAAACCGACGAATACAATGACTTCCTCCCTACATCGATACAGACTGCGATGGGACAGGCCATTCCTATCAAACAGGTCAGATACTCCCAGCAAAGGCTCCCTCCCCCAGTCTTTGCACTGATCCGCCGAAAACGCTGGATTCGTCGCCTCTTAAACAGAGACCGGCAAAGCAAGCATCTTCGATCGGAGTAGAGAAGGCTCTCAAACGTAGTCAAGATCGCAATAAAAGACTATCGTTCTTCCCGCCTTGAGAGTCTGTGTACCTCAGTGTAAGAATCCTTCCACACGGACATACCTCGCTTCTGGAAGCATGTAAAGCAACTACACAACCCGCCCAAAGCAGATACCCCACTCCTGTTAGACGAACGCCTTCTGGTCAGCGATGAAGAGAAGGTCGCTGCCTTTCGGGACACTCCCCAGTCGGTCCATAGCCATCCGGACACCTCTGACTTTGACGCCATAGCAGAACGCTCCAGAGGCACTTTCTTAGCCAACCACGCAGACCTCTTCACCCCTTACGACGTCCTGACTACAGACCACGACCATCAGCTGGAGCAGCCTGTTGGCCGAGACGACATCAAAGACAGACTTTCCAAATGCCGAAACACTGCCCCCGGCCCCAATGGAATACCGAATAGAATATTAAAAGCTGTCACTGACACTGCCATAGAAGCCCTCGCACATCTGTATACCGCTAGTCTCCTCCTCGGGTACGTTCCACGGGCTTGGAAACACGTCCATGGTCTCATGTTTCCCAAAACCTCTCAAAATCCGCCAGACTTTCGTCGAATTATCGGCCGAGATCTCTCACCCCTGCAATCTTTAGGCTTTCCGAGAAAATCCTTGTCGCCAGGATACATCCCCGTATACAATCTCATAGCGTCCTCCCCTGTACCCAGGGCGGCTTTCGATCAACTACTCCGGGTCATCAGCGCCATCCAAGACAACTCGGCCCGCAAACACCCGACCATCTTAGCCTTACTCGACATCCGTAAAGCTTTTGAGTCTGTCTGGCACAACGGCCTCCGCTTTAAGATCCTCAGATGTCACTCCCCCCCAGCAATCATCAAATAGTTCTTCCAGTTCCTGGATGGACGCACTGCGCAAGTCCGGTCCGCTAGCATCTCTCGGCACCCTTCCAACTCAATGCCGGTGTTCCTCAGGGCTCCACCATTAGCCCGTTACTTATACAATTTTCACCAAAGGCACCCCTCCCCCTCCGCCGACTTTGATTTATCCATCAGCAGGTCTCGCCCAATTCGCAGAGGATAACGCCTACTGAGTTCTCCCCAGGTGTACACTGGCAAACCATGCCAAAACTACAGTTAGTTCTACAACCATTCTTCGACTTCTGTAACACTTGCCAAATCTCCGTAAACGCGGACAATACACAAATCTGTGTATTCAATTCAACCGGACGCAACATGAACCATTTCTATACTTCTCCAGTCCACGTCGGCCCATCAACAGTATGTCCGAAGCGTGATTGCAAATATCTGGGCGTCACGCTTGACTCCAAACTTTCCTGGCGACCTCATATCAAAATAACAACTACCCTAGCCCGTGCCCGACTCCGTTCTCTCAGAATCCTAAGTAGACATAACCACTGCTCTAGCGAATTACTAAGCCGAATTTACATTACATGCATCCGTCCTATCATCACATACGCCCATCCAGTTCTCCTTACCGCTTCCCTTGCCTTCTTAGATCCCCACCGTATCACAGAACGCGTCTAAGACTCACTTACCGCCGACCACGCCGCACAAACACTTCCAACGCAGCTCTGTTGCGTTAAATACCCACTTCCCTAACGTGGACAACTTTCTTACTAAACTAAATTGGAAATATTCCCGTACGGCCTCGCGCCGCACTTCTAGCAATCAATAGTCCCATCAATCAATAGAAATACCCGCAACACCAGCAGACCTTCCTTCTTAATAAGTCGCCTCTTTGCAATAGCCGATGGTTCTCCTCCAAGACTTCCCCGCCGACTGCATCAGAGAAATAGACAAAATTAGCCACTCTCACCTTCTCTCTATTATGCTTCTCCACTAATCCCCTGCGTCAGAGACTAGAAACACGTTAGCAGCTAAAAACCCAACACTATACTAACTTTATCTAAATTCTAAACTCTAAACTCTATCATCGTTCAACCTTCTTGAACACACACAATAATACTTCCAATCACCCACTTCCCGGCTCTTTAACTCACAATTACGCGTCCTCCGCCTACCTTGACGCAACCCTGTCGCCACCCACCAGCCTTGGCGACCTGCGTTACACGTCCCTGTCTTGGCCGCCCTGCAACAGAACAATAAATGAATAAATAAATCAGCAAACACCCTTGAAGGGCGCCTCCACCTACTCCTTCCTCTCACACCTAGCTACCAACTACAGATGCACACAATAAACCCAAACATGCACTAGTCTCCCATCTACGTGCCTCCACCTTCTCAACGGCCGGTCAGCATTGGCGTACGTCTCCCCACAATTCCCATACCATCTGGCTGAAGAGGGCTTGCCCCAGACCAGCCCGAGTCCGGCTCAAATACGGACCGGGCTCAAACAACCCCAAAAAAAACCCTTTGATTCATAGCGACGGAACCATGTTTGAAGATCTCCACGGACTCCATGTGAGGCCGAGGTTAGTAGCCACTCGAAGAGGATCAGGTCTTCGAAGAAAACGCCATGATCAGCGTTGGAGAGTGCATGCTCGGCAACCTTAAACTTCTTCGGGTGCCTTAAGCGACAACAGTATCTGGGGATAAAGTCTCAGCTGACTCCTGTAATCTGTCGTATCCGTCTGTTGCATAAACAAATTTTCCACGACTATGCGTCGATCGCATGTGTTCATTTCATGCGATAATCATACGCAATGGCGGCTTAAAAGAAATTGCACGTTTAAGTGCTATGATCTCAGCTAATTGGAAATTACAAATACAAAATTAATATATATTTGGCTCATGGTGTCTTCATATGATACAAACCAAGTTAAATGCGGGATGTGTACACTGTACCAATTGATAGTTATTTTACATATTATTCTCCAAAGGCTGTTTTCAACACTTATGCTATTTTAATTTGTACTAAATTATTGTGTTGGTGCAACAGCCTTTGGAGATTTAAAAGCACCCGTTTATTTAGGATATATTTATAAATTATCTATTAAATCAAAAACGTTAATTCTTTATTTTAAGTGTTACTGTGTTAGAACCATTGTACAACATATTAAACGTTATGTTTTCCTCAACCATGGCTTTTATTTATTTCAGCAGTAAACTAAAAACCAAAAACCGTTGTCACCAACCTCATAAATGAAAACAACACTTTTTTCCACTTTGGATTAAGTAATAGGACAATTGACAATTAGTACACTTTCCACATCGTTATATATAAAACATCGAAAATTTACAGCAGGAATGGATAAATGTACAGTTCCGATGCCTCTAAATAGCTTTTGTTTATTTACTTGTTACTATGGTAATTAATTCTGGTTTCCATGGTGTTGTTGACAGCTTTAGTAGTAGTATATAATATATTTCATTACGTATTCATTGCATCATCAGAAATACGTATCAACATAAATTTTATAATCGTTTAAGAGAATTACAAAATATATAGGCGTATCTGTATACAAAATTACAAAATATATCGATACAATCGCATATTACAAACATTAAAAACTGCAGGAACGGATAAAGGTACAGCTCCGATGCCGCTAAATATCATTTGTTTATTTACTTGTTACTATGGTAATTAATTCTGGTCTCCATGGTGTTTTTGACATCTTTATACGCGTCAACGAAAAGGCATAATTAAAAGGGCCTAAATCGTGTGAACGGGGTAAATTATCAAATTCCAAGTTAGACAGTATTTTGCGCCTCGTGTCAAAGGTTACCTGTGAAAAATTTGTGGCAATCGATGTAACGGTGTGGATTTGTATTCAGTACCCATAAATCCTCAGACTTTGAGTTTTATATATATAGATATTTCTGCGTAACTATTGGAAGTCATATAGAGCGCTTAATATAAGAGTAATATATGATAGTACATGAGAATTAATGTGAGAACGTGAGAAACTATATTAATATGAGAATACGATGCTCATTGAAATAACTATTCTCACAGTCACCATTAGTTTTGCATTTCCGTGATTGAAAGTGTAATAACTGGAATATTTAATAAGACTCTTTCTAAACAAGAAAAACATGGAGTTAACTTCTATCCGAACTTATGAAAATTTCATACAAAATGTACTTAGTTCTTGAGACATAAGAAAATGTAATTAAAATCATTAAAGCAATGAACTTAATACAAAATGTACTTACTTTGGCTTGCACTGCTTGTGTTATGACTTCAGATTGCTTATTCACTTCATTTCACCCAAAGCATGTTTTTCAACTTACATAACTTAATTTTTTTTAGACAATAAAGAATATTTTTTCATGTCTTTCCCTTTGCAGTTTTTCTGTACTTTACTTTTATTATATTTCTATTGATACAGTTTTTTGTGCCACGGTGGGAAGACAAGTTGGCATCCCTTTTTGCAAACTACAATAAATTCCTGCTTTTTACCTACTTTCCTTAGGACTGTATTTCTTTAGCCAAATTGGAAAACCTTTTTTTCATCATATATAAATAACATACATATTTAGTATCTTTATAATTTGGTTTTTTATATACGCTGATCTATGTATACAAAGTTCAAGGCAAGATGAAAGCCAACTATTTAAAATTGTAGTTACTGAATACGTAAACTACTTGTGAGACATTATTAAAATATAGTTACTTTTAGTACGGGAAATTAGTTCTTATTTCCTTGGGTGGTGTATAGAGTATAGAGCTGTACTTTGACCGTGATTTGAAAAACTTACAAACACACACACACACGCACACACACACACACACACACACACACACACACACACACACACACATACCGATATACAAATATATTCTTATAACAACCCCGGACTTAAGAAAAACATTACATTCAGTGATTGTAGAATATTCATGAAATTCAATTGAGGAAACACATTACAACCAATAAAGCAATGTAAATGAACGGGTTACTAATTAGTGCCGCACTGTATCGTACGTAACTCTGGGAGGCTGCGTCTGTACTCCAGGGATAGACACAAACAAACATTAACGTCGTATCAACAGTGGATGCGTTGTACTTTCAGTGTCACGTAGTTGGTGCTACATGATCTCTCCTTGCATATACGTGTAAAATTCTATGATAAACTTACATAATTAAATTAAAAGACTGGCAACAGTTACTAATAAATTACTGTCCATACAAGCAATAATTGATAAGAAAGTAGACTAATTTTGGGAAAATAAATTTGTCAGACACTAACACTTAAGGTTAGGTTTTTTGTTCTGAAAATTTTGTTTGACGTCCATTGCATTTGATGATGTTCATATATCTACTTCTTTCAGAATCATTGAAGCATGATATATTTACCGATTTAGTAAATTTTAGTAATTTAGTAATATTTAGTAAAATTTAACAAATTTAGTACGTATGATGTAGTGTAATATGATTTGATATTTACAGGTTATTAGTGTATATTATACACTAATACATAGTGTCGTCTTGTTAAGTGATCTATTTTGAGTATGTTTAAGCAAGACGTATAAATATGCAAACAGATACGTTGACTTAACGCATCGCATACTGCCACTTACAGTTCAGAAGTGTTTATACTAAACATTAATCCAGTCAGTAACAAACTCTCATTAACAAATAATTAATTACTTAGTCTCGTTTTGTCGATCACAGAGTTTCACTCTGTAGTCAGTGAACACACAAAGGACAATGTTTTGCTCCGATGACCTAACATCAGAATAAAAAAGATTACCCGTTTCTTTTGAGTTTTGTCGTTGGTGGAATATTTTGGTACCTAATGCCGTTTGTTAGATTGCATTAAAGATTGTTTCTAGATGCTATAATCTCATTTCGAAGTTGTGTTTCGTACGTCCTACGTACGTCCATTGTATTAAAACGATTCTGCAAGCGTATGTAATATGTATTCTAATTGTGCTGCGTGTAACAACTTGTTTTCCTGTGATTCTATAATTTAAATATCGGTATGGAGAATCAAAATAATTTACTTGAATTTGGTTTGATAATTTCTAAAAATATATCCCCCACCCTCAAACTATTTTTACTGTATATAAATGTTTTTTTTATTATGGAGGTAGTCGTTTAATATAATGTTATTTTCGAGTCACTTTATTTAAATGCAACTTGGGCACATATGCAAAAAAATACTTGATTCTCCTTGAATTTGCGGCAGTTATTGTTCGCCATAGAAAAAAGTCTACACACAACACACAGCAGACACTTTTCAGAAAATGACTTTTGTTCATGTTTTGAGGGTAGTACAATCAGAATCAACCCTTATCTCGAACACGATTTTTTCGCGATCACCATACTTCCACTTCCTTACGAAATATGGAACTAAAACAAGCTCTTTTCCAATATAGACTCTATGCAGTTTTCATCATTCTTGTGTTTATTTTATATGTTTCTGCTTTACCTGCCATAACGTAAGTTTACGGTGGGAAACAAATTCCTATTTAAAAATTTATAAAATGCCGTTTGGTATTCTCTAAAAAGCTTTTAATCAATTAACCTTTCTTATGTATTACCCTGCTGTCTCTTACCATTATTCTCGGCTTATTTAGTCAGTACTCTCCTTACATGGTAACTTATTATAGATTTTCTTCATTTTTACTATGCATATTTTTAAACCAACTCTTACTGTTTTTCTAATTGAATTCATTATTAAATTTTCCACACGTACTGTATTTTAAATAAAGTTAACAACTTCAAGTCCTCTGAAAATTTCAAATTTCGAACGTACAGTCTACCTGTTAAAACTCAAAGAGGCATGATAATAAAAACAGCTTTACTATGCTATAGATTGCGATCTTTATTTGTGTAAAACTGTTCTACGCTAGACAAATCGAGACTTACAAATTTTATTCCAGATCTTTAAAGTAATGACACTTTTATTCAAATACGGATATTAAAAATCACAACACATAATGAAGGTTACAAAGAATGTTTACAAACAAAACAAATTTACAACACATAACTACTCAATTACAATGAACGTTACAGTAATACGCTCACAAATAAATTATTAAAACTTGTACTTTCATTAGTATAGTGTGTAATAACTCATTCCCAGATCAATTAATCGCAGAAGTAACCTGGCAGAATCGACACGGCATGCCTTTATATAAGCAAGCAAGATCACTTGTTAGGTACAGCTCTTTCAGCCAGAGCTTTAAAATCAGGAAGCCTTTGATATAATAAAGAGCACATAGCTGCGTATCACTTCCCAATACTGTTTCCTATGTTGTATATGCCGCATATATGTTCCAAACTCATTCTAGTGTTCTTCATTTTCTTCACCTGTTTTTAGATAATCTATTCGGCTGTGTGTATTTCTCAAAAATGCCTAATTAGGTGAGTGCTATTAAATATTAAGTTATATGTTATGTTTGTTAATTGAACTGAAGACAGTGTAGATATGTGACAGATATAAAATTAGTTTATAATTTTGATAAATATATGTTATCCACTATTGTGTACTAGGATCACCATACTATTTTTATATGACGCCTACATCTCCCTAACTATTATGAATCGATTAAAAATCCTTATTCTGATAAACTCGTAATACACGTAGCATTTCTCTATTTTTAATTCTTCCAAGTAAGAATATTTCTGTGATACTCTGTCAATAGGTAAGAATTTTTTTCAACATGTTGACAATCTGTTCGACGATACGATGATATCGTTTCACCGATATATAAATGAAATAGTATAATTCTTTATTATTTCATTTGGACATTGCCTGTATTTGTATTTGAATTCTTAATTCCCTTGTATTTGCTTTTATTTAATTCTTTATAAAACTATCTCATTCGCTTTACTTTACTATCTTTGGTTTCCTATTACATTTGAACTTTTATCTCTAACAGCCACAATTTATTTTGACCATGTAATATCTTTATTTTTTAAATTTTGTACCTTTATACACAAAACAAATGTTATTGTAGTCCCTAATCTTCTCATTTTAGTTTAAGAAGTTAAAATTCAACATTTAACCCAATCTGTCTAAAAGTAAGAAAAGTTTTGAACTGACCACTCACGACACGGTGATGCTAGTTCCAGGATTCCATGGATATCTCACTTTACCTTGAAGCTGTTAACCAAAGTAAATTAGTAAAGGACCGTCTACGACCAGATAAAAATATCACGCCAGGTGAGACACATCATCTGCGAAGATGGTATGCAAAACAAACAGCATAACTATATTAACAAGGATATGGATGCGCAATTCTGAGTATCCAGTTTTTCACAAACTCCATCCACTCCCAACAACATGAAGAAAGGTAGACAGAAAATAAAAACTATGCCTTATCGTCACAGTTCAATGAAGAGATAAATATCATACATTTGAGCTATATATATATACTAATTAGCGTATCCTAACATATAGATTGTATATGAACCAGTTAGTAGTATATATCAGAGATAATTAATAAATGGTGTTTTGAATTGATAATGATATAACGTTTTGATGGTAAGTAATGCCACATAACCATGTTTTTAGCACTAAAGGACACTACAAACATAAGATGGAAAGTCTGTACCTTTATTTTCGCTCGGTATATGATAGGGTACGTCTGCACAGGAAATGCCAGTGCAACATTTTACCTATTAACTGAAATACATGCATATGTAAATACATTCCTACTATGCTTTGTCTTGAGTTATGGACCTTCTACGCAATCGATATGCGCTAAAGTTCATGTTAGCCTATTTTGCTTTGGCGTTTGTTCGCGAAACTAGTCTTATTATTATCATTTTAGTGACTTTTGAACAACATACGAATAACAGTCGATTTTTGCATCCTAGCTTCCAAACTGTACTATCTTTCCAATCATCCTCCTTCAGATTTATCTATGTTATTATATTCCTTACCAGTTATCTGGAATGTCTTTTTCCTGGCACAGATACTGAGAGAAGACTGTTATACTATATTTAAAGAATAAAGATCAATGTTTTTTGCTGTGATATAGATGGTTTAATGACTTTCTGTAGTGTAAATTATGATGCTATTAAGTGGAGGGTTTTTATAGACTCTTCAAGGCGTAGTCTAAAGGGTATGCTTTAACACAACGGAAACCTTTTTGGTTCTATTACAACTTTTTATTCAATATACTTTAAAGAGTCTTATGAAAATTTAAACGTTATTCTCGAAATCCTTAACTACGAAAGACATTCTTGGGTGGTTCGTGGTGACTTGAAAGTAACTCGCATGCTGCTTGGTCAACAATCTGGATATACAAAAATGCCATCTTTCCTTTCTAAGTGGGACAGTCGAGCAAAGGACAAATATTGTAAGGTAACAGACTGGCTAAAAAGAAAGAATCTCTAACCGGGTTCAAAGAATATTACAAGAAAACCACTTGGTATAACGGGAAAAATGTTCTGTCACCTCTTAATATCAAATTGGTTTGATGAAACAGTTTACTAAAGTATTCGCAAAAGACAGCACCTGTTCCCAGTACCTACAAACAAAGTTTCCAAAAGTATCTACCAAAAAGTTAAAGGAAGGGATCTTTGTTAGACCGCAAATAAGAAATTTGATGAAGGATGAGGCTTTTGAAATACTATGAATCCAACAGAAAAAGCTTGGAATTCATTTAAAGAAGTTGTGAAAAATGTCTTCAGCAGAAAAAAAGATCGAAACTACAAAACTATCGTCAAACCATCACTTCTCCACTCACACTTTTTTTTTTAATCTTAGCGATGTCAATGAAGAACATGGGAACGTTTTCACCAATATATCAAAACATGAAAAAGAGATACCAGGGATGCTGGTATGTTAACACGATGGCCGACTACTGTTTCATGCTCAAGAGAGACGGCACTGCTGAGGGGCACAAATTAAGAGAAAGAAACTTCAACCCACCAGAAAAGAAGCTTAACAAATAAAACAGCATAATGAACAGGAAAAGTAAATTGTGTGCATATTTTTTCTCATATTTATCTTCTTATATATAACTTTATTATGTTTTTATTCAATGTAAAATGTTCAAAATAAAATGGAAACGAAGTGTTCCAAATAAATCCTATTTAATTACTAAAAAAATGTATTTGAATAATATTTCTTTCATTTGTGTCGTCACACGTAGTAATAGATAGTCATACATAGAATATATTTATAGTCAAACAGACTGGTTTATATGAAATGTGTGCAATAAATATGTTTTCTTCTGTTGTGCTGTCACAAATTTCGCCTAAAGTCGTAGAAACAATACATATAGAATCGACAGCAAAAGTACTATTAAAAACATATATTTTCACTAAATCACCATACAAAAATATTTGTTTGCAGCATAGTGTTTTAAATGTTAAAAATTCATTTACACGTCACTACGAAATAGTGAAATTTCAGATATTTCATGAGATGGTTGGAATATTTTATGCAACTTTGGTATTTTATGCCACTATAGGTATTTACTTTAGACTCTTTAATCGTATTACTGTCTTAGTAAATTTCCTTGAAGTAGTAAATAGCCTATGCATTCATGAAAACTGTAAAGGTTTTTCTTCTAAATGTGTGATAAGAATTGAGCAATGAAACCAATGATATACATAAACCTAATTTTATTTTGTTTCTCAGAAAATCTTACAAACGCACAATGTGTTTTACAAAAAAAAAACAAAGGATTTGGCAAAATGTCAACTGCGAAACTGGGAATATGTAGGTATTTTGTATTTAAAGATGAAAAAAATTAACAACGGAAGTATTGAATTCAATAACTAGTTTACATTTTACCAACAATGATAGGTTATTTGCAGACACTCAGCTATCCGCAAGTCTACCACACACAGTGGCGTAACTAAGACGGGTATTAGGGGGATTCTTCCCCCATAGCTATAAACATTTTAGTAAAATTCCATAATCACTTAACGTAGGCCTCTTTTTGAGCCAGTTGCGTGAGTTAAAATAAGGCTTATAATTAACTGTTTTAATAATTATATAGGAAGAACCTACAAACATATCATTTGTCCTGAGGAAAATGGGGAGTCCAATTTCCAATGTAATCTCATTCTAACGTCTAGCATTCTTATGTCTGTGTGGGTTTAAGATCAATTTCTGTGACGTTTCGAATATTTATAAGTCAAACGTTGGCATCGTCGGGAAGCTTATGTAGAATGAAACAGGATAGCGAACCAAGGACATATAAATTAAATCCAGAGTATAGACAACTGAGAGGGCGATCTAAGATGTAACAGAGTGATGAGGTTGAGAAAGATTTGAAAGTTTGAGGTTGACGAGTTAAGAAACAGAACCTTAGAATAGCTGGAAGTTTTGGGCTTGGTCAAAGCTATTTAAAGAGCTGCAGCGACAGAAGAAGTAGGAGAAGAAAACGTTCTCTAGAACACAATGCTTTCTACAATACTTTTGTTTTGTAAAGATACTTCTTACTTCTGTTATAGAAGTAACGGAAATAAAGATACTTCATATTTCTGTTATAAAAGTTGACGTACTTTACTGTCCCATCAATAACACACGAATCTGTATAATTTATGGGGACTGCTTTGGAGTATATACACTACAGTATAAACACAAATAATATATGTATAAACAGATATTAAACTGCCGGTACCAAAAAATAAAATTTGCATGATTAAGCGTAAAATGCATGTACACCACAATGTGAGCGCACACCACAACGTAACAAGCCTTATAATTATTGTAATAAAAAGGAGCTACGCCTATAAGCAATTACCGATTTCGAACATCTTGCACAGTCACTGCGACATAAATACACAGCCAATTTCATTTTGTAATTTCTACACCATTTACTTTACTCACAGTATCGCTACTGCAAAGTCAATTTCTTACACTCAATTTGTTTTCACTTTCTCAACAACTTTAAAGATATTACTGTCATTACCCTATGATAGATCTTACGGTAGTAACTATACCATCATTTATTTAACATACTTAGTAGTTTACTTCCTCAGGAGAAAAAACCCCTAGACAGCAACCTATGCCTGATCAGCTCAGATTGGCGCAAAGTTATTAAGTTATATGTCACTTGCGGGCCAACATTTTGGTAGATAGGTTTCTAAAGTGTAGAGAAAGAATCCATTCGCTGTATAAAGCTAAACCCAAAGTATGAAACTATACAACTATGAAAAATGAATTAGCTTACACAAAACTAGCAATTATGACTATAACGTTATTAAAATGAATAAGCACAAAGAATACTAAAGGCCAATGTTAATTTTTACAAGAAGTGAAATAAAAAATAAGTTATTCGGCTAGGAACGGTTAATAACATTTATGTTGAAGTAATAATATCTTTCTTGAAAGAAAGTTTTCATATGAGAAATATTTTACGACATAACCATAAAAGTCAAACTAACGTTTTTAGAGAAACAGATATTCTTTAGAGACCTTAAAGTGTGAAGAAGACGACTTTAAAATTAGAAATGAACGACATCGAATCAAATAAACAATCGGAGTTTTAGGAGATGGCACTCTAAATAACATTAGCAAGCTAGTTCAAAACCTCTCAGAAATAAACAACAACAAAACACAATGAAAATTAAGAAGAATGCCAATTACTACAAACACAAACATCACGAGATCTCATGGTATATAGAATAATACCCTTTTACAAAAGGAGACACAAATCATCAATTCCATAATTGAAGCTCAGTGACACTGTGAATTTAAACGACCGCAACTAGTTCGTCAAAACAAAAATTATGGGTAATTTTTTACACATGATAATGAGAAACCTAAAGGTAATGTAAGACCTTTAAAAGAATTAGTAGAATTAAGAAAGCTTTTTTATATCAACTGTGCAGGACTTGTATAAAATTAAGTGCTCAGAAAATCTGAAAAATGAAAAATGAACAGGCATATTCGGAAATATATATGTATTAGCTGTAAAAAAATAAAGCCAACTCATTCGGTATAATAATGTTGTGATGAGTAACGATTAAAGAAAATAGGGAAATTATTTATATATATTTCAAAAATACATATATTTGCGTCTTTGCCCAGGGTGGTATGTTTGTAAATGTTTAGCATAGAAAATATATGATGAACAGTTTTTAACAATATTATGCAGGCTAAGAATTGTCAGAAAGCGTACACCTGCCCCGCGAGTGAATACAGCGCTTGTGTGTTGTGTGTGTGAACGCAACCTACGACAGGCAAAATCGATGGGGTGATGCGTACGAATAGTTGGTTTGTCTGTAATCAGGTTTTAACAGGATAAAAATAAACTAATCAATACATTTTAAACCTGTGAACAAAGACTTACCCCAATTATGAAACACCATGACATTAAGGAATTTTTAACGAATATAGTGATGTAAGATTATTGTATAAATGTCCAATAATAAAGTCGCTACGTAATTTAATGTTAATTACTAGTGTAATTAAATAGTAATTAATAAGTGTGTTATATGTGAGTGACCAGAAAAAAATTACGCAAACAATGATATCGCTCGTGCTACAAGTATATTGTTACGACGGTCTACTCGATCGTCGTAGTTACAGTGGAAACAAAATAAGTACAAGACACCATTTAAGTCACTAATCACACCTTTAATTGTTTACAGTAACACAGTTCGTAATTAACAACACAGTCTCTACAACAAATCAAATGAAAATTGTTCACACGCAATAAAATGTCCACTAATATTAAAACTCAATTGTACTACAATTATACCGTCCGATTATAAAACGCAACACTTCAATAATTACTACTTGAACGTACACAGTAATAACTAGAACCGCTCTGGAAATATATCGCAGGTGTACTGAAAACTAAGGCCGCTACCGCCATGTATTTATAGTCCCGCTCACACACCAGAAGCTTCCAAACTGCGTCTTATCTCTCGTGTGAACTACGTAATTAACTGCGGCCTTAACAAAGTCCGCACGGCTGGCGGCATCGAGAACTTTCTCGTACATGCGTCTACAAGCACGTACGCCACACGCTTACACTCTGGATCTCTCTGGAACGTTCGATAAACACGTAGATTGTTTTGTGACGTCGTAACAAAATCGCGAAAATGAACCAAAAAGTTATTTGTAATTAAAAGGACGCTTTTCACAAAGTGACAATATCTAACAGGTCGGAAACAGTCCTGGACTTGTCAGATCGCCGTCCAGTATAAATATCACTGGCAATTTTGGGGCGATCACAGAAGGGAGACTCAAGATATCTTCACACAACGTCAAGCTGCTGGTCTGTCGACCGATCGAGCCTTTACCATACAGACCAAGACTTATGAAGGAACTCTGGACCATCACAAACAACGAACCGTAGGGACAGAAAACACAGCATCAGCATAATCATCAACTTCAAATTTTCTGTATTCAGCACACACACGCGCGCGCGCGCGCAACTGTAACGTCGACAGTACGCAGGTGAAGAATAAACAAGTATATTTTTTGTTCGTGAAAAGAACTCTTAAAAAGAAACTTATATATTGTAACATTACATTTGGAACAACATAATATCGTACCTGATTTAATGAAGACTTTGGTTAAGAAGCTGACAAGGAGAACAATATCTTCCAAGATGATAGTGAAGAGGAACGACAAACAATTTTAGACTGACTAGTAAGACAACTGACCGTACCCAAATTAATGATTTAGGCTAAGTGATGCAAAACACCTTTAACCCCAACTATTACAATGAACTTTCAGTAATGACCAAACAAAGAATTATAAAGACAAACGGTTTATGAACCAGGACTATAAAGAAACAAACGGTTTCAGTTAATGTATCATTATATCCAGATAATCAAAATACAAAGTGAGGGATAATAGACCCAAACATGTAATATTATGTAAGAGAAATATTAGTAAATAATTAAGTTAATTGATGTAACAAAAATATAAATTTTAATATAATATTTTGTTTAATTTATAATCCCCGAACCATATACGCCCTGAGATAATTAATATTTTATTTAAAAACGTTAACAAAAGCATTGTTTTGGTCTCGAAGAAATACTAAACGTTTGGCTACTGCTGCCAACTGGTAAAGGAAGAATTATAGTTTGCGCTACAATTGCGATTATTCTGTTTAAATTTATTAAAACAGTCAACCAGTGTTTTTCCGAATAAAGGATTCCACAAGGATATATGTTTGATATTATTTGTGTGTCGTTATTATTGCTGTTACATTTAGTAAATAGAATTCACAGATTGCAGCGGACCCGACAGTTGGCATCGTTGAGTGACGTCACGGAAAAGAAGCAGCATAGTGGGAGTAAGCGGCAATTTACAAAATTATTCGCCGTTCAACATAACACATTTATAATTACACATCGACGACTCCAGTGCGAGTTTGTCGCTACATTATTTATATATATTACAAGTTCACACTTCCTACGGGTGGTGTAATCCAAGTGCACACGACATATATACAAGTAACTGATTCACAATAATATTGTACGTAACGAAAAATCTGGTTACCAATAGACGAACCTGAAGTGAGGCTACATTACGTTTCAATAAGATTCAAATATTATATATGACAAATAATTTTGAAGGAAGACTTCAGCAAGAAAATGGAAGAGTTAAAAACGGAAAATAAACAGTCTACGGAGGAATTAAGCCGAAAATTGGAAGAGACTAATAAGAAAATTGAAGAAAAAATGGGAGAATTGAAGGAGAATAGCAAGAAAATGGAGGAGAAAATTGACGCAAATAATAAAGCATTGAGGGAAGAATTGAAGGAAAATTACCAAGAGACCATGAAGAAACTAGATGAACACAAGGAGTCATTAAAAGAAGAGTGGAATAACAAGATGGAAACTAATAACCGGCAATTGCAGGAAGAATGGGACAAGAAGCTGGAAGAACCGGTGACTGAAATAAAAAGGGTAGAATCCGAGACCAAGGAAAAGTGTGAGCGGATGAACCAAGAGATTCTGAGCGTCCGGGAAGAAACGAATGGACGAGTTGAAGATATAAGGACCAACCAAGCAGTGATGGGAGAGAGGTTAGAAGGTATAAGACAGATGGTTTGTGATAAGGAGCATGTTGGACGAGATGTTCCGAAAAGTATATGACAACTGGTGGACGGCGATGCGGCCGAGTATACAGAACTTCCAGGAATTTAAAAAACAGTTCAAATCTAAATATTGGTCCGATGCCACACAACACATGATAAGAAGTGACATAGGATTGGGCAGATATGACCTGCACGGCAAGCAAACTCCAACCGCATATTTTCTTGGCAAAATAAATATAGCCAGACATTTAGAGCCTGCAATTCCTACGGAATGTTTAGTGCGGCTATTAGCATACCACTATGGTGGCGAAATTACAAGAGGCCGAATAAATGGACGCATACAAACCATCGAGGAGATGTCAACATTATTGGCGGAGATGGAACAAGAGAAGAACTTCCTCCAGTATAGACGAAGGAACGATGAGATAAATAGAAATAATGGTCGCTGCGACGCCCCATATGAAAACAATGGGCAACGACCAAACAATAGTTATAACAACAACGGTAACCACTATCAGCGCGGTTACCAAAACCAGAATAACACCAATAACTATCCACGAAATAACGCAAATAATAACAACAATAACAACAACCACTATTAATTACCGTAGCCCTCCTACAAATAATAACAATAATGGATACCAGCGTGCCAATGAACGAGACCACCAGTACCAGAACAACCGGGGTTATAACAACAACTATGATACCCGATACAGGCATAATAATAACAGTCAAAATCAAACATATAGAAGACAAGTGAATTATGTAAGCGTTGACGATAGGGATGTGGGAAGACGTTGGTACCAGGGACGAGCAAACTATAATGGAAACCGTGGAAGAAGTTTTCAGGAGGAGAATAACCAGCACTACCGCGATGAACATCGGCGAAGTAGAAGTTGCGATGACAACAGAAATAACCGAAACTCAGTGACGTTCAATAATAACGCCATTGGGGTACAAGAGTCGCAGAACAGAGACAGACCCAATCAATCAGACAACAGGACTGAGGAGACCACCCCTGATTTAAACGAACTGCGGCAGTGATAATCCACCAGGTCCCATCACTGAACCGGCAATTTGGGTACTTACTAGGACGAGACAAAACGACTGACGATACGTTGACAATAGTGCACAATCATTTCTTAAAGAATGTTAGAGAAGAACTACTGAACGAAGACACGATAACGCAAAATGATTCAAATAATGAGATTGTTTATATCATCGCCCAAGTGAATGGACTAGAGACAAGATGCATGATAGATACGGGCGCAAACGTGTCGTTAATCGACAACAATGAATACATCAAAATTCAAAAATATAGTAAGGCCATCTTACCAACTTTACCAATTCAAAATATAATTTTAATCGGAGCCACTGGAAGGCAAAACAAGTCAATAAGAAAACAGGTATCATTAACAGTGACCAGCAGAAATGTAGCTATACCTATGATTTTTCTAATAGCTAGTAATCTACCATTTAATCTACTAATAGGCTGTGATATTTTGAGAAAATACTTAGCAATAATTGACATGAGACCAGCCATAGTGTCATTAAAGGTGGATAATATAGAATGGACAGCAAAATTGGTAGAAAACAAAAATGTACCTTCATGCAATAGTATAAGAAAATTCAATAATAATCAAGATGAGTCATGGAATGTAAGAAGGGAATACTTTGGGTGTGGAGATAGTTTATGGTTGGAAAAATTAGAAGAGATCCGACAATTTCGGTCAGAACAAAACGAATGTAATTTAACTACACGACAAATAGAAAAGTTAATTTCAATATATAATAAATACCGCTATGTTTTCTCTGATGTACCTGGCAAAGTAAAGGATTATCAATTTACATTACAATTCAAGGAGCCTGTCAATTTTAATAAAAAATCATACCCCGTTGCTTATGCATTAAAGGAAGCAGTGAGGACTGAACTAGACAAAATGATAACAGAAGACATTATTGAATATAGCTGTTCCCCATATACCAGTCCGTTAATAGCAGTTCCAAAGAAAGATGGCAGAGTACGACTCTGCTTGGATGCTAGAGAGATTAATAAGATCATAGTTAATGACAGAACATCTCCTGGAGAGATTGAGGAGATACTGAAAAAATTCAATGGCATACAATTTATTAGCACCTGGGATACGGTTTGTGGGTATTGGCAGGTGGAGCTACACCCAGATAGTCGAAAGTACGTCGCCTTTATTTTCGAAGGAAGGAACTATCAGTTCAAGAGACTACCGTTTGGACTGGTAAATTCAGTAGCTGTATTCGTAAGATGTATGGACCAGGTGTTGGGTCCAGATACTATTCCATATACCACAGTCTATGTTGATGACTTGTTGATTACTTCAGTGAATTGGGAAGACCATTGTGACAGAGTAGGACAAGTATTACAAAAACTATCAGACAATAACGTTACACTAAAACTTCAAAAATCTAAGCTTATCGCCAGTGAAGTCCAATTCCTGGGTTTTAACCTAACAAGACAAGGAATAACACCATCCAATGAAAAAATTGAAGCTATCCAGAAGTTCCCAAGTCCTAAAAATAAAAAGCAACTTCAATCATTTCTGGGACTTTGCAATTATTATAGAAAGTTTCAGAGAAATTATTCTGAAATGACTGCAAAGTTTTCTCCACAATTATCCTCTAAGAACAAATGGTCCTGGGGACAGGAACAAGACAATTTACTCCTAATGATCAAGCACAATTTCCTAAGTTCAGTTGTATTAAAACATCCTAATTTCAATCAACCTTTCTTCATGAACTGTGATGCCAGTGATATAAGTTTAGGATCTGTATTATATCAGGAAGATAGTGAGGGAGAACATCAGGTGGTGAGTTTTGCAAGCAGAATACTTAATGGATGTGAACGCAATTATAGTGTAACAGAAAAGGAGTTATTAAGCGTTGTATTCGCTTGTGGGAAATTCAGAACCTACATTCTTGGATACTCAGTAGTAACTGTGAGGAGCGATCATAAGTCAATATCTTTCCTAAAAAATTGCAAGATCAACCATGGGAGATTGACAAGGTGGATACTCGCACTACAGGAGTACCATATAAATTGGGAGTATGTTCCAGGAAAACAGAATATTGCTGCAGATATATTGTCCCGGATTAACATAGAACAACAAACTTTTGAAGGGGAAAAAGAAACAATCATCAAGGTATACACTATAATAAAAAATAAGTCAGATTTGGAAAACATCATGAAATCAATTGCACAACAACAAACCAAGGATACCAAAATCAACAATTTTAGACAAAGACTGATCCAACCGGATGAAAAAATCACTGCATATTACTGTCTACATGAAGACATATTATTTTACAAACCAAATAATAACCAAGGCTCATGGAAGGTGGTGATACCTAAAGCGTTAGAAACAGAATTAATACTGGACTACCATAGTCGATATGGGCATATGGGTGCATTAAAAGTAATGAAGGCACTTGAGGAACACACTTACATTAAGAATATCAACAGAAGGGTTAGAGAATGTATTCGGCAGTGTCACATCTGTCAATTGGCAAAATGCAATAACGAAAAAACAGAAGGAATTATGCAACCTATTACATCAACTAGTAAATTAGAGAGAGTATTTTTAGATGTGTGTGGTCCATTACCTCGTAGTGGAGGGAGAAAACAGTATAAATTCATTATAATCATGTTCGACCATTACTCCAAGTTTACAAAACTATACCCCATTAATCGGGCAACTACAAAAAAGATTTTGCAAATAGTGATCCAACAATACATACCAGAGTTAGGAGCTCCACGATCAATTATTACCGATCACGGAACTCAGTTTCGAGGAAGGGTATGGAAGGAGACTTTGTTAGACTTAGGTGTCAAGACATATAAAACATCTGTCTATCACCCAAATAGCAACCCAGCGGAAAGAGTACTGAGGGAGGTCGGCCGTATACTCAGGACATATTGTTCTGATAAACACCAGAAGTGGAGTGACTACATTACACAAACTGAGAGCTTTATCAACTTAGCTTACCATGAAGCAATACAAGATCCCCATATACCATAATGCATGAAAGATTACCACCCCGAGAAATTAGTGAAATAATCAATTTCCCAAACAACCCAGCTTACCAGTTCGACAACGTGAGATTCCACAGCAAACTGAACGAACAAGTGGAGAAAAGAAGGAAAAAATACAAAATAATTCAGCAGAAGGTGATCCAGTACAAGATTGGAGATAAGGTATTGTTAAAAAACCGCGAATTGCCAAGTTCTAAGGAAGGAATAGCAAAAAAGCTATTATTACTGTATAATGGACCATATGTTGTTATAAAAAACAATAACAATAATACTTATGTCATTAGTGATGTGGAAACAAAAAAGATTAAGGGAACATACAACCAAGTTTCCTTAAAAATGTATTATGAACCTAATAAACAAAGTTGAAAATACCACAAAATTCCAAACAAAGAGTAAGAACAACTTACAACTAATTATTTATGAGAATTAATTTGGAATTGAAGAATTTATTATTATAAAACCAACAAAATTCCAAACAAAGAGTAAGAACAACTTATAACTAATTATTTATGAGAATTAATTTGGAATTGAAGAATTTATTATTATAAAACCAACAAAATTCCAAACAAAGAGTAAGAACAACTTACAACTAATTATTTATGAGAATTAATATGGAACTGAAGAATTTATTATTACAATACCACGAAATTGAAAAAATATAGTAAGCTCATCTTACCAACTTTGATAATTCAGAATATAATTTTAAATGAAGCCCAATAAACAAGGCTGAATATCTCAGAATTCAGATAAATAGTAAGGAACAATTACAATACAGTTTGATAATGTAATTATGAATCAAGCAGATAAACAACTGGGAATAAATTTCCAAATTCTAAACAAAATAAGCACCTCTTATTAAACACAGTTATGAACTTATTATTGGAATATAAAAGAAAGATGCAACATCCATAAATTAGAAGAAACTATAGTGATATAAAATGAATAAGAAAGGACAAATGTAGACAGTCGACGATGAAAATGAGACAAGACTAGAAACGAATTTATTGCAAATAACCTATCATGATTGTGAGAGGATCAACAACAACTGAAGACGCAAATACTTGTTATGTTTTAATTTAAATGAAGATAGTGAATGACAATGAAGATTAAGCAGTACTGATGAAGAAGGAAGGAAGATAGTACCAATTGAAATTAAAAAATGTTATTAATATCGCCACAAGAAAATAAACATCTGAAAGAATCAATGGAAAGAAATATTTAGATCTGAGAAGTTAGACTGAGTGAACAATCCCAAGAATATATTATATTATTTTATTTATTTTAGTCGTGAATAGACTAGTGATTATTAAATGTGGTTGACTGACGAGATAGCTCCAGCAATCGATATTATTTATGTATTATGTATTGTATGGACAGCGGGGTATTAGGTCAAGAGAGCCCCCCGACAGATTCCAGAATATATGGTGATTAATTTGTTAGGGAAGTAACATGTTCCAGGGATAGAACACTTATAATTAAAGCCAAGTATACCAGATCATAATAAGAATAACAAATGACAATGTGAAAGTTAAGATAATTGATAATTTCAACAAAAAACAATATTTTATTAAAATGATCAAATTTGGTGGCAGGGTAATATGTAACATTATATTTGGAACAACATAATATCGTCCCTGATTTAATGAAGACTTTGGTTAAGAAGCTGACAAGGAGAACAATATCTTCCAAGATGATAGTGAAGAGGAACGACTAACAATTTTAGACTGACTAGTAAGACAACTGACCGTACCCAAATTAATGATTTAGGCTAAGTGATGCAAAACACCTTTAACCCCAACTATTACAATGAACTTTCAGTAATGACCAAACAAAGAATTATAAAGACAAACGGTTTATGAACCAGGACTATAAAGAAACAAACGGTTTCAGTTAATGTATCATTATATCCAGATAATCAAAATACAAAGTGAGGGATAATAGACCCAAACATGTAATATTTTGTAAGAGAAATATTAGTAAATAATTAAGTTAATTGATGTAACAAAAATATAAATACACCTGATTATAGATACATGAACCATACAAATAATTGTCACATATAGAGTTCATAGGGTTGTCCAGTAAACAACAAATTATAACATGGTCACAATAACATTTATAACAAGAGTAAAACCCAGATAAACAGTAAATGTAACAAGATTATTAGAACTGTGTGGTGAGGTAGAGCAACAGTGTTCACTTTATTGTAATTTTTGTAAGTCAAACATCAGTAAGTATACGGATGTTGAAACCCATATAAATAGTAAATATGACATAGACAGTGTCAGAATAATGAGTAAATTAGCTGACAATGGACTAACTAATTAGTATAGAATTTGTTTTGTAAAATGTGCACGTTTTATGTTATAGCACAGTGTTATATCATAGTATTTGTGTTGTGTTTTTTGTATGTAACAGGTGATACAGTTAGTTTAAAGGAATGTCAATTTAATGATATTAATTCCATTTTTTTATGTTGTGTTAACAAATATAACAATAGAGCTGATGTTAAACCATGGTAAATTAATTGACCAAGCAGAATGGACTATACAAAGATGTTTTGTTAAGTGTCAAACACCTATACAGTTTGAGTAGAAAACAGTTATTTGTGCAAGGATTTGGTATAATCATAGCCATGTGGGCATGAATTTAACTATTAGAATAATATATCTTTTGTGTTATTAAGATAACGTTATATGTTAAACCATTTTGATGAGTATTAGAAGTTAATTTAATTGTTAAAGATGTTAAAACATGGTGATGAAAGTAATACTATTACATAGGCCAGGTGAAACCAACTTTAGTAAATTATGAACAATTATATTAGAAATTTTGTAAAGCAAATGTGAAAGGGTAGATGTATTTATAGGTGATAATGTATACAAGGAATATAGAAACAAAATAACACATATCAAGTTATTTAAGAAAATTCCAAATAACAAAATTGTAACATCCATAGTTCTTAAGCAAAAATAGGCACGTTTGGTGTCTAAATATAACAAATGTGAAGATCAAAATAATGCTGGTAATGGTTTTAAACTCCCATTCAGTATAGAAAAGTTATGTTAGTTTAAAGATTTTGAACAAATTTTAGACTCCGAAATAATGAAAGTATATCCGAATTGGCCAACCAGATTCCAAGTTTACCCTTAGCAACCAGAAATTTCGGATAAATAAAATGAGACTTCTTTGACAACGATCTTAGCAGATAGACGCGTTTTTAAATCGTCTTACATTATGCGTTATAAAGTGTGAAAAAAATATACAACCAGATAAATACAGTTAGAGGTACACTACACGAACTTCTTGCAATAACAGAAGAACACCCATTATATGGATTAAAGGATATAATAACCAGGAAGAAGATTTGAAGTGGACGAGGGACGAGAAAGAAGATCTGACGTGTACGTGGGCCCTATCTTTAACCAAGAAGAGTACAAGAAGAGGATTTGGTGATTCTGACATCTCATTATATCGTACTTCAACACACACACTTGTATACACGAATTTTTAGTAATAATCAACTAAACTACAGACACCATATAACACAAACACTAAAAACAATCACTAATAACACCATATAAGACTAACACCTTTTTAAACACAACAAGAACTTTTAATTTACATAATAACTATCAAAGCCTGAACTGGACATAACCTTTTTAAAACTGGTAACCACTATACAATTTATGTGTGCACGTATCACTCTAACGTTGTAATATCCTGTAATTGTAAACTTGTATTTTGATTAATAGTGTAATATTTTGTTTAATTTATAATCCCCGAACCATATACGCCCTGAGATAATTAATATTTTATTTAAAAACGTTAACAAAAGCATTGTTTTGGTCTCGAAGAAATACTAAACGTTTGGCTACTGCTGCCAACTGGTAAAGGAAGAATTATAGTTTGCGCTACAATTGCGATTATTCTGTTTAAATTTATTAAAACAGTCAACCAGTGTTTTTCCGAATAAAGGATTCCACAAGGATATATGTTTGATATTATTTGTGTGTCGTTATTATTGCTGTTACATTTAGTAAATAGAATTCACAGATTGCAGCGGACCCGACAGTTGGCATCGTTGAGTGACGTCACGGAAAAGAAGCAGCATAGTGGGAGTAAGCGGCAATTTACAAAATTATTCGCCGTTCAACATAACACATTTATAATTACACATCGACGACTCCAGTGCGAGTTTGTCGCTACATTATTTATATATATTACAAGTTCACACTTCCTACGGGTGGTGTAATCCAAGTGCACACGACATATATACAAGTAACTGATTCACAATAATATTGTACGTAACGAAAAATCTGGTTACCAATAGACGAACCTGAAGTGAGGCTACATTACGTTTCAATAAGATTCAAATATTATATATGACAAATAATTTTAAGGTTACAATATGAACAGTAAAGACTTGTAGTTTTAAATATTATCAATGTACATAAATTTAAATGGTAGTTAAAGAAAATAATTAAATTTGACAAGAAAATTTAAAAATACTAATCTCCTTTTATATGTTAAAATTTTGTGTGTGTCAGTTGAAATAAATAATAAATTGGAAGTAAATGTTATATTTTTTTATTGTTTTAACAACAACTAGTTTTATTCTTGAGATTTAATATTATTTTGTTTGTAAATGAGTTGCTATTTTATATAAAATTTGAGTCAAAGTCAGACACTCTGAAATAAAAATTGTTTATTCTGTGAACATCACTTTCACAGAGATATTAGATTAGCCATTTATTAACAAAGAATTAAAACTATTGAATTATTATTAATTTTACTCGCACAATCGGAGCACATAGTGAACGACTCACACACTAACCGACCCTACTGCGAGAGAGAAGGGTAAATTTTGAGAGAGAACAGAACTGTTGTGAAGAGAAAAACACCACTGACCCTCTGAATGCAGGTAAGGAGGGAGAACACCGCAAACGACGAAAAATAAGGGAACGAAGTAGCGACATAACAGTGCACAGAGAGTACAATGATCATTGTTATGTACACAGAAACAAGTGTAATGCAGGATGTCTATCCGCTATTATGATAAGAGGCGAGCCATACGGAGAAGGGAAACAGGTAGAATCAAGCCGACAACAAAAATGTATAGTGAACCAGTGTGTCGATACGTATAACAATACAACAGAAAACAGGATGTACGTATGTTTGTATAGGTAGGGGGAAAGAAATTTGTCGCCCACCACAAAGGGGTTTGTTCGTACATGCCGATAAAAATATGTACTTTTATAAGACGAAATTATATTTATCTAGTACACATATATATCTGTGTAAATAAAATTTGAACAACAGTCAAATTTTATTTAAACCCACCTGGGGAATATATGCAACAATACATATATTTGCATATTTGCCCAGGGCGGTATGTTTGAAAATATTTAGCATAGAAAATATATGATGAACAGTTTTTAACAATATTACGCATGCTAAGAATTGCCAGAAAGCGTACACCTGCCCCGCGAGTGAATATAGCGCTTGTGTGTGTGAACGCAAGCTACGACAGGCAAAGTCTACGATGGGGTGATGCGTACGAATAGTTGGTTTGTCTGTAATCAGGTTTTAACCGGATAAAAATAAACTAATTAATACATTTTAAACCTGTGAACAAAGACTTATCACAATTATAAAAACACCATGACATTAAGGAATTATTAACGAATATAGTGATGTAAGATTATTGCAGAAATGTGCAATAATAAAGACGCTAGGTAATTTAATGTTAATTACTAGTGTAGTTAAATAGTAATTAATAAGTGTGTTATATGTGAGTGAACAGAAAAAAATTACGCAAACAATGATATTGCTCATGCTACAAGTATATTAACGAAAACCCGAAAATGAACCAAAAAGTGATTTGTAATTAAAAGGACGCTTTTCACGAAGTGAATTTATTTATATATATATATTATTTATTTTATATTTATATTTATTTTATTAAATTATATTAAAATTAATATACTTACTTACTTAATTCTTAATACGAGCATCCGAGGGTGGCTGCTTCGATGGCTCGATGGCTCCTGTAAGTGTCTGCTGCTAGCGGCCACCAACAACTCTCGGATAGTATTTTATCCAGAGTTTTTTCTCCGGCCATTTTGCGTTTAAGATTTTCCCTCGCTGGTAGCGTTGCCGGGCAATCCAAGAGAATGTGATTTAGGGTTTCGTCCTGCTCCTTGCACATTCCACAAAGAGGATTGTCTTTTAGGTGAAACCTATGCAGGTACCTGTTCGTCACGATGTGACCCATTCGTGCTCTTGCCGCAAGTGACGCCACAGATCGAGGCATCCCTTTATAGATTTTTGGGCGGTTTGGGGAGCTTTGGATGGCGAAATACTCGCGTCCGGTGCTACAATTCTCCCATCTCCGTTTCCAGGAGTCAATGAAGAACTTCCTGGCTGCTTCTTTACACTGTGTCAGAGAATAACGCTGCGCCTGTACAGGGCCCATGCAGCAAGCTTTACTGGCAAGAGTATCTGCTACTTCATTTCCATGAATCCCGCAGTGACTTGGAATCCATTGAAAAACAACATTCTTGCCTTTTAAACTATTAAGTTGTTGCAGGATTTCCGATGTTCGAAAGTAATAATCTGTGGTGTTCTTCGCTGGTAAGGCCTGTATAGAAGACATGGAGTCCGTGAGAATGCAGATGTCACGCGCATCCATGGCTTTGCAAAACTCCAGTGCAGCATTCAGGGCCAATAATTCAGCGTTCATACTTGAGGATGCGTCGCAGGGCAATAAAAAAGAGTCACCTGTTTCTGGGCAATAATAAGCAGCTCCTCCTTTATTGTTGACTTTGTCAACAGAACCGTCAGTGTATATTTTGGCGAATCCATGATATTTTTCCTGAATCAATGTGATTGACACTTCCCTTAGAAGTGCTGGCAAGTCTTGTCCTTTGGTCAGTGAACCAGGAATTTTTGTACATGCCTTTAGTTGGTCACGTAGCCAGGGCGGGATATCAAAAACAGCCGGGATCAACTCAGGCTGAATGAATTCTAAAACTCCGCCTGGCCTATTTCGGTGGTTGAATAGAGATTGCCGGATGTTAACCTCGTTAAAGCCTTTTACTGGCTGGATAGCTTGCAATTGAAAGTGCTTCGTCCACTTTCTGGTTTGGATGTAAAGATCCAGTGGTTCGATTGCCAGCTCGATTTCCATTGCTTGAACACTTGTTGTTTTTGGGCAGCCCAAACAAATTCTAAGCGCAACATTCTGGAACGTTTGCAATTTCTTGATGTGTATTTCAGCCGCTCCTCCCCACACTTCACACGAATATAGGATTTTGGAGCTTACAAAAGACTGATAAAATTGTCTTAAAATATACGTGTCTGCACCCCATTCTCTACTAGCAATCACTTTTAGAGCATTCAGTCTGCTGATACACTTTTCAATAGTGTAGCTTACCTGAACCCTCCATAGGAGTTTGGGATCCAGCTTTATTCCTAAAAGTATAGGGTTCGCGTTATAGGGGAGGGCATTTTTATTGAAAGAAATTCAATAATTTGTTTGAAAATCGAGAGAAATTGAAAATTCTGAAATCCTTAAAGTGAGGGTGTCGCTTTTCATCCAGAGGTAAACAGGCTTCTTGTACACAGATAACTTTAACTTGAGTATCATCGATGACTTGCTTCAACTCCTCTACTTTGTTGATTAGAGAACGCGCGTTCCAATGCATAAATGTCAATCGTTTTTCTATGATCGGAGTGATTGCTTGTTTGGTCCTCCTTTTCTGATCTTTGTAAGTAGTTCCTATAGAGACGCGTCGCTTCTTTACAACATTACGTTTTATACTTTTTATGTGCGTGTACAGTTCTTCTGCACATTTCCTGTTGCGGCACCACAACTCTATCCTTTTAAGTTTTCCTATTCCTCGATGTCTCATAATAATGTTCTTGTCAATTCTATAAGATTTTCTCACATTTTTAATGTGTTCTTCATCAATATTCCAAATGTTTACTTTTAATGTATCAGGATGATTGCGCTTCCTACGGGAAGGCTGTCTAAAATAGTTCTGAGAAGAACTGTTAGATGTGTCTGTTTGCATTACACAAATACAACGGAGGACTTCTAAAAGAAGCGACTGCTGATTTGGTTCACAACTGTGTTGCTATCCAGGGTCACCACGGGGAGGTATCAGCTTGACCCCTTATTAAAATTACTATAACTTAATAAAATATAATGTTATATTTTTTATTGTTTATAGCAACAATTAGTTTTATTCTTGAGATTTAATATTATATTTGTTTGTAAATGAAGTTGCTATTATTATTTAAAATTTGAGTCAAAGTCAGACACTCTGAAATAAAAAGTGTAGATAATTTGTTTAACATGTCTATTTAGCTAGTAAGATTATATGGTTTTTTATATGGCATAGAAGGTTATATTGTATTTTTTTGTAAACTTATAAAAGAGAATATTTTTTTTATTTTTATAATTCGAAATTTTAATAATTGTATATTTTCTATTAATATTAATAAATCATAGAATGATTATTTTGAAACGGTTATAATTAATTATTTCATGTCCTCATCATCTCATTCCTCTTTGAAAATTATTTTATTACTGTATTGTGCAACTACATATACTTGACGCAACGAGAATAAAAAACATCATGCGACCTGGCCGGTGTGATACAATTTATAGTTGCTTTGAGTACATGGTGTTGTATTTGTGTAATTTTCTGAAATACTTGTAACGTTGCAATATATATTGTTATGAGAATCCTAACAAACAACCCAGAACATTCTCCACTCTTCCCCCCCCCCGCCTAGTGTGGCAGGTGTGCTAGTCAAGGTCGCGTTCAAGTTGTTCTAGACTCTAGGCTTTCATTAATTCTTGCTTTAAAAGAACCTGCCGCAGAGATAATACAGAAAGTGGCATCTGACAGTCAGAACATATATGCCGAATTAACAAAAGCTCTGGAATTACGGTACAGTGACAAGCATTTGTGCGAATTGTACCGTTTTCAACTTAAAGCGAGGCGACAGCGTTCAGGGGAGAGTCTTCAAAGAGTTGTGAAGTAAATGTCGACCGACTGACGAGATTGGCTTATCCCTAAAAATCGGAGGTCTTCCGAACGTGGATTGCTCACATTGTGTTTATTGACGGTATCAGATATAGTCTATTTAACAAGTGTTAAGAATGGCACGGCATCATAATAGTTCAGACGCTCTAGTTCATGCTCTCCGTTTTGAAGCTGCCAAGTCGGCGACCTACAATAATCAAAGTACGTCATTGCGTTGTACCCAAACGTATCCAGTATCACAGTATTGTCATAGCGGACGGAATAAAGAGACGATTCAAGAACAACAGTTTAAGAAGTCAGTAGCGCCACAACGATCTTTCGAACCAAAGGATAAAAACAGAAGACTGAAGTGTTAAACGTGGTCATCTACACGTAGACTGTTGGAAGAACAAAACACCGATAGAAGGGAGTGATCGCACCAATTGGAGAATTAAAACTCCAAAACACCACACAGTTTCCACGGTACATAGGACCAGTGAAAACTTGATCGTTAATGGATTTTCGAAAGGTAAGCCAACATCAATTACAGTTGACACGGGCGCAACAGTGTCCTTTGTGTGCCCTGATTTAATCAGCAACCGACAGCCTCAAATTAGCTCTTGTACAATACGGACTGTGACCGGAAGATGTTAGGAATGATAGGAATGTGTTAGGAAAGATAGACGTGCGTATACGCCTGGGTCTTCTCGAGTTTAGCCACCAAATGCTCGTTGCAGACATTGTTGATGAAGTGATTCTTGGTACGGACTTTATGAATGCGTACGGATTTGTTGTGGACTTAAGAGAGAACGTCCTGAAGGTTGGACAAGAGAAGATCAATCTTTGCACGGCTAAAATGACAGGGTCTGCCAACCATTCAACCAAGCAAGTGGCTTTGACCAAAGAAGAAGTCGACAGGCAGAAATGGAAGAAGAACTAACAGAGGAAGTACAAATAAGTATAACGGCAAACGAAGCCGTTTGGGAAGCCAACTATGGGTGTCAAGGAAAACCGCTTGTTTGTTCCAGAGTTAATAGAAGCGCCTGGGGGAATAGTTGCTGAAGATGAAGTTGTTGACGAGAAGCAAACAGATTTTTACCAGCTGGTGGTGTTTAGGTCATCAGTCTATGACGCAACGAGGGTGATTCCAGCAAGACTAAAGGTAGCGGAAGACTCGTATTCCTGGGAACTTGATGTTTGGATCACACGAGACTGAATACGAAGAACCGGAGAATTATCCTTCGTAAGGTCGTCCATCTAGAACGCCTGGCCAAGTATTACTTCAGAGACGGTTTGCCAGTTCGAGACAAACAGGCTTAAGGAGTGCGCAGTGTTACAAGAATCCTACCAAACAACCCAGAACATCTCCACTCTTCCCCCCCCCCCCCGCCTAGTATGGCAGGTGTGCCTAGTCAAGGCCGCGTTCAAGTTTGTTCTAGACTCGTCAAGAGGCCACTTGAGATACGCATTAGAGTCAGCATTAAGTGGCGTGTAAATTAAGGATGCAACGTTAATTCTAGAACTCTGGCGACCTATGAAACAGAGCGTCTGGCGTTGTCAAGGCAGTTACGTCAGCAATTTATGTTAGCGCGGATCGAGTGTTTGTCGAAGTGAAGAATTATTGTGTTAACAATTGTGTGGAACTCTATTAATTGACATTGTTATTGCGTGTAGACAAATCTAACTGGAATTATTGTACGAGTTTATTATGAGCTGTTACGTCTCTATGTAAAAGTGAGGGCGAAAGGACATGTACCTCCTGCATCATGTGTTGGGAGATACGTTAGAGGTCTGTAAGGTCTGTGTCTTTATCCGCTTAATATTGTGAAGTAAATAAACTAGCTCTGTTACGACAGATCAGAATTACGGTTTGAGATTGAGCAACCGACTCTCTTCCCCCCTTGACAGGAAACTGGCCATTTGACATTCTCAAGGTCCAAACTGTATTTCTCATAAGATGTTTAGTTTACAGTTTTAACAAAGTAACTTTTTCAGAATGAGTGAAAATATATTTATAAAATATTTTACAGAGATTTAAGTGCAAGACCTTTCCCCGTTTTTAAATCTTAACCATTTCAACCTTAGACTACTTTTAAAAGATGTTTAATTAAATTTTAATGTTATTTCGTAACAAATCGAGTGCCGTAGAAACAAAATTTACACACGAAATTGCAAAAATAGATATTGACAGTTCAGAATTAAATTTTTCTTTAAAAAATACTCATTATGTTTAAGAACGTCTACTGAAAATAAAACAGATTTATAGAAATCCAATCAGGACAGCGATTATAATTAGAACAGTTGTTTGTTGTAGTAATAGGTAAAGCGATTGATAATTATAATTTTAAATTAAGACGAGGGAACATTATTTGATGTCGAAGAACAAAATGGCCTTATAGTTGCCTGTGCCTTCAAAAATAATGCCTTCCACTTCAAACAAATTATTGAAATTACCAAAAAGGGTCAACCGTTTGACCCGTCGTCAACCGGTTTGAGTACGTCGTCAACCGGTGTCGAGTGCGCACTCACATCCGCGTACGTCGCTGTGTTTGTAGAACATATACATAAATGTATTTTAGTGTCACTTTTAATGTATTAACGAAGTCATAACCGACGAATTTTTATTTTTACTCTCTGATGATGGATTAAATTAATCCGAAACGCGTAAGAAGACAGAAACCAAGCGGTCACATAGACGGATTAAGGTAAAACTTTTAAAAATTTAATTATAAAAGGGTCATGAAATAAATTAGCCAGAATTGACATTAAATTTCTACACTGAT
Organism: Magicicada septendecula; assembly: GCA_034769895.1. Lineage (NCBI taxonomy): Eukaryota > Metazoa > Arthropoda > Insecta > Hemiptera > Cicadidae > Magicicada > Magicicada septendecula. Next base: position 901,305,566 of record CM068367.1, read on the forward strand.
AGGTCTTTTAAATCCAAGCGATGAAAAATTTAATCAATTATCTATATATAATAATCAGTGATAATAATCAATTATCAAGAAATTATCTATATCTATTTTTGTTAGTAAACAATAATTATTCTTGACAAAATAAATGAATTCCCCATAACTACTTAATTAAGCAAAACACAGTCCTGTTTAAAACTTTCCTTACCAACTGTATGTGTAATATAAATAAAATAAATGCTTAAATACGTTCTGCTACTCTTATCTTGTACATTTTCTGAATACCTGAAAAATTGTATTTTACAATGCCCAAGGGATAGTGTTTCCATGTAAGAAGGCGGGTGCAGTGAAGACACTTTTTTTAATCTGAAAAAAATTGTTTTTTCCCATTTTTCTACTCATTTTTATATTTTATTTTTGTAATTTAATATAGGATTGATAGAAAAATCAACTTAAAAATTATTTTAATTGCTTTTACTATATACTCACAGAGAAGATGGATGGAAATATATAATATTTCACAGAGGTTTAAATGCCAGACTTATTCCGTTTTTAAACCTTAACCGTTGCAACTAACAGAGAAGTAAAAAACATTTATATCTGTAGAAAATATAGCACTATTCTTAATAATCTTTGTGAATCGTGTTACAAATATAAAATATCGTTCTTCGTTACTTACACAGCTCGGCTAGCTAGTTAATTACGTTTAGTCATACACGTAAAGATGATTTAACAATCTGAGTTTAGTAATAGATAATAAAATATCGGGAAAGTAAAATTGCTACTATTTATGATATTGTAATATATAAAAACATAAAGACTGTGGTATTTGTAGTCTTGGAAAGTTACAGTCAATTCTTGTCTTCATTAAATTGGTTTACTCGTGATCTTCAATACTGTATACCTTTGTTTTATTTAATGTAAGAGTATTTATATTAATTGTTTTACTTGAGTTATCTTTATTATTTACAGTTCATTCTTCTACATTTGACGTTTTTATTTTTATAATTGTTACAGATTCTTTTATATTAGTCATATTTTTTTTTAGTTTAGTGTCGTGATAATATCCACGCTTTCAGTGCTACATTCAAATTACTAGCCCATTTTGATGTAACTCTGCATCTGTTTCTGAACTTGTGTCAGTACCTTAATACCTTAATGTATTCTGCGTAAGGTATAATTTCAAAGCCTTAGATTTGTCCTAATCCTTCAATTTCTCGTTAGTTTCGTGTGTCTGATGCTGTTAGTCTTCCATGACAGGTCAGAAAACACCCCACTAGTACTGTTTTAAGCAGATCATTCACTTGACAGCCCACACTAAAATCTTTTACCTTACGTTTAGTAGTTTCCAAAGCTACGAATCCTCACTTCCAATACACGAGGTTATAAGGGATGGAATATTTAAAGGTTAAACTCATGTGAATACGTGGGAACAAAATAAGTAAAAATTGTATTAAAACCTATAATCCAAATATCACTTAATCATCAAATATCCTCCCAGAATTAAATAATCTATTACAGACTTTCTCAAACAAAAATTAGAAACATTGTCATTAAGTCGAAAAAAATTAAAGTTAGTTGCACTTTAAATTGCTTAAAAGTGACTACTCTTTCCCCGCCTACCGCCTACATTATTAGTGACATCGTTAAAATCACCAGTGATGTGTCTGGCGATATCAAACTTGTTTTAATATATTTTAGAAAGTTTAGGATTAAACCGTTTGTTACGCATTCCATGATCGGTTATCATGTCCCCATTTTCTACATACAATAAACAATTGGTTAATATTCGTCCAATCCTGTTTAGTATCCCCGAAGTTCACTAAAAAAATATATAGGTAATTTTTCAACTCTTTTTTCCTAGAAGATAAACTTAACTATCAACAATGATGTAAATTTCCCATAACTTCATGAATAGGAACTTAGCAAAAAGGATGACTTCTAGAGAAGCACAGATCCCAACCCCTCTGAAAAAAATAATACATACTCTACAAAAAGGCAGCCTAATACAAGTGTTAGATTCAGTTAAACGTTACATATTTGTTTACATATTGTCAAATGTAAATGAATTACATAATGAAACCTAGTTGCTATTGTGTAATATCTGCATCGCTACGTGACAGAACAGTTGAAGCAAATAGCGGATAAACAACTCATTATACATTTTTGTGGCCGGTACTTTCCATATTTGCGTTAATGGCCATTTTATTTTGCCGTTGAATCATATACTAAATTTATAAACTACAATAATATTATTATTTTTGAACACACAATAAAATAGTAAATATTTCTCATTACCAAAATTATGTTTATGTTCCAGTGTCAAACTTTTCAAGATCTATAGCTGCGTAGATCTGTGAGGCGACATGACTACATTTCACGGCAGACACGCACTTGTATGTCATCAGTGGTTTCTCATAACTTTTGATTTTTTAGTATCTGTCAAAATCAATCACGACATAAGCTTGAATGCTCCATGTATAGTTTAAAAGTACAAATGCTGTTGCTTAAATATTTAAACAAGTTCACGGGGTGTAAACCACACAACGACACCAACGACCGAATACGATGGTTTCCGCGTCTGTTATGTAACAGTACAATCCTTTTGTGTTTATAAAAACCAATAACCAATAACCTAATTTTTGCCGTTAAATTGTTATTAATGAGAACAAAACTTTTTCCAGTAAATGTTTAGAAAAGCAGATGTTTCAAGCCCTAAAAAAAGTAAGTAATGCAGACTCCACAAAAAGGCAGCCTAATACAACGAAAAATTGACGCAGCCTTTATTCACAAAGTAGTTATTTCAATCTATGTAGCAGCATTAAATAGGCAGTTACTGCAGAATTTAACCGCTATAAAGACTGCCAAAATATTTCCAGTTTCATCTTCCAGTTTTGTTATTTTAATAAATCTGGTTATAGAAATAAAAACCCACTACACACTGTACTGCAATTTACTAAGGTCATTGCAGGTCATAATAATGCTTGATGATAACAAAGAAACCTTCAGTGAAAATCAGGTTCACAAATTGAAGAAACGATTGTTGTATATCAAGCCAATCATAGTCACTCATATTTCGATAGAGAGTGCAAGGTTGACTCAAGTCCTCCTTCATAAAGCCCAAACTAGCTTCCACACACCCCAGCACGTAACACACCATATCACTTTGCCAGCCCCAAACGTCTTCACTTTCCCGGAATTGTAATAATTGCATTCATCTACACTATCATGAGTCAGATTATTAATCGTAATTTTTAAGACACTGATCTGTTAATCACCTGATTAAAATAATTCATTTAAATTAGACCCAGACTTTTAAACTTGCATTACAGGCCTACACTGTTATCACATTCAGTATTCCTAGCAAAAGTTCGCACAAATTAATAAGTATTAATTGCAATTACAATAGGTCTGCATTACCAACAAGTGTTATAGAAGAATGAAGTGAAATTAAGAAATTTTTTTTTAAAAACCTGTGACCATTTACTTTTTAATTTTATATCTTAAACACAAAAGAAGTGACATTACAGTTATTGTTAATGTGTTTTCAAAGCGGCGAACGGTCACGGAACGAAGTACATCGTGTTTGTACATTTGTTATACATTCATCTACCTTAGTATTTTGGAACTAGAAGCGATCTGTGCTGTAGGACAAACTTTCATAATAAATTCAGTGGTAAATAATTTATTTTGCAGGTTACATTCTTGTTTATAATTTCGGTTACAGAAAAGTAAGACAGCATGTGTATGAAGTAGTTAGTCTGTAATGGAGTTTTTGGAGAATGGAACATTTAATAGTACAAGTACAGTACACTACAGTACAAAAAGTTAACCACTGACGTCTGTTCTTTGTTAGCTGACGGTCATTTGTCTACAGTGACTGTCGGATTATCGTAGTCTGTCCTTTTGCTTGATTCTTTGTATGACATATAACCTTTATATATAGCCTTTCCAAGAAATTTCATATAAAAGTATTTTATGTGTTTTTTTATACTTAGTATTCTCATATATTTCCGGTGTTCCTGAAGGTTAACCTCTTTATGCTGTAGTCAGATTGAGAAGATTATTAACTTTAACGTCATTGGTTTTAAAAGAGCGGCCTCCGTGCCAATCTTTTGACACTATAGTTCTCATTTTACTTTTACCGGTTCGTTGGGTCCAAAACAAATTTTGAACGTTGAATTACAGGGCAACTTGGGGAGAGCTAATAATCTGATGCATAATCGGCGAAGAAATAATTTTACAGGACACTAAAGTCAATAAATCAAAACCAAAAATAATAGTGTGTTACATTAGATTAATATTCTCATTAGTAAAAACTGAATAGATTTAAATGACATTCCTCCACGTCTGAGGTAGCGGCTTCATCTGGAGTTTATTCACGGTATAGTCATCTTGACGTGGAAGATAGGGTACATACTTCCTGGGGGGTCAGCCGTTTTCAGTGGGGTGAGTAGCCCGAGGTTAGCGGTTTCCGCAAAAGGCTCAGGGTCTGACGTCCCCGAAGCCCGGGCCTGGACGGCAGCCTTCCATATGCGGGCATTGCAAGTACTTTCGGACTTTAGTAGTACATAAGTATTATTTCTAACAGAATTAGATACCTACGTATTTCTAGCAATAGTGTGTAGATTTTAGGGTTCTAGAAAGCGACATTTATAATTTTTCATTACTATAATTGTGCAAGTGTTTAGTAAAAGTTTACAAATAACTGACTCTTTGCACATCCCCTCCTGCCACAGTGTAATTCCTCGTTGTGTTGAATCAGGTATTACAATCTACAAATCTACGCGTATTACAGACTTACAGAAGTCTTTTATAAATAACTTTTACACGTTAAGTTTGCAGTTTACATGGTATTCTCCATAATTAAACTATTACTGGGTTTGTTTTTCAGAACTAATTTTTTATTCATGTATTTATAAATTATTGGACACGATACTAAGAAAACATTTCATAAAATAGTAATCACAATTTTTAATCTTTGTATAAACACATTTTTAAGTTTTTAAAAGTTTAAAAATAATTCAAAGTTGAAAAACTGCCTAATTTTGTGCTTCTGGGAAGCTACATGCACTCGTAATAATGTAAGTCTAATATGATTCTAATCGTGATTAGAACATTTAATTTCTTCATATTTTATAATCTCACTGCGCATATTTGTAACTACGATGTCAGTTGACGAGATAGAGAGAATATACTTGTAGCAAATAAAAATACCAAGATGGAGTGTTTTAAAGCTGATCAATATCCAATATCCAAGTTGTGAACTCAGTAGCTTCATACAGAATAAATGTTTACTTAAAAATAAGTATAACGAACGGGGCCAGCTTCTCCCATTGGTTTCAACTAACCCCTGGAATATCAATCGAATTTTCTTTTTTTTAAAGGACTACGGTTTCTATCATTTTTATTTTGTAGCTAGTGCTCTTGTTTACAGTAATTAATTTTTCAGTGGTTTCTTGTTGCTATTTATATCAGGAAGTTAGTTTTAAACTATTAAATTAACCTATTGATATACCTGAAAACGACGACAGGATTAAGGTAAACTTAAAAACGACAGTGATCAAAACGTTGGGTAGTTAAAATTTTAATGATGGTAACAGTACTTTAAAATTCTTTAGATAACTATGTCAACGACTATAATCAACTAATAATAACAATTTGCTTGGTTAACAGCTGCATTTTATTAATATTAGTGATGTGCCTAGAATCGCGTTCGTGGCATCCTCGGCGACAAAGCTGGGACTCGGGAAAATGGTAAATACTTAATAGTGGTAAGGTTGTACCAACAATGTTAATAAACATATTTGTAAAAACACAATACTTGAAGACTGCGTAATTCTTTTAGTGAAAACACTATGTCACGTATTATCCTTATGTTAAAAAATTTCTTATTTTATACAGGCAGAAACTGAGAGGGCATATTTACTTCAAAGTCACAGTTAAGTTAGCTGAACACAAGCTCAACCAATCATTATACAGTGACTGTAGTCTGAGGTTGATGTCGGCGGGATTCCATCAATAGTGAAATGTTCATAAGGTAAACCCACTATTGCAAGTACTGTGAAAGTTACTCAACCGTTAACAATATGTAGAGTGACTGTAAGTTACGTGCTCTTATCACAAGTACCTCCACCACAAATTACTCTTGTACCTGTTGGAGAACTCGTTCAGTATTAAATGATGACCTACATGACCACATCAGTGCACAACAGTAACCAAAGGAACTCTTTATTCACGTGATGAAAGCACATGCTACTCAAGAACGGTATGTGAATTCAATAACACGTGACCTGGAAATGTATTGTATAAACTAAATTTCAGATTACTCATTGTAGAATAAGAAATAACGTTGTTATTTTAGAAAAATTTATTAAAATGCTTGTAACAAAACAGCATATAAAATTAATCAGTTTTGGCAACGGAGTGTTCGCATCTCACAACTGTGAATCTGATGTAGGACAGGTGCTTATATGTTCTGATATTTATGGAAAGGCATGGGAGTCGGAATAATTTATACAATTCTATTAAATTTTAAGTGTAATGTATAATTATTATACATTAAAAAGGGATTTTATCAAATCCCTTTAAAGAATGTTTTCATAGTAATCTATATTGTAGGAAAGCAAGTGTTTATTACCTACAAACAGAGATTTTAAACTAAATTGCTAGAGGTTCATTAAGTAAAAGCACAACTGAAAATAAAAGTATAGCTTTGATTCAAATGGAATTGCGTGAAATAAAATCGTCCCCTCACGGTTTCTCTAAAAATTTTTTATTACACTTCAGGTTTTTTGTCTAAATATTCTTCCAAGTATGTTGTGTGTCCACCTTGTCTGAAGGTTTTAAACAAAGTCACCACCTCGTTTTGCTAAAACTAAACAGGACATTTATTAAATATTAATGAATCTTCAGTAATTTAATATCGTTATTAGGGTGTTTTTGTCTCCTTTATTTATTATAGTTGCGAAAGTTTAGTGATTATATTTACGCATTGATCGTCTGGACCACTAAGATAATACGGTAGGTATTATAGTATTATGTTACTGAAGGAAAATTTAAATAAAGCATGTGTATGCTTATAGGAATACTGACGCATGGCTCTGTCACTGTATTCGTAGATGAGTTTTTTATGATTACTAGTAAAAAGACTAGTAAAGTAGAATAAGTAGTAGCCTATTAGTCACATTTTTAGCTATAACGTCACGTTTAGTTTACAGCGTCGTATTTTCAACCTAATAAAGAACGATATCTTTAACAAGCGACAATGAAAACCGAGAATAACACAACGATTCGCTATTTATAAAAGTAATGGAAACAAGTTTTTCCATTTACACGTCCAAACATCAGAACCAAAACTAAAAGCTGTTTTCAATACACACCTAGCAGAAGAAATGGTATCAAACAAACATTTCGACGGGTTCACAGTCACAAAAACAGTATTAATTAAACTTGCTGGATTCTACTTAGTTGTTTGATCACATCCCCTCTTTGGAAAACGGCGACAAAGTTTCTGAGGTGAGGGAGTGTTACGATCACTACAAATAAACACAAACAGCTGACTTGAAGTTATTTCTTGTTTCTAATAAAAATACCTACAAAACCTCTCTTGCTTGATGTGTCATTCTCGATTGTATATTAAATTTCTTCTGGTACATTAGAGTATACACAACCTGTTTCTCTTAACAGACAGAAATTAAAATAATTTCTAATTACTGTCGCAATCAATAGATCCAAAAACGTAATGTCCAATTATGTATTATTTTATATTACATTAAGTATTTTACGCCCAATGTCGTTTTGTCCAGTATTTTACATTTTCTGTTAAAATGCCTATTTTCATAAAAGTCCAGCATAATACAATTTCTACTCACGTTATGTTTACAAATTCTGATTTTGATGTATATAAATCTATTACGTCTAAATAAAGTGAAGTAAAATGATGTTCTCACATGGATTAGAAGTTTGTCATAACAATTTAAAGTTCCTTAACAGCACTAAAGTCATATCTACATTCCTCACACCTTTTTATTTTTATCTTCTGTCCCTCGGTTTTGTAGTTTTAATGTGTAACTTAGTGCTCTTATTTAAAGTGCTTTTTGTAAACTGCATTCCTCACGGACTTTGTAAGCCGTCGCATAGGCTTATGGTGTGTATTAGGATCTCACTACTTGGTTTTTCCTATAAATTCCAGGAGTTTTCATATGAATGTGTGTTACCAGCATTTTTTGAAAACTTTTTATTCGTTTCAAATAATAGTAAAGGGCGAGAAAGCTACCACTGGACGGCACCGATCCGTTGCGTCTGTAAGCTACTAAATGAGAAATATTCAAGACAGTAAGTGGTGCATCCCTCATCTCCGCCTTTTTGTGGTATCACCGTTAATTATGTTCATTCTACATAACTGATTATTTGTTCATAACTTGTTACTTGTTTGCCAATTAAGTCTTTGTATAACTGTCAAAAACTTGCTTCTGGAAACATGAATCGTAAAGCCAGCAACTTGAATGTAGCAGTTCTTAGCAAATTCATCATAGCTAACTCGAAGTCTGTGTCATTTATGAAACAAAACTGTAATTCAGGCCTTACGCGTTGTCTTCAATTGTGCCAACAGCGGGAAATACGTTTGTTTTTTTTTTTGTTTTTTTTTTAATAGACAATGCTTGACGGTGTTTAGACCGTTACTACTCCATTTCAATAGTAACACAACAGAGCTGATAAAGCATTGTAGATACAGACTGAGAAGTCTCATTTCTAAGCAACACACGATTTAGACATTAATTTATTAAGATCTCGTTTGTAATAAGCGTTAGAATTCGACTCGAATCTTCACGACTAGAATTGCATCTCAGTAAGTGTGCACCAAACGGGATGTGCGAAAATTGTTATGACACTGCTTCATAAATAGGTCCAGGCATGTTGAGGTATTGTTCGTAGTTGCTGGTTAACTTTTTACAACAAAGTTTGTCTTTTGGACATGAGCCCTAATGCCTCTTCATTAATCAGCTGATCCACCTCTCAGTGATTGTCGCGAATGCTTTATTAGGCGAATTAAAAATTCGTCATATTACTGGAACAAAAGTCTATCGCACTACCACAACTGTAATGTTTTAATATTACAGGCGATTTTTCGAACGTATAAGTAACGGAACATAACGTAATACTCAGCTGTTGGTTAGTTTGTCGATATCAGATAAGCGATTGTGGTGGTGTGGGAACGATTTACAATTGTTGCTACCATAGATAATCCTACTAACTGTGAGGTTTGCCCTGTGATATAATGTTTGTTTGAAAAATACAATATTTCTGGAGAAAATCAAAGGTAATGTTATGTGGTGTATAGACCAAACGTTGGGAGTGACAGTGAAGTTAGGCGTCGTTTTTCTAGGGAAGGACAAATGAATAGGCCTATTCATAATGGAAACTTAGCGGTTGCCCAACCGTCCGACAGATGTTTGGTTGACGGAGTGAATCAGGAAATTTGTGAAAAGCGGCGGTTAATGTTTTTGAAATTATCTAAACAATTTTCTAATGTTTCGTGATAAATAATGTACAGACAAAACTTTGTTATAAAATAATGTGTGCCGATACAATCAAGCAGTAACGCATGGCTTCATCTCAGACATTTTTAATGCGTTTTGAAAGTAAAGTAAAGGAACTGTTGGTCACTGGAGATGCAATTTGGTTTTCGTACAAAGACAGGCTTGGAGGAGTTCGACAATGGCGACAAACTGAACAAGAACAATAATTTATTACCTTTTTATCCGTCAGTGACTTCGTTCAGCGTTTTTTCTTTAGACGCGTTTCGTGACATATGTCACATCTTCAGTAGTCCTCGTCAAAAGTTAAAATTCACGTAAAACACATAAAAACACATTTGCACATATTTACAAAATTACAATGACGACACACACATAACACGATGTAACTACGGCTTCGCTGGACCGGTCCGACCGCGCGTGCAGTTGCCGAGCCACTAATTGAACTAAGTCAATCCTTATCACCAGTCATTACCGTCATGCGCGATTATATTTAGGGCTGTAACATATAGTGAATGAGATTGAAACCTTAATTGTTCGTTTAGTATACTGTTACTGTTGATATTCTTGTCTTTAAATGATTTATAAATCTCAAACTCCTCGAGAGCGTCCATTAACCTACCCTTACCGCATACATGGATTGCTTTGAAATTGGTATTGAAATCCGTGTAATTATGGTTATGCATCATTAGATGGCGCGCATAATTAGATTTGGTCTTGTCTAAATCATTCCTTGGTAGATGTTCTTTGTATCTTTTCAAGAAAGACCTGCCAGTTTGACCCAGATAGAAACAATCACAATCATCACATGATATCCTGTAAACACCTGTTTTCTCTTCTAACGGGAATGGTTGTTTTATGCGTAACAAATTAGATATATTATTATTTGTTTTAAACGCGACTTTTATTTTGAATTTAGAGAACACACTGGATATAATGTTAGGTAAAAGGCTACCGTACACTTTCGTTATATACTTTTTATTATTATTTTTATTATTGTTAACTTTATTATCATCGATGGTATTATGGTGGGATCTAGTTTTATATAGGTGTCGCTTAAGAAGTCTATCTATCATCGGTACCCATTCGCTACTGCTATGTGCCTTATTGTATCCAATTCGTCCTGAAAGTCCTTTTGGTTAAGTGGGATCGTTACCAACCTATGAACAAAACTGTTGTAAGCCGCTATTTTCTGACTATATGGGTGATGAGAATCGGCGTGTATTGTAATATCTGTGGTGGTCGGTTTCCTATATATTTTATATTGAAATTTATTAATATACTTTGTAACAGTCAGGTCCAAAAAATTGAGTTTATCGTCAACCTCTGTTTCGAGGGTAAATTGTATGTTCTTGCTAAGGCTGTTCAAATAATGTTTCAATTTCTCTATCTGCCGTAGCGTGCCGTTAAAAATTATAAAGATGTCGTCTACATATCGTGCATAGAATTTAATATTATTAAAAAATTTGTTATTCTCTGAGAACATGTAAGTATTTTCGAAATGATGCAAGTATAAATCCGCCAGCAGTCCTGAAAGTGGCGAACCCATTGCGAGACCAAACTCTTGTAGGTAAAAATTATTATTAAAAGTGAAGTAATTCTGCTTCAACAGGACATTCAACAATAAAATTAACTCATCTATTTGTTTGTGATTCAGCTTCTGACTTTCAATGAGAAGATCTTTTACAATTGAAATTGTGTCATGAACCGGCACGTTTGTATATAAATTAACTATGTCAAATGAAGCGATTTTGTACGTAGGTAAGAGTTCGATATCCTGGACCCTTTTAATAAAGTCAATATTATTTTTTATGCTGTGATTATTTTTTAAAACGATACTATTTTTAATAATATGATATAATTTCTTTGCCGTCTTATAGCCAGGTGCAGATGTGTAATTTATGAGGGGTCTGACAGGAATATTTGCCTTATGTATCTTCGGTAGTCCCGTGAGCTGCGGGGCGCGTGCATTTATTGGTTTTATATAACGGCGAACATTATCATCAAACAGACTACCGCAACGATTAATAATGCCATTTAGCTGTTTGACGTATTCATTGGTGGGGTCACTGTTCAATGTCCGACAAGAACGTTACTAAATACTTCCAAACTCAGGCAGTGGTCTTTTACGACAATGAAGAAAAGGAACCACACAGAAGTTGTACAAAGTACGTAAACGTTAATGGTAATTATGTGGATAAATAAAGAAAATCTAAGACATTTTTTTATCTCTGACAATCATTTTCATCATTTAATATCTTATTCTCATTTCAAAATGGACCTTACTTAAAGACCATCATATAGGCATATTCAAGACATATGAACATAATATAAACATATGGACATAAAATATATGAACATATGGACATAAAATATATGAACATATGAAAATATGGACAAGAATATATTCATGATATATTCAAGATATATATAGTCTAGGCCAGAACTTGTTCCACAGATTCCATTGCACAAATCGCAGAGCGCACCTTCTAGTTCAATTTTCTACCCATGTCACTATAATCCTTTCATTATAGTCATAATATTGTGAAAAAAACTTTATTTGCCTTTATGTTTGAGATAACTGGTCTACGAATTAATTCAAAATCTTTAATTTTAAAAGTAAGTTTTCAAAATTGTACTTTTAAATGTTGAATATAAATGAAAAAAGTTAATTTTTAAAAATTAAAAACTATAAAAAACATTTACAGTAATCCACAGAAAGTAAATAAATGACATCGAGAACATCACGCACTGGTGAATCATCAGTTTAATGTGTATTACCCAAACTACACGCTCAGTACCACCGTGAGTCGTAGATGTGGCCAACTCGCAGATACAAGACGTTTTAATATTCCAGCCAACGTCATATACTGTGTGGAATGTCACAACACAGAGCTATAGGTGAATAGGAAATATATTTTCATGCAGTTGTAAGCGCCTCGAGAATCTGATTCTTGCTTGCTAGGTAAATATTGTACAAATGGTAGTCTATAATATCAGTATAATTAAATTATTATGTATATTTTGTTTATATAAGTTAGTGAGTTATTATGCAAACAATGATTAGTAATAGTGTGCAGGAAGTCTTAAAATTACCATAGTATAGTATTTATTAAGAATTGTATGCGTATTTTGAATGAATACTAGTATGATAAATCTAAATTACTTAGGCAAGTGACTTCTTAACTGACGATCATAACAAATAATAGGCTACGTTAGTAAACTCACATAAAATCAAGAAAGTTAAACTAGTATGTGTGTAAAGTTTTATAATTATTTATTTATAATTATTTACTCAGTTACACTAAGTTTTTGACATAACATCTGGCTAAGTTTCCATCATTTCCAGGGTTCCTGGTCTGGCATGTATCTGAGTTCACATTTATGAGATGTTAGTTGCTCAGGCACTTCCAAAAGATGGACCTTGAAGTGACTTGTTTTAAACTCATTGTTTTCCATGGACTGGGTTGGTGAGAACTGAGTACCAACATCACATGCCTGTAGGAGCAACTAAGAACATCTATCCTTTATCATTGGTTACTGACCATGGACGTTATAGAGTTGATCTGAATGTTCATAACTTAAACAGGAGAATTTAATATTCGAGAATTTAACTCTAAATAATCTGATATCTTTTGTTTATATTACGTATGGTTTGAATTTTTTTGGTCGTATTTTGTTACCAAATATGTTTATTTTTAGTAATAATTAATTTATATTAAACTTACGATATGTATTTGCACTATTTATAACCTAAACACGTAACTTCATTTGCTAAAATTGTAAGATACATTTTAAATTTATATTATATTTTAAAGTTACATTAGTTTTAAAATGATGCACAGATGATATTCAGACGCATTAGAGCATATAGATTACAAAACTTATTGAACTCTTTAGTCTAAATCACTTTGAACATAATCATTTTACATGTCGAATATCTGGATATTATGCTTAGCTTATGGACTTCATAAGCCTGTTCATTTTTGTTAGTTACTCAGGTATATATGTCCTTTACTCACGTGCACGAGACTGTAATGTAAAATGGAAATTTTTGTGCGTTCCTATTTTCATTTTGTAACTACAAGTTTCAATTTAATGAGCAAATGTGTACGTGTTTATAGGTCAGTTGTGCGAAATTAAATTTACGTTCACCGTAGAGGTATGCCTACTTCAAAATGTGTGTTAGTGTCCGTTAGTGCGTATGTAGTGTTAAGGCCATAGCCTATGCGAGTGGAAACCGGCAACAGCACTACACATTCAAACGTGCAACTGTTCGCTTATACACACACTACACTACCATTTTCACAGTATTCAACATGTACAGGTCACGCGTAAACAGAAGATAAGAGGTAGACAGACAGGCGCACAAACATACACATGCAAAATCAAAAGTGCGAAATAACCTATTTTCTACAAAAAATTTAGGCATCTGTATTGCATAGTACACATGTATTATGCCCATATACCCGTGAACATTGACAAATTTCGTAGTTGCCCAATCTCTAATTTTCCTGCACTCAATAATTTTTGTTATTTATTTTAACATCAAATGTGTTACTTAACATTTCCATTTTTTATAATTCATTACAGCGCGGGGGTTTATAAGTCAATAAAAATCTAAATTATCTTTATTATGTTTAACGTTCGATTGTTGAAACAATTAAATTTTACCACCATTTACATTAAATAACAGAAGTTCTGAAACATCGGAGACCTTTGTTCCTGTATTCCTTTACATATCCTGTATAGGCCCAATTTTCATACATAACATTTCACACATCAAATTTCATACATCACCATTAATAACATTAGACGTCCACAAAAATAGCTGAAATTCACGCTCTTCAACTTAGTACTCCATCTCGGATTAACAATATCTGATTAACTTTACTGACTCTGCCTCTATTTCTCCAAATTTTTTTGTCATTTTCTTCTTCTTATCGGTTCACTTATTAGATATGTTGTTGTTGTTGTTGTTGTTGTTGTTGTTGTTGTTGTTGTGGTTGTTGTTGTTGTTATTCTAAGCTTCTCAAACTTTTGTACTATAATATTCACTTGTTAGAAATATATTGATGTTTCTGTGTAATAATATCAGACCTCTTTTGGTTCAGATGTAACTAATATTTTTACACATGTTCATTATTAATGCAATAAATTTCCCCAACTCTTCCCCATACTACTGCTTCTCAATTTACTCGCACTCCATCACTTTATCGTAGAAAAGGATCTTGTCTCCATATACACAGACTACATTAACCATAAAAACTCTGCCATTCAGTACTGTTCAACATTTCAAAAATCTATAGTCCAACAAAATTGTATTTTAATACTAAGTGGCTTTTGGTTAATGTATGATTATTTATTACATCACATATATGTCCGTATTTATTTTATTTATTTTTAATTTTCTATTCGAATGAAGTAAACGTTGTACCCGAGATAGTTAAAAAGATCAAATAGTTTGATTATCACGTTGTTTATACATATTTAGTTCTGAATAGATCCTTCCCACCTGAGAACTGATATTTTATTGGAAATTTCAGCTTGTATTTATTTTCGACCTTACGCATCACTTTTAACATTGTCTTCATTGTGAGAAAAGAAACCACATTAACTGTTTCCAAATCAGTGATCATAATTTCTTTTTTTTTTGTCGTCAGTGATTAACATTTCATATAGCCTACCTATATTCGATAAGAGACCTCAAATTTGTAATTCATCATCTCTATATAAACCGTGTGTTCTTACTGGTACATTGTTTATTTTGCTTTTAAAAACGGAATAAAACTGACGCTGACGTTTTGCCAGTAAAGGGACTGATTCTATCAATAGTCTTCTGTCTCTTAAATCATACACTTCTGATGAAATGTGGTCGTGATCATATGTAAAACTTTCAACTGAGAGGCTCGATGTTGGTTGGCCACGTTCTGATTTTCTAATTGACTGTGACGCAGGTTTTTTGTGTTCACCCGGTTCTAGCATATCACTGGCTGTCTTGTGATATTAGACGGTATTTACATACATGTTGATCTTCGTTTTCTTGGTAAATGGAAGTCACCATCATCGAGTTTGTTAAAATGTCTCTCGACTTCTCTTGCGTCCACTCTATAACTCGTGTACACTTGCTATAAGATACAATAGTTTGTTTACCAACTTTTATATATACTACATTGTAAGAGTATGTCGCGTCGCTGTTGTGTCGTAAGTACCTGGGTAAAATTATATTTTTATTGTCACTTGTGCTCTACGACGGGCTCAATTTTCCTGCTGTTTGACTTCCCACGTCAGTTGAGTTACAAATAATGAAAGCAAGGGGCCACACATGAATTTATTATGTGTGACTCGTCTTCAAGAGGATTTTGCTCTTCACACTTTTCATGTGCTATGCATTATCAGTGTTTTACAAGTTAGTCTGATGATACTTGATGCGCGAGTGTAAACATAACGTTATGTTCTTGTGTGTGTGTGTGTGTGTGTGTGTGTGTGTGTGTGTGTGTGTGTGTGTGTGTGTGTGTGTGTGTGTGTGTGTGTGTCTAATTTGAGCTTATTTGAGTCACGTACAAACACTAAACACATATAAAGGTAAATGTTGCAGAGAGAAGAGAGTATCGTGAAATGAAACAATTACTACAAATTTGAAAGGATATAATGTTGGCTTTCATTTAAAAACTGGGTGTGGTTGTGAGGATGAGTGTGTAAAAGAAACTTCAACATAAACTGAAATAACTGAAGTTAAAGTAGAAAGATTTCAAATTATTTTTGTCATATGTAATGTATGTACAAATTCTTAAATTGATAGAAAACTGCTTTATGTATGTCGGAAAAGTAAATTCCCAAAGTAAAATAAAGCATTAATCTTTCCAGTTTGAGGTAAAAAAGATGAAGAGTCAGTAAGCTGTTACTTTTGTCCCTACTTTCGATGGTATTCAATTATTCAAAGGTCAAGCAGGAAAACATGGAAAATCTCTTCCCTTAATATTGCTTCTTTACTACTTCCAAAAGAGATGTTATCATAACGTTCCTCTTACATCAAATAGCTTAATAATTAACAGAGAAACATTATAACAAAAGGAATTATAATTTAATATAATAATTTTTTTAACGGTGAAGGGTTTGCGAGGATCGATCAGAAAAGTATAACACAAATTTTAAATTATTTGTGTCGAAGTTTTGACAATATTTATTGTCATTATCAGGACCTGTGTACGAAAACAAGAGAGAATATCAAAAACACAACAGATCACTTAGTTAAGTGAACGTGTTCTTTGTTTATATGAGTGTGTGTGCGCGCGCGTACGTGTGTATCCGTGTATATGTGAACGAGTTGAAACAGTTTGTTTTACATCATCAAAATAGTTGCATTATTACGTATTGTTTCCCTTAAATACAACGATAAAATTATAATATCCCAGAACATAACTTATACAATATTACAACTTACATTACTCAAATAATGTAATGGTATTTGTAATCAATTATAAAAGCAATAATCAAAAATTACATATTAGAATTGGTACAGAAAACATTTATACACATACATGTCTACATATAACATAGTAAAACTTGTTATAGCTGAATACAGATTGTAGGGATGTTCAATTATGTATATTATTAAAAGTTATTTTTATCATGTTTCACTCACTACTGGTATTAGAAACACCATCATTAATTTAGAGAATTCTGTACAAATTAACTGTAGAAATGTACAAGGTTACATTACAGAATTTACATAATACAGTATTACAAACACAAATATAAGGTACGTAACCCATCTATCAAGTGAATATGGAGATGTCTTATAATCATAATATGATTATAGTAAAGTATAATCATTATTATAATAGTTTATATTATGATTATATTATTTTACAGTAACAAAACAACAACAAGTAATATCTAAATTTAAATTGAAGACTCATGGGAGTACTAATAGATGGTTTACAATGTCAGAATGAGGTTTACTGCTAAAAGTAGAATCATCGTCTTAACCTACATATGTAACTGGAATAGTATCAACATTTACTGCTGTAATATACTGTAGGTTCTGCTATAAATTGCCATAGAAACAGATAATAAAGAAACAATAAATTCTCGGTTGTCATTATTTATTTTTGCAAAAATAATATAGTATGCTTGTTAATAATATAGTATAGTTCCGCATCCTCTTTATTCCTACGCATATAGTGCGATAGCTATTATTTCATTTAGTCAAGCGTTTTTAGTGTAATGGTTGCAAAGTTATTTTTATCAATATTATTTTTGTTATAGTGTAGTTAAAGTCCTCACAAATATAATAACGCTAATACCACTATCAATAAACAAAACTATTAATAAACTATCAACACCACTATCAATAAAATATTAATAATATTTAACTTCAAGTTTGTAACTTCAGTCTTTTCGGTAAGTAGCATAATAAGAAATTTAAAAAAAAAATCTGTTTGAGAGCCCTACTGGCTATAATGGATGTGCATCTCAGTGACAGTTTATTGACAGCATCGTAAATTGCACTGAGTAAATTAACTCTCTAGTCACTCACATTGTTGTTAGCTGATTATTAGCTAACAGATTGTCTGCTACATGAAAAATAATATAGCTGAAATGTGTTACTGCAATTTTCAGAATTTATCAAATACCTTAAGTTATCTGTATAAGAATCGAGATATTTATGGTATTCATGAAAATGAATCATGTATCATGAAACATGTATTTTGGTAAACGTGCAACAACTCCAGATAACAAAAAAAATATTTGAAATATCTGCATGGTGTTTGAAATCTTGGGCTTGAGAGTGGATTACATATCTGAGATCATAGGCATCTCACACAAGCGTGTGTGTAATAGGTATATTCTAACTTAAAAACATGATGTGAAAAACTTTGTGTAAAGTGAGTGCCGCATTTTGAGTTGTTACACTTTTTGAGCGGGATCATCTTCATAACCATGAGGGACCAATTAAAACCATTGTTTTTGAAAGCGCATAATCTCCTAAGGCGTATACAATGTTGTTGATAATGATGTTTGCGCTCAACCTTTTCCAGCAAATAATCACAACACGATGCTTGATTTGTCCAAATTTCAAAACCCATTTGAAACGTTAATTTCAAACCGGTGGGAAGCAGTGAATACATTTTAGAGATAGATTTGGAAATTAAAGGTTTTTGTTTAAAATATGAATTTTACAACACAACAAAAATTGTAGTTGAAGTACCAGGAACTCTTCGACTAAACCTCATACTGCGCATTCAGGACATTTTAAAACTGGTACTCAAATCGCACTATAACAGGCATAAATTACAATTTTATGAAACCGTCAATGGTGCTACTCATGAAGACAATAGTAAATTCTGAAATTTAATACAACTTCATAAATAATATTATTTTATGTATATTGCAACAATACAATTATTTGCATATTTGCCCAGGGCGGTATGTTTTGTATATAATTAGTGTAAAAAGAATAAGACGAACAGTTTTAAACAATTTTGTGCCGGAAAATGCAGGCTGGGGCCTGTTAAATCTGACACCTGCTTCGATAGTTAAAAATACAGCATTTGTGCATGTGTATGTGTAAGCCAGTTCCGACCTGCATTGAACGAAAAGATGGGGTGATGCGTACGGCGGTAATCAGGTTTTAACAGGATTAAAATAAACTAATTAAGACGTTTTAAACCTGTGAACAAAGACTTACCCCAATTATAAAGACACCATTACATTAAGGAATTTTTAATGTATATGGTGATATAAAAATTATTGCAAAATGTGCAATAATAAAGACGCTACTAATTTAATATTAATTATTAGTGTAATTAAATAGTAATTAATATGTGTGGTATATGTGAGTGACCAGAAAAAATTACGCAAACAATGATATTGCTCATGATACGAGGATGTTTACGTAATCGCGATAATGAACCAAAAAGTGATTGTAAGTAAAAGGACGCTTTGCACGAAACTGACAATATCTAACATGTCGAAAACAGGCCTGGACCTGTCAGATCGCCGTCCAGTATAAATACCACTGGCAATTTTGGGCGATCACACACTCAGACTCAAGAAATCTACACATGACGTCACGCTGCCGGTTTGCGGATCGATTAGGACACACACACTGTACCACACACACACACACACACACACACACCAGACGTAAGGAGGAACTCTGGAGCATCAACAACAACAACAACCCATAGAGACAACGAACACAGCATCATCATCATCATCATCATCATCAAACTCACAGGATTCTTCACACACACACACACGCGCGCGCGCGAACGGTAATGGCAGATGTACGCAGGTGATAACAAACAATTATTTTTTTTTTATTTGTAAAAAGAGCTCTTAAAAAAGAACTGATCTAGGAATAGTAAATAATTAAAGTTTAAAGTTAAATAGTAGTTAAATAAGAGGATTTAATTTAACAAGAAAATCTAGAAAAGAAACACTAATCTTTTGTTATGTCTTAAAAATTTGCCTGTGTCAGTAGAAATCAATAATTGATTGGAAGTAAATGTTATATATCATTTTTTTTTTGTTTATAGCAACAATAAATTTTATTCTTGAGTCTTCATATTATTTTGTTTGTAAATGAGTTGCCATTATTATTTAAAATTTGACTAAATAACTTCCCTGTCTGTCCACGCTTCTATGGTGGCACTGGTAGCGTGCACATGTCGTTGAAATCTTTTTATGTACGACTTGCTATTTATCATAGTCACTGATGACTGAGCATTTCATGATAGCACAAAATTACCGGCTGCACCCATGCATCAAACGGATCAGAGAACCTCTTTCAGCTGCAGTAAGGACTACTGAGTGTCGTTTGCCTATGTGACAAATATAGTCGTTTGCCTTTGTAGTACACGAATGTGATGCGAATTTCACCCACATTAAACAGGCCGAATAATTAAACTTTTCGTAAAGTTCTAGGAAATCAAATAGTTTAATACTTCAGCTTTAATAAAACCTCTAATCGTTGGATATGATGTTCAAGTTTGTTTAAGTATTGATAACACATGTTTGTGTCTGTTTATGAATGTAATTACCAAACCTTACCAGCTTGGCCTCTTCCAAAAAATGTTTAGTGTGGTTTCTTATGGCCAATTGCTGAGCCATCGTTTTAACACCTAATCGTGTAACACCATAATATAGTGATTCCATTTATAAAAGATCCTCACCAATTCTTCTTCTAGTTCTGGACCGAATACTGACTTACGACACAATGACTTTGATGTCGAACACTAGGTTCACTAGACGCCTCAACAGTTAGCCGAAATAGAGTATATCTGGGAACTCCAAAAGTTTTAGCAGCCTTTAGGAATTCCATTTGCTTGTCGCGGACCTCGTGTATTTTTTGCGGACCAACTCCATATTTTGTGGGTTCCACTATTTTCTTATGGTTGGACGGTTTCTCCTCTTAGTCATGTCTTATAACAAAAACATAAAAGTTATTTAAAACTTCTGAATTTTAATGTTTTCTTAACTGTTTTATGTAATCAGTTACCTTTTTTACAATTACGATCCTTCCAAAATAGGAATTATAAAACCATCTATCTTCTGCTATTCAGACAGATACTGAAACAACTTGAGCGGCTTAAACATTGAGTGATACAGCTGACTAATTTCAGTTATTTTGTCATACGAATTGAGATTGACATTAAATATATTATAGTAGTTTATGCATTAACTTTTGCTTGTCAACAATTTACAACTTGCTGATTTGACGTTTTAACTGAGAGTATTAAAAATACGTAGGGGCATTATGGAATACTGATAAAATATGAGGGAAATATGGAATAGTGGTATTCCACATGGCCCGACTTGCCATCTTGGTAAATAATTATTCTTGTTAGGTTATAATACATTAGAATAACTGTTATAACATCCAAAGGTAACCAACAATACGCCTTAAACTAAGAAATTAAGTAGATTAAAGATGATAGCATATGTACAAAAAATCCAAACTTCATTGTTAACACTAACCTGCAAAGTTTTGTAAACCCCAAAACAAATAAGCTTCCTTCTTATCGACACTGGTCAGTCTGTTGACGCTTCCTAGTTGCTTCTTGTAGTGCTTCCAGTACATTACAAGTGAAAAAAATTCTCAGAAAACCTGAAACAAGTGTATTCCAT
Organism: Magicicada septendecula; assembly: GCA_034769895.1. Classification (NCBI taxonomy): domain Eukaryota; kingdom Metazoa; phylum Arthropoda; class Insecta; order Hemiptera; family Cicadidae; genus Magicicada; species Magicicada septendecula. The sequence continues at coordinate 901,327,228 of CM068367.1, forward strand.
ATTGCTTGCCTATTCCATAATACCTGCATTTCCTCTATTGCTTTAATACTGCTCATGTTTTTACATTAATTTAGGTTATGTTTGTATAGACCCTAGATTAAATATATTGATGAACCGTATAAATACCTCTTCCTGTTTGTTCCAGTTCTCCATATTTTCTGTACTTTTCACGGTTTTTACAACTACATTTGTGTAGTTATCTACTGTACTTTTATGCTGTTTTAGCTACTGCATTTTTCTTCGTTCTAAATTTATATCTCCCTATGTCGTTAATCTTTTAAATTGCATACAAAGTAATATAGTTTTCCTCCAAATATCTATAGTTTCTTGTAATTATTGTTTTTCATATTTGTATTTAACTCCTTCCTGTAAATTGCTCACATTCGTACTGATACAAAAATTCTAGTAATTTTATCCTTCACAAATGACATTCCGCAATTAATCAGTTTCTGTATTGTTCGTAAAAAATTTCCATTTCATAATTTCCCTTTTTACTTACTAGAAAAAATCAAAACGAACTGTTTACATTTGTTTGTTTATTAAATGTTGAAAACATTTTAACGATAAGCAAAATTTATCTGTTGCAAACGAATTGGATTCACACCTATTATTTACTTAGGAGCTCCAATTCTATTTCACCTAACGCTAAAAAACAGACTGTACAGAAGCTTTTAAAAGCCTGTGTACCCGTGTAACCAATACACTGGCATTTAATAGAAGCATGAAGTGGTGAAGACGGATCAAGGTTATGACGAGTCGGATCCGCAAGCTGATGGAGAGACATGTCGCACAGACGACCTTCACGGAGACGGGAAAAGGCGGATATGTACAGGGTACATTCCTCGTGTTGGGGGGGTTTACATCGGCACTAGGCAGAGAAGCGTCCGAACATGTTCCTGGGCTGGCCTGCGATGTCTGCCGTAGCGCAATAGCATGCTATGACACATGAGGACAAAGCTTCGCCTGGTTTTATAGAGAAGCAGTTGAAATCCGTAAGTGCTCCAACAATTTCAATCGACGAGGAGTGTGAGGAGAGTTTGGCCGCACTGGATGGATTTCCTGGTTCCTGGCCTTAAGTGGTGTGTATAAGGCAAAAGGAAGAAATGCTGCTGCGATTGCCACGTAATTTGATTAGTCAAAAGTGCATCAACGTGGATTAATCAAAGGCAAGCGACCAAAGTTTTAAAAAGGAAAGTTGCTTTCGCCAGTAGGATCGTTGAGCTCCTGCGGTGGGTAGGCCTACTGATAGCGCCCCGCCGTTATGTTACTGATGTACGCTGCGCAAACTCTATTGGCGTACCTGCTGAAAAGTTTCACAGTAGCCTTTTCAACACTCGACCACGGCCAAAAAGTCCAGATGCTTTTACATGTGATGACATCGACCGTGAAAGCCTACGTTTTGTATTAAATTGGAGACAGTATTCGTTTTCCAATTATTTTTTAATTCCCAATCAGATTTAATTTAATAGTAACCAAGTTTTATCACGTTTTCCACAAAAACCCTTTCGGACATCTTTAACAAACTTCTGTACATAGAACATTTGTACTACAATGTAAACTAACATATTTTTAATGCCAGTTTATTTCTTTACACAGAGAAATTTTATAGAGAACATTTTTTATAGAAAGCAATTTAATAGTGTACCTTGAATTAAAACTCACAGAACATTCAGTTACATTGGAGGTTCTTTCCTTTGTTACATACAAGTAACATTCATTATACTTTATCCTGTACGACATAAGATGACCTTGACATTGACCTTCTGTTCCAGTTACACAAAAGGTCAAGTTTGCAAAAATAAGGTAAATAGATTATATTTTGCCTATTGGTTTTGAACTGTTATACTTTTCAAAATTTGTCATGTGGATTTTCAAAACTCCGTACAATGAATTGGCTGTTTCAATTGGACTTGTCTGTTTTGTTGACGATATTTTTTAATTTTCTGCGTTATAATTCCCAGTTGCTCTTGGTAACTTCATATTTCAATTTCTTCATTCCCCAAGAGTCTGGTATAGGTACACAAATACTATCCCAACGGTCATACACAAATCACCGTTAATTAAATTTTGTTCTTTCAAAATTTCTTTATACTCGAGGCTTCTTATTCTAGTTAACTTAGTCTAAACCAATATTGTAACTACAATACAGAACACATGTTTTAAACACTGTCAGATATGTCTGTTCTAACTTTATTTCAAATTTAATTTTGAAACTCATTTTACGTACTTTCTGTATGTACTTATTCATGCATGAAAGATGCGATTACATAGTATAAATATAGATTTAAAACTTATGGGGATAATTTCAGGATATGCAAATGAAATGAATAGAAAAATAACCTTATCAGATGCAATTAGCAAGAAATTGATTGTAGTTAGTTCTAATTGCAATGCAAATTATGTAGTAATCTCCAGTACTGTCAGTGTTCTTATTAATGCTATCGTATTTTTAAACTACAGTTATAGTTTGAATGTTTATTTAATAAAAAACTATTATTATTTGTTTGTATAATTACCTTTAATTACTGTTTCTAAAAATTTGGTTAATTTTATTTTTATTTCTACCTAGGTTTTACGTAATGAAACATCATATTATTGTGTTAAGTAAAGCAGTATAACAACATTTTTATTGCTGTTTCGTGACTAATTTTCTATTCGTTATTTGATTCTTCTTGTTGTAACGGAACCTATAATCTTTTGTTTAATAATACACGCAAGCTTTCCAGCTTTGTTGCGGCGGACTGTGTGAATAAGTTTTTAATTGAAGCTTTCTGATCGTATTTAGCTTTCGTCATAGGTTGAATTATCTTCAGTGGCGTCTAGATAATTTAATTTAATGTTCCTTTTCATTCCAACTGCAAGTTGTTATTGACATCGTTAATTTACTCAAGAATTGTTGTTATGTTTTCCAATTTTTCATAAAATGTTATTTTGTTTTTATTCTCCAATGTGTTTGCACGTTGTCTGTCTAGATAACAAATAAATATTCTGATAATAATGTTTTGTAGAGCACCTGTTAGCAAACCATTATTTTTCTTGTTTACAAAGTAAATTAGTGTAGGCCTACTTATAAAAATTTAGGTGTAAATTATTTCATTTAAAATTAATTAATTGTAGACTGTTGTTACAGAACCATCTAAACGTCTGATTATTTCAAATAAAGAATGTTAAGTAAATATCACAGTTAGTAAAAAATCGTAAGATTCGCTAGCAAATTTTATCCACCGCAGTCTTATATAACAACATGTATTAAACATACAATAATCTCTTGTTGCTTTTTACAGTGAATAATGAAATAATAATAATAATAATAATAATAATAATAATAATGTAGTAAACTCATAAAGTTTTGTATGTCGTAGCTTAATAAGAAGCAAGTAATTGTATTTAATTAAAGCAACCGTAAAACTAACCTCTCTAATCTCCCACTGTTAATACTATTCCATTCATCCACCAATGGTACACAACCTAACTGCTAGGTGCTGTCACTGATTCGTAAATGACCGAACAAGCACGTCAACGACGCACGAACAGTCAAGGTGACATAAAGTTTTGACACTATTGTCAATGTAATTACCGTCATAGTGACAACAGTGAATCGTGTTTTGACATTAAAATAAAAATTAAGCAAAATTTGTTTCCTGGTGAAACGAAAGACATAGGAGCTGGAGCAGACACAAAAGAATGACATTAAAACATCGGGTCTTTTCCAAAATAAGATGAATAGTCGAATAGTTAAAATATCTGAAGTAGAAGAAACTGTGTCAAATATGAATAAATAATGTACGAATATTTGAGTATAAATAAAACCAAAAGTCAAAGATTATTGAACACACCGCTACGCATTTCAGTTATATTCACAAAAACAAAATAAAAAAGAGAGGCCAGTGAGTGTAAAAATTGGTATTACCTTTAACAGCACTACAAGACTTCACGTTTGATGACGGCACTCACTGGGTGATTTATCCTGCTGTACGCACAAACTAATGGACAGAAAAAGGAAGTACTGTCACTCATTTTCGCTCTATAATAGACCTAGCTCTGCAGAGCTAGGTTCTTGACAGCCAAAATACCGTAAAATAATCAATTAAAATCTGAAATTTTAATGAGAGATCAGCAATTCCGCAACATATAACAAAAATCCCTTTCAAAGCTTTTGGACGATACTGTGAGACACAGTACTAATCTGTCTATAGCCCAGGTCTCTTCTTAGTGTAAGACAGGGAACGGCGTACACGTCGTATTACAGCAAGAGGAGATTCCTCTTTCTGGAGACTTAATGTTCTGATTACTTAAGACTCAATCCCAAGCACCACATAGGCTAATTATTATTCACAATTCTGTAACGATTAACAGATGCGAACGATTAACAAAAGTGCGAAAAATAGATAAATTACAGATAAACAGACAGGGGTTTATTTGTTGTTATATCAACTTATCAACAATTGTTCTGATGATTGCAATAAAAACTGTCGAAACGTCTACACAATGGGTGTAAAAAAGTGTCAACTTATTGACGTAACCTCACAAATCCTTTCGTCATCAACATATATAAGAAAGCTGCGACCTCTTTGACATGCTCATTAGCCGAAAGAACCCATACATTGAATGTACGTAATTTAGATTTTTGAGGTCTTCTAATGTTTACATTTTGTTTCAAACTGAAGATTATCATATTACCTATGATGACAAAACATTTTTCTGAACACTTTTAAGTTGAGTTTTTATTATAAGATATTATTTATCTTCATCATAGGAGAACATTGTTTAACTTCGACAACGGATTCTCTTCTTCCTTCAAGTTCACTTGAATGTTCACTGAACAGGAAAGGGAGCTGAGAGGTTGTTGATGAATGCTGACCTTGTTTTAACGTTAAGAGTTGTCGACACGTGATAATGCAGTTTTGGTGATCAGTCAAGTAACATGCATGCTAATGGCACACTGAAAGATCTCGCTTATTAATGCATGCTTTAATATTGTCTCTCTTAATCATCATTGTCACGTGAACAGCAAAGTCAAAACCCATTTAAATTGTCACATATCATTAAAATGTTTTATGGTAATTATTTGTGGTTTCAATATGGGAATTATAGTAGAAACCTAAATATAAATTCATGTAGATTAAAATAATTTATTAAATACGATAATTATAGATGGCCTGTGGTAATTACTGTTCAAATTTTGACCATATTTATAACAGGTAATATTTATAATTGAAATCAACAATTACATGAATTAGTAAGTAAGTTTCATCCGCGTGTAGGTCATCGAAGAGAAACGATGAGTGAATGTACAAGTACGTTGCCAACAAAAGTTTTAATTAATCCAACTAACATACAACGTATAAACGGTACAGAAATATATCGAGGCTGGATAGTGTTTGTTCTAGTCGGTATATAAGGTATAAAAGACTTCCAGTTTTCTGACAGCTGTGTCAGAGAAAATTAAGAACAAATTAGCCTTATTGCATTCGTTTCTAACTGAAGCCTTGGAATATAAGTCAAGATAAAACAATTCTAATAGTTCTAGGGTTACAGATGGCTGTAAGTAGTAATATTCAAAACTGTTTCAAAGTAAGGTAATTATAAAGTAATCAATTTATTTCCAGAAGCGATACACGCTAATTCATTATACACTAACACACTAATTCATTACACACACTACACTAATTCACTAATTAGTGATACACTAATTCATTGATAAGTGTACTAAAGATTTCAATCTGGCATAACAAAATACAAGAAAGAGGCATATATAAATATTTTTTATGGTTACATATAAGTATCACAGCAATTAACAAATTGCCAAATGCTAATTGACTCTCCACAAAACAAAATAATAAAATAAAATATACATACTTTACGTTGAAATAAGTTTTGTGTATGTTCAAATCTTTTCTGCTAAAAAGTAAGGAAAAGTTAATCGGTAAAGACTTACATCTTGAGTAAATCATTACATTAAAAATTCACCTTTCTAATCTAGGCCTATAATGCTACGTTGTGCTAAAATATGCGGATTGAGTCTTGAAGATATGAATTGTTAACCTCCTTACAATCGTAAATGAACTTTTTATTCGAGTCTTCATTACAAATGTGTCGTCTGTGATATACGTTAGAGTACGCCTTTAGAATTTAGAGACAATAACGGCAGCAACACGTCCAGACTGATGAGACTAATAATCACCATGTGTCTCGAGCGACATACAGACACACTACTTTGGGACCTGATCTGTCACGATGTTACTCACTTACAAGACACATTTGAAGCTGAAATTACAAACAGAAATATGAAATTACTGCGCCAATATAAATTTGAACGCCCTTTATGTTCTCTTTATAATTTTATACTGACCATCAGGTCTTAGACACCTTTAAAAATGTTAATCACCCAATTTAAACGTGAAAAATCTTTACTTTATTCATGTCAGTAGTCTTATTCCTATCAGTTGCTCTTATGTACTCATAAATCATTTATATTATTGAGGAGACCAGAAGAGTCATAATTAGCGTAAGACATTTTGACAAGCAAAAATTTTCATTTCTAAATAAAAATTTATTAAAAACAATTTCAAATATTTTAGATTAATAATTCATAAAATAAGACAATAACTCTTTCTTTTCCATGTATTTTTCTTGTTACTTCATGTTGAGCAATTTTAAAAGAGTTGGTCAAGTCGAAAATGATGTGTTTCTTAAAGACAAATCAAATTTACAAACCCGATCATAATAGTCATGGTTGTTGCATCACAGTCACTTCTGTATTTAAAATATGTTATACATCAGATCCGCAGAGGATCAGTTGAAATGTTCCCGCAGCGACATCTATAGCTTAGCGGTGGAACTAAAATTTTTGGTGTGCTGATAGATTCTTATTTCGTGTAAACAGCTGTTAATTTTTAAATCTATCTGCCAGTTTATTCAATGTTTACCAGCTGTTTGAAATTTACATCTCAAGTGTGTTTTGAAAAATGAACAAAATCAAATATCGTGCTGATAAACTTTAACTGTTTGTTAAAGTTTAGTGCCAAAGTTCACAACGAAACGGTAATTGTATTAGGAGATGCTGTGCCTTCAAAAACTATTATTTGTAAGTGATCGTTCAATTATAAGCAGCCCGATTTTAAACATTTTGTGATCGAATGAGTGTTGAAGACGATCACCGCAGTGGACGCCCGAAAAATGTAACTTCAGATATGACTAAGTCAGTACATGCACTCATATAGGCCTACGCTGTTGGAAGACTTATGACTTAGAGTGGATGACATTGCTGAGATTATAGGTATCTCATATGAACGTGTCTATTATATTTGAACCTTTGTTGCACTTGTTGAGCGTCCATTACGAGAATAATCGTCAATGCTCATACGACCACGTTTAATTAAAAGTAGTCACTTACAAACAATTCTTTCGAAGGTGCAGTATCTCCTAACACATTTGTCATTTTGCTTAGAGTGAAAGCCCTTATACTTATCATCATGTTATTTGTATTAGTTGTAATTTCAACTTGGTTGTGCTTATCTGCTAAATTTCTATCTGTCATGCTCCGAACGAGGCCTTTTTAGTGTCTCCACAATTTCAAGTCTAAAATCATTACAAACAAATATATCCATGGAACCCGTATATGTACTTTAAACCATTGTTCCTTCGTGAACCTTCCTTCACGACCAGACATATTCCTAAAGATCTCTTTCTGTCACTTTCCTATTCTCTCAGCTAAGTTAAGCCACGCCCCTACTGTCTTCCTATCGGCTACTTACCACGCAGCATTGTCACCCCTCTACTACCCAGCTTTGTCTACTTACGTAACACGTGTTATACTATCGTCGCACGAAATTCACATGCCTTCCTTTTGCAAAATATAGTTAAATATTTTTTAAATTATTTATTTTAGTCTTAATGTTCATAAATGTATTACAGTTTTTCTTTTTGACTTTCAAATTTTTTAATTCCTTATTTAACTTTCTTTTTTTCATATTTCAATATTTTTACATTTTAAAGAGGATTTATGAATTTGTACCCTGTTTCGGTAAAGTGCCTCGCATATAGTGAATTAGTGGTCCTAGTTGAACGAGCGAAGCGAGTTCTCAGTGTTAATTGGACCGTTTGACAATTGTCTGTCTACTGTGTGTCTGTTTGCTGCCTATCTCTTTGGGGGTATGTCTGACTATAATTTTTGAACGCAACAACCGATTTTTGTAAAATTTGGCAGGCTGTCCACACCTTTACACTGTTGTTTTTGACTGATACCCCAAAAATTAGGCAGTGGAAGGCAAAATTTTAGTGAGTTTAAAATTTGAAAAAATTGCAAACGTTCTTGTGGGGTATGTCAAATTAAGGGATGTTTTAACCATTATATCAATTTAGTGTTAGAGATACGGTTGAGTCAAAATTGGAAATTCGCTTTCCTCGTATAACTAAAATCTGAATGTAATGTACATTTTTGGCAATTTCATAATCTTGGGAAACCAGGCCCCAAAAATTGAGACAGAAATTTTATAAAGTTGCAAATTACATGTCAGATATCAAATTAAAGAAAATTCAAAACCAAAATCTGAAGAAACAGTCCGTTGCAGTTTTGTAAATTTCAAGATATTTTGACCCCAGAAAAAAAACTGGATCACAAATTTGGAAAAAATTGTACAAGTGCAGCCGGGTGTCACACTAAAGGAAATTTCAGCATATATTGTTTGGAAATTTTAGCATTTATTATGTGATTTTTTTACAATTATTACTTTGTATTTAATTTTTATATTGAATTTACCTCAGGATGTTTCTTTCCTTATTAGGTAGGCCTACATGTTTCGGGTACTATTTTGTACCCATCCTCAGCCTTCCGGTTTTTGTGTGTGGTGAAGTACATATGTGTTGGTTGGATGTTATTGTGGCTTCCTGTTGGCTTCCGGTACTTTAAATTGGTTTTATTATGTGTGATTGTGGTGTATGTATTAGTATTTTGTGTATTTTCGATGTTGAGTGCTTTGAAAATTGTGTCATGTTTTGTATGGATTTGTATTTGTTCAGGTATCAGTTTATTTTGTGTTTTATGTTTGAATATTTGTAAATTTTCCCAAATGTTCATTATGGTGCCTTTGTGTGGTATGTGTTTTATTAGTGTCATGTTGTATAACTAATACTAAAACAAAATTACTTAGAATTCAATAGCAAAATTTATCAACAACAAGAAAGATTGGCAATGGGATCTCCACTATCTAACATAATAGCAGAAATATTCTTACAACATATCGACACCAAAATACAATATATTATTACATTTTTTGATCCAAATGTCATTAGGATAAGATATGTAGATGATGGGCTATATATATATATATCAAGCAACAAAAATACAAATGCAGATGACATATTAAAACAAATCAATAACATACGTCCAAAAACACATTTCACAGAAGAAAAAGAAAATCACAACAAAATCAACTATTTAGACATAACCACCACAAGATACAATAACCACCTACAATATGCAATATACAGAAAACCAACTTGCACTAACATCATAATACCTAACAATTCTGACCACCCTCCACAACATAAAGTGGCAGCGTTCTATTCACTATTTAACAGAATGTACAAAATACCCCTAAACAAACAATAAACCGACAAAGAAAGAAATAGGCCTATAATATACCAAATTGCTTGTGAAAATGGATATAATAAAAACACTGTAAACAAAATATAAAATAAAATCAAATATAAAATAAAAACTTAACAATTAAGAATTAATCAAAATGAACAAAACAAAAATAATAACAACAATAAAAATGGGCCACATTCACGTACATAAATAATAAAATGACAAAGCTAACAAAACTGTTTAAGAACACAGACATTAAAATAGTATACAAAACTAACAAAAATAATCTACAAAAACTAAATAACCCTCACAACAAAGATTATACAACAACCAATGGTATATACAAAATTGAATGCCAAGATTGCAATAAATGTTACATAGGACAAACAAACAAAAACAACTGAAAAAACGTTATTTTGAACACCTAAACCCATACAAAAAACTAGAAATATACAAATCTGATTTGGCCACACATGCAATAAACACTGGACATGAATTCCCAAACATAACCAACATGACATTAATAAAACTCATACCACACAAAGGCACCATAATGAACATTTGGGAAAATTTACAAATATACAAACATAAAACACAGACAAACTGATACCTGAACAAATACAAATCAATACAAAACATGTCACAATTTTCAAAGCACTCAACATCGATAATACACAAGATACTAATACATACACTACAATCACACACAATAAAACCAATTTAAAGTACCAGAAGCCAATAGGAAGCCACAATAACATCCAACCAACACATATGTACTTCAACAGACACAAAAACCGGAAGGCTGAGGATGGGTACAAAATGATACCCGAAACATGTACTTAATAAGGAAAGAAACATCTTGAGGTAAATTCAATATAAAAATTAAATATCATATATACTTCAAGAAACGGACTATAGCAAAAAGTGTTTGGATTATTACTTTATAAAACAATAACTAGGCCTAGTAGATTAAATAGGATTTTCGTTATATTTTCATAATTTAAAAAATTATGTAATCTAAAAATTTATCCAGTAATAAATGTAGCCTACTTCGCTCAGAATAGTAATCGTGATCTGAATCTCAGGGAAATACTAGTGTATATTATATTATAGATCCAAAAAAACATGAAATGTAAATTCCTTAATTAGATGAAAGGGTTCAATTAGACGAATTATAAGCCATACGATTAATTGAAAACTTGGAAGAATTGTTTAACATTTTGAGAACAATTGCAACCACACAGAGGGCAGACAGAGGTAATCTTTTTGAATGGATCAAAAAGCACTATTGAGAACACAATGGAACTTAGTCAACCTGGTTTACAATATACCTTTAGGCTGACATACATGTCCAGATTGGTCACCGCAACATACAAGCCGATCGTTGGTTTGAACCAACGTCACGGACACGAGACTACACAGAAACTCGTCATCACGTATGATTCATGATGTAGACTAATATCGATTCTTATAGACTAATTTGTTTTTGTCCGTTGTGTTTGTAATCACCAGATTTGAACCCTCTATTAGAAAAACGTTAATATTAATAACTTTTAACTACGAAGAAAACAAACGATTTTATCTTTTCACTCAACTGCCGTTGTTCTTTAGGTTTTATACAAACGTTGAACAAACCAAATAACAGTCGTTGGCATGTATACTCGACTATGTATAGTAATAATATTCAGAAATTGGCAGTTAGTATCAGATTAGATATGCCTGTTTCTTCAGGTGATGTAAACTACTGACCTAACCTCTGTTAAAACTACAAGTAGATATTTTTGCAAATAAAAGTTTTTTCATGCCCGTAGACCTAATATTCCGTTGAGTAGAATCACTGGACACTACGTACACCTAAAGTTTAGAAATATTAAACTCCACTGACTTTAACTTACCATGGTATATACTGAACATAATAGAAATAGTTGATTATGAAACATTCATGTATAAGACGAAAGTTAAATACAGTCAATAAATCTAACTTTCAATGTTTCGTGAACTTTATAACAGTGGTTAGCCCGGACAACGACTATCGTTAGAATTTATCACACAACGTTTTGATCACTAAACAATGCGTTGGTCGCCTTCAGGTGTTACTAAAACTGGTACGTTAGTATAACATATAAGTATTAGTTTCTCGCTCAACGATATCTGCTTGATCACACACGATTTTATTTTAAATCCCACAGAACATTTTTAAATTAGCTGAACACGTATGGAATGTTAAGATATCATATGGTGGTTTTCTTTTTACTTGTTCACGATTGTTAGTGAACAAATCTCGGGTAGGCTTAAGTTTGTATTTAATGATCTACACCTTAAGATTATATTTAATTAACTGTATTTAATTATTAATTAATAATTAACTATCTATTTATAATTAATTGTTACCCCGATTTAATTAATAATTAATCAACAATTACACGTCAATTGATTGATTAATTAATTAATTAATTAATTAATTAATGATTGACTTAAATAATTAATTGTTGGTATATTTATTTAAACTTTTGGGAGTGTATACAATGACCCTAAAGACAACACTGCGATAAACAGATAATGCGGGTTCCACAAAATTACTTAAGAGCTTTATAAACAATTACAAATACATAGCTGTAGAAAGAAGGAAACTTTGAAACAAATTTTGTGAGAATACATATATACTATTCTTACAAAGTAAATGAATTCCAGTAACTTTTAAATGTAAGAGTAATCCTACTTTTAAAAACCGCAAACTTCTTCAATAGATTATTATAATAAGTATACAGTTACAAAATTCTCCAGGAACGTAGTTACAAACAACAATACTCTCTAGTGGTGCAATGCGGAACGTGCATTTCTCAAGAGAATCGGGGCTGATTTCAAATGCAAACACCCCTAACTAAATTAACACGAGATTGATTAATTCTTTATCACATGTGAGACTGTAGCAACTGTGAAACAAATTGATGCACTAAATTTGTTAAACGTAAATCGATTTCATAAAAGACTGGTAAAAGCAATGCAGTTTAATAAAACTATTTTTGAAAATTGTGTAGTTAATTGTGTAGTGCGTAGTTAATTGTGCAAGAAAACCAGAGTTGTGAAAATAAAACTGAGTAAATAAATAGGTGTTATAACTTACATAACTTACGCGTAGGCTATGTATTTAACTTGTGCAGGATTAAGGGCGATATTTCATTGATTACTTGAAACATGTTTCGATCATTAAGCAACAAGGTTATCGACAGACATATCGGTTTGTTACCTAATATCTGTGTGTCTAGGCTGCTGGCTTTTACTTACCCTTTGTTGGTGAAGAACTGTTTGCATTATTGAACTGACTGTGATTGGTTTTACCGAGTAATTTTCTTCTATTAGGTTGCCCGATATTTTTTTGTCTTAACTTTAGTCGTGATTTGTTCTTCTGGTTCGATTTATATTTGTTCCGGTATTGATTTTTGTCATGTTTTATGTTTGCGTATATGTAAGATTTTGCAATATATTATATGGTTTCTTTGTGTCGTATATGTTTTAAAGTAGGCCTATCAAGTTGTTAATGTCTGAAAAGTCCGTATTTATTATGTGTGTTATTAAATTATATTTCTAAATGTTTGGTTTTTAATAAGTATGCTTTTAATGTTCCAAGTAGGGTTTTTAAACTTTTCCCGTTTGGAATATGTGCAATTGGTTTCTATTTTATATTTACATATAGAAACATATATTTCAATTTTGTTACAGGCCACTACTTTGTAACGCTACATTCACGCCGATCTCAGAAATTTGGTGCTAATTCACCAGAAATGGAAACGTGATACCGTATATTGATGTAACGACATAGTGTAATGTATCCTTACTTTCTAAATAAATAAATTAAATTAATTGCGGAGTAATTCCTGAACTACGAGCCGCCTCTCACAGTTACTAAACGTTCTGACATAGCATTTTTATTAATAATGGTGACTTCTTATGTGTAACGTGTTGGTACTCTTTGAATTATAGGTTTATAATATATTAATCTCTTCTACTATATTTTAGTTTTGACTGTAGCAAATTTTTTTTTAATTAAGCAAGTTAATTTTTATTTATTGTTTAAACTGATGATTTTAATTGTATCTCATTATTACTGTTAGCAGTTACAAGATTTGTGAAATTTATATTTTCTTAATTTGACGATTGAATATGAAGGAAAATAAGAAGGGTCTTTGTTCTTAATATTTTGGTTTTTATGTGATAAAAGAGTTTTAAATGACTATTGAAGCTTTTCGAGTTTGAATCAATATGTAAAAACGATACAAGATGGGTCATAAAATTATTCTTTCCAGCAAACATGTAATGCTGGTATTCAAACCTACGATCAATGACGACAATAATAAATTAGCTTTCTTATGATTATGTAGCCTATGTATATTGATAAATAATATGCAATTTATATGAGAAACATCTAATGCAACAGTTTTTTTGACTACGTAATTTGGCAAGTAAGACATGTTGGGAACTTTAGGACAATACAATTCCAACAAACGTTGATAGCAACTATGCTAAATTAACGAGACACGTGTGTCTCCTGTGACGTTACGTCGACCCCTGTCTTCCTCACAATTTTCATTATGGATGTTCAGTCGCTATCCGCATCTGCAGAAATAGACTTCATCTACATTTTCCAGGAAGATTAAACACCCAATGTAAATCTGTCAATTCAAACCAACACAATTTTTTGTTTTAATGTCGTAGTTTTTGTTAAATATATGACGGTTTATTACGAAAAAAAGGTATCTTGTTTAAATATAAATAAGATGCCTCTGCTACTAATGAGGAGCACAAACCCTAGTGTAATGTGTCATCTTCCGGAATATTCACGAATTTACCTACATTCCGTTTCATTATCTGGCTACATTGTAAATGTTTCCGAATAGAAAATAGGTTAGTAAATGCAAGGATAACGTTAAATGTAATCCTTCTGGTCAATATGTACACACTTATGTGGGCTTAAGCTTATCTCTCCAATTTGTGTTAATATGCTAATGCTTTTTAATATAAACAGCGTTTTTTTACGTAAACTGTTCAATTATGTAAATCGAATCTCATACAACTTCTACTTTTATCTTTTTCTTAACTTAGCTACCTATCCTAAATAACCTAGATCTATCAGTTCGCTCCAGTTTCGTTTTTCTAAACTATACCTCATTAATTTATTCCTCTTGCATGAGAAGTATATTTCGAATTGTATTCTGAACATATTCACGATGTAAGACAATTTTGTGGTAGTTAGTGATAAGCCACATCAACTCGTGCACTGCGTGTTGGACATCATCCGTACATTCTGAGTATTCATCAACCTCTACTATATGTGTTTATAATAATTGAAATCATTATAATCATTGAAATCGATGTAATAATTGAATGATTTCACTGTGTACAGTTCCATGCCTTACAAAAATGCTAATGCTCACAGCGCAAAGAAGCAATAATTCTCTAAGACATACTGAGATTATCAGATCTCTATAAGTTTATATCCAAATCATAACACTATTTGTATAGCCATAAATTGCAAATAAATGTATGTTGAAAAGCAACCATTTCTAATAGTAAGTTTTCAAGCTAGCAAACAACTTGGTGATCGTTAAGTCTCAGAAAAAAAACTTATTAGTGGTTTTGGTCTAGAGTATTCTGTTTTTAAGCTCCAAACACAGCGACAGGAACCCAAAGTAAGTAACTTTATAAAAGTTGCCTTTTTGCTTTTCAATAGTGGTTTCTGACGTTACCAATTGGTTAATGTTAATAAGGGATAACGCACACTTTAAAGTAGAACCGTTGTCTCATTTAACACACGTACGTTCAGTATGCTTACGTCACATAGTTGAAAATAAGTACATGCAAACATAAAGGCATTATAATTGTTTTCTTAACTGGATTGTTGAGGTTGGGACAGGCTTAAAAAGTTACTTTTACCTACCACCTTGCTATCAACATTTTCTTACCAAACAAAGATATCGAAATTTTCTTACTATCGAAACAAAGATAAGCCTACTTTGTAAGAATAACGACGCTATTAAAGTTAGTGATATTACAAGACACGAATTTATAACAACATAAACTAAACTTTGATCACGGCTGTTAAAGTTATTTTAACAGCAAATCACATTCTCGACCCACCTTCAGACAGTAACAGAATACTAAACGAAAGTCTCAGAAAATCTAAGACTAGACACGGTGTAATCATAATCACCGGTTGTTTGCAAGCACCTCAAAGTCTAGGCCTACTACGCCTCGTCCCCATTCGAACTTCGATAGAGTAGGAGCCTCTCTCACTCGCGCGCTCTCTCTCTCTCTCTCCCCCTCCCCCCAAACACACACACACACATTGTAAACGGAAAATCCTGTGTAAATGAAATGTATATATGTACTTGAGATAAACAATATTATATGTAAACCATACTATACGATGAGTAAAAGAACATAATTATGAAATCTGTACAGGTGCATGTACAAAATGTGCTTTGCAATTTGAAGAAGTTTGTTATTGAGATTTATTGTGATAAGCTGTATGAAAACGTGCATAATTCCTGTTACCATAGTTAAGTGTGCACTGCGCGCGCGTGTGTGCATCTCGTAGACGGTACTTAGAAAAACATTATAGCCTACCACCATTAAGATTTCGAAGTTAGACGTGGAAAAAAATATTATTTATAACAAGCAATTTGCCGTAAATGCACATAGTATTGGCAAGATATAAACATGTTTTTTAATAATTTGAGGAATTTCTCATACTTGTGTTGCAATCATTCGTCTCCTGCAGAATGCAACAATCCGCGAATTGTACCTTGCCCGACGCACTGACGTCACGCCCTCCCCTTTACCAACCCTATCGCTTGCTTTGTAAAATCTAGTCAGTCTCCCATCAAACGCTGTGAGCTGAGCGGCCCGTCGCCGGACTTCCGTCAAGTATGGGAGCCTCAATAACCAAGGTAACTATGATTGTTTTTGAGCTATCGTAAATCAATGCTAGTGGCTAATAATTTTGTGTATTACGTTTGTAACAAAAAAGAAAACTTGTAATAGATGTAAAAAGATTGTTATCCGTAACCAACCAAGATGTATCTTGTCTGTAAAGGTCAGCCTCGCCTAAATTTAAATTTCAGTCAGTCAACTTGATGAAAAGACCTAAGATATGTAAGGTTGAGTGTCAGTACTCGTTATATATGTAATTTAAAGTCATAGCCTTGTAATGCTATTTTGTAATGTTGTAAATTGTAACACGCACTGTATGAATGCATGCGTGCGTGTTAATCGAACGATGTGGGTATAAAAGTGTACTAAAACATGTGAAAACTTTCAGTTTAAAACTTGGTTCAACGTTCCGGACCGAAGACACGAGAACACGAAATTGGTACAGTTTTACACAATCTTCCAGCACAGACATAGCAGTGGTTCAAACCAGGTACTGAGAAACACGCAGCCGTAGCGACCAGATACAGCAGGTTGCAAAACGACTTATCTGGATTGCCAAGTAACATTTTTACCTTTAACAACTTACGGTGGCAAGTGTTGCATAATCACGAAGCAAAAAACGAGACAAACTAGTTACTTACAAGTGTCTGAAACAAACTTATAAACCTTTTCGATAGATAACAGTGTCAGAAATTTTAAGTAGATCACAGCGTGTACGCTGAACACATCTTGTAAACTAGCATTGATTTATGCGACACCCACATATTTAGCATTTAACATTTTTTATATTCAGTTTTTCAAAAGAAAATTAGCTCAGTACTGACCGTTGCTGACTGGCACATAATTAGATAAATTTTGAGGCTCGTAATGTTTTTTAAATAAACGGGTCGCAACCGACTCTGCTCACAGATTGACGCATTCAACAATTTCTTTTACTTACACCTCCTCGCTTTACAGAATTATATTAATTATAGAAATACTTGAGAGGTAAGTCACAACACAGAAAAAGTGTGTACTTAGATATTAAATTATGTTATCTGTGTGTAGAGCTGCCGCGGCACTTGAAACGCTAGAAAGACACAAATTTTTAGATCATTATGCTGCAGATAGGAGTAAGTCTTGACCAGAGTAAGAGTAAGTCTCGTACGTTGCACGAACGGGTTGTAATTTCTCACTTAAATTAGATTTTTAATGAAGAAAGTTGTGTTAGTGGTTATAATCACAAACAGAATTATCACTGTTGCACACCACTATAGAAACATTATTCCAATCGGAATTCCGATCTGACGATGAGCTGAAAAGCTTGAAAGCGCTAAACGGAATAATTTTTCTATAGTGGTGTGCAACAGTGACAATTATGTTTAAACTAGATTTCTGTAGAGAGGTAGCAAGCTATTAATCAATCACAGCTTTAGAATTTCATTCAAGATTGAGTTAAGCTACATGCAAGGTCAGTTCACATCGGTTATTCAAACGAGACGCACGTGGTGTTTCATAGGAACCATAAACTTAGAGGAAACGGCTACAAGGTCGCGATTTCAGCGCATCGAACGCTACTAATCTCGGATAGATTATTTTTAATTACACTAGTATTGTGCTTTGTACTAGTGTATTAGGCACTAGTTTAAAACAGTGCTTTGTACGTGGTCGTGTAAGATTTTCCTCATAGTTTTGGAGAGACATTTGAAGCGCATTGGATTTGGTTTAAGTCTATTGCACCTAGGACGTATTGAGTTAAACTCATGAGATTCCGTAACAAATAACCTGAAGGCGAGCGTTGGAGACTCTACCTTCTGTATTGTTAACGACATATCACAGGACTGTCGGGGATCAACTGTATGTCATTAATGAAGAAATTTGTGTTAGTGGTTGAACTCACAATCAGAATGATCAATATTGCACACCACTATATAAAAATTATTCCGATTAGCGCTTTCAAGCTTCACAGCTCATCGTCAGATCAGGAATAGACAGAAAATATGTAATACCCAACCCTTCACCCCTCTCCGCCACCCTGCTCACCCACAACAAACTAAAAATTAATGACCCTTCCCCACCGCCTAAACTCTGTCTCACCATCTGTACAGTTACATATTTTTCTAGTAAATTCCTTGTGTTTCAGTGTGTGTGTGTGTGTGTGTGTGTGTGTGTGTGTGTGTGTGTGTGTGTGTGCATCCTTTTAAACTACCCTCTTCCTCTCCACACACGTGGGTCAGTCACACACCCTTATTTTAAAACAACCAATTAGTACTATGAAATATAATTCTTAATCTTATCTATCTGCCCTCTCTCATTTAATTCTTAATCATGTTATAAAATATTTCTTCATTATCAAATTTAATTTTAATATTAATTAAATTGTCTAACCCTTTTTCTCTTTCTTTCAATATTTCTAACTCCTCTCTAAGCTTCCTTTCAACTGTGTTATTTACTACTTTTACAATTTCGTATTCTTCCAAAGGATTAACAAACTTGTGGTTGTCTTCTATGAAATGTCTTGCATATAACGAATTGGTTGTTCTATTACCTTCTCCACGTTTGTGGTCAGACAACCTGCATGCGAATTTTCGTCCTGTCTCCCCTAGGTACACTTTGTTGCAGTCTTTACATTTTAATTTAAAGGGAATTGTAAGGAATAATAATTATATCACCAACATAGTGGATAAAGTTATGAAAAGGGTCAACATACAAAAAGCTAAAATAGAACCAGAACAAAAGAATTATGCAGGGTCATTGACATACATAGGTTCACATACTAGAAAAATTATAAAATGTTTTAATAAATATGGAGTAGATATAGCTATTAAAAAATGTGAAACGGTATTTGATAAGATAAGGAATAAGAATATAGAAAAAATTCCAGTATTACAGAAAAGCGGAATTTATAAATTAAAATGTAAAGACTACAACAAAGTGTACCTAGGGGAGACAGGACGAAAATTCGCATGCAGGTTGTCTGACCACAAACGTGGAGAAGGTAATAGAACAACCAAATCGTTATATGCAAGACATTTCATAGAAGACAACCACAAGTTTGTTAATCCTTTGGAAGAATACGAAATTGTAAAAGTAGTAAATAACACAGTTGAAAGGAAGCTCAGAGAGGAGTTAGAAATATTGAAAGAAAGAGAAAAAGGGTTAGACAATTTAATTAATATTAAAATTAAATTTGATAATGAAGAAATATTTTATAACATGATTAAGAATTAAATGAGAGAGGGCAGATAGATAAGATTAAGAATTATATTTCATAGTACTAATTGGTTGTTTTAAAATAAGGGTGTGTGACTGACCCACGTGTGTGGAGAGGAAGAGGGTAGTTTAAAAGGATGCACACACACACACACACACACACACACACACACACACACACACATACACACACACATACACAAGGAATTTACTAGAAAAATATGTAACTGTACAGATGGTGAGACAGAGTTTAGGGGGTGGGGAAGGGTCATTAATTTTTAGTTTGTTGTGGGTGAGCAGGGTGGGGGAGAGGGGTTAAGGGTTGGGTATTACATATTTTCTGTCTATTCCTGATCTGACGATGAGCTGTGAAGCTTGAAAGCGCTAATCGGAATAATTTTTATATAGTGGTGTGCAATATTGATCATTCTGATTGTATGTCATTAGCAGCCTCCACCTACGGACATCGTTCTACAAGTTACAGGGGGAACCAAATTTTAATATTACTATTCAATCACAAATTCTAACAACGTTTTAAAAACTACAAACTGTGTAAAAGAAACACTTAGAAGACAAATAATTTTAGCTAAATTTGTCTTTACTAACAGAGTGACTGTTCAAGTAAATCAAGAATCAAGAACAAAAATGCCAACTATTGTTTAATTAATTAAATTTTAATAAACCACAGTTCCATACATTTGTCTGGCTGTATTTGTTTTTCCATACTTATCCTATGACCACTAATATGTGTACATTTCCATTAACATTTTATTTGCTGAATGCATTACGAATGTTTTCATAAGATAACTTGTGTACATAGTTCAATTATTCTATACAAAAATAGATGCTGCTCGCTCATAAAAGTTTGTTAAACAACATAAACGTTAATTAAACAACTATATAATCAAATGGTAAATATACAAAAAATCAAATATTCAAAAAGGAATACGCAGAAACACACACACACACACACACACACACACACACACACACACACACACACACATTAACGACACTTGTATTGTTACGACATCACAGAACAATCTACGTTTTTGTCGAATGTGCCAGAAGAATCTCGATGTAACGCGTGTGGCGTACGTGCTTTTCGACGCATTTTCCAGACGGTGCGAGAATTGACGCGGCCGCTCTCACTGTGTCAAGGGCGCAAGCAATTACGTCGTAGTTTAAAGGTAATACGTAGTATGTGGAATCGTCTAGATTTTCGACCGGCTATAAATACCAGTACTCAAAGACGTTCATTTCAGTATTAGTGCGATATATTGACAGTGTGGTTCGAGAGTTATAGTAGCGATATTACTGTGCGCGTTCAAGTGGTTATTAGTTAAGAGTGGTGTTTTATAATCGGACGGTATAATTGTAATACAGTTGTGTTTAATTTTAGTGGACATTTTATTGCGTGTGAACAATTTTCATTTGATTTATTGTAGAGACTGTGTTGTTAATTACGAACTGTTTAAGTGTAAAAATTAAAGGTGTGATTAGTGACTTAATTGGTGTCTTGTAATTTGTTTTCCACTGTACCTACGACGATCGAGTAGACCGTCGTAACAGTGGTGTCAGAACTGGGATAAAACGGTTAACAGTGGAAACAGTGGACACTTTGTACAAGACGAGTGTGATTCGTAATTAATCGGTAAACATGGATCCCAGTCAGATGATGGAAGCTTTAGAAACACTGCTGCGGCTGACACAGGAAGAAGCAAAAAAACGACAGGATGAGAAACGCAGACAGGAGGCGGAAGAAGCAGAAAAACGACAGGATGAAAAACGCAGGCAGGAAAGAGAAGAGGCTGAGGAACGTCAGAAAGCATTAATTCTAGAAACAGAAGAATGACAAAAAAGAACGGAAGCGTGAAACAAAAGACATGAAGGAGTTAATACAGGAGCAGAAGCAGACACAAGAACAAACCGCTGCAGAGTTGGGTCTCCTAAGAGGTGAGCTTAATAAACAAGTTACTAAAATATCGGAGGTACAAGAATCAATGACATTAAAAATATCTGAAGTAGAGAAATCTGTTTCGAGTGTTGAAGAATCGATGTCCACAAAAATATGTGACATAGAAGAAACCATGTCAAATAAAATATCTGCAGTAGAAATATCAATGGCAACATAAAAGAGGAGTTCCTGAAGTTACAACCAAAACAAATTTGTGAACAGACTGTACCAATGATAAAGACGGAGAAAGACAGAAAATAAGTCAATAGAGAAGGTCACCTCGCCTGCGGTTAGGACAGTTCATGCCAAGGCCCCAACCTTTGATGGAAGCATGCTCTGGGCGACGTATTTACGCCAATTCGAAGCTGCTGCATGCGCAAATAATTGGACGGAGAAAGACAAGGCAGTCTCACTCGTTCTCGCATTAAAAGGACCAGCGGCAGAATTACTACAGGAAGTGCCGCACCTGACAGCCAGAACATCTATGCCGAGTTGATAAAAACTCTTAGAATTACGCTACGGTGATAAACATTTGCGAGAGGTGTACTGTGCCGTTGCAAAGGTATTGCCTCGGCGAGTTTAAATTATCGCGCCGTGACGTAGCAGAAGACAACCAAAATCGTAATTATCTACGTAAATGCCGCGCTGGGGAAGATTCAGGGCGCTGCTACTGTTTCGCAGCGATGTTATACAGTAGGCGGTTAATCAGCTGATTGACCGATTGTTACAGGCTATTTTTCCGTGGCGTCGTGTTTTAAAGAAACCATGTCTTTCTCTCATTTTCTTCTCGATCCTTCCACGGAGCACTTCGAGGTCTGGCGGCGTGGCAAGCAAGGGATTCTACTACTAATATGAATTCGTAATTTATAAAGTGTCTTAGGTGAGGACAATTCTTTATTCACTGTTATGTATGCGTAAGGGGATACGTATTTAATTCTGTTTAATTAAGGGGAGAATGCATGGCAATTTTGTATGTGTGTGACTCATATTTTACTTCCGGTAGATGGGCGAGCACATGGTAATTGTACTTAACTGTTTGAAAGATTAAAGGTAAAAAAAGTAAACTAAAAGTAAAAAAATGTAAAAGTAAGTAAATATAAAGGCTATGAATTGTGCAAATGTTAATTTAAACGTAAATGTGAATTCAAACTTCGTGTTACACTGACCAATATATCTAACAACAGAGTGGTGGTGTGGATAAAAATTCCCACAGTGTGTGTGTGTGTGTTTTCTTTGTACTGGAGCGAGTGAGATTCGGGGTAGTTATATTTCCCGACGGCATTCTACAAGTGAAATTTGTTCTAGGGTTTTCGCACAGGCCAAGAGAGGGGTGAATGGCCTGATGTGACAACTACAACCGTCACATCGTCAGAGCTGGACACTGGAACGCTCCCCCATCGCCGTCAGGCTTAGAGATGCTCCTCAACATCAAAAGACAGCTGGATAGAAGGAAAAGAGCCGGAATCCGGAACTAACCAGCAACCTCACACACCTTTCTTCACAGGATCTAACGGGTATTGCCAAGTCTCCAAATGTGCAGGTGTGGCGATTCCGTTTATAAAATCTCGACCTCAACACCACACCGGTTTTCATTTCACAAAGAAAAGCATACATCTGAACAGTATTTGCATATTCTGATGAATTAAAATTAGAACAAGTCCTGTGGATAGATATTGTTACAATAAGATCTGTACGTGTATTAAGCCACACGTTGTTGTCAATTTGTAACGATAAATGTGTTAAATTTCAATTATAACAATTATGTGTTAAAAAACATTTCAATTATATTAAAGAAATATCGGTATGGAGAACCATACATGACTTCCATATTCTAAGATTTATATTTAAAAGCATTTTCGAAATGAAATATTACCATAGAAACTACTTCTTTCTACTTACTGCTTCAGCCTTAACCACAGTACTGTGGTCACTAACATATACCACCTCACGTTATCGCACTCGATTTTGACTGATGATGGAAGTCGATGGCATTGCCGAAACGTCTGGTTTTGTAGAAAACATTGGACTACGGCCAAATATCCCGGGAAGGAATTTTAACAAAAACTACTTCTTTGTTGCCGATAACGTTGTACACATATATATAAAAAATATGCATAAAATTAATGGCTTGTAAAAGTTAATGATTGATCTCCATTAAGTAGTGCTCATGTTTCCAAAGTTTTAATATTATGATGTCCGTAATTAAAACATCAGAGCAGGTTTAGTGTGTATGAGGGTACACCGTAGACAAAAATTTTCAACATTTCCTATTGAGCGTTGCTTAGAATAAAGCTGCGAATCTACAGTGTACATTTCACAGAACAAACACACGGTTAAGAAGGAGCGCTCCGAAGTCACTTATGGACTATCAGCATCTTGCAGAGGGTTCATTCCCTAAAGACGAAAAGTCTGTCTATGAATCGTTCCTCTGCAAACACGTGCAGTTACACTGCCCAGCGATCCACAGGAAGCAAATCGCTATCCACGCTGGACAGTTTTCGGCTTGCATGCGTTATGTTGGTGTGGGTTCGGCACTTTCCATTTAAAAACCGTGCAAATGTAAGAAAATAAACATGAATGAGGCCAGAAATAACGCGAATTGTGTGTGTGTGTGTGTGTGTGTGTGTGTGTGTGTGTGTGTGTGTGTGTGTGTGTGTGTGTGTGTGTGTGTGTGTGTGTGTGTGTGTGTGTGTGTGTGTGTGTGTGTGTGTGTGTGTGTGTGTGTGTGTGTTCCCTGCCTTTTTATTGCGGTAGTGATAATAATAAAATGGAAACGTAAACAGTACATAACTGAGATATGCTTGCCTGCCACGCACGATATATTTTCTCTTATACATGACTAGCAGAATACCCGTGCTTCGCTACGGAGTTTCACGTTGTACGTAATAAAAATGTTAGTTTAATTAATAAAGTTTAATTAAAGTAGGCTTCTTAAAAATAAATAGCTGTTGCCCACAACTTCGTTCGCGTGGTCTTCAATTTAATGCGATAATATATTTAGAACAGAATATATTCTATTGGGTTGCCATAGTAACCAGATCTAATAGTTTTTTAAGACCAAAAAGGACCCCCCAGAGGATCGTATCGAAAAAAACACCTGTCCTATGTTGGTTCTCCCGTTGCGTAAAATATTTGTGCCAAGTTTGGTTAAAATCGGTCCAGTGGTTTAGGAGGCGATGTGGAAGACCCCAAAGAACACCCAAAAGGACCCCATCGAAAAAACACCTATCCTATGTTGGTTCTCCCGTTGCGTAAAATATTTGTGCCAAGTTTGGTTGAAATCGGTACAGTGGTTTAGGAGGAGATGTGGAAGAAACCTTCGCGGACGTGCGCACAACAACTCACCGAAGTTTCATCGCAATCGGATGAATGGTATAGGAACGCATACGGGACAAACAAAGAAACATTCACTTTTATATATAAGATGTAAACTATACCACTTACTTGACATAAACCGTGATAGCTAAGCTAATGTACAACATATATGTATTAATTATACACATAAATGTTCCTCGATAGACACTATCTATTGGCGAAAACTTGAATAAAATCCGTTCAGTACTTCCTGAGATTAGCGATTTCAAACACAGAGAGAAAACGGACCGACTTTACTTTATACTATGTACAGATTTACATTAAAATGAAAAAATTATAATTTTTAATGTAACTTCGAACTTAATGACTTCGAATTTTGTAACAGGCAATAAAATTATTTTATTTTTATCAATTACCATTGTTTCAAAAAGTTTAAAAAATTTTCAAGTACTTTACTCTTGTTAAAACGTAAAAGGTTGCAGGTAAACTACCCCTTCCCCTTAACCGATCTTCACCAAAATCAAACGTCCTTGAGACCTCTACAATTCAGGGACGTATGCAAAAAATTATTTGATTCTGTTTGAATTTGCGGCTGTTATCGTTTGCCATAGAAAATACGCTTGATAAAAAAAGTTGCAGGTAAACTACCCCTTCCCCATAACCGATCTTCACCAAAATCGAAAGTCCTTGAGACCTCTACAATTCAGGGTCGTATGCAAAAAATTATTTGATTCTCTTTGAATTTGCGGCTGTTATCGTTTGCCATAGAAAATACGCTTGATAAAAAAACGTTGCTGGTAAACTACCCCTTACCCTTAACCGATCTTCACCAAAAACAATACGTCTTGAGTACTCTACAAATCAGGGCTACATGCAAACAATTATTTGATTCTGTTTGAATTTGCGGCTGTTATCGTTTGCCATAGGAAATACCCTTGTTAAAACATAAAACGTTACAGGTAAACTACCCCTTTCCCTTAACCGATCTTCACCAAAACAATAGGTCTTGAGAACTCTACAATTCAGGGCTGTATACGAAACATTATTTAATTCTGTTTGAATTTGCGGCTGTTATCGTTTGCCAAAAAAAAAATTTCCCTTGATAAAAAAAAAACCGTTGCTGGTAAACTACCCCTTTCCCTCAACCGATCTTCACCAAAAACAATAGGTCGTGAGTACTCTACAAATCAGGGCTGTATGCAAAAAATTATTTGATTCTGTTTGAATTTGCGGCAGTTATCGTTTGCCATAGAAAAAAATCTACAGACACACAGATAGACAGACAGACAGACACACACACACACACACACACTTTTCGGAAAACGACTTTCATGTTTTGAGTGTAGTAGAATCAGAATCTGCAATAATCTCGAACACGATTTTTTTTGCCATCACCATACTTCCATTCCTTAAGGAATATGGAAGTAAAAATTTGAATTAAAGGCAAAGAATGTCATCAAATACAGAGATTGTTGTTCGTAAACATGTTATTATAAAGTACGTACTGCAACGTTGGGGGAAATAAATAGGATCGCATCGGTGAGCGACACGCCGCCGCGTCTTAACAATACGGAACACTTTAAAATATACCTACAAAACGTTAGTTGAGTACAATACTCATACGGTGGTAATTACTTTATTATGGCTGTTTTTTCCTCAAATGCCAAATTTGTTGTAAAGATACTGCCATGTAAAAAAGTCGACAAACAGCAACACACTGGGTATGGTGTAATACCCAGTTTATCAGTGGAAAGTAAGACGCCCTTCAAAATTATGGCTAGAGATCAGAATGGCATCTTCACGGGTTAAATAGTCTTCAAGCCACTGCTTTACAAATAGTGTTAGAAAGGATATTTTTAATAATAAAGGAAGCTTGAATATAGCCAACCGCTGCAGGACCTGCTCTCTTTGTACCGGAGCATAGTACAAATCACATAAGAAAGCTATTAAGGCATTTCTTTACAGTATATTGTAACGAGAACCTTGTCGAACAGCCTAGAACGTCTTCCACCCGTCGCTTCATCAGCCGAGCAGGTGGGTGTCTCAGTCAAGGCCGCGTTCAAGTACGTTCCAGAGTCGTCTGGAGAACACTTGAATTACGCGTTTAAGTGGCGTGAAATTGAGGATGGAGAATTTCTATAAGACGTTCGCTACCTACAAAAAGCCATAGCAGCCGGCTTGTAAGTTAGTTGACAGTGAGCGGTTTCCTTAGCGCGGATCGAGTGTTTGTAGAAGTATTGTAGCGAAGTGTTGTTGTGTTGTAATTAGTGCGGAATTCTTTATAGTTGACATTATTATTGCGTGTGGACAAATTTTACTTGAATTATTGTAAGAGACACTCTTGTTGATTACAAATTATTAATTGTGATAATTAAAGCTGGTTGTTAGTGACATCATTGGTGCCTTGTATTTTGTTTTCCACTGTACAATACGACGACCGGGAGACCATCGTAACAATATCAATATAGTAACAATTTAGGGGAGCGGAATAAAATAAAATATAATGATGTAACTGCAGCTAACGTTTGAATGTTTGATCCCTTATAATGGATTTATAAGCATGTGAGGTCTGTAGGAATCAACCAATTTGTATCTGTGAGTGTGGAGGGGTGCATGCAAGTGTGTACTCGAGCATTCTAATATTAATCAGTAATGTCTGCAAATTTATAAGTATTATAAAACAGGAATTAATTTTTAATTACATGTATTTTTATAAAACGTGAATAACCCATCTGTGACCTACATTTTATTAATTTAACTTATTGTCTCAACGGTCCTTTATCAAATAGGCTACATGGTAATAGGTTATTGATGTACTGTCATAGAGTAATATTCGATAATATTAATTTTTTCTAATATCTGTAGTATTTACTGTACTGCAAAATAAATAAATTTTAAAAAATTGTAATACTTAATTACATTACTTTATTGTAACAATTTTCTTCTTTTAGGAACCAATTTAGATTAAGAAAACCTTGAAATTTTTAACATTAGTAATGGTGTAGTCTAAAGTATCCGACGGTGCTAACAATAATCTAAATTATAAGAAACCTAAACGAAAGGTTCTAAGTACGTTTATGTATTCATTGTAAAGTGTAGTTTCGTAACTGTTGTATAATTTTGTTTCCTTCTCTTTCCAAATATTGTAATTTCTTCTGCCGTGTATGTAAACATATAATTATTGTCACTGTATCATTTTTACTTTTACTATAATGCTTTGTAACGGAACTTGATATAACAGTTTACAGTTTTTTTATTCTGTCCTGTGTAGTGCCGACTGTAATGACTCCTCCTCATTGACCGCTACCTAATAACAAGTTGTTCATGTATTCTATTCTTAATCTCTTAAGTATCTACATTGAGTTTTTAGTTTCTCCTCTATGTGGCATTTCGTTTCTTTTGTTTTATTTCAGCACCTCTATTTGCAATAATATGTGTAGATTTGAGTAATAAGCTCAAACTTTTAATACTTTTGTGGACGGCTACTGAAACTCCTTTCTTAAATCTAGCATCTTTCTGTACACCACTATATAAATGAATGTATTCTCCAATGCCTTCATTAACTTTTCCTTTCTTTTTGGTTTCTGTGAGAACGCAGATATCGATTTTCATGTTTTGTAGTTCTTGGAAGGCCTCTCCTTATTCCGTTTCGCAAGCCGTGTACATTCCATGTCGCAAATTTCATAGTCCTTTTCCTTAGCATCAATAGTAAACTGACAATCAACACAATTATTGTGGAGCCCATTTTAACTTATGGCTGCAAAATCTGGCAACTTTCAGATAAAGAGAAAAAGATGATAGAAACTGTGGAAATGGACTTCTTAAGAAGTAATAAATAAATTTAATATATTTATTAAAATAAAAATACAAATAAATTCAATATCACACAGCCAATTAGTCATGTGAACTTTAAATTGGATTTTTGTTAGTTTTTTTTCTGGAAACTAATAAAGTAAACAATGAACTAAAGCAGTCTATGACTGCTTAGTAGATTATCGATCGTTGACAAAAAATGATAAACAAATTAAAAAAACTTCAACTGTGAGAATGTGATCTTATGAAAGTCACACATATGATATCAACTTTTATATGATTCACACAATTTGTTGTTTGTCAGCTGTTTGAAATTTACATATCACGGGTGTTTTGAAAAATGGATAAAGTAAAACATTGTGCTGTGGTTGAATTGATTGTTAAAAAGAGTCTAGCGCTAATGAAAGTGCACAACAAAATAGTAAATATGTTAGGCGATACATCGCCTTCAAAAACAATGCTTTCGAAGTGGGCGCTTAAGTTTAATCGTGGTCGCACGAGCAATGAAGGTGATGTCCAAAAAAGTGCAACAACATTAAATGTTAAAAAGGTTTTATACGCGGTGTTTGAAGACCGGCTATTTAGAGTGGATGACATTGTTCATAGACATCTCTCACGAGCGTGTGTATTATATTTTAACTTAAGAACGTGGTGTGAAAGAACTTTGATAAAGCTGGATGTAGTGTTTGGAGTAGTCGCACTTTTGGGTCGTCCTCTGCGGGCATCATATTCAACGACCACTTTTAAAGTCGAGTGTTTACTTACAAACCATTGTTTTTGAAGGTGCAGCACTTTCTAACACGTTAGCCGTTTTGCTATGCCTTTTTATTGACCCTAGACCTTTTTTAACAAAGAATTCGTGAGTTTCTCCATTTTTCAAAAACATGCATGACATGTAATTTCCGAACAGCTGATACACAAAGAATAATTGACAGATAGATCTGAAAATGACAAGGTGTTTACACGAAATTTGAATCTTACAACGTACGACACATTTATTTATACTGCTAAGCTACAGATGTTGCTCTTCGAAACTTACAACTAATCCTCGTAATTCGGACATTAGAATGTGATTTTAGGAAATTATTCACAAAGTGATATATAATTTTGAATCATTGAAGGCTACTAAGACTTGTATTTTCCAGCCAATTTTCATTATAGCTGAATTGAGCAAAATTGTAGATAAGAAACAACTGCAGCCTACTTTAGCAGTTGAGCATTTATTTATTGATAAAATTGAATATCAATAGAAGGATAGGAACACAATTTCTTTAACGTGGCGACACAACTAAATGCTTCACTGATATTAGTTTTAAAAATCTAGAGCATTTTTGAAATTATGTTCTGATTTATAACGACTTTGGAAGACTTAAATTGACTGAAAGAAAACTGTTTGGAAATGAATAATCAGTTTATGAATAGTATAACTCGTTTTTGCTGACGAATCGTAGATCTATACTTATAGAATAAGTGAAAGTATTGAATATATAGTACTTAAAACAAAATACATTTAACTAGAATAGTAATAAGTGTGTTACACGCCAGTTATCTCCGTAGGCCTGTCATCAAAAACGCAAAGTAAACCTGTAACTTGAGAACATCCACATCGATGAGCAAATATGCACTGATCTTCTAAGAGAAGCTTTTTTTTTTGTTGATGGATGGAAATAAAAACTGAGAACTTGATCACGTTTCAACAAAATGGTCGTCACGAAGTAAGTGTGGTGTAAGGCGTGACACGCTCTTCAAATCTGTTGTGTTCTGGTCACGCACAACGTGACTTGGTGTGTTGCAAAGTACACTCTGGGAACTTTTTCTTTAGTTTACGTGTAGGCCTACAAAACCACTATCACATGTTTTGGTAAACTAGTTTAAATATGGAGACAATCCGAATAAAAGTTCTACAAGATAAGATTATTTATAGATAAATTGTAAAAGCTGTTGTTTATTTGTTTACTCAATAGACCTACTTCAAGTTAAAGAATAATAAAATATTTAAAAATGGTAATATATTTTTAATATTTATATAAATTAGTAATGTTACATTTTCTATTACATGATTTTATAAATGTTTAGTAGTATAAGATAAAGATAAATGTTACTATTATAAATTCACACAGGTATAAGTCTCCTGAATTTCCTAAATAGACACATTTTATCTTCAAAACTTTTGTTTTGCAAAGCCGAATTTATACTGTTAATTAATCAATGTTATACTTTTCAAACATACAACCGTTACTTTATGAATGAATTATTTATTCTTACTCCAGAGGTTTTAAACTAAATTGTTTGAATACTATTACAATAAACAACAATACACGTTACCCTAGCATTAATCGTTAAAGCTACAGACAAAATTAAATCAAATATTGTTGGATTAAGCAGGTATATTATGCTTGGTTTACTACATCGCGTAACTGGTATGTAATATCGCGTTTATTGCAGGTGTAACAACGCTTTGACTGCTACGCAATTATTGATATATATATTTACTTCTGCTGTGTGCTATAAAATGAAATTGAATTCAATAAACATAAAATAAAGATCAACTACATGAATGCACCTTATATACGTATTTCATATGTATTTCACAATTTTTTATTTAATAACATCTCCTGTAAACATTGTCAGTTATTTTACTGCATAACATTAGAACCTGAAAATACATTATTACTTAAGTAAAATACACCATATTACATGCAGCGGTTTCTGTGATTAATACTGCTTAGTCAGCTCCGTCTCTATCCTCCTTTTTATTACACACACAACACGAACACTGAATATTTTAAAACGCAATATGAGGTAATGAGAATATCAGCAGCTGCCGAAAAGTTAGGTGTTGTCATTAAACATAAGGCCTCCAGCTTAGATCGTCTGACTTCTCAAGTAACTCCTAGATATGGAATAGGGATCTGTTTAGTCTATGTGAAGTTTGAGACATTATGTAAAAAATAAAACCGAAATACATACCTAAGACCGTGTTGTTTTTGCTAGACTTATGTACACAAATGGAAATGCATAAATCATTTACATGTATAGAATTATTTATGCTATATGGTCCAGGAAAAAGCAATAATAGTAATAATAAGTAAAAATAGTGTCTACGAGAACGCAAATAATAAATTGGAATACAGTATTTAAATTAGTGTTATTCAGAATAGGCCTATAGTTACAACCTACCGCTTAAGATATGCAGCATCTTTTTGGGTACATTACCTTTTAATTACACAAATGGTAACGATGCTGATGATGATAATGCTAGAGTGTTATAATTAAAACAATGAGTGAGTTTAACAAATACCTCATTAAAATTTTCGAGATATAATGTCTGATAGAGCTGAATCAATACTTTGAAGAGTAACTTAAGAAAAATAATATCATATCTAGAGAAAAAATAAT
The DNA here is from genome assembly GCA_034769895.1 of Magicicada septendecula. Lineage (NCBI taxonomy): Eukaryota > Metazoa > Arthropoda > Insecta > Hemiptera > Cicadidae > Magicicada > Magicicada septendecula. The sequence continues at coordinate 901,359,426 of CM068367.1, forward strand.
ACGAGTCTTACATAACAAACGACACACAATTGACGAATATAAAAAAAAATTATGACAGGCTGTAAAAAGGAATGAAAGAACGGTTAATACTGTAAACGACTGAAATACTCAATGAAAGAAGGAAGTGGTACAAAGTTGATGAGTTTGGTAGTACAAAAACGTCATATAATATATGGAACAAAGCAACTGAAAAGGGTAACGGATAAAGAATGCGGATTCTGAATCAAAGAAAATGTAGGTAGTCACAGAAAATGGTTACAGGAAAAATAGAGCTGTCAATAAATAGAAATCCTAGAAGAGTTTAAAGAACCCAATAATCTAATAAAGGAAAATAACAAAAATTAATAACGGTTCTTACTGGGAAGTCAAGGAAATATGACATCAAAATGGTAGAAATGAACTATTCGGAGATAGATATTAATTGCTCTATTAGTTAACGTAGTAAAAAGGACGTTAAGAAGAAAAAGGAAGGAATATAGGCGTAATAGGGCGAAATATAGAGAAGTGGGACCACGTGAGGTTACTAGACCAAAAAGTAGGTTATAGACTACTAAAAAACCAAAATTTAAGAACGACTAAAACAAGTCCTAGTGAATTGTTTGAAAGATATTTTTCCAAATGAGTTCCTTTTTTTTATTTTAGAAGTTCGAGCTATTAGAATTGTAGGTGAACTAAGGGATTAAGGTACACATAACTCAAAAGAAAGATTTTAGAAAAAGGAAGAGAATTTCTGACTTCACGTAGAGAAGCTCTCTCAGAAAACGGACTCTTGTAGAATCTCACTTCTATGTTACCACAAGCTCAGAAACAAAAGTCGCTAGGGAAAGAACAGAAAAAAGTAATATAAAGCCTTGAAATGTAACTGAGGAGTTACTTGGGATGGAAACGACTGAAAGGGTATACAAGATTACTAGTGAAGCTGTACATAAAAAAGCAAAATGGGAAGAAGTCTGATAAAACCCGGTAAAGAAAGAAAGGCTAACACATAACATTCCCGATAACAAATACAAAAAAATCATTTCATTTGTTAGAGTTCTAAAAATAGATTAGGGCAATTATTTTATAACGGCTTGGTAAAAGCAAAATGGAGTGCGCGGTAATAACTAACTGATTTTATTCAAAGAACAAAAGAAGAACTCCAAAGCAACGTCTAAGGTTTCAGTTTATCTCAAGTTATGTTAAGGCTAATTACTAAAACTTTAATCAGTTTAAGTGAAAGTCGTTAAGCAAATACTCTGTGTCAGGAAATGCGTAAATTTAAGATTCTTATCATAACAGTGAAACCAAGGAGAACAAAATTATTCATTTAATATGAGGCATCTTCTTGATAAGCTTCAGATAATGGTAATTATCTTGTTAATTATGAATATGCTTCATGAGAAGAGCTCTATTTCTGACTCACGCTGACTGACAGGGGAAGTCGCCGAATAAAAGTGCAGTGCTTTCAATCAATCTTGTTCATCTCCAAATATAACAGCCTGTTGTCTCTATTGTTATCAGATATAAAAATAGCATAGCGCACAAAATACATAACTATGGATAGAAATAACTTGGGCGAATAATTTACCAGTGAAAGTGCTTTGATGCTTCTATCACATTAACTTATTAATAACATTCACATTCAACGAATGTAACGATTATTTTGTAAGAAGTAGTCGAATTACCTTCAACAGAGAACAGCCTATATTTCTACACCTGTTAATGAGAAGCAATTACTACGGCAAGTTTAATTTATATTTCAATTATTCAATTACTCACTAAAAAGAGTTCAACCGATAAGAAATGTTATCATTTTAAATATCGTCATTGTGCTTTAAGATCTGTTTTAAAAATTATTCTTTACTGCCAAATAAATAAGTTCTACTACATAAATTTAAAATTAGAAAAGCTAATTGGTTTTGTTTGGTACGCTTTCTGCATGTACGTGTAACTAGGAAGATGTGTGCAAATAAAATATAAAGAATCTCTTTTTTTGTACTAAATTCAAGTGAATCTGCTATTAAAAAATTCAAGTGGTGCGGTGCACAAAATTGATCAAAAATTGAATACTGATTAATGTTTTCTAACATGTGCGTCTTTGTGTAATCTCTAGTCAGAACTAGTACTAAAAGTTATTAACTTTATTCAATTTCAATGTTTTAGAAACTGAACTCGAATACATTTACAAGTAGAGTATTTAACGTAGCAAGGCGTTTTAAGAGATTTCATTGAAACTAGTATATTACAACAGTAATAACTTTCATGTTTGTAATTTTTCCATCCATATTTTACATCATCTATAATAACATCTACAGTATTAGGCATGTTTAAACGTTAATGTGTGTAGCATGTGGTTTACAAAAGTTAAAACAATTAAAATATTAATTTTTTCTCAGTATAGGCCTACTCCTTTGTGCGCAATACCTCTAATATGTTTAAGGTTTGTGGTGTAAATCCTATATATATATAGTAAATCACTTTAAATTTAATGTTTTAATGCAGAAATATATACATTATTTGAAAAGAAAAATACGTTGTTTGTATGATGTTACATACATAGCACAACTATTAAGTAATCTTTGATGATAAGACCTTATGAATTATATTCTGTAACGACAGTGATAAAAGCAATTTACTATAGTTTACTGCGTTCATACATTTGTAATAATAAATTATTAGCTATACTTGTATTACATTAAGTAGGACGTAATAAAATTCAATTATATCTACTGATAAGTATGCGAGTCTTTATTAGTACGGAAAGGAAAGAGTGACCAAAAAAAGTGAGTAATGTTCCCTCACTAATTTATATATAGTGAATAATTTTACTACATAATTGCCTAACTGCCTGGTGACTCAGATTATTAACATTATATAACTAATAGTATCGAACTGTATTGCTTGTCTGTCTGTTGTCTGTATAAACGTTTACACAATAAAATATCAGCTACCGGTTAGTGCGTTCCGTCATGGGATGCATTCCGGTAATTATATTACTTAATTAAAGTGGGGAATAATTTCATTTTTATTCTCGCCTATTCAGTGGCGGTTCGTGGTTCTGACAGTTAGGGGTTCCATGTCTGAATGTTTCTACTAAGATAGGAGCAATTATCCCATTCCAAATAACACACGGAGTGGGTCAACTTGAAGACAAAACTATTAAAAACTTTAGTAGGCCTAATATTAAGTTGTGTTTATGGTATTTGCAAATTATTCTAAAAATATATAGTTAAAATAAAAGGCTAGTTAAATATTTCTGTTTAATATTTAAAACGAGAAGCGGCCTACCGAGTTCCTTAATTTTGCATTTATCTTTAACAGAGAGAGAGAGAGAGAGAAGAAAAATATGTTTGTAAAATAGATTGAACACTATTAATTTTACCAAATCAATGAGCTGAACATAAAGATAAGAAATACGTGAACATTTAACACACACAAAACCAGCAAACACTTTGAAGGTTATGCACGCTTCGGTCAGCTTAACGTTACTATAATAATTTAATGGCTACATAAAACACACTTTATTTTCGGAACACAATTACTTCACTATTTTATTTTATTTTAAGACTTTACTGTACACATTTTCATTGCATTCTAAATGAAATAGAGAAATCTGACACAAAACTGAAGGTAAACGGTCAAATCATGTGGTAAAAATCATACTAATGGCGAATGGCGGTATTATGAAAATGTTAAAATTCCCGGTAAGTACGGTTCGGTCCTCGTCGGAACTATTCGTCTCTCTCGCTAACACTCGGCTTTAGCAACTGTTGAATGCAATTTTGCCTATACTGAGTTCCCCCTCAAAAGCTGTCTACGTAGTCCAGGAGGCCCTGAGAGCTCCTTTGCACCTCAAGCAATAGTAGCGAGCAATTCGCCTATTACGCGAATCCATTACTGTTCAGTCAACAAGATTAATCTCGCACATCTTGTTATTTAAATATGAAACCATTATCTCTACAAATCCTTAAACATATTTAAATTATTTAGGGGGGTTCACTGAACCACTGAACCTTATGGACGAATCGCTACTGCTCCTATTATACATATTTTTCTTCTTTAAAATTTTAAATCTTTGTTTACATTCCGTAAAATTTTCAAGTTTTCCGGGGCCTAAACATGTAAACATTACAAAATTATTTTCTTTTTTTTTGATAATATGAGGTTGTGTTTAGGTGTGCATGACTGAAAAACAGAACCTGTTTATAACCACTAAACTTTATATAGGCCTACATTTCGATACTTAGGCCAGACGTAGCATAAAAAATTACGTTAAAAATTTAGTAAATAATTTTGAGTGCACTATAAAACGATATATCATATCTTAATTAGTTTCAAACAATAGAGTTGGGGTACTACAGATTGTCAGGGTTCTTACAGGCAAAACTTTTTTTAAATGAAAGTCTACCGTTAATTACAAAGGAAAACAGATTTTATCTATTGGTAAAATTTATATTTGTTTGCCAGTAATATTTTTGTGACACTACATTTACTTAATAGTACACTTAAAATTAACGTATAGTATAGTGATGTGAATTAAACTAAAGTAAATTCAAACTACTTACAAAACGAGTTTTTGATGTTATTGTTTTACGAAAAGTGAGACGTATTGGAAGAAGTAAATTTCACATATGACATATGAATAAATTGGCAGACAGACGTAGAAAATAACAGGTGTTTACAAGAAATATGAGTCTTACAAGGCTCGAAAAAGTTTGGTCCTACCCCTAAGCTATAGATGTCGCTCCGCGATTTTTTTAACTGACCCTCCTATACCCTGGCTCACTGCTTCCAAATCTGGCTTAGTAATAGGACGACGGAATTCAATTTCGTATATTGAATTGTCAGTCAACGAAAAAAGTTTTATGTGGATAAAAATTATTCTTTTTTTACGAATTTGTGTTTGAAATTTTCAAAAATTTTAAAGGAACGCATCCATGCAGAGTTGTTAACCCGGCCTAAAAATTTGAATTTTGACACAAAGTTTCAGCTGCTTTTTAATTTTACTATTAAACTTAACTTTAACGTTTCATCTTCTGTCATGTTGGCATATACTAAAACGTTAATCTCTTTTGAAATAATTTTCTGGCTCATACTTTGCTTCGATATATCACGAGAACGACTCGATAAAATAATCCTTCTGTAATGAAGTTTTTAGCAATAGTACTTTATATTCTATAAGTCAATCTTATGATTACTGTATAAAGTATTATACAATAAAATGATATGATGAGGTGTTACATCCAACGATTTCACCTCATGGCTCTTAAAGTTCAGATGTCAAAAGTCTTCTTGATCTTCTGTTAATTGCTGGTTCTAGAAGTAGCTTGAGCAGCAGGTTAGGATGGTAATCAATTCTCACATGGTATTTGGTGCTTTGATCGTTACTTCACTGATGTATGAGATATGAAAATTTCTATGGAAGGTATGGTTATGTACATAAAAGGGGATATTCGCGTTACCTCTTAAAAAGTTTTTATTTGTAACTTAGTGCGACGGCCATAGTAGGTATTGTGGAATATAATTAATTAGATTGTGGTATTGTGTTACGATAAAATACCTACTAAATCAATACTATAATGATACGATTTTAGTAGGTTAAAATAAGTTTTGGGAAGAATTCTTCTGATTTTGTGCAATAGGCCCAGTGGTGCCGTAATTTATCGAATCCCTGGAAGATACCCAGGAACGCGGATATGCTGATTTTATTTGTTATACGGCGGTACTGTTGTACTGTTAAAAGGATATGTCGAAAGTTAAACTGAAGATCAGGAATTCAGTCTTGTTGTTAGATCTTCAGTATATCATCTGTCTACACTTTTTTAAAGAAGATTTCAAATTATTGTGTAAAATAATCCTGTCTTGTCAGTATTAAAATGTGTTCATCACTGTAGTATTTTTCTAATTAGCCAAACTGTATTCACCCACTGTTCTGGAACATCAGAGAGAAGGTATTTACTTCACCGTTAATTTTTCCAAGCGCAATGTTCTGAAGCTTCCGAAACTGCTGAATCCACCTTATTATGTCACACAATTTCTCAATGTTCTGAAGCTTCCGAAACTGCTGAATCCACCTTATTATGTCACACAATTTCTAAGTTCCCGTTTCAAAAATGAATTTGATCACTAATTGATAAACTGATGCTTACAAAATATCACAGCGGGACAAAAAGAAAAAAAATTAATTCACAACTGCCTCTTCATTAAAACAGCTTACTTACAATCCACTAAGTATTATTTACAGGTAACCCTAGGTATCTAATCTATTTCTTATTTATCCTGTAAAATATTTTTACGGAACCTGGAAATTGTGTCGTTAAAACCGGTACATAGTTAAAATCAATAACTTTATTTCAATCAATAACTACATTTCTATTTTCCTTTTAATCCTATGACTTTGTTAGTTTTTATTGTGTGTGTGTGTGTGTGTGTGTGCGTGTGTGTGTGCCAATGCTATGAATAATCTTTTCCAATCTCGATGATTTAATCTTAGTTAAATAGAAGAATCAAAAAGTAATGTTTATTATGGCAAAACTGATATATTTAAATGGAACGAAACTACAAAATAAAAATAAAAACTAAAACGAGTATAAAGGCTTCGAATAATTTGTATGTAGGCCTAATCACAGTAGATTTATGCGGTAGCTCCCAATGAAAGTTAACGTTAACGCGTGAGTTGTTTACTTACAAGACACCTCCCCACACGCCTCTTACATGAGTTACACCCCGTCCCATGACTTATTTAAACATGCCGACATTATAAATCTACTTAGTTGCTTTGCGGGATGTTGTTGTGTAACCATTTCATCGATTAATAAAAAGTGTTTTCATTAGCACATGTAAACGTAGTTGTTGAGTTGTTGTTATCATTAAGCGTATATTTAAAGAGATATGGAATGTTCAATCATGCTGTGGCCTTTGACTACATTCAGTTAAATTTATGGCATTTTTATGTGCGTTTTCAGTCCAAGTGTTAATCTACTCCTCGATCGGTTAATTAAATACTATGTTAATTGTATTCTGACTACTCGGCCTAACTAATATATCCGAGTTCAACTGTTTAACATTTTAGGACATTATTTAAAATAAAAATAATCCAAGGTCCTCGATATGGATGAATTACTACTTACTATTTTAATGTAAGCTGCCACTTATATCCTTAAAAGGCTTATAATTCAACAACGCATGCATTTAGTCGTACAAACATCCGCAGCAATAAGAGCAGTGAACATAATTCTAAGAAGAAAGGAACCATCTTTAAATCGAGTATTTCAGTTACGTACATCAGTTATATCTCACTAACGGTTTAATATATTTGCTATTGTGTTCTACTTCTTCTATTGATGATAAAGTATTTTCTTTAATTTCCATGATGCTTATTAGTTGACTTAAAAGTTTGTTTATGTTAAGTATGTCATTCATTATTACGTCCACTCTTTCTCCGTCGAGAGAATAAACACTATTGTCTGTTAAAAACGTAAACAATGTAGAACGCTTTCCCCTCACGCACTTCGAATACAGCAAACACTATTCAGCAATAGTCTCTCCCAAAAAACTTATTGATTTTCTTTCTTTCTTCTATACTACCGTGAATTCGTTTTGGTACATCACCATTCTGTTCTATTTACCGTGAGTAACGTGACATTTTCGTACCGTTTGCTAACATTATATGTTGTAGTAGAAATACAGTATATGTTTTAGATTTTTACCTAAACCACCGGTGTGTAATTGGTGTCCGCATGTGCAAAATTTTCACAGAAGATATTGTAAAAGAAAACATTGGTGGCAAGGACATTTATCTTTAGTGTTGTGGTTTAAATTATTTCTTTATAGTACAGACAGTCTGTGATACTGTAAAATGTAATACCCTACATACCTATCATCGAATCATTGATTTAAAAATCGTTTCACTTTTTCTATTCATTAGAAAATATTTATGTAACATAAAGTATAAACATAGACTAGATAGAATTTATTTACTATTGGATATCGTTTTGTTACGTGACTATGAAATTACAACGTAGCAATATAGATTAGGTTTCTAATGCTTTCTCTTTGAAACCAATTATTATTTACATTATTCTAGACATCATTATGGCATGTGACCAAGACCAAGAGATACGCTCGCGGTGGACGGTAGGATGTTCGTCACTTCTTTCTCAATAATGTTCTTGTAACTGCACCAATTTCCCCAACAGGCATATAACTCATTTGGCCACAGACATGTTATAAACTCACCTGTATTAGTTACTCTCTCTCTCTCTCTCTCTCTCTCTCTCTCTCTCTCTCTCTCTCTCTCTCTCTCTCTCTCTCTCTCTCTCTCTCTCCTTTGGCACTACAGCCCTTGTTGGGTCCTGGCCTCCTTCAATTTTCCCCACATTCTCTTCTGTCGGTAGCCATCCTCCTCCAGAAACGCACTTTCAGTATTTCTTTCGCATCCTCATCCACCGCGTCCTCCCATATTCTCCTCGGTCTTCTCACTGGTCTTTTTCCGTGGATTCTGTTATTCAATAGTTTTCGTGGTATTCTGTCTTCCCCCATCCTGGCTACATGACCAGCCCACTGTATTGTGTTAGCGGTGGTTCTTTATACATTTGATACAACTCAAAGTTATATCTTATTCTCCAGCCGTGTACGTCATTAACTGGTCCCAGGATTTTTCGTAATATTTTTCTTTCAAAGGTTTCGAGAGTGTTTGCTGCTTTGGAGTTCAGGATACACGTTTCGCAGCCATAAGTTAGGATGGGTCTTACTATTGATTTGTATATCCTTAGTTTTGTGTTTCTGTGGATGTCTTTGGATCTGAAGATACTTGATGTGGCGAAATACGCTTTATTGGCTTTCACTATCCTGTTCCGGATATTGGCTTTTTCTGTGCCGCTTTTTTTCTAATATGATTCCCAAGTATATTTAAAGTTGTCCACCTTTTCGTATTCATTACTACAGATTACATTTTCAATCTTACGTGTATTATGGTGCGATGGAAATAAATATGAAATCTCTGGTACCATAACCGGTTAATAAACTACAGAAAATGGGAGCTGTTGATCTAAATGCATTCATGATCTAAACGATTAACGCTCCTTAACCAAGCAACGTTCCTTTTATAAGAGTAAATGACAGATTTTTACAATTTAGGTAAATTTATTTGCACAATTTTGTTCAATACAAACACAAATTTCCGTGCACAGATTACACACAGTAGAATTGCAGTTTCTAGTCTAATCGTAGATGCATTAAGTATCTTTATGTTTGTTAACTTGAGCTAAGTTACTAAGCATTTAGGAAGAAAGGACTTCAGAAATTTTAATGTAATTAACAAAACGACATCTGGCACAATAAATTTTGCATTATGGCGTAAGAGGTTAGAGAAGCACAAAGTCACTTCTTTCTGCCTTGGATCGATACGAAGTTTGAGTGTTAAACTTTAACTATTCTATGTTTGGTCTTTAGTTCATTTTCATATTATTCAAACTCTTCAGTGTTTAACCAATCCCTTAATTAACCGAGACAATAGTTATTTTTGTTACAAATTACAGAGTACTATACATTACGTTAGTAAACTAAAATATTATTTTACTGATGTTGAATGTAATTTTACCAACAAACAATCTTCTGACGTAAATTACTTTTTTTCTGACGCATGACAAGTAATAAAGTTTTTTAAAAAAGTGTTAGGCTTATTTCACGAACGAAGCGTGGGATATAATTTTATTATAACATTTGAGATATGCATATTCGTAAAGCTTATAATTTAGTATAATTTAGTGGGTGTCTGTAAATGATAACAGGCTTAAGTCAATATCTGATTTATTAACAGCTCCCACGTATATTGTAACTACACTTGCGCGCATACCATTACATGTAGAAATGTTTATACCTTCTCACACTGTCGCTGTCTCCCTCTCCGACTCCATCTGTCAATTGGTTCGTAGGCGATTTGGCAGATTGTACATTGCAGGAAAGTTCGTGAAAAGGTATTTCCATCTCGCGAATTTGTATTATTTATAAATCTCTTTGCACATACTCCTACATACGGCTACATAGACGTCTATGCGTATCCATGAACACGTGTGTAAGTCATACGTGCGTACGGAGCGCTGTATGTTTCTGAGCATTTTCGTTTTCTTTCACAAATGTTAAAAATGTATCCAGGTACAAAATTTATAAACATTTCAGAATATAGAGGTGCAATCGTCAGCGTGGTATACAAAAACAATGTTTTTTTAGAATGCATTTGTGGGTCAGGTCCAGCGTTCGGAATGAAACGCTGTTGTCCAAATTGCATGAATAATGACAATACTAAATCTATCCACAGTCTTTTTAAAGACCTCCATTGGCTCAACACGAGACATCTTCACTTCTATATGACATACTAATGCATAGCGTTATCGAGTATTTGGTCTTCTTCGTAAGCTTTGTGGCAAATAAGGATGATTAATTTTGTTTTTGTCTAATGTTATTTTGCTGGGCTTCGAGAAAAATCCTACCAATCTAAAAGTTGTAAAACAAAAATTATATTAAAACGTAAAGTTATAGCAAAAGAATTACTTTTTACTTGTAAATCCTAATGTAAGATAAAACTTCCATATGACATTTTTTTTAAATCGTATGCCACTTTGATTTTGGTTCTACTACTTTAAAAACTCTAAAAAAGAATATTTGTTTTCCTCGTGAATCCGAGTTTATGTCAAATTTTGTTTCTCTTACCTTAAAAGCGTATAGAAAACGATTGTTCTATAAGCCGGTAACTAATTAATAATGTGATTTAAATAAACAGAGGTGTTCTAACAGAGTGAGTTAGGTGATGTGAAATGTAATGATAAATGCTCCCAAGTGCACAGTTGCTATAGTGAAGTGTGTAACTAAGTAGATGTAGGAATTCTCTACGTGATTAAAATTGCAATAAGTTGAATATGAAGTAAGTACGAAGGAGCATTTGCCACTGTGTAAACTCTATGTTATTCATTGTTCGAATTACGAATGTCGTTTGTATCCGGAATGTACAGAAACATATATTATAAAGCGCTATTACGTACATAGTACACAAAATATGCACACACACACACACACTAACGTCTAAGACAATTTAAATATAGGGTGGTGTGATTACTTTTTTCGATTTACATGTATTTAATATTCATTTTTGGAGTTTACCAGTTGGAACTAAACTGTGTAGACCTCCTACATTTACGCCTTATTAGGTGACTTCTTCCTGTCAAGATTGGCCCACCATAGCTAAATCTATATTCGACAGAACTGTGTTTCGTTGTGTGTTTTAATTTAAACTCTCTGTTTTTCAGAACACAGTCCCCATCACAACATCCGATTGGAGTTTTCTGGGACAACTTATTGCTTTCTCTTAACCCTTCGCCATTTATTATCTTTAACCACTACAAAACCTCTTCCATCTACCACCTCTACAATAGTCTGAGGCGTCATTGGAAACTCAAAAGAAAACATAGATTTCATTCTGTTTAACAGTAGTTTAACAGTAATTATTAATAATTAATTAATAAAAAATTCATTATTTGATTAATAATAATAATCAAAGTAATAATTAATTACTTATTTGAGTTTAGTAATTTCAATTAATAAATTATCTATAATAAACTCAAAACGTTAATACTATATTTTTTCTAAACCAAAAACAAAATTCCCATCTATTTGCATGGTGTTTATTCACAATAACAGTATTATGTTTATCATGTTCTGTTGGCACAATATCAAACTGCGTTTTAGCACTTTTGAAACTATAAATGTACATCAGTAAGACTACTTTAAATTTATAAACATCCAACCTTAAAAGCTTTAAAGTTATTAACATGGTATTGGACAGAGACACGGATTAAAATATACTAGCCAGCTGATAGACTCATTATTCTGTAGTTACGAGATAAATGGGCAATGTTTATAACATACAGCTCTACATTTTTTACACTGAGTACGTAATATGTATCATAATATAATATAGAGCACTCAAGTAGCTGTGATGTATGTCCGACATGTATATCGGAATTTTCATGATTATGTACATCTGTGTACGTGCGTGTCTTCATGTTGTGTGTTTCAGTTTTATAAAAAGAACTAAAATTATTGATTAATGCGGTCTATTTGCATAATATTTATTGTATAAAAACCGATCACACATTACGCAGTATATATATTTACACAACGCAGATTTCCCTTTGATAATTTGGGAGAACAAAAAGTTTTATTTGAGATAAAATATTTCTATTGTGTCGCCTTGTTACACAAATTTTATTACTGAAGACTTATAAACAGTATGGTCAAGTTACTACTTTAAAAACAGAAACAAGTATCATGAATTCTTGACAAATTTAATCTACTCTGAAATAGAATCACATAATCGTAGACTATCGTCGTGTACCACTTACGTTAACAAATACTAATAGTGGCAGATAGGTGCATTTTATAGTTGATACTGTGTACTTAATGCATTAATACAGTTATTTCTAGCGATTGAGATATGATCAAATCGCTGCATTCATAATTGATAAAAGGGCGCGTCAGTACTTAGCATGTCTAAAGGACGTGTTAGTTTATAAGGAAGCATTCTTGAATAGCTTTGTTTTTACAGAGGCAGAGGAAATACGCATAATCACACCAATTGAATAGGCCTAATTATGAGTTATGAATACACCATTACACGCTGCATGTATATGAATATTATAATACCACACAAAAAGCGTGAAATTGCACTGGCACTAGTAATAAACGTAGGCCTATGCAATTTTATTATTTTTGAAGTGAAACTTCTTTTGGCACGGAAGGAAAAATGTTCGTTACGCGTTATGCGTTATATGCATGAAACTTCTTTGGGCACGGTAGGAAAAATGTTCGTTACGCGTTACGCGTTATGCATACATGCATGCATGTGTGTGTATATGTGTTTAGTAGTATACCAAAATGAGGAAATGTACAGTTATATATAATTATTGTTACGAATATTTTAAGTTAACGATATGTAAAAAATAATCTACCTAATCCTACATAATTTAATGACATATATGTTAAAAATTGTTTATGAATACGATCGACGTCATTCTCAATCATTATTATACGTTGCTTTATCACGTGTGACGAGTATTGAAGGATTACATTGACGACACAGAACAACGAGAAGATATTCTACCATGGCCGAAGACGATCATCATCAACAATTGATTTGCAAGAGGAATTTAAACGACTTTCACTAAAAAAAGCTCGAAACTATAAATGAAAATTTAGTTAATTTCATCAGTAACAGAAAAGGTTTATCAATATTCACTTTTAATTACCAAAGTCTTACAGCTCATGCTGTTGATCTAAAAGATATAGTTGTAAAAAATTCAAATGTCATAGTTTTATCAGAAACTTGGCTAGCCGATGAAGATGACGTATCTGTTCTTAATTTCAACTGCATTGTGAAATATAAACGACCAAATATTAGAGCGGGAGGTGTCGGTATATTTCAAAATTCTGACGATATTATTAACATTACAACTCCATCCATGGATTTTTCCGTTACTCAATCTGATGTCTATGGTTCAATGGCATCTACAGTTGGCGATTTATGTATGGCTGAATGTAAAATGGAAAATGGGCAAAAAGTTGTGATTGTAGCAGTATATATTTCTCCTAATAAAACATTAGATGATATTATTGACTTTTTCCATCGTTCATTATTATCGTATACTTCACAAGGTGCCGCCATACTTCGTAAAGATTATCATAAAATACCTATGATTTTAAGTAGAGATTTCAATGTAAATTTTGCATTAGACAAATCTATAAAATTGGTTGAATTTTTAAAAGATAATTTAAACCTGTCTATACAAAATGATAAAAAAATATCTACGACAAAATCGAATACGACAATAGATGCAGTATTCACAAGGTTTCTGGATAATATTGAATGTAAAACATACATTTCTTATTTTAGTTACCATAAGCCTTTGGTCACAAAAGTATATGATGAAATATCACTAAATATTAACAAAATAGATTAATAATAATAATAATAATAATAATAATAATAATAATTTCTGTAAATGTATATAATAAAATATTATTAATTTACTAAAAATGAAAATTTTTCTTATTCTGATACCTCTCCCATCCTATTAAATTTTAAGTATACAGTTAAAAATAATAATAATAATAATGGATAAACAAAAAATAATAGATATAACCCAAAGAAGTTTCACTTCTTCCGCGTGTACACACTTACTGATACACGCACCGAAACTTTTTTTTTAATTTAAATTTGTATATGTAAGTAAACCAGGAAAAACTATGTAAAATTATCAGTATGCGGACCACCCGACGGAATAAATGTCAGTTGGTCTCCGGGCCACCCTAAATGGAAGATAAAAAACATAAACCTTCTTAGATTTTAGTTCTCAATATAATCATCAAACAAGTGATATAACAACAACTTACATAACAACTTATATAACAAGTGATAAGTGTTTATAAGTCAATTATTTAATCAGACACCCTCACTGTACCGTTATTAGACTCAGATTCAAAAACTAATGCAGATCGCTACAATATGAGGGAAAACTCATAACGTAAAGAAGAAAATTTCATTTATTTTGCATTGAAAGGTACTTTAATTTTATTAACTTTAGAGAAAAGTCAAATTAAGACTCGGTCATAATTATTAAGACATTGTTTTATTAATCTTTTCATCGATAGTATTTCGATGAGTCTCTAATTAGAGTGAAAGCTTAAAATGGGTTAAACCTTTTATTAATATACCTTACCTAACATTCCTTTAAAATGTTCATTGATTAGTAAAATGCATTAGAAACTATTATATTGTACATTTACTAAATTCTCCTTTTATTATTTGTTTGTATATTAAATGAAGTAATAATATTTTATTTCAAAGAACATAGGCATATGTATATTAAATGAATTAATAATATTTTATTTCAAAGAACATAGGCATATGTATATTAAAAAAGTAATTTATTTGAGGAACGGTTTCTAACTTTGTAACTATCAAAAGTTGTGATACCTAGGCGTATATGCAGAAATTTCAACTTAGAATTATGATAAACAAGATACAACTAAACTCATTAAAAAGAGTAATCGTATTTGAAGGGTCGATTATGAAATACATAAGAGCTATTTCATCTGTTGTATTTTTTACAATTTTACGGCAGAAATGAAAAATCTAGTTTCATTTCTGTTGAATAATTTTACAGTGTATATATGGCATTGAATCAGAAAATAATAAAAACCTTTACACTTATTTGAGGTAAAGTTTGAATGTACAACGTAATATGTATTTTGAATGTAAAGCTTAACTGGCAAATGCAGTGTGAACTATAAAATTTTTAAATTGTATATGAAAGTATATTTAAGGGTTAACATAGTGAATTGTGCATGTGTGGAGGGAACATGCTTTGTGTGTTACGAATGCTAGTGGAGACACAAGCTATCCAAGTAGTGAATTAAGGGCTAATAAATCTGGAACCTTGCCATTTCAGTATCGTACATCCGGAAGCTGCTAAGACATACCAATGACAGGATTAACAACAGTTATTTCGAGCACATCATCCTTTTTGTCGCAAACAACAGATTTAGAGACAACGTTCAAGCAAAGAAAAGTATAAGTTCCAGAGATGTTTGCGTTAACTAACAATCAGTTTTTTTGGCAAAGACGTGTAATACATAATGTCAGATTTGCGTTTTTAGTAAAAAATGAATACTGTCGACTATAAAGATAGGCCTATAAAAACTAAGGCAAGTATGTTGATTTACGTAATTTACTATCTAATATTTTTGAGTGGAATTTTTATAGTTCACTCTACGCGGACTATGATCTACTAAAAAGTAGTATTGCACTTTTAAAAGGCGTTTAACAATTTGTAAGAATATTCATGTAATTGACTGTTATATTATCCCTGCACGCTATTGTAAACGAATCCTATGAGTTGAAAACATTGACATATCTGTGAAAATGTTACAATAATATACAACTTTGTCGTTCTTTAAGATAGAATAAGATGTCATTTTATTACATTGTGAATATGATAATTAGGTTAAGCAATTAGTTTAAGAAAGTACATTAGCCCGCGATTAGTAATAAAGTACAAAGTGTACTCGCTGAGCATCAGTATGCTCAGACTCGCACAGTCACACGTATAAGAGAGATGCCTAGAGAGCTAGAGTAAGTTGACTGTGCCTACAGCAGAAAATTATACAAGCAGTAGAATATAAAGACTATTTTGTGCAGGATGTATTGATTATTGTGATTGTATTTGCTACGTAACTCAACTATACGTGCGTTCAAAGCGCTATAAAAGAAGTTAGCTTAACCCTACACACTACTGCAGATCAGGTTATACAGGTATTCACCGCGTTTTTACATTTCGTTATGTATTATGTATTGTATCAACCCTGTTACATCGAACAACTTATACTAATGATTAAAAATATGTTAATATTACTAAAACACGAATATATTTTATTAATAAAACTATTCATTACAAATTAATTTTAATTAATAAAGTTTTGTTAGTGGTTATAATCACAAACATAATTAACACTGTTGCACACCACTATAGAAAAAATATTCCGATTAGCTATAGCTATAGGTCATTTCTGATCTGATGATGAGCTGTAATGTAAAGCTTGAAAGCGCTAATCGGAATAATTTTTCTATAGTGGTGTGCAACAGTGTTAATTCTGTTTGAAATGAATTTTAGTTAACTTGTTTAATATTGATCAAAGATACTTCAATTCGTAAATTTCTCGTTTACACGTTTCATAGTATTATTATCGTCAGTGGTTGTTCGTAGTACGTAGTCGACATGCAAATTTTCATTAACTTTCTACTTTGCTTTGAACCACTCACTTCCAATTTTTGCCTGTTAGTTCGCTTTTTAGCACGTTAACAAACACAAGTTAGAATGTTTACATATGTTGTGCACAACTAAACTTTATTAGTTTTAATAAACGTGGTAAAATTTAATTTTTGAAACAAATTTTGCAACATACATAAGAAGAGAATTTATTTTTATTATGAGGCAAAAAGGGAAAGACGGCAGTAGAACGTAAAAAAAAAATCTTTCTGTAACCAACAATCAGAAACTTTTGATGAAATAATTACCCTAAAAACAGCACATTGCAAACGTGGCAATTATATTTTAGCAACTCTAAATTTTTTTCTACATCACTAATGCCAGTAACTGGCTTTCCAGTTGTGTCTCAGAAAATGCCGTTTCTGCTATTGAATTACGACTCTTGCGATGTACACATTAAACGTTTATCAAAGTCAATAAATGTAGTCATTATTTATAAGTATTTTGAATTTAGTAGCCGATATTTAAATCTTACATGCTATATTATAACTGTATTGGAATGTTACATCAGGGAATACAGGCGGTTGAATTGATAGCAAGTTTTTTAAATTATTAAAACGCTGGCAACCGTCTGTCTGAAGATCACCGAAGTTGACAAGTCGTTCACCATGTAAATATTGCAAACATTATTTCACTATTTTTCAAATTATATTAACTAAGTCACGTAAAAAAATAATAGGTTACTCACTAGTTTGCACACAGATCTCAGTATAGGAAAAAGCCACTAAAAATTTAAACTATAGACATTCATTGTTTAAGAAGATGTAAAATGTATACGTATTTTGAATGAAACGTTTTTGTTGTTTTTAATACTAAGTAAATTATAAATATAAATAAAGTTTATGTTTCCTCATAATATTAAGTCATTAAAAGCAATAAATTAAACCACTGTTTCAGACATTTTTTTCTATTCGTCGTTACTCAGATATTCAAATAATGGTGACCGTTAGTTTCCTTTTTAATGTATGTTATTGGTTTAATCAAAAGTTCGCAATTTGGCGTTATTAATAACTAATGTGTCCATTAATTTTCTTCACAAAACTTCATTTGCTAATTAGTAAGAAGTCTGCAATTGAACTAGAGGTAAATATTACACACAGATTATAATGTTATGATTAGTACTTGATATGCCAAGTGTTCGAATGCAGCGGACAAAAGTTTCTGCCTGCAGTATGCTAGCAGAATTAAAATGTTGTTATGGCAGTATAAAATTTAAAGCAACTAAATATGCTGAATTGTAGCTCATATTGTTACATACGTGCATAAATTATTTTTACTATGCATTTATTGCTATGAATGAGCACAAACCACTAAATAGTGATGGAAACGTAAAGCGTGTTTTTACAGCACGTTAAAACCTGAATACTGGGCGTGGGTCGTAATTTTGACACTTTTATATACTTATCCACCTATAGGTAGAGATTTTAATTAAAATGTTGCAGGGGCTTATTACAGACAAAGATGACTTTGTTAGGGGGAACATTTGCTTATGTATTAAGTTAGTTTAAGAAGTTTTATTATTGAGATTGTATTCAATTGCCAGAATAATAGTTTATTTAAAAAATGTATTTTACTAAAGAAATATTTTAAAAGGATCTGTAATAGGAAAAATGAGGGGCAAGAGTCCGCACTTAAATTACAATAACAAATTCTCAGCTACTCTACCAAAATAAAGTTTATTGAAAATTACTGGCTTATTTGTTACACTATATACTAACAAATGTAATGAGTACACAACAATTTTGACTACAGTATTTGGTAAAAAAAATTAAAAAACAAAAGCATGTAAAATAGGAAAGTTGCCCCAACCACGGTGCAAGAGTCCGGTCTGTGTAGGGTCCTACTGACACTTATCACACACGAAATGACCCAATCCACTGTAATTCGTGCACGGCTCTTCCCACCACGTACTACACTGACTACACATGATCCAGTCGACTGTAGGGGGGATTCGTAAAGGTCACCACAACCTCCGCAATAATAATCAACTTTCCCGGACACGAATTCCTCTTCTTCCTTTGAAATTTAGAATTCTTTTAGCACCTGTTCCTTTTATTTTAACAATTTTAGCGGCGCTGCTTGCCGTTTCGGTTGTTTTACTCATCTTCAGTTTCTTTGCATAGGGGGAAGACGTTAGAATTTCAGACCTCTTAGAATTTTTTCGACGTTGCTGAACGTGAGTTGCTTTGGCATACGGCTTTATTTTCTCTTGTGGCGTACTGGTGTTGGTGCTGTCGTAAAACAAAAACTGTCTCTATTTTGAAAGGATGTTGTAGACGTATCACAAATTTTAATTGGTTTAGAGGACATAGCTTGTTGTGAAAGTAAATTGAAGTTTTCTGTTGAAGCTATTTTGCTTGAACAAGGTTCGCTTGGCAGTGGTTGAGGTTGGTCTGTAACCAGCGAAGGAAGAAAATCGGCCTCAGATAAAATATCTTGATTAAATGGAATTATGCCACATGACTCGAATCCCTTAGTTGCAATTCCAACTGTAGCTACCTTTCCGTAAGCAAGACGAAATAAATTGGCTACCTGATATTGTGTTATAACTCGGCCGGAATGATTAGACATCCATTTGCTACATTCGTTTGCTTAGTAGGATTTTAATGGGCCAAAAAATGTTTTGTCTAAGGGCTGCGCTTTATGTGAACTCTGTGGGTGAAGAGATATAAGGTGAATGTTGTTATTACGGCAAAACTGAATGGAAGAGACAGAGATGTGGGAACTGTGGTTATCTGGAATTAATAAAAGTGGATCGTCTTGGGTTGGTTTTGTACAAGAAACGAAATGTTTTAACCAAAGCAGAAACAGATCGGCGTTCATATAACCGGAGTCAGATAGTAGAAACAAACTTGACGGAGGGGCTCCGTCCTGGATTTCATGTTCCATTCTTTTGCGAGGGAACACCAAAGCAGGTGGAAGAAAATTACCCGCCGCTGACATGCAACATACCACGGTGATAGTCTCCAGACACTGCCTTGTTGACGCATTTAATCCCTTTAGCTGATATAACTTTTGGCAGCCGATTAGGTACTGTACTAATCCCACTTTCGTCCATATTATAAACTCTATTTGGTTTTGAAATAAATCCGTATTTGTTGTCAGTTTCTTTAAGATTTTGAAAAAAACAAATCCATTTGTGGTTTTGTAACTCTTTAACATTTGGCCAGTAACTCTTGCCAAGCTTGTTGCCTCGGGTTTCCTTAGGCTCAGAGATGGATGTCGAGAAAGAAACCCATGAACTCAATCCCGTCCCGCTAATTTGATAGTTTTGTTGAAGGGGTGCTTTATTTTGTTGATTTCGGTATATTCATATGCGAAGGTCTAAATTTCTCGAAAAGTTAAACCGTAAAATCGTCTACCCATTTCTTTTAAATAGTTTACCAGCTCAAGCTCCATTTCGTTACAGAAAGTTGGGGAAAACCTCCCACAAGACTGCGCCGGCATTCCCTGCACAGAGAGAAAAGAAATATACTATTAAAAATAGAATATGCGTTACGTGAAATGAGAGCTTGAAATGGACCTACGTTTCAACTGAGACAAAAATGGTAGTTCTACTTACCGCTTTTAAGCGTTTGCGTAGTGTAGATTTTTCGATGCCCATATCATTAGCGATGCTGCGAATAGAATCACCATTAGCCCATCTTAATTTTGCTATTTGTAGAATATTAGCAGTGACAGTCTTACGGTCAGTTTTCCGCTTATAATTTCGCATTATTCTAAAAATATACAAAATTGGCGTTAGTTACAGTTCAACCTTAACTACATATAACCAAAAGACTACCTAAGATATTTAATATTTTCACCCAGTTAGTATTTTATAGCCGAAATTAATGTATCAAAATTAATGAAATTAGCAGATGCAAGGAAAATTAATTTTATTATCTGTTATATCATTTTATTAACTAACGAGCAAAAGCTGTCAGTAGAAAAATGACAATAATTTGACTCTCATTTTACTTGAATAAACTTTAGAATATAGTATATAGAATTTAGAACATTTACGATAACATAAATTTTCCAGTAGCTCAGTAATCCCGGTTAACCAATATCTACAGTACAATTGTAGGCTTAATGCAAGTTTTATTTAATTGTAATGTGAAGTTTGTTTATGTGGGGTAAGATTCCGCACAGGAGACCAAGAGGACTCCTGTCCCCGGAAACTTGCCCCACTGTGTTCTATACTTTTTGCTGATTTATTATGATTTAATAAAATAAGATTGACCACTAACTTTAAGTTGATATGTAACCTCAGACTTAACTTTTAATGATGTACTGTCGAAAACAAATAATAAGAAAGTATATATTTACATAAATACTCTTAAATTACACTGTAAAATAACTTCAACTTCCACAAAATTAAACAACGTGACTGTTTACTCACCGTAATGGCGCTAGACTCCTTCTTTGCTGTGTCCAGCCAGCAGAAGGTATTTCTTCAACAGCCTAGAGGCCAACTCACGACGTCTATTATGAAAACTAGTAACTACGATTCATTAGGAATCTTCCCCTGTGCGGACTCTTGCCATGCATTACTATACTATAATTTGAATACCTCATCTACTTCTACTGAGAGCGTATGCCGGTTATTACGAATCTTTGGTGTAAGCACTTCAGTAGATAGTGATATGTACTTAGCGCTAAGTAAATGTACACCTACAGAGCAATCTAGGAAAGTACAGAGTATCACAACAAATTAAATACAAGACAATGAAAAAGTTGGTCATCATGACCACTTTTTTGTCTGTCTTTTTAGATCCGACTTAATTAAAAGTAGAGACTTAGTTTTCTATTAATTACAGAAAATACTGCAATTAAGTAAATAATAAGCACTTGTACTACGTTTTTACTTTAGTACTTAATCGTTCACTTTTGATGAGTTTCAGTGATTAAGCCCTACGTCAGTGTCAAGTCAGTATGAACAACAGCGCAGCACTAAATCCCATAAAATCAATACTTTATACACTAGTTCTTTATAAAGTATCATGGTCGAAAATAGTAATTTGGATAAAAGAATACGTGGTACGGTATTTACAGTAAGATGTACTCTTCAGAAAAGAAAAGAATTTTTTTACATTGAAAGAAAAATAATGTTTGTAATACAGTTATTGTGTAAGCTACTAAGAAAGATTTATATATAACACTATATTTATTTATATTGAACACTAAGCGTACGCTTTTTATTTGTTTAGATGTGTAACCCATAAATTTAAGTAAAAAGTTATATCTTAATTTAAATTAACCATAGCTGCTCTACAAAAGATACATTTTATGCCATTGAAAATTTTTAAGGTATTTTCTATAACTTTAACAAATTATATTATAGTACTGGAATTTAAAAATTAATATCACTTCGTTCACGCAAGCCGAAACCCAACACTGTGTTTTCTCCCAACAGACGAGCACTGTTTTCAACGTGCGGTCCTCATTATCATTCAGCATTCTCAACGTTCCCGCATTACGCGTTAATAATGCATTACGGTTTGTTTGTCAGTATAAATTTCACTGTCAGTGTAAGTATGGCACTGATAATTTCCCGTTTTGAGATTCATTTTATTATTTCTGAATGCGTGAAATCTCACTTTCGAAATATCTTGTTCAATTTAATAACTAAGTAATACCTTGTAATTCGGTTGCATTCTTTATTAATCGATTTTAGAAACCGTTTATATACGTAACTGCTTTAAGCCAACAGTGATCATGACTTTTATAAAGGATAAAGTTTGTGCACTGTTTGAGTCATGGTAATAATTCTGTTTAGTTTTTTATTAGTTACAGAAAATACTGCAATTAACTAAAACTTTAAGCAATTATACTACGTAATGATAAGTGTCTTGACCTTGATCCACGTCTTTTAACTGTATTACTGACTATTATTCTTCATCACAATGTCGGAAGACTTTCTTATTTATACTTATCTATACAATTTCTGAAAAATTCCGTGGCCTGTGGACAAGCAGCGCTTATCTGACCTACCACGATTCCTTACCGCGCTTTCGTTGCTGGAATTCATGACTCTTTTATGCTGTTCATTAATTTTTATCTTGTGGAGTACGTTTCCTCATGAACAGAAAACGTGCTGCAGACAAAAAATAAGTGCACTTAACTGTACAACGTAAACTCATAAGTCTACACTGGTGTTCAGAATTATTGATACGAGTAATATGAAAAGAAACAAATGATAAAGATAAGAGTGTAGAATCGTTAGTGAAAGTCAACTTAACGAAATTCAGTTGACCAGCAAACACACGGCAATTAATTGTGATATATTACAAGAGCCAACTCTATAAAAAGATATTGTTAACCTTTATTATTAATGCCGTTTTAAAAGTGGTTACATATTAATATGTTATTAATAGTAGTACACTCAAATAAACAAAAAGTACTAAAGCTTTAATTAAACCTACGTTGATGATTTTTTAATGAAATAATTTATATTAGTTAGTTGTTGTAAATTGATTATTACATTATTCATTCCCTACAAGTGTTAGTTACGGAAGTTTTAAGTTTTTAACGTCTTTTTCGTCATTATTTACATCGAAGCCCTCTCTGTCCTGTTACTTCTCCTTTCTTGCAGGTTAATGACACTACCTTTTATATTACCTTTTCACAAAATCTATTCTGTGGTAACAAAAATAAAACAATTCTGTCTTCAAGGATTTCAGCGTTATTCGTTAAGTCTAAAGTTGGATGTTTCCTTTGAGGTTGTTTGCTAAACACTTCGATGGAACAAACACTACATATCCGCTGTTCTTTTGGGCCCAAAATAAAAAGGTATATTAGAACATAAAAGTACACTACCTGATGCATAATATCTAAATTATCCTCATAAATGTCTTGACGCAAGACAAACATTGTAAGCAGTTCATAAATCAGAAGTGCGTAGAGTGGCAGGTTGACGGGGTCATTGGTGTGAGAACGTAAGAGGTGTGCTTGACCTTGGAGCGTCGTTTAAAATCAGGGTTAGATCGTTTAAAATCCGACTTGCCACACCGTAAACCAAATAAGAAAAATGTCAGATCGCAAAAGATGAACGTACGTAATTAACCACGCCATGACCGCGTAGGACTGCTGGTATGTGTTGACAATTAGTGAAGTAAAGATTCTTTTCGTATGAGTTGTTTCATTTGATTTCTCACTTTAGAATTTCTGAGGATACATGTTTGATAAGTAATAATGGATATTTCCTGTAAATTGGTAAAAACAAGCAGTCGAAATTTCATTTGTAATCATATCTGCAAAAGAAATATTCAAAAGAAATGACTCAAACAAATTAAATACTAAATTTTTGCAATATGTTTTAGTTTTTGTTAGGTTAGGTTAAATAGGTTTTTAAAATATTAAATATATTGTTAGCTTTTTAAAAATTTAAATAATTTATAAAACACTAATAAACTTTACAGACATTTAGAATCGAGGAGTAATAATCTGTGTGTGTACAAAAATGATTTAAAATCGAATATTTATAAAATTATATGGTAAGAATCCTAGATTTCTCTTTTTCCGTGAGGATAATCAGGGCATCAAACCTTGAAGCTACACTTGTACTCCCCTCCACTAGGAATAGATCCTAGTTATGCCACTATGTGTAATATCCATTAATATTTTTTTTTTACGAATATTACTCATTATGCTTTGTGTTTGAGTGATTGAAAAATATTTTCAATAATATTTACTTTAATTAAACACTCGTACAATCTTCAACGTAGTACAAAACTTACTATACAAACAGCAATGACCTTTTCAAATATATTTTGCAGATTAAAATACCAATTTTCTAATTTTTTCGCATAGAGTATAATGGCACTATAGCTCTTGATGCTTACTTTGTGAAAATGTATGTGAGAATTTAAACCAATAGGTAACGTTTAGCAGAATAGCAGTTATTTTAACATCTAAAGCTAATCAAGTGATAACTCTTTTGAACGGCACGTGACGGTAGTACAACGCAAACAACACATTCCAACAGTCCTGCGCGTTGTGGTGTGGCAATTTACTTACGTTCATCTGACACTCTTATCTGCTTACGGTGTGGAAATACCTCCACGCGATATGAAACTACCTTACCGGCGGAAGCGACTGTTGCCTTTACATTAACATTTGTACCTCTGCAAAGATCACGTTCTCCGTTTATTAAAAACTGATATTTTAATTCGACATGATTAGCTTTACTCATGCCCCAATCGTTTACGTAGGCCTACTTATACATTTTTAATAATATTTCCTGTATTTAATATTCTCGTTACTCGTAGACTATATTCAGTTTTGTTTAAAGCATAATATATGCAAAATTAGTTTTAAATATTAAGGTATATAGAACTCAAAAAACCTCTTTGTAAAAAGAAAAATCGTATTCATAGAATTTTTTTATTTTACAGCTGTAATTACACTATGTACATGTTATTACTGGCTTACATGAATAAAGTTTAGTGTATAGGACTTACCAACATAAACTGACTATACGAAAGAGCAAATTCTGACATTGTGGATTAGAATAGTCAGAGAATTAAATAGTGCGTGTAAGAAAATAAGAAAGAAGGAAAACAAACCGATGTTATTAAATGCAGTGTTATGTGCATATGCTGAAATACACTGCTCTTGTTAAATTCACTCAGTAATCATACAAAAATATAACTAATGGTTGAAATGGTTAATTCTTTACGTTTATTGTATTGGAATCATCTTAAGCAAATTTTGACAATCTGGTAAGTAAAGAATATAAAGGTGTTTATATGCGACTAATGATAATGTGTTTTACCTAAGACACCCACACATATACGCTGCTGCGTAGGCTTCTCCTCTATGCTTTCAGTAACTAAAATCGGGTCAACTCCTATAAAAAGTAAGGGCAAGTGTCCTCGTGCAAAGAAAGTATGTGTGAAAATGTTCAAACATTCAATAGTTCCTTTCATATAAACTAGTCTTGCCTTCTCAAACTCACCACTTCTACTGTAAACACAGAGCGACAACGTCTAACACAAGGCATCAACAAAACTGCCAAAACCTTGGCGAGAGATATAATCTTTTAAATTCGTATCGTCCGGATACAAGAGACAATACAAAAGTGCTCATGACACACGCAGGCGCTCGGGGTGTCTGTGAATGTTTGTGTATGTTTGTACAAAATAATAATCGTAACTGCCTTAATGCTACTCCATAAATGTCAATGTTAAAGCCCATTTGTTTCTTATATTGTGTTAAGTCTATCGAGTAAGTGATGAGTAGGCCTATACCAGTACGCCTACACCTTCACTTATAAAGTGCAAAATAATAAAAGAATGTGCTCTAAGAAGGGATGCATAATATTATGATGCGTCAAAATATGCTGTTCTTCAACAATTTTAACCAAACCGATATAAAAAATGTTCCGTTCTAGACTAATCACAACATCAGCACAAAATTTAAACATGTTCCATAACGGTGATATAAAGTGCCCGAGCCCTCATTGCTATAAGTGATAACAATAGTCTTGCCAGCAACAAAAACGCTTTACTGAAACTCATTACAAACTGGCATTAATTAGCTTTGGTTCAGACCATTATGAGTAGTTATGTTTTTATAGTTTCTCAGGTTTTATGAAGTAATAAACATGATAGAAATAGGACATAACATAACAATTAATACACAAGCATGTAGATTAATTAGGTTTTAAGTGAAGTGCATGGACATTTAAATTTAGGCTAAAATTTTGTCTGTTCTAAATGACAAAAACCTAAACCAAATGTTTGATCATACTTAACCAAATTTTGAAATGTATTCTATAGTCGGGAAATAAACTTAGGTCGGGACATAAGCGGCAGCTCTACAGCAGGCTCCTGCGGTTGGCTCAGACGGCCAACTCTGTCCAACGAAGGAGATACTATCTTTTTTGGAAAAACTTAGGCCCTGTCTTCGGTTTGGCGGTAATTAGCTTAGTTGCAGAGCGAGGCTATCGAAATTCACAAGCACAGTAACCGCAGCTTGAATAACCTTGAGGAGTCCTGAGACCTAATAAATACTGGTAACCGACACTGAGAATGCTAAGATAGGGATCTAAGGCCTGTCAGAAATGAGAGGGATTCGATAGGTCGCACTATTAAAAAATCAACAGAGAATGCAAATCAGTACCTGAGGAAAGTCTTTAAATAGAGTTACTTCTATGAGTAAGACTGTCTTTTCTCTTAATCCAACGCTGGAAATCAATATCTCTCTTCCCACGCCACTAAGGATGGTCGCCATTGGCGTGGTTGAAACATCTGGCATACAGTACAGGTAAACAGGACCATGACTCAAAATTCAGGGAAATTTTAGCAAAGTTGATACCAACCACGAAAACTTATGTTCTTTTCTATCATTGAAATTGTCCTATTTTGCACAGTTACAAACAAGCTTTACAAACAGCTTGACATCCCTTTTCATAATGCAAAGTAATCGCAAGTGAATACCACTGATGATTAGACGAAATGGTCATTCCGTCGTAACAATCCCGAACGGGTAAATCGTCTCTGCAGTAATATTTTGCCAAGCCGAAATTCAAGGCCGTCTTAATTGTCAGTATTAGTTGTCTTGTTATTGTGTCAATTAATCTGTTTAAACTGTACAACACGATGACTGTCGTAACAATGGTGTCATAAGTGGGAGAGGACCTTTTAAACAGTGAGAACAAAGGACACTTCGTCGAAGAGTAGTGCGCGTAGTAATCGATTTACCAGAATGGATACCAGTCAGATGATGGAATCTTTCCAAGCGTCATAGAAAACCAACTACGGTCGTCGAGGAAAGACTCTTGTTTGTTCCTGAGTTAAAGTAAGCACCAGGGGGAGAAATCGCTGAAGAGAACGTTACTCAGGAGTTGTTAACGAGAACCAACCAGACTGGGACCAGCGTGTACCATTATTCCTAATGTCGTATAGGCCATCAGTAAATCAATGATATCGTTTATTGGACACAAGAAGAACAATGCTAGAATGCTACTTAACAGCAATGCTATGTTGAGCTGAAAAACTGTCAACTAAACTGTCTACGTTAGTCTTAACACGCCCCAACGTCTTAACCTATTCCAGACGCTTGGAGATAATCCTGTGCACCGTTATCAAAGTCAGAAATTGATACAGTTTCTAGCAAGTTCCAGGCGTACATCCTGAATATGTCAGATTATTCTGGAAACTCAACGGACATAAATATAAACGCCAGCGACCGTCTAAATATTTATGTAGACCTGGCTAAATTGTAAGTGCGGTTCAGTGGAGAGTGATTATTGTGTCAATTAGTCCAAAACTGTAATAAAGTGAGGTTTATTGTTATGTGTTGGACAAATTGAATTACTTTATAAAACTGCCACTGTTGATTTCTAACTGTTGT
Organism: Magicicada septendecula; assembly: GCA_034769895.1. Taxonomy (NCBI): domain Eukaryota; kingdom Metazoa; phylum Arthropoda; class Insecta; order Hemiptera; family Cicadidae; genus Magicicada; species Magicicada septendecula. The sequence continues at coordinate 901,387,625 of CM068367.1, forward strand.
TTGTTTTTAATTAAAGTTGTAATTAGTGACTTTCCTTGATGTCAGTTAAACTGTTTCCACTGTACAACACGACGATATCATAACCTTGTGTTGAATTATTAAAAGCTCTATAAATATGGTATGGTGAGACACATTTACGCGATGTGTACTGCACTCAGTTGGGAGCAAGACGACAGCGTTCAGGGAAGGGGTTTCAAGAGTTAGAACCAAGAAACTGTCCTGAAGCACTAGAGAATTTTTGACTTAGGTTCAAAATACATTGATTTACTGAGGATGTCAGAGATATTCAACTACAGCAAGTGCTACGAATAGCAAGACACTAGAATAATTCGTATGCCTTTGTACATGTACTACAGTTTGAGGCAGCCAGGTCAGCGCCAACTATAAAGTGCAGACGAGTCTGATTGGGCCAATTATAAATTGTTATCACTAAAAGACAGCGATATGTGTTGGACAATTCAATTATTTTATAAGAGAGTGGCTTTGTTTATTTCACTGTTGTCTGCTTCTAATTAAAGTCGTAATTAGTGACTTCGTTAGATGCCAGTTAAATTGTTTCCACCATACAACACGACGATCCGTTGTGTGGCAGTCGTAACAATATTATATAGGTCGCCGGCTAGGAAACATGTGCACAGTTTAATGTATCCATTGTTTTTCTTCTATGTTACCAGATTTACTAGTTAGTTTAACAACACTTAGAAATTATCAGTATATAAGTCACTACGCACCACATTGCTCGGCGATAATTCAGCAACACGTTCAATACGGTCATGATACTGTTACGACCATAACAACACGTTCGTCGTTATTTTTTTATGCATCACCGTGAAAATAGAACAATATAAAATCTTCCATGAATTGCAAATTATTCTGTTAGTTTAGCTGTGATGGTAGGAGTGATGATACTAATACAGAAATAACTAGTATTCTATAAACGTTCATCTTCAGAATACATTAGTTATATCCCTTATTGTACTGTCAAACCTTGTTTTAAAATTTAGCATTAATTCAAGTCTTTTATAAATCAAATATTATTTTGAGAACAAAGTAGCTAATTGTTACTGAATTTAAATTAGATTTGTTTAATATATTAAAACATACGAGTTAGTTAAATTTATTTTCAGTTTAAATTAAAGGAACGAAAACCATGTCACAGGCAGACAAATATTAAACTAACAAAAGAAACTGTACACAACTAATTGCTTCTCGAAAGTTAATGAAAACAATTCAAAACTTACATGTCAACTAAAAATTTTACTTTCTTCTGATTTATAATATGGATACAATCTTGAACATGGATATTGATTTATAAATTTATAGGTGTTGATTATTGTGAAATACAGTATCGTGCATATGATGTATCATACAAATACGTTTACTACTGTATACGTAGAAGTTCTTGTATTTAGTTTGTCCGTGTGCCTACTGTTTTAGTGACAAATGTACGGTACCTCTGTCTATGTCTCATTTTGGGGACTCAGTAGACACTAACTGAGGATTTAGATTTAAGCAGTTAACGTAAACTTCAATTTATATTCACGTCGTCGTTATAATTGCAAGCCTGGTTCTAACCGGTGGCATGACACTCCATTAATTAGCACACGACTTGAGACAAATGTCTAAACCAAGGAGTATATTTCATTCCAACCACTAGTCCACGTAACCTACGTTTGTCCTCCTTTCCACAAAAGGCTGCATTTTCAATTACATTGTTCTAATTAATTCTTCAAATTGTACATTGTAAAAACAAATGGAAAAATTTCATTGTCATTCATTCTGTGGTTTTTGGTCAAACGGAGGCTGAAAAATTGCAGGAACCTAAATAATAACGCCTATTTGATCTATACGGTAATATTAGACCTTTTTTTTAAAATAAACAAATATGACGGTCCAAAAGTAATCCAGGCAGAATAATATTCTTTCAACTGAAATCGAAAAAATTTTTCAATGAATCCTTCTACTTTAAGTAATTTGTCACATCGACTACTTCCAGAAAGTACAAATTATATAATTTAGCACGAAATTACAGAAACCATAAGCTATATAGCTTTAATGGGTTTCTGTCTATTCATGTGTGCGTCTTTGTGACTTAAAAATCACAGGTAAATAAATAGCCTGTTATTGATTACTGTTAACACAATTACAAAAACTTTATGATAAGTATAAAAACACATTGTTTATAGTTTACACTTCTAACAGTTATGCTAGAAGGTATTTATAAAAAATGTTAAAAGTGGAATTCCAGATTTAGTCTAAAATTTTCTACATTGAATCTAAATGTTTTTCCTTACACCAATCATAAAAAATTCTGACTCTTTAGGGTTTATAATCGAAACTGTAGTTGCAAGAGTCCTTGAAAAATACTATGCAAGACGTGTCTCCTTAAAATTAAATTAAGTAATTTTGACTCAGAAGGGTTAGTGACACCCATTCTTGGATAATTATTAATATTGAAGATATTTAGGCCTTTGTCTTATAACGACATGATATAGTTTATTATAATGAGTGATAAAAAACACATTTCTCATTGTGAAGAATAACGTAAACTGAAATTGGTTGAAACTTTCAGTTGACTCACAATTTGTTAATACACGTAAGCTAGACACCCGTTCCTAACGTTTGAAACGTGATCACTATATTTAGCAAAATTTTGAATTATGGGTTACTGATGTGTTTAATTTGTATTCGTTTAGAAAAGACTTTTTCTAATCATGGCATAATATTAAGAAGAAGAAGAAGAAGAAGAAGAAGAAGAAGAAGAAGAATTTTACCTTTCAATTTTGCACCTGAATTAACAATGCATTCTGAATGTCATAAACATATGCGTATAATAAAGTTTAGCGGATTTAATGCAAGTACTATATTATATCTCTCAGCTACTCAAATGCTATTCGGAACCGCATACTAAGGGAATCGTTAAATACTTCCCAGTTGAAGGAACATGTTCGGAGAAGTTAGTGGCCGTAAACCACATTTCTAACAGCCCATAACTCTTCCATCATACCCGCCTTTCTATGATTCTATTAAAACATATTATTATTATAATCTAGTCTACCAATTATTACTATGTACAGAATCTATTCTAGCAACTTTTACTTGCTAGTGTATACCAAATATCGGTATGGAGAACCATACATGACTTCCATATTCTAAGATTTATATTTAAAATCATTTTCAGCCAAACAGCCAGGCTGTGTCTTACCTGCCTTTTTATTGCTGTATTAAATGAAAAATATTATATTACATTAAAATGAAAAAATTATAATTTTATTGCCTGGCAACAAAATTATTTTATTTTTAACAATTACCATTGTTTCAAAAAGTTTAAATAAATTTTCAAGTACTTTACTCTTGTTAAAACGTAAAAGGTTGAAGGTAAACTACCCCTTCCCCTTAACCGATCTTCACCAAAATCGAAAGTCATTGAGATCTCTACAATTCAGGGACGTATGCAAAAAATTATTTGATTCTGTTTGAATTTGCGGCTGTTATCGTTTGCCATAGAAAATACGCTTGATAAAAAAACGTTGCAGGTAAACTACCCCTTCCCCTTAACCGATCTTCATCAAAAACAATAGGTCTTGAGTACTCTATAAATCAGGGCTGTATGCAAAACATTATTTGATTCTGTTTGAATTTGCGACTGTTATCGTTTGCCATAGAAAATACCCTTGTTAAAAAAACGTTGCAGGTAAACTACCCCTTTCCCTCAACCGATCTTCACCAAAAACAATAGGTCTTGAGAACTCTACAATTTAGGGCTGTATGCAAATAATCTTTTGATTCTGTTTGAATTTGCGGCTGTTATCGTTTGCCATAGGAAATACCCTTGTTAAAACATAAAACGTTACAGGTAAACTACCCCTTTCCCTTAACCGATCTTCACCAAAATCAACAGATCTTGAGAACTCTACAATTCAGGGCTGTATGCGAAACATTATTTGATTCTGTTTGAATTTGCGGCTGTTATCGTTTGGCAAACAAACAAAATTACCCTTGCTAAAAAAAAACCGTTGCAGGTAAACTACCCCTTTCCATCAACCGATCTTCACCAAAAACAATAGGTCGCGAGTACTCTGCAAATCAGGGCTGCATGCAAAAAATTATTTGATTCTGTTTGAATTTGCGGCAGTTATCGTTTGCCATAGAAAAAAATCTACAGATAGACACACAGACAGACAGACAGACAGACAGACACACAGACACTTTTCGGAAAACGACTTTTTTTCATGTTTTGAGTGTAGTAGAATCAGAATCTGCAATAATCTCGAACACGATTTTTTTTGCCATCACCATACTTCCATTCCTTAAGGAATATGGAAGTAAAAATTGATTGCTGGTGCATATCTATCATAGAGAACATTATCTCTATCTCAGATAAGAGAGCTTATCTGAGCTGTCTCATGTTCCTGTTCCTTGGATAGGTAGCTCCTATCCTAGTGATACATAGGAAAGACTTTAATGATTCATGCAATTCATTTACAGTTTGGAAGTTTTAGTTAATTTGTCATAAGCCTGTACTTTATAATAGTATTCAATCAATTATGAAACAAGGCTACTCAAAAATCATCTACGATTAGAAGTTAAGCAAGTTTTACAGGGATGAATATGAATTTAGGTGTTTCACTTAAAATGAAATTTCGTAGTTTGAAATTAGTTAGATAAGACAAAGTACGATTACCTTTAGAAAGAAAAGATTCTTTAGAACATAATTTAAGGAAAATAAATTTTGAAAGAATGTATAAACGTTTAAGTACTTATATTTTCTTGAAGGGCACGGAAATGATCTCAATAAATTGCACATAGCATAATACCCCTTCGCTTATGCGTTTAACTTTTTAATCCTGCCTCTGAAGATTTATTTAAATAAACAATTAATATTTAGTGTATTACTCTAAACTAACCTAAATAATAAGGTTAAATCTGAAAAGCGAAATGGTTAGTCTATTACAAAGTAACTGTTTATCCATGCAAACCACGCGCTTAAAATTTGGGAGAAAAATAAATTATAATATGTTAGTGCTTGAAAATAAAATTTTTGTAGAACTTTGCATTTCTCTGTAGTATTCCACAGAGAACAAAGCGGTAATTGTATAATAACTTTATGCATTCTTTGACTCAGAATTAATTTCAAATCAGGAAATAGCAGTTTCACAATTAACTTGAGCATTTATCAAAACTAACCTGTAAGCAAGGATTTATAGTGTGTTTTTGTAAAAAAAAAATTTAGAGATGTCATTCCAATTTTCGAATCATGAATATACAGACATTGTTTTCGTGTATGGTTTTTGTATTTGAGAATTCTGTGCTGCAAAACGTGAATACCAACGGAGGTTTGAAAACAAAAGGCAACCTCATCAGAAAACATTTTCGTAATTTACAAACTAACGGGTTTCCAATGGCAGCTTATTCTATTGAACGGCCTGTAACTGAAGAAGAAAATATTATTCATATGACACAGCGCAATCTTCAATTCAGCACTAGAAGGATCTCACGTCGAACAGACATACCTCATACTAAAGTCTAAAGAACACTAAAGAAAGAGAATTTTTATCCTTATCATCTGCATAAGATGATAGAGTGACGTGGCTACAGCGACAAGGCATTGCCTTTAGGAGATGTTGATCATCTGCATACTGTACAACATCATCAACCAGGTGCCTGTGAGTTAAGATAAAATTTTTGTTAATGGGTACAAAAAATTCAAAATATTGTTAATTCTGGTTTGTTCACTGATAAATTTATTTTACGAGAAACGGAATACAAAATTTGAAAAATAGTTACAAGTGGTCAGCTGAAAAACCAAATTAAAAATAGAGTCAAACTTTCAAATCTAGTTTTCGTTAAATGTATAGTGTGCTATAAGTGGAGACCAGTTAACTGGACTATTTATTATTTAACATCGCCCTAGTGATATTGCGTACAAATATTTTTTACAAAGTCAGTTTCCAATCCTGTTGAAAGACGTACTCTTGAAAAAAGATTGAAAATGTACTTTCTACACGATGGTGCACCACCTCATTATTCATATGAAGTTAGACAGCTCTTAATCATAAGTTATCCGGACAGATGGATTGATCGAGGAGGACCAATTAATTGGCCTCCTATGTCCTGTGATATAAATCCGTTTGACTATTACCTGTAGGGTCATTTAAAGGAGCTAGTTTACAAAGTAAAATTTAATTCAAGGGAAGAATTAATGAACAGAATTTTAAATTAATTTCAGCACCTTAAGAACAACCGTGACACTGTTAAAAAAGCTTTCTTTGGTTTTATAAATTGCACTAGATTTCGGATAGAAAATCAGGAAAAACATTTCGAACAATATGTTTAAGGTTTGGAGATTTAAAACGACATCTCTGCTTTTTAGAAGTGACGATCTTATTTCGAAATATAATAATTCCTTAAGTTTTCTGTTCTGTTGCTTCTTCAATAAAATTTAATTTCTTATAAAGTTTACTTGTTTCTTATCGTTTTTCTGTTTTCTCAGAATTAAATTCTTTATAAATTATATTAGAAATTAACATTTATTAGCAAGTTCAACAAGTAAATTTACATCTTACATAAAACATTTTATTCGACACTTTCTTTTTAAGATTTACAAAACGACTTTATAAAACTTCTTAAGATACAGTTCTGGAACCCATTTTATTCACTTTCTCAGATCAAAAATTAAATAAAACCATCAATTGTAGCCTTTAATTTAAGTTCCAAGAATTTCAGGAGGACTTAATTGTAGCCTTGGAGCAGAAATCAAGGTGAAAATTTTGCTAGCTAAAATCGAAAACAAAGCCTTTTCGGACCTACGTTTATATAAAATTTCTTCTTTATTTCAACCTATAGAATGCATTCCTAAAGTATGTCCAATTCCTCATGGGACACTCCGTATATTGCGATTCACTCTTTATTCATATGGAATGTATCAGAGAATAAAGTATATGATAGCATATAAAGATGCTGTATGAATAAGTCGAATTTGCAGGTTCGTCAGTGTAAATTAGCTGATAAGGAACACTGTGGAAAGTGTTAGTTGTAAGTATTTTTAGACTAGTAAAAACATCTTTTAATGCAGTGACATGGTGCGTAACGTTGCTTAAACGCGTGTCTTGAGCGCGCGTGCAAAGGTACGCGGGATATTCATAAAAAACAAGTTAATTTAAGTAGATTTTGAGATACGGGAAATTTTGAGATGGGACTTAGGCTATATCGAATACTTATAATAAAAAATTTATTTTATACAATATTTATTTTAAAATTAAATAACTAAATGTATGCATTTTTAAGTTAAAACATCTTATGGATCATAAATTCGGTAGTTGGCAGTATATTCAGGTTTATTAAACAAGAATTATTCTATTCAGAAACCATCTTGGAAGAGAATATTTATTATCTGTAGAAAAATCATGAGTATGGGTTCCCGAAGAACCAATCAGATTACGAGAATTCAGTCGATGAAAATATCTTTGTGCGGATAGATCAGCCTCTCTTCTGAATCCATGACGTGTAAGCGTCGCGTGGTTCATGACGATCGGTCTGCCAATCGCGACTAAAACAAGTTAGAAATTCCCTAGTATTACTGCCACAATATTTTATAACTGTGCTAATCCTCGAAAATTCAAGATATTCCAATTAGGGATATAGACACTTCATGTTTACTGGAACGGTGTAAGTTCACTTTACTAGAATAAGTAACAGTATCGGTTCAGAAATATCTACACAACCAAAAACGTCCCTGAAACCGAACAGAGGAAATTGACCTATGTATGCTTCATTGTAGGGACAGTCCGTCTTTTGAAGGATCAGCAGTCGATATTAAAGGAAAGTAAACTTATGTTACTCATGTAAAATAAAAAAAATAAATATTGAAAAGGTGACTCTGTCACATCAGTAAAGATTTTATAGTAAATAAGACAAAAATAACTTTTAAATATTCACTTATTTTACTTTAGAGAATGTAAATTTTAGTTTGTGTTAAATTTGTATTAATTATTTTTTTTAATGTATTATATTCCCAGTAGGTTTTCAAAAACGATAGCATCGTTAATAAATCCAGTTCGTTCCAATAACCTATATCTCGACTACTTATTGTATGCGACACCCTTACATCCCAGTACATTTATATGATTGTTTACGTGCCATCCTCCACATAGTTACTCCTTTTCTGACCAATTTCTAAATACCATTTTTCTGACCATTTAAAATAATATTATAACTTAATTTACGGAAGATCATAAATTTTATTGGTCGTCTTAGGAGCATATGAAATTTACATGTGGGATATGATATAATGTTTCAACTTCAGATAATGTTAGTGGTTAGTACAGATTACAAACGTGACACAATTATTCAACCTCTCTAACGAAATTTTATAAATTAAATAACTACTGGATGGGTTGCATTGTTAAATGTCCGTCTGACTTTAATTAACCTTAAAATAAAGCCACAAAATAACTTTTTACTGATGTATTCAAAAAGCTTAAACAATTAAAATGCCAAAAATTAATGAAACTTTTTTACAAGTTACAGATAAATAAGGGGAATCGACTTTTAAACCAGTATTAACACATAAAAAAGTTTTAGTTTAAACATTTCACAGGCTGTTCTTCCGATACTTTTACCTTTGTTTTACACGAAAGTTTCTTTTGTGTTCTTTAAATTGCCTCAAGTCATTATTTTGCTGAATTTTCATTTCATATCCGCTTTAATGTTCTTTACATTACCGTTATTTTTGGAATAAACAGGTCTCATCTGCGCATTTTAAATATCATAACTTTGTATTTTGTAACTAATTCCCTGAATTATGTTAATTTCAATCGTAGAAATATACAATACATGATATATGTACATGTGATACTAGTATCCGTACTTTATCTAATGTTATTACGTAAACGCTCAGTATGTTATTAATCAGCAGATAACATCTAAAGTTCGCAAGTGAATTTGGTTACTAATTAAGAAAAGGTAATGAAAGGTATACTTAAGGTATATACTTTCATTTATTTAATTTTTATTCATACGCTAAAGTTATTTAAATTACATTATCAACATCTTATTTCTTAAAAATAACGTCTTCCAGGTAACAGTCATTTTACTGTAAGCATCTACAGTGCAAGTCTATTGCTTTTCGTATTCGACCATAATACGAACCATAATGCTCTTTCTAGCATCTTCACAGGAATCTGATTAACTTCTAACTGAAATTGATGTTTCATTTCTCAAACAGTGTACAGTCGTGGCGCGCTTAGTACTAGAATTTTCAAACGCTCCCAGAGACAGAAAATTCATGCTGATAATTTGGTGACCTTGATGTCTTCATATCAGCGCTTAACGTGGTTAGGAAACATATTCTGCAAAACCGAAGAATTGGAAGCTCATGTGGTTTGGCTCGTATCTCTATTTCTTGAAAAAAATATTCTTAATTTTCTGTGTAAATCTAACTGTATTTTATATTTTATTTATTAATTCAGTTCCTTTTCCAACATACTCTACAATTATCTAAAAATGAACTTTTTCTTGTGAAACTTACTGATTTCGTTGGACGCGTTTCGGCGTACGTATCCGCCTTCTTCAGCTTTGAGTCAGACTGCCATCATTTCGTAACGGTTGTTGTGTGGAAGGTGTAGTGGGGGTGGTGTGTGAAGGAAGGGGATTGGCGCGGGGATTCAACTTGATGTTTGTTTTTTGTAAAATTGTGTCAAAAAGTGTATGTGATTTATATTGTAATTGATCGTTAAGTATGTTGTTTGGTTGTGTTGTGTGGTGTTTATATATTTCGTATTGTTCAGTTGTGTTGAGTTTTTTTAACACAACTGAACAATACGAAATATATAAACACCACACAATACAACCAAACAACATACTTAACGATCAATTACAATATAAATCACATACACTTTTTGACACAATTTTACAAAAAACAAACATCAAGTTGAATCCCCGCGCCAATCCCCTTCCTCCACACACCACCCCCACTACACCTTCCACACAACAACCGTTACGAAATGATGGCAGTCTGACTCAAAGCTGAAGAAGGCGGATACGTACGCCGAAACGCGTCCAACGAAAAACAGTAAGTTTCACAAGAAAAAGTTCATTTTTAGATAAGTGTTAGTGCTGTGAAAGAAGAGATGAATAATCAAGACAACTATAATACTCTACAATGCTTTTTATCGTTTTTTATATTTTGTGTTCAACTGAATTTCAATTCTTAATCATTTGTTTTATTTTATATAGTAGTTTGCTTCTAACCTCGTAAGTTCTTATTCTTTATATCCTTTTATATCCTATATCGTTTTGTAATATAATTTTTATTCATCCCAATTTTCTGAGATTATGATTTTAGTTTTTTCGGTGTCGGTATCTGTATTAAGGTTTACATTTTTTGGTAACTTTCTGCTTGATTCCTAAATAAATATCATGTTACATTATACTCGTTTTATTCCTATATTTTAACTTGAAATAACCTGTTCATGCTTTGCTGCTGTCTGTGAGATAGTTCAGAGTACTTGTTTTGTTAAGCCAGAATGCAAATGTAAAGTCAATTCAAATTTCGACGACTCTTACCGTAATTGTCCGAGTTACTTATCAACGAACACGTCGTTTCTTTATTTTATTGAACTATGATAATTCTTCTTACCCGACCATGAAATGTGTAACTCGCTCATATGTATATGAGTTTCTTTATTACCACGTACAATCTAAAATTTTGGATGGATTTTGATTGATAAGGTGTCTAAAGATCCGTCATAATTCCGTGAAAGACACTGGATAGGCCTATATCACGTTAGGTATAAGTCAATGGTATGGACGATATATTGTCAGCCCGAAAAATTAAAAATACACCACAGCTTTTGTGTCGTATCAGATGAAATAATATGACAAAAGACTTAAAAAAAACATAGATTATAATAAAGACGACATTATAGTAAAGGAGAAGAAACATGTTTTTTAAAATACGTTCAGTAGAAAACTATGCATAACTACATTGACTTTTCTGGGTTGGTTGTGAGTTCCTTTAAATCTTGTATCGTTAGATCTTCTCTTCCACGGTTCTCATTCCGAGGAATAGTTTGCAGTAGCTCTAGAGGCTTCGCGGCCTTCTGTAAGCCTTTATACGTTTGGCCGTATAGCTGAGGCGGAACAGCCTGTGTGCGTATATCTGGTTGCTATACTTTAGCCTCGATCTGCCCTTGGCGTTCTAAGCCTCCACCGAGCCCTCTTGAACAAAATACATAAATTATGTTCTTTTCAGGAAGGCTCTGATTCAGAATGTATGGCTATCTGGGAGGCTAAATTCAGCAAAACGTAAGTCGCATAGTGGCTGAAAACTTTTTAGAGTGCGTTGTTGCTGAGATTAGTACTGACAAGAAGCTAACCATCATCCCATTGCGTGCATCCTTACCGACGAAGAACACATAGTGAACGAAGGGCTATCAAAGACCGACGATGTCACAATGACGGATAACAATTCCAAACAGCTGTAACTTCGCTTAACATAAGGCAGTCTGAATAAAATAAAATAAAAGAAATAACTGCAAACGCAGATAGGATTCAGAATTTATGCATAATTTTTATGGCCGAAGAAGTGAGTACCGTAAATACGCTCGTACTAATTACTTTTAGAATCGATCCGAGAACTGACTCCCTCTGTTAACGACAAGAATGTATGCGTTAGTTGGCTTAACTGTTGTAGAGCTAAGCTTCTGGATGCATGCATTCTGTACTCTACTTTTACGCTCCCTGGAAAAAAAGACAAAACCAAGACCCAATAACCAGTGACTGTCCCCAGAGGAAGCACCAAAATTGGAAGACACACAGTTTTGGCTTTCAATAGACGAGATTTCTATGTCATACGTGTCGCTTTGTAATCTGCGCCATGATCCAAAAGTAGCTAAAGCAGGAGCAAGATTACTCCTGCTCTGCGACTTAAAGCAGCTGCAATTTGTATCAAAGACCTGTTTAGCTTCAGCGCTAAACGTTTTTTCGTTTGTATAACGTCATTCCATTTGGATCAACAAAGGTCAGTACTTTATAATGTGTATTGCGTCTGTACTGCGCATTTTGATTTAAAATTTTACAGCGTAAGTGTAGAACATATTTGTGAATACTTGTTTAATTTTTTCAGTTTATATTTGCAGACTAGGTGAAGATTTACAACAAAACGTTTCTGAGTGTGCTGTGATGAACGTTACAGTTGCGAATTTTGTAGAGTGGGCAAAATAGTGAATTCTTTTATCCTCAGAGATCAAACGTTCTACGACTTCTGAATTTTGCTCAACGATTCACAGAAGAAAAGTTTAAAGAAACTGAGAAAATCTGTAAACAGAGCTAGATATGAAATATCTAGTGGTGTTTTTCCTGTACTTTATCCAGAGAAGGCAGAATGAAACCCTACTTGTAATCAAGTCCTATAGAAAGGGCATGGAATTCCGAGGCTACAGATTTATCTGCAAACTAGCTAGTAGATTTAATGAGCATTTAAAACATTATACCTAAACAACTGCGATGTATTTATTATATACTTTCAACTGATCAACCTAAATGGCGCTTGCCTAAAAAGAAAAATCCTGTAACAGTACCTGGTTACAAAACAAGAAAAGCTGTTAATGTATCATAACATCAAACATGAATCGTATTATTTCAGGTAAACACTATAGGCAAAGCCTAGAACATTTAAAAACGCGCCAAGTATTTGAAAAATGGGTTATATTTATACATATTAGTAAGTCTAACAGTAATTATTATAAAATATAATATTAATAAATATACTTGAAATAAAATTTTACTTCAGTTCATGCCCACATCCTTTGTAAAGCAACGTGTGTATCTTGACACACCTTGGTTACATTAGACCTTAGCCATATTTTTCTTACGGTCCGATAAACTGTCTTCTTTACGGTAGCCACACTCGCTTTCAAACTATCTGTCTCACATGTTTCGACTAAAGAATAAAAAATATTTAACGGTTTCCACTAGTGTCAGTTTCTGTTATTCATTTAGAACCAACAATAGTAATATTTCAGCTGCAGCTGCATCTCAGCTGATGGTAAAACAGGATGATAAACAGGTCCTTCATTCCTTTTCTCCCAGGATGTATATTCGGTAGTTATAATCGCGCTTTGTGTACCTACATTTGATTTTACCGTTTAACGTGACTTTGGATTGACAACATGAGAAATTGTCCTCGACAAGTAAATAATGTTTTCTTTCACTCTTCATGCTGCACGCTGTTTACGTATGATTGACAACACTGATTTATTTTGTGCAAATGATCTACTACTAAGATAATATTATATTTATATTATAAATGTTTATTTTATATAATACACGATAAATATATTACTGTGTCTAAGAATAAATATAATATTTTAGATATTATAATATTACAAGTGTTTATGTTATAAATATGGAAATACCTGGTGAACAACTACTACATTGAAAATTAGCTTTACAGGAATATTTCTGCAGCGAGGTAACTGCAGTCGTCCTATGTCCAGTAAAAGAACTACGCTAACCCTATAAAAAGAAGTGCAGTCATCCTATCTAATCAGTGATAACTACCTGGTCATGTACACTTGATCATCGCTGCTTGTCTGTACCGGTATCTCTGGAAATCCAGTCCCCACAAATTACAAAGTATTTACTGAACCGCTACCTGTTACATTGTCGCTATCTTAAAGACTAGATTGTTTTGTGGTGACGGATTGTTGCATCTTCACACTAACAAACTTGCTGAAAGAAGATGAATGTTATAATGATCATAATTACAAAAAGTCAGTATCATTACTTATGTTTAATAACATACAAATACGTCTTTCTATAGTCCTCAAGTCTTCATCTTCTTCTCTTCTTCTTCTTCTTCTTCTTCTTCTTCTTCTTCTTCTTCTTCTTCTTCTTCTTCTTCTTCTTCTTCTTCTTCTTCATTTTTGCTTCAAGGATTAGGTTATATAAACCTGTTCCGGCAACCATGTAATACTCGGACGACCCACGTTTACATAAAAAGGTATTTATGTATTAATATGTTTTTAAATCAAATTTTGCCTTAAGAGAACGTATGTTTGAATAATGTCATATAGACGTTAAAGAACAGATTTGTTAATATAGAATCTTAAGTAAAATCAAATGTTTTAAGTGCTTTGAAAGAAATGATCCAATATATGTTATTACAAATACAGCCATGGAAAAACTCCGTAGATGTTAGTCAAACATACCTTTATTACCCATCTACTCATTCGTCATCACAAAGAGATTGTCCCGTACCAGATTAAACAGAAATGCCATTGAGAAATTGTAAGTTAAGCATGTTTACAAATTACAGCGTCTTCTATTTAATAAGTTAGACAACGAGCTGGAGTGAAGTAAATTACAAAATTATAGTAAAATTAAAACTAAAGTATAAATATTTAAAGTAATAAACTCTAGAGCAACAAGGACGTACGTTATTTTAAGAACTTTTTTCCTCATCTCAATGTTTGTAGCTGTGACATTTATACACAGAAAAGAGTATTCAAATTGTAATATATCAAAATAATATCTAAGTATGTCAGTAGGCTAATAACTTACTTACTCCAAAAATATTTAGCTCGTTTTTCATCTTTTTGATACGTGTCGTATGTTTTTTCACTTGATAGTCATATGTGTGATTGCAGGACCAACAGGCACAGTGAGTTTCAATAACTCTTTTAAATGATTTCTAACATGTCTGCAATTGAATAAATTAGATAACATACGGATAATCAAAATTCAAAATAGAAATCGGCCATCAGTATTTAAACATCACTTTGCAGGGTGGGGTGAGATCAAGGGTAACAATTTGCTGTAAGCGTATCAGAATACAGGAAAATTAGTAACTTAAGTCCACACAAACGTTGTCGATCTAATGTTATTAAACTTAACTTGTTATCAAGTTTCAAACTCCAACGTACTCAACTTTGTGATTTGCTATCTGAGTAAAACAGTAATTCACAGCTAATCAGTGTGTTATGTTTCCCATACCCTTAAAAAATGAAAGATAAAAATCGAGTTACTACAGAAAAAAGTTTGTAAGATAATAATGAATATTTCAATTGAAAAATTGGTCTTGGTAATGTGTGAAACTTTGAAGCTAGGTAACCAATAATTGTGCCAAGCAAACAAGATGGGTCAAACAAATATTATGATGTTATCAGTTTTTCATGTGACGTATGAATTAATGCGGCATTCCCTGTGTATAGAGGAATAAGTGTTCAAAGCAAACATCCCGGACTACAAAACCATTCTTTACTAAAGTATTTCCTAAGAGTTCTTTTACTATGCAAAACAACACTACAGTGTCAGCAGTACTAATAGTAATAGTAGTAAGTATTGCAGCAGCCGTGGTGTTGTAGTTCATACATTTTTTCACAAGATATTCCCTCATTATTAATTTTACAATTTTACGTTATTAACATCCATCTTTATACACACTACTATAATTAGTTTAACACTTTCTGTATTTCCATTATAATAGCAAGAATTGAAACATACTGTAAACGTAAAACGTTATTCCTTCGACAGTTACACTTTATTCTTTACAAAAAGTATCGTACGTCCAAGTAACATCCAGGTGAGTCCACCTAACTAGATTTACTACAATAGTGAATGAATAATAATAAACATTTAATTTAATTAAACCTACAATCTAGTTAATGTAATTAATAAGTACACAGAGTTAGTTTTGTAATACGTGTCTTGTTCTATTTCGTTAACTACACTACTTATATCTACTATTTAATATAGTTTTGTATACAGTGTGAAATAATACTTAATAGAAATAATTGGCCGTTTTTCACACACTATATACTTAACATTCCTTGCTTAAAAAAAACTAAATACTTCTGAACACACTGATAACACGTACAACGTGTTTGAGCTCATAGGAGATATGCAAATTGTGTACAGACTCCACGGACAGTAGCTGTGCTGTGCAGCGGCATGCAAATGTAATTAACTTAGTTTTTTGCTTTCGTTGTTTTCACGTCATTTAACATACGTGGTCTATTAAATACAGTAGGTGAAAAATTTAAACCAACGTGATGTGACTTTACAATCCAATTTGAAAAGTGGCAATAAAATAGCGTTCCAGTTTGTTTTTAAGTTTTGCGACTTGTTGACTTGTTATTCGTTTGTACCAAATAGGGACAATTAACTATAAGGAATACAAACCTGTGAAAAACTATATAGAATGCGAAGGCAATTTACGTTAATGTACAAATTATCTTCATGTACTTATAACTTTGTTAAAAGATTTACACGTAAATTTACCATCGCACTCATGAATAAACACACAGTTTTTACTTTTGATGTTGTTTCAGTTTACTTGCATTGCACAGTGACCAAATGTTTACTTCATAAACAGTAGGCCGTGGCGTAAATTTCAACAAGATAATATTTCACAACATTGTTTTAATGTTTTATTTTTAAAATGTACCATTCACTTTATTTTTTAAATATACCAGTAATTAAAAGATATCAATAATCTTTATTATTATTCAAAATTGTCATGACATGATTTATTGATCATGTCGTATTAGTTTGTGAGGCGGAAGATTGCCGAAATCAAAAATTACGAATGTATTGAAACAAGACAATTATATCGATATATAACAGCTAAATTCTTATTCTCGTAGAGACATTTCCCCATTTTTATAGTCATTCCCTTTTTAATCTTCAGAGTGGTAGTTTCCGTTAGTAATAGTGGGAGGGGTTTGCGTGAGCGGACGTTAATCTTCCCTTCCTATACATACATAACACACGTAGAAAATACAAGTCTGAAATGTGTTTTGCACTGGGTACGGCTACTAGCAAACTGTTTTGTTTTATATTCTGTAAGCTTCTGCTCTGTGCCTGCGCTTAACTATACAAAAAGGAAACAGTAGGCACACGTCTAAACGAATTACACATTACGAAACTTCAACGTTGATATTTTACGCAGATTATACGTACATTTTATACATGTGTGTGTGTGTGTGTGTGTGTGTGTGTGTCCATTCATCTGAATGCTTACCAAATACTTTACAGTTATAAGGCTTATAATTATATATTCAAAAACTTAAAAGGTAAAAACAATATTAAAACGCGCGCGCGCACACATACATATTTACGTAAGATTTTTTAAAAGTATTGCTACTAGTATGCTCCCTGAGCTACATAACTCCCTTACTGCGTATTTTGAACTAAACGCCTTTATTACGGGATAAATTCTGATATTAATTTTCCAGTCATCAGAGAAATTACGAAAATTCCGAATACCCTACTATTTCTGTCTAGTAAAGTAACAATTGTAGAGCAATTATACAATAAACATTAAAAAGATCGAACAATCGGTTATGAGTTATAATTCCCTTTAGACCCTGAAGTCCTAAAATTTTGAAACTTCCAAAACTTATCACTGTATTCATACGTTAGTTAAAACTCTCTTTAATTTGATACCGCACATGAAGTTTTTGCGATTTTGTCACTCACGTTGTAGACCCTGACATCAAAAAATATTGAAATTTTCAAAAAGTACACTATATTAAGATAGTGGTTAAGCATTCTAACTTTGTGAGTTTTATTTTTTTGCCCCATATATAAGCTTTTGCGAGTTTTTCATAATTTTTACACCTTGCGATTTTACCCCTTCCCGCCCGCTACCTTAGAAGGGTTTAATCTCAAAAACAATAGGGTACTGTAGAATAAAAGTATAAACGCGCTTCAAAATTTTACAAAAAACCGTTGATGCGTTAAAAGCTATCGTGAAACGTACGTCAAAATACAGATGCCAAGTACCACATGGTCGAATTTAAACTGAGAACTCACTTTGCTCATTCAATTACATAACCTAAAGTTTAGTTTTTGTAAAAATGTGTGTGTCAGGGAATTAGTGTAGTGTCGTGCGCGTATCGTTTGAAACACGTGTGCAAGAATAAGGACAGTATATCCACTCGTGGACTCGCTACTCACTCATATAAGACTAGAGTATAATAATTCTAATGAGAATTATCATCTTTTATGATATTTTAAAGATATCATAGTTAAAATCATATTAAACCAGTTGGTATCGAAGGTTACCTAACAGAAAGTTACACATTCTAACTTAAATTCATGATCTACATGTAAAAGTTAGGTTCAAAATAGTTGTACTTAAGAGTAACTGTAGCCTTTTTATTTTTCATTCACATTCCAATATCCATTTTCCTGAAATTCGAAATGATATCCTGCAGTTCCGATGGAGGTTAAAGAGGTTGCGACCTAATCTCGTCAAGACGTTGAACTAGGTATATACAACCACCACAACTGTGAGAGATCGTCTACGATTTTTAATACCCTAATTAACCAAAGACACAGGCAAGTTAAAGGAAAGCCATGTCATTAACATCTCGGTAGAACGACAGAAACACAGGACATTGGAGGACAGCAGGTTAATATTTTCGTCATCAGGATCTGGCCTTAACGTGCATCTCTGACACTCGGGAACATTACTTTCATTAATATTTTATTTAAAAAAATGCAAAGGTACCTCATACATTTTAAAGATGTTAAAATGTAAAGATTCAAATTCATAAACGTCATTGAAAGACTAGTTTAAAAACAATTCATTTTACTCTACGAAATGACAATAAATTTTATATTTTGATTTCATAAAATTCTTTCAACAGTAATTTACTAAATTAATTTACTAAATTTTTATCAAATTAGTAATATTAAAGAACTTTAAACTTTAATACTTATGTAAATATCTATTTTTTAAAATCCCAATTAAAATCACAGTGGAACACAATTTATTTACTGTTTATGCAGTATATATATTATGTCATCTATGTCTTTAGACGCGCCTCTACCTCGACCGCGCCGAGAACGCGACCGTACATAGAGCGATAGTGTGAAACATCCTTTAATGTTCCTGATTCTGTATGTAAGTGTGTTTGTGTGCGTGTGTGAGGGCGTGCGCGCGCACGTGTGTATGCGCACTAGCATATGAATAAAAGTTTTGTAACTGTTTTATTAAAAGTAAGTGTTACCCAATGTTTTAAACTAAAGTCATTATAAGGAAAAATATATTTAAATGTAGATTTGAAAATGGGAGTCTATTTACTATGAAAAGGAGTAGGAACTGCAAATTAATAATTATTATTGACTTCTTATATATTTTAGATTACACTCAAAATTACCTTTAGCTTACATGTTATTAGCAATTAATTGTAGCTTGAGTATACCATCATGACAAGTAGACTATTTAAATGTTTTGAACGTTGATACAAAAGGTAGTTATTTTTAGTTTTCCTCATGCTGCAGTTTAATTAAGTTTGCCAAAACTGTAATTTAATATACTGTATTATACTGATGACATTTTTGTTATTTACTAAGCCCAATATGCGTTTAAACATTCTAAATTTTACTTCGTGGTATTTAAATAAAATCATTATTGGATGTTTTTAGTATACCAACTTTTAATTAAAAATACTTTGTAGCATCATTAAAAATTATTTTAAATACTAAAATACTATATTTCAATTTATTTGAAGAGGGGAAGCGAAGGGCGCGAAGGGGATCTGGCATGGCCGCAAATCGTTCTACTCCTACGCTATGCAGACCTATGTACTTACACTTACTGCAACGATTTAATTTGTTTTGCATGTCACACAGACATACACTACATTATTGCAATTAAAATACATCCTATAGTTTCCATAATGTAAATTGTATGTTTAATGTACGAACTGCGCCGAACAAAAGAGTAAAATCTTTCACAAAAAATGAGATAATCGTGCCTGCCCTTCTAACCACCTTTAACGATAAGCCCGGTTTTTGAACTTCTGAGCAGATACGGCAAAGGTTTCCGTTATAGTCTAAACTCAGTCTCTTCTATTTTTTGTGTTACTCCATAAAATTGATGTTACCGCATTTATATTACATAGTATTCCTGAAGCAATGGAACCTTAATGGAGGCTGTAGTTACATTAAACAATCCAAGATTACAGTTACGTAGCTTCCATTGTCATACAGACACATCTAAATTAATTTGTTCACGCTTTTGCATAGATACGTCATCGGTCCATTAGCCTCTGTTCCTCAAACGCCTGGAAAACAATGTAATAAATTTACTTTACGTAATTAAATTGAACTTCCATTATGTAATATGGGTACGTTCCCCAAACAGTTCGTTTGGACATTCCATAAGGAACGTCTATACAAAAAGTCGTGACACTGTTGCTAACAAATCATTTACAGATAACTCATACAATAGGTGGGTTGATCACATCGTGTTGACCATCTGAGTGAAAGTTCATTACTGATTTAACCTATTAAATCATCTCGTGTATTGCAGCTGTAAGGAACACATATACTGTCAATAACAATATACAGCCCTAATCCTATATTGTATATTATTCTTCAGATTTCAGATTGTACGTGTCATTTCTGACGACTGTGATGAATGTCGCCCCAGGTGGAATAATTTTCGAGCCGTTAAAGATAATGTGGGGATCATGGATTGTTTTCTTAACAAAAATTGCACGACTTATCAAAAGCGGCCTAAGAATGTTTTGTATTCTACAAATTTACATTATAAGATATTCAAATAAATACACTGCAAGTAGGTTTATTTTCACCTGACGCACGTTTCAAAGAAATTATTCTGTATCTTCAGAGGTTTGTTTGAATTGTAATGACGTAAATAAAATAAAAAATTTACATTTTATACTCTACTTTGTCAATTACAATATATTTACAGTAATTATGTGCACACAATAAATACACATACACACGCGCGCGCGAACCTATTTAGAGCAATAAAATTACTTATATAAGAAAACACGTTTCTCCAAACATATTAACAATGCACACGTATTGTCTTTATGCCACTAACTACACAAACTTGTTGCTCAGCTGAACTCTTGGTTTTACGTACTTGACAGGGTATTTTTTCAAATTTTGTAATCTTAAAGTATTATAACTTTTTAACATATGAAAAGATAAGAATATTCGAAAATGCGTGGGAACGGGGCACGTGATATGTGTGCAGGATTTGTGGAAATTACTAGTGGAAGAGTAGAGAGAAGCTTAACCAGACACAAGTGGATTTGTGATTCAACACTCCCAACTTATATGCAAGTTTTTATTTAATTCCATCCCAAATTTTAAAGAGAAGTTCAGTTTTGAGAAACTTGCTAGTTCAGAATAACGTATAACTCACTTTCTAAACTGTAAATACATAAGACATGCATTGTTACTTAACTGTACTTTAGAAACTGTACTTATTAGTACTTTCTTACTTTAATGAAAAAACAAAATAATATTACCTCATAGGTATCTAATTATAATTAGAATAGATACTTACACACCGTAAATCCTAAAATAAGTTGTAGTAATGTTATATGTCAATGTTATACATCAATTTAAATGATACACATTTCCAAAATATACAGGTCTGCTGTACATATTAAAATAGTTTCAATTCTGGCCTGAGAAAACTACTGTTTACTTCATTCATACAAACAAGTATTATAAAATTACAAGTAATATTATTTGTACATATTTTCAATATTTATTTAAAAAGTACTCCATACGTCATACGTAATCAGAAATACATAAGTCTACTAAAAGTAAATAAATAAATACAAGTAATGAGATTATATTACTAAAGTTGCAAGTAAACTTAGTATACTCAGTGTTAAATTATACATACAAACTTCACTCATATTCAAAAGAGTTGTTTTGTGTATTTCACTGATGAATGCAACGACGATCGTTGCATAAAACATGACGTTTTGACGTTAAGTCGTCTGAATTATGGTGTGAGCTTTAATTAAGCACAATTGGTCTCATTCAATGTTAAATTATAGAAAGGAAGCTTATTAGTATACATAAACTCAACTTATCATTAAAGTATACTTTATTATCAACTGTTTTTATGCCGCTTTGACAAAACATTTAGTAATTCGTTGCAATCAGAAATACAATAAAATAACTGTTCAACCTGAATGTTTGTTCACTACCCCATGATGGATATTCAACATTATCTGCAACTTTTCCGCGGACTGAAAGCATGGTTTTAAGTTTTAAATAGGCTACACGACATATGGACCACTAAGTTCAGTCATCTCAATTTAATGTAACATCAGAAATAAGGACACGAGATATTTATAAAACAAGAGATATCGTCGAGAGATAAATAGGCATTGTATAAACCAACGCTAAAGTCTAAAATAAAAGTAAAACAAAACCTTGGAACCACTACGCATTTGTGAAAAGGGCCGAATCATGAACTGCTTGGAGACGTTAGAAACAATATTAGCCGGGCTGTTATGTTTGCAGACGTTTCGGCCTCACCATTTTCACTAATTTCAATTTTTTGGAAGAGGCGGAAGCGAAGGGTACGCCCGTACGCAGAGCAGGGCGGGGTCAGTAACAATTGGCACGGTGTCCGACGTTCACTCCAGTGATGAGGTAAGGACTATTTATTTTGTATATAAGAAGGCCCAATTATATAGACTTTCATACCAGCACGATCTAAGCTGGAAAACAGCATCAACTGCTATCTGAGCGAGCACAGAATTCTAAGTTCTGTTTAAAGAAAAGGACTCCATGTACACGCGAGGGTAGATGGCACTCTTCAATGATAAGTCTTGGTCTCCTCAAAGAGAAGGCGATGATCAGCGTTGAAGAGTGCATAGGCATAGGCCTATACCGCGGACTTCTCCGGCTGTCTCAAGCGACAGCTGCGCTGTGTTCAGCAACGCGGCTGCGGACACTGCCAAGTTCCAAGTACCAGCGTTTGGCATGCTGTAGCATAACCGCCCGGCTGATAACGTTTCCAGCTATGTGGACGCCGGCCGTGAAAGCCTGAGGTACCAGTTATATTGAACTGCCTTATAAGTGTGTTACATGTAAAAATATATGAAGTGTATAAATATCAATGTGAAGAATAGAGTAGGTGGACAAATCTTGAAACTTAAGGAGTACGTTGAGTAAGCAGTAATCTAGTGAATAAGAAGTCAGGAAAGTTTATTCGTATCAAAGTAAGCGTTCAATAAGGAACAGGAATGTTTTGTACCAGAATAAATTTTGGTTCTCTTGAACACAATGAATTTTATGTCTGATGGACCTGAGGAAGTGTCTAGTAACGTGTCCTATCTCGAGTGTTTTACTGTAAGGTCAGCTCGACTGTATGGTCAGAGATAAAGTCTATGAGGAAAAGAAATAGAGATAAAATTGTGGGCTGGATATGTGGATTGGGAAGCGGATGGAAATAATACGGTAGTAGTGTACATTGTACAATAAGCAGTGAAATGGGGTTAAAAAAGAATCAAATGGGAGAAGAGATTACTTTGAAGGCTACAGAAAGGAAAAGATAAACTGGATTGGACATACCTCGAGGAAAAACAGAAATGGAGAAATGTGAGGTTGTCGTATGAAGAAATGACGGCTCAAGCTGGAAATTATATGGATGGAGAAGGAGCGGCGATAATGTCTGGGAGACGACAGAATACTCTATACTGGTTACAATACAGTAGAGAAAAGAGACAGAGTGAAATCTTTCTATCAGCGAGTGAGAAACAGTGAGATAATTATGTCATACAATTGCAGGGGTATTTGCAATTTAAAAAAAAAGTAATTTTGTGTTTCATTGAAGTCCGGGGAAAAATGAATAAGCCGTTTTAATACATATTTGTTTACTTTGACTGCAATGCGGTCTGGGCGTGACTATCCATGCGATTGATTCATTGAACGCTTCTCAGTTACTGTTAATTCTGTTTGCATTGTACTAGGATTACTTTGGATTTTAGTTACTTTCAATGGTAAAAAGTATGGAAACCGGATACGATGAAAATCGACGCTTTCATAAATACTTTTATTGTACTGACACTTAAAACTTGAATATAATTCTCTATATTTACAGTTAGCACTAGCAGTGGACCGATTATTAAAGTTACTAAAACGTGCGTAGAAATAAACAACTTCTTAACATCACTTCTGCTAACACCACTGTAATATCTAAATTGACCAAATTACCAGACACGAGTCGCACGCATGCGCTAAACGTGCACACGTACACTCACAAATTAAAACAAACACACATGTTGTTTATCCGTCTGAATAATCTGTGCATAATGAGAACATTCTTATCATATTTTCGTCAAACTCTAAAAGTATTATCCTCAATTCTACATCTAACCGAATCTTCTTCAAACAACCGTAGGCATGCTCACTGGAATCTTTTCTGTGAGACACAACTTGCCTTTTTTTCTTTGATCGTATAATAATTATGCACTAGCTGTGGCTAAATTTAATAAACAAGAGAACGCGATTACTTTCGACGTGAAATGTTTTTAAACCTGTCTTAATCGTATTTAATTTAAATCTCTTAAATCGATTTTTACCTTTGATAATAGATTGTGTAAGAGAGTTTAAACTAAAAAACCTCAATTATATTGTCTTTTTTTTTCAAGAAAATATATTTGTTAAGAAGACAATGATGTGTCGTACACAGTGTAGTAAATTTGCCTTTTTCAGGGAAGAACCTAACATTCTGGAGATCTATGTTTAGCCTCTTCCATTATATTGATAAAAGTAGTATTGTGCTATTGCAAAATCATTTAAAAAGATTATGTACAAACAGCAAGAATATATTGAATATAGAAACCATCTTGGAAATATGTGCATCTATAACTGAACTGTTTTTAAAGTATAGGTATTCTTTTTAATGATTTTATAATACGAAGATTGTTCAATAGAAACACGTTTGATCTGCAGTTTGCTCTTTTCTAAGTGTTCTGACTGGGTTGAACACTTGTATTTGTATGTATGATATGTGATATCATATGTGATATAGGATATCATTTGTATCTATGATACAAAATCCGTCCAAAGATAATCTGCGCGCCGTTATTCAGTTTTTGGCCGCTGAGGGGCGTCATCCAATGAAAATTTATACAAGAATGAAAGCCGTATATTGTGAGTATAGTTATTTTCATATGGAAGTGGTTGAATTTTGCAATAAATTTTGGTGAGGAAGAGAATCCACTAAAGATTTGGCTCGCCCGGACCTGCACGTGTTGCAGCATCAGATGAAAATGTGAGACAACTGAAAACTGCTTTACGCTCAGATAGGCGCATCCACGTTAGAGAACATTCTCAAATGTTGAGCATCAGCGTGAGAACTGTTCATTCCATCATGCATAGTCTTGGCTATCACAAAGTTGCTGCTCAGTGGATTCCACGACTGCTTACTGATGAGCAGAAAAATTTGCGTTCGGCCTTATCATTACAGCATTTGATGCGCTATCAACAACAAGGTAATGCCTTACTACACCAAATTGTTGCCGATGATGAGTCTTGGTGTTATCACTACGAACCAGAATTCAAACGTCAGAGTATGCAGTGGAACCATGCACAACCTCCGAAGGCGGAAAAATGCCGGTCCCAACCTTCGGCAGGAAAAGTAATGGTGACCGCATTTTTTTATTATTATCAGGGCGTGCTGCTCTTAGATTTTAAAGAACCTGGTGTCAACATCAACGCTGAGCGATATGCAGACAGCTTAAACGCTTACGGATCAGCATCAAGAATAAACGTCCCGCGAAGCTCACAAATGGTGTCATTCTTCTGCATGATAATGTTCGACCCCATAATTATACGATTCAAGACCTGCTTGGTCGTATGAAGTGGAAGCCTTACAACATCCACCTTAGAGTCCCGACTTGTACCTGTGCGATTATCATGTTTTTGGTCCATTAAAGAAATGACTAAAATGACGGCGGTTCAAATCGGACTCTCAGGTAGAGTTTGCTGTTATCGTATGGTTCCACGAACAGCCGCAAGAATTTTACCATCAGGGAATCTACAGATTAGTGCAACAGTGGGACTCATGCCTTAATGTTAATGGAGACGTCTTTTAAAATCGTTGAATAAAAAATGCCTTACAGTCTCTAAAAGTGTTTCTATAGAACAATCCTCTTATATAATTAATCTATTATTTTCCAAATTACTCTGAAAATAGACCATCCGGCATATAGACTGAGATGCATATAGTTGTAGACACTAAGAACAAACAAATTCTTAGATCTGAATAAACAAGTGTATAACACCCATATAGTTATTATGGGTTACCAATAAATTGATAATAAATAAATAAATAAAATTCTATAGTAGAAAAATTCTGCAGGGTATGAAAGTTTATCCTGACAAATGATATAATACCACTTTTTTGCTGGCGATCAGATTTTTATTTCAAGAACAATGAAAAAAAGACATTGTTTAAACTGAACTTACTGGCAAGCAATACAGTAAGAAAACAAAGATATAAAGGAACCCATCTGATGTAATTTCAAAACTCTTATTAACACTAAAATAAACAATGAAATAATTAAAATAAATAAATAATAAATAAAAAGTAAGAAAACGTTAATTATAATTTAACGATCTACCTTGTGATCTACCTGTTAAAGATGTACAAGTAAAAATAATTAAAAAAACAAATTTCGAAGATACAATTTTGGTTCAATTCAAGAAACTAATAAACCAGCCCCGTAAAAACGTAAAGATTTACAATTTACATAGGCTATGCTTCCGTATGCTGGGCACCAAGTAGGACTTAGGAAAATTGAAAATAACAAACGAAGTTCCTTTAGGCAGACAAGAGTGTTCAAAATGTTTCCAACCAGCACTGGCGTGGCGTCCACGTAACCGCTGTTGCCGGCGGCAACAGTACTGGAAATAAGAGAAAATAATATTAATTATATCACAGAATAAATTCTTTAGTTATTGAGTAATTTGAAATCCGAACAATATTAGTACGGAAACTTGAAGAAAAGAGTGGCATTGCTTTCGAACTGCTGGGCACTTGCACCGTCTTGTTTTGCCGGCTCAGTTATCGGCAAGGTTTACTGCGGTCGGTCATTGACCTAGTACTAGTTATCACTGTACAAACTTGTGAGGGTGGGGGGCACTCTCGTCCGTCCAATGTGTTGCCGCTGTACAAATCGGCAAAACGCTCAGTTATCAGCTATGTTCGTTTTCGGAACTGACGTGCAATATATACTACGTACCTATTTGTGTTTTGTTCGTTTAGTCATGTGTTTCTCTGTTTGTCTTTATTATTTGAACCGGGACCCTCTTCTTCTCCCAGCGAATGATAGAAAACGCTCTAAAAAGAATTCTTGGTATAAGAAAAAATTCGAATTAATTTTTGGGTTAAGCTTTAGGCGTATCACAACCGGCAACAGGTGTTATGTACCCACTCCACGCCACTGCCAACCAGCAAGTAATGACGGTATATAAGCAGAACTCGTAGCTGAAAGCTTACACACTTTGTTTGCAAAGACAATTAATTGTACGTGGCCGCATTTTCTATGTTTACATTTACTTAAAGGTTAGGCAAATATAATGTGAATGTAATAATGAATCAGTTTACATCTCATGGGAGAAGAGGTGGTAAGACGTTCGAAACCCGTGGATCTCGAAACAGGCTACGAGAGCGATACTTATTGTTAAATCAAGTCCCTAGAGTGGTACGTTATATCTATCGAAGAAATTACGCGAAGAAGTCGTACCATCACGTTACTACTAATCACGCTAAAATATGTTTTAATCAAATGGTAATTAAAAATATTAGTTACTTGATTTTTATTGATCCAAAGTTAGTTGAAACTACTTTAATTTTACACTTTGCTGTTGGGATCGTGTATATAAGTTACTATGTTAACAATGTTCTGTTTTGCAAATAATTAATTTTTGGAATTGAATTTTTCATAACTCTTAAGTCTTGTAAAAATATTAGAGTTAAAAAATTTGGATACATTCCATTATGCTTTATATGAAATCTATGTACATTAATTCGACAGTATGCTGGATTAAAAATAACGACGTCCAATTATTCTTCTATTTCTATTACTTCTACCTTCTAACTTAAGTTCCAGTTATAACTTCTAACATAACGCGAAAAATGAATAGAGCATCAGTATACTCGTCAGATTAATTAAGACAACCTAATTTATTAATTAAAGTTTGCGATTTGAAGCTTTCAGAAATTTAGGTTTGTTCTTAAATTTCATAATTTGTAATGTCACCATCTCTGAAATCGTTTAGAACATATTTTCAAACTTCTATCTTCTGCTCTACTCCCTAACACTTTATCACTAATCTTCTGCCTTTTGGTTAATTTAAGTAGACTACCTCAACCTACGAGTGTAATATCTTCTTAAATGTCCATCGAGTTGACGTTTGGTGTACGTACTGTCGGGTGACTGTCTGCCTCGCTGTCGGGTGTAGCCTTCCGTCGTGACGGAGAAATGATACTATGTCTTCTGTGTCACAGTGAACATATGTTAGCTAAGGGCATGACTTCTGCCGGCAAAAACTGAAATCTTATTTTCATAACAATCATAATGTGTGACCACTATAAATCCCAATTTTACCGTTTTCTTAAACTAATAATTAAATAGTAATTAAAATAGTTTGTTTTGTATGGTGTCTGTTTTTTTTTTTGTTGGTTTGTTGATAATATCTGTTTTAGTTCCAGTTCTGTTTTGCATTTAAGCGAATTTGGCATGGTCAAAAATTTGATATTATGTAGTGAATTCATGACAACTTTTTGGTTATTACAGAATCTTTTTAGGATGGTACAGAATAAATATTTATAACATGACGCTTACGTACAAAAAATACAACATGTACACAAACATGGCTATATAAAAGGTATATATAATATATCGGAGGTTATTTAAATTGTGCGCTGCATCCAACTCAGGCAAGTACCGTCAAGATAACACTGGAATTTCAGTGCGTGATCGAAGTAGACGACTTCCTCTTAAGATGGCCGCTACCATGCAAAAATATACGCTGCCTCTTTTTTTAATGCCCGCAAGTCAGTCTGTTTCTCCCACAAATTGGGGCTGCAAGAAGACCGTCCGAAGTCAAGACCTTTGCCAAAAACTTCGAATGATCGGCTACTAGCTATTTCAAAAATATAAATCATATTAGGGAATTAATTTACATGCTGTAACTAGTATTACTGACAACTTTAACTAGATACAAGTTTAATAGCGTAGCAGATTTTTAAGATACACATACTCATACTCGTATGTGCCAACGTAATGCTGTTACGTCGTAGAATTTCTTGTTTATTTCTAGACATTATTATTATTATTATTATGATAGTCCACTTGGTTTACAACATTCGCAATGATTCTGCTTTTGATGTATGATAAATTTTCCTCACTTCCATTATAAGAAAAACAGCTATTAATTCTCCAATAACATTTGTATCGCATCACATTCTAAATTAAATTACTCTCTGAATGAATCAAATGTAACTGATATACAGAGCCATCTTGTCTACAGTTCGTCACACAGTACAGCAGACTTATCTAATTAGCGTTTAAAATAAAATTATTCTTCAACTAGTAAATTAGTTAATAGTTGTACATACAACTGGGAAAGCTTAGCCTTTGAAGTTAAACTTGCCGGATTGATGAGTTATGCACTGTTGTTGAAAAGGCCTGACGTTTCATAAGGTGAAGCGAATTTTCGCACATCTGTCTAAGATCCTTATATAGTATGCTCACAATTTTTAAAATTCTCACGTTCTAAATCTTGAGAAGTAGGAAGAACTAGTGTGCTTCTGTAACTGTCTGTCGGTTAGAACTATAATAATCATCACTAAAAAGACTCACAAAAATTATGGGCTGCATGAAGAAGAATAGTTTGGACTACGCTAGGAATTGCAAGGAGAAACAATTAAATGGATTTACAGCCATAACAGATGTATGATGTCATTTACACAATTAAGAAAGTTAACTGAATGAGAGCGAGAAGATGGCAGATGCTCTGATTTTAAGCCAAGAGATGTGACGACGGTAGTTTCCAAGATGGACGGACGGCCTGATTAATTATAGTTAAGTGCTGTAATAGATAAGATTTACTCTGGAGGGAAATCACTGGACTGGCAGACAGACACACAAATTTATGTGCTGCCATTTCATGTTGAATGCTGCTTGAAATTTGCTTCTTCTCTAAACGTGGGAATGAGTACGAAATGTCATCATAGTATATTACATCCGTTGAAATTTAAGGATTATCATTATATTTAGGTGCACACAAGTTACTATTACATTTTACAGCACACGCACAGTAGATTACCCAGTTATCTTTCGATTTCAGTGAATGTAACTGATAACGTTGGTTACTGAACGGTTTAAATATTCATTACAACGGAAAGATACGATTATATGTTACACTAATTCTTTAGCAACTCAATTTTCTTATTGTTTATGGTTAAATAACAAATTATAGATAACGTAAATAACTCTACCTGGTACAGACGTAAGCCTACGAAATCGTATGTCTGGTTATCCGTTTACCACAAGTTTACTTTATGTTGAATGACTTCCTACATTCTCACAACGCAATCTTCACCCTCGTAGACCAAAGTTAGTTTTACAGACGACCTAGTTACAGAGTATTCCACGGAACAGATTCGTTACAAAGTAGACAGCGTTTTTAAACGCTTAAGATTTTATCTTATCAGCGTAATGACAGAGCCAACTACGGTTTGAACACCAAGCGCTGCGGCTCGAGTCGTCTTTTTACCAGAGTAAATTTCACTGGTAAAATCAACACTAAAGTCGATGAGAGCATTCGGCACATG
Source organism: Magicicada septendecula (assembly GCA_034769895.1). NCBI lineage: Eukaryota > Metazoa > Arthropoda > Insecta > Hemiptera > Cicadidae > Magicicada > Magicicada septendecula. The sequence goes on from CM068367.1 coordinate 901,418,274, forward strand.
TGGCCTTTACACTAAGGTATAGAACGGACTCATGTCGGTGAGTTTTTGGTATTTAGCATTTGCCAAATAATCTAATGCATAGGCATCTGCAAATGAAGCTATTTAGAGAGGAAATACAACAGCATACTTGCAGTATGTATGGCGAAGGCAGAACTCGGACATTAAAAAGGTAGAAACTGACATACATTGTGTAGATTACATAATTATTCAGCTATCACAATAGCTTACGGTAAGTGGTAAAGATAATGATAATGAATTTCCAAAGGTATTTTTCTCATTATCATAACATTGTTACTGTATTTTTATTATGAATGGACTGTAGAAAAATATATCTAAAAAATGTATATCCGTGTTAATTATTGAGAGGGATAAAAGCCGATTTCTCCATTTGTGACATAACCATGCGACTAATCTCCTGGGTTATTTTCTACATTAGAGTTGAGTTGATTGGAACAGTATAATTCTATCGTTAGTAACGTAATAGTAGTTGAAAGCTTTTAGGGCTTACCTCTGTGAAGAAAATGCCTACAAGCAGGTAAGTTATACCACAAGTAGTTTATGCAAGTGACACGGCTGTGAGAAGTGTACATCGCACAGTCCTGTGGGGAGTATTGTAATTAGACATTTTTGCTTATCTAAGGTAAGCTTTTCTAGGTTAGGTACTTTAAATTATTAGCAAGCATGCCAGCTTGCAATCTGCAACAAATAACACGGAACCTTTTGTGTTTATATATGCCACATAAAACGAAGGCTGAATCAAATTTCTGTATGCTTTATACGTTACTATAAAATAATTTTAATCCTAGTAAAGTTTATGTTCCAACTTTATATTCAGTTGCTCAAAAAATTTATTTAGTTTGAGAATAAATTAAAATGCTTACTGACAGATTTCCAGATGGCATTATATTTATAAACTTTATGAAATAATTAAATGTAACCATACTCAGCTTCTTTTATTTAAATTTGAAAGTTTAATCTGTACGGCTTCAAAGCGGATTCAAGTACACTACTTCCGTTCCGCTAGAAACGATGAAGATCAGTTAGCTTATTAAACTTACACACAAAGCTATTATACCTAGTTTTTTAGGTATGAACCTATGTATGAACTGATAGATTCATATACAGAAACACGGGCTGTGTAGCAACAAGGTTCACTTAATACAGTTTACATAGCACGAGTTTAAACTGGCATAAGGCTGGTAATATATTATTTACATTTTGTTTATAAAGGTAGAAAACGCTTTACCTATTATAGGAAGGAAAAAATAAACTTAGAGATAACTAGTCTTCAATATTAAAGCTATGAAAAATTGTTACCTGTGGTATGTCTAAATCAGCACCAGAAATAATAAAATCATAATGATTCACAACACATTACAATTAAAAACACCAACGCAGTTAGTTTCTGTAACTTGTAATAATTGGTAGACTACAAGAGGTTTTGATCTAAAAAGTAAAACTAAATCAAAGAAAATATTATTTTAATGACATTAACTATAGAATCGTTTTCTGATTCCTGATAAGACTGTTTTGAACTTGTTTAAATCATGGCTGATTTGCATTATATTTACATAAAGTTTCCAACAATGTATGCTTTATAAAATACCCACTTAAGTTTCGAATAGGAAATATGTAAATTGGAAAGGTAAAGTGGATTTAATGCAACTCCAGGATAACGTTAAATTTTATTTGAGCACTAGATGATACAGACGAAATTTAAAATACCAGAACACTATGAATTAACAATTTTGTAAATTTTAAAACAAGTGCGTATAATTTTGCGATTGTGAGCTACAGTCAAGGTCACGACTCGCCTGCCTGCGCACTCCTCTCTCTGGGGATAGCGGTCTTGTATGGAATACATACGCTTGATAATAACAAATGCACCCTTAGATTATGCATGTGCTCGCGCATCCACACACACCTTCCACTCTAGCGTGCTGCTCGCCACCACAGTTGGATACATCATGGCTGATTTCTTTTAGGTGGAGGCGGAACGTGAGTTGGATCCAGGGCGCAAGCCTAAGAGCCTTTTCACACGAGGAAGACATGTGCGGCACACGTCTGCTAGGGACAGAAATCCCATTGATACAATGCATAGCTTTTCACACGAGGGTGCGAGTGAGCCCACGAGAGGCATACGTCTGCCGGCTCGTTCTCTTCCCGACAGTTGATTTCAACTCGTCGGGCAGGCCAGTTGCTTGTTAACAAGTGCAAATCCTTAGAACTTTTTTACACGAGGCAGACGTCTGCCTCTTCCGAATGGAAAAAGTGATTTATACTTTCGACGTCCAATCCTTTATTGAAGAAATTTGCAATCATCCAGCTATATGGGATTGTTCTTGAAAAGATAATAGTAATAAAATAAGAAAACAACAGTCCTAGAACGAAATATTTTTAATTACCTATGAAGATTACGAAGAAATGTCAAGAAAAAACAAAATTGCCATTAAATAAGTAAATAGTCACTGCAGTTTTGTCTTATTAATGTACTTAAAAATTTTACTAATAAAAATATAAATTGAATAAAAAACAATGTGTATTGTAAACTTAAAGTGTATACATTTTTTAATGTAACCGCTAACCTTTCAACTGTTGCAACGGAATTCCTCATGTTTCTGTTGTATTTTTGAATGTTATTCCCCAACAAACTATGCAATTCACCGAAAGAAGAAATCGACATATGAAAATAATTAAAAAACTTTTTATTGTCATTTCTCAGTTCGTATTTCTCATATCTCCGGTGGACATCAAGGAGACATTTACTGTATACACATGTATTTATGTGAACCTACCGATTTGATTAAACCTTAAAGAATATTAGCCTACAAAAAATGTAAATTGACAGCTGCAGTCGATTATGTTAAGGACCAAATTCGTCATCATCGTCATCACTCGTGATTGAGGCATTTCTACTCGTATCATCTACATTTATTCTACAGTTGGTCCGCCTAACGTTTGATTGAACTTCTGATAGTTCGATATCCTAATAATCTGTAATGTTTAAAAATTTAGGTCAGTCTTTCTGTTTTCATTGTCTTTAAGTGGGATATCCGTTTGTTAAATTCTTTTAATTTTTCTCGGATATCTGTGTTTTTTCGTCAATTTCATATACCCTATTACAATTCTTAAAAAATTTTATTTCATTCGCTTGTATTCTGGCGGACATCTTAAAAGAAATTGGAAAAACTGAGACGTGGAGAAAACCATAGATACAGAAATGGAGGAAGGAAAAATGCCCTGCAGGTGCTCGAAAGCGCTTAATAATAATTTTACATTACCGATCCTTAGTTTTAACGATCGTTATTCTAAGGACGAGTTATTAAGTTTACATACAATCATAAGATAGGTTTAAAACTTTTAACTAGTATCTGATAACTTGTTCTCAACAGTATTAACATTTTCTGTAAAACTATTTACAAATGTAATAAATAAATAAAATAAAATACTATACAAATTTATTTTAAAGACATATATTAACAACTTACTTTTGTTAATATGACAGGCTGAAATATTAATATTCACACTTGACAGTTTCAGGCAGAAGCATATCTCTTTACTTTGCACGTTAATTGTGGACCTTATATTACCTTATAAGATACCTTACCTTACCTTGTAAGTTATATTACCTTAATATTGCCTCATTTATAAGTTTAACTTTTGGAGGCTCTCAAAACACCATATATAGGCCTATAATTGAATCTCTCTATTTTTACCTACTTGATCAAAATTTCATAGCGGTATTACTTATTTCTTATAGTAATCCCTAAAGAGACCGTCATTTGGTCATCATCAAAGTTATGTCATTACAAAATTCCGCTGATTGAAATTAAGTAAGCAAAATTTTGAAGTTACTGCCCATTGTCTGTAATTTCGTCAGTATATATTAAAAAGAAATGGCGACACGCCCTAGCCTTGTCTTATACCTAAATTTATTTCTTCAATCCTATTAATGTCATTTGGAGATATCGTTTATATTTGTAACGAATTGGATTAAGAGAAGCAGGATGCCTCTTTTAGTTATAATTTCACACATCTGATGTCCGCTAAATCTATCAAAATCCGTATGTTTATCAGTTAAATTATCTATGAAATTCAATAATTTGTTGCACTATAAAAGTATTATCTTCGCAGAACCTCCAACTCTAAAACCATCTTGACCTTCAAGCAATAGTGTTCTAATATTGTTTTCAGTCTTGCTATTATGCGTTTAAAGTATTTTCTTTACAGTATTCAGTTTTCATAAACTTATATAGCTTTCACATTTTGATCCGTTGCCTTTTTTGAATATTGGTTTTACGATAGATTGGGTACAATTTTGTTAAGCCAACATTGATTCAGTAAATCGAAAAAAGCTCAGTTTCAACCCTTTGGACTAGCGTTTTATAAGTTCATTGTTGATGCCATCACAAACAAATTACAACAATTATGTTTACTAATTATTATCGTTGATACTATCTTGTCAGCTGAGAAACAATTCACAGCTGATTCATAGCTGTGAATCGAAGGGCTAGGGCCTTCGATGGAAATTCAGGAAAGCTTTTAAACAGGGCCACAACTATAAATGAAGAAAATTAAGAACAGTAAAACTCATCAATACTGTTTTGTATTAAAAACACGCAGACACATATATTTCGAGTTTTGGAGTAAAAAGTATGTGCAAAACTACTAGTGGTAAGTCTGTTGTTTATTAGTGGGTCAATCAACATTTTCCTGTTCTTTTTTTCTTCTTTTTTATTTTCAATTAGTGATAGAGCCAATATTGCAACTACTTCTTCCTGTTCATTCATAATTTTGAAATACTGTATAAAAAAGCAATCTAAAAAATATGCTGAATTAGAGTATTTACTCTTCACTGACTAAACTGAGACAGGACCGTCTGGTGCGAGGCACACAGGCACAGTGTGCCGAGAGCAAGCTCGCATGAGACTACTACGGCAGACGTCTGCCGTAGACAGATGCCGCAGACTGGTTTACCCGTGTGAAAGAGCCCTAATGCTTGAAGGGAGAAGACAAAGAAAACTAACAGACGAACTAGTGTGTAAGATGAGTACGACTTACAGAATTGTTTCGACAAGAATTATACGGTTTATAACCGTCTCTATTAATTTTGTATCCCTACGCCCAATAAATAAATCAACGTATACTGATATTGAGAATGCAAATGTAATTCTTTGTTGTGTTCTAAAATAATGATAGAAAAGAGCTTCCAGTACTTTTCCTTTGTGCTCTTCTTGTTTCCTTTTTGTTTTATTTTTACTTTTATTACTACAAATCTACGTAGAATCAACAATGGAATTCAGTTTACAATACAAAAATATTACAGGTTGGCAGAACTAAACACTTAGAGGAAGTAGTACTTGATAGTAAAGTGAAAAGTAAAACAAAAAGATTATTGTTTCTGCCATCAACAAAAATTTGAATTGTAGTTGGTCTGGCATTACTTCACGTTTAGTAATAAAAAAAACACTATGTACACATAGAATTAGACATCTGCATTAAAACTGAACATTGAGATAATGTAACATTCAATTAATAATAACGAGGCTCTACTATTCAGTGGCCCCGTGGCTCAACGGTAGAGCGTCTGACTCCAAATCAGAAGGCTGTGTGTTCGAATCACGCCGAGGTCAGTAGTTTATATTTTACTTTAATTTCTTGTAATTTACAAATAAGATATTCTGTAGTTATTAACTGCCTTTACGTATCAGCAGTAGTTGGAAGTTTGTCAAGAAACGGTATAAATAAAAGATTATAAGGCTAAAAGTGTAATAAAGACATTACAAAAATAAAAATTTAGGTAAATAAACAAGTCAGTTCAATAATATAATTTTTTGTAAATAGTAAAATATACTTAATCATCATCAGCGCTTGTCTGCTTCCCGTTGCGCAAGGAATTTCTTTTCAGTAAAAAGCATGTTTAATTCACCGCACTACAATAAATAACCACAGAATCTCTGTATTTTGGTATTGGTACAATGGAGTTCCAAAAATCCAGTGTTTAAGCGCATCATATTATTTTGCAATAGATAGTTTTACTGTACGTAAATTAGCTCAGTTACTAGTTTCTGGATGGTAGGATTGTGACGGTGTATTGTACGTTGTAAGGGAGTCTTAAACACTATGTAGGCAAAGTCCTTTCACAGCCCGTAAAACTGTCATTCTTGGTTACTGTAGAGAAATGTTGCTCTGTAAATTTTTTACTAGTGTCCCTGGATATAACGGCTATTACGTTGCAAGTCACATCGCGAGCCGGAAATAAAAGCGCAACAGTTCCTTTCCTTTATACAGCGACTACCGTAAGGCATAATGCCCTAAAAAATGAGGTTTTCACAGTACGTTAAAATAACGCAGTCCCTAAGTGTTGTGTCCAACAAATTCATTTACTCAAAGTTAACAACGATTTACAGCAAACGATATAAGCGGAGTGTGCTTGAACAACGTACTGCTTGCAATTAACATGTCACTGGCCGCAATGTGACTATTACGGTTTCTTGTTTCGATATGAATACCAACAGAGGGTTATAAGACATGCTTCAATTTTACATACAGTAGTTGAAGAATACTTACGATTTCTCGTGTATTCTAAATTGTACCAGATAATATTTTTTTTAACAGCGGGTCTCCAAGTACTTGAATACTTTTAAAAGAGAAAAACTTGAATTTTATTTAAAACTGAATATTGTTCGTTTTTTTTTAATTATGCATGCGAGTTTATGTAGTATTTCCCAGCATTCTTTATAAATAAACCCGATGCAGCAGATAATGTCTGTACTAGATTTCTAGTCATTCTAAACGAGATGGAGACATAATATAGGACCTACATTCCGTCTGAGGAATTTGAGGGGCTTACAATCATGTATCAAAGCTTTTCAGTCTAGTAGGCCTATCCGTGAAAAAAAGAATAAAAGTAAGTATTTTATAAAAAAATAAGCAAACACAACAAATAAGGAATTAAAAATAAGCAAATAATGAACACGGTAGGAACACGGTGTACTGTCTACGATTCCTAGAATATAAGTACAAAATAATTACAAATTAATCCTATTTTCGAAGTTTGCAGTTAGGTGTACCCTATTAAAATGAACATTATAAAACCTTTACTAATATCTTTATTCTTTACAAATTCTCTGTAATATTATTTTTCAAAAAGTTAAAGTTAATACTTTGCTCATTCATAATCTTAGAGATGATGACTTTGATTGATAGATAGAATTTTCTGAAAAGTTTTTAATTTGTTGTGAGAATGTAAGAATAATTATTAAGTTGTGTTTCATAGACTTTTTCTGAGGTTATTTTAAACAGTTTTAAGAATTAACCTGGCCGAGTTTATAGGCATAATAGCATTTATTGGAGCAACAATAATCTTTGCCTAGTAGCACAACGAGTCTTGAATATTCATGGATTAAATATACGGTACAGAATTTGGAGTTATGGAATCATAAAGCCTTACGCTTTTTGAAATGCTTTAACTGGGAAAAAATAAAAAAATATTTTTAAGTGGTATACTTGAAGCTGTTATGCCTAAGCTCGAAATCAACCACCTGCCTGTAAATTGTAACGTCATTAGGCATCAAGATGGTGTTTAATCGCACCACAATTTAAATGTGCTGGAAATTCAAGATTTCCGTAGTGGATTGGAAGACGAGCTACTAGTCAAATGCCTCCAAGATTGTTTCTCACCTTTTTACGAAGCAATGTGTCTTCGAAAATTCATAACAAACAAAGTAAAGCAAACCTTTCGCTCAAAAACGAAGGGATATTCAACATATAATGGTTAATATAGATTAGGAAATTTAATAATGATAAATCATTATAATTAATTTTATATCTTAACAATCTTTTCACTTATACAATTGTTTTTCAGAACTGAATTCTTTAACATTATTTTTGGTAAAATAAATTATAGAATTCTCAGTAAATGGTCCATTTCTAAACAACTATATGTTACAAAAATTGTACTGCAGAAAACACAATTGTGTTTGCACGTAATTGTACAACTTACAACTCAAAATCACAGTATATTACAACAATACAACGTAGAATGTAGACCTATATTACAAAATATCTACATACACACTATGTGGCTGTATTCAGAAATAACATATTCCATTATATTATGTACTAAAGTTTGTGGCGTGTTCGATTAATATTAACAATACTAATTCTGAAGGGATGTTCGATTAGCATAGTGTTGTACCATTTATTTCTTTGACGCAGTACTTTGTGTATTTTGTCTAACTTTATTAACTAAATTTGATAACTTAAAATGAATTGTGACGACTGCATATCTAATCATACTATTATGTTGCAACAGTGGCAAGCTTCAAATAATAATGGGTTTAATACGTATGGGACACAAGTTTTCTAAGTATAATAATCTTACTATAAAAATGATAATGATAATAATTCAAAAAGCAATATTACATATAAAAATCACCATAATAGTGAAATCTGACGCCAATAGAAAATCAAAATAATAACCATTAGAGTGATTGTTGGTAACATGGTGAAACTTAGGGTCCGTTGTTTTGTGTTGTTTAGACGGCCTGACAGACATAAACTTAGCAAACGCTATAACACCGGAACCACGTGGCACCAATTAACGCTACACCAAGGGACGTTTAAGAAATTATAAAATGTATAGAAATAAAGACGCTGAGAAACATGTGATTAATTGGTACATACTAATTAGAGAATGCTACACTAACCAAGCAGTCTTCGCTTGTAGTATACATATGTTAGATTGGTTAGAGCGTCAGTACATTCAGTGGTTAGAGAGCTAGACATTCAGTACTTCCCAAGATATTATACCCTTATATTATGTTATATTATATTATATATATTATAATATTATTATTATATATATTATATTATAGAGAGGGGGCTGACTCTAGACGTATTACTTGCGTCGGGAAGCGGGTCTAGTTGCTCTGATATTGTATGAAACACCAGTCATACTACTAACTGTACGCGTCGGCAGGCTATAATGTAGAAAACCTACCTTTTATAACATAAATAGATGACGTAATGTATGAGTTTTCTATTGTGCCCTGCATTAACCTTCTATTTTGGCGAAATATGCAGTGAGAACATTACAATTATGATGTAGAATTTGCGAAACAAATTTAACCGCGAAAGTCTATTAATAAATCATATCATATACTTTTGAGCCCTTTAGCTCTTTTAGGCAATAACGCATTGGATGCGGGGAGCTTTTGAATTTTTTGTCTTTGACTGTGTTAAAGGTTGCCGGGGCACTGTAAACGAACTAAGTCACCTAGCCTATCATACTCCCGGTGGTCTGTATGCAGCTTCGCAATTTTATTAGTCTACGGAGGTGAAGGTTAATTATTATCTACTTAGTGTTATGTTTTGTGAATGTGTAAAAGGAAGTTGTGATTCGTTATAAATCGTATCTTTGTGATCAATATTAATGTATGTGACAAAACAAATTTCGCTTTTATTCATTTTAATTTATCAAATTAAAACAAACATACATCGCTGCAAAAACAAAAACATATTTATTCAATAACTAATTGTCGTTCTGCAAATAAACATTTATTTATCTTGTGCAAAATAACATTGACTTTCAAAATTTAAAAATATATTTTTAAAAATACCTGCATCTTTATTCAATCTAACAGTTTAAAGCAAAAATTGTAACTACAAAAGCATTTTCATTCATTAATTGATTGTCTTGTAGTACAAAAATAATTTAGTCTTAATTCTGCTATACACCGTTCACTTCCAACACTTTTCCTGCTCGCATTCACTTTTAACAATGGAAAAAAACATCTAACGATACCAGCAACGGTTCTAGTCATGATATTTATTAAAACACACTAAACAAAATCCTGGAGAACTGGGACACTTATGCTTTCGCGGAACAGCCACCTGGCTGTCCGTACAAAACTGACATTATATCTACTGTTCCTCCGGACAGTACTCACTTATGCGGCGCCAGCTTGGTGGCCTCTCCTGTCGGCCACCAACAGGCATAGGCTGACGACATTTCAGAACTGGACCATACGCTCCCTCACGGGGTCACCGTGGTTTGTGCGAAATTCTGCCATTCACCGGGGTCTCCGTGTTCCCATCTTAGAGGCCTTCGTCTGGTCCTTGGCAACGAATTTGTTCGCCAAGGCCGGCGAGTCCCCTTATCCGCACCTCCAAAGGCTGAATAGCATGGCGAATACACCGCCCCCTCGCCGCGTCAGGCGCCCTAGGGCGCTGTTAGACGACCCCCCATAAATTCATCACATGAACCCCCCAGAAACGAACCCCCCAACCTTCTGGAGACAGAAATGATCACCATCATTCACTACCTGCGCCTGCCCAAACTGTAGTCAATCATGCTGCGGCAGATTGGAATGGATTGATTTATTGCCAGCATCGGCTTTGCCGACTCGGCAGGGCTGTGATCCGGGACACGGGCTCCCGCGAGGTTGTGCAAATGTCTTCCTTGCGAGAGCCGACTGCCCCAGTGACGAGTCCCTTCGACTCGGCCTCCGCCTTCGGGCGGTCGAGCCTCTTGTCCTCGCCAGCGCGCCTCTAAGTTTCCGTGGGCTATGCCCTCGGGGACCACGGATCCGTGCCCAGGCGTGGCAATTGGCTGAAGCCATGACTCCTGACATCCCCGTCAGCACCTGCTTTGCTGATTCGGCAGGGTAATGATCTGAGACACGGGCTCCCGCGAGGTTGTGCAAGTGCCTTCTTTGCGGAAGCTGGCTGTCTCGGAGTCATTCCTTACCGTTTCGGCCGACGCCCTAGGGCGCTCGAGCCTCTTGTCCTCACCAGTGCGCACTACGTTCTCAAAGGTTAGCCCGAGGGGACCACGGTGTCGCGCCTCGGCGGGACAATTGGCTGAAGCAAAAGCTCAAGCTTGCCTCCGTGATGGCCATGTAATTTATCATGGACCCGCGGACTGCACCATAACTCCCTTGTGCAGAGCAAACGACCGCGCTGACCTGTTGGCACCTGGCGTTCATCAGGCCTAGGCCTGGACAACGCACTCAAATTAGGGCGCAAGACGCCCGCGCATCATCCATCCATCCATCCACTGGGACACTTACTCCAAAAGCTGATTATATGTGTAATTTTTTTCTCGGCTTGTCTGTTTAACATAGTTTTTCGCAATTCTGTATAACATCCTTTACACAGTTCACATTCTTCATCGAGGAGCTCAGGCTTTACAAACGTGTGTTCTCTCTTTCGTAATGGAGCTACAGAATTTTCAGTTTTCTCGACTGGAGTCTTACTAATAACAATAGTTGTTGTTTTAATTACTGAAAACAAAAAAGAAAATTTTGCGAATTGTAATCTTCAAAATACTACGCACAAGGCTTATTACGTTTTGCGAGATGACATTCTGAACTACACTTTGCAGCGTTCCTTCCACCAACGTTATTACTTTTTTAAAACTCCATGCCGTGTTTCTTCGATAAATTTATTGCTTTCTACTAGCTCAATATTTCTTGCTTCTTTTAGATGTTCATTACCAATGTCTTTAAATTCTTGACACTCTTCTTCAAGTTTTTCCAAACGGCTAATTTTAATAATCGTTTAACACGACCCGACATTTTTATGTTTATTGTAATGAACGCTAACGAAACACACAGACATAATTCCACACGAGACGAGAAAGGAGCTTTGTACACATGTCCATACTGTAAGACAACTAAACACTTACCGATGTGATGGTGGGCTATAAAACAACGTGGGGGACGTTTACGCGGTAATCAACATCTCACAGCAAGGAGTAGCCTATATGTCGCCGGTGATATGTAACGTACAGAGGTTATGTCACATTCTCTGTGTGCGGGACATAGTGCCTTGGATGTATAGGCTACATAAAAATACACTTTACTGTGCTTTATTTGAAAAGCGGGATTACTCTGAATTCACAAAGCAAAACTGGGATAAAAAACTGACTTCTACAATCCTTATGTAGTGTTAGGATTTCCCCAAAAATCTGTGTAACAGATGTCAATAACCATTGTATATCCCTGGGGTATGTAAAGTAGTCCACTTCTTTAATATAATGGCTTGTTCGTCTAACTTAATCTACGTTCGTCATAATATTTAATTAAAGCCGGATCTTTAACCTTAAACCACGACACGATAGCCTGGTCAAATTAAGATAAAATACAATAGAATCTGTGTGTGTGTGTGTGTGTGTGTGTGTGTGTGTGTGTGTGTGTGTGTGAGAGAGAGAGAGAGAGACGGGTAGACAGCCAGTAAATTGTAATCTGTTTTTAGTAAAAGTTCAATTTTGTTTTCACGTGTGTAAAAGTAGTACCCACATTGGAATAAGGGGGATGAATAAGAAAGAGAAAAGCTCGATTATGTAAATAGTAATGAGTAATATAATTGTACAGGGTTAAAGGTCGTCCGAGCCTGGCGTGCAGACTTTATATAACTGAATCGTGCAAGTCATGTATGCATGACGAAAGTTGACTTGGGTCAGAGCACACAATAAGGACTTGTGCCGTGTTATTTGTTATATTTCTCAAATACTTTTATGCAAACTTGTTAATATATATCGGGAAGCTGTAAACATGTAAAAATTCGAACCTAGAGAGTGTTAAATGAAGAAAAAACTTTTATATTTGTTATGTCTTGGTTGCATGCCAAGAGAAAAATCTGTTTCTAAAATAAAATTATGAATAAAAAATAAATTTATTTTGTATTACAATGCATTAAGAAGAATAAAGGTAACATATAATAAAAGACTCGTAATATTATAATTTATTATTGACAAACCAGAGGAGTAATAGATTAACTGTCTTTAAAAATACATAATGTACAGTTATATACGTTACCGGCAAAATATGTAATCCAGACATTTTATAGAATACCTAGGTATTTCATACAATGCCTGGAGTTTTTTGGCAAAGTAAAGAATAGAATACTTTTCAAATATTTTTTTTTATACTTTTCCCAGGTATTCTGCACACTGCCTAGGCATTCTATATAATGCCAATGATTCTTTAGGCAAAGTGTAAAATAAGATTACTACGTTCAAAATGAAAACAATTTATTACAAAATCACACATAATTGTTTGATTTTACACAGAGGAGGACTTTGTATGATATTTCGAGATTATCTATTCTCTACTTAATTATGTTCAGATACTATTTTATTAAAATTATACTGTACAAGACCTTTTTTTAACCAATCTGGTTAAAAAAATACATTAGATATTATTGGTGTTTATTAGTTCCAAATATGTGGAATATACTCTACTTATTACAATAAGACAGAGAGCTGTGACATTTTTAAGTACACTTTCTTTCATTTTTTTACACAATTACATTTTTTTTTACATTTAGTCTTGCACACACATTTTTCGAACCCTTGTCCAGATTCTGATGATTGGGCAGTAGCAGCAGAACTAAGTGCGGTTTCTTGTTCAGGAACACCTTCAACCCTCATTAGTGGTTTTTGGCATACAGTGAACTGCGATCTTGTGTACAGGTGCTTTAACAATACGTTAGTGGTTCCCAGTTTGTAAAATCCGTCTTCTGTCAGACTCACGACGATTGCTAGGATGTTTCGAAGATCTCCCCGCCCTTTGTCTACTTCAGAAATTGGAACACGAACAGACGCGCCCACAGGAGCTGGAGGAAATTTTTTGTCAGAATCATATTTTATCCTCTTTGCCTGAAGTTCTAGAAATTATTTTGACCTTTTTATTTCATCAGTTGCATTTTTTGCTTTGAAGCAGAGAGTACACAGCTTCTTGCCATCGTCACACTTATCTCCACTATTGCCACTAATGTTCAAAAATGAAACCATCGCGCACACATTGTCTTCTATACATTACCTAGAATACGTTAGGCATTCGACACAATGCCTAGGCAATGTATGAAATGTCTTTTTTTTCATATTTTGCCGTCTGGATTCAGGCATTTTATAAAATTCCTAGGCATTCTGTAAAATGCCTGATTTTTACATTGCCGGTAACATATATATATTTTTAAATTTACTTATTTAGGACCTTAATGAGCTACTAAACGTTACGTTTGACAATTACTATTATTCGCTATTCAACGTAGAACAGAGCAGAATTACAACTTAATTTTATAAAAATACAACAGATAACGTTATACACTTATACTGGAACAATTGAAGTAGCGTCGCTAAAATCGATTGAACCCTGTTTTATAACTCACAAGGTTTTACACTTTACACGTGTAACATTTTTACATTAGTGTGTTAACATTAACACAGGATGTGATGTGTTACAAATTTCTCTATATGTTTAGTACTAGACGTCTTCAACATTTCCCTGACACAGTAATATCCCATACCACTGTATGTAAGTATTGGGTATGTATCACGGTGGGTTGAGTAGATTTTGTATTCCAGTTATTGTAACACATTTTCTGACATTATACACAGATATATGATAAGTGTGATCGGGAGGGAGTGAAAGAAATTAATAAGTTGCTTGTTATGATAATGAGCGGGACAACTATGACAAGTCAGGAAAGATTTCTATATTTAATGGTAAATTTATGCGCGCGCGCGTGTATGTGTCAAAGCATGCTGTTACTAATCGTACGTTTTTGCAGATATAACTTAACATAATTATTATAATGTCTTATTATTAAAATTTCTTCGTTATTATGGTGAGTAACACTATTACAACTGTTATTAAAGAACTACAAACAAAAAGGAAAACGTAAGGTTTCAATAAAACAAGTAAACCTATAAACAATTAACAGTACGTGAAGAAACATTAAAAATACTTGACCAGAAAAAATTAGAGTATATTATATTTTATAAGCACTGTAAATGATTAAGTAGCTCTTAGTATTGTTATTACTGTTACAATTTTATTTCATTGTCACATTATCACTCTCTGAACTGGAAGGACTGTTCTGCTTTAACGTATCATTTGATACTTCAAAGAGTTCTTTCACTGAAGCTCGGGAGCACAGAAAAATTGAGTTGCTGCCACTTTATTATGTCATCCACACACATTCGTAGCCTCAAACGCTAGGAATTATATTATATATTATATACATAATATATTATATTACTAATTACACAAAAGTTAATGTATTATAGTGGAATGTAAATGTTTTTGTGAATGGAAAAAGATAATTTATAAACCGAGATGTCAACTCAATTCTGAAAAATTGTAATATGAAATTTTCAAAAGCGAGTATTTTCAAAACTTTAAACCAGCACCATTTTTTGACTAGGAAAAATATAAAACAGATATACTTATTTTTATTGTACGTGTTTTTCTTTACAGCCAGAAACGAGTAAGTTATATGATTAGAGCAAACACTCAGTGTGGAACCAACAAACCGTTTGGCACGCATAGCACTCTTCGTGTTTACAAGCGACGAGGCAGGTAAATTATGACTAAGTCAACCAATTTCAATTGAATTCATTGTTACTGTACTCAGTTCTTCTGAATACTTAAGTATTGGTTTATTTCTTAATTCCTAATTGCTCTTTCATTCATACACTATAAATTTCAAGTATTGCTGTTTGTTGCCACTTCCGTCTTGCTTTCTTCTTCCGACTCTCCGACTATCACTTCTTACCTCTATTGTAGTTTTCCAGAACATTTTTTTATTGTTAACTTTACGCAGAGTTTTTCCGTGCCGACTGCTGTATGTTGACAAAACACTTCCAATAACCTCTGTAGTACCAACGAAACATCCCAAATTTATACGTCTAATGTATCCACAAATTTCCTTGCACAGTGAGTTTAATCTGATTTTTAATAGACTCTGACAAAATACAGACTTACATTTTTGTTTTGTGCAACACTACTCTTTCACACATGAGGTACAACTGCACCTGTCATATTTAATCAAACAATACCAGTAAATATCACACCATTCCCTTTCAGCTACGTAAAAAATAACAATTCAGTCGGTTTATTTTCCTAGCAAATTTTGCATGTATAGAAAATGAATGACGCAGAAAATTTATTTAATTAAAAATTTCATCATCATACAACATTCCACAAGTGCTAATAATCGTATTCATGTCAGTGGAGTATGAAATCGTTTTTTATTGTTTGTTTCATAAAACTTTGGCAACAAATTATAATTAATTAGACGATCATGTTATTCACGGGTTAATGGTACTATTTTTATTGTAATAAATATGTTTATTATGACAACAAAAACAAGGTTTTATTCAATCACATTATGTTACTTGTAAACATTCTGTAAAATTGTTATATTTGTTACTTGTAATTATCAAAGTACCTCGACACCCGTTTTCAAAGTCACTTATTTCAGTACAGTATTGCAAATAATATACTGAACACAAACGTCAAAAATCGTTAAGTTAATGTTTTATATTGGAAATAAAAAAAATAATAAATCCAGATTCCTGAGCATATATGCAGTGTGACTGCGGATTCGCTATAAAATCGTTTTTGTAAACGGGATATCTAACGTGACCTACATAAATGCAATTTCTTTGGGGTTTTCATCAGCACGCGGGATCAACCTAAGCCACTTTCAATGCATACAGACACTATGTAAATTAAACTCGTTGTAAATGGATTTTCCATGATAATCCTGTAGTGCCTACTACAATAAAGGTTTAATTTTCAGGCGTTCATTGTTTGATCATCCTCGCCCATGGCTCTCAGATTATATATAAAATGGCAAACGCTCAAAACAAACACTTTCATAAATATTAGGCCTATTAAAAGTATATGGTTTACATTTCAATTTAAACACAATGTTTATACCTACCTAACATCTGTATGACAGTGTGTGATGGGTATTCTAACGGAATAGTTTAAAAATGCGCACAGCTTAAAATATATGTGACGAGTGGAAAGCATACAGAAAAGTAACTAATACAGTACATAAGTAGCTGTAAGGAAAATATAGATTTATTTCGGATTCCCGCTTGGAGTCCCGGATAACACCAGATGGCGTTAACCTTACTGTACATTGGTCGCGAGTGTTTCTACTCTATTTTTTTTTCTGCAAGAGGATCACTGTACACATGTTTTCTTAACTAATAGTTTGCTCTTGATATGAATTACGACTTAAGCTATTACCACAATAAAAATAGTTTATTGTTTTTGTAATCTCATCATCATCTAATAACATTTTAAGACAAAGAAGTGTTTAAGATATAAAAATTATGGTGTAGAAATTATAACAATTACTTTCAAAGGTAGGAAACATAAAGTTTTTACTGTTGTTATGTTACAAAATCCTTAAATTAGTAGTAACCGTCAATCAAAACGATGAAAGGTTTAGCGAGGATTCGTTAATAAGTATAGATATAATTTTTACACAATTTGTGTTACGTTTCGACATTATTTACTGTCAATGGGACAGGGTGAGTTAAAAAAAAAAACACACACACACACACTCACTCAATTCATCTATTTGTTTATGTTTTATAATATCTCTATTGTCCATGCACAGGCCTTGATGATGGCAATAAATACTGTCAAAACGGCGACACAAATGTTGTAAAAATTGGCTCGCGCTGAATGTTTCATTAGTTATTGAATTATTGTTTCCCAAAACAGTATAAGTATTACATTGTGAAAACGGTATATATAAAAATATCATGTTTTACTGAAGATTAATATGAACTGATCAGAAATTCTGTGGAATATTTAAATATTATTGTTAGAAAGTTGCAGAAACTACTTGTAGAATAATTTATCGTATTCCGAACTTTGATACATACGTAGTTATAAATATTACATACATAACAGTTTAAAGTGCAAGGTACAGTACGCTTTTGAAAACTTTATTAAAGCAATAAGAACAAAATCCTGATATCGCCAACTGTCACTTTTTAACCAACACTTGTTATGATACAGACATAATTAGTGGTTCCACTCAGTTGAGGTTACTGATTTTATACCTGAACGTGTAAAAACTTGCTTGACACTAATTTCTTATTTGAATTAGACGTTCTCATAAAAATATACAACGCTAGGAATCGTTGAGTAATAAGCAGATACTTTATTCATTATTTCCACTTCACATGTAAGCATGTTGCCCGTTACGATTCCCATCTTTTACCATGTTGATCTATGTTTCTTCTTCCTTTTGCTTTACACATTCCTGCATTTACAAGTAATTTATTTTATTCCATTCTTTCCTAATGTTTGTTCTATTTAATTCTGCTTTCTTCTATGTTTTTATTTAAATCAAATATCTGAACTCCTACTCTGATTAGTCGTACCTTATTATATCTATCCTTGAATTTTGGTAGAAACTTCATCTTCTTGATCTTGTTCTACTCTCTTGTTCTTTTGCTGTAACCTAGTACTGCCGTACACACTGCGTGGAAGTGTAGCATGGGTACTGCTAGCATCATATATGGGTTATATGGGTCTTATATGGGTTATGGGATCTAGTATGGCATATTTTCTTGTTTTATTTTTTCAGACGTCGACAGGTTGTACTGCATATGTTAATGAAACTTCCTAAATTTCGATCCAGACCTTTATTGTAATCATAGAAAATATCGCATCCCAGGTGTGTTAATTAAAAACGACCGATACGTATTACACGCCAAATGTCAGACCACGATTGCTGTTTCTGTTACGGGAGTCCGACTTGTCCTCGCTAACCCATCGTCTTGTTATCAAGAGGTATATATTAAATCACTGTCTGATAGACACTGAAATATTTTTACCAGATTTGTTTGTTCATGTCTTCCTAGTACTTTCCCTTCAGCAACCAAGTTAAACACTCAACTATTAATAAAGACAGTGTTGTTGATTAAGTAGGATACACAAGTCTTTGAAATGTATCTAAGTAGTCATAGCGTATGTATAGCTAACAACTAGTGGCTGTTACGATTAACGGAGATACAACATACGCACATTATTTGGCTTTTTTATGGCTAATTTTGGTATCCTTTAGAGTTCACAAAAATTATTTTTTTATTTACGCACATGTCAGTCTCTTAGTGCTAGTCTTCTTGAAGTATTGTAAAAAATGATCGTACCGTACTGTGCAAATTCATGCTCTGTTTAACACTAACTTTCATGCGTGTGACAAAGAGATATATTTTTTTTATAAACCTACATTATTAGTCTACTCTTTTTATAGAGGTAAAAATTCCTCTAAATTTTTATGATTTAGGGTTGTACAAAAAGTGTTGTACCATTTGGTATTTTTATTACAGCACTTTTACGGTGTATTAGCAGATTAAACATCAAATACCACTTTCAATACCTGACTGTACCTAAAAATGCATTATATCTAATTGACATTTCAGAAACTGGCAACTATCATTGCTGAAAACACTGACACGAATCACTCAAACTTAATCAAACTTGACTGACAACACTGCATCGCATTTAAGTAAATTGTTGTCTATCTATGAAGATTTAACTACGGTAAGTATTTCATATATTTGAATTTAATAGATATAAATTTTTTAAGGTAGGCCTATGTGTTGAGAAAAACGTAATGTATGGTACAATGAACAATTTTAAAAGCTTTACGGCATACACAGGTTTGTGTTTTATGTAAGTCTCGCGCGTGTCAAGCATTGGTTTCTGTTACAGCACTCATAACATATTGTTATACATTACACCGCTGTAGGAATAAATGGGTTAACGATAGTTACCCGTAGAAACTATGATGTTGTTTATTGCCAGTTAAGTCTTATACGATTAATGTAAAAGAGTTGCAATTTTTCCTGTAACAAAAATATTTATTAAAAATCACGGTATACATATGAAAAACGTGAGTCTAAATTATGTTCTTTAAAAAAGATATAGCACTTCATACATTTAGGTAAAAGATGGATAATAACTTTCTGTTCAGATAAGATGGCTATAAGAAATTAAAACTAACATGGCTACTATCGTCGCCAATCTATTTTTTCCGGAAGTGAATTTTTAATCCAGTTGTCATAATCCACTTTCCCGTAAACGGAACACATAACATAATAATTTTGAACAAACAAAGAGTAACGTGTAACTGTTAGGGTAACGTGTTTCAAGCCAGAAACCTGTTTCCGTAATAAACCACTTTTTATTCCGAAGAGTATTTTTGAGTATATTTCTGAAGTTCAATAATTAATATTGCAACGACAGAAAGTTCTCGAACAATGGAGGGTCTGTTCCTACGTGTTTCCCAGCCAGCCGAGCAGGTGTGTGTTTCTGCCAAGGCCGCGCTAAAGTGTCCTCTAGAATTTTCGAGTGCTTCTTAAGGAAGATTAGTATAGAATCCTGCAGGCTATAAATAAGCGGCGGCTGCCTCTTCAGTTTAGTTATAAGTGGCGATTTATTCAACTGCGGTACGAAGTACTATGGCAAAAGTGTTATAATTAGTGTGGAACTCTATTACTTGACATTATTATTGCGTGTGTAACAATTTTGGAATTGTTAGAAGAGACTGTCTTGTTGATTTAAAATTATTAATTGTGATTCATTAGGCTGGTAATTAGTGATTTCATTGGTGTCTGTATTTTGTTTTCCACTGTAGCATATGACGATCAGTTAGACCGTCGTAACAATATAAAGTGCACAGAGAAAGTGAACTAAGTTACATGAAGTAAAATCAGTTGTGTGTGTATAAATTATTTAAAAACTATATTATAATTACTTACATTTTGGGCTTAGAAGAGGAGAGAAACTATTTCAACAAAGAGGTTAACTATAGCTCGTTCGAAATCCCGGTGTAGGTTATTATCTGTGCAAGAAGAGAACTATGCCATATACAGACAAGGTTAATTGTTCTCTACCTTATACAATTTGATTAAGTAACAGCGTTTATAGCGCACGGTTGAAAAATATTTCTCAGAATCTAATGCATCTGTGGAAGTATAATGTAAATGTCAGGCGTAATATTTCCGAAAAAAAAGTTAAGTTACATAATGATGAGAGTCAGCAATCAGAAATCACAGACGCTCCAAATCACCGTTCTTCCCGTTTGTATGTTCAAATTTTCTTTGTAAAGTTGATAAATAATTAGTCAAGTAACTACTTGAAAAATTATGTATTTTACATAGAAACTACTAACGTTTCGTGTTTAACTTTACAAATTATGCAAAAATTATTTATTTAATTAACAATTTTTTACACGAAGAGGCCAGCCGTGGACCACGCGAATATCATTTCGGTTTCTTCTCCTGGCAGAAGCCCCTCATTCGCACACTATGCGCCGCCTTCCTTTCTACTGTCCACCCCTTTCTCGTCTTCTTCTTACCGCAGAGAACCCCAAGCTTTTGAATGTTGTTTCTGTATGTATTTCTATCCACACAGTCATTTAAAGAGATGCCCAGCTTTTATTCATTTCCTCCTTGAGTTGTTTGTTGTATCCGTTCAGACTGGAAAGTTGCCAAATATAGTTGAAAATTTGTTTATTTAACCTGGACCGATCCATCCGAACCATATGTTCAAGGAATCTGTCTTTTCCTTCGGAAAGCCGTTTCAAGATCTTCCAGATCCCTGGAAATAAATCTTTCTCAAATAATAAACAATAAAAATAAAATTCCAATAAATGAAATTCTTCTTCCAATAGAAGATATAATGTTTCATGATATAAATGCATCAGGATAATCTGAATATCGACGTGGCATACCTCTCAATCCTAAAAAATGTTGGGGAAAAAAGGTTAAATTTACCCCGATAAACATAATCAAAAAATGAATTTTTAATCAATTAGAATTTAAAGATAATCCAGTAAATAAAGGATATCAATGAATAAATCTTCCTAAAATTGCAAATACTGCACCTATAGATAACACATAATGAAAATGGGCTACAACATAATATGTATCATGTACAGCTCTTCTTTGGGTCTATGCTTGTACCTATCTTCGGTTTTCTTGGGGCCATAAATTTTCCAAAGAATTCTTCGTTCAATTATAAGAAGAGATTCCAAGTTTTCAAAGCACATTGTTTCCACTCCATTCATGATCACCGACCTGATCACAGTTCTATAATGGCGAACTTTGCACTTCTGGAAAGATTTTCCTTTCCGTACAGTTCCCGGGTTAGAGTAAAGGCTTTGTTATTTGAGTTTCCTTATCTTAAAGGATTTCTCAACGTCTGAGGCGTTTCGGGATATGTTTTCCCCAAGATACTGAAAATTGATTGTTAGTATATTTTATTTCGTCATACATAGTGTCCAGGCACGTTTTCGGGAATTTAAATAGGGTGATCATAATATCCGTTTTAGCAAACGAGATTTGGAGGCCAGTTTTCTCCGCTGTCTCTTTGAAATCTTCTACTTGCTTTCTTGCTTAATAACAATTTCTTTATAAAATTAATATTTTATTTTATTTTTGTTTTAATTTTAAAAAGAAATGTTTAAATAATAATTTTATAAAATTCTATAAATTTATACATTTTTTAGAGAATTTCTGCATTCTTGCTTAATTCTTCTAGCGAGTTGTAGCTTTTAACTTTTTTACTAACAAAGTTAATTCTAATTCTAATAACTATACTTCTTTGCTTTTAGTCTTTCGTCAGAACATATAGGGGTTGGGACTAAGTACCAGCGTAGTTAATGAGAAAAAACCTGAATACGAGTGACCTGCAGCCTTGTAGCCAGGTACTGTACTGTAGCCAGCCTTGTAGTAGTCTTTAGTACTGTGTATCATTATTTAAAGTCCTTGCTAGTTTTAGAATTACACTTTTCAATATATTTCAGTTGTACTAGAAAGTAAGTGGGAAATGTAGAGAGATAGCAATAGGTGAGAATATAGATCAACTAGTGAGATTTTAACGCTTTAATTTTGTATGTTTGATAGAAATCATCTAGACGGTAACATATATTTATCAACCTACCCACTCAGTATGTTAGAGGAATCGATGACGGCGTTCCTATAGTCAAGGATATATATGGTATCTTTATATAACTATATTTCTTTCCTCTTTCTTATAATAATAATACTCTTTACAATAAGCCTTATCAGCTACAGCATATAGTATATTTTTAATGACTCCTCATTTTTATGAAGATTCCATTCCTATTTAGTACTTATCTGTAGCCCATGCACACGCTTCCTTCATTTACAGTCGTATCTGTATGTTAGTCACTGATTTGACTATCAATACAAATATCTGCGGCAAATATCTAAAGACAGTAACCAGCATCTGGATGACATCGCCTTACATCCAGGAGACAGTTTCTCCATTATCTATTTATACATAAGCGGTCTACGCAATGACGTAGCCAAGAATTTTCAAAGGCAAGTTTTTTTATGTTAAAATAAGCGGGTTACTGACGTTACTGTGATAATCAGTGATAGACTTCTTGACAGCTGCAGGAAATACGCCTACTAAAACCCTGTCTATACAGATTATATTATGGCAGCAGTCTGGGATGTTGTACTCCCTCCCCCAGGAACGCCACTGGATCAGCGTGATTAGCAATTTTTTTATTTCGCAAAATTCGATCTTTAGAAATATGTTAACAAAGAAATATAATTCCTTCCTGTACTAAATTATTTAGTCAACGTATTTTAAATGTATTTTATTAGTTTTAAGGTTTGCTTCTAGTCTATGATATTCTATGATTTATTTACCTTTGTCCTCTGTCACTAAACTTTGTATTTTCTAAGTTTTTAATAAAGCTTTACTTTTTAGTACTTATTTGATAAATCTTTTCGAACCGTATTCTTTGGTACATAAAGTAGTAAAAGGACCACTTTTGTTTTTGTTTCTTATAAAAGCCTTGATGTTTAGTATCATTTTCGTAATTTTTCTTATCAAAATCCCATACGTAGTGTGCGTGTTATGCAAGGTTCCTCTCAAAAACTGTGTAAAACTCTAGAAAAATTGTAATATCGGTACTGTTGAACAGTTTGTTATTTTAACATTTCAAGTTAACATTTACTATTTAGTCTTGTTCAAGAGACTCATCGTCTGTAATGTATTCGGTATACATTCATTTCATCTGTAAGTATACATGCCTACGTAAATAGTAATTTCAACAAAAATTTTACTTATCGAATCTCCCCCTTTCTGCGTTTGTATTTTACGTATTTCTTTCCAAATGTGAGTACAAAGGTTTTGAGCAACACGAAACACGTTCGTAGTAGAAATGGCACTTCAATCTCCTCCCTAAATATGCGACTGTCACCCGGACCACTGTGATCGTTTTCAGCTCCGTAACAAACAGACATTTTTCATTATGTAAAAGTTTTTATTTTTTAAGTGAAAATCATATTTTGAAGCCAAATTATTTTTACATTTGGTTCAAAAAAAGTTTTGAATTCATTATTTATGTAAATATGTAAGTTTGTTTCCCCAATAGAAGTCGTTTTAAAATGTACAGTCTGTTTAGTATCTTAACTTTTTAAGCGTAAATAATTTTGAACAATAGAATACTGTTAATAGAATTAATAATCCCGTACCTTCAAAGCAATTGAATTGCATAAGTGCAGCAATATATTCCGTGTGTATGTAAGTTATTAAAATAATTATCTAATTTAATAATTGCCAAAAGAAAATTGTAATAGTTAGTGTCTATTTATAATCTAGTAGTATTACTGTTTAAACAATTTTAATTGTTTTGTAAATGTAAGATCGCTCCAGAAAATTATTAAAGTTTGTTTAATTACTTTTATGCGTAGACAGCGCATTCAAATGCGTACACAAACCGAATTACACGACGCCACGACATTTCCTTCCCGTTGCTTTTGTTAATGTGGATTTAATTTAGTGCCGTTGGTTTATTAAGCTAAATGAATTTACGTATACATGAATTATTGCAAAAACGAATGATTCCTAATGTATTCAGACGTAAGATTGACAGAAAATGTAAGACGGGAAAATTATAATATCAATACGGATGTTATGAGAAATTAACGTACAAAATAAGAAAAATAGGTTTAAGGAAATTTCATGTTCTCATCAGTTTATTTACAGTTACTCAAATTTTACTTGTCTTCTTTCATATTAAATTTGTTTATCATCAAACTTCCGTTGACCGTCAACAGAACGCTTATTTTCCCAGCTATCTATGGTGTTAACCATCAAATTTTGCAAGAATACCTGCTTATAATATTCCTGCAAGCGTAAAACTGAAGTTACGTTACACACATGCACATAGAAAGAATTGGGAACGAAACGGTAGCGCCCTTCAATATTGAATGGGCTCCTCGTTGCCGTCGACCTTAACCAGTTTTGTAAGCAGAGCTGAATCAGTTCATGAGAGCTGGAAAAACAACGATATTAATGGTAACAACAGAAAACTGATTTTTGATCCATGAGCTATTCAAATGTGTTTGCTCAGGGTTGATATTCCTTTTTTCATTATTTATTAGGATGAAATAATAGAAACAACAAATTATATTGAAAGATCAGATGACACGTTTCATTAAAAAAAATTTATTGGCACAGGCATCTTTTGGAAATTGTAAATCTGTAAGACAACGAGACGACAGAGACGAAATGTAGCTCACGTTTTCATTTTAGTTTACGAAAGAGAATTCAATACATTACTCTTTTTTGGAGAACGGCTATCAGTGACATCACCTATACGTCTGTTAAGCAAGACGAGAGTAACATTTGAAAACTTTCTGTGCCTATATGGAAACGTTTTCTAGTCTGTGAAGTTACTAAGTACAAATATACAAACACAGGTAACTATTTTTTCTGGCCTTCACGGACGCATTAAAATGTCTACTTTAGGCGCTACTTATCAATACAACCGCTGGAAATATTTTTCCCATGACAGATGCCTTCTTCGTAAAAATTATCTGTTGTAAAAAAAACTTTTTGACCTTATTGTTGGTATAAAATTGTTACATAGTGCACTCTAGGTTATAGTAAACAGCTGTAACCTCTAGCGCTCTCATATGTGCTTAATTGGGTGGACCATAATCCAGTACTATTAATATCCAAAGACCACATCTGCTCGATAGCTTGTCTGAATGACCGGGGTACTTTTCAGCGAATATTTAAACTGTATCAAGAAGTAAGCAACAATAAACAGATTTATACAGTAACTCGGATATCCTTTTAAAACTGCATATTTGATAACCCAACACCCTGAAAACATTACTTTGAAAACTTTTAAAGAATAGAAAAAATATTTGTTGGTGTAAAATTGTGTTTTTTTTTTTGTTTTTAATCAATTATATCGCTGGGAAAACAGCATAAACAGAAGCCCATTCAGTATATTTCCTACGTAGATGTTGTTACTACTGCAAATTGATTTCCTAAACTTTGTCCTCTACTGCACAGTTGTATTGTTGACTACATATTTTGCTAGAAAGTGTCCAGAGTATACGAACCATTGAGTGATTATTTACAATAACCGTACTATAAAAACCAAATTTACAGACAGGTCATTGCTTTAGTTTCAGTAATTGTTGACTGACCAATAGTAAAAAAAATCTGTGAAAGTACGCATACGATTTGTTAAGACTCAACTGTCTTAGTATGCAAGCTTCGATTGCAGTGAAGAATTATTATTGAGTAAAAATAAATAAATAAAAAGTAATCGATATAGTTACAATTTCTAATACAATCACTTCTGCTTTCCATTTAAATGGATAACATTCTTCTGAGAAACAGTCTCTATTAACACAAATTTAGAATTACGATCTTCCGTTGGAAAATGTAACTACATCTTTATCTAGCCTATTTGAAAATTGTAAAGTATGACATTTATAAGTTCAACTCGCTCTAACAGTTATGATGGTTGTTTTAGTTTCGGTGTACGTTAATGAAAAACTACCTTTGTTACTTTCAGTATAAGGTAGGCTACATGTTAAGTTTGGACAATCAAGTAAGTAAACTTTAGATAAAGTTTAATTAGGTAGAGTACCTTAATCAAAACTGTTGTCAACGAAAAATTTTTTAGGCTCCTGTTACCTAAACTTTAAAGGTAATTCATTCGTGAATTTTATTTCTACATAATAAAAAATTGTCCTACTAAATGTAATACTTCAGTTTAGATTTGCAAAAATAAACAATACAATACAAAGCAATAAATCTACAGGAGGATGTTAGTTCATAGTATAGCGAATTTCCTTATGCCATGGATAACACGTTTCATACGTACAGTAATAAAATTGAAATGTCACGTAAAATGAGTAATGATATGTAGCGTGTTGAAACGAAATTTGTATGGCCAGCTTACCGTTTAAAAATTTTCACAGAGGCAGAAAAGAGGAGAATATTACAAGTGCGGCACGTGCAATCGATAAAGAGCTGGATAGTGTAATATGGGAATAAATAAATTCAATACACAGACTGCTAGACGTTATTATGTTTCCTAAGAGAGTAATCGAGCACCTCAGCAATAGATAAGGCCAGGGCGGCAGGAGTGGAAAGTGATGTTTCAAACTGTAGACCTACTAGCGTTTATTTGCTTTCTAGAAGATACCGTACACATCTGTATTGAGCAAAATTAATTACTAGGAGAGTTTTATATTTCTATTACATTCTTTTAGATTCTATATGTTTTAGCAGTATGTATAATTCATAATGAGATAAATTCAGTTGTGGATTCTGTACGCATGACGTAATAATTGTATGTCTGCGTAGTTTATAGAACAATACACTGTTTATTAACAATAAAATATCTGTGCTAACAGAATAAGCTGTTATGCAGTGTTAATTTGCAGGTTCATCGTTAGATTTTATGTTTATCTACTTTTAGTTTTTATTTCCTTACACTATAAAGGTTATTTGGTACTTGTTGTAGCTACTACTTGAAATATTTCAGTATATGTAGCCGACTTTAACAATTAAAAAGTACCTCCCTGGTTAATAACTTTTAGTAGTGGTTTCTATAATATATGAATAAAGGGCACTTTTTCTTATTTTACGTCACTTTTAGGCCTTTGAAAAAATTAATTATGTACAGGATAAACTGTATTGTGACTGTATTTTCTTGTCGGCATTACATCAGGATATTGCAGTAGCATTCAACAAAAGAAAAAAAAACTTTTTTCAACCATTTTATTAAACTGACCACGTAATGTGTTAAGTTACGCTACCAGTAACGTGTTTCATTGTATTTTCTGCACGACATCATTTACTCTCTAAAGGGGGGAAACTACCCATGAAAGTTGTGTACAATCCTAATTGTGCAATCACTTTGTACAAAATAATGCAATTTTAATTCTTCTACTTAATAGTATATTAAGTGTTGCGATATCAGTCAGTTAATAACTATTATTTTCATTAGTTTCAATTTCAGTACTGTCAGCAATCCTACTTTTGTAGACTCATTATGACATTTCCTTCATAAGCTTGCGGGTATGTACGCGTACACGTGCGCATTTATTTATCATTACTGACGCAAAAACGTTCAACCAAATCAATAACAATGATGAAGCGGTTCCCATTTCGACTCAAGTCTGGTGGCAGACTTAGTAACAGCTACCATAATTTTAATCAATTGCTGCGGGTGGTGAGGCTTAGTGCGGATAACCCGTTTTTCTTGTAATTTTTCTATGTTTTTGCATACAGTGCTAATATTCAAATAACGTTTGAAAAATTACTGATTACATTTATGGCTCGTCTGCAAAGTTCTTACTACTGTATCATAAATTGTGTAACAACGTGTTCATGTCTTTATATTTGATGTTATCCGCTACTACAATAATTAAAATTCCTGCGGCGGCCAGTAGAATTAATAGAGAGAAATTAAAAGCCTCTGAATTATGCATTCTATCCTTTTAAAAGCAACACCGCATTCAAAAATTGTCTTAACCACTTAAGGCAGGGGCCTGGAGCTGTATCTCGTGGGGCAGGGTTTGGGGGGGTCTATACCACCATGCCGAGTGGCTCCCTCCAATTGTCGTCCCTAAACAGCACACACTGACTAATCGTGGCGAGGGAGTTAACTGACCCTTCGGCTGGATTGAAGCCGATGTACATCAGGCTATACGTCTGTGTATCGCAAACGGGAACCAGGGTTTGATCGTCCCTAAACAGCACACACTGGCTAATCGTGGCGAGGGAGTGAACTGACCCTTCGGCTGGATTGAAACCGATGTGTCAGGCTATACGTCTGTGTATCGCAAACGTAAGCCAGGGTTTGATCGTCCCTAAACAGCACACACTGCCTAATCGTGGCGAGGGTGTGAACTGACCCTTCGGCTGGATTGAAACCGATGTACGTCAGGCTATACGTCTGTTTATAGCAAACGGGCGCCAGGGTTTGATCGTCCCTCGTAAGTAACTGCAGGAAGTGCATTGAATCAGAAGTAGCGCGGCTTGTTTAGGTACCAGGGTTTTTTTTTTCTGACAAGTAGCCTCTAGGCGTATCGTTCTTTGGGACGTTGACGGTTGAACGCATTCACGCGTCTGTGAAAGGCGCAAGAGCGAACCTAGCGTGACTGAGCTGCGACTCCTCCGGTCGACGTCGAGAGGCCCCGGGGCTCCCGATTGCTTATCAGCACCCATTGCGGGTGGCCTCCCGTGGGTCTAAGAACCCACCCAGATACGCACTGCTTTCGAGCGTAGCGGGTACCAGTTTATTCGGTGGCATCAGCACTGATGGTTGGGAGATGTGCGTATCGCCGCACCAACGGTGAAAGGTTTTAACCCTGACTCACAGTAACACTTTGCGAACGGGAACCAGGGTTAGGATTCCGTGGCCAGTAGCTATGTCAGGCCACTCACGTGCCAGTCCGTGATGTCCATTCGGTAAACAGGGGAACCCTAGCAGCTTCGGTCTCGCCCACTTTTTCTCCCCTATTCGGCGGGCTGGTGTCCTGTGTTGGGGCGAGATAGAAGAGGAGGTCACAGCGACTTCCTTTCCACTGACCTGTGGGCCGGTGTTCCCCGCCGCCGCCAAAAGGTGGAGGACAAGTCGTAATATGTGAGGGAGGTCCTGTTGATTGAAATCGGAGGTCGGCCCCAAGACATTTCTAGGTATCAGGAATTATTGTTCGGACGACGTACTCAAAAATGGGATCATGAACCAGACCGGCCGAGGTCCTGCCCCCGGCGTTTAAAATTTGAGGAATGGTTACTTGGTGGTTATGGTTGTCCCAGCTAGATCAGAAACACTGGTTCTGAGAGTTCGGAAATGGTGCTGTAGGCCTAGTTGCCTTCAAGCACCCTACTCTCGGTTTCTCCTTCTTAGTTGCGCGTCTACAACTCCAAGGTGGAGGCTTTTTCGACGTTCGAACACATCCTGACTAGTTGTACCGTATATTGTTCATTATGTCTGTAAATGAATGAGTATTTATTTTTCGACTTTATTTGTTTTGCATAGAAGAATGAAAACAAAAATTTTTAACGGTTTTACGACTTTGGAGTACGGGTTTACGATACAGGAATAAGGTTTGTTGCTAATATCGTTTTATAAGCTTAACCTACATCTACTCAATAATACCAACATTTTTTATGTATTACAGATCCGTCTGTAAACTACGGTTAAGTATAAATGCAAAAAGAATAAAAAATGTTCATCTTGCAAGCATCTAATAGTATGAAGTATTATCTAAACCGCACAAAATAATTGTTTCCTTCCCTACCACTTCACCAGTCTTATACTAAACGCAGTTTACTTCTATACAATTTAACTCCTCCTATTCGTTAAGCAGACTTTTTCATGGTTCCATTTTAATGAATCCTTCTGTCTGAGATTTTTACATTCTAGGGTATCACGTAGCCAATAATATTTCGTCACCTGCAAAAGTGAACTGTAGTCCGAAAAGTCATGGTTTCAAATGGTTTCTTTTGTAATAATTTTAATTTAATTATTACCTTTGTCAGTTACTTTATGATTTTGGAGTGTGCAACCGTTCATCACTATTCCCGTAGCTCCGAACTAGATAATCGTTAGTAGTAGTAGTAGTGAGGGTAGTAGTAAAAGTGAGGGTTAGAAAACAATGGCGATGACGTCACAGAGAGCCACTGGTAGCTGGCTTCCGCGGTGAGAAACCAATGGGTTGGGGAACCCCCAGTTGAAAACACTACCGGGTTCCAGTTCATGACGTCATAGAGGCACTGGCAGCTGGTGTCCGAGCTGTCCATGTGACGTCACTGTTGTGTGTGTGTGTGTGTGTGTGTGTGTGTGTGTGTGTGTGTGTGTGTGTGTGTGTGTGTGTGTGTGTGTGTGTGTGTGTGTGTGTGTGTGTGTGTGTGTGTGTGTGTGTGTGTGTGTGTGTGTGACTGAAACACTTCCGTGTTCCAGTTCATGACATCACACAGAGGCCCTAGTCGCTGGCGTCCGCATGGCTAAAACCTGTTTCAAGACGTCACGGAGGCCGTGGTTTCTGCATGTCCAAAATTTGGTAGCCGAAAACAATGTGTAGCGGATGGGGGTACCCGGAATTCGGCGGTTGCCCGGACGCGCAGAGGCGATGTCATCGGGGACCGTTACTCGAAATTTTGGGGGTATCGGGTACCGTTACCCGAAATGTTTAAATCAACGGATGGGGGTACCCGAAATTTGTGGTTACGCCCTAACCGGGTTCCAGTTCATGACAGAGGGCCTGGCAGCTGGTGTCCGAATGTTAAAACACTTCCGCGTTCTGGTTTATTTTGATGTAACAAAATAATCGTTCTCTCTCGAAATTTTTAATGTCAGAATTTTGGTACCCTAAATGATTAAAACAACGGATGGGGGTACCCGAAATTTGTGGGTACGCCCACATGACGCATGTATAAAACACTGGTTATGACGAAACAGGAGGCTGGGTGGATATGATAGCTGGTTCGACGACGACGTAGAGGGCGTGATGTCTGAAATGTTTAAATCAACGGATGGGGGTACCCGAAATTTTTGGTGTCTGAAATTTAGTACACGAAATGTTTAAATCAACGGATGGGGTTACCCGAAATTTTTGGTGTCCGAAATTTTAACACCGGAATGTACGACCACATGACGCATGTGTTCGACTGTAACAATGGTATGTCATTGGATATTAATTTTTACATAAAAATAAATTATGGCCCCTCCGGGATTTGAACCCGGGACCTCCGGTACACCAAACCGGCGTGCATCCACTACACCAAGGGGCCGTTATCGCTTAACTGTAATTATTTCTGTACTTATAATTCTCATCTCTTACTTGTAACCATGAGGTGGACGAGTGATATCTACTGTCGTCCTATGTGTAAAATCATAAAAGCACAATATAAGTTTATTTATTATTAAATAAATAAACATTTCGTTATACTTTTATTTTTTTACCTCTCATCCTCTTCCTAGCAGCCTGAGGGAGGCGAATGAGAGCCTGCTACGCTTTTTTTAACGTGGTTTCCCCAACTTTACAGATTCGTAAAGCAGGCCTACTCCACGTTATCTATCGCTGTACTATTGACTAGTACAGTGGTAGATAATAATAAAGATACATCATGCAATGCTAAGCCAATGTGTAAAAGCAGTACATATTTTTTTTATTTACTTTTTTATTTATTTTTGTTATTTTTTTAATCGGGTGAATATGTTGTTCATACATGATGCGTATTCACATTTTCTGTACCGTAATGAGTAATTTTCACACCCATACTGGTTCTTGACGAGTTTACAGGTATATCTACCGTGCCAGTGACCCGTCTCGAACTACCAGGACTACGTTTATGAGTATTTCTACCGCGACAGTGACGTAGTCAAGGTTAACACTCACGCACACACTACGGTACCTAATTCTACGTTTATGGACATTTCTGTCACGTAGCATTCACACTAACACCATGATGAAAACATGTTCACAACCGACTATATTTTATTTCGTTGCCGCAACCATTCTGCATAAAACAAAGCTTTGCGCAATGCACAGTGTAAGCGGGGAGTGGTAACGGGTTGACGATGAGGAACAGGACATTGTATGATGGGTACAAAGGATCTAGGAACTACAGGTGCTTGAATATCGTTTAAGTCAATCACCTCACCATGGTGATACAACTGTCGTAAGAAATTTGCCTTCTCAAACCCTTTTGTATAGACAACAGAACTGTCTGAAAAAAAGTCTGCAACGATGCGTACCATATTCTTGTACGGCACATTACCATCGTTCCACCGAATTCTGTGATAATGTGTTTCCAACCAGTCATTGATTTTTTGAAATTTCAGGTGCAGTCGTGCACGTTCGTATGGTGGAGCGAACAACACGATAACAAAACGTCCGGTTGTTATATCAACTGCAACGAACTCTTTGATTACATATTCATTTTTGTCACCACGAAACGCTTCAAACTCGGCAATAACCGTCCTATTCAAGTTCATTTTTCTGAGTGACACTTGTTCGCATCGAAAACGTTAATTTTTTCAAATTCCCCCTCTACTTTTCCTTCCAATACCAGTTCATCGTAAAGACGATCAAATGTTAGCTGTTGGTCATGACGACTGCTTTCCAATCGAAAAAACGAGGGGAAAAAGAAGGATGGTGGTACATAACACCCCTTGGCTACTACCTGATTAATGTACGACTTGAAGTGATCTTGATCATAAAACAAGCGAACAAGATATTTCTTTAGTACTGTTAATAAACAACCAAAACGGATCCACTCGGGTTCTGTGAAAACAAATTTTTCGGTCTTACTACCTTTAATCCGAACAAACGTTTTCCCAAAGTTACGACTGATCATCACACTCTTCTTCTTTTCACGGTTTTCACCTTCTTCGTACAATAACATACTGGATAGTAACTGTTCACGAAAGATCAACAAGTAATTCCACTCAGAAAAGTCAAGTAATATACTTTCTTTTTTCCGTTTGTAAACAAAACACCCGGTTCATAGTTGAGTTCGTTAAACAGTCCGACGGTAACGAACTTAGTGTAAGAGTTAATAGGATATGCAAGAGATAAGTAAACGTTATACTCACAATGCCTGCTGCTGCTGCTGCTGCCGCCGCTACCACAGTCACCTTCCATCGTTGAGACGGACTGATCTTGTTACAAGCTAGAGATCGCTAATACCTATCTTTATAAACTGGTAGAGGGGAGAACAAATTTTTTATGACAAACGATGAACAGTATTCGACAACGCTGTGTACTGTACTATCCTATCGTGAATAATCAAAGCGTAAGCGGTGGTTTTATCTGGAAAATTGTTACTGGATTCAAATTCTAAACGCACATCAACGGCAGACGACTTGATTGGTTCTTCTTGTCTGGAACAATCGATGACAAACAACGGTGCTTTCGTTATAAATTCATTAGGTGTCAAAAGAGGCGTTCTGTTGCGACGGTCGTAGTATGATGTTTGAAAACGTGTATACATGTCGTAGAACAGTGCGTAACGTTTTTTTTCGATATCCTGGTTCAGGTTATCGTACGGATAGTATTTATCGTTCAGAAATAGCTTGACATTCGTTAAATTGCAGTGATCAAATTCCGACGCGTTTTTCGCTATATTTTTCTTTCTGTCCGTCTGAAATATCAGTATCACATACCGTGGTTTTTCCAACTGTGACGATGTCTTCAAGGTCCACGAATGTCGATTTGTCGTCGGTAGAACGGGATACTCGTGCAATTCCCAACTGCGGAACGGCATCACCAGTTCATGATCCTCCTCGATATGCTCCAATAGCAGTATTCGGTACTTGTTTGACACGCGCACATAGGGCATCTTCCAGTGTACTTTGTTTATTACGAGATTACCGTTTGCAGTTGCACCTGATTCTTTTAGCACCATTGCGTTCTGATCGGTAGAGGTACGCAACAGAATCAATTCTTGCTTAACGTTCAGCATGATGCGTGTATAGTCTTCGTTGAAACCGAGTAGCATTTTTAACGGAAGACAAAACGTAAAATCACCGGTACTCTCGTGTACTGTCAACGACTCGTCGGTTGTCGTCACCCATCCTGCATTGATTAGATGCTTTCTTTCATGCTCATTGCTCGATAGTAACAATTTCACAGTACTCGTAATTCCAACGTTTTTCGTACGATCTACTTCCACACCGCACACTTCGTAACGGATCTCCTCAAACAAGAAAGCCATTGCATTGTTGATTAATTTCACGTTCAACGCTGTGTCGGTAGCGTTAACCTTGGTCAATGTTCCTTCGATGTACAGAAAACTCTCCGCCGGTAAAGTGAAAACATCCTGTTGTTGGATGGGTATACGTATTTCATCGTTGTTACCGTATCGGTTGGAAGCATACGGTGTGTGCGTACGATATTCGAACTCAACGATTCTGTTATCGAAAGCCGCTCCTCGTTCGATAGCTAGAATTTCACCCGACATTATTTTAATCGTATAATTTGAATCCAAGTGAAAATAAGAAACGCTTGTTCCTTGATGTCAATCGCTTCAACGTTGAACACCGACTACCATGTTTCTTTCGTACACACTCCCTTTTTACAGGTGACGTTTGTCCGAAATACAATCCCATATTTTCAGATGCAGTCGTATCGTGATAACTTCACCGCGAAAATCGACTAAATCCCCGTCCTGATCAACGAGAGACAAAATTATGTTGTCAACGCGTTGTACGTTTACCGGTAAGTATATTACGTTTGTCGGCGTTTCAACTATTTTGAAACCTGGTGCCACGGTCGGATAAAACGAATGCAACGTGTGCTGGTCCTGGTCGTCCTTGTACGCACCCTGTACGATATTACTCCGTACGTGAACGGTGTTAACTTTGATTATGTCGACGGGTACGTTCGACTCGTGTGTTTTATACGCTTCCAGCTGCTGATTCTCCTTAAATCCTAACATACTTGCAATGGTATTCGGTGTATACGAAAAGTCGATGACATGCTTACAGTAAATTTCACACTTCAATGTGTTGTTGTTTGGACGTAAACTGATTGTTCTCTCGCCTAACTGTTTCTGCAGATACGTTTCGATATCACTGATTTCATAGGTGCCGGTAGGCAACTTGATGACGGACCACTGATCCTTGGAAATTTTTACTGGAAATGCATTATTTTTTCCTTCAGTAACGTTTGGTATTGAATTATACGATGTAAAATCCAATAGACCAACGTACCATTCACCGTATAACTCGAGAGGTGGGAAAAAGTTACACACGAGATTCGCAGCGTCGGTACCCGTCACGGTGACCGTTAGCGACGACATGTTGAAGTTTACTGATCAGAAGACGATAAAAAGTCTAAACATAAATGACCGCAGATGACCGTGTTAGGAGGTTGCTTCCGTTCATAGTTGTAACGAACGTCGGCTGTATCACCAAAATATTGCATCAGCTCGAGAGGTGGACGTAAATTACCGAACCCGTCAAAATAGTGTACTCGATTTCCACGCTTATTGTAACATACCCAGTGGGTTCCCGGTCCGCTCTCGTCGTCCAAATTTACGATGGCGCTTTCGTTCTTCCACGGCGCTGTATCCGGTAATGCGTTACGCATGTAAACACCTCTAAAATACGGTATGTTTAGCTTTTTTGCGTATACACGTAATTCATCTTCGGACAACGGGCGGAGCGGTATGTGAATTAGTTTTTTCGGTACGGACGTAGATACAATCCGGACGCAGTTCTCTTCTTTTTCCTAGCGGTTCGGACAGTTCTCTTCCTCCTCTTCTTCATCCCACCACCAGCACCACGACCACGACTACTCACATTCTTTTTATTTTTACGACGTCGACCGCTTCCTATTGCTGATTTTGCTTTCATGGCTGCTGCAACTGCTGTCGCATAAGCTCGTTCGCTGATACCCGAATCCAAAGCCTTTACCCGTCCCCACGCTTTTTCCGCGAGTTTACGATCTGCAATACGTCTACTTTCGTTATCTTTGTATTGAGCGTAACCGATGTCGTGTTCGCGACAGGCTTCGTCTAGTTGATTAATTCCACGATCACCACGCGCTAATCTTTCTTCGAGTTTCGTGCCCGGTCCACAGAATCTGTAACCCTGCAGATGTAATTCGACAGGTAGTGCGTCCACCGCTCGATTGATAACTGACGAAACAACGGACGGTACAACGTTTTTAAGCACGTTTCCGACGCCCCACACCTTTTTCCTCTTAACGTTGTTGTACATCGTAAACCGATCTCCAGTCTTTCTCTTCTGTGTTTTTATCGTATTCATCTATTAACCTTTTTATTTCCTTCGTGTCGAGTGTCCACTCGTCTTCTGAACTACGTGGCTTAGACAATTTCAATAAGTAGTAATCCAGTTGATACTGAAAGGTTTTAACGACTTTATACATCTCGCTCTTTACGTATCGTCTCACGTCATTTAATTGTTGTAAGTTAACAGCATCGCTCTCCGCAAAACCATCCGCTACGTCTGTTATTCTCTTTTCCGCTGCTTTGAAAACACCATCTTCGCCCAAGCTAACGGTGTTCTGCAACATGTATTTTACGTTAACCGCGTCATCTGCAAAAATCGGTGAACTCACTCCCGACAACCAGCTCTGCCCAAACAAATAGCTGTTCGATACTTTTTTAATGACGTTCGAGTCTACATAGTTTTTGTTAACCGCATCGGTCGCTTGTTCCGGACTTCGAACGTTGATTACCCATCGATCTCGTGCATCGATGACCTCACCTCTCTCTTGACTCGAGTGTTGTATACAGTTGTCATCAACGTAATATTTGTTGACTACGTCTTTAACGTCTACAGGAGTATCAACATTTTTCAATCTACACCTTTTAACGTCCACGCTTTTACGTTCATCATCGAGTAGCAGACAATGTGTTTGCATATAAGTCAGAGATACAGCATCCTTTGCTGCATCCGGTTCGTTCAGATTGGAGATCTTTTTGTTTTCAACATCTATATGCCCATCATTCGTAATCTTAAATCCTACAGTATCGCGTAATTGTCTTTTTGTTTCTCGTCGCACGCTCACGGCGCTTTGATGTCTCCCGAACTTGTCCACAACCATTGTACGACTGCACGCTACAAATGATGTGCTAACCGTTTTAAGTAACGACACTGTGGTGACCATCGCGTGTGTAACACAATCGGATCGTCACCCTCTTTCCAACGAAAGATTTCTATACCGCAAAATGAACATCGAACCCTGTCAATTTCATTTGTGTAATGAAAGCCTGCGGCAACCATAGCGGTTGGACTGATGAAATGCACAGGCCATGATGTAAAGGTTTTCAGTCTCTCGTTTTCGACTTCAAAGTCAGGTGTCAAATTTAACCCGCACATGTTGACGTCAATGAGTTGTCACACCGACGTTCATAAAATTTATACTATAATGTTGGCTTCACGTAATTCCTCCACAACGGAGATGATTTCGTTGTCGTGTCCGGTGTGACTGGCGCGTTTTGAACTTACCAGCAGTCTCAACCGTTCAACCAGTTCGTTGGGGTCGTTCCAGTGTACGTAATCGATACCACGTCCGCTGCGCGGTGGGAACAATCGGGCGATTATCTCTCTGTACTTTACACCTTTGTTTGTATTTATTTTAGCACCGGGTAAATGATAATGTTTATGTGCGTTAGTGTCCGACAGTATAGATTTGTACGCTGCTAAATCGTTTTCATCGTAGACGCTCTTGTTGGGTTCTTTCATAAACATAAGTTCGTAGAGACCCGGTGTACCCCTGTATCGTTTTCCAGCTATGTAGAAGCTGTCGTCTTGATTGATCTCCAACACCGAATTGCCCACCATCCATTTGTCTGCAACGTTACGGACACCGTACGTATGATCCATCTTTTTTTCTCGATCATCAGATAAAGCGAGTAGTAAGTATTTCCTCGCGAGCGGACCTTCGACAGACTGTTCAACGTATTCTTGTGCTTCGTGTCGACCTTCGGGTGTTGCTAAAAACTCTTCAAGAGTCACGTTCGGTGTTTCGACATCAGGAGTTTGTGCCAACACTTCCGTTCTAAGGAATCGAGGTTGTGATGGTGGTGGTGTCATCTCGACAGCTGTCTTCGTATCTTCATCTTCAACATTTATTTTTTTAATTTTATCACCGGAGACATTCAACTTTTCCGAAATCTGGGTTAACGGTTCCAAAAGAGGTTTGTACGTTCTCGTTAACGCTTCATCGCTCTCTCTGAGGTCATGTTTCAACGCACGATATTTTTGCCTTATGTTGTCGCTAATTGCATCGATTTCTTGTGTAAGTTGCTTGTCATCCATCTTGACACTGATGACTTTCTCGCACAAACTATTCTATTTATGTATAAAACGATCGAAACCCACTCTGTATCTGCCCGCGTTTATCGGTGAGTCCTTGTTGATGACTAAGAATCCGTAACGATCCTTCCACGCTTCGGCGCACATCGCTTTGAACTCTTCGTATTTCATGTCTGTGTTAACGTGATCGTTGTAAACGTGGTGTAAATTGAGATCATCTTGTCTGAACAATACTAAGAAATTGGTATTATCACGCACCAGTTGCTTTGGCACCAGACTGTACGTCTGACAAAGGTACAAAGTGTCCACACCGCTATGCCGTCCCATAGCGAAATATTTTCGTATGTTATTCTGCCGTTCACATACCACATCATCGAACAACATGATTGAATTAGGTACAATTTCGTGCGGAGGTGGTACTTCATCGTTTTCACTGTATGTGAAGTACGTCATTCCTTCGTCAGCGAGAGCATTAAAAACGTCTTCCAACATACGATATTTTGGTTGAAATAACGATTTGGAGAACACGTACAGGTTCTGAAATCGCAGTCCGTTTGAATCGAATAACATGTTAAAGGCAACGTTTGACTTCCCGCTACATGACCCGCCGCACACGATACATCGAACTGTGTTTGGAAACAGTGGACTGTGTTTATTATATGCAACTTCACCGTTGTACTTAGCAGAGTCTACGTTCATAACATTTAACTTTAACGATTGTTGTTCAATCTTCATCTTAACTCGTTTACGTTCGGTTAAATACTGTGGTAATGTTATTATATCAGATCTTTTTTATGTATCCACGAATCGTGTTTACCGTCAAAGCCGAGCCAGCGCACTCGCACGCGATCACCTTTACGTTGTAATATTTTCTCAACGAGATACACATCACCAACGCTGGTTTTACTCAATTCTTGTTCATAAAACCCACCTTCCACAACGTCACCCATGTGATCTTTCAACAAGTACGTAACCGGTACGGTTGGCTGAACTCTGTGCACTGTATATATCTCGTTCGTCCAGTTTGGTGTATAACCTTTAGCGAATGTGATTTTGTATTTACTGATACGCACTCGATCGCCTATTTTAAACTTATGTTTCTTGCTCACTTTCCGCGGTACGGTATTTTTTCTTATTCGTTCCAACACAATTCGCTCGTTGCTCTTGTCGACTTGTCGCGGCTTCATCTCTATAGTTCTATGCACTCTGTCGTTGTATTCCATCACCAGTTTAGGTAAAAGCGACAACCACCGATAATGCCCTTGCTCGCTGAACGCGCGGTACATGTTCGTTTTCAACGTACGATTAAATCGCTCTACGATGGACGCTTTCTTCTCGCTATACGTTGAATAGTGTTTGACGTTGAATCTCTTTAGTAAAGCTTGTACGGTAGTGTTAAAGTACTCTTTCCCCTTATTCGTTTGCAGGTATTTCATTTTATTTTTTACAATTATTGGTTCGAGAGCCTGTGCTACTTCAATACCCGATTTAGTTTTTAAGGGAATCGCATATGCATACTTGCTAAATGCGTTTATTACTGTCATTAGGTATTTGTACCCCTGTTCAACTTGGCATGCGGTATCATTTCCACCAAATCCGCTTGGTACAGATCGTGTAACCCCTTCACCTCCACCGCATGTCTGGGAAAGTTCCTTCTCACCGGTCTGTGCAATTCCTTTGCAATAGTTTTGCGTACGTTTTCCATATCGCCACCCGAATCGAGAATCGCAAAATTTTGGTACGAGATATACCGTTACGTTTTCACTGAACTTCACCGACTTCATCGTCGCTACTGACAGTGTGTTGCTCCTGCAAGCGAGTCTTATATCAACGTATATCGAACGCATAATTTATAACGGATTTTCTCGCTTGCTGAATTATCTCGCGTCTGGGTTGACAGAGTTTATAATGACCGTACGCCAGTGTTGTTTCACCGTCATCCAAGACATATCGTTTGTCATCGTATGGTGACAGCGAAAAAATTTTGTAAGCTTTCTTGTGTATATGATATGTTTTTCGCTTTGGATAGTCTGCGCCGTAGTATAAGTTTGAGAAGTGGTCTTTACACATTGCTTATAAAGTTGATGTTTCAACTGTGTAGCTATCGCGGAACGTGGCACACCTTTCGCTACCTTTTTCTCTTTATCGTTTGCCGTAACGAATGAATAACATTTTGCGCGCAACCCGACAAATTCAAGTATCGGTATTCCATTTGTTTCGTCTTTAAACGTACCCAACTTTTTCTTGTTTGTTTCACTATAGCACGGATGTGTCTTAGGGTACTCCGACGTGTCAAAGAGTTCGAGATGCTCCTCCATGTCTTTGTACACATCGTCGGTGCGAATGTCGTACAACAGAGAGTCAGTGTCCGTCATACATAGACGTGCACGTGACCCGTACGTATTCATCGTGAATCCGTAATGGAACCGATACATGATCAGCTTACTAATATCCAATACACTGAACCCAACGTACAAAGGTCGGTTCAGTGTAATGGACGTTTTTTTCATCGTGAGACCTACCAGGTCCTCGTTATAGATGAAAAAATGTTGTAGCCTGGGGTTAGCGGTTAGTTTGTGAAGTTTCTTCTCGTTTGGAACTAACTTGAAATCGATTCGCTTCCGTACGTTTTCCAACGATTTTCCGTACGGCGCGTTATTCATTAACTTAAAAAAGTCTTTTTCAAAGGTGTTTCTGGCTTCCTTTCGTCGCTCCGTATTAAAATCGATGAAAGGTTTCAACCATACGCACTGTGTGAATGCTAACACACGGTGAATCGCTTTCAACTCCATTCATAGTTCGAGGTAGAGTTTCAATGTTCTGTAATGAACAATGTATTTTGTCTTGTCCTCGAGGGACGTTATCAGTTTCTCTACCTTACCGTTACTACACACAAAGTCTTTTAACAGCTTCATGCGATAGCAGTACGGTGAAAGCATACTGTCCGTAATAGTACACTTTTCGGGTGCTAAAGGGTAGTCACTGTGTAAGTCGTGTAGGTAATGTGGATACCCCAGATCGACTTCTAGGATATAACCGGTGTCATCATCGTCACGTAACGCGTGCACGTTCAACGTATCGATCTCTGTACGTTCCAACCATCGAAAACCGTACAGTGGTAAAGGCTGTGTCATAGCCGTTCCGTACAGGTTGGTACAATCGAGGTAGAGTAAATAGTTATGCAGCTTGCTTGCGTCATAATCGGGAATGTACGGGTTGTTGGCCTTGGCGTACCGATTAGAAATTGCTGCTAAGCCGCCACGGATACCTCTTTCGATGTACAGGTCTACGTCTATATCGCGGAGTAACTCTAACCTAACTCCTGTCATTTTCAGCATCGCGTTCCACGCTAAACCGGCGGTGGTAAAAACGTTACACGGATCGAGTTCGTAGTACTGCAGGCTCATGTTTCGAAAGTTTTCAAATACATCTGCAAGCAGTAGTATATCCGTTTTTAAATAAAGGTCATGATAATCACCGAACGTTTGCATGTCGAAAGCCGACCAAACCGCTCGAGCGTGCGCGTAATCTTCTTCGTTTATATCCGACTCTGTCAACCCGTTGTAAAAATGTACGCGGTCCGGTAACTGCCTCTCGTCAAATTTTGAATCGTCCGTAACGTATTCGTAAGGGTACACACCTTTACGCAACAGTAAATTAACATTACGCGTGTAAAATTGATTAAGGGTTTTAAATTTATCCGCGGAAAAGTTGGAGACGAGTTTTTCAAGTGACGCGTTCATGAACCGCAGAGAATCGTGAAACCGGAGCTGTCCGAGTGTAACGGAGATGTAACGTTCGCTTGTAGTAGCGATACACGTTATTTCATGTTCCTTGTACTTTCCGAAACCTTGCATCAAATGATGCGAGTCATAGCCACTTAAATTATGGAAAAAAACCGGAACGTGTGTTGGTATTTTGTAATTTATATTACACACATTGTGAGCAGCGCCTAAATAGTTTCCCGTTATGTGGCAATGGTTTCGAACCGTGTCATCTGTTAACGCCTTCTTGCACAGATGACAGTGCGTAGCGTTTCGGAATGACCGTTCATCGGCCGCTGTCATTTGAATCGGTTTATTAAACTTTCTATCGAGTCGTTGAACGTCGGCTAAAAGCACACGAAGGAACGTGTCCACCACGTCTTTACCGCGGTATATTACAGGTTCCTTGACGGCGTTTCCCATCCAGTCAACTATCACATAGCAGAAACTGGCTGGTATATGATGTGCCACGTTTTTACCGGTGGCCGGAACAATAAACGATTCGAAGTCAGCGTATACCGTATAAGGTACGCGGTGACAAAGTGAAAAGTTTTTAAAATACATCCACTTTTCGTTCTCGTCAGGAAGTTTTACTTTCTGTACTCCGTGCTGAGAACAGTTGCGTTCGTGTTCTACAACTCGTTTTCGTGCCGCGTTAGTATCTTTATTGTCCTCAAATCTGTGTAGACAGTAGTTGCAGTAAAACGAAGTGCTCTTTCGTTGTGTCAACGATGAAAGCATATGCGAAAGGTTCCGTATGAGGCAGTAGTGTGTAATGTTCGCGTCGGACAGTAGCAGTAGGTTTACGTGGTACTTTCTACCGCGATGTTCAGTGATACGTAAAGGATATACCTCGCCTTCGTAGCCAAAAACGTTAACGGATATGTTTTCGTTTAATTTTTCAAAACGTTTTATCTTATTGACTGCGACGGGATAAGGTATGTCCTTCATGTTTATTTCTTCTTCGTACGGAAGGTAATGGCTAACGCGATGCGGGTTACACGCGATCGGGTGTATACCAGCGAGCACAGACCACAAGAAACACTTTTCATCTTCTAAATTTTTCACATTAATAATTCTTTTCTTACTGTGTGACAATTTCGATGGTGTAGGTAGAAAGCTCGACCCCACAAGAGGATTGTATTTTGTAATATTTAATTCCACCGACTCGACACCGTTTTCCACCCACCCGCTTCCGTCACGCGTGAATTTGTCAACGGATTCCATTATTTTCTCGCTAGCTATCGAATACTGTTCATCGATATCGTCATACTGTGACTTAAGTTCTGTACGTGATCTAAATACCGCATCACAATAAATATTTTCGGTGTTTATTAATTTTTTAAAAGCTACACGAACTGCTAAAAGCCACTTTATATAATTATTTAATGCTACGGCTTGGCTACAAATCTTATCAACAACCGTGTGTTTGTAATCTAATAATACTGTTTGTGTGTTTAGTGTATTGTCAAGTATCATAAATTTTATAGTAATTACATTACCATTGATAGCACGGTGTTCGCTGCTGCTGCTGTCGGTCATTGTGAAAGGAGTGAGGCCGGCTTCGCGTCGTCGGTTCCCTATATAGACAGTCTGGTGACCGGCAACGCTGTCGCCGCGCTCCGCTCGCGAGGAGCAGCTGCGCGTTGTGGGGTGCGGGGTTGTCGTGACCGATGCGGTGTGTGCTGGAGGTGCGGGGTGGGGGTGCGGGCTAGGATGTCATCGTCCGGTCG
Source organism: Magicicada septendecula (assembly GCA_034769895.1). Classification (NCBI taxonomy): domain Eukaryota; kingdom Metazoa; phylum Arthropoda; class Insecta; order Hemiptera; family Cicadidae; genus Magicicada; species Magicicada septendecula. The sequence continues at coordinate 901,462,699 of CM068367.1, forward strand.
TGACCGATGACGCGCGTTGCGGAGGGCTGGGTGGGGTGGGGAGTGCGGTGTAGGAAGCCGACGTCCGTGACCGATGCGGTGCGGGGTGCGGGGTAAAGGTGTGGGATGGTGGTGCGGGGTAGGGAGCAAGTTTGCAGCTGGTGTCCGTGACCGAGAGGTAGGCGAGGTGCGGGGTACAGGATGCCGGCGACCTTGACCGAAGCGCGCTCGTTGAGTCGCCTGCCGCGGGATGTAGGGTGCGGGTACGGGGGGGCTGGGTTGTACGACCGGTCGTGACCGAAAGCAGATGGTGGAGCGAGACGACGCGGGGTGGGGTGCGGGGTAGGAAGCTAGGTTGTCGCTGACGGACTCGATTGCGGTTGGTGGGGTAAACCCGGTCGTTGCGGAGCGACAGACAAAGTAATTGAACAAAATATGTAGGCGAGGTGCGGGGTGGTGGTGAGGCTCTGGGTGCGGGGTTGGGGGTGCGGGGTAGGGGTCACCGTGACCGACGGACTCGATTGCGGTTGGCGGGGTGCGGGGTGGGGGGTAAACCCGGTCGTTGCGGAGCGACAGACAAAGAAATGGAACAAAATATGTAGGCGAGGTGCGGCGTGGTGGCGAGGCTCTGGGTGCGGTGTGGGGGTGCGGGGTAGAATGTCATCGTCCGGTAGTGACCGAAAGCAGATGGTGGCCCGTGACGACGCGGGGTGGGGTAGGAAGAAAAATTGTAGCCGTTACCGTTGCGGTAGAGGTGCGGGGTGGGGGTAAGGTGTCGTTGTCCGGTCGTGACCGAAGGAGATGACGCTTTAGAAGGAAGGAACGTGGTCGGGGGAAACAGAATAAATACGCCAGTGTTTCCCTGTGCAGTCATCAGTACTCGCCATGGAAGGAATAGTTGCGAACGCGAAGACAGTTGAAAATTTATTACCAAAAAGAGACTTGTCAAGTCTTTCTTTAGGAGTAAAGTATCATATAATTCACATGAAATTTGTGAAAACGAAATTCGGGGAGTCAGTTGTGGTAGATTTGGAAGATACCGGAGCCTGTCCTCAGCCGGAGGATAAGCTGTTCTATGTATACCTACCTAAAAGATGGTGTGACGTATTTCCAGAGGAGCAATTGAAAGCTGTGAAGCCTTGTGTCCTATCACTATGCGTAACCTCACACACTCTGCTGGCGAACGAGAAAGTGAGCGTGCAGTTGGATATTGATTATGTGAGTATGATATTTCAGTACCACTAATAATTACTTATACAGAAGTGGTTATGTATTAATTTTTTTCTCTTTTTTTCCAGACCAAATAAACGAGAACAGGATTGATTTATTATAATAATAATAGTAATAATAACATTAATAGTAAAATGTTTTTAAATGATGAAGTAGACTTCTCTATTTTTTTGTCGTTTTTTAATGTTAACTGTTCATTTTCAGAGAAAGAACAAGGTGTTGCTTGGATCTAATATTGTAGAAAAACTTTTAAACAGAGAAATAAATGGTAATAATAGATTATATTGTCAATGCGACATGATTAAATTCGATTATAATTTTAGAAATAATAGTAAGACACTGAGTAGATTGATATCAATACGAAACGAAAAGAATATTTACAAAATGAAAGTATTTATTCCTAATGAGTTTTTCAAACTCTTCAAAACATCAATTAGTTATTGTAACAACCATAATATTGAATATCTTGAAATAAAAGATTTGCTAATTGCTAAAACAAAGCTGGTTAATCAGGTGTACTTTTGATGTATAATTTTACTGGTACAGCGTATACCTCGCTGGTAAAAAAATATGAGTGGTCAAGGCATGACTCTAGCGGATGTCCGCTTCGTAACCGTTGTCGCGTCTGTTGTTATCTACGATATCAAAATGAATTTAATTCAGAATACATGTTTTTTTTAATACCACACTAACTATCATTTGATGTGTCTACATTCTTTTGTATTTGATCAAGTATTATTAATTGTAGGAAATTATATTCTGTTTTTAATTATTAAGAAACGTATGTGGTTTATAACATAAAAAGTTAAGATAAACAATCATTAAAGTGTTAATTAAATTTTTATGTGTAATTAAATTTTTTAAAAGATTTCTCTCATAGTTACAGAAACCTTGTTTCGATGTTATGTGTTTGTGCGAATGCGAGGGAGATGTATGTCGTTCACCACCATATGGTGACCACTGTAACATTCTGAGTGCTTGTGAGTGGAGAGAATTTACACTCTGAAGAACAATTGTTTTAAAAAATTATAAGCGTTGTTACCTTTGTTATTATCTAAAATACTAAAAAGAGTTGAATTCAAGGTTTTGGTGTACCATTTTACACATGTAGTTAACACCATAGTAATTATCATTTGATGTGTGTCTACATTTAGTATGTTATTATTAACATATTACACATCAACATTGTAATATTGTATGTTATTAATTATTATTACTATTTTTATTGTTAGACATATAAGGCTTGTTTTGGTTGTAGTAAATGTAATTATTATTTTTTTAATTATGTGTGTGTGTGTGTGTGTGTGTGTGTGTGTAGAGAGAGAGAGAGAGAGAGAATATATATGTAGAGAGAGAGAGAGAGAGAGAGAACCTTCAAGGCTGTAAAAGAGAGAGAAAGCGAGAGAGAAAAAAGATTATTTTGTATAATTATGTAAATATATATATATATATATTCTGTAGCGTGACAGAAAATCCACTATATTTCAAGTCATATGAAATCATAAAGTTTAATTACATCAACAAATGTTGTAATAATATTAAATGACATTTAAATAAATCAGAGGAATGAAACACAATAAGATAAAAATCCTCACTACATAATATATCAAAACCACTGTTAAAAGAAACCAAAGAAAGTATTGAAGCAACTCATCAACTCATAGTATAATACCAGTAAGTTACCCAGGAAGCTCAGAGCAGTAAACCAGTTACATAAGACAATATCCCGAAAAAAGAGACTCAATCAAAGAGTGGTGAATACCAAAATACCCTAAAAACAAGAAGAGGGAAGAATAAAGTTTGTGAACAGGAAGAAAACAATACCCTGAAACCTGTATAGAAGAATAAAATCAGTTCAGTGAAGAAATTAAATACTCCAAACTAAACCTCAGTCGTGATAACACCAAGTACCTTGGTTTACCCAAGAATGAGGTAAGAAGACCAGAAGAGTGAAGACTAGACGAGGGACAAGAATGAAAACTAGAAGAGGGACAAGAATGAATACCAGAAGGAAGATAGGAAGAAGGACAAGAAGGAAGACAGGAGGAGAGGAAGACATAGTATGAAAGAAACACCGTAGTAAAACCTATTATTATATAAACTACTATCAATCCCAAACCCACAAAAACTATGCCAAAGAAAGTATAACATACCCAAAATCTTATAAAAATGTAATTATTGAGAAAACTAAAGTGTTGTATAGCGTTATAAGAAGTGCACCGGCTAAAGCTATTGTGTAATAAAGAAAATAAACTAGTCTTAACGGTCCATGATGACTAAAGGTCTGGTCTGAGATAATAAGACTCAGAATATCAGAACCAACAGTGAAAGTGAATTTGTATAAGTGTTTAAAAAAAAAAAAAATGCAATAAACTTAAAGTTGGTGATACTATAACTTAGTAGTATGCTATATCACAACTTTAAAATCTAAATAATAAACAGCATAATAAAATAATAAAATGGAAGGTTTCCAGTATTTTATTATTTTAATGTAAATCTTTATTTACAAGACATTTGTAAAAAATGATAATAAATAAAGTATGGGAGTTGGTGTTTACTGATGTGGGGGATCACAGTAGTAATGGTTTGAACCAGAAAGGACTGGTACTAATATAGTATGAATAAGTGTAACATGTTTAAATAGATTGTTATTTCACAATCCTAAAATCAATGTGTTAAATAAATGTATTTGTAAGGTTTATTAGAAAATAAGATTTATGTTATGTGTTTTAAAAAAGAATTATGTTTGATAAATAATAACCTACATACCAGTAATAATGTTCTAAGAGGTATGCTATGTTAGATTAAAAATAGTCAAAAGAGATATGTTTAAGCTGTATCTGCAATATGTTAAATTGTGCAGATTACTAAACAATGTTCATAATTAATTATTTTAATAACTGTAGTGTTAATTAACTACTACACAAAACAATAAGTTATAGATCATGTTATTTTCATATAATTGTAATTATGTAAAGTCAGAGGAGGAATTAAGTTTAAATTATTTGAGAAAGAAAGAAATATAAAATTCTAAAATCTAGGCCATTTGGTGAAATCAGAGAACCAGTATAAAATAGTATAATTCACTTATAAATCCTGTAAACTACCCAGATTTATATAAGATAACACAATTAACTACTACTAGGAATGATCCTATGAATTAAAATGACAATAAGGAAATATACCTTAACATTTTGTAAATTGTCAAAATATATAAATTAATTAATTTTAAAGAGCAATATCAAATCTACAAATTAACACAAAAAACCAGTTCAAAGGTGTAATTTATATGTATTTAAGGAAAGGAAGAGAAATATGACTACTTAAAATTTATTATAATGGTGTTAATGGTATTTAGAATGGAAGGAATTTTGTATAAAGACGGAAATCCAATTTTGAGCCTATATTTCCAAAGTGTGAACAAAATTTGTTAATTTCCACAAAATGTCTACAGATATGGACTATAATACATCAATTTAAAGGGAATGAGATGATTAAACTAATAATAAGATTAGTAATTCATAAAAGTAAGGAATAAAATAGAAAAATTCCATATATAATGTAATATTTTCTAATGTGTATGAAGTCGAAAAATGTTAACAATACTTTTTCAAGGATTAACTGGGCAAGATTTATGACCAAGTTAATTAGTCTTTTGTTGAATATCAAGCTGAATAGGTGTGTGACAAAAACGTTCTTAAAATCGAGTCGAACATGATGCTAACGTTTAGCCATTGAAATCAGTGAACGGGAGTTAGACAAATTAGACACTTTTTGAAGCCAATACTATAAAAACATTCACGACAATAGTGAAAACAAACCTCTAACTTCACTATACGAGTGACAGTAAACAGTAAAACATTATATTACAACTGATTCACTCTACAAACCTAACCGTAACTTGAAAACTTAACCGTAGTAGTTGAACAAATAGAAAATAAACTAACTAACGCAAGTTTACACAGAACACTTCACCAGAATACACCAAATAGATTAACAGACATATTACACCAGTGCGGGGACATTTTAGACCTTGATGAAGGTAATTTTATAGTAATTTTCTGACTCGACGCATATGCAATAGCCAAGACCAACCCAAGGAGCGGCCATCTTGAAAACGAAACCTGCCTACTACATCGTAGTCACTGACGTCACATCAGTCTTCATTGGTTCGACAAAACATTTATTCTAATATCATAACCTGAATTATTTAAATACTATTAAATAGTAATTATTGTATTTATGTGTTAATTGTTAATGTTATACTTTCTCGTCACCCTTCTCTGACTATTAATCCTAATCGCTCAAAGAACCTGTCTTTTAATATAATATAACATAAAATTTTGTTCTGTATGACACAATCGATAATTCCTGAGACAGAGTCGATAATTGCTCTCCATCGATAAAATATCGATTATTTATTTAAAATTGTCAATAAATCTTTATATTTCCATTATTTTGTATCTGTACTTATTTCACAGGGTAATTTAAGGGTATTTATAAGGCTGAAGGCATTAAGTGAGAAGAATATATTCTATTTTGAACAAGATATTGGACCAGTAAGGAAAGTCACCAATCGATCATTACCTGGAGTTAATCTATTTAACTCCAGACTTGGTGCAAATCTTCAAGAAGTGCTCGACGGTCAATAAATACCTACCTGTTATTAACATTTTACCAGAACCTTTTAAAAAACAGATTTATCTTGTATACATATCTCTATAAACATAAGCAAAATTATTTTATTGTTTGGAAATTCTATTATTATTGAAATTTCCATTTTATTTTTATTCTTTTGTAACGACCGGCATACAGCGGTCTGGTGACCTAGTGGCTAGCCCAAACAGTGGGGCTTGATCAGATTACAGCCAATAAAAGGGGTCTTACTACAATATATATATAGAGAGAGAGAGATAAAGTGTTTATTTTGTTTAGTTATGTATATAGAGAGCGCGCGTATGTTTTGCTCAATTATAATTGTCTTGTGAATATAGAACGTGTGTGTGTAGAAAGAGAAAGAAAATTATAGCTTATGATTTGATTGTAAAAGCTTTCGATATTATTAAAACTTATATATAAACCGTAACCTTTGTTATTTTATTATTATACCTTTATACAAAACAGTTATTCCTATCATACTTGAATAAGGTATACGCCAGCGAAGATAACAAGTTTTTATAGTTGAGATGCAGCCAACTTATTGATAAAGAGAGACACAGCTGGATTGTGGTATGCGCCAGCATGCGAAGAAAACCGGTTTATAGAGTTCAGATGAGTCTCTCTCTAAAGAGAGAGAGAGAGAGAGAGAGAGAGAGCGTATAATCTATTTGTACCAACACACAGCGATTCAACCAGACCTGTTTGACTACTTTGTTACAATTTTGCAGGTACACAGAGTAAAATATATTTATACAATTACACAATTTTAGTAATGCATAATTTTAATATGTGCTTTTCTAAAAAATATTCAAATGGATGCATCTGTTCTATAATAACACAATATACTCATATATAATAATACAATATATGGTTTTGCGAACCGCAGATCCAGGTTCAAATCCCGAGGAGTCAAAATTTATTTTGTGGAAACCAACACCTGTCGGAACCCATCTGTATAGCCCCCTGTTTCGTCATAACCAGTGTTTTATACATGCGTCATGTGGGCGTACCCACAAATTTCGGGTACCCTCATCCGTTATTTTAATCATTTATGGTACCAAAATTCTGACATTAAAAATTTCGAGAGAGAACGATTATTTTGTTACATCAAAATAAACCAGAACGCGGAAGTGTTTTAACATTCGGACACCAGCTGCCAGGGCCTCTGTTAATGAACTGGAACCCGGTTAGGGCGTAACCACAAATTTCGGGTACCCCCATCCGTTGATTTAAACATTTCGGGTAACGGTACCCGATACCCCCAAAATTTCGAGTAACGGTACCCGATGGCATCGCCTCTGCGCGTCCGGGCAACCGCCGAATTCCGGGGACCCCCATCCGCTACACATTGTTTTCGGCTACCAAATTTTGGACATGCAGAAACCACGGCCTCCGTGACGTCTTGAAACAGGTTTTAGCCATGCGGACGCCAGCGACTAGGGCCTCTGTGTGATGTCATGAACTGGAACACGGAAGTGTTTCAGTCACACATACACACACACACACACACACAAAACAGTGACGTCACATGGACAGCTCGGACACCAGCTGCCAGTGCCTCTATGACGTCATGAACTGGAACCCGGTAGTGTTTTCAACTGGGGGTTCCCCAACCCATTGTTTTCACACCGCGGAAGCCAGCTACCAGTGCCTCTCTGTGACGTCATCGCCATTGTTTTCTAACCCTCACTTTTATACTACTACCTTGCATACTTACCTTTCTAGAATCCTTTAGTTACCAATCGGTTTTCTTTGGTTGTGCCAGAATATCTGCTGGGACATGTTCCCTAATATATTCTCACATAGACTTCTGGGGCCGGTGTCCATATGTTTTTGAAGTCTTCTTCCGGTATGGACCGCGTCAAAAATATCTTGTATGACAAGGTTTCACTCATATTACAATAAGTACTCTCAGGTCTCAGTGATAAAAACGCCGGCAAGCGAACTTAGTTATATAGTGTATAAATGGCGGTGGGTAGTCAGGTAAGTGAACCCTGCCCTGTAGGCTTTACGCTGTGTGCATTATTTGTGCAGTCAATCAACCCGCGTGCAGTCAAACCAGAAATTAAAGGGTACCAAGTCGTACTAGGCGTGACGGTGTCTCTGTTCATATTATCCTTGTATTTGTTAATTTCTATTGCTTCTAGGATCAATCTGTCATAATACATATTACATTATCTTCTTACAGATGCGTCTTTAAAGTTTACCATGTGATTAGTTAAGGCTGAATACTCAGCAATTGCAGACTTTTTAACTGCCGAGTTCTTCGTATGTCTGACATGTTTTGGACTCTTGTGGAAATCAGGCTGCCCAATGTAAACCTTTCCGCAACTGCATGGAATTCTGTAGGTACCTTCAGTGTTGAACGAGATACTGTCTTTGATTGGTTTTAAAAATTGTGCTAGCTTTTTATGTGGTTGAAACACTGTTTTAATGCCGTATTTCCTCAACATACTGCTAATTTTGTCTGTGGTACCTTTTACATATGGTAAGAAAGCTATGTGGTTATTATCGTCAGCTGTAGGTCTTCCTGAAGGTTTTCCTGTTTTCTTAGATGCTTTACGGATGACATCTCTGTTATATCCGTTGCTTTCAAGAGCGTCCGTTAGGTGCTTTTTTTCCTCGAGGAAACGTTTGTCATCAGATACCCTCTTCACTCTATGAAACGTGTGTTGAGAACGGCTTGCTTTTGTGCCGATGTGAAGTTGCGTGGAAGTATCTATCTGTGTTGGTAGGTTTCCTATACACTCGGTGACCTAGAGATCCGTCCGGTTTTTGTGATATTAGTACATCCCAGAAAGGATTTTCAGCATTCGCTTTCACTTCGATAGTAAACTGAATTGAATTATGTATTGAGTTTAGATGCTGGAAAAAAACCCTGTAGTTCTTCGTGACCGTGAGACCAGATAACAAGTGTAGCGTCCAGATATCAGTAAAAGTGTGTGGGTTTTAGTCTTGCTGAATCCAACGCACGTTTTTCAAACTCCTCCAAGGAAATATTGGCTACGACTGGTGACAACGACAATCCCATAGCTGCTCCCTGTAATTGCTCCTAATATTTGCATTCTCAGTAAAAATATGTTGACTTGAGACACGTTGAAGCTAAGCGGAACAAATCGGGCAGAATAGAGGTTCAATAACCTTTAAGCCGTCATCAACGGGAATGTTAGTGAAAAGTGAGACAATGTCGAAACTGACCAAAATGTCTTCTCGACCCAATGTTAAAGGTTGTATTTTTCTTATGGAGTCCACTGAATCCCTAATAAATGAAGCTGTCCTCCCCACAATCGGTTGTAATTGTTCTGCAATGTGTTTGGCTACGGGGTGAGCAGCTGAACCAATCGTACTGACTATTGGTCGTAGGGGAATGTCTGGTTTATGGATTTTTGGCAAGAACCAGAATAATGGTGTTCTCGGATCCGAAACTAAAAGATTTTTATTTTTGACCTCCGTAATGCTGGTTGATGAATTTATCAGATCCGCAATAGTCTTCTTTATTCGTGCAGTTGGATTTCTAATGTTTTTGTAAGTACCATCTTCTAGTAGATCAGCTATTTTATTTATGTAATCTGTATTGTCCATGATAACGGTAGAATTACCCTAGGCCCATAGTAAAGTGTAACATAATCGCAGATTATACACAAATACAGATATAGTGTAGTCATTTAAAGTAAAACAGGATTCTTCAATTTCCATTAGCCTAAGTGTTCTTATAGTAGTAAAAATTATATTTCATTTGTACGTCAATCTTTATGAGTTGCCCAATATATCACTATCTCTATTAACAAACTAAACGGCGATAATCCGTATATCGCTTGCACTTCACATAAACACTGGTTAAACAGATTTGGTCAACATTTAAAAAAATTATATTTAATGAAATCTGAACCTGCCTCAGTATACAGGTGGGCCAAAAGTCACTACCCATTGTGAGGTACTGAGTTACCCATTGTAAACATTAAGATAATTTTTGGTTGTGATCTTCCCATCGATTTTATATGTTTACATAAGAAATTATCAGACACAAACCAAAGGCGCGTAATTTAAAATCGATGGGAAGATTACAACCAAAGTTTCCTTAATGTTTACAATGGGTAACTCAGTAACTCACAATGGGTAGTGACTTTTGGCCCATTCTGTATATACTATGTTAGTAGTATTACACTAAGTCTAAAAATCTTATTAGATATTGAACCAGCGACCTGCAAACATTTTGTGGTTTTGGCAGACTGCTACATTTTATTCAGCCACATGTTTGTAATTATGTTAAATATTTGTACTCAAAGATCGCAGATTCAAAATGTTAGTCATACTGTAGCAGGGAACACACTGCCGGGGGGGGGGGGGGATACACTGTAAACATGTATGTACCTGAGCAATGACTTGAAGCAGCTAAGGTACATTTGCCGTACGTGGATGACGTGAGATTGTGTTCATAGTGTGGCATAGTTCACTAAACCAATACGTGTGCGTACGTACAGTACTGTTTTTTTTAATACATGTCATGCACGCATATTCAAGAAATCTGAACACTTTTATAGGGTTTGTTTAAATAGCGTACTTATTACAGTACCAGTACCATATTACACTGTTTATTGTAATAAAATATAAAATAATCTTATTTAGAGTGTTACGTGTGTTTACAGGAATAAGAATTACGTTCAATATAACGGAAAATTATATATACGCACTGCACAAAACGTGATCTTAGCCAATATCACACTTACGAGTTTAATCTTACCTAAAATACTAACTTGTTTAACTCTACTTAAGTTTGCATCATAAAACAAACAATAATTTGCTCTACATTACTCTTCATTGTAAGTAATTTTTCTTATTTTACATAAAACGTTTCTCTCTACAAGACAGCTGTTCAGAACGGTCTGTTATTAGTTAACTCAGGTACAACCACATCTCTGACACAGCAACAGACTATATTAAATTACTTCGGTTAACGTGAAAACCTGCCATTTGTTATTTGACCTACTTATTAACGGTTTGCAGAGAATCTGTTACGTCCAGAAAATTTTGCAACATGTAAAATATAGAAAACCTTGTTAAATTTATTCCTTGGTGTCTGGTCTCCATCTTCTACTCCTTACCTTATACTTTAGCTTCGTCAGGACCTATTTCGTCACCACCACAGAGATTCTAAAATACTGTACTTTGTACTTTGTGTATTTGTACTGAGTGGGTCACAAGTCGTTTCACAAAAATGTATTTCTTAGAAGCTTCTTGTGCGTTAAAGGGTTTTTTTAGCATTGATGACTGACTGCACACAATTTTAACATTTCTGTCGAGTTTTACCGAAACAGCAAAATCAGGGAGTATATTCGAGCAATACAAAAATAATTAATTTACATAAACACGTAATGCTTAATGTATTTCCTGTATGCCTAATGATTATAGCTGTATGTAATATTGTAATTATGTCTTAATAATATAGAAAAAATAATAAGTATGAAATAGCTATTATCTTTTACCTAATATAATTATACACAAACACATAAAACAGTCGTTACATAATTAGGACTACTAGGCCTAATTATATCTGTATTACCGGTACACAGGACCTAATAAGGACAACAGAATTTGCCGAAACATCAACACCAATGTTTGGAATAGTGTCTAGTTAATGATCGAATGCCACAAAATTTTAATCACAGTCACGGTCACTTCACATTCACTAATCACTGACCGATTAAGGTTGGCAAATTTCCAATGTCAAGTGACTTATGGCCTGTGCTGTGTAGTTTGATTTGAGCTGTTAAGTTTCCTCCATACTGCCGATATAAATTGTAAGTATCGCTTTCCAATAACTTGCCATTTTAGGCGATACATTACAATTAGGTTTGTATATAATTGTTCAGACAAATGTTGTAATTTTGTGTATTAAACTGCCGTACAAAGCGATTTTATAAACACTAAAAAAGGTTTTACTTAGATCTTCAAATGTTTATTAGGTGCCTTGAAGACTATATTTTATTTATCTTGCTTTATCAGGATACTGTCGGTTGGCTGTTAACGCCGGCGTTCAATACTTAGACTACTTTTAATGAAGTGGTGGAAAAACTTGGTTTATAGTTTTTTTTTCTTAATTTCCAAATCGATACTTTTTATTTCTTAATCTAACAAATAATTTTATTTGATGAGACTACTACTCTGATTTCCTATTCTGCAGGTGCATTTTTATTCATTTGGACTTGTTACAAAACTTTGTCTTTTATACATTTGCCATATCTTTGTACAGGAGCATTTTGTAAGTTACCAGACTGTGCTAAGAATATTGCGTCCTGAGCAAAGCTTAAATTTCGAGTTTACTTCGAAGACGTAGAACGAAATATTTTCATATGTACATAATTTTTTATGATGCTCTCATGTATCTGCAGTACAAAGTAACTTTGAAATGTTATATATAGTTGCATAAAGCAGGAATACACAATGCAAAATTATTATCGGAACTAATTAAATATTTAGGTAACAGTAGTTAAAATTAAACAAAAAACGACATCCTAAACGAGCAGACGCAATTCAAATCACACGCATTATTCGAACATATCACACCTCACGCACACAACATCGATCTTTCGAAAATCGATTTCGTCGCCAACAACAAGACGGATAATACTACCTGCGGCAACCTCTGAAGAAGCTTTTTAAAAGTGAAAACCGGTTCAGGTTGTAAGGTAAAGCTTTTACGTTTTTACCCATAAAAAGTTTTGTGTTTCAAGTCGTAATGAAATAATTATATTTAATAAAAACCATTATAGCAGACAAGGGTAAAACAAGGATAGCTCTCTGATAGTATACTGATAATGATGGAGCTTTTTGTGCGAAATACAATCCAAAAAATGTATTTTTAAAATAAAATCAGACGTTTCGTATTGTGAGTGTTTCGTTTGGTTAGCATTCGCAGAGTTGTGACATTTGTCCGTATTGCTTGTAAACGTATGTTTGTAAACATATAGTTGCATATTTCTTTCACAACATAGAACTGCAGTAGTAGGCTACTATAAATTAATGAAGTAGTATAACGAAGTAGAGTAGCTCCTAAGTAGTTCAGTTTGGTAGTTAAAGTAGAACGTGAGAATGATAGAGATAGCAATACAAATTACGGGCTAATCAAATGGGGCGAGTCCGTTGATGTAGGGGAAACACTTTACGCAAAGTAATTTCAGTTCACTGATTCCACGCCACGTTACGAATATGTCGACTTAATGTCCACCAGATTCAGTATTAAGATAAACTTGTATGTCTACATTATTGTATACAAAACGTAACTTTAATTACGAAATATCGCTAATATCTTATTCAAACTACCTATACAATACACTACAGTTCGCACAGACATTAAAGCATACTGACATAAGACAAGTACCAGTAAAGAGAATTCTTGAAATAAATGTTAGCTAATGATCACTGAAGAATAGAATATGCAATATGAACATTTGTAACGCAGATTCAAAAAAATCAGTGCACTTTTCCATTAATACACTTCTCCACTTACGTGCATGTGGGTAATATATGTTATGTGAAATACCTAGTATACACCATCTAAGTAATTCACACTGTTGTATATTAATCTACTGTAAATTTTATACTTTTTAATTTCAAATAAAATAATAGAAGTTGAAAGGTGAATGTAGAAAAAAACAGTCCGTTTACTACTTAATAGGTTTGACAATTGTTCAATTGTTCGTCTGCAGGTCTGTTTTTGAACCTGCTTTATTGCCTTAATATAGTAAGAAGACTTATACGGGTACGGAGAGCCGAACATCATCAGCATTCTTAGAATAACTGGAACCTAAACAACCCTGCAATATAGAGGTTAAATAAATTTTCTGTTTGAGACAAGATGTTCAATGAATGGTCACTATGAAATGTCAACCCGGAAGGATTGTCCATATTTAAATACATTAATGCAAAATAGCCAACCTATCGTGAGCCACCGACGTCACCTTTGGGTGCTACTGTAAATTTCAGATTGAAGGTTTGGCCACCGATATTTACAGTACCGTATTAAATATTACATAAAATTAAAATATTTTATATTATTTTCATATGGCCTGAACTGACTATTAAACTGAATAGTAAGGTTCATTATTTTGGATAATTAGACCGAGTAAACATAAATTGTAACTAAATGTAATCATGAATAAAAATTAAATTATTATTTATTTGGTCTCTCCCTATGAACTATATCTATATAATATTCGAAGTGAAACACGTCTAATGTCAGTGTAATTGTAAGGTATATACCTAAAATGGTCTAATCTAAACTGACAAGAGGTGTTTCAGTATCAAAAATCTTTCCGTAACAGGTAACGGTTCTCTTTTCATCTTACCAGTAATAAAGTATGCACGAATAGACGGAAGAGGAAACAAGGAGGAAGAAACAATTAAAGTATTTACTTACAACGGAAAGTTGGTTTGTAGCAGGCGAATTTTAAGCAATTAAACGCAATTGTGTGGACAATAAGAAAATGTAATATAACCTATTCGAACACAATGAAAAAGATGCATTCCAGCAAATTAGTTTGTTATCTCTGATTAGTTATTATTTGGTAATAACAATTCATATTTCATTATAAATTTTTTCAGCCACAGAAATTTTAGTTAACACATTATTCTTTTAAAACAGGTAGCCACATACTTATAGTGTTACAAAAACCTCCAACTTATTCGTGTCGTGTGAAGATACGTAACATTGTATAAAATTTACTGTGGATGTAAAACTATACATTTTTATTAGAAATTAGCTAATAAGCTATGTTTAGGAAGGATTTGGAAAATTTATGGTTGAAATCAATAGTGACATATTTGTACATACATCTGAACCACAAATTTTGTAATACGTTCTACAGCATTTTAAATTGACAGGTGACTATTATTTGAGTATTAATAGCCCAAACAAATATGATAGTTCATGTAAAACATGACTGTTTTGAAATTAATAAGGCTAATGTTAAGTTTTAATTTTTTTATGCTATAGTCCTGCATGCCAAAGTTCATTTAACTACCATGCGATTATATTGCCGTACAACTATTAGGCCTATTTCCTAAAGTGGCATAACGTGTAACCATTTAAAGTCGTCTTACTAACATTTCCTAACCAGTGAGTATGGTGTGAGAAAATAGATTTCTCACCAGTTTCTACAACTATATTGATATAATATCCAATTTTCTAACAATTCACAATTTTAATGTCCAGGCCAATTACGTTATTCCGATACAAGTGACGATCTATCGTTTTCTCGTACGGGGAACACTGTACGAATGATTTCTTGAGAATGATTTTTAATTTCGACTTCAAACTTATTAAAATTCGTTACTTGACGTTAACGCTTTTCACTACTACCTAAAGTAAATTTCTTTCATAATCTTTATATTGTCTGGTATTCTCTCTGTGTATGATAATTACGTTTATGCTGGTATAAGCAGCATGTGGAAGTAAAATACATTAAAAATCATGTTAACATACATGTTATAATATCAAAAAGCATTACTACTGATAATAAGAATGATTAAGTACGTGTATAAGATATGTTGGATTGTCACGACGTAACGCGGTATTGTCTGAACATCCTTGTCGAGCCATTTACTATTTCAAGTAACTTTGCGAGCATTATTTGTTATTTTTCTGTACGTAGACTCTGTTGAATTGAAACTGTAGCCAAAAAATTCAGTTTTACAACATTCCCTTTTGTAGGACATTTTTTCGTATCTTGATGACTCTGTTTCTCAAACATTTGCTTTATCTGTATATTATCATTCATAACCTGTACAACACAGTTTTAAGAATATCTGATTCTGTCTAATAAGATGTAAAAAATAAAAGTACCTTATAGTAATTTAAATTTACACACTGTCAATATGCATAATTTCATTGGTAAAAATGAAAACAGCGTCAAAGTTACGTATGAAATAGAGTATAAAAAACGTTTATAAGGTAAACATACAAAATAAGTACTGTTAGAGAAAATCGAAACCCAGAAGGAAAGCTGTCACAGAAGTGCGCAACTAGCCTTTTGTGTAAGTCGTCCCAAGAGCCAGTTATACAAATATTTATAAATCAGGTTTCTGTTTCAACAGTTCTGGTATGTAACATGGCATACGTTTTCAATATACTGTGGGTTTGGGTCTGAATTTTTGTTTCAAAATTTGAATATGGAATAAATTTGCTACTCGTTTTTAGTCTAGAAGTTGTAGTATACAATGCGCTAGCTCAACGTTTCCGGATTATGCTAACACATTTAAAGCTGGCAAACTGAGTAAGGGCGCACCTTACCTTCTGGGCTTACTTTTGGCGAACTGTAGTGCATAGTGAACAAGTTGTATAAGTGATAACTCATTCACACAGGCGCTATACTTAACAGTCGAAAATTCCCAAGTTGTATCATGAATCGTTACGTACCTTCCACACGTTCTAGAAAGGACGAATAAACAAATTTAGTGTTTTGTCAGAACAATTTGGTCGGGCTATTGCCATTGTTATGATTTATCACACAACATTTTTACCACTAAATCTGTGATCGTTTCCAAGTGTAAATTAAACTAGTACATTTAATGCAAAGTTAAGCCACCCCGAGATTCGTTCATTAACATACGTGAACCGTCAAAAAAATAAACCACCACCACCTTCAAAGTTAAACACGGCTATAGAAACACTTTTTTAAAACAGAACCGCTACTTACCCTGTAAGTCCGCTGGACAGAACCGGAAAGCACATCCACACAACAAACAACGCCAGAGACCAGCAAGGCAATGTTAAAATCCAAACCTAATCACCCTGGGCCAACCCGCAGCTAACCACGCCCACGACGACACTCACACTTTTTTGAATTCCTAATCCTGATCCTAGATACGTCTTTTCTAGGCTGACTGATACAACTATCATTCACTGCCATAAATGATGCCTCTGTGATTTTTAGTTTATCAGTAGAATATTAGTTTCCCGCCCAACGATATCCACTTGATCCCTCAGGATTTGATGTTGTTCATCACATATATGTGAGCTAATTTAGATGTGTTAGCTTTCCTTTATTTAATGTTTTCCATGAGGGAATTCAAACTCCTTCGTCATTCTTCATCTATCCTATAACAACTCTCCTGCTTTTCCATCCAGTCCACGTGCTTTCCTTCTCTTCACAATTTGAAATCCGTTTAAACCTTCGTCAGTACTTCTACCTGATTTTCGGTGTATTTATGTTGAGAGGTTCATTGAAATCCTCGGTGCTTCCGATTACAATTACATTTTTTTTGTAGCACATTTTCCCTGCTTTCCATTAAAGCTCTCACTCACAATCACGTTTTTCCGTGTCATTTTAGCATAGAATTCTTCCACTTAGTCTGTGCATATTTGTCTTCTAGATTACTTATTTGTTACAATTTTTATAATAGTTTGCGCTGTTCACTTATTAACGAGTAGTGTGTAGGCTAAAATCCTAGTACTATTTTAAGAATCTGTAAACAAACGTAGGCCTGCATTTAGGTAATTGTTTTGTACACCAAATGTAAGCTCTCGTTTGCTCTCATTCATGAGAAAATGTAAGACCCTCTTCGTCGGCGTTGACAATTCAGCGTAGAGGCCGAAGCCTTATAACGCTCTTCAGCCGACATGTCACACTCGCCACCACAACTCAAGGCTTCTGGTCGTTGTCAGTGATTCATGGTACTGCGCGTCAGACGTGGATCAGGCATGATGTAACAACATAATTTCAACAGCCTTCACTTTTATTTATTGTTAACTACATATTGTAAGATAATCCAAAACTAATAATTTGCATGCTTCTGGATTACAGTACATAAAGTTATACCGTACCATAATTAAATTATAATTCTATTAATATTGCTTTAATTGAAACGTGTAAGAGTCTTAAAAATAAGAAGATTGTGTTGCTTGTCAACAAGGAGACGTCAGACATAATATAATATTGTCGGCAAACATAAATAACACATCTTATATGAGACTCTTATTTTCATACTACAATTTGAAGACTCTAGGCGTTGACTAACTTAGATTAAATTATAAGTTATAAATTACTAAACTCTTACATATTAAATTTTCACGGTGAGTAAACAGAATACAAAATTACGAGGAGTATGCATAAAGACCTTAATTTATCCTTCAGTACCATCGTTAAGTATACTTGCTGTAGCAAACTACGTGGAATAAATTCCAGCGCCACATGGGGTGCGTGAGAGCAAAGCATAACGCTCTTCAATACTAGTTTCACCGTAGTGTCACATCTAACGAACACGTTTAACAAAGATTTAAACCCTTTTACTGTTTACTGAAGCATAATCTGACCTTAAATATTACAACACTGGATATGGTGAGTGAGATAAATTTTTGTGAAATAGGGTAAAAGATATGCTACCTAAAATGCAGTTAAAAAAATATTTTCATAAATTGGAATTGAAGGAACGTGTTTTTGGTTAACGAATGTTAACTGTTAACGAATCTTAACAAAATTCAACTTATTCTATTGTAAGAAATATAGTTAGATAGCTTAATAAATACTTCAGATTTATTAATTTTTTTTCTTCGAAATATTTGTTTGCAGTTACTAACTGAAATTACGAACTGGTAGAGAAAATTGCTTACAATTCTCAGTCCTAATAAATTATGTACTAAACGTTTGTTATATGCGTTGGTGTATATACAGAAATAATTTTGGTCTCCTCTTATGTAACACAGGAAAGCATATATTTACTAATACATACACAAGCGCATATGTAAGCGCGCGCATGCACACACAACTCTTTTGGTTATATCTGGTGGGAGTAAAGCTTTAAAGGTGAAAGTCCGGCAGAGAAGGTCTTCGCGATTCCTTCCGGCGCTTTGAGAATAGCACCGCGGAGCTCTTGGTATAGTTGACGGCAACTTTCCAGCTTTCCGTCCAGGTCGTGTACACATCAAGTGCGCGCTGGAGTCGTAAGATAGCCCTGTCAGCGTTTCGATCGGAGGTATACCGCCGTGTCGTCGGCAAACAGGGCGATCTGGACTCTGGGTACGTCGTTGACGTAGACAGAGAACAGACGAGACCCTAGGATGCTACCTTCAGGTACCCCGGCTGAGATATATCTCTCGGAAGAGACGTGGTCGTCTATATTCACGCAGAAGGTCCTCTCCGTCAGAAATCTAGCAATCAAATAAAGGTAGCAATCTGGGAGCTGGATTTCCCGGAGCTTGAACAAGAGCCTGTCGTGCCAGACAGTATCAAAAGCCTCCTCCTAGGAAACATCTAGGAAACAGGCGACAGTGTGATTTTTCTGACAGCCGGCGCCCGTGATGTATTCCACCAGTCTCATCAGCTGATGAGTGGTGGAATGCCCCACACGGAAACCGAACTGTTCGGGGACCAGTACATCGAAGTTTCCTAGATGGTCTAAGACTCGCCGTTGTACGATACGTTCGAGGACTTTTGACGTGGCTGACAGTAGACTAATGGGCCGGAGGTTGTCGGGATTGTAAGCGTCCTTTTCCTGCTTCGAGATCACTGTAACCGTCGCCTTTCGCCATTTCTTGGGAATGTAGGCCAGTCTAAGACAGCGCGACCAAGAAAAGCATTCCTGGCTCCGGCAGTCGAATTAGAGCGGCGTTCGAGACGCCGTCCGGGCCAGGAGATTTTCTCGATGCGAGCTCAACGAGACGATCTAAGACCTCTTCCCTAGTAATGGGTTCGGGTTCCGCAGTGATCGGAAGAGACAGAACGTCTTCCACTTCGTTCTCGACTTCTTCGTCGAAATCCCAGTCCATGGACGGTTCGGAGCGAATTGGCGTTCAAAACACCCAAGTACTCGGCCTTCGCCTCCGGGCGAACCAGTACTTGGCCGAACGGTCCAGCAATGGCTGGGCTGCGAGATCGGCGACTCTTCCCCGTCAAAGCCGTAGGTATCCGGTATGGGTCACTTTCGTCAGATCCGTTCCCCGCTTGGGCCACGGCGAGTTCCCAACAACGTCTCCGATAGGCCTGCATTTCACCACGTAAAATGCCGGCCGCCTGATTGTACGCTGCCTAGTCGGCCGGATCACGGGTCCGCTGCCAGCGTCTCTAGAGGCGATTTCTCTCTCAAGCGAGAGCACTCGTCTCCTCTAGGATCCGCTGCCAGTGGGGCGTGAGACCAGGCTTCATCATGGAAGCCGCGTCAACGGCAGATACGACTGCCTCGTCAAACGCGGCAACTGGTCGACTCGTCGACTTGGCGGACGGTTTGGCGTAGTCCCGCCTCTGGCAATCGACGACAAAGGGCCAGCCCATAGCAATCCCACTCTACCACCTTCCTGACGTCTCTGCGTGTGACGTGTTGCGTAGCGACGTGTGGCCTATAATGGGGAGATGATCGGACGATAGTTCCGATAACACGGATACATGGACCGGGCAGTCAACTCCCTGGAGCACCCGTATGCCCAAGACATCGGAGCCGCGTGGAGTTGTGAGGGGTAGAACGTCGGCTGGGCGGGCCCAAGCACCGTCGCCCTACGAGCATCAGCAAACCTGCGTTTGGGGCAGTCAAGCTACTGTTCCAATCGCGATGCTTACAATTTAGGTCGCCGGCAATGATAACCCTTCTGTGTGCATCGAACACGACCGCTAAATCGGTGTGAAGGAGTTATTTTTCTCGGCGGTTTATACGCTGACACCACGAGGACTCCGCCTAGAGTGTTATGAATTTCCACAGCGGTGACCTTTAAGTGAGACCTGGGCGGCAAGAGAACGCGGTGATGACCAATTAATTGTGGTCCTCACCGCGACTGCAGTACCGCCTCCAGCAGTGCCCGGCCTGTCGTCTCGATAGCACACATAGTTAGCCAGTCGAAACCGTCTCGTAAGGATCAGGTGGGTCTCATTGAGAAATACCACATCGGGTTTGAGTCGGGCTACTAATTCTTGGAGTTATCTGGATTTTATCTGCCACACCGTTGGCGTTCCAGGAGAGAATCGAGAGATTACGTTTGAGGACCCGACTCATAGAAGGCCTGCATAAGTGGCGGCTTCCACCAAGAGCATAAATATCTCGGTCGTGTCTGCAGTCTCCAAGCGGGACCGGTTGGACTTGAAGATCTGGGCGACTTTGTGGAGGTCGAATTCCACAAGGAATTCGTAGACTATTTGAATGTCGTCTGAAGCGGTTCTTGAGGCAGAGTGCCCGGAGACTCTCTGCGCATAAGAGCGCTGAGGGTTAACAATCGGTGGATTAGTTTAAGCCTTGTGGACTGGGCCAGAGGTAACGTATTTTGCGGAGGCGCTAGGAGGCTGGACAGATGCGAAGGCGTTGGCCTTGTTTACGCGCTGCGCAGGTTGTCTGGACGGGGCTGCAGAAGCTCGGGATTAAGCGCCGCAGGACTTTCGCTAACGTTTCTTCTTGCCTGCGACTTGAGGGTATCGTGGTGGTGACCAGGGTGGCGAGGCTGCTTCTGAAGCAGGGGCAGGAACTTTCGTGAAAGTGGAGGGTTTGTTTGACTCAGGCTCTACAACCGAGATGGTGTTGGCTGGTGTGGATATCTCAGTAAAAGATGCCGCGGAGTTTCGGCGTTTTATCGCCTTAGGTGGGGCAGTGGCCTTGGGACGGAGCCTGAGGTGGGGATGCCTGTGACACAGGTGCTTGCCTCGGCCGCTTGGTTTTCTGTTTCTTAGATCTTTGCTGAGAAACTGTGGCGACAGTCACGGCAGCTGTAGCAGGAGGCGAAGGGCCTGGCTGCTCAGTTGCAGGTCTTGAACCCACGACCGGTTGCCTCGGAGGTGACAGGGGTCCCTTTGGTTTTCGCCGATGGATCTCCTGCTTGTACACCGGGTAGGACCGGTAGTTGGCGGGGTCACTACCGCCACAATTGATATCCTTTTGAAAGCAGGTGAGTCGAAATGTTTTGTGAGGTGCGGTAGAGAGCACCTCACGCAAGCGGGAGCGTTACTGCACGTGTCAGTATGATGGCCAAAGCGCTGACACCTATGGCACTGAGGTAGTGTCCCGGGAACGCGGTTACGTTCAACCTTGACGCGGAACCCAAAGAGCCCCGTCAGTGAGAGAAAGCTTTCGCCTGCCTCGCATTCCTCCGCCAGGATGCTGACAAGAAGAAAGGGACTTCTGGATCCGGCTTGGGCAAATACTCGAAAAATCGAGCGATCTGGGTAGCCCAGCTCTCGCAATTCGTCAAGTATCTCACCGAGAGAAGAGTAATCATTCAATCCTCTGAGCACGAAGGACAGAGGCTTGAAATCTTTGGGGGTGAAGGTGTTGGAAGGTTGGCTGTTGTTGTCTATTCCTCGGACAACAATTTTGACAGTATCGTTTCGCTCCCAAGGAGCTTCAAGTCACAGTTGGCCGGGGTAAGTCCGAGCGCCGCGACTAGCCGCAGGTAACCGGTGACGTTGCTCACGTCGTGGACGAACACGGGCGGAATGCGACCAGTGGCCGGCGGTGCTTGAGCAACGAGAGCTGGAAGCAAAATCTCTTTAAATAGGCGTGGAGAAAGCCTCGCATTACATTGAGTTTGGCACCCTGTGCAGTTTGACCTATAGCATTGCGCTTGTTTCTGATTGGTTGATGGTGGTTTTCAGCTGGTATCATGCAACTCTAAAAGTTTATATAAGACAGCCTTTTGTGGGACCTCGTAGCCTTTGCCGCATACTGTCGTTTTACTGACAGTCAGTTGTTTCAAAACAGTTTCACTAAAGATGGGCTATAGAGGTGAGTTCAAAACGTCTGATAATAACATCCGTCAGCATGATAATTATAGTAGACCACGGCCTTCCAGCCTGGATTTCAACTTGAATAATAATGACTCCAGCCGTGAAAGCCTAAGAAACAGATTACAGGTCTAAAGTTCTAAAGCCTTTAGCACTATGACTCCATGAATTAACACAAGCATGGAATTTAAAATAACCTTCAAACTAGAGTAACTGAAATAAAATTGAGTAACGAAAGAACGTAAAATTACAGAGAACAACCGCATAAAATATACATTAAGAAATACATTAACAGACGTTACAAGTTAATACGTTATAATTTTTCAAGATATTACTCCATTAACAAAGTAAATCCAATAAAATGTAAATATATTACATGTTCATTTATCTACTGTTAATCGTCGTACCTACACACGTCTCGAGCTCCCTATATCTGGCTTGTATAATTTTATCAAGAATTAATTACCTAGAGACACAACTACATTGTAGATTAACTTGGTTATTGCTAAACTTGTTACAACAATGCTAATCTGTTCATCATCATAAAATATAATGGATTCTGCTGTATCGTAATATACTTTAGTAAGAAACTTAATTAGGTGACAAGTAGAGAGTGAGCGAGGGAGAGAGAGAGATTAAGCGAAAGTCTCGTTACATCAAATTTCTCTTTATTATCCTGTATGCAGCAAATCTTATACTTAAAAACACCGTCAAGTACCTCAGTGGTAGTCATTTTAATAAAAATATTTTTATGAAAAACAGGAAAGAGTGATGAAGGCCGTGGAACGTAATAAAAGAAACGAGATATTTAGAATCGCGTGGAATAATTTCTAATGTCAGATTAACTTAATGCGCGTGCCAAAAGTAGTGTGTGTTAACGCAGTAGGCTTACAAGACGTACCATTCGTACCGTGGGGTATTCAGTCATTGTCCGGGTATTGTTTGGCTATTATATTGTTAATGCGAATTCTAAATGCAAATATTCCAAATGGAGAATACGTACAGTCGTGTTTTTTTATTTTTTACTAACATAAGCTGAAACAAATTACCTTATTAAGAAAAGACGATCAAGTATATTACATATATGTAGCCAAACTTTAATCCTTAGGTTGTAATAGCGAAACTATACTAGGAACCGTGGAAAATAATTTTATGCAGTTAGTAATGTCAGAATTCTACTCATTTAAAGTAGTGCATGTCGATGTAGTCATATGTTATTAAACTTTCTGTTGTGATAACTTTTCATATGCCATGCATAGAAAATAGTTAAGGAAGATTAGTTCGTTTCGTCAGG
The DNA here is from genome assembly GCA_034769895.1 of Magicicada septendecula. NCBI lineage: Eukaryota > Metazoa > Arthropoda > Insecta > Hemiptera > Cicadidae > Magicicada > Magicicada septendecula. The sequence continues at coordinate 901,486,552 of CM068367.1, forward strand.
TAAATTTTCTGATAGTAATGTAACTACAGAAATAAGCTATTATAAACCTGTGAAATGAAACTACTGAATTTAATCAAACCAATTTGCCGTTCAATTATGGTGGAGGGGCAACACCACTAAGATGCAGTATCTCCAGTTTGTATCATCATCACCGTCACTAATAATAACATTGTAACCCGTGAACATTAGTCAATCCTATTACCTAATGGCAGACAACAACGTGTCGTCAGGACTGTTGGTATGTTGATACTAGTAATACGTCATTATAAAGTATTGCGACAATACAAGCATAGGCTGTACTGTGCATTTATTAAATAAAATAAATATTTAGATTAATTTTAGAAATATGTAATAAATAAGCAGGTGTGAGATTGAAAGCTGAGTTTATACGCAGGAATCAACATGCACGATCACGCGATTGTCGCTGAGAGTGTGTACAGTAGTAAATATCGTGTGTGCGTGAGGCCTGTTCAAGCCTGAAAGTTTGCAATCTCACCCCAAATAGATTCTAAATTATAGTTTTATTTAATTATAAGCAAACCATAAATGGTAGAAAAATTGCAAAGACTTCTAAATAGTCATAAAAATAATACACATGTGCAGTGCGAAAACGGTGTGAATAGGACATTCAGTGCGAATTCTGTGCGATTTTAAGGGCGTAGTAATTACACCAATTATGCGAGTCCTATGGTAATTACATAGAATATGTGTAATTAAATCAGACAATGTTATAACACCTTGAAATCCGCATTAGACATTGCAATTGGCAGAAATGTGCGAAAATATGAAATTGGACGATAGTGGGGGAACCGACGCCACAATTTCTGACATGCAGAATTCTGTTCCGACAGGTGTGGTTACTTGATTGACTATAAATACGGGCACAGTAGAGCCAATTTTACTCTCAATCAGTCTTCAGAAGCGGCGGGACGCTATGTTCAGTATCGACGCGATTTTTAAATAAACTGTAAAGTCGGATGGACAATACGTTCATCCAAGTATCAAACAGTAACTCTTAGTTTGATTTTAAATACGATTATCGAACATACTCTACAAGTCTACAACCACAAACGTTCAGCACTCAAGACAACCGACGATGTCACATCAGGTAGAGGAACGCTATGCAGAGCAATAGAGGCGTCTGCTAGGACAACAGCAGCTGGTGCAGAGCAATATATCACTCTATACTACAGCAACCAGATGGGACCATGAGGGACGAGTAACTGAAGGACGATAAGTGGAACCGGAGAACGTGCAGGGAACTCCATTAGAAGAGGACCTACGGATCAACGGAGGACATAGGTACGATCTACAGAATCGAGGTGACAAATAACCAATTTATAATTTGTAAATGAGAGAATAAAGACATTGAAAAGACACTTTAAAATTTAAAAATATATAAAAGTTATGTAAAATATAGATAGAGATAAGAGAATATAATTTAAATTCAATAAGAATTTTCTTCGATGATGAACAATTAATTTAAAGTTAATTTAAATCTTTGCTTGGATGATTTAAAGCTTGTAAAGTAATCACTGAGTAATATTACACGCAATGCATAAAGTAACGTAGTTGGAAGTTATAGAAAAAAAATAACAATTCTCTTAGTCAATTTAAATTTTTATAAATCATTGAGATGTATGCAATGCATAAAGTAATGTATAAAAAAAAATATATAAAAAACAGAAAACAAAACTGCAATAAAGCACACAGTCAGACTGAGCGGTCGAGAAATTTTAGATTAACAAATAAATGTTTAGCATATACTTTTCTTAATATAGGATATAAGATTTATTTTATGATGAATGTACTGCAACAATGAAACGTTTAAACAAACAATAATGAATATTTTATTGAGAAGTAAATGCGATTTTAAATATACTTGTGATTTTTTTTGAATAAATTAATGAAAACATGTTACAATTCAATCAATGACTACTCTTATTACTATTACACCCAAACTCCATTTATAAATACACGGTATCAGTAATGTTGTATGAGCTATACCACTACACAATTTAAAATACATTTAAATTGGCAAATTGTATTGTTATAGTATTGTCTCCCAAAAGCGTGGGGCTAAACAAATTAAATTTGTAAGCTGTATTGTTATAGTATATTGGTCTGTTACACCCTCGATGAAGTAAATCATACATCCTATGGCCCCACACACATGTATACTGTTAACACTTACTCATTCAATAGAAAAGTAAAACAATAAAAAGTAGAATGAGCTATCTTTTAGTTACAAAAAGTGGAAAGAGAGTACTCACTAACAATTTCAGTAAGAAAGACCAAAACCATGGCATTTAAAGGTAAATTCCATTGAGGACTAAGATAGTTATAAACAACAGCACTTTAGAACAAGTGAGCCGTTTTAAATATCTCGGCTGTGCAGTAAGCTATGAACCTGAAAATGATATAAAAAAAATAATAAATTTAAGAATATGTGTGGTACAATTCATATAAATCTTAAAAAATAAAACAAGACACTGCACAAGGATTAAATTTTATTAGAAAATTACAATACCAACATTGACATATGCGAGTGAGGCGTGGGTCATGACAGAAAAGGAATGCGGCAAGATTCAGAGGGCTGAAATGCAGTTTCTTGGAAATACTTTAAATTATACATTGAAAGATATAATAAGAAACGAGGATATCTGAGCAGAACTCGAAGTAAAGGACATAAATGAAATTATTTTAATTTACAGAAGACAATGGTGGAATCATCTGCAAAGAATGACAGAGCATAGAATTGCCGAAAGCGGTAGATGAGACGTGGGTCGTCCGAGGATGAGATGGGCCGGAGCAGGTTTATATAACCTAATTCTTAAAGAAAAGAAGAAGAGAAGACACAGCAGCCTAACCAAAAGGGTCATAGAAGGAAAGATAGAAGGGAAAATTGTAAAGGAAAACCACGTTTGGAATTTATGGCTCAGGTTATGCAGGTCATGAACTGTGTGTGATTCCTACTAGAAATTAAAAAGGAATGCAAACAACAGGGAGGAGGAGAGAGAGAGAGAGAGAGAGAGAGAGAGAGAGAGAGAGAGAGAGAGAGAGAGAGAGAGAGAGAGAGAGAGAGAGAGAGAGAGAGAGAGAGAGAGAAAATAGAAGGTCAAACAAACTAATAAACCAATGAAAACGAGTTTTGCGGGTTTAATTAGTGTTATAAGTGTTACAGTTATTTACTGAAGTTACTTAAAAGCTCACTAAGATCTTTACAAAGAGTGTTATATTGAACGTAATTATTGCTATCGTGAATAATTTTGCCAGTTTCTGAAATAGTTATTAAATTAACTACATACGACGTACTTTTTTAACGACAATGGCCCCGCATACTTAATGAATCATCATGAGTGCCATTATTTACATTAGTTAATTGTACTTTTTATGAAACTAAATGCCAATATAAATATTACTATAAATAATTGAATTGTTTTGTATAAAATGTTAAGTACTATTAGAACTTCATATTGAAGAAATATTTAAATTAAATTTGATATTTATTAGTAAATTATTCATTAACTTAAAGTGTGTTCTGCACATTAGTCATTATATATTCACGGTCATTCGTTTAAAAGTATATTTTATTAATAATAACTTTTTTATCACGTTTTATAATAATCAATAATCGATTTGTTACGTGCAGCATATTCAACAATTATGTACGCAATACAAGTGCACATTTTTATTTCATTGACACATACAATGAAATGCGATTGGTACTGTAATCATCAGTCGGCCACTACACCCTTCATCCTAGCGTATAGTCAGCAGTTATAGAAATGACAATAGTAAGATTTATGAGGAACCTGTTTTTTTTTATGGTAACATGAGTCTGTGGAAGTTATGAATTATATACAGAAGGTAAAAGAATGGAGACTTTCCCTTCTACTTCTGCTTCACTATACTTTTACTGGAACGTGTTCTCATGACGCGCTAATGAAGCAGCTATATAGATTTATATAAATAGGTCAGAAGTCATATAGGAATATAGGATTAGGCCTATAGTTTTATTGATCTGCTGTAAGTAAGCCTACGTGCTTTGTAAACTTTAGATTCTACGTATGGTTTCTTCGGTAACGTTATATTTATACATTAGTTTTCTGTAAAATTAGGCCTATCTTCTCAAAATGATGAACACTAAAATCTTACTTTGTATAGAATATACACGTTAGTAAAAAGTAACCATACACACACACACACACACACAGTTTTTTTATTTTGGCCAGCTTATCGTGTCATGGTTTAAGCTTAAAAGTCCCGCTGTAATTGAATATTATGACAAACGTGTACGACGAGGGAGGTTCAAATGAAAACCTTAAAAGTGCGATGAAGACTCAAAAAGTGGCGCGAGTGGTTTGTAAGTTGGCAACAGTGATACTTGTGGTCCGAAAATTGACCGATAGGTGGCAGGATGATGTAAGAACACTACACAAAGAAGCAGAGGCAGTTCAAAGATGGCCGCTCCATTCATGATATGCACTAAGTTAGAGTAGAAAAGTGTTATGCGTTTTTTGAGTGGTGAAGGTGTGAAACCTCTTAAAATCCATCACAGAATGGAAGTGCAATATGGTGATTCATGTCTGTCCCTGCAACAGGTGGACGAGTGGTGTAGGAAGTTTAAAAATGGCATAACTACTATGGAGGACACCTTGCGACCACACCAGGCATACAAAGTAGTGACGTCAGTAAACATCGCTGCAGTGGAAAAAATTATTAAGGAAAATCGACGTGTAGCTATCGAACGAAATAGCCAACATTATGGATATTAGTGTTGGTTGAGCACACCATATTGTCCATGATGTGCTCCATTTCAATAAAGTGTCTGCGAGATGGGTGCCACGTCAGTTGACTGCAGAATTGAAAGACCGTCGTATTGATGACAGTGAGGAACATTTGCGTCGTTTGCAGGTTGAAGGTGATGGATTCCTAGGAAGAACTGCTACAGGAGATGAAACCTGGGTCCACTATCACCAACCTGAAACCAAGAGAGCTAGCAAGGAATGGCGCCATAGCTCGTAGCCAAAATCCAACAAATTTTCTACCCAACCATCAGCAGGAAAAGTCATGCTCCCTCGCTTTTGGTATGAAAAAAGGGTAATTTTGGAACACTACATGAACAAAGGAGCAACAGTGACCAGTGTTACGTACGGAGATATGCTCAAGAATTAACTTCGCCCTACGATCAGGAGTAAATGACGTGAACTTCTGACTTCAGGTGTTTTACTCCTTCATGACAATGCCCGAACCCATACTGTCCGTTCAACTGATTCCACAATCCAGTATATAAAATCTGAGTGTCTCACACACCTGCCCTATTCACCAGACCTCGCCACCAGTGATTTTCACGTCTTCGGACCGCTCAAAGAAGCGATGGGAGGCAAGCATCTCCGATTCGATGAATAGGTGAAAAACGGGGTGCACGAGTGGCTAAAGTCGCAACCAAAAGACTTTTTTTCAAGAGGTATCCACGAACTTCCTAAGCGCTGAAATAGGTGCATTGCACGTTATGGGGACTATATTGAGAAAGAGGTACTTATATTTCTTCTGTATTTAATAAAATTATATATACAAAATAATTAAGATTTTCATTTGAACTTCCCCGTCAAATTAGACGAACAAGCCATTAGATTAAAGACGTTGACTGCTTTACGTACCGCAGGGATATGCAATGGTTATTGACATCTCTTACACAGATTTTTGGGGAAACTTACACTCCATGCTGATTTTAGAAGTCAGTCCATTTTTAATATCCCACTTTGGACTTGTGAATTCAGAGAAATGGCCGCTTTTGAAATAAAGCATAAATAAATGTTTTAACATTGAAAATGTTTATAAGGACGTGTCGACATTTGCGGCCGATCGCTGGTTCGCTGGTGCGTGATCGACAATGGGAACCGGTGAGTTTCCATAGAAACTATTTCTTTGTTGTCAATAACGTAGTACACATATAAAACTTCGCTTATAAATGCGACTACATTTAACTTACAATCTGTGCATTGGTAAATGAAGAATGAATTCATTGATTGGTGAATGAACATAGGCTAAATATATATATTTTTTTGCATTGTATTTGTGCAATGCTGTAAATTTTTCTTTAAGTTGCCTACATATCCAAGGCACTATGTCCCGCACACAGAGAATGTGACATAACCTCTGTACGTTAAATATCACCGGCGACATTTCTCCTTGCCGTGAGATGTTGATTGCCGCGTAAACGTCCCCACTTTGTTTTATAGCCCATCATCACACCGGGCTGTGCTTCGTTATATTACGGTGTATACAAAACTCCTTTCGCATCTCGTGTGGAATTTCGTTAGCGTTGCTTACAATAAACATAAAAATGCCGGTCGTGTTAAGCGATTATTAGAATTAGCCGTTTGAAAAACACTTGAAAAAAAAGAGTGTCAAGAACTTAAAGATATTGGTAATAAACATCTTAAAGAAGTAAGGAGTATTAAGCAAATAGAAAGCAATCAATTCATCGAAGAAACACTATTTTGCTAAAGTTCTTTCCTTTACGTTTAAATAACTTAAACGTAGTACATAATATAATATAAAATTTTTTTCATACTTCAGCCATATTTCGGGCACTAAGCAATGTGCTCATCATCAGTATTGTTGATTGAATGTCTTGTAAAGTATCTGTACACTCGCTGGTTATAGTTTGTTTCTGGTTTGTAATTGTTGAATGGGGTGTTTTGTTATTATGATTTGATTTTATATATACATATGTAAGCCTACATATGTATTGCGTATCTGAAGAGTACTCCACGTAATTATAGAATAAACTACCAGCTACGTCATAGGATTTCTGTGTTCGTAACGTTAAGTCCCTTTTGTTACACAATAAATTTGTGTGTAAGGAGAGAGGAAAAAGTTTGTGACGTGGAATAATTACTAATAAAACATTGATATTTTAAAACAAAATTCTTTAAAGATTAAAAAGAAATATGAATTTAAATGTCACTTTCTAAAAGAGGCTGCTTTACAAGCATTAGTCGTATTATACAAATTATAAAAATACACATCATAATATACAACCATATAAACAAAAGTATATACACACACATATGAGACAAGGTTCTAGACAGATATAGATACTTGAAACGGTTACTTGGGTGCCTAACAGAAACAATTAACGCACATAATTAATTTTAATATTATAAATCGTATATGTATACATAAACTATTAAAATATTTATTCTATAAAAATGAAAATTTACTTGTAGTATTAATACAAAATTCAATTTACTTTAGTTCAAGAATATACCGTATTAGTAACTGTGCACCCATTTCATGTAAATATAGAAGTTATTAGAAAATAATGTTAAAATTACAAAATTTTATTATATTTCTTTTTTTGTATTTACATTATTTACACATGTGCACGCGTTTCTATCTTTACATAAATCACCTTTTAAGTTATATGTCTAGTCTATGTTAAGAAAGATTATTTGTTCATTTTTCACCTATTTATTTTTGTGGTTGTTAACGTGCATGTGTGTTTTGTGTCCAGGACGATGTTGATGATGCTGGTGATGATTCTGATGCTTCAGTTTCCACTTCGATCATCTGTAAGGCAGACTTTTCTCCGTCGGGAATGATTCGAGTCTGTTGTCTGTTGGACAGAGTGTCCTCCACTGACGATGATTGGCGTCTGTTCTGTTGTTCAGAATCGGCTGGACTTTTACACTCAAGACACGCTGACAGGTCGAAGAGTCTTTAGCACCCTTCTCAAATCTGTTAAATTTTGGTGCAGGCTTGTTCCACGCATCACTTTATGCGTATTTTCACAGTCATAATTAATGTTCATGTGCGAACTAATAGAATCATGACATTCGTGATACTTTTGTCTTTGTTTATATACTAATTAATTGCTCATCACTTATTATATAGCTGACTAATTAATAATTTGTTTATAGTTCAGTTATAATTTCACCATTCACCTTGAAATTGTAACCACACGTGTCACTACGCACGTCTTAAAATGACATAATTCACTTTGCTGTAGGTATTGTCCTGTGAAAATTTTTATTAAATAAACATATTTAATTATTCGTATTTTATGCCTGTCTAAACCACAACGACGACACGTTGATTCCTGCACTCGACAAGTCGACAGGTGGTACCAGCCATACACACATACGCACTGCTCAATTCTTGCCTGTTCCCGTATGCACCATTTAAAACTATTTATCTTTATTTTATATATACAAATAAATTACCTTGGGCGTATATGTAAAAATTTTAATGATACGGCTTTAACTGTGTTTTATTATGTTCCCCTCTTTATAACGCCTCACTTTGTAAGCGTCACTTTGTATGTAAACTGGATTTTCGTCTATTATTAGTTAGTTTGTAATCTAATTTACTATCTCGTTACTGTTAATTCGGTTTACTATATATTTTTGTAAATGAGTATAGCTGTTGGTGTTTATTCCTCGTATGTATGTTAATTATATTTATTTGTTGGTTTGTTTAGTTTTTTGATTTCTTTCATCGATTTTTCTATGATTCGGCGAATAAAACTATTCGCTATCTGCCTCAGACGTTTGAATAACACGGTTGTAATGTAGAAACAATTCTGTAATAAGTACCTTCGATTACCATCTCGAACGTACCGATTGAAGTTATTTCTATTTTCGTAGTTATCTTCGGAATTACCACACGCTGACGTCTTCTTGGTCTTCGCTCGTTCAGTGAGAATCCTATTAATTTAATATAATATACATTTCGTGGAATTGTATTTGATAATAATAAAGTTCAATATTTATTTTATTCACGTTTGTGGAAAATTATGCATTCGACATTAACAATAGCATAGTTCGATTCTGTCTCAGGGTTCGATTTCTTAATTTTTTTAATTAATATTATAATGTCAAGTTCTTTGGACTGCTATGCAAGGTTCATTTACATTCAAAGAAAAACAAGGAGTAGGCCTACATTACAGTACAAATATAGAAATACTTATCATCTAACACGACAGAAATAATGGTAATTAAAATTTAAAATACATTACTAGAAATCCTTTAATTTATTCTAATGCCGCAAAGCATCATGGGCTTGCAGAATTGACGAAGGCAATATGGCGTCTATTTGGTCTGCTGTTAATCGTGTGAAATGGTTACCCACTGATTTTATTAATAAAATAAATGTCACTAAGTGTTCACTGTTTATTACTTATATTTTCCTTGTGCAATAATGTTTTTATCGGTTGCAAATGTTGTTGGGTCGTTCTTAGTGTTGATAGTGATAAATCGTAGATTGGATATTGCCTGTAGGTTAGTTGAACTTGTAGAGATATTCACTGGTTATTATTTAGTTTTATTTTATTCTTCTTTCTTGTTAGTTGTTCCGTACTTAGTTATATCTTCATTTTTAATATTTTTTAAATTAATTTTGGATATTATTTTCTATTAATTCAGTAATACTTTTCTTTCTCAGATTAGATTCCCTTATATAAATTTAGTCATTTTTGTATGTGCACTGAACTCAACCGAACTCTCTCGTGTCTAACAATAAAGTGTTTGTAATTTCTTCTTATTTCACTGAGTTGACCAAAAATTACTATGATCCTTATTGGTCCATTTTGTGAAGTTTAGGTGTCACATGACACCGGTTATAAAAAAATATATTATTTTTATATTTAACACTCAAATTACTCCTTAATTATTACGTAATCAGGCTTAATATAATTTACATGTTGTTTTTCCTGGTAAAATTATGAACAATTTCGTACCACTCATGACCTGTATTGGTAATTTAATAATTAGTTTTGGGGATTTTACTTTTACAAAACAGAACATTTTAGAATTATGGATGACTGATTGATATGACATTTTGGGGAAATTATTATTTGAACTTATTTATTCCTTGCTTTCTAGTAATATTAACTCCTTCAAAACTAAACAAAACTCTTAACTAAAAATCACGTCTTAATGACTACAATTTCACCTAATGCTAAATAACAACACACTTTTAAACAATTGTCTGTGTGATTAACAAATAACAATGTTATATCTGTGTTTACAGTCCATTTTGGATCTGTCCTTATTCGTTTTTGATCTTCATCCTTATTATATTGTCTGTGGGATGGTTATTGATTATTTTCACTGTTTTTCACTTTGACACTGTTGTATTTTTATATTTTACCTTGAATCCCTTTAAATCTTATTCTTAATTACATTTAGTGAATTAGTTACTATAAATTTGTTACATATTTTATTTATTCCAAAGTTGTACTGTACTCTCTGTTTTATTATTATTTTTTTATTTACTGCTCCTAATCTATCTGGGTATTGTCTAACTAGTATAGTTGTTGGTCATAGTCATGTCAGTTATTGGGTTTGGTGTGTTAATTTGGTCTACACCTTCCTTTCTATTTGGGACTTCAATTTTACTTGTTAGTAATAATACTGCTTGTTTCTATATCGGTGCTACTCTTCATGGTTTATTATTTGTCTTTAAAAGTATAGATTTTGGTCTTGTTACAATATGTATCGTTTCAATATATACAGACATTAATCGAGTACTTGTGGACGCCTAGAAAATACTGGAAATCAGGTTATAGCAGACCGTATTCGTAAGACACACGTACCTATCTCATAGGCACAAGACTATTTACAATGATTATTGTACGGTGAGTATTTCCACTGATTAGTGATTTAAAAGTTATGTCAGTTCCGTATTTATTTGTATTTGTCCAAGTATTACTTTGCTTAGTGTCTAATGTTTACGAATGGGTAGGTTATTAGTGTAATGCTGTTGAAGTCTGGGAATCCGTGTCCGGTATTTATTGCTTGTGTTTCCATATTGGATTAATAAGTGTTTGTTTTTTCTGTGCATTCTTTGTTCAATGTATTGGCTTTTGTTTTTGCCAGGCCTAGGTGAAGGCTGTTCCAGTTTTTGGATTCTATTTTGTAGATTCTAATATTTAGTCCATTATACCTTTTTGAGGTGTTTAGTATTTGTATATCGTTTCTATTTGTTTTGTATGTTATTTTTATATGTGTATTTATAAAGACTTCAGTGAGATTCATGATGAAGTTATAATCCACCTTTTATGTTATTGTTGTTGTTGTTGTTTCTGCTGATGTTATCATTTTTGTTGATTGTATTTATTTTTAAGTCGCTTGACACTAGAAACGTATCTATACTTAGTTCCGTGGTGACCGTGAATTAATAGTGGATCAATGTCTTGTAAGGGGTAATCATTAACTAGTCTAAGTTTTGAAACCTTTATGGTCAACGTTTCGGCAAAACCTATTGTGTGTGATCTTCAGGGCCTGTACATGGGTAATACACAAGAAATTAATAGGTTTACACACCTAATGAGCATTGTGTGTGTGTGTGTGTGTGTGTGTGTGTGTGTGTGTGTGTGTGTGTGTGTGTGTGTGTGTGTGTGTGTGTGTGTGACTTCAATTAACCCTATAATTTAAATTCTGCCAATTTTGTTATTATAGGCATTCACTGTTTAATTTTGCTAAAAAAAATCATAAAATGAAGAAAGCTATAAAGTAAGTTAATATTAAAACAAAACTCTTAAATTTTATTGTTCAGATTCAATTAAAGGTATTTTGATTATTTTCTATTTCTAAACCTCTTACTTCGTGTATGACACTCAAATAAACCTTCAATATTTTCCTTACTCTCTTAATAGGACAGAATTTTCTGTTCGCATTACATTTCACTACTGTTAACCGATACTTTGTATTCGTTACCACTTCCTGTATTTTCATCATTACCATTATTATAATAAGATTTGACTATATTTAGAAATGTCCTGTCTCCTTTGAACTCATTATTGTCATCGTAATTGCAACAGAGTAGTACTATGATTAGATATGCGCTATGATATAAATAGATACGTCACAATTCAATTCACGTTATTTTATTAAATTTCGTTTTTAAACTTACATACAGTACACAATTAAAGATTTGTGACACAGTAATAAACGATACCACATCACGCTAATCAATATGCCTGAAGTATATAGTGAAAACATTTCTGATTATATAAACATTTCTGCGCGCACATAAACATTCGGGGAGTAGCCTTGTAGTTTTCTGCGGCACTATTTGTGCAGTATACAGTTGTATATTAATAGTCCTTTTGTAGATTGTTCTATAAATTAATTTACAAAAAATAATTAAATTCAGTGGTTATAACTTTGAAAATTCCTTTCTTAAAAATTTTCAGACAAGCAAACTACATTACTGGGATATTACTGTCAACCTTCTCTTTATTAGTGATAAAAGAGGTTTTCTGTAATACGTGTGATTCATGAATATCACACACAGTATCAATATGTTTATTTAATTTTACGAGTTCCTTGTCGCGTCAGCTCAAGGGTCCTAATTTATTTTCTACAAACATTTTAACAAGTGTCTTATTGTTTCCCCCAACAACGAAAAGATCCAAAATGATTCTACTGTTTTAATTTTTTAATTCATCATACCTGTAAAACAAGCACTCAAAACTGCCAACAAAAGTTATGAACCGCATGCCATGAACGTTTCAGTGCAGCATTGCCAGTCATAACACACATAATTATTGTACAAATTTACGTAATTATTTATAGTTTGTGTAAATCTATTGTTTTAACATACCCGCGCGCGTTTGTGTACACACTTTTCATACTTTTGGTCTATACACTTGACTTTTATCTTATATGTAACTTTTATGCAACACTTCGTTTTGGCCTCCAGTCTAATAACGATTTGGTACACTTAGCCAATGCTTTCGGTTTAATGAATATGTGTAAATGACGATAATAAATATTTACTGTCTCTGCACGGACTACGTTAAAGTATACTGTACAATCCTGGCCAGAGGCTTTGAGAGTTTTCTACCAGTCATACGAGAAATCAATGAAAATATAACCACACAAGGAAATCACATACTGGTATTACAAATTAACTGAAAGTGCAAAGACGATAAATATACGCTAAACTTTCGACGTCGAGACTTGTTCCTATTTTGTATTAATGAGAGCTGAAATAAGTATCATTGAAGACTTTCAAATCTAAGAACTGGTATCTAAGTACAATTTAACTTAACAGTAAAATTCGGTTAAGGGACCACAAATATTGAAGGATGCATTGATAAATTACGGCGTGACTCAGAAAAATATGAGAAACTGAGGGAGGCCTTGACGCTTTTGGCCGATTTTCGATTTTGCTCCAGTTAAGTGCTTTGCTTATAAATAAAAACTTTTGATGGACTAGGATGGATTTAGCTAATATAACATCTTTTCATGAGAAAACATCGTTCAGTGTTCTTAGCCAGCGGCTGAGCATGCAGGTAACCTATCAATTTAGGAAACTTAAAATTTATAAATTGTAAGCTAAGTAAAATATTTTATTTTTTAAATTATAGTCTTGTGAAGTGTGTTTAAGTATTTTCTTATTATTCATCAATACTGATAATAAAATAAATTTCAAATAAATAAACTACTTAACTTTTATTAATTATTAATCATTTATGTAATCTGTCGCTTATTGATCAGTTGGATATACGAGAAACAAATAAAAAATTCTTTCTTGAAAAATATATTACAAAGCGTTTGTGACTTTTAGTCTTTACATTAAATGTTTTGAGTATAAAAAGAAAAATGGAACCTGAAGGTTATGTGTAAAACGTAAGAAAATATAATACAACTTTTTTATGTCTTGTCATAAGCCAGAAATATCGTGTTAAAATTTAGGTTAGAGACAAAACTTTATCATATCAAGCTCATAAGTCACGTATTACAGTGTGAAACATGACTTACATTAACAAGAAAAATTTTTAATATAGTATAAAACCTTATATTTCTAGCGTGTATTTTAAAGTAAGGCTAAATTTATTACGAGATTGATGTGTAGTGTGATATGAATATGAGTACTGAACGTTAAAACCTTATTATTTGAACGTGGGAGAGGCTGGTTGTAGAAAAAATTCTTGTTCATAAAAGATCTGATACGAAAAAATAAAAAGCTCTGCTTAAGGATAAGTAAAATTATAGAAGCATAATACACACATCTGCCAACTGATTGGTTAATGTAGGCTACACTGGCAAACGAATAAAGAACGTTAGTGAACAAAAGGGAATCATATCTTCTGTCTTCACTCCTGTTTAGATCGAAACAAGAAACAGACCTTGCAACCAGCACGTTAATTTCAAGCAATATGTTGTTTAAGCACACTCAACGTGTATCATTAGCTGAAGTCTGTTGTTAGCATTTGATGCGGCAAAAGCTTGTTTCCGTGTTCTGTGGAGCGAAATATACAGCCGTACGGTAGCCGCGCAATAAAATAAACGTGGCACTGCCAGCCCCTCACCGCCTGAGTGGCTTGCTACGTAATAACCGTTAAATCCAGGAAAACTAGAAAAAGCATTACAAAGGAGCATTTTTCTAAAATAAACCTGAATGGGACTTTTTACGGTCCATAAGAGGACTTTGGCTACATACTGTTTAATGCTTTATTACATTTACATTAACATATTCATATCTGAAATTAGTAAATATACTAATAACCATACAATGAATTCCGTTTTTGTGAAATAATGAAACTCGTTTAAACGTTAGATAGTTGTACAGTTCGTTTGTCCACTTTATCTATTCCATAGGTATTGTTGCACCTACCGAATCTTCACCTGAAAACCTGTCTAACAATATCAAATGTAATTTTGTGTATAAAGGTAGATACAATCGGGGTTACAATAATGATAAAATTAAAATTGCATTTTGGTGCCTGTATATTGACTGTGTACACATACATATCACTCTGTGAGACATCCTTCAGTGATTACAAATATACGGAAAAATTACTTTTTGTCTTCATAAAGCTGCAGTGAAGACTTTAAAAGCATTCACTGAAGGTGAAGTAAAAGGTTGATTTTTACTTGATATATAAAATATTGTTATGACGGGGTCTACTGATCGTCGTATGGTACAGTGGAAAACAAAGTACAAGACACCAATTAAGTCATTAAAAAACAGCTTTAATTATCACAATTAACAGTTTGTAATCAACACGCTATTCAACAAGATTATACTCCTACAATAATTCAAGTTAATTTGTCTACACCAATAAGAATGTCAACTAACAGTGTTGCGCACAATAATCACTTTTCACTAATAACCACTTGAACGCACAGAGTAATCGCCCGAAGTAAAGTCGAACCTCACTTGAATAAATCGCCACTTAAACTAAAACTAAGCGTCGCTGAATGCTTGATTTAAACCCTGCTGATATTCCAGAATAATCCGTACTACCCGTCAACGATACTAGAAAACACTAGAGCGTATTTGCTTGCCGCCTTGAACACAGTGTGCGCGGACCGGTGAAGTCTGGATCAGTCCCGGCTACGGACGCGTGACAAGTGTCACGTAATTGTCCTTATTCTCAAAGTAGCAGCAATATGTACGCACACACACATTATAGCCGGGCTCCGCTGGAATAGCCGAGAAACATGTAAAATGTTGTCTAATGGCTGAACAATATTTAAAACTCAGGAACATAAAACGAATGTAACGCATACTAGAATATAGTCCCAACGTGTACGACAGGGGCTTCTACCCTATCACTACGAGGGTAGTTTGTAAAGTTCCCGGCCTGACACGGAGATAGAGGCAGGAGTATAATCGATATGATTTGTTGGACTTTTATTCCATCGTACCGTAACGTTAAAAACATCTGTATTTACCAATATGGTTGTGATGATCAAATAAAATACTAATGCATTTATTTCAGCCAATAAACTCCGTACTGGAAATAAATATTCTTCCGAGACCGATTTCCCCAGATTTACCAGGAAAAGCCATTGGGGGCCAAATCTGCAATACCTTGCAATGGCAGTAATTCGTAACACAATTCATAAAGCTTTACGAATTCAATTAACTTGATGGTGAATGGTGTTGATGGAAAATTACTTTTATCTTTGCTAAATCCGGATGTTTTGCAGCAATGCTTCCTAGTATTATCCGTTGACAGCTTTACCGTTTTCAAAACAGTTTATAAGAACCATATCCTGCGAATCTCGAAAAACAAATTCCATCACTTTTCTGATTGATGGAACGGTTTTCGTCTGCTTTAGAGCACTTCCGCCCGCTTCCACTCATTTCTTAGCCTGGTGTTTTGTATCTGGCGTGTAGTGGTGAAACCACGTTTCGTCAGAAGTGATAAATTGTCACAGAAGGTCAGTTGGATTGCGTTCGTATTTGCTTAAGCTCTACTGAGAAACGTTAATTCTTAATGATTTTCTGATAGATTGTTAGTAAATGGGGCACTCATCAAGCTGAAAGTTTTCATATGCAAATGTACGTGTAATATATTATGAACACGATCTAATGAGATGTTAAAAATAACGACAATTTCATGCATTTTCATTCGTCGCCATTTTTTCTTATGTTATCGGGCGTTTCAGACATACATTTAATCCATCGGTACGAATAACGAAGTTTCAGTTCAACAGCGCATTCCTTCACTGTTGAAAACGATGGTGAAAAATCTCGCAAAGTTGAATCCAACTCGTCTTTTATTTTTCTTGACGTTCAATCTTTAATAAGGAAGTATTTTATCATTCCGCGACACTAGATTTTACTGATTGTCAAAACACCAACACCAACACCAAGCTTGTTTAATGTATTCGATCACAACAATCAAACAAGTAAATACATCTGTTTTAAACGTTATGGTATGTCATCTTATAGCTTGATCTTACACACAACGATATCCTTTTAATACTTTGTGTCAAATTAAAGTATTAAATCTCTGCGTTAGGCCAAGAACAATTCGAACTACCCACATATTTTAGTTTAGTTTTTTTTTTAATGCATTGACACCATTAAAATGAGGTTACAAAAACCTTAAAATCGACAGGAAATGATTCCAAACTGAGATTTCAGTACGACATAGTGTTTCTTACTAAAAATAGTAAAATAATTAATGATTTCAATAAAGATAGTGTAAACGTTACAATGGTTTTTATATGGAAAAGAAATACATATAATGTAGAGAAACACTGTACTTGCTGCTGAGATGAGAATTGGTGCTATAAGTTTGACACTTTTGAAATATTTTGACAAAATAAAACTGACGAAAGTAGGCTAATTTCTTGCCATTATGACACTTTGTATATGTGTAGGATAAATGTCATGAACGAAAAGTAGAATTCGAGGACTTCATAAAACAGCAGGCTACACAGAGAAACAATGAAATTGTACAGTCTTCAAACAGCACTAAGAAGTAAAGATTCTGTCATGATTGAACTGTACAGAAAATGGAAAAAAGGTAACTGTGCAAGGATTTACTTTATACTTAAAACTTAAAATAAAAAACTGCTGAAGTACCTACAGGATTGTCATTACACCAGTATTATAAATTTACCGTAAATAAATATTAGCCAAAAATAACAACTAAAAAAATGCTTTATTACCTTTTAGACAGCTACATCAGGTTTCTTAAGAGGAGTAAAGATTTCATTTTTCTAACAAGATTTTTAAACAAATTTTTGTAATATTGGTGCATATTTGATTTAATTTAATTTGTTCTTAATTCACAAAGACAAATCAATTTTGAAGTAAAAGACCTGCTGAAAAGTATCCCTATCTGTGGGTTCGTAATACATTCTTCCAGGTTCACCACATTTTTTATATAACCATACAATCATATTGTTTATTTAAAGCAACGCATACGATTTTAAATTAAAATATTCCTTATGATTGTATATTAAAATATTCCTTACATATTGTAGTATGTAACCCGGTACTCTATATTTTAGGAATATCCTGTACGTGAAAACTTTTTGTGGTAATGTAATGAACTGTTGCAATCAAACAAGGATTGACAAGCAATATTGTAAAAGGTTCCGTATAGGCCTATTGTGTTAAACAAACATGAACAAAAAATTCAATGCTATTCTATTCTTAGATTCCGTATGTAAATGTACTTATTTATGTTTTGCAAATAGACTTGCAAGCAATGTATGAACAGGAATAAACTTATTTCAAATCATTGTCGCCAACACATTAAATCCAGAATAACAAAATAAATAAGGGTGAGCAGAGTAAATTATACGAGTAAAACGGGAGGGACGTTCCTGTGGGAACTAACAGTCAATTCCTTACAACATACAATTGCATACGCATATAATGTACTGTAAGTAATACTTTCTGCCGTCTATTGAATCGATCGCAAATCAAATATATATATATATATATATATATATATATATACAATGTTAATCGAATAAATAACATAGTATATTGGATATATTAATATATAAATCTCTAATAATCTATGAAACAAAATGTACAATTTCAGGTTCTCCTTAATGTAAGAAGGCCTACTCGGCTAGAGCAACGATATTTGACATTTACATTTAGTTAACTAGGATTATTGCGAGTTTCACAGTAATCAAAATATTTTGATTACAAAATCAAGTAACGACTCAAATCACAGTTAAGTATTATTGGTATACCAAGTGTATTAGTTTTCGTGACTTGACAGCTAATTGCAAAGAGTTGCAAGAGTAAATTTTTAAATTCTTTTTGAGGCCAGAAAAGTATAAAGCAATTTCTAATATATATATATTGTAACGTAATCTTAAAGAAGGTGTGTGACGTCCGTCTTTTGAAAGTCTCGGAGCGGTCAGAGTACCTTTTTGCGATCGTCACTTATGAATTATAATTATTAATGTTCAAATCAATTGGATTTGAAGTTTACCAAACGAAACAGAAATCGAGTGTGTGTGATTTGGTAGAGATTAAGGAAGTTGTTTAATCTTAGTTAGAAGAGAGAGTAAGAACAATTTTGTTACACCCAGATTATACAATTTCTTATTTTAAAAAATTCGCTGTTTATAAGATCAGCTGATTTTGACATCAACCTCAAAATGTTATGTTAACCAAACACCACTGTTCGGTAATACTCCCCGGTGGATAGTCCTCTTCTTGGCTTACTGAAAATCTACAACAACTACCCTCTACAATAAAGAATTCACGTTTGATTATTTAACATAACATATTCAGAGTATTTATTTGTATAATACACTGATTTCCTCTTCTTCGAGTATACAAATATTATAATCGATCTTTTCAGTCATACATTGGATCGATTTAGTTAGGTAAACATTTGAATTATCATAAAATATATTTTTTATGATTTTATAATTTTATCCTTGATTAGACAATAAACAACATATAATTCATTTTATTAATTTCCCCAGGGTTAAGGGCAAGTTCTTTGTGTTATGAGACGGTCAGAAATGAATAATTATATACTACGCTTTACAAGATAAAAATAATAAATTTCGAATTTTTGTTTATTTCGTAGTATGTAGTTCCGGATTTGTCCGCAAGAGTGCAGATTATTTCTTTATTATACACATGGAATCATTTACGAAATATTGTAACTGCACAACGATTTGATATGAGGTTTTCTTGGTTAATAATGATTAATAACGTTTATATTACCTCTTTCCTCGAAGTTTTTACTTGAATGGAGCTGTTTCTAGTGTTGTAGTTCTAGTTGTTTTGTAGTTTCGTTGAATGTCCATAAGATACAATCTCGCTAAAAAACTCGAAGTGCGGTTCAGCTAGGCCAGATCTTGGAATTGGTTATTTCACTTTTTATCGGGTAAAGCAGGTTATATTTGATATCTGAAGGAGTTTGAACATAAGGTGGATACTGTGAGTCAATTTTTATTCCATTTTGGCACGGTTTCCGAAAGTTTTAAATGGTTTTAATAAAATTTTTGTGACATTACTTTTTCTCAACCGAACGGTTTCCAATCGTTTTAACAATTAATTCATATGTTGTTACCCGGTTACTCTTAGTAACCAATAATTTTTATATCATTTTTTATTGGTGCTTCTATTTACTTTTGAGTATATAGGCTGTTTTTAATTATTATAAATTTATTTCTTATTTATAGAAAAATAATTCTTTTTAACTTTGGTTTATTATCCAATTTGATTTATATAAGGTTTTTCCGTTTATTTTCTTATAACCTTAGATATAGGTCTTTAATATTATTATTTCCTTTAATTGAATTTATATATTATTTATTAATTTCTTATAGTATCCTTACACTGCACTATTTTCTTCTGCCATTTTCCTCATACAGTATTATTTTATTTTTTATTATAATTTTATATTTAACTCTTTTATTTTTAACCCTGGGTTATCTTATATTCCAACATAATTATCCTATTAAATATAAAATTAAACCTAGGTACTAAATTTTAGTTGCCTACACAATACAAATGATACAATATTTAAACAAAACACATAATTAGTTAGTAGCAATACAGTCTACTATTATAATCCATTGTTTCTACATCTACAGCATAAGTCTGTGAGATGCTCCCTTCAAAGTCACTTATTTACTCACTGGGTACACTATAACTCACTTGGAACACTTTATATCAATTAAATATAGTTTATAATGTTTTGTGATATAAAGCAATTTATAGCTAGGTATATTATACCCATTTCTGACCTTTATGGTGGGGTAATTAAGTTATTTTTTTTGGGACTGGGTTATGTAACGTTACATAAAATATATATATATATATATATATATATGTTTATTGGAGTGATTTCTAACCGTGACAGTAAGAATAAACTCTTGAAATTCACTAGATAACAACAAAGATTGGAAAGTTTGATTTTGGGATCTAACATAATAGGATGACGAATTTATAAATGTTTCCTGTAGACTAAAAAATTACAGTAAAGTTATATTTATTACACTATAATAAAAAGCTATGTTTGATTGTTAACAATCAATAAATAACATTCCTTTTTTGATGTTGACACTAACAGAATGCATCCTGCAAATTGGAGAGTAAATGTGGTCTGTATATCGTAACACATTTTTTACGTAATTGTTGTTAACGTATGACAGTAAATGCAGGAATTTTTATTACATATTATCATGTAGGCAAAATAATTTGTGGGAACAAAGAAATTCGAATTTTTCTTTTTTTTTAGCCTCAAGTTGCACCAGTTGCCTGCCTTTGCAATCAGGCGTCACTTGGAAACGTTTGGGTGCGCCTCTTGTAATCCGGTAAACATAATTTTTTCCAAACAATATTGAATTCGCGGCTGGTACTGAATATGATTTAAGTTACTGTCATAAACGTATGTGTGTTTACTTTCTTCATGTTTTCGTTTTCTAGAAATATTTAAAAATTTAATTCCCTAACATTAAGGTTGGCATAAATCATTAAAATTTTCAAAGTACAAGAGGAAAAGCTTGTCGGTGTTGTTATGATTACACATTTATTTTTTGTTTCAATAAATGTGAAGTTTACTTCGCTTATAAAAATGCTAAATGCTAAATATAAAAATTCCAATACCACATTGATGAGTTTGATGATTTTGTACAAGAAGGTATGGCAAAACTCCTTTATCAATATTATTTATTTGAATTACACGTTCTCATAAAAATGCATAAAACTAGTAATAAACTGTAAAAATAAATAAAATGAAGCTGTACTTGACGTTCTGGTGAGAGAACAGGTTGAATAATATTTAATTACTTCTGGTATAGCTAGTGAGGGGCCACATTTCCTATTTCTCAAATTTTACTGGAACGTAGGAAGAGATTCTAAAATTCTAAGGAATATTAAACTAAAAAGTTGTTATTATTACTAAAAAGTTACAAAAACTTGTATTTACTTGTAGAAAAATTTAATGTATTCAGGTCATCGAAATAAAATAGTATGCCTACGTAATTTACCTTCTCTTCAGCTGATCGGCTCCCCTAATCCGGCTGCTTACAGTTCAGGTCGCCCGCCAGAACTACCCTCCTGTGTGCACCGAAGACGACCTCCAGATCGATAGACACGTTGTGAAGGCTTGTATGCGGAAACCACGAGGAGGGCGACGAGAGCACCAGTTCAACCGCGTTACTCGAGGTTCTGCCGTTGTGGCAGTGCAACGCTGTGATGGCGAACAGAGGCCTTCACCGCGATGGCCGTGCCACCTCCTGCGCGATCTACTCGATCATCCAGGTGGCACACGTAGTTTGGTAGCCAGAACCGACGATGTGGGGTTAGGTGCTTTTCACCAAGAAGAAGAACATTGGGCTTCTGTCGAGCATCGAACCCTAAGAGCTCAGAATTCCGGGAGACCAGACTGTTGGCGTTCCACACCATATTTTTGAGGGAATGCCGTGTTTTCTCTTGTTTATATAACATAGATAACACGGCAGACTTCCACCGGGAGAAGGAATTTATCATATCTTGCAAGAAGTTATAGCTTGCAAGAAAGTGTGAGGTCTTCGTCAGATTCTGAGGGTGAGCGCATGGTTGCAGCTGTATAGCTGCGTCGGATCGAGGCTGTGAAAGCCTTCGGGACAGGTTCTGGAGGCGGGGAGCTCGCTCGGGCATTTTGAGGGCAGGCTTCGGTCGAGTGGCAGGTTTTGGTTGCCCCGTTGGTTTTCCCGAACGCTTTTGAGCCTTTCTGCCTTTACGAGGAAACCTAGGATTGGTTGCTGGTGCCAGGGGAGACGGGCAACTCAATCTCCTCGTCTTGCGGCAGTGGGGTCAAATGCACGGGCATGGGCTCGCGTCCCGGTTCCGACGGGGCGATTTCTGATTTGCCTTTCTCTGATTGGCTTCGGCCCGATAAGGCCGGAGCAGACCTAAGACACTTTTGATATCTTATTAAAACCAAACATTACAATCCTACAAAAACTTCAACATGTTCTTGGTTTCAAAATAGACTGATATACCAAACTTTAGTCTACAAGCTGAATTACGAAGAAAATGCAAGATCAAGGCCTAAAAATAATAAACGAACTTGCCAAAAGATGAGAATTATAACACATCTTGAAGAGAACCAAACGCTTAGAGCTTTAAAATTAAGAATATATATGTATATATATATATATATAAGTTAAAGTCTGAGAATTTGTTTGTTTGTATTGAATACAAATCCACACCGTTACACCGATTGGGACCAAATTGTGCAAATTTAACATTTGACACAAGGCAAAAAATACTGCCTAACTAGGAATTTGATATTCCTCCCCGTTCTCACACCACGGAGACCAGAATTAATTACCATAGTAACAAGTAAATAAACAAATGCTATTTAGCGGCATCTTTGTGCAGCCCGTGTGACCACCCTCGTGCGTGTTAAAAACGGAAATAAAACGCAACAGGTTGCGTTTCGATGCGAGAGACCTTGAAAACGCAGAAGAGTTGACTAATCGTGGGTTTTTTCCACGTCCGTGTGACCAACTGTATTGCTACCTGTGTGCTAAATTCAATACGTTTCCCAACCGTACCCTAAGGCTAAGCGATCGCTGCGTTTATCAGTTTTTACATTGATTTTGAAGACAAGTAAACAGTACACCAGAGTTACACCTTCACAGAGTTTTTACCATTTCTGTTTCTCCATTGAGTTGTTCATTCATCGTCGCATCAGTTACATTTGTTCGGTCAAGTTATTCTGCTTTCCGTTATTCGTTTTTCTTAATTACATATCACATCTTATCACACTGACCCTCGTTTCAAGTTCCATTTAACAACACTTCTTTTAAAATTCACTTTCAAATAACTTTACAATCCCGTTTGTTTTCCTTCTTCATCACGTCCTTTTAAATCAACCCTCTTTGATACTTTATCACCTTTGTTTGCCGAATGCCTACGGAAAAACGACAAAGGATTGGGCAGGTCCATCCAAATACTAAGCGAGCAAGGTTATATCGAGCAGCTGAGACACCCGAGAAACGTAAGTCCCAACTTAAACAACAACGAAGAAGGCAGGCAGAGATTAGGGCTGCGGAGACACCTGGGGAGTATAGGGACCGTGCAGTCCAACAACGAAGAAGGCAGAGATTAGGGCCACGGAAACACGTAACGACCTTCGGGAATGCGCAGACCGACAACGTCTGAGGCAGGCTGAATTAAGGGCCGCGGAAACATCTTAGGAGCGTGGGGATCGCTTCGAGTGAAAACGCATGAGGGAGGCTTTGAATTAAGGGATGTGGAACTACCAGAACGACGTGAATATCGGCTTGAAAATTACGCATACGACATGCTCAACTCGGACACGTGAGCAGACGAGGTAATTTGATTTCAGAGGCTTTACAGTATCATCAAAATTATAACTATTTTTCACATCCAAAAGTTACAATTGGCAAAATGGATGTGATATACGAATTCGGTCAAGCCACAAAATTTTAAACTGAGTCGCCTGGGAAGTGCACTAATATACACATTAAAATCAATCATTTGCGTGAAAAACCGCGGGTAACAGCTAGTTTTATATATTATCCTTGTGTGATGATGCAGAACTGCAAAAGTATTATTTTGTTTTTGTTTCAATTAATTTATTTTATCGGTTTATTGTAATTATTTTATATCTAATCTTATTTTATTTTTAAATAAAACCCAACCACGGGGGCCAGAAAAATGCTTAAGGAAGAAGATTTTATGAAGGCAAGTCTTTTTCGTTATTAGTTTTATTACTCATTTTGATGAAACAATTCTACGTATTTTGTGTTAATAAAAACACGCAAGCCCTAGTTATTCTTTTAATTTTGATGGGAAAACAAATAGTAGGCCTATACAGCAAGTTGAAATGTATACAAACCTGCTGTATATAAAGCTTAAGTGATGTGTGTACAAGTTCTAATTATATACTTAATTTTATAATTGATTCTTATCTAATATGGGGTTGTGTAAAATTTTCTTTTACAGTTATTCCTGTGTATTTGTTGTGTGATTTAATAGTGAATTTATATAGGCTTTCTTGGATAATAACCGTCAGGACGACTAGACACATAAGATTAAAATTACTATGAAATACACTAATAATATTTTCGATTTTATCTGCGGTGATTCCTGTTGTTCGAGCCGTTCCGTCGGCTTTTTTGGTACCTACATTAGTCAAAGATGCGAAGATTTGGGAATTTCTCACAATGCATACTTAGCTTAAGCAGTAAATCTATTATTATACGGCATACGGTATACGGAATTGAGAGAATAATGTCAATTTATTTTTGACGTAGAATACGTCTTACCTTTCAGGCCAGCAATAGGCACCCCCAACCAGAAAATCGAGCGTTACGTTTTCACGTCACGTTTGAAATTGAAATATTATCTAAACGACAAAAGATTCACGCTTATATGATATACCATTCGACAGATAAAGGAACAAAGATAATAAATAGCACAATATAACCGGTCTATTGTATCATCCAGCGCGGGGAGAGCGGGGGGAGAAATTGAAATGTTTTGCGCCGTTCGGCGCGCACTAAAATTAGTATTTCTCCGGTTTCCGATGCGATAGAACGTTGAGTGACGTGTCGTTAAAATTGTCTCATCGAGTACTATCTACACAGTGTACCGTAATAGCGGTGATATTATTAAGAGGTTTGAATAATCGTAATTCAAGTTGTAAAAATCGTGTTTTCGGACAAAATGTCCCGGTATATGGATGCTAAACGTGCTCAAAAGTATCGTAAACGCATACAGGAGAGTAGAGAAAATCATGGAGAAATCAAAAAACCCAATATGACCATGCCGAACGTCAGAGGATTTACCGACAACGCTTAAAAGACAAGGAAATAAATACTGAAGTCGAGTTGGATGAGGAAGAGCGCCCGACTCGCAAGTGTATCAGCCGATCGAATTCAGCAAAACGTGGCAGTTAGCTACAAAGCACATCCACAAAACATTCTTTAATAATGAATTTGGACACTCGTGTGACGTTTGTGACAGACTGTGGTTCCAGATGGACGTAAAGATAGTGGCTGTTAAAGTGATGCCGTTGCAACACCATGGAGACCAGAATTAATTACCATTGTAACAAGTAAATAAACAAATGATATTTAGCGGCATCGGAACTATACCTTTATCCGTTCCTGCAGTTTTTAATGTTTTTACTATGCGATTGTATTGATATATTTTGTAATTTTTTATACAGATACGTCTATATATTGTGTAATTATCTTAAGCGATTATAAAATGTATGTTTATACGTATTTCTGATGATGCAATGAATAAGTAATGAATTATATTAAATACTACTAGTAAAGAGGTCAACAAGACCAGAATTAATTACCATAGTAAAAAGTAAATAAACAAAAGCTCTTTATCGGTATCGGAACTGTACGTGGAAGAAAAAAAAGCGCGATCACGGTTATAATCACCAACATTAACGCCCAGAGTTTGGTCGCACACGCTACTGACATCGCATCCGATAGTCAACTTCTAAAGTCGGATTATCTCGCGATTACGGAAACATGGATGGATTTAGACAACCCGGTTCAATTGTCAGGCTTCGAATTGAAGGAGCAAAGAGACAACGGTTCGCAGTCAGTGTCGCCCAACAGTAGAAAGCGACGACGGACGGCCGGAGGTGTCGCAATTTATAGAAATATACGCAGTCCCACCGAATGTCGAATGATTGACATCAACTTGAACAACAAGAAACAAATGATCGATACCGATGTTGGAGACATGTGTCTTATGGACATCACGCTAAATGGGAAATCGAGATTCGTACTCGGGTGCGCTTACATCCACCCGAACGTCACCATTTCCAATCTCAAGATGTTTCTATTCGGTAATATGATTAATTATTCTGAAAAATGAAGAAAATATTTGATGATGTGAGCGTAGACACCGAAGTGCCAATGGTGATCATGGGGGATTTCAACGTCGACGCACAGACTAATTTACCTTCGCTGGACTTCATGAAGGAACAATTCAATTTAGACCACGTGCCGTCGCCAAAGGCTACGCTGGGTAACACCACCATCGATTTGACTTTCACCAGAAACATCAGCGTTGATATCTTACCTTATATCAGCTACTTCTCCTTTAATAGGCCCATTATAAATAAAGTCTTGCTTGAACCAACTAATTAACTTGTGTGATGATTTTGCAAATAAAATTTTGTACTTTGTAAAACTAATATATGTTTGTTCATTTTATTCATAACACATTAGCAACCCTAAAGCACACAGACGTATTCTACACTCTGAAGATTTGCGGCCGTGGCTCCGACACAGCCCCCGCCGACTTTTTTTTGTTTATTGCTGTACTTTTTTAATTAATTATTTTTTAAAGCCTTTATTTCATATAAACTTGTATATAACTGAACGATATAAAAACTATTTTCTGCACACAAATACACAAGGCGGTTTTTCAATAAGGCAATAATCTCTAAGCTGAAGTTGAAATAGGCCAACAGTTCGACAAGTCGGAGTCACAGAACAGTTTTAATTAAACTTACTGAAACTATACAGTTGTTTGGTCGCATCCCTGCCTTGGATTTGGCAAGCAACGTCAAAGTTTCTGAAGTAAGGGAGTGTTAAGGTCACTGCAATTGTGAACAGACACAGACAAATTGATGTTACTTCTTGTTTTTGGGAAAAAGGATAACACAACTCTCCTGCTAAGGGACATGTCATTCAGACTTAATATTGAGTTGCTGTTGATGTAACACTTCGTAAAGGTTACAATCAGTAATTTAATCTTAAAAAGTTTACGACTTCTGATTGCTCTATGTAACTGTTTCGTATGTAACAAAATGTATATTGTAATTACATTAGATTGAATTTTTCCATACTATTATTACATATGAATATAATTTATTTGATTGATTTAAGTTAGACAATTTAATTTAAAAATTTAATAATTAAGCAAACAATTAAACTATTAGGTAAGTAAAAAATTAGACAAATTACCTAATAAATAACTTAAATGGAGTGTACTAACACTTGTACATCTTTAGATTTTATTTTTTACGGTGTTGACGATTAAATTGTGATTTATAACTTAAAGTTTTTTACCGCTAAAATTTATTTATTTTAGTTTTCCCGTACTTAATTTTTATTTGATTTAAATATCAATATTATAATTTTATAATAGGGGTTAGTTAAGATGAAAGCTAAATTACCGGTTGGGCACCGGTAAATAAATAAATATACTCTTATATCTCACTACAAATGACAAGTACATATCAATCAACTTAAAATTGAGGTGTTGATTCCAAAAACAGCACTTGTCAAAAAAAATTAATTTTGAGATAAAGGGAAATTTTATTAGTTGCCCAACCTGTGGATGTTCTCAACTACTTATTTCTTACAAAGGTAGCACATGTCCCTTAAAATCGACAAGTTAAAAATAATGGTATCTGACAAAATAAACACTACACACAAGATAAATTCTTAAATTTATTGTTGAATAGAAAAAGATTAATTAAATAAAAATTATATCTTAATATTGTTATATTGTGGAATTATATTAATTCTTTTAAATTATATTGTAATCCTTATATTATTGCATTATATTATATTGTGTTTCTTTAATACAGCTTGCTAGATTTGTGTGTTTAATTTTATAATCTTTTTCTGTAAACCAAAATATTTATTTTATTTGTTTGTGTGAACAGCTTATTTGTCTTATTTATGCTTACTTATGTGGGGGAAGCACAACACGGTCACTTCTAGAAGGGCCCTATTTTGTTTCGTCATTCTATTGTATTGTTATACTAATATTGTATTTTTAATACTGTCATGAAATAAAGGTTTAAAATAAAGGTAACTGGAACACAAGCTGAAAAACACTGTATACGAAGCAGAATTAACGGCCGGTACTTGCACCAGTGACGTCACTGACGCGGCTAGCTATTGCCCAAGTACCTCGTGATACCTGTGGTATACTTCTAAGTACCGTGGTTAAAAATATTCTTTCAAACGCGTTGCTACAACCAGTGGATCCAAAAGAGGCTGCTAAGTGTCTTTATTAATTATATTGGACAGCTTAGAATTATTTATTTATATCCTACAATAACCAACATTCATCTGAAATATCATAGTCAAGAAGTTGCTGTCGCCAGACATTGGTATATTCTCTTCCTTTTCCATGAAATATTCTGTATTTTCCTTGAGATTTAAAAGCCTTTTGTCGTTTACTGATCTTTTTATAATAGTTAATGGCAATGGTTCAGAGCCACGTGTAGAGCTACCCTCCACTCTATGCTTCCAGTTGCTTGGAACAGATATAAATATTTTACGGTGCCTATGTATTGAGAACAATTTAAGTTATCACACCACGAACAATTTTAAAAGCTTTACGACACACACAAGGTTGTATTTGATGTAAGTCTCGTACGTGTCAAGTGTTGGTTTCTGTTACAGCACTCACAGCTTGCCATTGTTATGCATTACACCGCTGCACGAGGAAATGGGTTAACGATAGTTACCCAGTTACCCGTAGAAAACGTGATGTTGTTTATTGCCAGTAAAATCATAAAAATTAAAGTGTGAGTCAAATATCCTAGATAGTTTCAATTTTTTTCTGTAACAACGGAAAATTTTTAAGGTTCATGGTGTATGAAACACAACGCACATGATTCTATACTATGATCTTAAACATAATAATTAACTTCTTTCTAATGAACGCGGATAGTAACGATAGGGCCAAAACTGTTCTGCTAAAACAATAAGACCAAAGGATAGAATAGATATTATGGTCATCATGTCGACTGTTATCTTTTCCTGGGTGTGAAATTTTTTCAAGTTTATTTTTTGTAATCCATTTTTTCGAAAGAGATGATTATTATTGTTTGTAATAATTTTCGAACAATCGATTTCCGATCAATCCTTAGTGCAAATGGTAAACTTATTATTTCTGTTTGGCGTAGGCCTATATAGGATTAATAATAATATCTTTGGCCCGTTTTTAATTTCGGCGTTTCACCACAAGGCAATCTACTCAAATATTAATATATTAAAAACTTGTTTATTCAGATGTCAAGCCCGCATTTATAAACGGACATTCTGTGGTCGAGGCATGATGATGGGGTGTCAAAGGATGGTGCCGATCATTAACATGCTTTCCTGATGCAGGGTACTTAAATTTTATTACGAGAACTGATGGTTTTTAATTAATATATTATATTGCCATTAACAAATTTCAACACAAATTAATCTACTTTTTACTGCGAACTCATACATTGATTAATGTAAATGATAAGTAGGTAATGTTTAAAAATTTCGGAATGTAGTCGGAGGGTCGGTGGGAGTCCCGTGAAATGGTGAAAGAACGTAATGCAATAATAATTGAACGGGAAGTAATGCCCGTGAATGCAATAAACGTGTCTTATTAAATTGAAACAAGACATTATACTTGTATTGTAATAACTGTCAGACGACGTGGATAATCAAAAAGCTCCCCGTCAATACATTTAGTGAACTAACAGTAACACATCAGTTATTTTGGGAGGGAGAGACGCTATGCCTAGGCGCTACAACATAAAACACAAACGTAGAGAGGGTAGTAACAGAGTGTCACAAAGCGAACAGTCTCTGTTAGACTCTGCGTGCAAGGCAGAATTTTCAAGTTCTGAATTATCTTATGAAAGCAATCATATAAGTTTAATGGGGAAAGAACAACTGGGTTTCAAAAAGTAATCTCGAATTACAGATCACCTTAAGTAGAAGAGCTATGTGTCAGGTGTCATTGTAATTGAAAACGTTCTATTCTATATTCATAGCATCCATTTATTAGTTTCTTTTACCGTCTCTTGCGGTTTTTTGTATCCTTATAACTGTGATCATATGTAATATGCAATTATTGGCTATTTTCACTGATTCGAGGTAATAAATTTAAATGTTTTGTTGTTTCTTTAGAACTACTATTCTAATGCTTGAAGTCTACAAACGTGTATTAAGATTCGTTTTCACTCTCCTATGTAGATTCTGGCTTCGTAATCCGTACAGGGCAGGTTACATTACTTTATTTGCGTGTTAACAAATGAGACAGGTAATACGTTTAAACTACACTGGACCTGAAATACACGATCATTTATTATAAACGTAGCTACACGGCTGCGCGCACGTTCAACGGCTTGTAAATCGCATTAGCGTAATTAGCTTGAATATATTTATTCTACCTAATATTAACATATTATGTATTTTTTACGTTATAGTTTTTTCTTTAAAGACACATAAATAACGAGTGGGTGATGGGAATACAAGACAATAAATATAGCATAATTAAAAAAATTTTGTTGTTGTTTTCAATGATTGGAAGAAAAACTTTTTTTAAATATATTTAGAAAGTGCATTTTTTAATAACATTTTTATTATAAATAAGTAAAAAATTATACATAAATGAATAAAAATGAGTTTTTAAGCTTATATTTCTGAAAAAATTGCATGTCTATTAGGCTAAATAAACATGTATTTTATGTGAAAATCCTCTTTGTGAAAAATTTGGCTGTTTGAATTAATTTTTCTACTAAAATTATCGCCCTGACAAAAAATGTTAATAACCTTTTTTATGTAGACTTTTATGCTCTTTCTTTTTGGTATTTTGTATTTTTCTCATAAATTTAATATTTTTTAAGATAATCACGAAAAATGAATTTTTGGTAACTTCCCCGTCCCTTTTCTCAAAAATCCGCCATTTTTTAAAATTGTTTCTCACCTTTTTATCTAGCCTTATGCAAAAAATTTCGTAGAAGCCACTTAATTTGAATTTTGTTCCTTCAGTGACTGTACTAAATTGAATGGTTGGTTCAATATAAAATGATTGTGTTTTGACAACATAAAATAAGTTAATTCAATATTTCGCAATTAATTATTTCACAATCATGGAATGTTTACCCACTACGGTTTAAAAAAAAATTTGAACTGAGAAAAATGACGCACATTGAGACTGTACTTCTCAAAACAGACTTCTTTTGAAATCACGCTTTTAACAAACTTCTTATTTCTTCTTCCATATTTTCTACTACTATCATTTCCAGTACGGTAATAAAGATAATAACAAAAATCAGATGTTTTGAAACCTCCGCTCAAATCGGTTTGTGTAAAAGTGTTTTCAGTAAACTTTTAATTTCTCTGAGACTTTCTTGGATAAAATAAACAGAATTCATTTTTTCAGTAAGTACGAAACCTGCATACTTCACACTTATAGGACCATCCCGTTGTAGTGACTACCATTCCTTCCTTGTAATCACTTACAAGCACTACATTAGTAATCGTTTAGTAAGAATCGCTTTGAATAGAGGCTAATTAAGAGCACGCGCCCCGCACATACGTATAGTAAACAATATTAAATTACAGTGCAATTTCCACTCACTAGTACTGATACTAGTACGTGAACATTACCAGATCATACAAACTCAGAGAATGATGTTCAATGAATTTTGCTTACTTATGTACGATTCGAAATTTGCATTGGCTTGTCTAATATTCAAAACCAATTTAGCAGTATTGACCATATTGTGTGCGAAAGAGAGAAAAAACAAATGATAATGATACTTTGTAAAACCGTTTAAACATAGAATTCCTTTTAAAAATATGGAGAAAGAGAGCGGTAGATAGTTAGATAATAGAAAAAGAGGGAGGAGAACGAGAAGGACAGAGGATGCTTATGACATTCCTCCACCGCAGGAGACCTACCGCAACTGGTTAATGTATATATAGCTTCATGGTCTCCAGATAGGTCATTCGGCGAATATGGTATGTAAGAGACGCGTTCGTGAATGTTTACGAATGTTCACACACACACACACACACACACACACATGGCATTCATGTAGGCCTATACTAAGTACAGTAGGTATCATAACTAAATTACTTTTACTTAACAACTCTGAAAATTTGAACAGTGTTGACGAAGACAGAGATTTTACTGTGTCTCACATTATTATAATTTAAATGGTTCCATAAAAGAAATAATTTTTAATGTTTAAAATATTTTTGTATGTAATTATACATAATTTATAGGTACCTGAATCAATATTATGTTTCATGTAATTCAAAGATTTTAATTGAGACAAATAATTTCATTAGTAGAAACCACACTGATTTAACAAAAACGCTAAAAACTGAAGATGCATTTTGCCTCATAATTTTCATGTCTGCCACAGTTTTGGTAATATTAATGATTTCTCGTAACATAACTAGTAATAAGATACTGGCTGCTTTTCTTCATTTGCGTCTATCTGCCACTTTCCTATTCTGATTTCGTGCTGTATATTGATTTTTGCCTGAACACTGCTTCGTGAGTGCTGGATTTGTGTTCAGCTTCTGTAGAGTTTGACACTGCAACTTGTTTTGGTACTTAGCTTCTTGTAATTCTGCCACCATTACCGCAAGTTTATGCCTCATTTACTAAATTGTGGTCAGAGGTAAGACTCTACGTTCAAGACGCCAGTCACAGTTTACGCTGATACTGACAAAACGAAGGTAAGACAATCGTAGATATTAATACAATAATGTCTAGAGCCTTCACTGTGATGGCATAACTTTAATATTTTAAGTTCTAATATGTGTATATTGTAGGCTTACTTTCAGGTATGGTTCATGCGTGTAAAGTACACGAATCCCTTTCCATTTAGCATAATGTTTGCATGTTACCTATGTAACGGAGTGTTGTTTTTTCTTGCGCTTAATCATTTTTAAGAGGTCCAAACTTTTTTTACAAATGGTGTTACCAGAGACGTTACATTCCTACCGTCCCAGCTCACTACAGATAATTTGAATTTTCCTTGTTCTATTTCATCCTTATGCTGCAACAATTATCGCAGCCGTTACACACAGGTAATCCATAGCTTAATACACGATTGTAAACAGTACACAATTCCTTATTCTTAGTACGATGATTCCGAATACTGTGCATAAGCTGAATATGATTACCTGAGAATTTGTCTCATTAGAAGACAGCATTCAGAAACTCTGTCAAGAAGAGTGTTTGTATCAAGCATAAGAGGGATTAATATACAATTTACCCACGGATAGAAAAAGACAACATAATAGGTTACATGTACAGAAATAAATATGATTTGTACCTACAACCGTAAGAAAAAAGTAAGAAGTTTTAAAAAAATTGGCGATGGTGTTAATTTATTGTGCAAATGTGCCTTATTACAGTTTATTTTCATTTTGTTTCTTTGTAATTAAATTTTTAAGTTACATATACATTTGTATTGTCACAATTTTTGACAATCTACAAGAAAAGTAGAGGCCGTTTATAGATTTTATTTGTCTACCGATTCCTTTTGAACTCACATAGAATTTTGAAAAAAGAACAAAAATACATTTGAAGCAGTTGATAGAAATATTCTCTTATTCTTGATAAAACTGTTTGCCCAAGAATACTAATTTCTCATTTATATAACTTTGTTATTTGATGAATCAAAACTTAGCAGCAATACAGTATGGTTTGCTTAACTGCTATATTGCATTACTTAACTAATGAAAAACGAGAAGTTGGGATCACTGAATTTTTTAACAAACAAGTCAATAGAGGAGGTGTTAATAATGTCAATAGCCTATTGTCCAAACAGCAGAAAATCTAGAGAGATGAGAATGGTGTATATTCGGAACGAGGTGCGGTTGCTAGTTTACGACTGAGTGAATGTGTTGACGTTAAGAATGTCTCCGTGAAAAGAGGTATTAATTTAACTTTATACTTTTAGTAACAGTAAAATTGAACTCCTACCTCGCGTTCAGTTGCTGATCTTATTGTGTATAGTAATATGAACATGGAAGAAATTGAGCAATTGTTGGAAGATATTAAACACCTTCGTCGGTATATTACAGTGGAACGTGAACGTTCAATTTTCTGTAACTGTGTAAAAATTTTAAGAAACTTAATTAATTAGCGTTTATATTTGGCTTTGCAAAAGTTTAAAATGAAAACAACATTAGTGTGGCTATAGCGTACTAGTCTTATTTTAAGCAAAAGTCTTTGGAAGTGGTTTAAAAATTTTTTTTAACAGAAAAGAAGTCAGAACTCAAGTTTTATCGACTGTATCGCTATGATTGTATGCACTTTACTCTAGAAGTACAAAGGCTTTATCTGCAAGTAAGAATACCTAGACTATAAGTTTAGAAGGTCAAACAGGAGTCAAACGGGAGATTTGATTAATTTAAGAGACGAATTATGAGTGCAGTGCTTTATTTGAGAAGGAAAGAGCTAAATCTACATTTGAGAAAGGGTCAGTTTTTTATTACATAAATAGAAACATCTATTAAAATTCTTCTTACAGTTATTAGACGCTCTTACAAATACTAAATGTTTATCGAAGAAAGTCAATTTTTTTCAATACCTGTGACTAAGTACAGTGAGAAATTTATAAGTTACAGCCATAAAAAGCGATCGGAAAAAATATTAAATATGGCTTTTAGATCTGACTGGTTGTTTATGAGAATCAGCATATAATCAGATTAGAACATCACATTCTAATGAACATATTTAGTCATGTGATGATAATAGAGGAGCACTTCATTAGCAACATGCTTATAATTTACCGTTTGATAGTTATAATTACTGTGTCACTATATTAAACTCATAATACGCATTTATATGTTATACGGCACATACGATAATTTTTATTTTTTAGTTTCTAACAAATCGGCATTTCTGTTTGAAAAAATATGATTAGAGTAGATATAACTAATAAAAACGTTGACGATGTAACAACACAAACAATGATTATACGTATAAAGAGCTCGTAAAGAATTACGAGATATCTAGAATTAAAGTTAAGAGGAACTACAAAAAACGCTAAACTTTCAAAATAAAAGATATTTCTTAACATGCTTCGTTAAAAAACATTGCTTTCGTTGGAAATAATGACAACATTCTCAGGTGATGCATCATGTAAAACAAATTAATATTTTAATATTTTACCTTATTATCCGTCTTGTGACTTCCCTTTTTCTAAACAACACTACGCGTTTCAGAACGTATGTTCCATCATCAGGTGTAATTACTCTTCCGAGGTCGTCGAAACATTAAGAAATATCATAAACACATAAAACACTAAACATAAGTAAGTATTCAGTACCTAACGCGCGCGACTTTAAAATATTAATTTATTCAAAGCGTGACTTGGATACGAGTACATGGATTTTACATCATGTAAAACACTTAAATATGTAACTATTAAAAAGCTCAAATATATATGTTAGAGATATCCTATCATAATTCTTCTGACTGGTTTAATACAGCCATCTGGAAAACACCCTTGTCCTTTGAAATATTTTCGCATCAACACAATTCCTACAACCCAATCATCAATTCATGTATGCTAGTCGTGATCTTGCCATATATTATTTTCCATCTACCACCCTTCCCACAAGCCTACTAACAAAGCTCGGGCGTCTCAGAATATGTCCTATCAACCTCTCTCTCCTTCTGATAGGTGTATTTAACAAACATCTCCTCCAGCTCTCCCCGAAACTTCTTCATTCCTCACTCTGCCTGTCCACCTGATCCTCAACATACTTCTCCAGCAACACGTTTCGAAAGTATTAATCCTCAGGTTACAAGGTCATGCCTCACTCTTATAAAGAGACACACTTCATACAGATAACTTCAAATGTTGTTTCCTAAAATTCAAATCTATGTTTGAAATCGGAAAATGGTCCCTCTTAAATAATCCTACTGTTACTTATATAATCGTACTTTTCACGCCTTCCTTGCTTCTTCCAGTTTTCAGATTTTACTCCCTAAGTAGCAAGAATCCCATGTAGTCTTAAGCCTATTAGAGACTCAAACTACTAATGTAACTTTGTCAGTAGCAAACATCTGTACATCTGTAACTTCTGTACATTCGATTGCAAACACAGCTGAGATGCATACAAAACTTACCAGCAGGTTAAAGTATCATCACACTCATTATATCCAGTTTATAAGCAAAAAAGAAAAACCTTTTTACTAAGCTTTCACCTTAAGATGAAACAATAGTCCAGGAACCAGCAACATATTGTTTATCAAGGTACGAATATAGAGCGTGATTTACACACGTTACTGCATGTTTTTGTAAAATACATCAAATATTACACGTTATTTAATTGAGATTACATATTCTTTAAGATTTACTGATATTTGTATACGAAATATTTTTATATTAAATATTTTTATAAATAAAATATTATTAGAAATATTATTATTATTATTAAATAATTATTAAATATAAATATTATTATTATTAAATATAAATATGTAATATAAATCTGATTATTAAATATTAAATATTATATTATTAAATATTTTTATTTTAAATATTTTTATATTTTACTGTACTTTTGCAAATAAACATATAAGAAATATTATTTACAACAGGCAAGACAGAACAACAAACTTCATAACATTCTCTAAAATTAGATAGAGTCTCAATACGACTATCTAAAACTGGTTTCATTAAAATAAATAACTATATAATTTTTTTTCAATTTTAAAACGATACTGAAACAAAATTTTTTGAATTTAAAACAAATCTTAATAATTGCTGTGTTACCAGTGAAAATATCATTGTATTCATAACGTATTTAAAAGAAGTGTAACGTTTACAGATTCCACTTTGCGTTGATTTAGTAAAAAAAAAGCAATATTCTCTCCCTCTTGTCAGGCCGAATATTTATTACACTTCTTGTGTGGGTGATCTCTACCTTAGGTGTGAGGAAATCTCGGCTCACTTGCTTTTTTTTTAACAATTTCATTTGATTCCCTATTCGATAACGTCCAAAACGTATGTTTAGAATCTCTTAATAAAATCGGTAAGTAAAACTTATTTCCTTATAAAACTTTTGAAATCATTATAGAGATTAGTATTATCTTCATAATTATTTACTATAATCAACTTTTCTAACGGACTTTCTGCTGCCTTTTCAAAGACAAAAATAGAATATTTTGTTAACATTTTAGAAATTCTCCCACCATAACCCAAATGTTAACATTATAAAGAATGTTTTGTCAAGTAATGCTTAAAATATGCTAAATCTTCTTTTATATATGAGATAATATTGCAAGCTTAAGAATATTTACTGCTTAACTCTAAAATTTCATATCAGTGTTTTTTTAAACGTAAAGCGTGAACAATACTTTCGAGCATTAAACTATTTTACTTTTCTATTATTACTGATGTGTTCTTATTCTGTTGTTGTTACTGTTGTGGGGAAAAGTACACAACTAAAAAGGCTAAATTTTCCTTACCATCCTTGTCCTCGTAAACGAGGATTGTTTATCTCTCTACAATCGCAAGTATCTATTTTCTTTTTTTTAATAAGCCGTGTACATAAGCAGATTTGGTCTTTATTATATGTTCACATATCAGTTAATTATTATTTTTGTTATCTTTTTTACATTTATCTCAAGATATTCTTTCAAATGATTAAAAGTAATTATGAAAATGTACAATCAATTTCTTCCAACTTTAACACTAAATGATGTCAATGTAATTTTTTAGAGGAATACCGCCAACATAGTTAAGGTATAATAGTCTGTATTTGTATTCTATTAGTAATAACCGTGCTTATTTGCTCTACAACTAAGAGTCCTAGAGCTACTGCAATAGGCTAGAGTTTACGATAATGTACAAATGAATCGAATGAATAATTATGCAACATATATGAAAATATATACATAAATCCCTTGATATGAAAATGGCATATTTGCATTTGACAAAGGTTTTGGTAAAATGAAAAAAATTGTTTTAACATTTTAGTAACTGAATATTTTAACACAATATTTACAGCCAATATACATCTAACTTCATTATCTATATATATAAAACTCAAAGTCTGAGGATTTATGTGTACTGAATACAAATCCACATCGTTACACCGATTGCCACCAAATTTTGCACAGGTAACCTTTGACACAAGGCAAAAAACAACACTGTCTAACTTTTTCGCGCGAAAAAACACTGTTCACACGATTTAGGCCCTTTTAATTAAGTCTTTTGGTTGACGGGTATAAAGATGTCAACAACACCATGAGACTAGAATTAATTACCACAGTAAGAAGTAAATAAACAAAAGCTATTTAGCAGCATCGGAACTATACATTTATCCATTCCTTCAGTGCATTTCCGATGTTTTATATAATATGCAATTGTATCGATACATTACGATGTGGAAAAGAAGAAGTGTACTAATTGTAAATTGTCCTATTACTTAATGCAATGCGAAAATTCGTGTTGTTTTCATTTGTGAGGTTAGGTGACAACGATTTTTGGTTTTTAGCTTACTGCTGAAATAAATAAAAGCCATGGTTGAGGAAAACATAACGTTTAATATGTTATACAATGCTTCTAACACAGTAACACTTACAATAAAGATTTCAGCGTTTTTGATTTAACAGGTACTTTATAAATATCTCCAAAGGCTTTATAAACGGGTACTTTTAAATCTCCAAAATCTGTTGCACCAATGTAATAATTTAGTACAAGTTAAAATAGGATAAGTGTTGAAAACAGCTTTGGAGAGAATTTGACTAATGAATACAAAATTGTTATACAAGCTGACAGAACGCCATATAGACATAAAAAATAAAAACTTTAAAATACTTATTAAAAGTCAAATATTTGCGTGCGAAGCCGCGGGTAACAGCTAGTTAGTATATAAACCTACAAAACGAAAATGTAAATTTAGCGTTTTACAAACCTTTAAATGTACGTAATTATGCCCTTTTAATAAAAATCCTAAACTTGCAAGTGACTGTGGACTCTGAATTTGAAATGTACATAAAAAATCAAATGAATTTTTAATAATAAGAAACACTTTTAATACAGAGAAATATAAATATAAATGAGTAATAAATACAGAATTATTTACTGTAAAATGTCAACTTTTATAATTTTCGCATAAATATAATTATTTTATCATCTCATTCATCATTACTACTATTTCGTGTAGGCCATATAAAAATGATGATGATGATGCTATTGTACCTTAGATGAAATACAGAATGTATGCCAAGAAATTTCCGTTTACTCCTTGCTTTATTTTATGTTTCATTCAAAACATGTCTTTTTCTGTAAACTCAAAGGCACCAGATTTTGAATTTAAATATATTTTCACTTTTTCTACTTTGACAACAGTATTGCTTGCACTTCTGTTAATAATAAATTCCGTTAATTCCAGCATGTTAATATATTAAACTATGCCTGTTTAAAGCTCATTTGGTTACTGCGAAATTGAGATTACAAGGCAGGTAAGTGTCCATTCATTCATAGGAAGGAATTGCTTCATTTTCTTGAAATGTTGCCTATCAGATAATGATAATATAAAATTGACAGGGCTCGTTCATTATTCTGCTCAGAGCAGTTATAAAAAAATATGTATATCTCATCAGACTCAGCAGGAACAAACGGTAACTGTTAATTGTCTGAAATATAATAATTCCTTACAGGTACTTAGGTGAAATAACATTTATTATAAAATCTATTGATATTGCTAAATCCTGATACTTTTGTTTTCCTTTGTATCGCATTGGTCTTGCTTCAAGAAATTTTTATGTGTAAAATTTTAAAATCTCTTGTGTAAAATTATTTTTGCCTAACAATTTTTTTCGTGTTTAACAGCCTCACTTGAATGGGGGAGGGGGGAGATTTAATTTTATTTAATTTTAATTTTAAACTGACCATACTGACAACAGCAATCAACGTATTGTAGGACTAACTGGTCTATGAATATGTAAATCAAACTGGTCCAAGAAGTGATTCCAGTAATTTCTACAAGAAACATTTATAAACAGATACTTTTAGTGAAAAGAGAATGCATGCTTATAATATTTCAGCTTGCTTGTAAAACTTTAATTTCTTTTCCAGAATAATAACTTGTTAAATTAGGAAGGACTATATGTGTTCATGGATCTTACCTTTAATATTTAGATCAAGGTAGACACTCGTATGTGTTCCTGTTTTGTCTTGTATTTGTTTGCCTTCTGCTTTAAAACCTGATTCTTCCAAATATTTTTACTAAAACTAAAAATAAGGATGAAAAAAACTTCAAGCCTAATCCGGTTTAACTCATATATTATGTAACATAGAAAATAGTTCGAGCGAAGATTTTGCATTAGGTATAGCTTGTATATCTTGCATTCTTTATTTATTTCTCTCATGATCTTCCACCTTTATTTTTTACCATAATTCAGTTTTGGTTCGCACTACTGTTTTCATGTACACTTGTAACATAACATAGATAATGATGTTAATAAATCTTTGAGAATGGGAATAAAGTGAGAGTTTCATACGATCAGCTGATGTGTATTACAGCTGAAAGATCCATATTTTAAAGGCATATTAAACACTCAAATGCCCTTTCAACATGAATCAAAAACTTAAGAACTATAAATTCTATCACGTTGAATTCTTTAATGGTGGTTTAACACAGAATTATGCGTCTATCTATGTATTATTCATTACTGACATAACATGAAAATTGAAAAAATGTAAATTTAGCCCTTTTAATATTGAGCAATTCATACATAGTCCTACAATTCAAGCTCTAAAACTATTATAATTTAAATATTTATTTTTTACGTGTTACCTCATTTATGTGTATGTTAAGTGATGAAAAATTAATAATCCGTGCTTTTGAAGCGTACAGCTTTCTTGCGTTATGTAAATGTGACAAACAGTTGATGTCGACTTTACTAGCTGTATGAGTTACGCTAAGAAACTAGAAATAAATCATAGAAGAGTAAAATTTACATAAATTGGTTATTTACAATAATAGAGAAAAATAGAATGAAATGTCGAGTTTTATTTTTTTAACTATCATGTAGTTTGATGTTGAACCACAAATAAATATAATAAAATACTTCAAATTATGAAAAATTAACTTCATCTATTTAAATGTTTATTAAGATATTAAATCTGTTCCTACGTCTTATTTGACCTAATGTAGAAAAATTATTGGCTGCTGATTACTGACTGACTGACTGAACAATCTACCCAATCAAAGTTTCAATTGGATTACAACTCATACTTGTATTTACTTCCTTTGCGTACAGTAAGAAATACACGTAGTTGATAAATTGTAAATGGTAAACAAAAAAACAGAGAACAAACAAAAGCAGCAAGAAGAAATTCATATAGTTTACTGTTGTATGAACTATAACATAGGTATAGTTTATAGTTTATGAACAAGCATAAAGAAATTGGTAAATTTATATTACTTATGTCATAATAAAATAGTAGAGACAAACTATTTAAAAAACAGACCTTGTATTTCTACAAAATTTAACAGGAATAGAAATTTCAATTGGGGGTAACTTTGGGTAATTTGGTGCAAATTATCGTATTATCGAATGGGAATGGGCTCTCAATTTAAAGAAAAATTAAATAGTCGTTTCTGACGTATAAAGTACGAGGTGAAATGTCAAAAATCACTACTTCCAAAATTTACTACTTTAATTCAATTTCATCCAAATTTAACTTGAGAAGTCTAATTCATTATTAATTGCTTATCAATTAAATTCATCGCCTTAAAAACGATTTTGAAAATGCATAATTTTAAACATACTTTGAAAAATCTGGTTTTCTCCTTTTACACTTTAATTAAGAGTATTATCTCCAGAATTTCTGATCAGTTTTTAGTTATGTATTAGAGTTTGTTACTTTTAATCTTTTTTAGGAAAAAATATTTCTGTTTTATTTAGTCACAAAACGGGTAGTGTTTATGGGTATTTTTCATTTTCGACCAAATCTCAGTAGAATGTGCCAGGGAATGTAGAAACAGCTCCGTAAACTGTATAATATACACTGGCTGCATAATACTTACAGCAAATTAATTAAATTTAAATGTAAAAACTCGTCTTGTCTCTCCACATTGTGAACTCTATTAATTATTTGAAATAAATAAGAGTGCATGTAAATAATAGAAACACATTTTCCGATTACAATAATTTTTATACTTAAGACATTTTACTACGCGGACGTTTGTGGAAATTTGCGAAAAACCCACTTGTTAATGTTATTTTATAATATTAATAAACAAGGAAGATATATGACGTGAACGCTTGTTTGTTTGACGGATAGGCTTATATTGAGAGAAGTGAGAAATCGTTCTGACAAAGAAATAGTGTGAGGAAAACGCTTGTATTGGCTGGCCGTGTAG
This sequence comes from Magicicada septendecula, assembly GCA_034769895.1. NCBI lineage: Eukaryota > Metazoa > Arthropoda > Insecta > Hemiptera > Cicadidae > Magicicada > Magicicada septendecula. The sequence goes on from CM068367.1 coordinate 901,529,445, forward strand.
GATGTTTCTCAATTTACATTGTAACAGAGACAAATTGCTACTGAGGCAGAGAGAAATATTACTTGTATCTGATGTGCGGGAAAACCAATCCTAATTTACGTACTCGTTATATTTTGAAACAGCATTACGATTTTATGTAGTAAATTTAACAGAAGGACCGTTCCCAATTTATTTAGTGATATTTGATTAGTATACTTAATGCTATGTGTGTGTGTGTGTGTGTGTGTGTGTGTGTGTGTGTGTGTGTGTGTGTGTGTGTGTGTGTGTAGGCGTAACTACAAGGGCATCAGGGATCAATCCCTCCCCCAAAGATTTATTTAAAATTTCAGTGAAATTCCGTAATAACGTAGGCCTGTTTCTAAGCCATTTACGTGTATTAAAGTAAAATTTATGAATTGCTGTATAAATAATTATATGAGAAGAATCTTGACCATCTTATTTGTCGTAAGGAAACGGTGAGTCCAACTTTCATGTTAATCTCATTCGCCTCTCCACTAGCTAGTCACATCTCACCCAGCAACTAGTCATCCCCCACCAGCTCTCAGTTACGCCACCGTGTGGGTATGTGTGTGTGCGTGTGAGGGCGCGAGCCAGAAAATATAGTCTTACAATGCACGTGGAATTTTGTCCGATAATTTTAATACGAAATTTTATTGAGCGCTTCGGCTTCAATGAATGGATTAACGTCATAATTACATCGACACTAGAATTTTATATGTCAACACAAAATGAAAATAATATTCCTTTTCAAAAACCGATTGGTCCAAGCGCACGTTCCGTGCAAGATGTTTCCCTGGCTATTTCGCAAGCCAAATTACCAGCTAGATGTCGCCAGTATAAGCAAGAAATCTTGCCACCCAACTGAACTTAAACTCCTTTTCAAATCATTCCTGCAGGAATACGTAAAGAACATACCATTGTGTACACTGACGGCTCAAACAAGGAGAGCAGAGTGGGTAGTGTGATTGTCATTATGGGCTCCTCCTACTCCTGGGCACTATCGAAGGCGGCAAGTTTATACACCGCCGAACTGTATGCGGTGTGGCAAGCCCTTCGATTCTGTGAACATGTGGTGAGAGGAAATTTGTTATCTGTACTGATTCCCTAAGTTTTCTTATGGCCTTTGACCATACGGGCACAGTGGATCCGTTAATGCAACAGATGATGGTATTATACCATGCGTTAGAAGAACATGGTTCATCTTTGACTTGATGAACTTTACGTCTTCGTACCTCCTACAAGGACAAGAAGGACACGTCTACGCTTGTAGCGGACCACTTACAGGGAAAAACATAAGTAAAGACTGTAGTGCTCTTGCAGAACTCAGTCAGAGACACAGAGTAATAGGTAACCTAAAAGAAGACCACGGAAACGAACAGCTAGCGATAAACAGAACTGTGTCCTTCCTTAAAGCACCAACATTACTGTATCAACTTTAAAAACATTTCTTTGCGTCTTAGTGTTTACAAATTTCCAATTTTGTTGAGTTAATTAGAATGTAGTTGTTACAAAACATACGTGTACAGTCGAGGAACGCTCTTGGTCGACGTTGTTGGGCTAAAGGCCTTAGTTGCCGAGACCCCAACACTTAAAAAATAAAAAAATTATACCATTTGGTTGGTAAAAGTTACCTCAGTAAATATCAGATTATAGTCAAGTGTATATTTTGATAAGTTTCGACACTTAACTTATGTATAAAGGATTTTTAGTACTTACAAGTACACCTCTAGGTATTCCAGTCGGTGATTTTCTTAGTTTATCATCCGAGATGCATTTCGGAACAGTTGTGTTCCATCTTCAATCGGAATCATTTAGTTAACTTACAAATATAAAAAATGTCCACTCAGGTGAGCAAAATGCCCACACAATTCAACACTACCATCTTTTGATATAACCAATTTATACACCAATGTACCAATTCAAGAAACCATAGAACACTAGAACATTTACTCAGACAAAACAACATGCCCGAAACACACATACATGAGATCATCACACTCACCAAAATAATAACTGAGCAAAATTACTTTACATACAATAACAAGATATACTCACAAACAGACGGTCTCCCGATGAGATCCCCCATATCAGGAATACTGGCAGAAATATATATATACACAACATAGAACAGAACCACATAATAAACAACAACAAATACACCAACAAAATCATTTATTGGCACAGGTATGTAGACGATATATTACTTTTATTCAATGGCAACACAAGACAGGTTGAAAACTTCCACAAATACATAAACACAATACACCACAAACTAAAATTTACACTGGAAATTGAACAAAACAATAGTATAAATTTTCTGGACCTAACAATTAACAAAACTAACAATACGCACACGTATAAAATATACAGAAAACCAACCACAACCGACATGGTTATACACAACACAACATAAACATGCTGCCCTCAACCATATGCTCCATAGACTAACTAAAATACCATTAAGTAAACAGGACTATAATGACGAACTCAACACAATCAAATACATAGCAATAAAAAACGGATACAACACTAATTTAATAAACAAACTACACAAACACATCATAAACAAAAACAACAAAACACAAAATACCAACAACACACTACAAACTAAATACATCACACTCACATACCATAACTCCAACACACACAAACTCGCCAACACATTCAGAAAACACAAGTACAAAATAGCATACAGAACAAACAATGCCATCAAAAAACACATCAATGATACAAACACGGACATAGACAAATACAACAAAACAGGTGTTTACAAATTAAATTGTAATGACTGCAATAGTTTCTACATAGGCCAGACGGGAAGATCTTTTTCATCTCGTTACTCTGAACACCTAAAAGCTTTATCCAACAACAATATACATTCCGCGTTTGCCACACACATACACACAAAAAACCACAGCTACACCAACATAGATACTAATCTTGAAATATTACACTACTTACCCAAAGGTCGAAAACTTAACACAGCAGAACAACATGAAATATACAAACACCACACAATACAACCAAACAACATACTTAACGACCAATTACAGTATAAATCACACACATTTTTTGACACAGTTATAGATAAAACTAACAATAATTTGGATCCCCGCGCCAATCCCCTTCCTCCACACACCACCGCCACTGTACCTTTCAAAATAAAAACCGTTACAAGTTAATGGCAGTCTGTCTCAAAGCTGACGAAGGCGAACACCACGCCGAAACGCGTACAAGAAGAAAAGGCAAGTAAGTTTCACAAGTTGAAAGTTTCAATATTCTATAAAGGAAGATATTAATTCATTTTTGAAATATCTGAATTCCTGCCACTGAAAAATTGAATTAAAGCACGAAATTGAGAATAACAATGCAATAAACTTCCTGGATATTACTTTCACCAAAACGAATGGGGAAATAAAAACAGGAATATACCGGAAGTCCACACAGACAAATTTGGTTATCCCTTATGACTCAAACCATCCTTATAGTTACAAACTGGCAGCCTTTCGAAGCATGGTTTTCCGCCTACTTAATTATAAACTAGACACAACAGAATACATAAAAGAAATAGCCACAATAAAAACAATAGCCAGAAATAATGGATATAACCAATACTTAATAGATAATTTAGTAACAAGGATGAAGAATAAAAACAATAGGCCTACAACTAACAACTGCTCAGAATCAATTAGCAATAGAACAAAAACAAACTTGTTTTCACTGCACTACACAGACGAAAATTCCTTAAAAAAAGGTAGCATTTTCAAAAAATTTGGCTTCAATCCAGCCTACAAAATAAAAATGCACAACTTAAACAATAAAACACAAGTTACGCCAAAAGAAGAAGCCAAAGGATTTTATATGATTACTTGTAATGCAGGGGAAGAAGTTTGTAATAAGAAGTACATCGGCTATACCGACCACACCTTTCGTAAAAGATTCAATGAACATGCTGCAAAAAATCACCGTAAACCTTCGTCAGTTGTGGCGCAACACCTAAAAAGCCACCCACAACACAACATCAATTTCAACACTTCATTAGAAGTATTAAGGTATAGCTCAAACAAAGAAGCATAAAAAATATACGAGCAATACCATATTTACAAATACAAACGAGGAGCCGGTGAAAAAATACTACTTAACAGAAAAGAGGATTATAGAGATTTGGTTACGTTTAAAATATTAGATTACCTCGAAGAGTACGCACAAAGGTCGCGCGTCGGGTAGTTTATCGTCTAGTCGGCTTCCGTATGACGTGCGGGCAACAAATGCTGGCCAGCTACGATTATTTAAATCGTCCGTTCTAATTCGGTTTTCGTTGTACTGTTAACGTTACTTTAAAAATTTTTAAGTGTTGTGTTTTTATGTGTTTTTAAGTGTTATGTTTTATGTACCTGTGTCGACGACGCTCACCTGAGTGGACATTTTTTATATATGTAAGTTTACTAAATGATTCCGATTGAAGATGGAACACAACTGTTCCGAAATGCATCTCGGATGAAAAACTAAGGAAATCGCCGACTGGAATACCTAGAGGTGTACTTGTAAGTACTAAAAATCCTGTATACATTATTAAAGGTATTCTTTGACTGTTTCATAAAAATGTAACTTATATTGATAACGGACATAATTGGCCACATAATAAACACAGTTTTTTATTTTAGATGTTATGGACATTAGACGCTGAATACTGACCAACACTGTCGTATCTGTAAGCGTTTACATAATCAGGAAAACATACTTTTTCACAAACAGTGTTTTCCATATCCACAACGGAAAGCTTCAGATTGTTTGTAAATAGAAGTTTCAAGATTGTGTACACAATACGGGTTATTTTCCTCCGGTTGAAGATAAGCCGCTTAGACTAACACACACCGCTTTACATACACAACAGTTTACTACCTACGCCAGTGAGAGTAAAGAATTCTATACATATGAAATCACATGCCAGACATATCATTTCTCAAAAATGCGTATTTTTCTACGCAAATAAAATAACTGTGTTATGGTAGTAAAGCTCTTCTAATCAGCAGTATTAATTGTGTACTGTTCAAATACTAATTAACGTTTAGGTATTTCACGCCCTAACAAACATTGGTGGGCTGTAAAATTTGTGTACTTTAAATTAAGTGGCCCTTTTAGAAATATCTGTCTTTATCAATACGACAAATGATATAAATTGTAGAGACATTTTAAACAATTTAAACAAAGGTTTACATAAGTCCAACGCGTTTACTAAGCCAGTTTCTTAGTGCTATTAAAAAGTTACTACAAGAAAAATGATACTTGTTCTAGATTAATTATTATTAGTCTTTTTATATTTGTAATTAACAAATATGTTTGTTTTCAACTATTAGTAATAGTCTGACTTAGGGCTCAGAGTTTTTGGTCTGCCAAGAACTTGACATTGATTTTATAACACCAAATAAAAATAAACATTTTTCAACTGAATATTTCTACCTCTGAGAAATGTGTATCTTGGTTTTCTAATCACACCTAAGGGTATGCATGAACAGGTTATGGACCAGTGGAAGACCACCAGAAATTTTGTTTTGGTCAGAAACTAAAGTTTCATCAATTCCAAAACATAATTTTATTACAATTATATTAAACATTTTGCACAAGCCTACTCCAGGTGTTCGAAGCGATATGTAACAGTATTGACATGTTCTAGCCATTTATAAATTAATATTAGGTCCTACTTTATATCAGTCAAAAGGTAAGAACAATTTTTCTAATAGGAGAGAGTCGTGTCACAACAAGACTTATGAACAACGCCTGTAAAAATTATGTTAGTTCATCAACACGAATCCTTTACCGACGAATCTTCAAATCAAAGGTAACAAACTAAAATCTGTTATTAACCTGTCTTCCAGTTCACATTCCAGTACGTACATGATAGGTGATAGAGCTTTCGTAGCAGATTTTGGCTCGCGTAATAACTGACTTAATGTATCAATGCTCGTGTCAGATGAAGCAGCGTTCTTTTGTTAATGAGATTTCAATTTGTTTGTTTGTTTGTTCGAGACTGAGAGCGGAATCGCTGGGCAATGTGCTTTTTCTTATTAGTTATGTTGCTAGTTGCTACTTACCGTATATTCTAGCGATATTTGAACTGGGGATGTCATGGGGATGTATCAGAAAGTTGCACCATTACAAAGTTAATAAGTTCGGTTAAACTGACAGCATCTGTTTTTAACTGTACCAGGAGATACCCAACGTAATGTGTGGACACCAGAAATGCTTGAAAATATTTGTGCTTTGCAAATTTCCGATCGTTCACTCAGCAGAATATTGCATCACCATTTCCATTTTCACACATTTCACAAACTACTATAAATTGTCCACGAAATTAACCCTCAAGATTGATTGTACGCGAAATGTTTGATTTACAGAAAATTTGCAAAACATGTGTGATCTTAAAAAACCACAGATGTTACAAGCCTTGGTTACCTCAGGTTAAGCAAATTTCCAGTTTTGTGGTTCCTTAATAAACATTTGGTTTGTTGGAGCGACGAAAACCCGTACAGTATCAACAGCACATCAAGCCCCTGTACAACGCCCATGTCACTGCTAGTATAGTTTCTTCATTTGGAATTATTGGGCAACATTATTTCGAAGCTGTAACAGTCAACAGCAGGACCTAAGAATGCTGCAAAACTTTTCTCTTCCTCAATCATGGATGCTGGAAGTGGATATGCACTGTTTATGGTTTTAGCAACACAGGGTGACCACTCACACGGTCAGAATATTGTTACGACGGTCTACTTGATCGTCGTAGGTACAGTGGATACAAGACATAATACAACATAATACAAGACACCAATTAAGTCACTAATTACCATCTTTAATTTTCACAGTTAAACAGTTCGTAATTAACAACACAGTCCCCTACAATAAACAAATTGTTCACACGCCATAAAATGTCAACTAATATTAAAACACAATCGTAATACAATATACCGCCCGATTATAAAACACAGCACTTCACTAATAACCACTTGAACGCACAGTAATATCGCCCGATAATAACTCGAACCGCACTGTAATATATCGCGACTATAACTGAAAACTAAGGCCGCTGACGCCTTGTATTTATACAACGCTTACAGACCAGAATATTCCAAAATGCGCGTTAGCGCCAGGGTGTACGACGTAATTAATTGCGGCCTTGACACAGTCCGCGCGGCTGGCGGCTTCCAGAAATGTTCGCGAATGCGTCGAGAGTCACGTACGCCACACGCATTACATTCCGGATCCCTCTGGAACGTTCGATAAACACGTAGATTGTTCTGTGATGTCGTAACAATATGCATAGATGGTATGGGCCAGGTCTTTATACAGACATATTAATTTCTCGTTGTGGTGACATCTCATAGCCGCTCCGGTTCCCTCTATCTAACATGTGCTAATCTTTTTCTTACGGGGATGGTTCAAACTAGAAATATTATAGGCATGTGCAACCGAATTGGAACTGAAATACTGTATCAGTGTGGCCATCGCCAATATGTTTGGTGATGTGCTGTGGCCTGCTGCGGTGTAGCAAGGCAGTTATATAACAAGGTAATGTCAAAACATCCAGTGGCAACCTGCATTCTTGTAACCATTATTTGACATACAGAATAATAAGAAAAGGTCACTTGTTCGATTATAATGTGATTTTATAGGCCTACTCTATCAACGCTGCCGCTCCCGTTCATATTCCTTCAACGGAATTTGACAAAAACATTTAAATATTTTTATGTAACTTCAATTACTTTTTTCCATGAGTGATTTTTCAAAATTCATTGATAGAAACTGAAATTCGAAACTTGAGTAATTGACTTTGAAACCGGATTGCTGTCAACCTTAATTCTCTAGAATGTAAAGAAAGCCGAACCTTTTTTATTATGATGACAGTATGTTTCTTATACTTAGAATCACTGCTGAAAGACTTCCTTTCTTGTGTAGGCATCGGTGTGCAATTCCTTTCCCTCACACTTAATTCTGCGCCACTTAAGTTGTCAACCTTGTGAAAATTCTTTGATGCCGCTTTCCATTCGCGTTGATGGATTGTGCAGATCTACCTCCTTACAATTTTTAAGCACTTGTAAATTAAAATAAAATTTCAATACAGACGTTTGAAAAACAAATATATTTTCCCGTTTATTCTTAGAATTTTACACAGTTACTATTCTTATACTTTTTCTTAATTATGTTATTTGCTAAAACTGATTCTGAGAACTTTCTGGACTTAGAACGCAACAATACGTTAACATCGGTATTATGGTGCTGGTGATATAGTTGTCATGATAGTCTTACATGTGTAACTGTCAATAAAGTGAAATGGCGTAATGAAAATGTAATAGCAAATTTAAGATACAGTTGTGACAAACGTGAGACCGCTTGCTACATAGAGGTGGAAAAGTTCTTATGTCTGTGCTGCATTCCCTGCAATTAAATTTTTAAGCTGTAACTAACAATAAACGCCACTCAAGGCAAGAAAAATATCATTATGTACAGACGAAGCAGATTTCTATTACTTAGAAAATATGAACGTTTCGTATTACTAGTAGACTTAAACGGAGAACAAAGTAACTTTGAGTATAAAAGTTTGAAGTAAATGGATAGCAACAATTTTTTAGTAACGACAGTGAATACAAAAGGTCAATAGAAAAAGTAAATTAAAGTACAACTTGCAACAGCTAAACAGAAGGTAGTAACTCTTCGCTTGAAGAAAAGTTAAGTAGAATTTACAGTATACAACTTATATTAAAATAAAAAAATAAACAATCACAAAAGACGGGCAGAGAGCCCAGACTAGCTGACTATGGTTTTGACTGTCAGGTAAACTGGGTGAGCCGACGATCGAGGTGGACACCGAAATATTTTACTTCTGTAGCCCAGGGCAGCTATGTTCTCCCGATTCTCACTCTGCCTCAGGGTTCCTTCCGGCTCTTGGAAAATAGCTCCGCGGAGCTCTTTGTTACTTTGACGGCAACTTTTCATTTATCCGTCCAGTCCGGAAACGCATCAATTACGAGCTGTAATCGTATGATCACCCTGCCAACCTTACGATCGGCGGTATATACCACCGTGTCGTCGACTAACAAGGCTAACTGGACTCTAGGCAATATGGGTACGTCGTTGACGTAGACGGAAATCACAAGAGGCCCTGCGGCGCTATCTTGAGATACCCCGGCTGTAATGCGTCTCTCGGAAGAGACGTGGTCACCTATTCTAATGCAGAAGACCCTCTTCGCCAGAAAGACACCAATGAAATGAATGTAGCAATCTGGGATCTGGATTTTCCGTAGCTCGAATAAGATTCCGTCGTGCCAGACGCTGTCAAAGGCTTTTCTACATCTAGGAAACAGCCTACGGTCTGCTCTTTCCGACACCCGTTGTCTGTGATGTGTTCCACTAGTCTTATCAGCTGATGAGTGGTGAAATGCCCCACACGGAAACCAAACTGTTCGGGGACCAGAACTCCAAAGTTTCTTGACGCTGTACGAACACCTTTGACGTAGCGGTTAGAAGACTAACGGGCCAGAGGTTGCCAGCAGAGAAGCGTCCTTTCCCTGATTCGGTATCACTATGACAGCTTTCACTTTCTCTCTCCATTATCTACTTACAACTATACGATCTACGTAGTGACATAGGCAGGAATTCTTCATGGGAATTTTCTTATTGACTAAGATTTTCCATAGTAGAAGGTTATTGATAACAAGTGTTAAACGCGTTCTTGGCCGTTGTAACGAAATACGCCTGTTAAGGCCCAATCTGTGTGACAGATTATGGCCGCTAGCGAGTTGGTACTGCCGGGCTCCTGTATTCAAGTGTAAGACCCAATTGGCAACATACCCAACAAGGGATGATGTAACTCCCAGTACCCTCCCTTGCCTACGCCATTGAATCTATGTGATCATCAGTTTTCGAGTTCGTAACAATACTACAGGTTTAAAAATATCGTATTGTGAGTGAAACAGAATTCCTTCCTTTAATAAATTATTTTCCCACCATACTTCATGAACCATTGTGTTAGTTTTGTTGTATGTTTCTATTCTATATTATAATAGATTGTCCTTGTTATTTCCTAAATGTTTACTATTATTTTCGTAGCTGTTTCTGATAGAATTTTATTTGCAGTGTATATATTACAACACTTTTAATTTAATGAGCGTGTAATCGTAATAAATAACATCGTGGAAATTTATATTCATTCAGACTTTATTAAATAGATTTTCTTATTTTGTGTTATGAATCAAAATCATTATTATTTACACGTCTAATAATTACACATAATTCATATTCTTATATTACACATAGACATGGTATACAACATTATATTCTAATACATCGTTATAATTTTTATATTGCTCTCAGCTACCTCATTTGTATTATACTGATTAGATTATCTAATTTTCTAATCACCTAATCTTTTTTTAAATTAATGCATATGCATTGCTTTCTAATAAAATTCTCTAATGTCTTTATCAATTGAAATACCAAAAATTATAGATTTCAAATTATATCTTCTACGTTACAGATACAAATTATCGTTAAACATTCTTAAAATATTACGTTAATTATTATACAAAAAAATATTTACTGTTATACAATTTATTAATTCATATTTTAATTGATTTGTCTCTTTTTTCTTTGTTAATTATTGTCTTTTGATTAAGTCTCGGTTTTCAAATGCATGGTTGTTTGTTACCTTATTGTTGTGGTACATCGACAGCGTGTCCTCTTCGGTCCTTGATACTGGATGCTCCTTTGTTGTCCTGGATTCCTGGAGTCCTGGAGTCTTGGAGTCCTGGTCCTTCGTCCGTCGGATTCTCGTACTCTGGATGACTGCATGTACTTGGCTGCTCCCTCGTCTCCCGTCATGGCCTCAGGTTGCAAGTGCTCACACGAACTGATGAGTAGTCGTGAAGTTCCTGACTGCTGCTGTGTTTGAGATGTAACTGTTGTTGTCTCTACGCATAATCTCTGGCTGCCATAGTAGTCGATCAAGAGAAGAGTTGTACTCGTCAAGCAGAGCCTCCGGCCGCTACGATGGTTGATTGAGGAAGAGAGTGATGTTAGCGCGTCTCCTGTATTTATACCCAGGGCGCCAAAATCATGTCTCGACAATAGTCTGCATGTCTGGGATTGTCGAGAGCGTCACTTCTAACCCACGCTTCTTGTTACACTTAATTTGCTCGTCTTCGCTAATTGCGAAGTCTTTTGCACATTACCTGATATTCATTCTGTCGGTAATTTATATGTGTTCACCATGCACAAACCGTTTTTCTTTATCTACTATTTATTACTATTACTATTACTACTATTTACTACTATACTACTACTACTACTGCTATTACTACTACTATTACTACTACTACTACTACTACTACTACTACTATTAGTACTATAGTACTATTTAGTACTATTATTTTTATTTCCCTGTAATTACACAATTTTTATGCACATATGCACCTTATTTTTATACACATTTTGGTGTATTTGGTTTTGTGCTATTATGCTCACAGTTTTTACAAATTAAATAAATTCCTATAATTAATAGCGTTCCTTAAGGGTGGCGCTTTTCAGGAATTGACAGGTCGCACACACACTCGTAACATACGTGTGTACACACAGACAGAGCAGCTGGCGTGACCCATCTGTTTCAACATGAAATTTTTTGTCGTTCATATTGAAAGCTGAACTGTTATTATTAACAATGTGAATTACTTATTTATTTTAATTAATTATTTTTATTACTTGGTGAAATGCACATATACATTTGTACTGTTGCATTATTTCCCTGCTTAATAAAAGCATTACTTTCCTTTTTACATTCGACAAATAGTATAGTACATTTTTTTTTACAAAACACATTATTATTTATTTACATTATGCTCAAATAATAATGAATAGACTATTATTCAATTTATCCTTACTTGGTGGGCTGAACAATTCTTCCCCTCCCATGCTTGTTGACTTGGAGTGCGGCTCGTAATATCGCTTTAATACACGTTCTGCTTTAACTTTTTCACATTGACCAAGTTATTTATTCATAGAATTTTCTTAAAGAGCTGGGCATGATATTTGCCCAATTCTTTCTGTCTTGTGTCATCATACACAATGAAAATCTGTTTGCCGATTTGTCTTAGCAAATTGTAAGGTCCATCATATAATCTGAAGAATTTTTCGCAGTATTATCAATACGCTTTCCCACTGGATTGGTCTTTAATAATACCTTCTCTCCAACATTAAACTTCTGCAACTTGTGATTTCTGTTGAATCGTTCTATTCTCTTATTACCTTTTTCCATTATTCTTCGTTTCGCATGTGCAATCTTAATGCTTAATGGTATTGGTAAGTTCTGATTAGCAGGTTTCTGAACATACCTTTTCCAACATCTATTGGGCTGACGATCTTCTTCAATCTCTATTGGTGTATAGCTCGTTGCTTCGCTGTAATTCTCATTAATAGCTTTTTCAAAGTATGGTATATACTCTGCCCATTTATTATGTTGGTTATGGCAGTAGATAGGTAGGTACTTACCCAACTCTTTGTTCACTCTCTCGGCTAAATTTCCCTGTGGATGTCGGATGGATGTGAGTATGGGTTGTATTCCATTTTCTCTCAATATTCTATTCCATACCTCACTTTGAAATTGCACTCCTTGATCACTAAGAATCCTCTTCATCTTACCATGTATTGGAATATATTTTTGGAACAGAATTTTTAGGACAGCTTTCGTTGTGGATCGCATAATAGGATACAGGTGAACTGCCTTAGAAAACACGTCTATACAAACTAGTATGTGTTTAACCCCCCGACTTGATCGTGGTAATGGGTCCTAAGAAGTCCTTGCCATTAACTCCCCCATCGCTTCCTTCTGTATACTTTGGATTTCCACATAGGTGTGAAGATTAGGTTGCTTAGCAGTCTGGCTATCATAACATTCCTTCAATTCATTTTTTATCTTTCTAAACATGTTGTTGATAGTAAAATCTTCTGTAAGGGATAAATAATATTTTAATGCCGATGCATGAGCTAAGCTCTCATGAGTGGGTGTTATTAATTTAAATAACATTTCGTTCGCCAATACAGCTTTCCAATCGTGTCGTATTAATTTGAAAAGAATGTTGTTATGTATTTTATATTGAGCTGGTAGGTGATATTGATGTTTTAAATTTCGTAATGCAAGGTCTAGATTTAGTTCTACTGCTAAATTTTGTAGCATCCTTTTTACTTCGTTGTTAGCTTCAAATTGAAGAAGTAATAGACGTACTTCATTATTTCCTTTATCGTAGATCTCTTCACATTCTTCTGTACGTACTGCGTTATTCTTTATTTGTAGATTTCCTTCCTTACATTCTTCTGGCTAACATTCATTCATTACACAAGAGTTCATTATATTATATTTCCTTAGAAATTACCATTCTTGACGTATTTACATCTTATTATTAACATATTATTCACATCTTATTAATAAGTAAAATCGTAATATAAAAAAAAAAATATTATTTACTGTAGCATCGTGTGTGTCCCCTAATTCACACCCTTCTCTAAGTTAAACAGTACTTTGTCCGTTGACAGGAAATATGTATTGTATTTCCTTTGTCTCTGAGTAGCCGTCTGTATGGCTATTGCCGTTTCGCATTCCTTCTTTGTTATCGATTGTTTTGATCGTGTAAACCACCTATTCATACGGTGAGAATTTTTTTCTTCGATGAGACGACCAGACGTATTCTCCCCTCTGCCGCTCACTGCTCCTCCCCCTCTCATGACGAATGGATTCCTTAGCAGTTGTTGGTGTGTGACCTACTTTCGTGCGTCGCTTATAATAGCCACTGTTGTGGTTATAATTATAATTATTGTGATTATCGTTATAATTAACGTTCACTTGATAATTGTTATGTTTACTCTCGTCGCGAGTGATGTGCTCCGATCGTGTTACACGTATTAAAGATTCCTTCCTTGTTTTAATATCTTGTGTATACACATCGAATTGGATATTCTTGTGAACGAGGTAAGATTGTTTAAATTTTATTTCATACTCTTCTTTAATATTAATTATTTCACTAGAAGCGTCCTTATTAATTATCAACGTTTCTTATAGCTTATTTTCTATTTTAGTAACTAGTTCATGAAGTGCTGTTTTAACTTATTTTCACGTGTAGTTATACGCGTGTTAGTGTTGATATTCGTATCTACAAATTGTGTAGTATTATCTACGATCTCTTGTGTTAATTCTTCTTTTATTCCTTCTCTTAGTTTTGCATTACATTCTTCTAATTTTTCTCTTAATTTTAGTTTATCTGGTTTTAACTCTTCTATCTATATGATCCCGGTTACTGTTTCTTCATTTATTTAGTACTTTGTCTATTATTATTATGTACTGTTATTATTATATTACCATTACGATTACACTTTCATTTAACAATTACCTGTTGAGCGCCAGTTGTGTTATTATACTACACAACAAATTGAAATAACATTCAAATAATATTTACTCTAATATTAGTTATTACATATAATATATCTTTGCATATAACACACTTTTCTAGAGCACAAATTTAACTTTAAAATCTTTTAAAATCGTTAAATGACATGGTTGTGCCACACATTCTTGGGCGACATTTACAACACTTTTAATTTAATGAGCGTGTAATCGTAATAAATAACATCGTGGAATTGTTTATATTCATTTAAGTGTTTATTAAATAAAATTTCTTATTTTGTGTTATGAATGAAAATCATTATTATTTGCACGTCTAATAATTACACATAATTAATATTCTTATATTACACATAGACATGTTATACAACATTATATTCTAATACATCGTTATAATTTTTATATTGCTCTCAGCTAGCTCATTTGTATTATACTGATTAGATTATCTAATTTTCTAATCATCTAACCTCCTTTTAAATTAATGCATATGCATTACTTTCTAATAAAATTCTCTAATGTCTTTATCAATTTAAATACCAAAAATTTTAGATTTCAAATTATATCTTCTACGTTACAGATACAAATTATCGTTAAACATTCTTAAAATATTACGTTAATTATTATACAAAAAATATTTACAGTTATACAATTTATTAATTCGTATTTTAAGTGAATTGTCTCTTTTTTCTTTGTTAATTATTGTCTTTTGATTAAGTCTCGGTTTTCAAGTGCATGGTTGTTTCTCACCTTATTGTTGTGGTACATCGACAGCGTGTCCTCTTCGGTCCTTGATACTGGATGTTCCTTTGTTGTCCTGGATTCTTGGAGTCCTGGAGTCTTGGAGTCCTGGTTCTTCGTCTGTCGGATTCTCGTACTCTGGATTACTGCATGTACTTGGCTGCTCCCTCGTCTCCCGTCATGGCCTCAGGTTGCAAGTGCTCACACGAACTGATGAGTAGTCGTGAAGTTCCTGACTGCTGCTGTGTTTGAGATGTAACTGTTGTTTTCTCTACGCATAATCTCTGGCTGCCATAGTAGTCGATCAAGAGAAGAGTTGTACTCGTCAAGCAGAGCCTCCGGCCGCTACGATGGTTGATTGAGGAAGAGAGTGATGTTAGCGCGTCTCCTGTATTTATACCCAGGGCGCCAAAATCATGTCTCGACAATAGTCTGCATGTCTGGGATTGTCGAGAGCGTCACTTCTAACCCACGCTTCTTGTCACACTTAATTTGCTCGTCTTCGCGAATTGCGAAGTCTTTTGCACATTACCCGATATTCATTCTGTCGGTAATTTATATGTGTTCACCATGCACAAACCGTTTTTCTTTATGTTAAATAAGTACTATTTATTTTTATTTTCCTGTAATTACACAATTTTTATGCACATATGCACCTTATTTTTATACACATTTTGATGTATTTGGTTTTGTGCTATTATGCTCACAGTTTTTACAAATTAAATAAATTCCTATAATTAATAGCGTTCCTTAAGGGTGGCGCTTTTCAGGAATTGACAGGTCGCACACACACACGTAACATACGTGTGTACACACAGACAGAGCAGCTGGCGTGTCCCACCTGTTTCAACATGAAATTTTTGTCGTTCATATTGCAAGCTGAACTATTATTATTAACAATGTGAATTACTTATTTATTTTAATTAATTATTTTAATTACTTGGTAAAATGCACAGTACCCTATACATTTGTACTGTTGCAAAATGTTATGTAAGATTACTCTGAAAAATTTTGTAACATTGGTAAAACAAATTAAGTTACTTTGAGTATTCTAATAACTGAAAGTTCTAGTCGACCTTTACCATTTAGTCTTGTTGGAAAGATTCGTTTGTTGTATTGTATTTGGTGTACATTTCTATTTATTAAAACTGGGGTATTTGGGGTGCTATTATTAAAACGGAACCGCTGGAAGCGCTTTTGACGTGATAGATATGTTCTTCGTCAAAAAGTGTCTGTTGTAACAACTGTATAGTCAGTAGTGAGATGGAACAATGGGACACAGGTTACAGCAAATAGCTCTTAATACGTGCTTAACTTGATCTATGCTAATCAAGAGGCATTAATTCTAAAGAACACAACTGTTGAGCTGTCTTCCCAATTGAGTAGAAAGCTACTTACAACTTCATTAAGACAATTCTATTAAAACTTACAGGTCTCATGTTTTATATGAAGAAATGAGTTTATGATTCTTTGTACTTGAGATTGATCCTCGATAGTTGTCCCAATTGGGGCTCTCAGGGAATGTATAAATTGTGCTACGCATTACTCAACAACAGAATATTTATACAGCGATTTGAGTATTACAATGAAAGTTGTATATTCAAAATACTAAAACGCTTAAAAACATTACTTTAAGAACCTTTATAACTCAGTGCAAACGTACTTATTTGTAACAAATCGGCATGAATAATAACGTATTTGCTAGTTCACTAATGTTATTAATGCAAATTGATTTCCTAAACTTGCTTCTCAACTACAGAATTATATTACTGACTATACATTTTTCTAGAAAACACCAGGCTATTTAATATTAGTGAGTGGCAAATAATTGATTCTACAAATGGCTTATCTATAAAAACCAAAGTTTTCAGACAACTCACTAAATATAGTGCGTTTTAGTTTTAGTAACCAATTTTTGGCTCAACAATAGTTAAAAGAAAATGTTCTAAAAGTACTTTTCGCTTTGGAAAGACTTAACTATCTAAACAATATCTAATGTGTATAAATAATGTTGTTTACACACCAAATAATGTGTGTAACCTAACAGTATCCATAGTGCATATATTTAACGTGTAGGCCTATACATAAACAAGTGAAGATGTAGTCAATTTTTGGAGTTAGTAGGACCGTGACAGAAAAGATGGATGGTATGGTCACAAGAAAAATATGTATTGCCAGCAAATTGAAAAACTAACGTAACTCTAAATAAATAAAGATATACCAGAATTGTCTGCAACATGTAGACTTGCCATTGTTTTGTGCAAGGTTGAATACAATATTTCTCTACAGTTTCTGCAAGGATAAGCAATACGTCTGCACAATGATATTAGGTCATAGTATAGTGGAGATCCTTACGACGTAGAAAACATGTTTCAAACGTATTGTGCAAAAATTTAACTGTCATCTGAAATGAATAATGTCGTGGAGCGTGTTGACATGAAATTTTTAGGGGCAGCTTACGTTTTACAAAATTTTGACACAGGCAGAAAAGAGAAAATTAGGCGGCCTACATGTGTGGCACGTACAATCCATAAACAGCTGGAGAGTGTAATACGGGAATAAATAAATTCAATACACTGGTGTTCGACGTTATTATGATCCCTAAGAGAGTAATAGAGCACATAAACAATAGACAAGGACAGGGGTGGACGAGAGAGGAAAGTGATGTTGGAAGCTGTATTAGGCTTTATTTAGTTTTTAGAGGAGATGCCTACAAACATATTGCTACGACAGCATAGAACAATCTAGGCGTTTATCGAATGTGCCAGAAAGGTCTCCACGTAAGCGTGTGGTGTACGTGCTACTAAACGCATGTTGCGAGAATTTTCTCGCACTTTGCCAGCCTTCGCTCGGGCGCTCGGACTGTGTCAAGGCCGCAGCAATTACGTAGTTCGCGAGAGATAAGACGCAGTTTGGAAGCTTCTGGTGTGTGTTAGCTAACTATAAATACATCGCGTCGCGGCCTTAGTTTTTCAGTTCAATGCGAGATTTTTGACTGTGCGGTTCGAGAGTATTAGTGCGATATATTTTACAGAGCGGTTCGGGTTATTACGGTGTACGTTCAAGTAGTTATTAGTGAAGTGTTGCGTTTTGTATTCGGACGGTATAATTGTAATACAGTTGAGTTTTAATATTAGTGGACATTTTATTGCGTATGAACAATTTCATTTGATTTGTTGTAGACACTGTGTTGTTAATTACGAACTGTTTTACTATAACAATTAAAGGTGTGATTAGTGACTTAATTGGTGTCTTGTACTTATTTTGTTTCCACTGTACCTACGACGATCGAGTAGACCGTCGTAACAGTGGTGTCAGAAGTGGGATAGAACGGTTAACAGTGGAAACAGTGGACGCTTTGTACAAGACGAGTGTGATTCGTAATTAATCGATAAACAATGGATGCCAGTCAGATGATGGAAAATTTACAGGCGCTGCTGTTGCAGACAGAAAAACGACAGGACGAGAAACGCAGACAGGAGGCGGAGGAAGCAGAAAGACGACAAAAAGAAGAACGAATACAAGAAAGAGAAGAAGCAGAAAGACGACAAAAAGAAGAACGAATACAAGAAAGAGAAGAAACAGAAAGACGACAGGATGAAAAACGGAAGCAGGAAGCAGATGACATCAAGGAGTTAATACAGCAGCAAAAGCAGACACAAGAACAAACCGCTGCAGAGTTGGGTCTCCTACGAGGTGAGCTTAATAAGCAAGTAACTAAAATATTGGAGGTACAAGAATCAATGACATTAAAAATAGCTGAAGTAGAAAAATCTGTCTTGACTGTGGAGGAATCGATGTCTACAAAAATATCTGTTATAGAAGAATCTGTGTCAAATAAAATATCTGCAGTAGAAAACTCAATGGCAAACATAAGAGAACAAATTAAAACTGAAGTTGAACAGTGCATAAAGATTCAACCAAAACAAATTTCTGAACAGACTGTACCAGTGATCAAGACAGAAAATAAGTTAACAGAGAAAGTCACTTTGCCTGCAGTAGGGACAGTTCATGTCAAAGCTCCAACCTTCGACGGAAGCACTCACTGGGCAACGTACCTCCGCCAATTTGAAGCTGCTGCATGCGCAAATAATTGGACAGAAAAAGACAAGGCTGTTTCACTTGTTCTTGCATTAAAAGGACCCGCGGCAGAACTACTACAGAAAGTGCCACCTGACAGCCAGAACATCTATGCCGAGTTGATAAAAGCTCTAGAATTACGCTACGGTGATAAACATTTGCGAGAGGTGTACTACGCTCAGTTGAGAACAAGACGACAACTTTCCGGGGAAAGTCTTCAAGAATTTGAAGCAAGTATCGACAGATTGATTAGATTGGCCTATCCTGAAGCACCAGAAGATTTTCGAACGCGTTTTGCGATGCAGACATTTATTGATGGCATCGGAGATTGTGAACTTCAGCAAGTGTTACGAATGGCAAGACACCGAGATAGCTCAGAAGCTCTTGTTCACGCCCTAGAGTTTGAAGCTGCCAAGTCAGCGTCCCGCTACATTAATGGGTTTGTGCCATCACGTTGCAGTCAGAAGATCCCTGTATCACATTACCGTTACGATGGGTGCAGAAAAACAGTGTTGTCGGACAAACAATTCAAAAGTTCAAGAGAGTCGCAACGATTTGAAAAAGACAGAAGACCGAAATGTTACAACTGCGGGAAACGTGGTCATCTACAGGTAGACTGTTGGGAGAAGAAAATACCGAGAGAAGAGACTGATCGCACCAATTGGAGAAGTAAAGGCCCAGAACAGCACACAGTTTCCACGCTACATAAGATCAGTGGAAACTTGATTGTTAATGGATTTGCGGATGGTAAACCAACATCATTTACAGTTGACACGGGCGCAACAGTGTCCATTGTGCGCCCTGACTTAGTCTGTAACCGCCATCCTCTAATTAGCTCTTGTACAATACAGACTGTGACTGGAAGCCCCGTCAAGGTGCTAGGAAAGGTAGACGTACGTGTACGCCTGGGTCTTCTTGAGTTTAGCCACCAAATGCTCGTTGCAGACATTGTCGATGAAGTGATTCTTGGCACGGACATTATGAATGCCTACGGATTCGTTGTGGACTTAAGAGAGAATGTCCTGAAGGTTGGCCAAGAGAAGATAAAGCTTTGCATGGCTAAAATGACAGGGTCTACCAACCATTCGATTAAGCGAGTGGCATTAGTCGAAGAAAAATTCAACAAGTCTGGTCAAGAGGAAACCTCCCTGTTGCAAGCGGAAATGGAGGAAGAACTAGCAGAGGAAGTACAAATAAGTATAACGACAAAAGAAGTGATTGGAGAGCCAACTATGGGTGTCGAGACAAAACTCTTGCTTGTTCCTGAGCTGATAGAAGCGGCCGAGAGTAAAGTGGCTGAAGATGAGGTTGCGCAAGAGGTTGTTGACGAGAACCAAACAAACTTGGATCAGCCAGTGGTATTTAGGTCATTAGTATCTGACGCAACGCGAGTGATTCCAGCGAAGCTAGTGGTTACGCGAAAGATTCGCATTCCTGGGAACGTGATGTTCGGATCACACGAGACTGAATTCGAAGAACGGGAAAATTATCCTTCTCAAGGACGGCCACCTAGATCGCCTGGTCGAGTATTAATTGGAAGACGCTTTGCCAGTTCGGGACGAACATGCTTAAGGAGGGGGCAGTGCTACGACAGCATAGAACAATCTAGGCGTTTATCGAATGTGCCAGAAAGGTCTCGACGTAAGCGTGTGGTGTACGTGCTACTAAACGCATGTTGCGAGAATTTTCTCGCACTTTGCCAGCCTTCGCTCGGGCGCTCGGACTGTGTCAAGGCCGCAGCAATTACGTAGTTCGCGAGAGATAAGACGCAGTTTGGAAGCTTCTGGTGTGTGTTAGCTAACTATAAATACATCGCGTCGCGGCCTTAGTTTTTCAGTTCAATGCGAGATTTTTGACTGTGCGGTTCGAGAGTATTAGTGCGATATATTTTACAGAGCGGTTCGGGTTATTACGGTGTACGTTCAAGTAGTTATTAGTGAAGTGTTGCGTTTTGTATTCGGACGGTATAATTGTAATACAGTTGAGTTTTAATATTAGTGGACATTTTATTGCGTATGAACAATTTCATTTGATTTGTTGTAGACACTGTGTTGTTAATTACGAACTGTTTTACTATAACAATTAAAGGTGTGATTAGTGACTTAATTGGTGTCTTGTACTTATTTTGTTTCCACTGTACCTACGACGATCGAGTAGACCGTCGGAACAATATATATTGGGACTTTGTTCCTAACCATGTTTTATGAAATTATTATTTCATATTTTACAACGAATACGTGCTGCACAACACACACTCACACACACATATTTAATAATAACATAAAAGGTCAGATAATGAATATGTGGATCTGATGTAAATTTTGTATACCTGTCTAACTTGCATGGTTTTGTTGAAAAATCAACTGTTCTTTAATAATAAAATTTTGTACTTGGTATTTACAGAATAAATTGTTGTCCAATGTTTACTTGCAGTTTTGTTGTTATATTTCACTTGTATTTCTATTTTTTATAGCCTTTCACAGTAAAGGCTATTTCTTATAACTATAAAGTAGATTTCAAATAATCTGATTTAGGTTTGCATACTCGTGTAGTTCTAGGTTAAAATTGCAAACATTTTCTTTTTGCGTTAAGATCGTTCTTAAGTCTACACCTACAGTCTACGGGAATAGACATCAATGGAGAATGATTAGACAGCCGTTCATGAATATTTTATGTACTATTATTGTTTGAACACAAATCTTTGTTTTGTTAGTAGTTGATTAACTGGTTACTACTAAGTGTGAGTTGTTGGTTTAAGGAGTTTATTTTAAAAGGTGAACCGTACCTCGTTAATTAGGAAGTATCAAATGCAGTATTATATCTACAATCATATTGGAAGACCTGGATTAGAAATCGCTTTTCTTACTACTAACGAGCAATCATGGTAGATCTGTTTATTAATCCCGTTGTCTCAGCAAACGGTGTGACGATTACCACCTCTACTTTCTTTTCAATATCACACGAATGGTTTCTTCAGTGCTGCTATTCAGGACAAGGCCGTATACAAGTATCTGCACCCACTTACGTTTTCAACATTCTTTATAATTAACTAAATACGAACTAACTTACAATTTCAAAATTTGTAAATTATCGTACTACCGATAGTATGAAATATTTGTATGTAGAAACTCTTGTCAAAAGTGTATAAAAAAAACATTTTATGCTTGCATAAGACACTATTTTGTGATAATTGTGTGTGTGTGTGTGTGTACTTTATAGGCCTACATAACGTTTCGCCAGTACTACTAAGCTTCCTTAATTATGAAAATAAAGATACTTCTCTCAACCACTGAGTGCTGGGAGCTTGATGTTTTACGAAAACCTACCGGAAATTTTAATCTGAACTTGCGTTACTTCGTTAATACTGAAACGCCCCCTTGTACACAGAATGTTTTCTCACCCACCTTTTCTAATCACAAAATTTTTTTTTTTTGGCGGGGGAAGCGTAACTTAATATTTAAGACTAGGCAAGTGGCCTAGATTGTAAATAAAATGTGCTGAGCCATAGTGACAGGTCTTGCAAGAAAACAGCTGATAAACAGTAACAGTAACAAGATTTTTATTTAAGATTTTTTTTTGAACAATAGTTTTACAATCTTTCTCCTTTTTTTTTTTAAGTTTCTTGATACTATAGTTCTATTCAGCTCTTTCTTTAAATTTCACAATAATGGTTTAATTACCCAAAATATGTCACAGTATTTACAGTCACGTGGTGGATTAATTACATGAAATATGTCAAAGTATTTTCCACAAATTTAATAATGGCATGCCAACCTGCTGAATTTATTAGTATTATAATTATGACTTTTACTTCCTATATTTTACAACAGTTTTTATTGCATGAGTAATGCAGGAACCATTTATGAACACATAATAAATATAAGTGTCTGGAGCAAACAATCCATGATAATTAAATAATACAATAATAATCGATAACTGAAAACTAATGATTAATAAGTAAATTCAAAGAAAAATTACTCAAGTGTGCCGAAGTACTTACATCTACTTGTTCCCCATCACTAGGATTAATCACATCAACTGAAAACCGTGATCACAGTAACCGAGGTTTAAGTTTGTTAATTAAATAAAGGTAACTAAATTACATTAAACATTTAATGAATCCAATTAAAGTAAATTAGTTGTTGAAATAAAAAATTAAATATCGCATATAAAGTTAAGTGTTAAGTTAACTAAATTAAAATAAGGTGTTAAGTTAAATAAGTATAGGAATTTACGGAATAAAATAAATTTTGAATAATTAAACTGAACCAGCAAAATAACCAAATAGAGAAAATTTTAAATTGAGAAAAATCAGAGAACAAATAGAAACGTGCAGGATCACCGGTCATATGGCAGGCAGATGCAGATGCAAGCACTCTGCGAGTGTTAGATTTTCTTAAGTTCTGAATATTGTCAAAAAGAGTTTTAAACTGTTTTGTCTTTTCACAGGAATAGAATTAAATATTTAAATAATTGAAAGGTAACCCATGGCTCTATACCAATCAAAGCACAAATACTTATAAGTTACTTATAACCCAGTCAGTAATGTCCACACTTCAGCATGTTTTCACTAAACATGTTCAGTAATGTTAAACATGAGTTTAATATCGAGGTATAGATTTTAGCGTGTGTGTTGCCCGACAACCTGCTGAGCACTTCGAGTGTGATGTTTATTAAATAATGGAATTTTCCCACCTGATCTTTCGGCGGGCACTAAAGACGTTCCTGCATTTTCGTGGTGTGTGAAGGACGATGCCGTATGGCGTGACGGCGTTGGGGGTGTCTTACGCAGGCACTGCGGATGGGCGTAGATGTAGCGTGCCCATCACCTGGACCCCTTTCCCCTCGACTAAGCGGAGAAACCTGCGAAAATGTTTACTGTATATTCGATTCCGATATATATATATATATATATATATATACACACACACATACCACCCCAACATTCCTTCGTCCAAGCACTCAAATCACACACGTCACTATAACTTCAATACAGCAATATCCGGTGAGTAACTCCAGTCAACATCACCCTTCGGGCTTTTAATTTGAATTCTAAATTTCACCATGTTACACCGGAATCATACATATTAAGCTTAATAATTTTCTGGGTTACCTTGCAGGTTTAAGTTCACAAAAAGATTGCCTGACGAGCACGTGGTCTCTGCTAAAATATTTATAAATACTTCAAAAATAATCAGACTTCATAGAACCACAATCATAAATTCATACTTGCTCTAATTCTTAAGTGTTTTAAATTCTGAACGGTCTACAATATTATTTCTTTATCTTGAGAATAAAATAAATTTTACCACGTGCTCACATATTTACCGGCACAAACATGGACCGCCTGAGTCACACACACAACGATCGTTACATTTCACACACACAAATCCCCAATTAAATTAATATTACATATAACTCGCAATACTGGCTCACCTGAAGCTCTTTATGAAAATTTATCTATGCATAGTGGAGTAACAATTTACGCCGTCACAATTCAGCCGCCCCCGAGGTTGAACGAGAAAAGAGAACGACGCACGGCTCGAAGTTAACTTATAGAAACTCCGACGTTGCTGACTGCTGACTAAATTTAATTAATAAGCGAAAACCACAGCCTGCCCAATGACGTCACCACACACGGTAGCAGCGGACAACTTGCATCTCGATATCAACGCGGGCATCGAACAAGCCGCGATAGTGCGCCGAACGCACGGAAAATAAAATTAAGGTGGCCGTGGTGTTTACTTTTCGATAGAACCACGGCACAATACACTTTACACATTTATTTGCTACATGTTGACCTTTTTGCAATTTAAAAATACTAATAATATGGAAGATTTTCCTACTAATAAATGTTTAATTACAAAAAGGACAAAGTTGAAACATATCAGAGACAAAAACTAGAAATTGCTCATAGGCACAATGGAAATAACTAAAATGGAAATTATATCCTCACAATTTAAATTTTCGAAAATTTTTATTTCGAGCCATGTTAAGCACTTCTGAATCCCTTCGAATCAGCAGTACAGTTTTGTGCAAACAGTATAATAGCATTGGGACTTCACTTGTAAAATCAAGTGTCAAATGTTTGTTTATAGAGGCCTGTATAGACACGGAGGTACGGTCGCTTGCTACCATTGCGGTTAAAATGGGAGACAGACGGAGACGATATTAAGAGCAAAAAGTTAATTCCCGTGAAAGGTTTCTAAGAAATATTGATAGTTTACTGACACAATAATTTAAATAAATTTCTGCGTTAACCTGTTAAACCAGTTTAACATTAAGACAGCTGAATTCATAAATTTAGTTTCTTACTGACCGGCTGTTAATATTAGTCACAACAATGGCCCGGATACTGGTGATCCCAGTATCACAATACTTACAATAAACGGTAGGTATAATGAAGTGGTTGCGCAGTAGCATGCAGAATCAGGGACGCCACTAATGGAACTGTCGGCCGTTGACTACTGCTTCGTACACAATGTTTCTCAGCTTGTGTTTCACTTTATCTGGTGTGTAGCGTTTTGTCGTGTTTCAGAGTACTGGGTTGTGAATTGAAGATTCCTTGTGCTATTGCTTGGGGCAGCAATAATGAAAGAAATTCTAAACGTAAAAGGATTTCATTCCACCGCTTTCCGAAAGATAAACATGGATACACGCTTATAAACGTTCAAACGATTTTTGAATCAATTATGCTTGCACGCGCTCTGACCATTTTGCAGAAAATGACTGTGAACGGGCTAAGAAAGAAATGACTTTGAACGGAACTTCTAAATATAAAATATAGAAAATGCTTAAAATGAACAACAGTTCGGCATATTAAAATCCTTTCAATTTCATATTAAAGTCAATCGTCTTTTCAATCAAAGCATAAAGCTGTGCTAGAGCAAAAACGGGAATGTCAAAAATAGTACAAAGTCTTATTAAAGGACTCGATGAAGAAAATATCGAATCTAGCACAGAAAAATAAGAGCATTCTTCTAATGAACTACGTGGACCTAATACTAATGTAAATAATACTTCAGAAGTGGTAGAAAATATGAATTGGTCTGAAGAGCTGCGTGTTTTGAAAAAAGAAAATTTATTTTTAACGAAGCGGAACGAGAAGTTGGTGCAGGAATTAAATTCTTTGAAGCCAGAGATCACTTTTTGAAGGTCAAATTTAACCAGTTTGAGTCTCTGTTTTTAAAATGCCAATAAAATTTATTACCAAAGGAAGCGCCCGGCCGGCCGGTTTAGTTTTATTTCCAAAGCTGTTACATAGCGGTTACAAAGCGGTTATCCTAAAGGCTGGATATCAAAGCACTGAACTTTGTGTATGATATTTTGGAATATCCACTCCCTAGCGACATAAAACGTCTCTTTACCCAGTTTCTAGTCCTTTCAGGATTCTTAGAGTTAAGTTTTACTATTTTGAAAACCCACGTTAGTGTATTTACAAATTTTGAGAAAGATGTGATTTTATACTTTGAAGAAATGAAAGTCATATCAGGTTGTAACCCTCTTTAAGTGTTGTATTGACTCATAAACTTTTTTTTTTTTTTTTTTTTTTTTTTTTTTTTTTTTTTTTTTTTTTTTTAAGAGGGGCCACAAGATAATTAAAACTAGGCCAAAGCCTAGAGAAGCCAAAAATGCGCTGGATCCAGTGAGACGGGACTTGCAATTAAAACTCACAAAACTAACAACCAATAAAATCTTTTTTATTATAAACAAACTCATTATATCTCCTTTAAAATTGTTACTTGAAAAAATCAATAAATAGAAAATTTATATTCTATATTCTCCTTAAAAATGTTACTTAAAAAAAATCAATAAATATAAAATTTATATTCTATATTCTCCTTAAAAATGTTACTTGTCCCCACGTAGCCCTATATCTAACCCCCAAAAATACACACGAATATACAATACATACACACGTTCCACAACACAGGACAATTACAACTTCTATCATTAAAATCTTGCCACACCTCTTTCACCCCATGAGGTACATAATTTACAATTTATAAATATGCTTGCACGCAACACCTATTGCAAGGTCTTAATACCTAATAACTCAAGATATATGTGTGTAACACCAGTGGCCCCAGGACATACTAAATTCAGGAGTTGGCATAATGCCTGATACTATTATAAAGCGCTCCCACATTGAGCACTTAGACTTGGAGTAAATATAATTAGAATTCAGTAAACACACAAGTGGTCATAATCAATTAAAAAGAATTTAAACATGATAAATTTTGTTAAATATTGAAAACAGTAATGTGTCATAATGCCTTATAACCTTTTAAAATTAATTTGGCCCAAAGGCCGACATGTTCCTAGGCAAGATCGTGCATAACTCAACCTGTCCCAAGAGCATGTTCAAGTCTGCATGAAAATCCACCTATACAGGATTAAACTGGTGACCCGACTGAACTACCAAAGAAACTTCTATCCCTATATGACCCAAACTGAATATAAATATATGAAATTAATGCATACAATGAAAACTAAATTTAACCAGTGAAATTACATGGTGAATGATAGAATTACTAGCACTAAGGTAACCCTTCTACTGAAAACAAGAAAGAAATTTACAGGCCTGAATGGTAATCAGCCAACCATGCCAATCATGCCAACATGCCAACCTCTGGGCTCACATTTAATACAAACAGAGTTACAAAATGTACAAAAGATTCCCTCCCCCCCAAGTCCACGCACTATTCTGTCCCGTTAACCGGGGACCCAATTTAAAATGTTTAAAGCTTAAAGTCATTGATGTTGTGTAACTATATGTCCACGGGTTCTAGTGGGTTACATCCCCTTGTATAAAAGTAATATGGTTTGGTGTCACCTGATTTATTCCATGGTGTGAAGTTGTGGTATTCTGGTCTACATTTTAGTGTGTTTGTGGCCTGTCCTCGCTATTCTCCTCCGGCAGATGAAGTTGAGAGTGTCTAGATGGTCATGTTCAGGTTGGGGCTGTTCCTCGACTTGCAGCGAGGGACCCTATGCATACAAAATATTATCAGCGATAAGTTCCCAAAACTAATTCCCCCAGAAACCTCACATGCACCAAAATCCATTTATAATATTAAACCCAGCTTTAGGCCTACTTAAAATGAAAGTTTGACACACTCTGCAACAGGTTATACTGGCATATGGCCCTATCTTGGAAAACATTTAGTTTAGTTAAATTACATATTATTCTGACTTTACATTATTCTCAGTTCTGGTGCCTTAGTTAAGATTTCATTTACTGTTATATAATTATTCAGTTTGTTATACAATTAATACAATTTACACATAGTCTAATTTGCCACGTGGTGTGATAGGTAAACCGATTTCATTATTTTTCTGTACTTATTAAACAACTTCCTTTTTGCATAACTTTAAATTAATGTATATAAGTATATTGCAGTGACTTACCGCAGATCTGTTTTAATTTAGCCTGCCATAGATGGAAGATGGTGCAATTAAAAACTTCTCTCTGTCGGAGAAGAAATGCCACGAGGCGTTTGGTTGAAAGACCAGCAAAAGACAAGTTTTTGAAACGCAATTCCGGACTTTCTCAACTTGCAATCAGCAGCGAACGCCAGAGCGCAGCACCAATCGGGCGCAGCGTATTTACCGCATGTAGATTGTGTGCGTATTTCTGTTAAACACAGTACGGCAAAACGCCACCGCTAAATACCGTTCCTATATTTCTTTTAGCGTGTTCGTTAAATACCGTACACGATTTTTGTTTATTCGCGCCGATCTTACTCGACTCGGCACACCCCCACCTCAAAAGGGCAACATCGTTGCCCCACACTTAGACAGAGGAGTACCCTGCAGAGTACCCCAATGTTTTTTACTAAAACGTAGGTGTTCCTCGGTTTTCCCAGTTGCCTTTGTTCTCAGGAGAGCAGTGGCTCAGAAGGAAGTCGAAAAAACAGAAAGAAGACGTGTAGAATGCGAGAGTGTTGGCACTACACACTGACCTGATCAGGGCCAGCATGCAGCAAGACAGACAGAAGAAGAAAAGAAGAAAAAGTGTTCGGGTGCACCCTGAGTTCTGAACTCCTGAGGCTTGACCACTTATACGGGAACTCCGAGGCTACCTCAACAGGGACCCATGCCCTATAATTACACGGGGACTAACCACTTCAAACTTCAATAATGCTTTATCCCATGAGTCCACTTACATCCCCCAGGACCAGGGAGAGAACGGGGGAGGAGGTTTCCATTACACATAATTTGTTTACTCAAGTAAATATCCTTCCTATAACCTATTACATGTGTGCTTCCAGGGCATGCCCAAAACATATCGTGTAGACGAAATGCACAACCGACCTCATCCACACACGACATGTTTCGCTCCACTCTCTAACACCTTTTTTTTTATTTTATCTTTCTTTTTCTATTTTTTTTTTTTTGCTATTTATGTTTTTATAAGGGGAAGGATAGGAAAATCGGGAAGATGGAAAGGGCAAGGATCACTGAACGGTCATGAGCTGGGACTGTAGGTAAGGACATGGCTCCCTCCGAAATAAGGACGAATGGAGAAAGCCAAGGCTCGCGCAGGCAGGGGCGCATCCCTGAAGTAGACGAACGCCACTGGGACTGTGGGGAACATCTACCCGCTACCATATCAGGTTCTTACCTTTTCCCCGGAGCACACACCACCGAAGGATCACCATCCCTACACACATGGAAACCCCCAAATAGTACTGCCCCCCCTTCTATTAGTCAGCTTACTCCCTCCGACAGAGCTTCAATTTTGAAATATGGGTAACAATAATTTTAGAATCGTCCCCCGGTACGCCCAGCCGGGCCGTCACCGGTGACGTGAACCCCAGGATGCGATATGGCCCTGACCAGCGGTAACATAGCTTAGCGGCACGTTTGTCTGCGGCTGAGCTGAGTGGGTGGCTCTGGCAATAGACCCAGTCCCCAATCCGGAAGGGGTTTGGAATTCGCCCCTGATTATAACGTCGACGGACCCGCTCGTGCGCTCGCAGCAAATTCTTCCGAGCTTCCTTCCACCTCTCTGCAGTTTTATTATCGGGCTCCCGTGGCAGAAGATCTTCGATATTCCACAAATTGGTCAACGGGAGAGCGGGCGATAATCCAGGATTTCAAAGGGCATGACTATCATGTCGGGCCGTGTTAAAAGCTAATTGTAACCACTTCAGATTCTGATCCCAGGTGGTTTGTTGCTCAGCGTGATAAGCAATCAGGGCGGACCGGAGATTCCGATTGAATCTCTCCGAATGGGACGGCTGGGAGTAATAAGGGGAAGTGGTTACGTGTTTGATCCCACTGGCGAAACACATCCGCCGGAATTCACCCGAAATGAACTGCGGGCCATTGTCCGAGACAATGATGGTCGGAAGACCGAAATGCTGAAATACATTGTTCTGGAGCCCGCTTATGGTTAAACGAGCTGTTGCCTGCCGTAAGGGCAATAGCCAGGCAAACTTTGAAAAAGCATCCACACAAACAAGCAGGTAAGCATTACCTGACTTGCTACGGGGGAATGGCCCCACGTAGTCGATGAACAACTTCTCCATCGGTCTGCTCGCCACATCAGATGACAACAACCCTAACTTGGTGTTCTGGGCAGGCTTGCTCAAGCCACATAGATGACAGCTCTTAACCCTGGTCGCGATGTCCCTATCCATGCCCTTCCAGATAAAATGTCTCCTAATATTGGAAATGGTCTTAGAAATTCCCTTGTGGCCTCCTACTGGGGAATTGTGGTAATAACTGAAGACCATGGGCACTAACTTGCTAGGCAGCACGATCTTAGGGGCACGTCCTTTTCATTCTCTACAACATATGACTCCCTTGGACAAGAAGTAAGGGGCCTGTACGTTACCCTCCTTTATTTTTTGGATGACTGGACCCAGCTCTTCGTCGTTTAACTGATGGGGTAACACATCAGTGAAGGCTAATGGAAAGTCTAACAGAACGGAACAGGGTTGCTCAGATTGGGCATCACTGGGCTGGGAAAACATGCGGGACAAGGCGTCTGCAACTACATTTTGAGATCCCCTAATGTGTTGCACTTTGAACTTAAAAGATGAGATCTTTACCACCCATCTACCAATTTTACCGAGTTGCCGGGGATGAGCCAGAAGCCAAGAGAGAGCCTGATTGTCGGTCTCGAGCAGGAACTCAGCATGTTCCAAGAAACGCCTGAACTTGTCTAAAGCGTACACAACAGCTAAACACTCTAGCTCATAGACGGATGATTTTCGTTCTTGCTTGGTCAATGTCCGGAAAATAAAAGCCACCGGCTGCCTAGCGTCATCAACAACTTGGGAGAGAACCGCCCCGAGCGCAACCGAACTCGCGTCCGTCTGTAGTATAAAGGGTTTCGAAAAGTCGGGCATCCGTAACACCGGTGGGGAGATGATGGCCTCCTTCAAGGTGTGGAAAGCCTTCTGTTGACTCTCACCCCATGTAAATTTAGCGCCCTTCTTCCTCATCTCGTTCAAGGGTGCGGCAATCTCAGCGATATTAGGTATGAATCGTCGGTAAAAATTGACCATACCTACGAATCTCGCTATTCCCTTCGCATCCCTAGGAGGGGGGAAGTCACGGATGCCCTGTGTCCTCTCGGGGTCGACCGTAACGCCCCGGTGTGAAACCAAATGGCCCAAGAAAGAAATACTCTCCTGGGCGAAACGAACCTTCTCGGGATTGACAGTGAGGCCAGATCTCCTCAACCGACACATCACTTCTCTGAGATGACCCAGATGATCTTCGAAAGTCTCACTATATACCAACAAATCGTCTAAATAATTAAAAACAAACCTGAATTTCACGTCGTGAAAAACGGTATCGAGAAGACGAGTGAGTATCTGGGCCCCACAGCCAAACCCATGGGAACCCTTGTGTATTGGTACAAATTACAGGGTACACAAAAGGCCGTGTACGGTCTACTCTCTTTGGCCAACGGAATCTGGTGACAGGCCGAATTGAGATCGATTATGGTGAAATACCTGGCCCCACTGAACCAATCAAAGGCCGAATGTAAGTCTGGGAGGGGAACAGAATCCACCTCGATATTTGAGTTCAACTTCCGATAGTCTATGACCATACGTTGCTTACCCCAAGGCTTAGGTACCAAAAACGCTGGACTGGCATAGCTAGAATTAGAAGGTTCAATCACCCCTAGATCTAACAACTCTTGAACCTTCTCTCGCAGAATGGTCATCTTCGGAGGTGCGAATTTGTAAGGGTGCGACCTTACTATCTTAGAGTCTGTAAGACGGATCTTATACTCCAGCAGGTGTGTGAGTCCCAATGTAGGAGTTAACACCTCGGGAAATTCCTCACACAATCGGTCTAAGGCCTTCTGCTGGGATGGAGTGAGATGATCTCGTGCAGAATCGGGACACGCTACCTCATGGATACCCGGCTTAGCTCCCTGGTACCCAAGGAACGGAATAAGAGTTCCCCGATTAAACTTAAAATAACATTGGTGCGCTTGGATGTCCAGCACGAGACCACTTTTCGCGATGAAATCGGCACCAATAATACAATCCACTCCCAGAGCAGGAGAAACCAGAAAAGGCCACACCCAAGAAAACCCATCGATTTTAATTTTGAAGGTATTCACCTGGGAGATAGGCAAGATTTCCCGAGATGCAGTCCAGCATATCACAGACGACAGGTTCGACCCCTTGATCAAGCCCTGCTTTTCAAGGTCCGCGCATACCCGAGATGAGATGATGGATCGGGCTGAACCGGAGTCAACTAAAGCTCTGAGCTGACCCCCTTTTACCTCGAGCGACAGAAAGGGGCATACTGAAAGGTGTTGAGAGGTAGTGGACCGGACCTTGATGTCGAAAGAGTCGGATTTTAGCAATTGCCTGGAGGTAGTCGGAAGTTGTAAAGATTTAGTGCGAGGGGAAGACATCCTCCGACATATCTTCCCCTGTCTACTTAGTTTTTTGGGATGGGTCTTGACGATGGAGGTGCTGAACGCGCGCGCCCTCGAGTGCATGATCGAGCCACGTGCCCCGGGCGGTTACAATTGTAACAGATTATTTCCCCTCTTCGTTCGCGATTTCGAATTGACTGGGCCTGTCGGGGGGGGGGGGAGGTTCACTGCGTCCTTCCGCTCTCTGAGGTCTGGGTAGTTCCCCTCTGCTGTCTCCCCTCGCCTCGTCACTCATCTGAATGGCCTTGGTCATCACACACAGCCGGTCCAAGTCCGCAAACCACTGCGGCCGCTCAGCAAAAACAAGACGCAATCTGTCTTCGGAGGAGACGCCGTCAAGAATATTCTGGACACTTCTTCCTCCGACATGTCCAGTCCCAGTATACGAGCTACCTCTCGAATACGTTGTACAAATTGGGCCAGACTTTCGCCCCTCGCCTGCACGCGATAAAAGTGCCTATGACGTAATTGCTCCATTAGTCTACCGGGCACGAACGCCTCCAACACCTCCTGATGGAACTCCGCCACTCCACCTCTACGATGCATTACATCCGCCACCCTCTCAGCCATGGGGCCGCGACAATAAGGGAAAACGAGCTCGAGCACAGTGCGATCTGACATGCCCGGGAAATCGACCAATTGGAATACGGTTTTAAAAACTGGCAATAATTTTTCCACATCTAGCCCATCCACGACCGGTAATTGCTGGATGATATGAGACAGTGGGTTGGGCAGCTTATGATATGACGCCGCCCCCAAACCGGCGAGAACCGGGGTACTTGCAGCAGGCTCGATTGCTCTATACGACGACGCTACCGCTGAGACCTCGGACTCAGCAACTGGAGCCGGCGTAGGTGGTCTAGCCGGTTGAGACCCCTGCAGGGTCGAGGTGATTTGTTGGATCAGATCTTTTACATCATGGGCCGGCTCAAGATCGCCCCATTGTTCGTCAAGATTCTGCAGCCTGTGTTTTACATGCTGCAGGCGTTGCCGGACGCCGATGGAGCACCCCGGTCCCTCCTCCAATCTGTCTACACAGCGAGCTAATTCCCGCAGCTCCTCCCACTTCTCGTTACATATCTCTAACTCGCTCTCTTTGTCAGCGATGGTGACCTTCGAGAGAGCTTCGCCCGCGGACAGCGCTTCTCTGAGCTGCCGTCGTAATACAATAACCGTCACTTTAGGGTCTCTCCCCCGGGCTCGTAACTCGAACTCAATTTCGTCGCGCAGAAACTCACTCATCCTCGAGCTTCGCGGTCGGCACACAAAAACACAACACCGTATAAAAAAATGACAATAAGAACACAGGAAATACTTAAGTACTGTCCTTCCTTTAAGCAGACTGCGGGTCCCCCTACCGTTGCGAGGACCCAGCCCACTTACCTGAACTAGCTCTCAACAACACTACACATTAAGGAACGCAACACACACACTAACACACAACATGACAAAATTACCGACCAACAACAAATTCTCAAAAAATTTGCAATGACTTCGGCTCCCGTATCTCGGAGGAGACCGACTGCCGATCGGGCCATACCGCATAATTAAGACGCCTCCCCTATTATGGGCAAGGTAATACGCGAACCATATCTCCACCTAGGCCCAGATCTGCGATAATTCGAGTTTCCAAGGAAATTTTCCCGCTTAAAATTTCACACCGCGTGGCGACCTACAGTTCAAAGATACCAACAGGCGGGCAATGATACTCACATATAATAAAGAAAACTTTAACCTAACAAGACATAGGTACTTATAGATATAGGGACTTTTAGAGATTATTCCAAGTCCGATTCGAACCCCAAAATGTTTCCTGAGTTTGCAAGCACCGTCACACTCAAAGGACCCAAGTTTTGACCCTAATCTTAACCACGCTCTGCTACCAAATGTAACCACTCTTTAAGTGTTGTATTGACTCATAAAAAAAAAAAATGGGTTTTTTTTTTTTTTTTTTTTTTTAAAGAGGGGCCACAAGATAATTAAAACTAGGCCAAAGCCTAGAGAAGCCAAAAATGCGCTGGATCCAGTGAGACGGGACTTGCAATTAAAACTCACAAAATTAACAACCAATAAAATCTTTTTTATTATAAACAAACTCATTATATCTCCTTTAAAATTGTTACTTGAAAAAATCAATAAATAGAAAATTTATATTCTATATTCTCCTTAAAAATGTTACTTAAAAAAAGTCAATAAATATAAAATTTATATTCTATATTCTCCTTAAAAATGTTACTTGTCCCCACTTAGCCCTATATCTAACCCCCAAAAATACACACGAATATACAATACATACACACGTTCCACAACACAGGACAATTACAACTTCTATCATTAAAATCTTGCCACACCTCTTTCACCCCATGAGGTACATAATTTACAATTTATAAATATGCTTGCACGCAACACCTATTGCAAGGTCTTAATACCTAATAACTCAAGATATATGTGTGTAACACCAGTGGCCCCAGGACATACTAAATTCAGGAGTTGGCATAATGCCTGATACTATTATAAAGCGCTCCCACATTGAGCACTTAGACTTGGAGTAAATATAATTAGATAATATATATAATACTTTCACTT
The DNA here is from genome assembly GCA_034769895.1 of Magicicada septendecula. Classification (NCBI taxonomy): domain Eukaryota; kingdom Metazoa; phylum Arthropoda; class Insecta; order Hemiptera; family Cicadidae; genus Magicicada; species Magicicada septendecula. Next base: position 901,565,204 of record CM068367.1, read on the forward strand.
ATGAACTTACTATTGTCACTTCCCAAACGTTTCAAGATGTTGTTTCTCTTCTTCAGTGGGTTGAGTACTAACTGTCGATTACAGAATAACCGTTACGGAATGGAGTGTGTGGTGGGGGTTGATGGTGGGAAGGGGTTGGCGCTGAGGTTCGAATTATGTGTGTGGATCAGTGTGTCAAATAGTGTATGTGATTTGTAATGTATCTGTTCATTTAATATGTTGTTTGGTTGTAGTGTGTGATATCTGTATATTTCAAATTGTTCAGCTGTGTTTAGTTTTCTACTTTTTGGTAAGTAGTGTAATATTTCCATGTTGTGTTCTATGTTTGTGTAGCTGTGGTTTTCGTTATGTAAATGTGTGGCAAATGTGGAATGTATGTAGTTTGTGGTGAGGGCTTTTAAATGTTCAGAAAACCTGGAAGAAAAAGATCTTCCCGTCTGGCCGATGTAGAATTGTTGACAATCATTGCAATTTAATTTGTAAACCCCTGTTTTGCTGTATGTGTTAATGTCTTTGTTAGTATTGTTTATGTGTTTTCTAATGGTGTTGTTGGTTCTGAAACCTACTTTATAATTTTGTTTCCTAAATGTGTTTGCAATTTTATGTGTATGTGTATGTGTAACAAAACCCTAAATAACACAAAACACATAGTATCACCTGACAACATCAAATATCTAAAACAAATTAAACCAAAAGCCCCCACACTAAATGCACTACCGAAATTACACAAACCCAATATTCCCATCAGACCACTTATAAACAACACACAAGCACCTGCACACAAAATAGCTAGACATTTAGATAAATTGATCAGAAATAGCATAAATTTAACAAACAACACCACTGTCAAAAATAATATAGATCTAGTGAATAAAACTCAACATCTACACATTCCCCACAATTCCACACTCCCTTCATTCGACATAACAAACCTATACACCAATGTTCCCATAAAAGAAACCATAATTACATTAGAACAATTACTAAAAATAAATAACACACCCGAAACACACATAAACAAGATCATCCATCTAACTAAAATTATCACAGATCAAAATTATTTCGCACACAATAGCATGTATTACACACAAACAGATGGACTACCCATGGGCTCCCCTATATCAGGTATACTAGCAGAAATATTCATACACACCATAGAACAGAAACACATACTGAACAACAACAAATACACCGATAAAGTATCTCAAGTGGCATCACATTAGCATTGCAATAAACTGTGTCGGCGAGGAATGTTGAAACGTAATTTAAAATGTAACAGCCAAGAAATCTATAGTATTCAACAAAGTCTTCCGTGAATGGCTCGTAGTAAAGTTTTAGATAAACATAATTTATAAACAATCACAGAAATTTTCATCTGTAAGTGAGATGGAACTTTCAAATTTATAGCAGCCAATGTGTTTGCATAATGTATGTATGCAAAAGAATATTTATTGTATTTTTCGGTTAAACGTTATACCCTCTTTAGGATATCATTACCTATATTTATTACAAAAAAAAACAGTGATTAAAGTCTATATACATATCAAACAACTAAGTTTCCACTTCAGATAAACAATGGCTAATCGAATGGGTTGTAAAAATTTTCAAACCGTTATTTAACAAACACTGAACATGGTTCAATATAAATGTTATGTTAATAATAAGAGTGTACGTGTACAAAGCATTCTTGACGCCGAAGCAGCGACTCGTAAACGTTTTGTGGTTTAGGCAGACCGCTACATTCCTTTCTCAGCCGCAGTGTATCCTAGCAAGATGAATACGTTGCTTTCAAATTTGTACGGAAAGATTGCAGATTCAAAATGTTAATCATACTGAATGAGAAAACACACTGCAGGGTACGTACCTAAGTAATGGAGCTATCTATGTTATTTGCCACACATGTGTGGCTTGAAGGTGAAAATGGCTTGAAGGTGTTCAAGTTAGTGTGGCGTAGCTCGTTTAACTAAAATATGTGCATACGTGGCGCATTTGGAACGTACTTTATCTATACATACGAGTAGGCCTATGTTCAAGAAATCATTATATTGCTTACTGTAATAACATTTACAATAAACGTATTTAGTATGTTATGCACATTTACTGGGATGAGAATTACCTCCAACATATACAGAAAGTTGTAAACCTACTTATAGATACATATAAATCCATTCACACAAAACTTAATACATGATATTCTCCGTAGATTGTAGTGACTATTGTCATTCCCAACATTACAACTACCATCTTGAAGACATTGTCGCCATACATATGGTAATTAAATTAATGTATATCAAAATTTTAAATAAAAGCGTGTGTTGCCTATAACTGCAACACTCCTCTATGTGACATCCGAGGCCATTGCTCTCTTCGTCCTCCATTCGCAAATTAGCAAATTTTTGTAGCGGCCTCGACCTACTAATTAACTTCTACTTTAATGAGAAGTAAAGATGAAGTAATTGTACCATAAATTGCCATAATGAGGTCAGCAGAATGATAAGTGACATATTAAAGTGTCCAGAATATATTTATGGATTATAAGGATAGCTTCTTGTTATTAATGTAGTGAAACGATAGACTATTTGTGCGAAATATAATCCAGATATTTATTTTAAAGCAGACTCGGGTGCTTTGTTTACATTTTTCCTTCGGCTGGTCTGAATATGCAGAGTTCTGACTACTGTCCGTATTGCTCATATTGTAAGCATGTTGGAAACAATTTACGCAAAGTTCACTTATTATACTCTATTACTATGTTAAGAATACAGCGTCTTCATATTCACTACATTTAGTATTAAGATAAACTTATATCGTTCCATATAAAACTTCAACTTTAATAGTGATAGTCGTACTTAAGACAAGTGTACACTAACAGCATTCTTTAAATAAATAGCACAAAAGATAATGTAAACATTTAAAATGCAGTTCCTAAACATGAAGTGGTTTTTCGAAAATTTTATTTGCAAGTAGCAACTTACCATCTTGGAAGTTGTAATGTTACGCTAAATACTTAGTACACGCCATGTGACTAAATTTATACAGTTGTATATAAGGAAGTAGGTATACCTACTGTTATTTACAACACGTTAAACTAAACTGAAACAAAATTGTAAAAGTTTAATCCAAATCGTTGCAAAAGATTTTCTAGTTTACTCCATAATGATAGGCATCTGCTTTCATCACTAAGTTGTTTAGCATAGGCCTATGTGCATTAATAAGATACAACATATAATATAATAAGTACAAGCTTATATTGTGGACATGGATGTGTTCCTAGCTATTGTATTCAGCTTTTGATCATACATTATAAATGTTCCGAACATGACAACTAATTTTGGCGAAACGTAGAGACAAATACTTAAACTTAATACTTAAAATAGACTCTTAAAAGAAAACTTATTTCTGACAAAACGTCAAGGAAAATCGTTTTTGATTCAGTTTATGAGCATATTAGGATTCATTATTTTTTAACATGTTTTATTTTAAAGTGTGATATATATAATTTTTTGTAAAATAATTTGTATCTCCTTCATTTAACTACATAAAATCGTGAAAACTACTAATTTATAAATTAATAAGTATTTCTTAATATTAAAATACTTAAAATGAAAACTAAAACTGATAGATTTGAGACTACAGGATGTGTGTTAAGGATAAGTGCTAAGACACCCCACGCATTTCTGCCTGTTTATCATTGTTACTCCAAAATCTTTTCACGAAATACGCAACGTTTGTAATTCAAATTAAAAGTAAAAACCTTCATTTAAAGTAAAATCAATAATGTAAACTACGTATTTTAAAGGTAACAATAATACATATGTTTCTCAGTTATCATAAATGATTATGTAATTAAAATTAAGATTACATTATAACTTTATTTTAATTTAAATATGTAATTTTCAAAAGTAATAAAACTGTGTTGCTTGTCGACAAAGTATCTTCGAACACCATCTTATTTTTTTACTACATTGCGAAAACTCTAGGCATTGATTAATACTAAATTGAATCTCACATATGTAATTTTCATGGTAAATAAACAGAATACTAGACTTAAAGAGCTAGGTATGTGTAAAGAGCTTAGTTTATCTTTGAGCATCTTCATTAAATATAATTGTTGCAGCAAACTACGTGATATTAAATTCCAGATTCACGTGTAGTGCGTGAGAGGAAAGCACAACGCTCTTCAATACTAAATTCACCGTCGTGTTATATCGAACGAACATATTTAAGAAAAATATAAACCCTTTACTGTTTACCTAAACCATTTGATGATGACCACTTATGTCTGTGGTTCAGTATTTACAAAAAAATTAAATACAATACAATCATCACATGCTAACCCAAAATTACATTAATCGGTTTATTAAAAATTAAAATCGAAATAACTTTTTGTGTAAACGCATATTTTTACGTATACAAAATGAAAATATATACTGAATGTTTTTAAATATAATATTCAGTACGTCCCGCAAAGCCAAGAATATAAAATGTAACTTCTCGATTAAGTTCAATTAGCAAAATCTCGAGAAAAAAAGTTTAACAAAATGGTAGCAACAATCTATAAAAGAACAGCTGAAGAATATTCTCAACTTTGATATAACTAAATTTCATAAGATACGTTTTTATAGAATAAAGGTAAAAAACATTTTGGAAGATATAATGTTGTAATTTATAAGTAGAATTTACATAAAATCTTTCAGAAATTGCAATAGAAGAAAAGGATTTTGTGAAGAAGCTGTTAACGAAAGTTTAGGTAAACCTAAGTTACTCTTTTGCTGGTGCGGACAAACGCTACCCAAGGCTCATGGCGGTTCTTTTAAGAGAATTGGGTGGAAGGGATTAATTTTGACACCCCATCTACGATTCTTTTTATACAGGTAAACATTGTATAGTTTTTTAGTAAACAAAAAGCATACTTTTTACTTACAGATTTTAACGAACGAGAAAAAATAAAATGTATAAAATAAGGAAAATAAACGCTTTATTCGTTTACATTACGTTTTTCACAAAAGTTACATTCTTCTTTCTATAGACAAATGATCAAGATTTTCAGTCTCCTCACTCATCGTTGATCTACAATTTTTTTATTTTCTTATATTTTGGGAAATTTTATTACATAAACCACATACATGCAAAGTGTTTCAATGTAGGTAGAACGAGACTATGTGTTCTCGGTTGGGAACAGATTCAGTGAAGTGGCATTTGGCAGTAACCTGAAGGACTTGTAAGTACTAGTACTTGGCTACAGTGGTGCTAGTAGCGCGTGCATGTCTTTTTTACTTCTTGCATAACTTGTTCTTTATCAGAATCTCCAGATACAAGGTGGAGTTTTTCTACTGTCAGTACTAAATAATTAACAGGGGTTAACCGCCTCACAGTTATCTATGTAACAACTGATAAGATACCTTTTGTAGAAACCAAGGTTTCCAAACAGACTTACATGATTTAAGATCATTTTCAACTAGATTTGTTATCATAATTGAATTATACATATAATAGGGTTGCTACAGCTAGTGCCGTCTCCCTGGCTTTCCAATTCTCTCGATGTTCCCATTGTCCTTCCTCAAGTCCTATACGTTGCATAGATTCATCCACATCGTCCCTCCAAGATCTTCTAATTGAATCTCCAAGATCTTCGTCTTTATATCTCTAAAGATCTAATTGAATTTAAAACAATAATTAAAATAATTTGTATGCATTAGATTATTTGCAGCAGATACAGGAACAGCATGCGAAAACAACGACTGTCAAAAGTAAGGAAGTAGAAAATTAACAGTAGCGGAAACTAAAGCGAAAAGTAGAAAATAGAAAAGGAGTGGATACCAAAAGAAGAATAGAATAAAAACTTGAAACTGAAAAAGCAAAGATTGACAGAGAGAAGAACAAAAATAGGATGCATCAGATCAGTTAAAAGGTTGATTAACGATTACAAACAAGTAGGTCTCTAAGAAAATACTTCCATAGAGTAACAACAGCGGGATCTGAAAAGAAAAAAGAGAATAATACGAGTAGGAGAGTCGATATTAAGTAAAAAGTGATTGCTTTTCCCTATCAGAGATAGCATTCTAACTGAAATTCAAATCTTCTGAAAGGACAAGTGGGAAGCCACGCGCTCTAAAAACTGACGCAGCCAAATCTGCTAGAATAAGAATTTTACTTAATATTGCTTATTCTTGTTTTATATACATAGATATACTTACGTGTTCATGGAGTTAGTACATTCTACAGTGGTCAGAAAACTTATGATAAATGACGCTTTTGCTAATTTGTGATTTCACCATTAATTACAAACAACGAAATACACAAAAAAGAAATAGATCTCTCACAACAGATAAGAGCGAGTGGAAATACTGAGAACCATAAGCGTATAACCCTTAGAAAAGTTTGTAGTAGAAGCACCGTAGTTTTTCCAAGTCATAGCTGTAGCTCATGATATACAAACATTTTTATTTGAATTATTTGTGTAGCTTTGTTAAAATCATGAAGTGAGTTATACAATAGAACAGAATTCCCTTTAGAGAATTAGGAATAATAGGAATAAACCAACGTATAATTTGAGCTCAACATTGTAATTATAAATTGCTAATAAACCATATAATATACTTTATAGTCAAACGTCAGATAACTAGGAGACCATGAATATAAATCATAATATAAATAACACTGTTTGTATTTTGCCTAGAAAGGTAAGTAAAGGTTTGTCTAGGTTGTGCTTAGTAAAGGTTTTACTAGAAACTCGTAAAAGTATAGAAATACAGCTGAAGTTAAAGTATAAATTTATGTGCATATTTACAGAATGGCTTCCGTTACTTAAAAGATGTAATTGTTACAGACTCGTTACCTCATTGACGGTGATTATAAAACAATTGACACCTTTAGTTGTTTTATCACAAGGCATTTCTTTAATTTGTGTAACCTTCTAGTCTGAAGAAAAAATGCAAAAAGTCCATTATAAATATTCCTGTAATTCACACATAATTTGATAAAAGTTATTTTACTTTTATTTCAAAATCATTTTCAATTTGTGAACATATATTTACGTTCAAGATTTATTCCATCCTGTAAGGTATACATATACAGATTCTATTGAGAAATTATATCCTATTATCCTTACGTTTGGTTAATATGTTTATACTTTTTGATTTTGTTATGATCAAGGAGTTTCTTCCTTTCAGCCCGTGTATATTTATCGATATTTTTGCCAGGCGCGATGTTTCACATTAATGTTGTTATAACATATTATGTTATGATATACTGTGTTATTTCGTGAAGCTAATGTATATACTATACATTTCAGCTTGATCAAAAGAAAACTGAACTAAGTATGGAGCGGAAATATTTAACACACAAAGTAGGTTCTGATAGGTGTGCAAAACTACGCACACATGCACGCATCCACGGACACAGCAAACTCGATAGGGAACTCTAGGTAGTGTATTTCAGAGAATAAAATTAAAGTAAAAGTAAACCTTATTTTAATACACATAACAAACCTTTAAAGTAAAAAAATCATACTAACACAATTCGAAAAGGGAATAAAACAAAATTAAAAAAAAAAACAGTTGTTTACGTAATTGTAAATACAGCTGTATAGTTCTAAAAAAAAGAAAAAAGCTTTACTTTCAAACTTTACCAAAAATTGATGTCCGTAGAATGATTTTTGCAGTTACAAATACTAAAAAGCTCGCATTTTAGGAGTATGAATGGTTAGACGAAGGACCATATACAGTGGGTTTATTCGGTGAAGTAGAGAATAATTCAGTAATAGGACTTCTTTTGCGTTTGTGATTATGTCTTGTTTATGCCACATAACTTACCTAAACAAAACATCACAAGCTTGATTCAGAAACTTTCACATTACCCTCTTACACATTAATATATTACCCCCTTACATAATCAATTTCATTAAGTTCCGTCGTTTTTTGATTAACCGTTGCTTATAGATTTTAGCTGGGGTTAATTGCCATCGTATTCTTATTCTCTTCCTCAGCAGTTGTCTTATTTACTAATACTGAGCAGTCTCATATTCTTGCTGATAGTCATAGTCTGCCTCTGTAGGAGTTCTTTCCCATGCACTTTCTTATACAACGCGGTTGAAATATTTGGCGGTCTTTTATAGATTTGCAATAGTTTGAAGAGGCATTTTAAGAGATAGTGATTTCTCTACTACGAATCCCAGTACTTCTACTTCTCAGTGGTCCCAGTCTGACTTACTGTTAGAAAAGGACGCTGGTTTTTAAATCTGAAAAATTTGTGTGTCAAGAGTGATCATAACTAGAGTGATATGAATATAGGTCAAAGCAGGATGTGGCTTTAAGTAATGTAAGTTTATATTTCTTATAACAAAAAGTCTGGAAAATAAGTGGAGTTTTGTAACCAGATTGCCAATAATTTGGCTCCCCAAACTAAGGCAACTCAAGTTATTTGAGTAACTTTGTATCAGTCTCATTTTTTCGTGGTTATAATTCTGGAACCCCATTGAGTGTTCTTTGCGTTAAAGTCGCCCTCAACTATATAACATGATGTCCTCGGATGTTAAAATAATGCGCTTACTGCTCCTAGTCGTTTGAGTGTTGTGATGGATAGTAACAGCAGAAATGGTGGTCCAAACCAGACTTCGACAACTGTAACATTTGAAGATGTAACAAGTAAGCAAATACTTACTTGCTTCTTACTGTTTCTTTGAGTTCCTATCGATAATGGCTGTACTATTTAGAATTAATTCCTTTACAATTAACTTCCTAACGTTTCCTTTACAATTAACTTCTTCCTAGAAAGTGCCGTACCATCAGGGGGTTTGTGATGTAAACGTTATGCTGATTTATTTTAAAATAAATTCTGCTGCTGAAATATGGTTCTAAATTATTACGAGTTTGACGCGATGAAATTGCAGAAATGCTGTGATCTTGGGTCCGTGTTGTTATAAGTCGTTGAGATTCCAAAGCGCGATCTTGAGAAATACGCCATTAATACAAATTTCAGACGAGTGCTGTTAGTATGTTTAACAGGGTTAATATTTGACCCATAAAGTTTTCCGTCATTGGTCTTAATTCATATATATTGTTAGTTTGTTGGTATAAGGGAGCATAGTGTTTGTATCGTGTTCTTGATGTGCTTTAGAGTTGAAGGTTTGTGATAGTTGGTGACTGGATGACAGCGATTGACCTCTGATATTTGTCTTCCTCTGTGTGAGGGAAATGTGCGTTGCAGTTCCTAATGTGTTGGACGTCCATTATAATGTGTTGGAGACGATATCCTTTACACTTAACTCAAGTCACAATTACTTCCTCTAGTTTACACAGGCCTGTCCAGTTGGTCTCCTATGCACTTGACGCATCGAGAGCTTCTATTGCCGAAATCTTTTGTATGTCCTAGTTTTTGACACTTGGCGCTGTAAGATGGCTTTAGATAGGACGGTTCAAATTTGACTGCGGAACGTATCTACAGCAACTTACCTATAACGTATTTGTATTATACATATATCTTAGTTATTTACGATTGGTATTAATTATACGCAAAATAATTGTAGCGGTTTTTGTAGATCGCCTTTTTACGTTAGTGATGATTGTAAACAAGTAACTGTGTTCTTCTATGGTTGGCTTCCTGTAAAATGTATCTGTATTGTTTCAGGGATAAATATTATGTGGTACGACTCAAAAACTACGTTCTCTTTTGCGTCTATTTATGAAGAATTCTACGTTCTTTTCGGCTAGAGCTTTGATTATGCAGTATATACTCTTTTCGCATGCCTTGTTTATTACTTTTGTTTCCTCATTGTATAAAACTAGGAGTGTGTATTTATGTTTGGATATTTCTTCTAATGTCTCTATTATTGGTGGGAAATATTTAACGCCACCTACGAATATTGGCGGGGGTTTAGTGTACTTCATGTGCATACTCGATCAGTACTGTTTACTATGGTTTTGTTGTTCAATTCTGCGAATCGGCTTGACGTTTCCATAGGCTTGCCTAGCCAGTACGATTGGCCTTTGATATTTTTATTTTCAGCGTATTCTTTCGGTCACCTCATACTATTACTGTTATTGGTACGTTAGGTTACATCCTGCCATTCGTTCGTGTATTCCAGTTGTTCTAAACGAGGTAATGGTTGTGATTGATTGATTGAGGTTTACTGGTAGATATGAACCTGTGCTGGTGATTGTGTCTGGGCGTGTATGTTTTATTTGACACCAATGTATGATTGATGAGGCGGTATGATATTTTGTGACAAAGGTAAGTTGCTGCAGCATAGGATTTGACGCGTTTTGATGATATATATTGTTAGTGGGCAAAGGTTAGTGGGCATCTGATGCATGACACAGATGCTAGTCATTTGATCTTAAAAATCTAATTCCCTGTGCTCAGTGACGTCAGACGATGTATTTTTTCAATTTTCATATGTGCAGAGAGAAAGATTGCCGATAAATGCCAACAGACCAAACGCCAACACTGTAATCGAAATTCAAGTGCGCGTAGATAGATTCCAGTCTAGGATGTTGAATGTACGTTTTGATATATTTAATAAATATCTAAGTTAAACACAACTCACCAGATAACTAGACCATAATAAATTATGAAAACATAACAATAACATTATGACAACAAAGCACCAACCAAACGTTCGTCCTGTTGGATGTCTCACCGATAACTAAATTTCAGAACATGATCTTAGGAATATTTTGAGTCAGGAATTTCTCGTATACATATCACTGATAACAGGGTTTGACAGCTTCGACTTATCGACAATACTTTTGAATTATGCGAATTCTCTAATCTAACGTTGGAACGTCAACATTACCAACTCTTTATTCGCTGTTCCGTTTACTATGGACACTGAATTTTATTAAATTCTGATGATTACCTCTTTTCAAATATTCTAATGGTTCGTTGGTTTTTAATTTGATGCTTAATTTTATTTAGAATATTTCCTCTAATATTGTATTTAGAACCACTTCTTTCTTGGTCAAAACTCACGCATCATATTCCCGATATTATTATTGGCTCAACATTCCTCTCAGTAGTTTCAGATCTGTTTCGATGCATTTTCCATCCTTTTCCCATAGATTTAAAACCAGGTTGTGATTTTAGTTGTCCTTCCTTTGTTTTCCACGTAAGGTCATGTCCTTGAGTACTTTAATCTCTTGTAAATATCATATATAGATGTAGATAGATATGTTACTAGTATCTATTTTATCATCTGTTTTACCTTAAACAATTAGAACTTAATACGCTTACGCCAGTTGCATTCCATCCCCACAATGTTAAAAATTTCACTTCCGATATTATTGTTTTTGGGCGACTGGAGGGATGACGAAGTCATGAGTAAATTAAAATTTACAAAGGGCGACTAGAAACAATTATCAGTCTAAACATTTACATTCCTACACACCTAACTTAATAAATTTTGAAATATACCCTACTTCAATGCGTACGAATTCAAAATTTACGTAGGTAAGGAATAATAGCGCTAGCTTCATTCAGTCACATAACCACTTAATGTTGAGTCGCTGTGATGCAGCACTTTCCCTCTCAACACATCGGAACAATTCATTTAAACGGGTTTTTTTATTCCTGCATTTTGTTGTCCATGACGTGTCCGTTGATTAACTAATTGTAAATATATAACTACAGACTCGGATCACTAATTTTCTTTTTATTGGTAAAAATGTAAAACGTTTACCTTGTACGTTGAACTAGTTTTTCCTTATTCCAAGCGTCATCAGAGGCTCAGCTTGTCATAAGCGAAAACTAGTTCAGGCTACAAGGTAAAAGTTTTACATTTTTACCAATAAAAAATTAGTGATCCGAGTCAGTAGTTATATATTTACAATTAGTTTTTACGTTTACGTAAACACCTTACATCGATAACAATCTAGGCTACGGAAACTTTTCGTTGTAATTTTCGGATTCATTCATTTTAGTTAACACTGCATGTTTTTGGTTAAGCAAAGACAAACGATTCCCAATAAACAAGCAATGTACGATTCCTGTTTTAGAATAATCAACCACTGCATCGAAAGGTGGCAACAGATATACTGGAAGATGTGTGTTTTTGACTTCCTAGATGCTTTTTGTTATTTTATTGCTTCGTACATCACAGTGGCAATACGTCATTATAAGCAGTATCACCAATAAAAACGAAATAATAAAAATTAAATTTAATAAAAGTTTTAAGAAAATATTTTTAATTAACATCTACTAATTTGAGACTAATATTACTACCTAATTTTTACCAATCGATTCGTGACACAATTTACTGTCTGAAAATATCATTTTAAGAAGTGAACATTTAAAAATGATCATTAATTACCATCCGCACGGGTGTGACTTATCACTTATCATACTGGATGCAAATGAAGGCAACAGGGCTGAAATCGCATAAGCTCTATCTCACCCTCTCTGTCTCCTAACATCGCACAGGGCAAACATTCAACGCCTTAAATCTTTGACGTTAATCGAAAAAGTTTAAGAAAGCAATTTTTAAAGTAATCTTTTCAAAGACAGAGTATATAGATATCTTTTATACCTAACGGTTTAACATTGACTGGTACCCTACGTTCGTTTTACATATTCGCCTTAATTATATATTTCTCTAATTTAAAAATATGTACGTATAAGCAAAAGTATAAAAGTTTACCTACAATAATTTATGTGTATGATAACGTTTTCGTGGATGAAATGACCAGCCAGTTTTCAAAAATTGACTGTCTCCGTACTCCTACCTACTTAATTATTTGTTATCTCAGATATAATTAACCAGGAAGCAGGAAAACAGTAGAGTTCCAAAAATTAGACAGTGATATACATTTGCTTGTGTAATCATTCTCCTTACTTGTACAGCAATAAGATTAGAGAATTACTGTACGTGCACTTGGGAAAGCAGGGTACATACAGTGCAGAAAGAAGCTCTTACTCTATTGTGGTTATCTTTTAAAAACAAAAAAAACGTACAGTCTGGGTAGACGACATAACGAAAAACGTCTACATTTTGGAGAGTACTTAGAGAACTTTCATCACATGAAGAACGTTTTATATGTTTCCGTATGTCACCAGAATTTTTTGAAGAAATACACAATTTAAAAAAATTCAAAGATAAAATAAAACGACCGATATTAATTGGAGAAGGGCTATATCGACCAGAGGAAGATTAGGTTTTTTGTTAAAGTTAGGTAATATTTTATTCGTAAAAACTTATTTTAATAAGTTTACAATAACCTATATGAATACTGATATTTAGTTTATTACAGTCCATTGTAAATATGAGTTGTCAGTGTCAGACATATAAGTATTTTGAACTGTTATTGAATTAACAAGAAATTTACAGCTAATCACCGCCCTTCGCTCTTCAAGAGTTGGAAATCGTAGATGAAATACAGTTGTTTTTGACATACGTAATAATTTTTTGACATATTTCAAAAATCAAGATACTGTGGCGTGCTTTGTTAAATAATATAGTAACAATTTATAATTCTATAACTTACCATTTTCAATTTCTCTCTTCATTGCAATCTTTCTCCATGCTTCACTTTTTTTTACATCTTAATATATATAAATCTCGTGTCACAATGTTTGTCCTCAATGGACTCCTAAACCACTTAACCGATTATAATAAAATTCGCACACCATGTGCAGTTCGATCCAACTTGAGAGATAGGATAGTTTAAATCTCAAATTATAGTCGCAATTTTAATTTATTGAACAGATGTCGATACCTTTCGACGGAAAAAATCTAACCTCAACAATGCGAGCACAAGAGAGGCACGACGCAAACGTATTAAAAGAGCCCATCAGTTGGCAGAACAAATTGAATCAAGAAATCCAGCTCAAAGAATCAGGACAGCAGAAGGTCATGCACAAGAATCTCAAGAACAGTGTAACGAACGTCTTCAAGAGAATATCATAAGAACAAGAGCAGCAGGAGAACGAGACATAGCCACAGTAGGAGCACAGGAACAATAATTTCAATTTATACATGTAAGTAATATCACATAGTTTTATAAAAGTTAATTAATATATCAATGAGAAAATGGCACAAAGCTCCCCACACTTTTTCAATAATTGTACAAAAATTTTTATATTATTTTTATTTAACCTCCATTGAAAATTATTTTGCACTTATTATTTCAATGTGCTATGATAACATGTTTTTCAGTTCCTCTTTCTAATATTTAAACGATTTATTTAACCTCCATTGAAAATTATTTTGCACTTATTATTTCAATGTGCTATGATAACATGTTTTTCAGTTCCTCTTTCTAATATTTAAACGATTAAATTATTATTTTCAGTCAAATGCCACCGAAAAGATCTAACCTCAACAACGCGAGCAGCAAAGGGTCACGACGCAAACGTGTTGAAAGAGCTCAGCAATTACCAGAACAAATCGAAACAAGAAATGCAGCTCAAAGAATCAGGACTGCAGAAAGTCGTGCACAAGAATCTCAAGAACAGCGTGACGAACGTCTGCAACAGAATATTACGAGAACAAGAGCGGCACGAGAACGAAACATAGCTACAGTACGAGTACTAGATCGACAAAGGCAACGGATCAGCCGCTCATTAACACGTGCATCATTCGTTCGGCTTGCCTTTGAATATGCACCAGATATTAACTACTCAGCGCATTCAAAAATTGCTATCGGTGGAATGGATAAAGTATGTCAATATTGTAAGGCATTGAAATTTCGGAATGAAGCAGCCGGCATGTGCTGCGCATCAGGAAAAGTTGTGCTGTCACCTCTACCCGCTCCGCCGGAGCCTTTATTATCCCTTCTTACTGGCAATTCAGATGATTCCAAATTATTTTTGCGTAAGATACGCAAATTTAATTCTTGCTTCCAAATGACGTCATTTGGGGCAACTAAAATTTGCGATCGTGCATCCGATGGACGTAATTTTGAAACTACATTCAAAATTCAAGGCCAGGTGTACCATAAAATCGGATCACTGATGCCAATGCCTGATAACAATCCGAAATTTCTTCAAATTTATTTTATGGGCGATTGTGAAGAGCGCGTGACGACTCGGTGCCTGTATAATTTTATTGAACAAGCAGAGGAAAGAGCAATTGTGATATTATTGGAAAATTTTTTAGAAGATCACAATCAACTAATTCAATTGATCAAAAGAGTTTCGCCACGACTGCAAAATGACAATTATCAAATCGTCATAAAAGCCGACAAAGTACCATTAGGTGAACATGCTGGTAGATTCAACGCTCCAACTGTTGATGAGGTTGCTGTTATCATGGTTGGTGATCCAGTTGACAAAAGATCTATAAAAATTACACGGCGAGACAACACTGTCAGTACGATTTCGGATCTACACCGTTCATATGACGCACTACAATATCCATTGATATTTTGGCAAGGACAAGATGAATATCACCTTAATATCAAACAGTATGATCCAAATACCGGTAAATTTGACAAATATCTATTTACTTTCTTACTGTATGTATAGATTTTAATTTCGTATTGCATTTTATTTTTTATTGTTTTAGGTGATTACAGAAATGTTCTCTTATTGTTCCTCTTAGATTGTTTACTATAATGTAATATAACAAAAACTTTAGCCACAGCAACGCGTGGCCGGGTCAGCTAGTTGTCTTTATAAAATTCATGTCCTGTGTCATATAAATAAAGACTACGACTACGAACTACCTCAATGAACATTTCCGCATCTAGTGACATTTCAGAATTTTTGACATAGACAATCAGTCTACGACACACTACTACACACACACTACACACACTACACACTATTTACACACACATACTCGACATAACTACTACGAAAGAAAAAATTGACACTCAATACTATCTAACTATCATGCTAGACGAAGTGCAATTTGAAGTGTGTGTAGTGGGTATAAACAATTTAATATGTGATATGTTATTGGGGGTAGATGTATTAGAACAAATACGTGCGGAAATTAACACCAGTGAACACTTATTAAAATGTACCATTGACAATGTTAGTTACACTTTTAAATTGAACACACAGACACACACACAAAATCATGGTGACCCAATTAAAATCACACGGCCACCAAAACAAGTAATTCATTATAAAGAATGTGAAGAGGGAGAGACCACCTTAGATTCCCGAACTGAACGGAGATTGTCGTCGCTGCAAGAAGAATTCAGCGATATCTTCAGTGAAGAACATTCAATCTCGTCAGTGTATGAACACAGAATCCACCTCACAGAGCCGGAGAAGTTCATAAGGAGAATCTACCAGGTCCCTATAAAATACCAGGCTGAGGTCCAGCAGGAGATACAGCGGATGTTGGAGGAAGATATTATTGAAAGATCTAACAGCAGCTTCCTCAACCCACTGCTAGTCGTCCGCAAGAAGACTGGAGAGATCCGACTCTGCCTGGATATGAGGAACTTATACCCTGATTAACGAAAGAAAGTGACTGGCGGAGCGGCCGCGCGGCGACCGAGTTTGTAGTAAAAACATTCCACTTTATAACCTCGTGGAAACGTAAAATACAGGGCGAGAAATGTCTAATGAACTGTATTTTAATCATCAATTAAAGACGTTTTTAACAAACTTTTCTAATTTTTAAAATCTCTTTTCAATAAATTTACATTGTGAGTTAAAGAAAAAAATACACGAATTTGAATTAAAAAATTAGGGTTTATCGTTTTTATTACGTAACAACTCAGAGGTTAAGCATCGGAAAAAAATTTCTTGTAGACAAATGGTAGTCCACCTTCTTTGGTACAATATATCAAAAATTGAGATTCCTACGATTAAAATTAACGACGTTATTAATTTTTTCCGAATGTCCTGTTAACTCAGTTGTTAAAAGTTGTACACGAATGAGATTTGCGTGACGCTC
The DNA here is from genome assembly GCA_034769895.1 of Magicicada septendecula. Classification (NCBI taxonomy): domain Eukaryota; kingdom Metazoa; phylum Arthropoda; class Insecta; order Hemiptera; family Cicadidae; genus Magicicada; species Magicicada septendecula. Next base: position 901,582,053 of record CM068367.1, read on the forward strand.
TCTTTAGATAACTAAATGTAGAAGACATATACAACTTACACCTTGTACGTGATAGGAATACTACAATGGATTAATATATAAAGTGAATTTCACAGAGAGCAATGCGTGGCGCTCTGCGGCGGAAGTACAGTCAGAACCTATTGGACCCATTTTATTCGCGCGCTACCGTCATTCCCGTACAGCGTCTCGGCCTCTCCTTTATGTCTACAAATAGCACACGCTTCCAGGAAAACTGAACCGTTATACGCACACTAAGGGTAAGGGAAATTTCCAGCTTTCAGTTTAGTTGATGTGGTGGTTGAGTGATGTCCGGTTGTTGGTTATCTTGATTTTAAGTGTTAGTTTCTTGTGCTTTCATTATAAATTGACGTGTTTTTAAGTTATTTTGTGTGAATATACTTCGGTGGCTGAGCATGGAGCAACGTAACGAGGCTGAACCAAGGAAACATAGGGGAAGACCTAGGACTCGAACTCCAAAGAAAAGACAAACTTCGGGCCGAGGCGTACCTATGAAAGGACAGTCAAGAGAAATTGTGTGCAAAGTGCGGGAATATTTTGATAGAGAAAAGGCGAACAAAGGTCCTTTGATTCCGGTTAATAATGCAATACAGCGAACTGCAGATGCTCTGAAAATACATAAAAATACAGTTCTGCGAGTTTGCAAGGAAAAAGAATTGAAAGAAATACAAGATGACAGTAATAGCCAACTTTCAACTCCGGGCAAACAGAGGAAACGGGAGAAAACTGTGACAAAACTTGACACTTTTCAGGAAGACGCTATACGAAGACATGTATATCAATATTACATAAGAAAAGAATATCCCACTTTGAAAAAACTTTTATCATCGTTGGAAAATGAAGAGCTGTTTAATGGCAGTCTGTCTTCGCTTAGAAACGTGCTAAAAGGTTTAGGATTTACGTGGAGAAAATTTTCGGGCAGAAAAGTGATTATGGAGAGAAGCGATGTCGCTGCCTGGAGGTGTCGTTTTCTTCGCCAAATCAAAGACGAGAATTTCGATAATATAATTTGGCTCGATGAGACCTGGGTCAATGCTGGGCATTGTTTGAAACAAGGATGGACTGATGAGTCACTTGAGGGGACAATGTTAACACCTATAGGGAAAGGTGAACGATTAATAATATGTCATGCAGGTTCTTCAAAAGGGTTTGTTCCAAATTCCCTTCTACTATTTAAATCGAAAAAAACCGGTGACTACCATGAAGATATGGATCACGACAAATTCTTCGGTTGGTGTTCTGAAACTTTGCTAAATAACCTAGAAGAGCCTGCAGTAATAGTCATGGACAATGCTCCCTACCATTCTAAGCAAATTGATAAAGCTCCCACAAGCAAAGATAAAAAAGCTGACATACTTGCATGGCTGGATAGGAAAAATATTCAATCTACAACCGACTTGAAAAAATCAGAACTTTTGGAATTAGTGAAATGGCACAAGCCCCAGAACAAAAGGTATTTTGTTGATGAATTGATAGAGAGCAGAGGTCACAAAGTGATAAGGCTACCACCTTACCATTGCCATCTTAACGCCATTGAGCTTATATGGGCTCAGGTTAAGGGGTATGTTGCCGAAAACAACAAAATGTTTACTTTAAAAGAAGTTGAACGACTGACTAAAGACGGATTTAATCGAATTACTGCTGAGAGGTGGGAGCAAGTAGTGGACCACACCAAAAAAGTTATTATCGATGCATGGAATAACGAAGGACTAATGGAAGAAGCTGTGGAGGAAATGATTATATCCGTGGAAGACAGCAGTAGCTCCGAGGATGATAATTGTTCAGAAGATGATAATAGTGATGACGATCCAATGGAGGGTATCAGAGAACTTTCGTTTGAAGACTACTAACTCACAGCTATAAGTGTTTTTTATAGAGTGTTTTAATAGTGTATTTTTATGATTTATACACATATTTTATGAGCGGATTCCATAAAAGCTGAAGAACACTACAATACTTGTAAGTACCGTACTGTATTTATTATTTATTTGTCAATGCTAATAACAAGTAATTTACTAATTGTTTTTACATTTCAATTACATTATAACAGTAAAATACTGTTATAATTATGCAATATCTGGTAGACCGAGCTTTGCTCGGTAGTTTTAAACTGTAAACTATATTTCATAGTTAAATAATTAGTTATTGAGAAATTTGAATGGCATTAACAATTTCCCAGTAATTACATTGCACTTCAATTAGTAGTATTAAAGCTGATCACAAAACAAAAACAGTTTATTAACAAGAAAACAATAAATACCGTACCGCAAAAGAGTAATAAACAATCATTCAAGACTGTTATAAAAAGCATGTAGTTCAACTAAACCACAAAAGTCTGGTCAGATGTACGTTTTTGACAGATCTCCAGGTAGAAGATTAGATTAAATAAGTAGACAGATAACTAAGTATATACTTATGAGAGATTGGTGACTCGTAGTAAGTTGGCTATGTGTCAATGTGTGAGCCGTGAGCGTATGCACCACTTTCTTTGGGCTGTTACTGTACCTTGACTCGATCGCGCGCCGTTGAGCGATGTTAGTTCTAATTTTCCTATATTAACTGATTGCGGTTATATTTCGTAATATTTGAAGGTTACATACCACTTTGTATTGATGAATACAATTTTGTTATGTTTATTGTGAAAAAACACAATGAAAAAAATTATTAATAACGGAGTTAACAGTACATTCGGAAAAAATTAATAACGTCGTTAATATTAATCGTAGGAATCTCAATTTTTGATATATTGTACTAAAGAAGGTGGACTACCATTTGTCTACAAGAAATTTTTTTCCGATGCTTAACCTCTGAGTTCTTACGTAATAAAAACGATAAACCCTAATTTTTTAATTCAAATTCGTGTATTTTTTTCTTTAACTCACAATGTAAATTTATTGAAAAGAGATTTTAAAAATTAGAAAAGTTTGTTAAAAACGTCTTTAATTGGTGATTAAAATACAGTTCATTAGACATTTCTCGCCCTGTATTTTACGTTTCCACGAGGTTATAAAGTGGAATGTTTTTACTACAAACTCGGTCGCCGCGCGGCCGCTCCGCCAGTCACTTTCTTTCGTTAATCAGGGTATAAACAGTCTCGTAGAGAAAGAGTTTGACTGCGCACCGACAGCGGAGGACCTCACTAGTGTGTCGCTCACTAGAGGGCGACATAGTATTTATGTGGATACTATTTATAGTATCTACATACTATTTATGACACTGGATAACATGATGAATGATGTGTGGATCGCAATGCGTTCTGTTTCGAACCGTCTCATAGATGCCCGCAGCGTCCTTCCGCTATCCGCACGATCAGAACGCACTCTGTGTGCCACGCTTCACTACTACCTACAACTTACAAAAAATATTTTGACCGCTACGATCACTTGCCAGGAACGCAGGACGCAGATCGCTTTCTGTGTGGCAGACCCTTAATAGTTAAGACTTAGTAATGTAAGGCCGCCGAGTCTATTTCGTCTAAAAACATGTTACTCTTATCTGCGGTCGATATTTACCTACGTCACGACTCGGGTCATTTCATCTGAATCACAAATCGCTTTCAGACTTAAAATGTGATTTTGTATATTGTTACGTCGGTCTAATTGACCGTCGTATGGTATAGTGGAATCAAATTGCAGACACCAATGAAGTGACTAACTTCCAGCTTTAATTAATCACAAGTAACAGTTTGCAATCAATAAGTTATTCAACAAGATTATACTCGTACAATAATTCATGTTAAATTGGTCCACACGCAATAATAATGTCAAGTAACAGAGTTCCGCCGAATAATCACATGTCAGTAGCAACCACTTGATACGCACTGAGTAAATCGCCCGACGTAAACAGAAACCAAACGGCCGCTGTTATCTGTTTATAGCCTGCAGATTTAATATTCGTCCTTAACAAGCACTCGAAAACTCTAAAATATACTTGAACGCAGCATTGGCAGAAGCACGCATCTGCTGGGTTGGCCGGAAACCGTGTAGAACGACACTCTCCATTGTTCGAGAACGTTCTGTCGTTGCACTTTTAAATGAGATTTATGAAACGCACACTTAATCATAATAGATTTAAGAAACGTTCAATTTACAAATCATGATTGTTAAAGTAGGTATTATGCCTTGTACGTAAACTATTTATCCTTTCTCTGCGATGGGAATGTACAAACACATGGTTTAGGACGTTTGCATTCACCTCACAGTACAGTCGCTGAAGCCGAAAAAAAATAGAAATTGCAAATTAAGTGGCTTCTACGAGCTTTTTGCATAGGTCTAGATAAAAAAGAAAGAAAGAATATTAAAAAAAGTTTACAAAAATTCAGTCGCGGGTTTTCGAAAAAAGGGAGGGGGAAGTTACAAAAATTCATTTTTCTTGATTATCTTAAACAATATTAAATTTATTAGAAAAATACAAAATAACAAAAAGAAAGAGCATAAAATTATGCATAAAACAGGTTATTAGCATTTTTTGTCAGGGCGACACTTTTAGTAGAAAAATTAATTCAAAATTGGCCAAATTTTTCACAAGGTGGATTTTCAAATAAATACATGTTTATGTAATAGACATGCAATTTTTTCAGGAATACAAGTTTAAAAACTCATTAGTATTCATTTATGTATATATTATTATGTATAATTTTTACTTATTTATTAAGCATAATAATAAAAATGTTATTAAAAAATGCACTTTATAAATATATTCAAAAATAGTTTTTCTTCCAATCGTTGAAGATTTTGACAATAAAATAACTTTTAAAACACAGATAAAACAGAAGAATTTATAGTTAATAATAATTGCATAACATTAACTAAAGATCACACAAACAAATATCAAACACAAATAACAAATATACTAAAAAATAGTACCCAAATCATAAAATAGGTCAAGGTTGCACGTTGATTTAATGCACCTATAAATATACACTCATGAATGTTAATGTTACTTAATAGTAGAATAAAACCCCAAAGTTTAACCTTTAATTTAGGCGTAGTTTCGAACTAGTAAACGAATTCAAGCTTAACAGTCATAACCAAGTTACTGTTTATCTTGCGTCTAAATCTTTATTTGTTGTGCTAGACGTCATCATTTTCTTTCCATCTCTACGACTTTCTTCATCCAGCATCCTTCAGTAGATAATGTTCCATATTCTACAGGTTGGAGCTCCTAGGCATTGTTAAATAGCCTCGGGCGTGGGTGTTAAGATGGGCCGCCGTATATTCCTAACATAACTTTGCAAAGGCCAACAGGTGAGGTTAATTACAGTATATGCCTGTTTGAAAAAGATTTCAAGTGACCATACTTCACCGTCAGCAACGGCGTATGGTTTTATCTCAACCATGGTTTTATCCGTGGTTCAGTTGCCGATCTACGGAACAATGAAACTCTAAACAACTCCATCAAGAGATGGAAAGAATACTCAACTTGGGGCTGAGACGACCGTTTTTATAACTTTCGTCTGTGAAAAAAGTAGAATCAGATTGACGCGCATAATTTAGGTGCGCAGATACCTGGTGACTGAGAGTCTTCAGGCAACCAGCTTACCGCTCATCACAAATATCCACCAATTAGCTTCCAGTTACGCAGCGTTTACAAATAACATGAAGTTACCTTTTATTTTAGTTTATTAATTTTACATTTTTAAATAAATGCTGTAGTCATATATTCGGAATAGTAAATAATTGTACATAAGCGTACTGAATTTGATGACGTTGTACTGAATTTATAAAAAACAAAATTAAATTTTATCGTGTTTCGGAGTTCCAGTTATAATTCTTTAATCAACAAAAATTTCTTTCTCGATACTTCGACTATTTTAATGTTGTGAATTTTATTCAGCTGCATTTTTTGACAATTTAGTCTGAGTGAGTGGGGAAAAAAATGCATTCGGGATTATGTTACATGCCTTTGTACGCTCCTTAGAGGACTTTATGAATAAATATTGGATGCACTCACCATAAATCAACACATTTAATGAAAAATAACATTTACTTTTGTCTAGCACTAAATCACGCTTGTTAGCTTTAGGTTTAAATTTTAGTGAGACTGAGCAGCAGATTTACTTGCTTCACAATTTCTTGACAGTCGCTTCGCAACTTAAATTAAAGTTTGTATGTCGTATAACGTTTGCTCACAGAGTTGCGCTTTTGGGCTAAAGTAAATAATTTATTTTGTTATACACAGCACAACGGTTCTACGTGTGCTGAGGTTTCCTTTCCATATAATTTGCAGTCTAAAAGCATGTAAGCTTTGTATTCACTCGGATACTAAGTAACATACGTGCGTAAAAACATACGTATTATCAAATTCCGCATGCCCATGTTGGTACCCAAGTGTATACACTTTCAGTTTATTGTTTTAAATATAAAAATAAACAAAGTATTGTTAAACTTCACTGACAAAGAACTAAAATTGGCACTTTCCTTATTCGTCGGTTAAGTAGCCTAACCAAAGTTTGTATTTTAGAAAATGATGTTTATGTTATCAATTATGAAGAAATGACTACGATGTTGTATGTAGTCCTTTCAATGACGTTTTCGCCATAAAATGTTAGTTGGAATGGTTATAGTGGTCGTCATTCAAACAAATTTTTTAACATTATATATTCAGATAAGTTTAGGTAAAAAAAAACATTGGAGACCTCGATAAAACTACTTCACTTTAAGTTATCTTGGGATGGATGTCTCCTGTGGCATCACGTCGTCTCTCGCTTTTCTATCAAATTTGTATTTTTCTTGGAAAAATGTGACGACGTATGTAGGCGTACATTTATATTTTGTTTCAAAGAGACACGAATACTCCCTTGTGTTCAATTCTCTGCTCAATAAAATCTTTCACCTATTGTTTTCTTAATTTGAATAAATATTCTTAAATTTTTGTTTACACATAGATTAATAAAATCAAATTTTCAATTACTCACTTTACAACTTCTTTGTAACTACTTTTCCAGCTTTTAATTTGAAATAATAAATAGGCAGCTGATAAAAATCTTTGTTCTAATAAAAATGTAATAGTATGTACTGAATTAATTCACTAAATAGTAACAAACATTACGTCTAATTTGTAAACTAAAGTTAACAGAATATTTAGAAGGCTATTTTTAAAACTAATTTAATTCTGTTCAGTCTTCTTTACAAGCCTTTATTCTCAATCCAAGCATATTTTCCTTCTAGACAGGAAACAGGCTATATACGCAGTGTATTAAATATTACTTGTTTGTTTATTGTAACAAGACTACAGTTTTTCGTGTTTTGGTCACATGTAACTTACTGTACATTACCCTTTCACTATATGAGAGCAATTACTTGCACTTTTATTTTGTAAACGCAACGGATACTCTTAGCTTAACGAGGCAGTAGAAGTTATTGCAGAGATGGTCCATTATTGGGACAGTAAAAGGTTTTCTAATTATTGTGCGAAAGCAGTAGGAGATTCTTTGGCATCGCATTTCTAGTTCAAAACTCAAGAGACTTTAGACATAACTCAGACTGTAGAAAGCTGTACAACTGTGGAAAACTCACAATGATAACCCCAACGCTTTAGTATCACACCATTATTTGATCACTGGCCATAAATTCGATGTTAATTGCACCAAAATTAAATATTACGAATATAACTATTTCAAAAGATGTGTACTGGAAATGATTTAAATAAAAAGTGACTACCACTCGATTTTTCGTACGGATATACAAAATGTTTCGTCCAGCTACGCTCAGCATATAGAGACCATTGAGGTATGATTTCGTAGAAAACGGGTATAGGCCCTAGTCAAGTTATCCCTTACAGAATGTTTCCGTATGTGTTGGTCATCTTTGTCGGCTTTGGATACTCAGCGTATCTTCTTCGGTCCCAGGTCCTCGATCCTGGATGCTCCTCTGTAGTCGTGTATTCCTGGAGTTCTTGATCCTCGTCCTTCAGATCCTCTCCGCAGTCCGTTGCCTCGTTCCGTACGCTGGACTCTATTCCATGTACTTGGCTGCTCCCTCGTATCCCGTCATTACCTCAGGTTGCAGGTGCTCTCACGAAAGTGATGAGTAGTCGTGAAGAACCTCCGGCTGCTGCTGTGGTTGATAGAAAAAGAGTTGTTGTCGTTGGGCAGAGGCTCCGGCTGCCACGGTAGTTGTACGAGAAAGCGAATTAAGTTAGCGCGTCTCGAGTATTTATACCCTAGGGCGCAAAAATCATGTTTCGACAATATTCTGCAGGTCTGAGTCTGTCGTTGGCGTCCCTTTTTAAACACGATTATTATCACACTTAATTCGCTTGTCTTCGCGATATGCGAAGTCTTTTGCACATTACCCGACATTCATCTTGTCGGTAATTTTTATGTGTTCACTGCGTATTAACCGTTTTTCCCTATCTTAGTTAACATAAGTTTTATTTATATTTATTTTTACTATAATCGTACTTTTTATTATTTTCGCACTATTTTTTGTACATACCTACGTATGTGCGTTTTTATTTTATACACTCTGTGGCGTATTTGGTTTTGTGATATTATGCACACAATCTTTACAATTTAAATAATTCATATAATTAATAGCGTTCATTAAGGGGTGACGCTTTTCAGAAATCAACAGGTCACACACACACACACGCGCGCGCGCGCACGTAAAATACACGTGTACACACAGACACAGCTGCGTGGCGTGATTAACGTGTCCCAGAATGAAATTTGGTCGTTCCTTGTACAGTTCAGATTGAAAGATGAATTACTATTACTAACAATATGAATTATTTATTTAATTTAATTAATTATCTTCATTAATTTGTGCAATGCACAGTACCCTATACATTTGTACTGTTGCATTATATTGCTACGCTATAATATGTAGACGTGTATTCTTATCTGGAACAATTCAAATATACGCGTATATTCCATGATTACTCCATCTGTAATTATTTATAAACATAATTAAGGGATTTTACATCATCAATATTTTAAATTGTAATATTTTATTTATTTTATTTTGGAATATTATAGGTCTATGTATTTAAGTAAAACAATATGTAAGGAATGTAATCGTTTTGCTGATGTAAAACAAACTGTCTCAACTCCCTCTCACTCTCTCACACACACACGCGCGCGTGCGCACACACACACATAAACACGTTCACTCGAGTAATTAATGTTGCTGTGTTTGATATTTTCTCTTGTGTTCTTACACAGGTCCTGATGACTACAATAAATTATGTCGAAACGTCGACACAAATAATGTAAAATTTGTTTTACTTATTGACCGATCGTCGCTATGCCTTCCATCGTTGAATTTTTTCCATAATTTTACACAGTGTTAAACGTAATTTTAAAGAGACTACTGCTGAAATAAAGAAAAACTTATATACAGTTAGTAGACACATTTAACGGTAACCGAAAAAATTACGCTTTCTTCACACTTTGATTAAACAAATATGTTGTCGCGTGAGTTACGTGTCAAGAATAATTATAGCAATTGAAGTTAGTGACGCAACAAGACATGAATGTGTAACAAAGTACCCCAAAGTTTGATGACAAAGTTACGCTGAAACCAAATTACATTACTAACGATTAAATTATCCCAAGGTCCCTACTGACCTTCTCGCAACAGTGATATTGAAACAGAATGCTAAATGCAAACGACGGTTAGTCACGGAGTGATCATAATCACCTGTTGTTTACTAAGTAGCACACATTGGGTCTCAGCATCTCTTAATAGCGTTAATCTCTTTTCTCTTCCTTATTTTTGTGTTTCCTTCTTCTCTCTGCTTCTTTTTTCTTAGTTATCTGATTGTATATTTATCAGACTGTACGCATAAATGTAAGTTCTCTTTTGTTAAATACTTTGTAAAGCAGGTATCAATTTTTAGACTAGTTCTTTTCAATCAATGATATTTTATCCTAAGGTATATCGTTAAGGTTAAGGTATAAAGCCTGTATAATTAAAGCATTTCGCGTAACGAAAATATACAAGCTTTACGGTAAGATGATTATTAAAAACGAAAACACAATTTCGATTGAAGATACCACGGTAGACGATGGATACTGTAACGCCCGTGTCAATTGTGAGGATGGTTCATCTTAAACTGCAGCACATTGAGACTGTGTGCTATTATTCTTCCCGTTGGTATGTTTATGTAGGTCTAATCAGTCTATCGATACTTGCTTCAAATTCCTAAAGATTCTCTCCAGAACGCTATCATATTGCTTTCAATTGACCGCAGTACACATCTTGCAGATGTTGATCACCATACCATAATTCTAGACCTTTCTTTAATTCGACATTGGTGTTCCTGCTATCAGGTGGCATTGTCATTAGTAACTTAAGCGATTTCAAACTGCCGACAACACATTGCCCACTGAGTGCTTCCATCAAAGTTTATGGGCTTAACATGGCCTGGCCCAACTATAGGCAAAGTCATTTTAGTTTTTGTATCTATCTTTGTTTTTATTATTGTACAACTTGTTGAGCAATTTATCTGTATTACATGGATGTACGTTCATTAATTGGTTGACTTCGTTTTGTAATTCCTTTTCTATATTTCTTGCAATCGGCAGATTGGAAATCTGACGATGAGCTGTGATGCTTTAAAGCGTTAATCGGAATAATTTTTCTATACTGGTGTGCAATAGTGATAATTCTGTTTGTGATTATATCCACTAACACAACTTTCTTAATTAAAAGTCACCATTTTCACTTCACACTACACACTTTACGCAAATCACAACACTTAGCAAAGGAACTTAGCCTAACGAATCACTTTCTGGCATATAACCTGTAATCGCCAAAGTTCAAGTTAGGTGAATTAGGATATAACACACCACATTCTTTGCTGTAGTGGTTATTAGCACTTACAGTTACTACTCCTTTTAACCTTATGTGTCAAGTGTGTATCGATGTTCCTTTTAATGAATTTTATGAGCTAAGTTTCCATCACATAACAGTGAGTAACCTCTTTAGAATTTGTATTATATTTGCCTAGGTTTACTTTTAGTTGTTTTTAATCAATCTCCCGATCACACAAAACAGACACAATGAAGGAACATTCACCCCCCCACCCCCCACCAACAATCGACTACTATTCACTGTTCACTAGTACTATTAACTTTATGTTTTTCTGTTACACTTAACGAAAACTAATCAAACTAATAAGTTCTTTGAGCTATAGAACTGTCTCACTGTTTTGAACCAAATACATTCCATATTAAATACGTTTCTATATTAGATAGTTTTCCCATTTGCGGAAAAGTTACGAAAATCCTGTTACTCTACTTTTTTCAGTAAAATAATAATTGTAAGGCAGACAATCATACAATTAACACTAAATATTCTGAACTATTGCAGTGATATTTTAGTGAAATGTCTTAATGACAATACGTAATCCTGGCTTTTACGTTTCTGTGTTTCTGTAGACGTTTATAGGGTCTGCCAATATCTAATACTTTTCACAGGTATACATAATTGATAACAATACGTAAACTGTTTCGTTGCATATGAAGAATATAAATATGTTATTAAGAGCTGTCAATGAGTAGCCTATTCAAACTGTCATTAAGAGACATGAATGTTTTGAAGGCAGTTCAAAGTTGCAAAGAACGTTGAGATATCTTACGACCTAACTCGTAATTTGTCAAACTTTTAAAGGTATCGAGTTTGGATTTTGAATAACATTCCACTTAAAATTTTCAGAGTAAACACTATATTCGGATTTGGGTTAAAATTACCAAATTTAGTTGAATACCGGACATTAATTTGTAATATACAAAAGAATCTGATCTCCTTATCTGTCCTGATGTCCTACAATGTTGATATTTTCATAACCTAACAGAATTCTCAGATTTTAGTTAAAATTCTGTTTGATTTGATAACACACATGGCTAATTTTTGCAACTGTAATTTTATGCCTCCCTCGTTCCTAATTTTTTGTTAATTCCAAAAATAACAGTGTTCTGTGGGGAAAAGTACGGACTGCATGTCAATTAAACTCGGTTGATGCATTCAAAAGTTATCGTAAGACGTACCAGGAATATATATATATATATATATATATTCTATGTATACATATTTATTTATTTATTATATATATACATATTTATTTATTTAAAAATTGTAATGACTTTACCTCAAGATGTTTTTTCCTTATTTGGAACATGTTTTGGGAAGCTTTGTGTTCCCATCCTCAGCCTTCCTTTGAATCTTGTAAACTACTTGTGTGTTGGTTGGTTGCTGCTGTGCTTTCCTGTTGGCCTTTGGCACTTTCAATTTGTATTATTGTGATTGATTGGGGTGTATATATTAGTATTTTGTGTATTTTCGATGTTGAATGGTTTGAAAATTGTGTCATGTTTTGTGTTGATTTGTATTTGTTCAGGTATTGTGTTTTGTGTTTTATTTTTGTATATTTGTAAATTTTCCAACAAATGTTTATTGTGGTGCCTTTGTGTGGATGTGTTTTATTAGTGTCATGTTGGTTATGTCTGGGAATTCATGTCCAGTGTTTATTGCATGTGTGGCCAAATTAGATTTATATATTTCTGGATTTTTGTATGCGTTTAGGTGTTCAAAATTCGTTTTTTCAGTTGTTTTTTGTTTTTTCTATGTTTGTCCTTCACGAAACATGTTTCAAATAAGGAAAAAACATCGTGAGGTAAAGTCATTATAAATATTAAATATATTATATACATCAAGAAATAGACTGTAGCAAAAAGTGTTTGAATATACAGTATATAGATGCAGACAAATGTCAAATGACAAGTTAAAACTCGCTTTTCTTGTTCAATAATTAAAATATTAATGAAAGCAAAATAATTATAAGAATCAAAACTATTTCAAAACAATTTGTTACATTGATTTTGTGTCGCATTTCCGTCCTTTTAATGACATTTCATTAAGTAACCACTTGTATTCCCTTAAAGTGATTACTCCTTTAAATTGAATGTAGAAAGTTGTATTAACAGTCACCAACAAAAATTATCTTATAAACTGAGGTAATATCTGACTGTTGCGTCGCTTCAATGGCTTTTAATCTTCACTTAAATGTGTGCTGGAAGATACTTTTTTATGATAGTTTATTTATTTTAGACACTCAATATAATATTTGTTAATAGAAACATTAATTAAGTATTTATCAACTTATGAATCATCGTCTCTTTTTAAAAAATATTTCGAGAAGTTTTAATATTAGCCTATAATCTGTTTTCAAAGCCGTTTTCTACTACGTTCAATCTGAACGTATTGTTATTGTTGTTACAAACTTTTTAACTGCCGTTAAACTTATTTGCAGCTATAATTACTCCGTCCCGTATTCAACTCTACATCTTACGATATCGAGTTTGTGCCAAATTGTTATGCTTTTACTGCATGAATACCTCACATTTTGCAAATAATTTTTATGTATCGTTTTCCTTAAAATTACTTAACAATTTAGTCAGCTGAAATTAATGAGAGTTCCAAGAACGTAGGCCAAGAGTCAAAGAAGTGTCTCTGGCAATCTGTTAAAGGATACTGGGATACTGAGAGACACCAAATATAGTTATATACAGTTATGTGAGTAGAATATAAAGCAATGTTACTGTAGGTTGTTTTTTTGTAGAAATTTTGTTATGCTCAAAGCTATTGATATTGCTCAACTTTTTATGATATGCTAACACGATATGCATGTCGGACGTTTTCTCTGTGACTAATGTACCGTTTATTGTTGCTAAGTGATTTTTTAACTTCTACTTGATATAAATAACTGTTTACGAATTGCCTGAAATAAACCGTCTGGAGTTTATATATGTTTTGTTCATCAGATTATTGTTACTGCTTTTGTGTGCATTTTACATTAAATTTAACGTAGGACTATCAAGTTTGTTATGATGTGTTAGATCCCCTTCCGTCTACGTTATTGACGTTATAGATTACATTATATATTGTTTTTTTAATTACAATTATTGTTTGTGGAGTTGCAGTGGTGTCATTCTCAATATAAGGCGTCCTTGCTTTGTTTTAGTTACTACTCAGAATTACATTAAGGATACTCACCAAAACCTATGTTTATACCTATGTATAAAAACATATGTAAAATAAATTGTTTAGCATAAATCAATAATAACAGGTAATAGGTAAATATTATTAATTTTTGTTTGCACTTACAGCCACGTAAAATTTTTAATTTTGGAAGGTTTTCAGTTCTATAATTGAAAACCAACTTAGTTTTCACTAAATTTCTACATATCAAAAAATCGACAAAATCGTTGTCTTAAAGCGTGTGAAATGTCAACGAGTATTGTTTTTACCATTAGTTCTGCTTTGAACGTACACACGCAGTAATCTGAATGTACGCGCAAATATCCTATACTATCGCCAGCAGAAGTATATAATTGGCTTTTGTTTACCTTCGTGTATGATCACAATTGAATTAATATTGTCTCTTAATAACAATTATGTAAATTTAATAATAAACGGCATCTCACATGCACGGTGTTTCGTAAAATAATAAAACACACACGCACACACACATACGTCGTATATGAGCAGATGTGAAAAAATGCCGCCGATTCTATTACATTTTTGAAGCCACCCAGAATTTGTATACAAATGTTGACTAAGAGGCCATAAAAGCACTTATGAGAACATACCATAATAAAACGGGGAAAATCGCCGTTACCTCACATCTATCTTCAGCGAGCTTTTCTTGAGAAGTATATTAGTAGAGTTCTTTTTAGCTTGCAATTACAGAAACCTCCGAAATTTACGTCAGTTTATAAAAAAATTAACGTAAGTTTCGTCGACAAGCGCCAAAGTAAAGGAGAAAAATTATCTTTTGCGAACACTTTCCAGTGCTCTTCAAGTGATATCTCCAGTAAGGACTCTATAACACTCTTGCGTGAATACGTAAGACATAGACGACCCCCAAGACGCCTAGGGACTTAATTCAAGGAGAGGAGAAAACTAAAAGAAATCTACGAAATTAATTCAATAGAGTAATTTATGTTAGAAAAATTAACAAAATAAAAAATAAATGTATTTAAAATATTTATCGATGTCGCAGCGGAACGGTCGTTCCGTTACGTGAGTAGGCTCTTACATCAGTATTACGTCAGCAGGCTATGCTTTATATTCTTCTACGTGGGAAATAATCGAAGGCCCACATTTATTTTAATTTTCTCAAACCTTTCTATCTTACGTTCATTATTCAATTCTAAATTTTTAAATTTTCATGAATTCTTTACTCGAGCATTCTCCGATCTTATTGAACACAACGATTGTGCTAGTCATTTTGTTTTCAGTTCTACATATATTGTATTAAGGCGGTTTGTTATTATAAGCCACACGTTGTTGGCGTCACTTTGTAGAATTTCTGTTTTTACGGGGTTGTGTTTTAATAGAATCCCGTTTGATTGTGGTTTAAGTAATTTAAAAAGTTTATGTTTAATAGCTTTTGGTTTATTTGATTTATACAATTAAATTCAATTGGTTAATTGAATTCAATGTAAATAAATCCGGTGAATCTCTTGAAGTTGTTTAACAAGGTATTTAGAATGTTCATAGTTAGTTCAATGTTTTTCTTCTGTCGACTAGGCGAATCGGTGACGTGTATTCCTCACTGAAAGTACATATATTTTGGTAAGAATTGATTACTTACTTGTAGCAAGTCTGGCTGATTTCGCAGCGTAGATGCAGCAATCTAATCTTTAGATTGACTTACCGTATTTTAAATTGCCGCTGTTTGTCGTGACATCCAATAAGCGACGTTCACCTATCCTGTAAATTCTAGTGTGCCGTACCTAGGAGTACGGCAAGTGTTGGTTACATGGATTCTGGGCGATAATTTCATGCAGTTGTGTAGTTCGCCTTGGACAGTGGAATCTCCCGCAATCTATGAGACGTTACGGTGACTGTTTGTTATATCTAATCTGAGAATTGGACTGTGTACTCTTCCGCCATCTAGGAGACGTCGCTGTAACTTCGGACTACGGTATCTTTCTTTCCCGCTGCTAGAGTGAGCCTGCTGTACTCCGTTGTGGTGTGTAGAGTGCCTTTGGGAGATGCCAGTGCGGAGATGCCAGCTGGTTTTTGGGTTGGTCAGCTGTTCTCGACACGACGTGTTTGGAGACTGGTGGTTCGGCTGTTCTGATCGGGAGCTGCTCTCGCCCCGTGCGATCTGAGAGGTCCGCGTTTGCCAAGTTTTGGTTTAAGTTTTATGCCGGGGTTGTTAAATTAGCTATGGCCGGCTAAATAAAAGTGTGCTGACGGGGTCCCTGGTCCTGGCGGACGCCCCCGTATGAAAAGACCAAGATGTGTGCGTAAGTATTTGGGGAACTCGTACACCACGTGCTTGCACCATTAAACAGGTATGAAGAGTGCAAATTATTAACTTTTGCCGGGGATGCGCTTTGCGCTGCTCGTTTTGGAGTCAAGTGGGCTCTGGCCTTTCTTTTTAACACAACAAAAAAAAAGGGACCATAGTTTCTTAATTCTGGAGTTTTGTCATTTCACGGTACACTTGTAATCTAACATGCACGTTTCTGCAGAACTTGAATAGCTTCTCATATTTCTCTTTAATGATGAGTGACAGTGTATTTGATGTGCAAAACTTTTTGTACCTACAAAAAAAAAAGTAACAAAAATAAAACTTAAGAAAATGTGTTAGGAATTAGCCAAGGGGTTCATTTGGCTCAGTGAAGCAAAATTCAATCGAGTTCCTTAATTGCTTTTTTGAATGGTTCAGTGTGTTCATGTAATTGTCTTGTGTTGTCCATATACGCATGTAATGTCCAGTACAATCTAATCTGTGTGGAACTTATATTGTGGCTGCCTTTTTATTGGAACGTGTAAATCTGGTTGTGAAAAGTGTTGCAGTCCACCTACAGTGGTAACCATATATTACCTTGTGCTAGAACAGTAATTCAAAAGTATTCAACCTATTAATAAAAAAAAACTGAACTGTTTTACAAGAGGAAATTTTACTATTTATATATTTATAATGTTTGTAGATGTATATGCTCATAATTTTATGCACCCCATATTTTTACCTTCTGAGAGATATATGTAACTGATTCTCTGATAGTTTTTGTATATAATTGTGCACTCTGAAATCTGTAATCCCTGGTGCTACACCGGTTTATACAAGTTAGGGCAAGGTGAGCACATGCACTTGTGAGTTCCACACAAGTATATAAATTATCTATCTTATTTTGCATGATACTTTTTGATTAGATGATTCTCCTTTCCAGTGTTTGATTTAGATTTCAGAGGGCGCATGTTGTTGGGTAATATAATTGTTTAAATTGTTGTGGCTGTAGTGCTTGTTAATGCTTGTTAAATGTTTTATAGATTTTATATAATTTTCAGTATGCCATGTAAGAGATGTTAAATGTTTTATATATTTTATAGAATTTTCAGTATGCCATGTAAGAGATTTTAAATGTTTTATATATTCTATATAATTTCATGGAATATTTCTTAAATCTTAGATGTTGAATATTTTGAAATTTTAAATTCTGGTTACCCGGTCAGGGATTTTAACTATTTACATGTTTTCTATTATTCTAATAGAATACCTTCAGTCTGGACACTATGTATCATTGTAAGAAAAACATGTAATTTTTGCAGATACTTTACAGATTGTATATTTTTCTCATGGTATACTTTCGAATATTGAATAGTGAATTTTTCACATACTTATATATTGTAATGGAATAACTTACAGCCGGATTTTTATGAAATTTTCATTGTAACAAAACAAAAGATGATTGTTTCAATAAATTTGTTATTTTTCGAAATTTTAAAATTGAGGTCACCTCATTCGTCCAATTCCCCAATGGACCTAGCATGTGGATATTCTTCCACTAGGAGGCATCTCCTAGTTCAAGTGAACAAGTGAGCCGGTCATCAAGGTAAGTTGTGGTTTTTTTTTTGAAATTTATTTTTCGGATGTCAAACTTGGAAAGTTTAAAATTTTGTTGTGACGTCATGGGTGATGAGCGGCTCACTAGTCCAATGAAATAAACTAACTGACTCTTGAATTATGAAAGATGTCCGGGCTGTTTGGCCGTGGTCCCTGGTTAAAAACAAAACCAAACTTTTCGGCAGCTCCACTGGCTGCCATCATCAGTGGTAAACTTTTTTCTGCACTTTGGGTGTCTACGTGCAGGCCCACAGTACTGTGGTATAGACTAAAGCTGTCCTGCCATGCTACCTATACATATAAATTCAGCAAAGTCCCACGTACAGGTATAAATGACACCATCAACCAATCACAACAGAGATGGTGTATGATTGGCTCGCACCAAGCTACGCCATTATGTGACTCACTTGTTTTCCAAGAAATACTGTGGGGAAGGCTGCTGATTTCCCGCGATGCTACCTGTGCTAATTGTTTACTAATTGCAACCCCCGCACAGGTAAGTACAGCATCACCGGCCAATCAGAAACAAGAAGGTGTGTGAGAGGCTCGCATCGCGCCATGCCATAATGTACTTAATGAGATGCTTTCGCCCCGCCGATTCATAGCGATCGCAGCATGCTTCTGAATCAAGACGGACTCCATATGAAGACGAGGGAAGTAATCACTCACCGCCGACAAGAGTTTCGTCTCATCGAAACGGATCCGATGGTCGGCATTGGCGACGGGTGTTCGGCCACAGCAGACTTCTCCGGCTGTCCCAGTCTACAGTAACGGCTATGTTCACCCACGCGTGAGCGGACGCTGCGCTTCGTGGTACCAATGTACACCTGGCCGCATGAGCAGGGAACTCCGTACACACCGCACGATGACAGCGGGTCTCGGGCATCCTTCGTCGGCCGCAAGAACTGGTGTATCTTCTTTGTCGGCTTGAATACTGGCCTCATACCGTGCCGACTGAGCAGCCTACCAATGAACACGCGCTCGCCAATGCCGACCATCGGATCCGTTTCGATGAGACGAAACTCTTGTCGGCGGTGAGTGATTACTTCCCTCGTCTTCATATGGAGTCCGTCTTGATTCAGAAGCATGCTGCGATCGCTATGAATCGGCGGGGCGAAAGCATCTCATTAAGTACATTATGGCATGGCGCGATGCGAGCCTCTCATACACCTTCTTGTTTCTGATTGGCCGGTGATGCTGTACTTACCTGTGCGGGGGTTGCAATTAGTAAACAATTAGCACAGGTAGCATGGCAGGACAGCTTTAGTCTATACCACAGTACTGTGGGCCTGCACGTAGATACCCAAAGTGCAGAAAAAATTTTACCACTGATGATGGCAGCCAGTGGAGCTGCCGAAACGTTTGGTTTTG
Source organism: Magicicada septendecula (assembly GCA_034769895.1). Classification (NCBI taxonomy): domain Eukaryota; kingdom Metazoa; phylum Arthropoda; class Insecta; order Hemiptera; family Cicadidae; genus Magicicada; species Magicicada septendecula. The sequence goes on from CM068367.1 coordinate 901,601,310, forward strand.
TTTTTAACCAGGGACCACGGCCAAACAGCCCGGATATCTTTCATAATTCTAACTGACTCTGATTTATCGTATAAAATTTAGTATTTATTCCTTGTTAACACTTCTTTAATGATTTAATATCATTAACCATTTTCGGTTCAAATTTAATTAACATTGGTAATTTATTTTTATACAAAATTATTATCCCAGGGTGGTAGAACTTACCTACAACGTCAGTCTGTTGTTAACATATTTTTTGTTTAAATAATTTAATTGAGGTGTAGTTTCTTTTAGCCTGCAGAATACCAAATAATTAACTAGAAACCTTACTCTACCATTGTTAGGTAGTTGGAGATTGATTACAATTCAATCACCTCTTAATACATAAAATACAAATTTATAACCATGCCTGCTTTGGCATTTTAGGTTAACTGATTTACTAGTCCTTTGACTACAAAGATTACTTGACTTGTTGGACGTTTATAAAAGTTAAGAGAACTTTTTTAAATATCTAATATATGAATATAATAAAATAATAATTCGAAACAATGTTGTTTAAAGAAACGTCTGAATCGACATACTGGATTCCTTAAAAGATAATCGGTTAGTTGTCAGTATTTATATAGCTTAGTACCACTAGTTGTACTCATAATAGAAAGAAATATTTTAAATAGTAGTAGACTCTTCTAATTAAGAAACATAAATACTATTCCATTCTTGTTAACTTTCGTTACTTAATTCAGTCAGTCGACAATCCTCAATCGTTTATTAATGCTCGTTAGTTTAATCTCGGTTCACTACACGTTAAGTTCAATCAGGTGTGTGGTTATAGCACACTCAGTGTTTATACGTAATAAATAATTACTGTTTTCAAAGTTCTGATTTCTGAATTATTTAAAATAATTGCAAATTATCTGTATAACTGTTGACTAAGTGATATTAATTAGGTGCAATGACCTACATACTTTATTTTATACACATTGCAATAATGTTGTTCGATTATATCGTCAGTTTTTCAATTCTTAACTAATTTTATAAAAATCACTGTACTCCCTTTTTAAATCCCGGAATTGCTAGGGATTATACACTTAGCAATCCTTATTAACGCACTGTTTATTCTTCAAATATCTTCAATAGTAGTGTAATTATGGTTGCATAAATTTAGGTTATGTTGCTTTGTTGACATTGATGACGCGCACAAACTAGGTTAACAGCTGTTTTCTTCCGGTGTCAAGCCGCCGTCTGCACACATGAAAGGTTGATTAAAAAGTGTCTTGAATCGACGCATGATGCTGCCGTTCCGTTCTGCGATCGTTGTAAAATTGGCTAAATTCTCTGATTTGATTGGTTGTCGATCTTTAATTTAACGCACATACCCCCTTCGCGAAATTATTTAATTGTTGTAATAGGCGTGGGGTAGCTGGGTTCGAGAGTGCGAATGACGCTAGATATTTTTCCCAAACTAACTCAAATACTTTATAATTGATATAAGTTTTTTATTACTGTATAGATTTTGAATCTAAGCATATCACTGTATGGCGACATTTGGCTCTTAATTTTGAGTCCACTCATGAAAGGTTTTCGCCCATTATTAAGGGAGTTAATGTTTGAGATTTTCACTTTACACTATTCACTATTAATTTCACATATTCTTGTATTAAAACTATCTAATGGCAATCATATCTCTTTGAGAGTATGTCTTCCAAGTCCTTCAACACTTCTCACTTATTGCTTACTTATAATTTAGATAAAATACAATTCTTATTCTAAATTGGTTTAGCCTAGGAGTCTACTATTTACATTAACAAATTATTTACAATAAATAGTATTTGGGTAATTTCAATCTTGCCCCAATTGTATACACAGAGTTGTTACAACTACTGGTTGTCTTTGTTCATTGGAATATATTGTTATTCTTTGTTATTTTACTCTATAAGGTACCCTCTGTATGACACTATGAAGTGTAACTTTACTTTAATGCTTGTTTAATAATCCAGTGTCCCTTCAGTCCACTATCTAGTTTAGAATATTTCATTATAATTAGTACATTGATTATCAGTCTTGTCTGTCCTCTTGTATTGAGAACTAGATAGTAGTAGTTACATCTAGTGTCACATGACAGATGTGCTTATTTATGTTTATTATATCTCATGTTATTGTTTATTATTCTCTTACACTATTATAATAGTGATATTATATCTTATTTACCATATAGGTATTCTCCTTTTATTCCTGTCTAGCTTTACAATCGGGTTTTATCTATGTTTTACTTTGTGATTCTCATTTTGACTGTTTTTGTTCACTTTGTTTACTTCCATTCTTATATAAAGACTACTCTTGGTATCTGATTCTGGTATTGGTAGAAACCTTACTACCTCTACTTGATTTAGTGTACAAAATATTTCAGTTTAGATATGTTTCATTTGTTATTAAATATGAAACTAGGTGGAAAGTACCTGTATCTAGGTTATGTGTTTCCCACCTTGGTGTCAACAATGGGTGTATTGAGTTGATACAAATTTACATTTTCTAACCTTGTTTTTACAAGTATTATGTTATTAATGACTACTGGTAACTTTTATTTAGTTAGTTAACATTAATTAGTTCTTTTTCCTATCTTACATGATTTTTCTAGTACTTGACTAACAATAATTACAGTTATGAGACAATTTTATTTCTCTTTTACATTACATTAATGCTGTGCATAATATTGCAATATGCTGTTATTTACAGCTTCTTATGGTATTCATATTATCGTGACTTTCACTCTGTTGGCTAATATTTGATGCCTTACTCATTTACAATATTATTGGTTATATATGGGTCATCTAATTTAGTCAGTTATTCTTTTATTCATAATTTGTGAGTCTCTCAGTTAGTATTTATACGGGTAAGATGTTAATTTATAGTTGACTGGCTCTTGAAATTTATCTTATGCCATGGTTGTTATGTGTCTTTCTCGTAGTATGTTTCTTCCTTGTTTTATTGGCTCCTTACTGACCGAATCTATTGGGTTATTGGTTCCAGTTGTTTAATCACTGTTTAACGTATCTTCTTTCTTCTTATCCATTATTTTTATTGTTATTATCATTACATTTTATTAACTCCTGCGTTGTGAGTTTATTCTTTTTTATTGGTTGTTCATGTAGTTTCATTCTTGGCATTTTCAGAGTAAATACTTGAGGTGTCTTGTTACCTCTTTTTATCATGACATGTGTTTATTTTGTTACTTAAAATATCGGGATGATATGTCTTGTTACACTATAAGTACAAAATTTAATTGAAACTGATATATTTAAATGGTCTCAGCACTTAACTATCTCATCCATTCTCATAAGTATAAGAAGAAGACTAAAAATATAGACTTTAACATACTTCGGACTACTAACAGCATATATAGATAGCCACCAAGTGTGAGATTTATAAAACCAATAAAAGTAAATTTATCAAGAAACCTGAAGAAAAAACTAAACTAAGGAGTATTAAGAGTATTAAGAAGCTAACTAAGGAAGAACCAATAATTGAAGCTATATAAATTCACGCTCCGTTTAGGAAGAATTTTCCTGAGAGGAAAATAATAACACTCAGGATAGAAGACTTATGGGTGGCTGATATAGTTGTAATGTCAAATTATGCTGATCAGAGTGTCAAACATAAGTACATGTTGAATGTTGTAGATACGTTCCCTAAATACGCTTGGTCGAGACTAGTATAGAAGAAAACTTGAGTTGCCGTTCCTAAGGTACTGAAAAACTATAAAAACGTGATAAGAATAGCTCACAAGCCTCCGAAACTTTTACATACCGATAATGGTCTATGAGTATAAAAATAAATTTTTTCAATTTAATAATAACACAGTATAATATTAAACTCTATCACACAAAAAAGAGGAATGCATCTATATTATAGAATAAAACTCAGATTGATCGACTTAAAGTGATCTTCGAGGCCAATAAAAATTATAGGTAGACAGATAGTTTGGAAAAGATCGTTAAGGATTATCACAATTCTACGCACAGAACGATAGGAATGAAAGTTATAGAAGTTAACAGAGTTACTATAAATCATCTTATTGATTTCGAATTGTGGCTCTATAGAGAATGTCTTGGGAAATGACAAATGTACTTAACAGAATGAGATATGCGCCCCAATTACTTGCGACTATCAAAAGAAAAAAATTGCATACTTGGGACATATACTTATCCTACTAACACTCATTCTAAACGGGAAAACAGAAGATAAAAAATGGATTGGTCGCACAAACTACCTTGGCTCCATATCCTCCGACAGTGATCAAGCCTAACTGCTGAAGAACTATTGCACTCTACACTGAAAAAAAGGTATAGCGTTGGCAGGCAGCAGAAAATGGCGCCTGTTGCTTATTAAGCAGTCGGCTTCCTGTAAACTGAACTGTCGTGGGGACCGTCCGTGACATCGGGAACTCCCAACAGACTCCTTGGAAAGCCTGCATACCACGACATCACTTTCTGAACGACTGGCTCTCGTGTGGTGGCCATTATTTCCGATACAGACTTGAGAAAGAAAGCAAACTTCATCCGGAATTCAATAATATCAATCGTGACATAAAATTGTATTGTATCCCAAAATCAAGAGTCGTCAGAATAGACAACGGTTTCATTGAAAGTGACAACAGTCTCATCGGTGTGGTAGTCACAGTCGAAGAGAATCAAGTCATACAACCTCTGATATAACATCCCGTGTGTATTCTCCTCGGTTACATGCATGATATATCTCTCAGTCGTGGGTTAAATGGTCGTGTGCACAAACTTGGAAGCGGTACGATGAGATTCCCTTTATAGAAAATATGCCATCAGGGAAACAATGTCCTTGGAAAATAAAATGTACAAAAGCTCAGCGTGGGTTGGACAAGAAGTACGTGGATTGTCTAGGGGGCATGCTGTGTCGTACTGCATAGTGCCAAGCGTTTTCCAAGCGTACTGGTAACTATGGTACCACCTTCAACAGTCTAGTTTCCACAACTTTGAGACGAGAGAGAATCATCCGGTCGGATAGGTATTGTTCAACTGGTCCCCTCCACAACGTGACGTGAAATTTCGACGGAAACAAAAGGATGACGTGAGCACTGCCCAAGTAGTGTATTATTCTTACCAACTAAGAAATAACAAATACGTGTTATGAGTTGAAAGTGTATGAAAATTGTTATTACATACTGCGAAATTATAGCCTTTCGAGACATCTGGAGAGAAGTACGTGGGATTGAAGATCTGTATATACGGTCGACGCTTGATTTGAATAGGAGTTATCACCTACTTTATCATTTTATCAAATGAATTAGAGTAATTTTTTGATTTATTTTCTAAACCATTTAGAATAATTTTTTAGAGTAGCAAACGTGGACTTTAGTTTGTCATGTGACTTTCCTATGGAAGAGAAAATTGTGAGTATGCCGCTTAGTCTGTAGCAGCAACTCTGGCTTTTCTACAATACGCTGTTTTTCTTGTAGCTTCCTTCCCTAACTACGCTAATTTTATACCACATCAAATCTTAGGACCCATATCAACAGGTAGTAAGAATACAGAACGGTATATAAAAAATTAATTGAAAAACCCCAAATATGTCATTTAAAATTGACAAATATAGTTAATCGAATATAGTCATGAGGGCATTGAAAATATTAGACGGATAATTAAGGTTTATTTTATAAACTTCTAATCTAAGTCACACGTATTAATGTACGAATCACTCCTTATACCTTTGTTGTACTTAAAAATATATGCAGTTAATGTTAAAGAAATAGATTTAAATAGACCCATATGCAATATTTCTTTGGAACTGAAATTCGTTACGTCGATTTTAAACGTATATAAGAAATTCAAAATGAATCCTGTCAAAATATTTTTAAAAATTTAGAAAAATATTTGACAAAAAATTGTCAACGAATTAAAATTATTATGGTTATATAAATAAATCACCTTGTATCCGTCGTGTGACTTCGTTATACGTCGATTAAAATGACGTACAACGAAGTCACACAACGGATACAAGGTGATTTATTTATATAATCTACTATTCCTACGTCACTTGGATACCAAGAACCAACATGCATTTAAAATTATTATGTGTTATTAGCATGTACTTACATGCGCATATACTTATATTTGAGTAATGTTATTGTACGCGCACGGCCTAGGCCTATGCCTTTAACGTATATTCAAATATTACCCCAACTGCATCGAAGATAAGTAATTCTTTCTACTGGGAGTACATCGAAAAGACTAAGGAGGATTGCAACGAAATTTTCTAAAGGATTAGCCCGCAAAAATTGTCTAAATTACAGTCTAAAAATGTTGTATACAGCCTCCAGTGTAAATGTAAATTGCGGTATTTCATCGAAACTTCAAAATACCTCTGGAAGTACGTCTCATAAGACATCGAAAAAACGTTAAATATATTAAGATCAATGTTTATAAATTAGCTGAATTAGCTGAATAACTTTGGGATGAACGACATAAAATCCTGTGGGATCAAGTAGATATTCTTAGGCAAGAAACTAATAGAGAGATGTTTTATGGATGTAAATGATTATCTGATAATCGGGCCAGGTAAATGTGTATATATATATATATATATATATATATATATATATTCAATCACTTTCTGCTACAGTCCGTTTCTTGATGTATATAATACATTTAATATTTATAAATAAATTTACTTCAAGATATACCTTTTTTTTCTTATTAGGAACATGTTTCGGGTACTATCTAGTACCCATCCTCAGCCTTCCGGTTTTTTTGTCTGGTGAAGTACATATGTGTTGTTGGTTGACTATTATTATTGTGGCTTCCTGTTGGCTTCTGGTATTTCAAATTGGTTTTATTGTGTATGATTGTGGTGTATGTGTAAGTTTTTTGTGTATTTTCAATGTTGAGTGCTTTGAATATTGTGTCATGCTTTGTATTGATTTGTATTTGTTCAGGTATTAGTTTGTTTTCTGTTTTATGTTTGTATATTTGTAAATTTTCCCAAATGTTCATTATGGTGCCTTTGTGTGGTATATGTTTTATTAGTGTTACATTGGTTATGTCTGGGAATTCATGTCCTGTGTTTATTGCATGTGTGGCTAAATTGGATTTATATATTTCTGGTTTTTTGTATGCATTTAGGTGTTCAAAATAACGTTTTTTCAGCTGCTGTTTTGTTTGTCTTATGTAACATTTATTGCAATCTTGGCACTCAATTTTGTATATCCGTTAGTTGTAGTATTATCTTTGTTGTATGAGCTATTTAGATTTTGTAATTTATTTTTATTAGTTTTGTATGCTATTTTTATATCTGTGTTTTTAAATAGTTTTGTTAGTTTTGTCATTTTATTATTTATATATGTGAATGTGGCCCATTTTTTGTTGTTGTTATTATTTATGTGTTGTTTCGTTTGATTAATTCTTAATTGTTCAGTTTTTATTTTGTATTTGATTTTATTTTCTATTTTGATCATAGTATTTTTATTGTATCCATTTTCATAACCAATTTGGTATATTATATTTCTTTCTTTGTCAGTTTCTTGTTTGTTTAGGGGAATTTTGTACATTCTGTTAAATACAACATAAAATTATTCGCTATAAAATGCTGCCATTTTATGTTGTGGTGGGTGGTCAGAATGGTTAGGTATAATGATGTTAGTGGAAGTTGGTTTTCTGTATATCGCATATTGTATGTGGTTGTTGTATCTTGTGATAGTTATGTCTAAATAGTTGATTTTGTTATGTTTTTCTTTTTCTTCTGTGAATTGTATTTTGGGATGTAGCCTATGTTATTGATTTGTTTCAGTATGTTATCTGTATTTGTGTTTTTGTTATTTGATACATATAGCCCACCACACCACCACCACATATCTTATCCATATTCCATTTGGATTAATTGTATTTATAATATTTTGTATTTTGGTGTCTATGTGTTGTAAGAATATTTCTGCTATTATGCTGGATAATGGAGATCCCATTGTCAAACCTTCTTGTTGTTGATAAATCTTGTTATTTAACTCAAAGTAATTTTGTTTTAGTATTAGTTGGAGGCTATTTTTTACTTCAGTTATACATTGTGTGTCTTCGTTTTGTTTTTTAAGTTTCTTACTATTATTTCTATTGTTTCTTCTACTGGGATGTTGGTGTACATGTTTGTTATGTCATATGATGTGAAAAATGTATTTTCATTTATATTATTATTTTAGTTTGTCTATTAATTCGTATGTATTTTTTATGTAATGATGGTTATTTGTTAGATGGTTACTTTTTAGTTTTTGTCCTATTATTTTTGCTATTTTGTATGTAGGAGCTTTTTTGAAATTGATTAATGGACGTATTGGGTTGTTTAATTTGTGTATTTATTATTAATCAATTTCAAAAAAGCTCCTACATACAAAATAGCAAAAATAATAGCACAAAAACTAAAAAGTAACCATCTAACAAATAACCATCATTACATAAAAAATACATACGAATTAATAGACAAACTAAAATAATAATATAAATGAAAATACATTTTTCACATCATATGACATAACAAACATGTACACCAACATCCCAGTAGAAGAAACAATAGAAATAATAGTAAGAAACTTAAAAAACAAAACGAAGACACACAATGTATAACTGAAGTAAAAAATAGCCTCCAACTAATACTAAAACAAAATTACTTTGAGTTAAATAACAAGATTTATCAACAACAAGAAGGTTTGACAATGGGATCTCCATTATCCAGCATAATAGCAGAAATATTCTTACAACACATAGACACCAAAATACAAAATATTATAAATACAATTAATCCAAATGGAATATGGATAAGATATGTGGTGGTGGTGTGGTGGGCTATATGTATCAAATAACAAAAACACAAATACAGATAACATACTGAAACAAATCAATAACATAGGCTACATCCCAAAATACAATTCACAGAAGAAAAAGAAAAACATAACAAAATCAACTATTTAGACATAACTATCACAAGATACAACAACCACATACAATATGCGATATATAGAAAACCAACTTCCACTAACATCATTATACCTAACCATTCTGACCACCCACCACAACATAAAATGGCAGCATTTTATAGCGAATAATTTTATGTTGTATTTAACAGAATGTACAAAATTCCCCTAAACAAACAAGAAACTGACAAAGAAAGAAATATAATATACCAAATTGGTTATGAAAATGGATACAATAAAAATACTATGATCAAAATAGAAAATAAAATCAAATACAAAATAAAAACTGAACAATTAAGAATTAATCAAACGAAACAACACATAAATAATAACAACAACAAAAAATGGGCCACATTCACATATATAAATAATAAAATGACAAAACTAACAAAACTATTTAAAAACACAGATATAAAAATAGCATACAAAACTAATAAAAATAAATTACAAAATCTAAATAGCTCATACAACAAAGATAATACTACAACTAACGGATATACAAAATTGAGTGCCAAGATTGCAATAAATGTTACATAAGACAAACAAAACAGCAGCTGAAAAAACGTTATTTTGAACACCTAAATGCATACAAAAAACCAGAAATATATAAATCCAATTTAGCCACACATGCAATAAACACAGGACATGAATTCCCAGACATAACCAATGTAACACTAATAAAACATATACCACACAAAGGCACCATAATGAACATTTGGGAAAATTTACAAATATACAAACATAAAACAGAAAACAAACTAATACCTGAACAAATACAAATCAATACAAAACATGACACAATATTCAAAGCACTCAACATTGAAAATACACAAAAAACTAACACATACACCACAATCACACACAATAAAATCAATTTGAAATACCAGAAGCCAACAGGAAGCCACAATAATAATAGTCAACCAACAACACATATGTACTTCACCAGACAAAAAAACCGGAAGGCTGAGGATGGGTACAAGATAGTACCCGAAACATGTTCCTAATAAGAAAAAAAAGGTATATCTTGAAGTAAATTTATTTATAAATATTAAATGTAATATATATATATATATATATATATATATTGCAACAGAACACAGGATGATAAGATATGCTGTTTATAACAGAGTAGGCCTACATGAATGACGAGCATTTTCTTTTTTAAATTTGTTTTGTGTAATATTTTGTGTTTTAGTCATAAGTTTTGTATTTAAAAATTGATAAGCATATAGGTTACACCAAACTCTTCATAAAAAGATGTACTATATTTTCATGTATTTTTTGTATGAATTGGTGCGCGTGTGCGGGTGTGATAATCTGCGATCGCTATAGCGGCAGTGGTAGTTAACCGATTTACATGAAAATTTGACAAGGAATTATTTAAGTAAATAGCTTCGATTTGTGTATACTCTGAGGTTTCTAACTGTTTCAGAAATATGGTATTTTAAGTAAAGCAAAACTCAAGTGTAACTCTCATCAATGATAGGATAATAAAAATTGTAGATAATTTCCATGCAGGACTATGCTAAATTATACAAAGTTTTTCATGAAATTTGTGTATCTGGTTGTTCCATCAATCATGTGACTTGGGCTTGGCCTATCAAAATACACCAAATTCAGTGAGATTCATACGTTGTAGAGCTAGGATGAACACAGTCTGTCTGTCGACGTTGCTAGGGGAAGTTGTGCCCGGGTAAGAGAGTTGTTCTCTTACAAAAGTAGAAATATCTTATATAAAATAAACCATAAACCTTAAAATTCTTAACGAAGTTTTGCGGTAAGAACCAAGAAGGAATAGAGGAATATTTTATATAAAATAAACTATAAACCTTGAAATTCTTAACGAAATTTTGCGATAAGAACCGAGAGGGTAAATAATTAAATAAAATTTAAAATATAATACAGTGCTGTTTCGTGTAAGATAAGATATCCGCTTAGGGAACTTAAAGACACTACAAGATATCGTGGAAGGTGTACATTAAACGCACCGCATTAGTAAATACCCAGTTAAATCCTGAGATTAAGAAATTATAAAATATAAATTAATAATAAAATGAATGAATGAAGTTCATAATCATTATGAGTGAACAATTTATCAAGAAACTAATCAATGTTAGCAGTCAAACATAACTACGAGACTGTGAAATATCGCCGCTGGAGCCGCTTGCTGTAGAAGAGGACGACGAGACGGAGAGGACGCCAGGACGAAGAGGACACCAGGAAGGAGGGACAGGAAGAAGAGGACGCCAAGACGGGACCGACGAAACGAGAGGAGGACGTTGCAGCAAACAAGTAAAATCGATTTATATTATCGAACAATACAAACAATTAAATATATTATCAATACATGACAATTTAAAATACATTATACATCTTTATAAACAATATTGGTATATAATAAATAATTTTTCATCTCCTCCATAATAGACTTGTATCGATTTTTACACACTCACAATATCCTTATTAGAATAATAAAGTTTGATCTGTTGCTATATATATATATAGAACTTTTTTAAGGAATACGCAGAGCGTTCATAAGTTTGTAATGAGAGTGGAGTGAGTGTGAGATAGGCCCTAGGGCCTGACTGCACCTCCCAATGCTTAGAGCTAAATAACAGGGCGTAGTTCAATTTGGTGTTATTCCTGATGTGACTTTACACTGACTTCTATACGACTTCAATGTTTTTGTGAGCCTCTCAACATTTTTCTATGCAAACTTTTCCATTTCCATTTGTTACGAAACCAATTTCCGGATCGTTGTCGAAGTAAGCCTACTGTTCCTGATAAACAACGACATAATACGTTTCTTAATTCTTTGTTCTAAAAAGCTGTATAATATTAATAGTGCTCTTTTTATACATTTTCAAATTTGGATATTATGCGTCAAACGATTTTTATTAGGGGCTATATCTTTCTCATATTCTGTGACTATTAAAACATTTCCACCGCATACTCACAAACCAGATTTCTCTGCGAAGTGAATACGCAGGAAATTATAATAAAAAAGGACAAATTTCAAATAATAAAAAGTAGCTATCTGCTACTAAGAAAACATGTTTTAACAAAAGTCTTACCCTACAAAGAAAAAGGAAATGAGTTTAAGTAGGCTATATTCTGATAGGAACATACGTTCACAGAACGAGCGTGTGAGAACATAGTCTGTTTTATTTAAATGAATTTCGAACTTCCTTCCTCAAACAACCTATTTCTTCTGAAAACAATTACGAAATGTAGAATTAACTGAAAGAAGTACGACACACAGAAACTGAAGCTTTATAATTTTGACCTAAGTGAAATTAAAAACTTAACGCTGAATTGCTTGGAAAACATTTCATGCGTCAGTAAAGTTCTAGACAGAATATTTCTACAATTCCTCAGTTTTTGGAAGAATACTGCAAGCTCTTTGTCATAGCCAGAATACGCAGATAGAACATATTAATTAACATTAGTAGAGTACTGTCGTCTGTATTTGACATGTACATGTTTAGTGTACAATGTGCACCAGTTAATAGATATGCTACAGTATTACTGTCAATGTAGAACAGTTTCACGTTGACGTGAGCGTGGTAATAACTAAGTAGGTTGATGTGAGCATCGAATAACCTCCTGTACTAGAACAGAACACAATTAGCCATTAAGTAAGTTTGGTCTGCTAAAAGCATGATCATTATTATAAACATTGAAAATTAAACACATTACAAAATGAAAGGAAAATTTCTGGCATGAAATTGAAGAGGGTTAGATTTCATTTATAATCTTTAAAACAAATGTGATAAATATTCGAAAATTATATAACAACGTATTGGACGTTTGCACTCAGAAACTAATATTACTTTTGCAATAATAATGCGAGTATTTTGCATTATTTTTTCTAAATGTAAAATTTTAACTAAATTGAGTAATATTAATAATAATATATAAGGAAAAAATTATACAATTAAACACATAAAATTTGTACTTTGAACCTACCAATCAGGGTAGAAACTTTATAAGTGAGGTTTATAGAAGAAAACAAAAACTATAATTCGAAGTGTTGTAAAACATGGCCTTGATCCTTCTCCATGGCATAAAGCCATAGTACATTATGAAAAACTAAACATCGCCTTACATAATATTTACCTAGACAATAAGTAACATTTTTATAAAATTATAGTTCATGTGCTTCTTCGGTGGAGTGCTCTAAATTTTAATTTAGGTAGACTTGAATTTACTGTCTTGCATATAGGCCTCTTTTACCTTTTTAAATATTCATAGGCCTAATACGTTATCTTGTTTGCACCGAAAGGTATTACAGTCCCTAACTTTTATTTAAGTGTCTGTAGCTCTGACCTATAAAGGAGTTTTAATAATCAATAGCATTTATTAACTATGTTCATATTGTTGCCTTTTTAAGTTATAGCGTTCGTTTGTTATTTCTTTTCTCTAATGTTTTCTATCCTCCTGGTTTGTCTTTAATTTCCATTACTTACAACGTCTATAAAACCGAAGTTGTCCATTCGATACTCGAGTAATGTAGGCTTAGATAAAATTACAAGTAATAACACGAGTTACGTAAATTACAGCAATCTGTGGTCGACAACGTTGTAGCATGTTGGTGCATTAGCAGTAGCCTATATAAGGAATGAGCATTGGACGTCCACTGTTACGGGCACGTAAAAATCATTACGTCAATAGGAAATAATAAAATTTTAGTTATTGTTATAAATTAAATTAATGTATGGACTAATTTTCTCTATAATTTTAACAAATCTATATAGATCATATAGACAAATCAGATGTTATCGACTTTTGTACGCATTTCTCCAGTAAAGAGTTTAAATACGTTTCAATTTAAAGATTCAACTAATTTTAATGTAATGTTTTTTGCGTAAACTTTAACTTTTTAACAGCTTTACAAGTGTAAACGGAAGACGAGATACGACAAACCACCTACAGTTGTTCGGTGCACAAAATGCATACCCTTGTTTTTCACTGATTTTCACCGTTCGCGTAGTCTGTGTATTGAAATTGTACTTGATTATGATATTTCTACTTGACTAAAAAAGCGGTAGTGTTATTGTCGACTGCATTATATGCGTTAGTGGTGTTTATTGTAACGTTGGAACTACTGTGTTTATTGTAATACTGAATCGAAAATATTTTAAAACTTGTCTACTAAAATAGACAATATGAGAAGTTACTAATGAAAATTATCTATTGGAATTTCATATTTAAGATGAGTTAAACGCTAATGGTACACGTATTTCATGTAATTAAGCTTTTCTGGCAATCAACTGTTGTTATATTTAAGTAAGAGATGGCGCTTGTAAAGCGGCACAAGTGATAGAGTAAACGATTTTCATAACAGCAAATTTTTATAATGCTATTACTTTGTGATATACAAATTAGAAATTACATTGCCAACGAAAGTGTAGTTTTGCACTACATTTTCTGTTAATATAAGTATTCGTAAGTATAAGTAACTTAATTCCTACTCTCAGGTGCAGGGTATTTAGGGCATTTAGCAGTCGCCTAATTTAACTGTTTCAAAATTGTGTTTTTTGCGTTAGAAACAGAAGACGAATTTTGGTAGTGCAAACAAAACACTTCTAGTGAAAACAAAACACCAAAATAAAAAGTGTTTGGTGGTAATCACTTTAACTTTCACTGGCATTAAAATCATCCCACCTCTCAAGCGAGGCAACAAAAGTTATATCAAAGCGGGTTTGCTATGTAGGCCTATACGAAAACACGCAATACACAAATCCACACGTGTATTGCCTTTTTATAATTTTATCTGTGATATACATTTGACGTATACAAAAAAAGTTTTCTGGACTAAATGTTTAAAACGACAAATTTAAAATGTGAACCAGACAAAATTTACAAATTAATTTTGTTACGTACCTTAAAAGAAATCATAATAACAGACACAGAAAGACATTTAAACGAATGAGCAGAATGCATAAATCCGCTATGGGCCTACACTTTCCTTTGTCTTGCTCTGTTTTTTCTAGTACAGCCGCGTTCTTTTAATTTAATGTTATAACTATTTAGAATTATAATACACTGATGTACTCTTAAATCGTTACAATACAATTGGTGGAATACAATCAGTTGAGAGGATAAGGCTTTTTCAAGAACTTTCCGATCTTCAAGACAGTTTTACAGGCCTATGTGGCTGTGTTATGAAAGCCACTTAGAAGAATGCGCTTTATTGGAGTAACCAAATTAATACTGATAAAATAGCGTAGGATACAAGTCAGAATGATGAGCAAAAACAATTAAGATTCAAAACGTGGCGGCCGTTTATTTAGGTAAGACCAGACGTTTTCTAGGTATTGGGTGTTTTTTTCCGGCAGAAATAATTGTAAATAGACCGACGAATTTTGTCAGTCTAAAACGTGTTAAGTTTTGTTTTAACTTTTTCAGTTTTTCTATTTTTGTTTGGTTTTTCTCATTTTAAACATGCTCTCTCAGCAATTTTATTATTTTTCTCGCTGCAGATTTTTGGAACTGTATTCTCGAATATTTTTAATGCCGTAGAGTTCGCTCAAGAAATTTTGTTGGCGGTAAAAGTTGTCCACTTTTGTCTGTCTCTCTTGTAAAGTATTCCTTCACTGAACAAACAAATTTACATGTTTGATTTTCCGAAGCGATACCAGGACCAGTAGTCCGATAAGTTAAAGATTTTTTCCGACCATAATGCATAGGAGGATGACCTGTCTTTTACGAAGTTTACAGTCATCATAAGTAAGTTATACACATTAAAATAATATAAATCTTAAAGTATAAAATAAGACTTTAATATAAATAACGCTCTTCCAATAAGTAGTCTTTAAAAGACTGTTTGAATTTACCTATTCAAAACCACTAACTAAAACCAACAGTAAAATACAACTGAAACGGACTAATGTTACACGCATGACAGTCACAGAGGAACTGACGTCAAGGTCCGAGCGACTACGTGTTCCAGGCAATGGTGAAGAGAACTGGCAAGTTGCATCAGATTCCATGGTGCTGACAGGATGAATCCATCCCCAGCCTCGGGTGCTGTGTCACGTAAAATCTCATTTTAGTATAAAACAAACTGTAAGCTTATAGTCTTTTGTAAAGCTCACAACGCCACCATTGCTAATACCCTCTTCCAGTAGCACAGAAGGTCTTTTGAGATGCGGTGTTCGAGAAAGTAGACCTTAAGAATAATACCGTGGACGGAAAGAGTACTTAAAAATAAGGTTTTGAAGAGACTGGGTGAAAAAAGGACGTTGACTGGATCATTTGTAGAAAGGAGAACTAACATGGTTGGTCATCTGCTACTCCTAACTGCATCACCATCCTCATAGAAGGGAGTAGTACAGGGGCCTAGGCAGGAGTAAATGGATGTGGTGACAGAAGGAAGAAGATGTCTGGTGATCACGAGGCTGTCTACAGAAAGGAAGGAAGGAATTGCAGGCCCACCAACCTCTGGTTGTAACTGAGTTCTCGAATATTTTTAATGCCGCAGGCGTAAATTTGACAAAAATTCGTTATCACACATACTACCTAGAATCTCACAATTGTAATTATTTTTAAAATACGTAATTAGCTTTGTCTTTGGTAATAAATTACTGTAATTCCTTTATTATTAGTGTGTTAAAACGGTTTGTGCGCACGAAAACTAAACTTCTACGTGACTTCACATAACCTGCATAAATAGACGTAGTCCTAAAAGCAGATTATGTCTTGTACATATAATACGGGAATTAATAATGCAGGGATAATATTTATGTGCAGTAAAGAACACGGTATATAAATATTGGCCGCCTGCGCCTGCTGGAAGGCTATTAATGTGATATAGTACAGTATGGGACAGCTGGCTACACAATATTAGACACGCAAACTGCCACATACGGTAAGTACATTTGTTAGCATACTACGCAAATACCACACAGCACACATACTTCAGCTTATATGTACTATTATTTACATCACATCAATGATCCCTGCCAATGTCCTCATTACCGGACGAGGCAAGTGGCATACGCCCAGTTGACATTTGGAAGTGCGTTCTCGGTTAAAAACGGGTTATACGCCCTTTGTTGGGTATCATGTGCAGAACTTAGAGTTCGAAACTTAGAACTTTGGTCACACGATGACTCAGTCTTGACCACACAAATCAAACAATCATTACCATTAAGTACTCTAGAACAGAACAATAACAACCATAACAAGATACTTGAGATTAAACGTCTCAACACAAATGCTGTCAGCAACCAAAGACAACCGTGTTTTACTCATGATTTTTTTTTTTTTTTTTTAATACCTTTATTTTATTAGCATGCTCCATTACAAATAAAGTAATACTACATGCTATATATAAACTTATTACAAGCCGATTCTCAATACATATAAAGACGACTCCAGTAATACAACAATTACAAAGATTCAAAATAAACAAAAAATAAAAATCAATCATTGACAATGATACAATGAATTAGTACTACATTATTAACATGTTAAACTGTATGCATGTATGTATCGTATGCAGGATTAAGCTGTTCGACCAATATATAAGTTAATTCATAATAACAAACGCATACAATGATTCAAAATAGATAGACAAGCACAATAACAATAAACACTACAAAGAATCAAAATCAATGTTATTAACATATTTAATAAACTGTCTAACATATTTTGATGTCAATTCACTTCTATTCGGAGGCCATCGTCCACCACTCCTTAGTACACTATTTTTGAAAACCCGTCTTTCTTCATTCAACATATTGCACTCATATAACAAATGTTCCACTGTTTGGTCACCGTCGTTGCAGACACATATTGGATCATCTTTTATTTTAAAACGATAGTAGTAGGCTCTAAGCCTGCCATGACCAGTCACCATTGTGGTAAAATTAGGAGACAGTGCAAACCTTGAGGACAGTCTGTGCTTCACACTAGGGAAAAACAACTTAGTCACCATTCCATTTAATGTTTGTTCCCACTCACTTTGCCACTCCATTAGGCTCACCTCACGGAATTTGTTAATCATTGCACTTTTTGGTATTCGTTCATAGCACACCATACTGCTACTGGACGCAGCTTCTTTAGCCAGATTGTCAGCCAGTTCATTACCATAAATACCCACATGTGCCTTAACCCAACCAAAATCAATTGACCAGTTGGCCGCCTTTAAACTTCTTAACTTATTCCTTATTTCTTCTATCAAGTAGCTATGATTCCTCGAGCTCCTAAGTGAGTCCAGCGTCACTCTGCTGTCGGTGTAAACAGCTGCCGTTCTCAATTTAGGTATAATATAATTTAATTCAGCTATCTTTTCCAGGGCCTTCAAGACTGCCAATTGCTCAGCCTGATTATTAGAGCACCCAACACCCAACTTATACTGCATCTCATATTTGAGCTCACCATTAACAAACAAGGCTATACCCGACCCAACCCCATTGTTGTGCTTACTGCCATCTGTATATGCTTGTACTGTGTATACTTTACTTACATGGCTCGAGTTTATAAGAACTGTATCTGCCGGATGAGGCCAATTCTTGAACGGAATTACTGTGTCCATCAAAATATTAGCACCATCACAACCTCTAGCAACTCTGTAAGCACTAACAATCTCTCTCAACTTTATTATTATTGGAGTCAGTCCTGTCAAAATGCACAAAGCTTCATGGGACACTGTACGATAAGCCTTCGCAATTTTAATATTGATGAGACGTTGCACTCTTTTGAACTTGATCTGGTTACTTTTCCTTTCTAATGCGTTTATCCATACGGGTACTCCATATGATAAAAGGGGGAGAATTGCCCCCTTATATATTGTTTTAAGTGCCTCATGTCCCAACCCCCAGTTTAATTTTGCAGATCTTGATAGCATATGAATCAGTTTTGTACACCTTTCGACCACATACTGGATATGCTCATTAAAATTGAATTTTGTATCAATAATGAAACCCAAATATTTTAACATATTAACTTGTTGAAGTTTTTTAGAATTAAGGTAAATGCTTAATTCTGAATTCTGAAGTCTTTTACGAGAAATCAAGAGTATTTTTGATTTTTGTTCATTAAAAGAAACTTTGTTATTTGTAGCCCACTTTGAAATTTTTACCATCTCTAAATTGGCATAATTTTCAGCTTCTAAGAGAGACTTACCACTTGTTAACACAATTAAATCATCTGCAAAAGCTATAAGTTTTGTACGTTTAGTGAAGTCTAAATTGAGCAACGAGTTATACTGTATGCTCCAAAATCCTAGCCCACAAGAAGATCCCTGAGGACAACCTTTACTGACATCCCTCTCCATTGATGTATTGTGAGTAGACAGAACTGCCTTTCGTCCACCAAAGTAACTCTGTGAGAGACAATACAAGTTCCTAGGACACTCGAATTGTTTAAGAGTATTCAAAATACACGGCCACCACGCTGCATCAAAAGCGCCCTGGACATCAAGACTAACGAGAACAACAACCCCTTTCTCCACCAAATATCTTTCAACAAATTCCTTAACTGCCATAGCTGCATCCACTGTACTTTTCTGGGGTGTAAATCCACACTGATTAGACTGCATTAAATCTTTAGAAAAGACGTGGTGCATAATTCTGTTTATAAGTAGTTTTTCCAATACTTTCGCTCCTACCTTCAATAAACTGATAGGGCGAAATTTCGAAACTTCAATACTGTTCTCCCTGCCCGGCTTAATTATTGGTACTATTTTTGCTCTTTTCCATAACTTAGGAAAGACACCTCTTCTCAGACACTCATTATAGATTGCTGTTACAAACCGAGGAAATTGCATAAAAACCCGCAATAAAATGCCACTTGTTATTCCATCCTCACCAGGACACTTCTGAGGGTTCATGTTTTCCAAAACTCGCAAAACGTCTTCTTGTGAAAACTCTCTGTCATCTTGTACACTTATTGGATCCTTAATCTGATTCCTAATATGCCTATGATGCTCATTATCCATTATGCCGTCATCCACGGGAATAAAGTATTCCAACATACAATTCATAGTACCTTCCAAATCTGTTGTGAAGGAGCCATCCGGTTTTTGCAAAGTTGTTAAGGTGGAACACTTTCTCATTTTTCCAGCTGCCAAGCGATAAACCGCATTCCAGGGATTCACTGATGTTGTTAAATTACAATATTGTTTCCAAGAATGTATTTTTTCTCTTCTAATACTTGATTGATACTTCTTCTTTTCCTCAAAGTAGTACATTTTCCGACATTGTCGTTTCTAGTCCTTTGGTATCTTCTTCTTAATGCATTAATTCTTTTACGCATGACTGTGAGTGTATCTGACCACCATGGAACCGATCTGCCTCCAACAGTCTTCTGTAATGTTGTACGCTTCTTAAAAGACTTGTCACATGCTGTCTTTATGGTATCCTCAAATTTTTTCACAACTTGATCCATATCTTGCACCTCCGAAACCTTATACTGTAATACAATGTCCAGACTTCCTAAATCATTATTAAACGTAGAAACATAAAACTTTTTAAGTATTTCTTGAAACAAATTCCGATCAAAAGCTTCATAGTTACTTTCTTTGAAGACATATCGCAACCCCTGATACTGAAATTCCGCAATATCATAGTTTCCATGTACTATATTGAAAGTAATAATTCTATGGTCCGAACAGCTCTCTTCTTCACTGATCTTCCAGTCCTCAACTAGAGAAACCAGCTGATTATTAACTATAGTTAAATCAATATTACTTTTACCATTCCGTGATTCAAAAGTTGTAAAATTACTTTCATCGTTCATTAAAAACAGTTGGTTTTCCATCAAAAACTCTTGTATCACCCTCCCTCTTCTATTGGTTAACGAATCTTGCCACATTGTTGACCTGGCGTTACTATCGACAGCAATCAAAACGCCACTTCCCTTTACAAAACTGAGAACACTTTCAATTTTATTAATATTAATTCCGACATCATCATGCATACCAAAATACATGCTCGCCAAAAAGAAGTTTTGACCACCATAAATTAAATGCAAAACGACGGTATCTTCATCTGATAGTTGGATAATCATTAAACATGTAATTCGATCATTCATAATTACAACTGCGGCTCTCTGTTCACCCGTACCAGCAGTAAACGTTCTACAAATCCTTGGTATCCCGATAATGTTATTTAAAATAACATATGGTTCTTGAATAAACAAAACGTCCACCCTTTGTTGTCGTATTATATCAACAATGTTATCTGTTGCCTGTCTGGAATGCTGTAAATTGATCTTCATGCATCGAATTAGGTTGTTCTTATCTAGATGTGTTGACCTTGCATTAGCAGTCCGTAGAAATGGCATTAATAATCAATGTTCTGTTTATAGTTCCTTATCAGTTGTTGCAAACAAAAACAGCTCTTATCGAAGGACGAATGACGCTCATTAACCCTATTATCCTTTATACGCTTATTGTAATGAATACAATTGATACATTTAAACTCATTAGTTGATGCTTTACATTCACTCAGCTTATGGTCTCCAGCACACAAGGGGCAAGTAAGATCCCCTCTGCACTCCTGAGCTTTATGATTATACCTACTACATTTAAAACATCGCTTAGCAACCAGATAATCATCCACGTTGCGTAATTGCCACCCGATTTTTAACCTATTACTTAAAAGCTTTTGTCGTGTTTGGGAACTAACTTCAACTACAAGATTCCTTATCTGTCGGTTTTTTTTTTAATAAGCTTAGGTCGCAAGTATTCTTCATGTAGATTTAATTCAAAGTTTTGCATTATAATAACATCCCGAGCATTTTCTATGGAAATATCATCCGGTATATTGTACACAATCATTTCGGGATTACGGATGCTTCCAAAATACTTCCACATGCCTCATTAATACCGTTGGTAATAATGTCAATATTATTTTTACTACCAGATTCTATAACAACTCTACCATCCCTAAACGACCTTACAGCCCCTATTCCGACTTTCATTTGTATTGGATTAATTTTTGATTTTAAAACAGCTTTAACTGATTCAGCCGATTCGTTAAATTTAGATATAACGACAACTTTAAATTTCTTATTTGAACCCTTCTCTCTACTACGCGCAACGTCAGAGTAAAGCTTTGGAGTTTGGCCAACAGGTGGCGTAGGCTGTACACGCACTGACAATTCCTTCATAAAAGATACTCTTTCCGTTTCCAATTTCTTAACCTCACATTCCAACACGTTAATTGTCTTCCCTTTCTCTTCCAAAACATTCATAACATCTGCAAAAACTCTTCTAAGCGTACTCACCGACTCCAAGATGACTTTCCTTAAATCATTCCGTAAATTACCACTCTTCTCCGTCACACTCACTAAGTTTTCAAGAGCACAAGCAAACACACCATTCACATCGTCCGCCATTTTTCACTCACCTACTCATATGATTGTGTACGCGCGCGCGCACGCACACACACACACACACACACACACACACACACACATATGAGTATCACGGAAACCAGTATACATGTATTTAATATGTGTGTTTGCATAGATGTCTTTATATATGATAAAATGTTAATTAGAAAACAAAGTTGTAAAATACTTCTCATAATTTTAAATCATTTTCTAGAACAGCTAGTGTATATTAACATATTTATGTACTTCTAATATTAATATGTTAAACATGTTATTAATATATTAACATTTACGTTTTATTAAAATGTTAAAAAAAATAAAATATTCTATATAAAAATATAACTGAAACTAAATTGTTCCATTATGATTTGATAAAATATATTTAAGTAATGCATATGTTAATAAAAGTTTAACTAACACATTTAATATCATTATTTGCTGCTAACTTAATGCTAAACAAAATAGTTGATACCCACTTCCTTTCTAATACATAGTC
This sequence comes from Magicicada septendecula, assembly GCA_034769895.1. Classification (NCBI taxonomy): domain Eukaryota; kingdom Metazoa; phylum Arthropoda; class Insecta; order Hemiptera; family Cicadidae; genus Magicicada; species Magicicada septendecula. Next base: position 901,624,112 of record CM068367.1, read on the forward strand.
ATATGAATTTGCTAAGATAATTTACACTAAACTCATTCCAAAGGCAGCAAGAAGTAGAGTCTTTACTTTCTGATGTGCAGCAAAGGCAAGTAGTACTCCATACTCTATACGAATTTGACCGCAGGAAAACGTACGAAGCACATTTTCCTTAGTTTTTCTATTGAGTTTTAATTATCAAAGGAAATAATAACCGGTTACTTCAGATATCAATTATCTACATTTACAGTCTGTCAATTAACATTTATAGGCTAACTGCTTCCAAACTAAATATGTTTTCTTATCAAAAACAAAAGTAAATTAAAATTTTTTAATTTAAAATAATTATAATTATTAAATGTTATAATTAAATGGATGTGATCTGAGTTCTGATCACTATATCTATTTACTGGTCTCCACAATAAAACTTGTGGCAAGATGAAGGAAATGAAGAAAGATTAGGAATCATGTACAATTAGAAATTTACAAAGTGTACTTTTGCAGGAGGGGAGCATTAGACTTTTATATCAACAGCGTTTAATTAACTATTTACAGCTCTTAGCCACTAGCGATGATGTTAATGAAGAATGGGAAAATATTAGATGTGCGATTTTTAAAGTCGCAGATGAAGTGCTAGGGAAGACATATAAATCTAGACGTAAGTGTGGTGTAAAAATGAGCGATGAAGAAATAGCACAAGTCATTGAGCCCATAAAAACAAAAAGCATATAATAAGTTCTTACAGTTAAACTGAAGTGATGATAGACAAAATTATGTGAAGAAGAGAAATGCAGCTAAGTGAGTAGTCAAGAAAGCAAACGTGGGGATGATTTATTATCACAACTGCAAATGATATACATGGTCTGCAAACAATGGCTTTTAACTTGATGAGACATCTTAATACATCGGAAAGGGATGTTGCTTACCTAAACGATATTGATGGAACAATATACGAAGTTATGGTAGAACAGTGGTGTACACTTGATGTACGCGTACTAAACGCTACAATAATGTTTTAGATGAAGCTACACGTTTCTGTTTGTGTCTACGTATATGTTACACTTATCGTACGCAATGTTTTGTAACAAATATTCTCTGTCACAATCTCTAAACTACTGACCTGAAGCGTTAGAAAGAACACAAAACTGTAGGCAGGCGATTTTAACATTGAATTTTCGTATTCGCTCCTTCCACTAAACCATCTGTCATCACTGTTGGGCGACCGCTACGTTCTCCATCATAGATATTCGTTTGTTCTTCCCATTGGTTAATTTTGGTATCATTGATGTTTCCTCTATAATTGTTGCAAAAGTTGCCTGTGAATTTTAGCAGCACTATTACTTTAGCTAGCATAAAACAATATGGAGACAGAGTAAGTGGAGACAAAGTTACTAACACGTAACTTAACTTAACACGTAGAAGAAACATTGTTTCCACCAACTCTGCCGAAGGTGTGTCAGTGACAACAAGCTGTACCGCTACATTAATTGTCTCCAAGGCTATGAAGCTAGCAACTCTGATACAGGAAAGATCTCCTAAAGTGGAAGACACAGGGGTCTTTACTGCCACCGAGATATCCTGAAGCTAGTAATCTCCTTGCTACTCAGCCTGCAAAATCTTAAACTTAGGCATCCCCCAAAATCGAAGGCATCACCTTCACTGAGTAACGACTTCAATTAAAAACCAAACCTTTCGCCTATACTACAATGAGGCATTCTCAGTGACTCGTCTCAGTCATCAGGCGAGCCTTTGCAAAGCAGTTACCCAAAAGCAGTAATAAATCTCCTTGAAAAAATGAAGTCTACCCTGCACGAACGCAAGCTTAAGTATAAAATCGTCGCGCTTGCTTGCTGCATGTATCTAAAACTACAAACAAGACTGGCAGGATTTTGAAGAATCATAATATTCATCTTATTTTCAAGCCGATTAGAAAGGTAGGCCAAGTGTTGGCGAAATAAAAGACCTCTTTCAATGCCTGGCGTCACAAGTCCATTGCAGTTGTGGTGATGTGTACGTGGGCGAAACGCGGAGACAGCTGATGACGAAAGTGCAAGAACACTTGTGGCACTTGATGAACGGAGACATAGAGAAATCAACAATAGCGGAACACAGTTGTAAAATAAACACCACATGTTGTTTGACGAACCGGAGGTTATTGCGAAGATTCAGAACTATCATACGCGGGTGATAAGAGAGGCAATAGACATTTACAAAAACAGGAACAACTTTAACAGAGGCGATGGCTGTAAGTTGCCTGAGGTTTCGAAATCTGTTTTAAATAAGATGACAGGATCATTTTAATAAATAAAATACATATTTGTCTTGTAAGAATGGTAATATGTCGTCGTGGTTAAATATCTATTTAGAATTTTAATTTCTGAAATAATAATTTATTGTAACTTTCTTTGGTTATTGGACGGGGATACTTTGTTGTAAATTATGGGCTTGTTTGTAATAATGTGGGCGGGGTTAACTGTATAAATAGAGGCGGGTGAAGGCTTTGTGCTCTTTCTGACTAGAGCCACTGAAGATGCCTCATGTACTGTGGGCGAAACGATTGGTTTTAATCCTGACATAGGGTAAGAACGCCGTACCCACCGCCTTCTTTTCCACCTATGCATCATCTTTAGATTGCGTCGGCCATAAGAACGCGGTCTCAACATTATACTCACTTCCATAACGAAGTAACTGGCTGCAGCGCTATCTCAAGATGGCCGAGTTCTTCATAAAGATGCTGGGGCTCACAAATACGCAGAGCCTAGTCGGCCAGTGTCTTAATCAAGAGCACGCCTTTGCCTGAATGTATAATCAAATTATTATGGAAATAGCGGTCAGTATGCGTCGGCTTCCTACAAGCTCTGTGTTCGAATCTTCCCTCGGTGTTTTTAAGGACCAGCACATCCAAGAGCTCCAGTTTGTCGTCCGCTTCTCTTTTCATGGTGAACTGGATATTGCGATTAATGCTGTTCAGGAATCTCCTCCTCTCAGTGGCTACAGACAAAGCAAGTGTCATCCACATAAGGAGAAGCAACACTTCGGTTTACTACCAATAGCGACACCGTCTGTCTGCTAATAGAACGACCCATCCAATTGGAAGTACGTCATTGTGAACACATGGCGAAAAAGATTTGCTGGAAACAGATGGTGATTTTTATCCAACCGGTCATATAAACGCTAAATATTTAACAGGAAATAAATGGTCACTTCATATGCCATATCTTAAACCTACAGACTCAAATATCTACAGGATACAATAAGTGGTGACTGATGTAGTCATAATATATTTCTTATAAACGTTTGAGCTCTACATTCTAAGTATTAAATATACGCTTTTTGCCTTTTTTCAAACCCCAGCAGATTTATAGTCATAAGACTGCCTTATTTAAAAGTGCCTAAAATAATAATTAATATAGTTTTAAAAGAATATTTTAAATCATAAAACTCGAGTGTTTTAATTAACTTTAACTAGTTACGTACAAATAAATGACTGTTGTAACTGTTAATTAAGCTGCAGGTAACAAACAAACTGAGAGACTTTCTACACAGTATAGTTCACAGCTGACCACACGGGATTGGCTGGCTTAATTATTGTGACTTGCAGTCACCAGTGGGAATTATTGTAATTACATTATTCTTTCAGAAACATAAATAATTGAACCCCCAACGCTAAAATATAATCTAATCTAATTACCTATACAAGTTGGATCCTTTTCCATTAGTGTGGTGTACACTGAGATTAATGTAATATCTATTTATTTAAAAAGGGAGAAAGAGAGTTTTGGTCGTAGGAAGTAACCCATCATTTTACTATAGGAGTGCACAGTAACCCGTCTTCCAGTGCTGAGGTTATTTTTGTCTCTACATCTGTGTGTGTGTGTGTGTGTGTGTGTGTGTGTGTGTGTGTGTGTGTGTGTGTGTGTGTGTGTGTGTGTGTGTGTGTGTGTGTGTGTGTGTGTGTGTGTGTGTCTCTGGCTCTCTCTTTCCCTAGTCTTTCTTTGTCGGGTCCATATTGTGTGTGCTTTTAAGGAGTGAAACTAATCGACGTGAAGGAACATGTATATGTTTCGCAACGTTGGAGGTAACATATATGTATTCCACGTTCCACATGTATTAGGAAAAAAAACGTTTTACGTTTTACAATGAAATACAGAATTTACAAAGTTTACGTATGTTACCTCCATTTTTTTAAAATGTGTTGTCAGTTGCTTAGTGACATTAATGAATACTTCAGTCCAGTCATTCTCCACACATGTAAAAGTAATTACCTGTCACAAACCACTAACGTATTATAACGTGCAGAAACTTTAAGCAGCTTAATTTACAGTTATTTGTTTTATGTCTATTTGTTGTTGTTATATATAAACGAGTAAAAAAATAATTTAGTGTAATTTCAATGTCGTATTGTGTATGTGCGTATGTGTGTGTGCGTGCGCGCGCGCGCGTATGCGTATGTGGTTTATACCTTTCAATGTTGTTTGGTACTTCAGTTTGTACGTAAACACAAACACAATACGTGTGAAAGTATCGTATATAGAGAAAAATGACTTGTGGCAATGACAATGAAGAATATCAGAATGTATTAAGTCAAATCAGTATTTAATGTATACGATGTATACAGAGAAACAAGAAATGTAAAAATATATCGTATTATAGTATTTCAGCTACAACTATGAAATAAAAACTTCTGTGAAACTTTTGTAAGACAATAGCTTTGTTCAGCCCCTTATCAGACTAAATAGGCGTATGGATGTATAAACCTATATTGATATACCATTAAAATTTACAATGTATAAGTGACTTCAGTCAAAATCGAATTAGATTTTAAAGGCAATCTCAGAATTAGGTATACTTTAAGGCATTTGGTAAATCTCCAAAGTTATTAAGCACTTGCCAAGAAGGGAATTTAGAATATTCTAATGTGATTACACGAAACTGCTAAATGAGTCTGGGATTATAAATTTTGCATTGTGGTGGTAGAGGTTAGAGAGACGAGACGTTATTCCCTCCGACTGATACGAAGTTTGGCAGTTAAGCTGTTCTTACTCTTTCAACTTTGTTCTTTAATTCAGTCTTCCTAAAACTCGGCTCGTCAGTGTTATCATAAAGAGCTCATTATCAACTCTCTACCTAACCGAAACAACAATCACTTCTGTTACAAAGCAGTGCCAATATGCTATATGCTTTACAATGGCATAAAATAGCTTCTATTTTTAGTTTTGAAGTAATTAATTCCGCTTAAACTGTTTTGCCAAATTAAGGGACGTTAAGTTTTTGAAAAATAAGGCATTCAAGAAGCTAAAAACTGCAGAACGTTTTGACACAGCAGATTTCAGGAGTATGTTATTTCATATTTAAACGGTAGAGTAACATTTCATGAATAAGTTGCTAACGTTTGTGAAGCTGTTTATCATTGTAGTTGTCTGGAAACGTTAAATTATTTATGTTGACTGCTGTTTTTGGAAGCGAATATTACGCGTTCATTCTCAAGCTCGCAAACAAATATTCAGTCTCACTCAGTTTCTTATTCCCTTTCTCTCTCTCACCATTTCAGTTTGAAAGAATGTGGTAGATGGCGTAGAAGGATTCCTGACAACACGGAGATACCATCGTGCAATTTTACGATGCCAAGTGTATCGTTCTGTATAATATGTTTGGAATTAATAAAGTAAATATACAACATTGAGGTACGAAAATAAAGTCGAGTCATTCACGAACTGATTAAATGTGGATGATAAACTGAGAACAAGATTACTGATATTTTGATTCGTCTAGGAAACTCAAATACTGTCCTATATACAAAGTCATGTAGGTAGGCGACCATCACATAATGCTTGTCCAAACCACGGGATGGCGCAGAGCTTACGGATTTGTAGCTTTCTGTTGAAACAATTATTGAGATCCATGTTTTTCGGTATCCAGACCACTTATAGTACATAATTAGTAAAATAGTTTACATTTTTCTTGTCCGTCTGGTGGCCTTTTCTCTATATTTAATTCAACGCGTTTCAGGACATATGCCCCATCATCAGGAATATCCCTTGTTGAAGTTCGTCGATCGTTAAAATATTAAAAACACTGTATATACAATTTTACACATAACAATAAATATAATATAAACATAAAAAACACATAAAATACCCAAATTTGAGACACACGCGATATCGGTGGTGCGCACCACGACATGCTTTGAGTCGACTATAGCATGTCGTGGTGCGCACCACCGATATCGCGTGTGTCTCAAATTTGGGTGTTTTATGTGTTTTTTATGTTTATATTATATTTATTGTTATGTGCAAAATTGTATATACAGTGTTTTTAATATTTTAACGATCGACGAACTTCAACAAGGGATATTCCTGATGATGGGGCATATGTCCTGAAACGCGTTGAATTAAATATAGAGAAAAGGCCTCCAGACGGACAAGAAAAAGGTAAACTATTTTACTAATTAAAATTATTGAGAAACCATTTATAAAAAAATATTTTTCTTCGTCTGTTTTTACAAATTAGATTATCTATACCGATGTTAATACGTGTCATAGTGTAAATTATTTGTCTATCAATTTAACCGACTACTTATAGACGTCGAATATATAGAGGAATGTAACCATATGTGATCTGCATGTGTCGTTTATTCATTTCCACGTCGGATTTAACTCTGTTTAGTTACTTTTAATACAGTTGCAGTTATAAACTTGAGAGCTAATGTTGGTAAAGTTCAATATCAGCTTATACTAAGTCAATGAAGGAAATCGTTTTGATTCCGTAGCCTGTGTACCGTTTTTGTTCACTGCAATAATTGTTTTGTTGTCATTCTATTCTCATTATATGATGATGTAATATCGCTTTATTAGTAATTTTGTTCCGATTCTCACTCTCTGTTGTATTGTTATGACCTTAATAGCAACATTTTCATTATCCTTTGTAGTTTCGTCGAATATTGTAGTCTTTGCTTCCATAATCCGACAGAAAACTTTACCTAACCTTTAATCCCCATTATTAAAATTAAATTAAGTAACAAATTGTTCATTGTTAGTTGCGATTAACAGTATTATGAGTACACTGTTAATATGTCTTTCCCAGAAATACTTATACGATACTTACCCTTTATTAATTAGTATGACATAGACAAAGTTTACTCAGCCTTTACCCTCTCTTATTCTGATTTAATATTTTTAAAATTTTCGTAACTAAGTCTTCAATAACCTGGTCTCCATCCAGTGACATAAAAATGTTTCACTTAAATATTAAAATAAAGGAAACTAAAATTACGTATATGTCTTGAAAACGGTTAGAGTATTATGCGTTTTTTCAACATTAGAGAGCATTGGCGATAAAAGCAGCAGAGATCAGAGAAAACGCCGAGCGAACCAGCTGTAGATGCTACAGGCAGAATTAATGACGATATGATGATGATGATGATGATGATGATGATGATGATGATGATGATGACGACGACGACGACGATGACAATTACAATGACGATGACTACGACGATGACGACGACGACGACGACGATGGTGATGATAATGATGATGATGATGGGATCGTCAGCAAAGTGCCAGAAATTATTTTATAGAGGAGTTTAATATGTTTTATTCGTATCATGGCAGACGCGATCTGTATTATTGTAAGAATATTGTAGTATCTTATGTCTGTGTGCAGTAATATGAGCTGTAGTATTATCAGCTATTTAAGTAATTGTCAGCTGTAGCACAAAAACGTCTTGTAACGTATAAGTATTCTCTCAAATTATCACTACTTTTTAAAATTTCATGCTAAAACGTTCTTTTCGTAATGACCGGTTAGTCAATACTTCATATTTTATTGTCACAGCCCCCCCCCCCCAGCCTATCGCCCATTAATTCTCCCCAGTTGTACAGTTGCAGAAACTTAATATGGACAACATTTAACACATCATACATTTAATATAAATTTTAAATATTATATTTGTTCTATATTTATAATAAAATTGCCATCAAATCAATTGCAGTTTATAATCATAAATGTATAATAATAAAAGTAGTATTAAAATAATGAAATTAATGAAGTATTAATAAAACTGATAAAAGTAATTTGAACACTTTAAAGAAATGTAACGTAAGAAACAATCTGAATAGAGAAGCTGTAAACTATGTAAAATAAAATACGAAGAAATATGAACCCATTGAAAGCAGCTGTGGGAAACAAAAACTCTAAGAAGTGAATACACATACACACACACACACACACACAGAGCGTTAAATGAAACCTACACTATGAATACGAAGATAAATTATTGTTAAGAGAAACGGTCCTACAGTTCTTGGATCAACGTAAGCTACGTTATGTATAGGTTATAGCTTTATGTTGGCTCTATGACTAATGGATGTTTCTAGGATAAATGATCTACTACAGGACACTTGCTAGACCTTGATATATTGGAAGTTCCATTATTCTATCCTATTTGATGTCACTAATACAATACAATACAGGTAAAGTTCCACAATTATAATTTCTTAATAATTGTTGTAATGGTAATACACCTTAATAATTTATTATAATTTATATTCATTATAACTCAATTACTAAAAATAATAATATCAATTTAAAATACTAATATAAGTTAATTTTATTAAAAAGTACTCTCAAAATGTTTAAGTTCAGACGTATTTCAAGAATACGTTAAATGCTCATCGTCAGCCATACTATTCTGTTGTTTGGTGAAATATTTGTATTTAAATTGGTGTTCGTAGTTGTGTGGTAATAATGAAGCTTAATTCTTCTCAGTGTTGTGATCGGTATAATGTATACTTCTGATCTGTGATTGTTTCTAAATCTTAATGTTTTAACATTTTTTCGTGTATTTTATTAACTTGCAATTTTCTGGTATTAATTCGCATCGTGTTTTATGATTTTAGGTATTCAGGTTTCCCAAATGTCTATTATTATGCCTTTGAATTTGAGATAATAATACAACCGCCGGCAAACCTCAAAACAAATGACTTAGGTTACGCCAGCTGTTCAAAAGGAAGATTGGATACTTGCGAAGACTGGACGGTGATAATTTCGTGTATTCATTCTATTCACCTGCTCGACTACGCCAGGAAAGCTTCCAGGCTTACCCTTATGTATTTCCGTAGTAAACCGGCTGCTGGGTATTGCGCTGTGTAAGGAGTGACAACGGGAGCTAGCCACCAGTCCAGCTTTCCCTCCCGGTATATCGCAAACTATTTTATAGCGTTCTGAACTCAACTTGCGAGGCCAAGTCACTCACGGAGTCGTCGCGCCATAACAAGTTACCATTTTCAGTGTTACCTACAATGGAGACAGTCTAGTAATGTTACCTGCAGAAATAAATATCACCCCCCCCCCCAGTGATAACCCTGATGATTGTGATAAGCGGCAACGAGTTAAGATGACGAGAAAAGCTTCTCTCCTATTCATTCTTCGTCTATGCCCACGGAAGTGCTTCCCGAACCTCGTACTGATCAAAGCCTACTACGTGTATCACATGATGTGCAAAGGGCATGTGCCATCGGTAGTACTCTGCTGATGTTTGCTCATGGGATAGCCTAATCTAATGGCCTTCTACAAGTTGCTTGCCACTATATTCTTCTCGGGATCGATAAGCTTACCTGATAAGTTACGGCTAACGATCTCCACGAGATGAAGTCTAGCCTCTCTTTTCTTGAATAATCCAATAAACTACAATCTTTCCGCTTTTTTTCGAAAGCGTTAAAAATATTTGTTGGTTAGGGTTTTATTTCTCCAGTTGGGCAGTACATGTTCCGATGCAAAAACAGTTGCTTGTTTACCTATTAAGAGACATAATTAATTTCAGAAGTATTGAGATTTGTAAAGCACAGTTAGAAATGGCATATATTAACTTTTGATAACAGTAGACCTACTGCTTAAAATTTGTGTTACATATGCATAATTCCATTTCTGCTACAATTTATTTAATTTCATTATATTAGGGGCAAACTTGTAAAAATTGTTTTTACAAAGTCCCTTTCTTACTTCGTTTGCTTTTCTTTTGTTGTGAATTGCTTTCCTACAGAACTATTTTTGTCTAGTTTACTGTAACATAGTATTGGCTAAGTATCCCTCTACTTTACAAAGAGCTTTAATAATTTGTAGACGTTTTTAATAAATTACTTATATTTTATTCGCATGTATTCATTAACTTCTTCATGACATTAAGAGATCTTTCAATTCATACATGCTCTGGATTCTCCGTACACTTACTACAAATTTAAGTAGGTTGATCGGAAACCAATGTCACTGAAAATACACCTTTCTGACAGCTAGAATAATACTGAGCCCGGTCGTTAATATTTTACTATATTGTTATCCTTTTATATGAATCTTTAGATATTTCTCTTTAGAATGACGTATAATTAATATAATTTATGAAATTGTATAAATGAACTATTTTCTTCGTTTTTAACTATGAACAGAATTTTTGATGTTATCACTTCATGCCTGGTAGTTATATTTTGGATCTGCATTTTTAACAATTTTCTGTTTTTACTATAGATAGTAAGGTAAACGCCTCTAAATATTTGGTTAATTTTAAGCCTTATGGGAACGACATAGAAATATATAGTTTATAATGTATAGGGCACATATAAAAAGAATGGGGAGCTGACTTGGAAAAATAAAACAACAAATATGAAGGGGAAAAACGTTCAGATAATAAATACTGTTACGACGGTCTCAATGATCGTCCTATGGTACAGTGGAAACAAGTCACCACTTAAGAGACCCAACTCTGCAGCGCTATGTACGTTTCTCATCTTGCCGTTCTTTCGCATCTTCTCCCTTCTGTCTGCGTTCTTCTTTTTGTCATCTTCATGCTTCTTCCGCATCCTGTTGTCTTTCTAGTTTTTATTGTTCCTGTGTCTGTTGTAGCAGCGCTTGGAAAGCTTCCATCATCTGACTGGTATTATCCATGTTTACAGATTAATTTTAAAGTACACTACTCTTCTACGAGATCTCCTATGTTTCAACGTTTCAACTGTTAAGGTTCTGTCGCACTTCCCACTGTTGCGACAGTCTCACTGATCGTCGTATGGTACAGTGGAAACAAGTCACCACTTAAGAGACCCAACTCTGCAGCGCTATGTACGTTTCTCATCTTGCCGTTCTTTCGCATCTTCTCCCTTCTGTCTGCGTTCTTCTTTTTGTCATCTTCATGCTTCTTCCGCATCCTGTTGTCTTTCTAGTTTTTATTGTTCCTGTGTCTGTTGTAGCAGCGCTTGGAAAGCTTCCATCATCTGACTGGTATTATCCATGTTTACAGATTAATTTTAAAGTACACTACTCTTCTACGAGATCTCCTATGTTTCAACGTTTCAACTGTTAAGGTTCTGTCGCACTTCCCACTGTTGCGACAGTCTCACTGATCGTCGTATGGTACAGTGGAAACAAAATACAGACACCAATGAAATCACTAATTACCGGCTTTAATGAATAACAAATAACAATATTAAAATCAACAAGATGCTCTCGTACAATAATTTAAAATAAATTTGTCCACACGCAATAATAAAGTCAGCTAGAACAGAGTAGAAAAAATATTGGATAGCCATTTGGATGAATATCAGAGTGGCTTTAGGAAGGGCAGATCCTGTCCAGAACAAATATTCACTCTGAAGTCAATAATCCGTCACAGCCTATTGAATTCAAAGGAGATTGTAGTAACATTTGTTGACTTTAAAAAGGCCTTTGATTCTGTTGATAGAGAAACTATAGATAAAATAGTCCAAGAATTTGGTGTTAAATGTAAATTGGCAAATCTAATCCGTGAAACCCTTACGGACACAGTCTCAAAACTAAAATTCATGGGATAAATAGGTCAGTTGTTCAAAATAAATACAGGTGTAAGACAGGGTGATGGTTTATCCCCAATTCTTTTCAACTGTGTCCTGGAGAAAGTAGTGAGAATTTGGAACGAAAAATTAAAGGAATGCAAAATATTACCAATCATGTTGGGAAGACGTAACAAACGTATTGAAATAAACTCTTTGGCAATCGCAGATGACTTTGCTATACTTACTGAACGTCTGACATCTGCAGTAACACAAGTTCATTTTTAGAGGACATAGCCAGTAGAACGGGCTTAAGAATCTCTGCAGAAAAAGCGAATTTCTCACGAACATTAAAAGGCGCCAAAATTCCTGGTAACAGATATTGGTCGTATAGAGAGGGATCGAAAATTTAAATATCTATGAGAAATAACTCAAGAGAATGGTTAAGAAAAATCTGGTATAGAAGAAAGGATTTATAAGATGGAAAGGGCATATGGTATAACTAAAGATATTTACAATAAAAAGTGCATATCTAAAAATGCGAAAATAAGGTATTACAGTACAGTAATGAAGCCAGAATGCCTATATGCAAGTGAATGTCTAACATTGAATTGTAATTTATACAAACTAGAAATATTGGAAAGGCGAATTATTAGGAAAATATTAGGCCCACGAAAAACTTCAGAAGGTTGGAAATTTCTTAATTTCTTCATTACTTCTAAGTAACGATGAAATTATCAAAGTATAAAAATTATAACACAAACGATGAAAAAGAAGACTACTACGAGGGCTATTTGTTTTTCACCCTTCGATAGACCAATAAACAGACACATGAATGACATCAATAATTTTATTATACACAAAAGTTTTATATATATGTAAACTACTTTTCTACATAGTCGCCACCATTGTTGAGGCACTTATCATACCGAGGCACCAACGTTTCTATGCCCATGTTGTAGAATGTTCGCTCCTGAGTAGTCAGCCAATCTGCCACACTGGACTTTAACTCATTATTGGAGTCAAACCGCTACCCACCTAACCACTTTTTCAAGTCAGTGAACAAATGGTAGTCACTTGGTGCCAAGTCTGGGCTATAAGGTGGGTGATCAAAGAGTTCCTTGTGGACTTCGAGTCTTGTGGACATCTGTGAGTTGTTTGGGAACCTTCCGAGCATAGAGTTTTCTATACCCAAGCTTCTGAGTAAGAATATCATAAAGAGCAGACCTAGAAATTTCAGGAAATCGGCAGAAAGTTCAATAATTGTGAAACAACGGCACTCTCGAACCATCCTGTCTACCCTTTCAACAACATCATCAGTAGCCACGGACTTTCTTCCTTGCCCTCTTCCATCATGAACATCAATTCGCCCTTCTTTAAATTTTCGACACCATCCCCGAACCGAAACATCACTCATCACATTTTCTCCATACACATTACACAACCTTCGATAGATTTCTGCAGCACTATGACCTTCAGCTTGAAGAAATCTGATAACAGACCGAATCTCACACTTGGAAGCATTTTCAATTGTAGTTGCCATAATTAAACTCTCGTCACCACAGTAATAGACAAAATAACTATAACACCAGTGATTATAGGTTAGAACAAAGCCTCAAAAATATTAATCAACAATCAGATTGTTGCTGTGACAACAGAACTAGGTTTGCCAACTCACGGGAGGTTGAAACAAAAAATAGCCCTCGTATTTTTTGGACATTTAGCTGTAAAATGGACGACAACAGATTAACAAAGCAGATCTTTAAAAATCTGTGGGGAAGAAATTAACATCAAGATGGATTAAAGAAGTCCAAAAGGATTTAAAAAAAATAATATATACGCAGAAGAAGCAATTGAAAGAGAATTTTTTCGGGCAAATGTGTTAAAAATGGAAGGAGTCTAGGGTAGGAGAGAGAAAACGCAGTTTCAAAGCGGACTGAAGACAGGAAGAAGAGACACAGTGAAAAGATGAAAGAATATTGGAGAAAAAGAAAAGAACAAAGAATAAAGAATTGAAATTGGCATGTGGTCCTTAGATGGCCGATAAAAAAAGTCAGCTATAAAGAATTCCGCACACAACAAGAACCACTTGATATCCGCACTTGATAAGTCGCCCAACGTAAACTGACTGACAAAGCCAGTTTCTGTTGCTTAAATAGGTAGCGCATATGCTCCAGAATAATCCATAATTTGCGTCGTTAATAAGCACTGGAAAAGTCTAGAGCTTACTTCTGTGCTGCCTTGACAGCGATACGCACCTGCTCGGCTAGCGGAGAAACGGGTGGATGGACGCTCTCGCTCCATCGTTACAATACACTGGGAGAAAAATGGTGACTGATGGTACTATATGGATTGTCCCTTCTACTTCGGGTACCTGGTGCAGATACAAGAAACGTATATAAGAAGGCAACGTGTATCCTTACATACATTCAAATAGTATACCTGGTCCAATAATGGAAGTTATTAAGCCAGTATTCAGAGAGTTTTTGAATCCTAATCTGTTGCAAAAGTGCACACATAGTAAACTCAGAACGCCAACGAATTTTTCAATAGTGTCATATGGAATACGGTACCAATAAATGTTTATGTGAGCCTAAAAACTTTAACATTGACAGTGTGTAATCTTGTAATGATGAGTACGTAAGCAAGTACAAGGTACTAAAACGATTAGTTATAAAATTAGGGTTATTTATGGCAACAGCTATGAAACTATTAGATGCAGAACGAATTAGAAATTCTTAAAAAACCATAATTAATTATGAAAAAAGGGAAACAAAATGTCAAGAAGGAAATCCAAGAGGAAACAGGATGAAGAGTGTGACAATTTATGTGACTGGAGTCTACTACGGCAAGTCGGTTTTAAATACTGTGATTTAATTTTTAGTTTTAGGTTTTCTGCTGTTTTCCGATGTATTTCGCAAATTCATTTTTTTTAGGACTCAAGGAACATTTTCTCAAAAACCGTTACACATAATTTAATGAAATTGTAGTATTCTTATAAAAATACAACATAACGCTAAGACATTTGATAAATTGATGTTTGGAACATACCAGTAAATTTTTTTCTAATTTACTTTCCAAGATAATGTGAAAGCCTTCTGTTATATCCTTTAAATAGGGCAATAAAACAGCTGTAAAAATTTGGCTGTAATACATTAAACACAGTCTGAGTAAGTGTTCCTTACCTTAGAATGGGAAAGCATAGAAGGACCGGGTTCCGTTTACACCTAAATTAAATTAATCTACTTCATGTTTATATTTTAATACGTATAATGAGCAGTTATAATAACAAGTACACTTTTAACAGGTCAAAGGATTTTATAAAGTATGTATGAACCATAAGTTAAAATTTACTGTAGAGTTATAATCAATAAATCAAATCAATCAAATAAGCACCGCATAGCCAACATATTTTTAAGTAAAGAATGTTCTGTTATTCATGATAGCTGCATAACTTCCATTAAAAATTTAAATCTCGAGACGTATAAATTATGAGTTTCAATTACAGTAATACGGTGAGGGTATATTGGTAAGATGGCTGCTTTTGTCAGATGAGTTAAACGGTTATAATTTAACTGCAGTTTTTTTATGTCGTTTTCAACAGGTGGGGCTACAGGAGGGTGACATTGTTTCAACAGCTTTAGTAAAATATATTTAATCACATGCGTTGCAAGCACATTTTTGTTTCGTGCGTTTTTATTTTGTATGAAGAAATCAGTGAAGTGAATTATTTTTATTTTAATCCAGCACACTAAGTTTTTGTTGTTACACATTTAATATAAACAACTTCTGACTGAGAAAAACAATTATTATTGTAACTTTTAATAATATAGTACCAAAACTGAATTATGTAAAACTTAATTGAGCACATATTTTATTATCTTAAAAGAGTTTTTAAAATTTCCTTTTACTTCCAACGTGAAAATCATTCGCTACGGGTGGTTATATTCTACGTACCCTACACACACACACACACACACACACACACACACACACACACACACAGTACTCTACTTTATGAGACTACTTTTTTATGACACTTATGCATTGAAGTATGAACCTAAAATCTCTTTCTGGTACCTCCCTAGCATTTGTCCCGTAATTTTCCCCTGGAATATAGAATTGTAGTTTAATATAATTAAACACCGAAACGGACAGCCAAATGAGGAGGTTTCATCAAACCTCCACTTTTTGAGCCCGGTGTCCTGAAATTTTGAAATAATCAAAAATGAACACCAAATTCAGATTGTGGTTCAAATTCCTTCTAATTTGATACTTCAGATTGAATTTTGTTATTTATTTAAATTTTTGACCTCATACCAAGTTTAAGAATCTTCTATTAATTACACAAAGACTTCAATAAAACACTAGTTTGGTTTCTGAGACGCAGAATCGCTCTCTTTTTTGAACAAGATATATTTACTATTAGACAAAATTTTAGATGACATAATTTTTCAAATATCATAAAAATTAAAAATTTCGTTTACCTTACTATTTTTTAAAGCAACGTAAACAATACAAGAGGAGACATAAATGCTACAATCGTACAAAACGCTTGATCATACAGTAAACGCTAAAAATTCTCAACATTCGATTTTGTGTTAAAATTCCCTTTCATCTGTCGGCCGGTTGTATTAAAAAAATGTTTAAGCTTTAAATTATTTTTTGGCCCTGGGGCAAAAAACCTCCCAAAATGTACACTACGTTCAGATTTCGATTAAAATTCCCTTTAATGTTACAGCCCACATGGAATCTGCGATTTATCAAACTTGTGACCCATTTTTTAAGCCTTGGTATCCGGAAGCGTTTAAGTAGTCAAAAATGAACAATAAATTCAGAATTTGATTTAAATTCATTCCAATTTGATACCTCTAATGGACTTTTGTATTTTTTTTTTTAATTTCGACGTCCACACATTTTTGCCTCTCGCCCTCCTAATTTTGGAGGGACCAATCTCAAAACAGCTGTATTGTCTAGAGTAAGAGTATTGACACGCATGCCAAGCTTTACAAAAATCGGTTGATGCGTTCAAAAGTTGCCGTCAGACATACCCGCAAACAGAAAGACAGACAGACTGATAAATAAATGTGACACAGTCGAGTTAAAACTGAAACCTCTCATCGCTCGTTTTGTATTAATATTTAAATCTCGCATTAGAAAGATGACAAAATTAGATTAATTATGAATCACTCTGTTAATGAATGGATTAATTTGCTAACGAAATTTGGAATGAACAATGAAATACCAAATTATTACCGTCTTAACACATGGTAACTTCAACTATTTTTATATCACCAGACCTCACTGTAGTATAGTATTATATAGTATGCATTCTCCTTCCACTGTCAAATATAAAGTAGCGTAGCTACTGGGTTCAATCAATGCTTTCTTAAAATTACTATGCTACCGGCAGTAATGCCTGGTAGCTGACACATGGTTATGTATTTGAATGCTTTCATTGTATTAGTGTCCAACCAAGTTTCTGTCACTACCGTAAATTGTAGGATTCAGAATGTTGTTCATCTCAATATCAAATTTGAGTGCTCATAAACATTACATGTTTACATTAATTGAAAAAAGCTCCTCTCATCTAGAGGAAACGTCGCATTGAGGCAGTTGCTGTAGTTTGGATCGAAATCGTAGTACGCACGCATAAGGCAGGCGTATAAATTCATTTCGACGATACAAATTTCGTGGCGAGAAACAAGTGCAGTACGTTAATGTTTACCAACGTAAAATTAGCCACCCATTAACCTGGGATCTCTAACTACACGTGATGTTTCATAAATTTCTCTATTAAAATCGCGTTGTAACTAGAGCCTTTTGCAAGCATTAAGTGTAAACCCAGTCGTTCAAGAAAGATTTCGTAAGTTCAGCAGTCTGATGCTGACACACATTACGATAAAATAACCGGTGCTAGATGAGCGGGCAACGCGCTTGGGCTGGTTTGATTTTGTGTAACATATTGAGGGATTATATACTAAAATAGAAACTAACTTAATTATAAAGTTTAAACTAAATTATAAACTAAAGTATTATTCTGTATGACTTCCGTATTATGTTTAATATTAACGTCTTGCGTTGGGGAGGACTCGTCATACTCAATTGCGTGAAGACTCATGGGTCAAAGTGCTCGGCGCAGTGGCTTCACGAAGCACCCTGTTCTTTCGGGAACGCTCTGAGATCAACTTGCGATCACTCAGATTTTTTTCATTTATCGACCAGGCATGTTTCTGGTAATTAATCATACGTTGTATTTTCAATTTATTAACATTTTTAAAATTATTGACCATATATCAACAAAATTTCTCGTAGCTCTTGAAACACAGTACTTTGTATTTATTATAATCGCATTTTATTCTGTTTTGGCTTTACGATGCCAAGGTTGTCAAATAAGACAAGCAAAACAAAATTTGTCAACTAGCAAACACCGTGTGCGAAACTGACACTGCAATTTAGAGCGCTCTGCATCCCCCTAGTGGGCTTAGATGGATGGTGTCATGCGTATATCTTGTCAAGAGTCCTGCTCAACACAACGGTAAGTGCATTATTCTAGGCAGTATTTTTACAATACGCTCTTAAAATGTAATAGTTTCTTCTGTCATATATAACCGACATATGATCCCATAGCTGGTGCCCAGTTAATAGACTACTAATTCAACGCCAACTACATAATACAGAGCATTGTCGTTGATGTCAATATTATATGCATAGTCAACATCTGTAGAGATTCTGCCTTGAATATTTTGTTTGAAGTGTAATGCGATTAACAAGTTCTTTGACACCAACTGTTCTGAGCAATCGTCATTGATGAGTTCCTGATACCTGTTAATCTTATTTTAGTTTTTCTATTTAGGCCTATATTATGCTGTCTGAGATGTGACTCGTAGGAGCTTTACGATTAAGGTAATTATCACATTACTGATGTGCCATTATTAGTCGATTATTTAGTATCTGTGTCAGACAGAATATCTCGTAATGTAGCTTAAAACATAGGCTACTCAGCGTGCAGGCTGTTTAAATTAAAAAAATTATTATTTAAAATTGTTTGATATTTTCTAGCTCAATGTGAAATTCAAGTCAGATAGGGCATTGAAATGAGTGAGCGAGTGTCGCTTAGTTTAAGAGCAGCAGAGTCGTTGTGCAGTTTACTTGTGGAAGTACATTACGTTTTGCTGACACTATATGTTTAATTCCGATAATTTATTTAAGTGGTTTCTGATTTCCAAAACATGTAGTATGGATAACGATTCAAATAACGTTTCATAATAGGAAATTTTGTAATGTCTAGCAAAATTGTTAATATATTAATTAATAATTAATTTATACGTTTTTCATTTATACGTTATATACATAAAGGCCTACGTTTTGTTCGAGATATAATGTTCATTTATTTAATTACTTTATTTATTTATTTTCTTTTTACTTATTTACTGTTGTATGTTAGTGCAACCTATTATATGAGAATTATTACGGAATTTACTGTGAGGGTTGTGTCCAAATATGCAGCTTGACGAACGTTACTGCGTAGCTGCTAAACGTTGTCTAGTAATTATAATTTGACATTGTTAACTCTGTTGTGAAACAGAAGTGGACAGTAAGATGGTGATCTACTAATAAAACATGATGATAAACAGTCCCAGCGGCATAGTTAACACGGCAAAATATCTGTTTTCATCAAAGCGTGCGCTACTAATGTTCTCCGTGACTGGAATTGTAATACGCTGTAAACGAAAATGAGATGCAAATTCATGGGTCTCGTAACAGTTAGTCTACAGTTATTATTGTCGTCTTCAGGGACTGTACAAGTGCAGTATAAAACTAAACATGAAAAGGAAAATGTGTACTGCCTAGGTAAATTGTACAATTGATTTCTTTGCATTATGTTAGTAAGCCATGTTTCATCTATGCAGAACTTCTATACATAAGCACTTCAGTAGAATTTCGCTGTTCCACGTACTTCAAAAATATACGTTCGTGTACTTCATTATACCTACAGTTCTTTGAAGAGGATGTTACATCCTATGGAATCATCAGTAGGTAGTCGATCACTAAGCTCATTAATGAATAGAAAAGAGTGATTTATGTTTTTCCCGACTCATTTAAAATAATTTGTGTGTATGGGCGTGTTTTCGTTTGTGTGTGTTTAATATCCCATTCTGATAATTTCTTATCAAATAATATTGTACAAACTTCCACCGTGAAGTTCTCTACTGTACCCTCCTCATCCTGTCCACGGAAAAGATCATCTGTCCGATTACAAATATAGCCAATCTTCGTTTGTAGTTGAATTTAACCGTTACATAAGCTTTGGACAGTCATAACTTTGCAGCTCGGAGAAAGAGGTATAACTAAGTAAAGAAATGCTGAATTTGGAATTATGGAAGAAAATTTAGGGGCCACAGTAATTCCAACAATATCATCCATATGGCGATACAACACAATGGTATGTATGTCATTGAAGACGTAGTCTAATAAAATTGTTTAGCGTGGCATATCACTACACTTGGTGAAGGAAGTAAGCTGTCACTCAAGCGTAGTAGCTACTTGCGACACTTCACTAGTGTATGCGTAAAAGTAGCAATCCATCAACCAGATAAATATGCTTGACAACAGTGAATGTGTAGATTAAAATGTTATAGACTGTCCCAGTTAGCGAAACAATGCAGGTAATAAAAATCATTTTAAATAACTGTACATAAGAACCTTAAAACTAATAACCAATTAGTTAAACAGAATTACTCATTTGAATTATTCTACATCATGCAACCTGTATGACGTGTGTTGATAAACGTATTTTTTACATAAGCTTCTTGATTTTGTCGTAGTAATCAATAAACAGAAAATGTATTTCTTTGGAATGGGACGTATTTACTAAACATCATAACGGCTGAAACACTTACCATTCGATGTAATAAGTGTACTTACTTACTGGTGTACTAGAGAATTACGAATACACGCTGCTAGAAAAGGTTATTCTAAAATTTAAATCTAATATTTTACAGTCACGTTTAGTGAACAACAAAGACTCTTCACATACCTTAGTCAGTAGTGGAGTATATCAGATCCGCTGCAATAACTATGATGTCTATCTTGTTATTGCAGTGGAGTATACCAGATCCACTGCAATAACTACGATGTCTATCTTGTTATTGCAGTGGAGTATATCACATCCACTGCAATAACTATGATGTCTATCTTGTTATTTGAATCAGCAGTCTCTTTAATTCCAACATTGTCTTGCTTACTGGCTGAACTGCTACCTGTCATGCTCCGGACGAGGCCTTTCAGTGTCTCCACCGAAGTAGAAACAAGTATATCAAGTATTATGACTTCATAATGGTAGAGCCCCTAAAAGATCTCGTCCAGAGCATGACAGATAGCAGTTCAGCCATTCTCTAAAAAGACGCATGATTTAACATAATAAATAAAATTTAAAAAAATTCAGGTTTGTGAAGTATTGCTAATTGAAAATCGTATTGTAGAATCAGACAATATAAAATTATTATACCGTTGTAATAAAGGTAAAGTCCTGTATCTACTAAAAATAATAGAGATTGAGAAAGGAGAAAAACAAATGGAAAAGATTGCTTATGAACGTTTAGATTTTGCAATATCATCATTAACTCAATCCATAATTTAAACGTTATTTGTAATTTCTGCGTACTTATAGAGAGTATATATAGTATTTATATAAATTTTCCATTACACTGTACACTATTGTATTACTGTACATTATTATTAATAGTTTAACTAGTAAATTGATAAACTTAAATATTTGCGGTAAATTATTTTTAATTATCCACTAACTGTGCTCTCTTTAATTTTAAGAGGACAGTTTCAAACTTTGATCACCAACTGTTTAACTGGGTCACGAACTATACCACTCCCACCCCTCACCACCTAACATGCTGTTCCAAATCTGCCGTTCTGTCTGTTCAAATGTAATCTCTGAATCTGCCGTTAACTAACGAAACGTTTGTAGAACTCAACTATGTGTTTATTTAAAAGACTTACATAGGTATTATTTTTTCCATAGGTAGGCAGGTATTGTTTTACGTAGGCCTATATGTCATGTTTTCCCAAGTCTTAAAACAACCATTCGATCAGTGTATTCTTACGTTATTTAGAGTACTTTTGTTATAGTCACGTGACCAATATAATTAAAAGAAATTGGAGGCAACGAATTAAAATTCTCATGCAGTAAATTGTACTTTTTAATAGGTACTTCTAATAGTAATTTTTTAGAAATATCTAACACTATATTTATATAGATAAATTTATCACTATATTTTTCATACATTTATCGACACTTACCTGGATTACATTTTATTCATATTTCTCTGACAATTATCTAGGTAGATGTTTCATTTTCTTACATAAAACGTGCATTTACAAGTACGTGAACAAAACCGCAATGTAAAGTAATACGTACATATTTAAAATATAATCATGTAGAAGATTCTAATTATGTAAAGAAAGGTTTGTATACATGAAAGTATGTTTCAAGTCTTTCGTACATGAGAGCAATATGTTGGAGTCATTCATATACTTTCCTACTTGATCTACTTCTTATTTATGTAGATTTTTTCATTAGAATTATTGTTAATGTTCAATCCAGTTATTGGTGGCATGAGTATACAAACGCTTGTACGTACACCCAACTTAGTTCCACAATTAAAAAAAAAAAAACAGTGAAATAAATACTTATATTCGTGGGAGAGACTTCTTTACTTATTTGTTACCTTTTATCAGCATAGCGTTATCATTCATGCAAGTCACTATATGGGATGTGTATAGTGCACAGTAGAATGTAATGAAAACGGCTGATGCTTCACTGGCTAAGTATGATCTCCATCATTGGCGCTGCCTGTAATCACGTTACACGTTATAGTGAAGCAGTGAACTATAAACTTCAGGGACCCGAATAAACCGCTCTAAACCGATTAATGTATTTCGCGTCCCATATACGTTCTATTAAGTCTAAATCTGTACACAACCAGTTGTATTAGTCGGTTATATTTCAACAATTACTAATGTATTGTTTATGGTATACCTGGCGACTACATACGTAGTTTTAAATTATGAAATAAATTAGGTTCGGAAAGGCGATATCGTACTGTCGATAACTATTGGATGCAGTTAATACTAAAGTCCAGTATCAGTATCAGTTGAAATAAAAACTGTCAGCTAAATAATGTTTTGTTATATTTAATAAAAACATTTCTTCGTGTAATATTTTTAGTTTTTCTTAAATAAAAAGAAAGATTTAAAAAAGCAACATGCTTTTAAAATTTATTTTACATTCTACTTTTTCATTTTTAATTAAAAAAAATTTTCATCTTTCCTAAAACAAAACGTAGGAGGCTATCATTATAGACTACACTGTCCTCTCTACACGTTTCCTAGGTGACGGGTGTGTGTGTTTGTGTAACATATTTTTGTATGAATGTTTGCACCATTAAGCTGGTGTTGTTTTAGCTACTTACTTGTAAACAGTTACATTTAGTGTACACATAAATTATGAAAGTTATATTCAGTTGCTTTATAGGAACAATTTGAAACAGTACTGTATTTTTACTTTCACACAACTAATTCTACTATTGTAGTAACTACTGGGGGTTATGTAGCATATATTTAGTTTGTCCCAAACACACATAAGATAAGGTAAGTTGTACATTGCCTAATGTAGTGAATAAGAGATTAGCTTTTCAATTAATTTACAGGAGGTTTCTGCTCGTTTGTGCCACACTGTCACGATATCTCTACATGCCTCAGATTACGGGTATTTACACTAATTCGTAAGGCGTTATTTGTTTAATTCAATTTTTTATAATTTTTGTGTTATAAAAAATAATCGTATTACATAATTATCAAGTCTGTGTATTTATACGGTATTGCAAACAAATTTGGTATTATACATTGTATAATATACAACTCTTTACTTTCGAGTGTGCGAGAATCAACGTACACTTGGTGATTCGATAGGTAACAAACCACGAGGGGTTATACTAAATAGAAAATTTGTTAATCGATTTGTTTACAGAAAATTAACTATTACAATGCAACTGACGTCAAAATGAGACACTGTTCTTAAAATACGTTTGTAGGACAACGCTAGGTTGTAGGATAGGTTTGTACGTTTATAGTATGAAGAGGTTGGTATGTGGTTAATAAATTGCTAATGAATAAACTTACGTCGGTGTGTAAAATTTGAGGTAATATTTTTTACCATATGCGCGCAGTGCATCATCTTGAACAAACGAATATAAAGTAAGATTTAATAGGTTGTTAAGGCATTTATAGACTTAAGGCATAGAGTTAAGGCAGTTAAGTTAGAGTATAAAGATCCACTTACACGTATTTTTTACATAAGCTTCTTGATTTTGTCGTAGTAATCAATAAACAGAAAATGTATTTCTTTTGAATGGGACATATTTACTAAACACTTGTAAATACGGGCTCTGTGAACCCGTATCTCAAAATATGTAATTATAATGTTGATTAGTTTAATAAGGTTGTGCCGGGGTTTGAATTTTCCCGGCGCGGTGAAAGCGATCATTGCCGCAACGCGCGTAGCAGCTGTGGTCGCCACAGCTAACTCGATTATTAAGATGTGATTGCCAAGACTGGCAACGCAATCTAGCAGGCCTGGTCAACTGTATCAGCTGTTCGTTATACGGTTAGTAAGCAGCTTACCAAAGGTTATGATCGGCAAATCGGAACAAGTCGATTTTATGTAGGATAGTGGAACCGAAGAATCGAGGCATCATTCTCATTCCTTTGCCAACCTTCCAAAAGAGTGTTCGATGGTCTGACGGCCCAGGGTTAAGTACTGCGTAGATCTTTCTATATGACTTCGTAAGCCAGTAAAGGGTTTTCAGGTGAGGCTCAATTATATTATTCTATGTCATTTAATGATGGGTTATGTGTTATATTTGTGTATGTGTGTGTGTGGCCCAGACGTCTGTAAAGCCTATTTCATTGTAATACCTTTGTATTGTAAAATTGATTTACACGTTACTTCCGGTCTGGAAACACGTGGTGACATTGTATTTAATTGTCTTTTGATAAAGTTAAAAGTAAAAAAAATTAAAAAGTAATGTCTATAACTGGATAAATTAAACCACGCCAAATTAATAAGAGCAAATAAAGTGTTGATAAAAATTGTGACAGTGTGTGTGGTGTCTGTGTTCCGAGGCGAGAGTGTATAGGTGGGTGTATTGACTGACGGCTGATCTCCAAATAAAAATGTTATAGGGTCCCCGCACCAGCCGGAAGAAAGGGAAAGCATAGATAGTGACATCAACACCGGTCACTATCCGCAGAGCAGTGCACCAGGATGCTCCCCGAAACCGTCAGGCCCTCCTACAGAACACCGAAGGACCCACATCTGCCCGGAACGAGACTCGCTGGAGATTCACCACACTCTAAGGACCATCTGCAGCACTCATGGCACACTGGTCAACATGGTACCCTTTGAGTTCTTCAACAAAAGTACAGGTGGGAGCGTTCTAATTATTATCCTTCAGTCAACAACAACTAAATAGACTGGCCCCTGGTATTCAGGTTACACATCTTGCTAATGCTCTTAAAGAATATGGTACAAGAACTCCAGCTGTTTTAAATAAAACTGTAACTGAATTTTTGTAATAACATAAATTAATGCTCTTAAAGAAAATGGTACAAGAACTCTAGCTGTTTTAAATAAAACTGTAACTAAATATTTGTAATAACATAAATTAATGTTCTTAAGGAAAATGGTACATGATTATAACAGGGTGTCACATGTTAGCACAAATAAAAAATTGTTACTTGTTACAAGAGTGTTTATTGCAAATCCTGTCACTCTGTTTGGGCTCCAGCACACTTTTTGCTTCCTCTAGTCCAAGTAGCCTAGTTATTAAATTTTGCGTAACGGCTTAAGTGGCCGTTACAAAATTTGTACAAAAAAGATAAACATACGCCTAGTGAACATGGAAGCAAAATTCTTGTGAAAAATATGTCTGTTGATCTGTGACTTTTACATTACATAATTTAGACTAAATATTTCAGTGAGCCACTAGTTAATTTCTAAAATGTATGTAAAAGGTGAAGCGTATAAAAATAAAAACGTTTATTTTAATGACCGTTCACACTTCACGTCTTTGCATGGTATGAAACTTAATACTTGCTGCTTAGACAAGGGCGGCTATTCCATATAAGAAAACGGCAAGAACAACGCTTTTTTGCTTTTATAACATACACACACACTGGCGCGCATGTATGTATGTATACATGCACGTAAATATTGCAACCTTACATACTTGTGCGTGGGTATTTTTAAGTTGACAGTATGCCTAATACAGTTCATTTACGTACCCAAGTAGGCGGTAGGAGCTTATTTGAGTTACGTCCAAACTCTACGTCACACATACAATTAATTTCATAGAGAGGAGAGAGTATCGTGAAGTGAAATCATTACGATAAATATCAAAAGAGAATAAACTTGCTTTTTTTATTTAAGGCAAAACTAAACATTTAAAAATATACGCCCTTTATCATAAGTAATCTTCATATTAAGAACTTCATTTGTAATGACAAATAGAATATTCATGAACAATAACAATAAACTTTACTTTACCTTTAGTCGGGGACTGACAGACATTAAGACATCACTGACAAATAATTTAAAAATCTGAGAATAAAATATTTTACAAATAAAAATCATCCTAATAAAAAACCTAAGCATCCAAATAAGCTTATCAGTTTTACGCTCAATTAAATCTTCAAGTAACATTTCTTAATTTTCATCCATCTTTAAACATTTTTATAATAATTAGTATTTACAATTTACATAAACTATTTACAGATTTAAATGACTAGAGATTTTTATTCTGACATAATTGTGTCTTATTTGTACTATCTTTTCATTTTCTAGATATACCAGTTCATCGTCATCTGATGCTGTCGATCAATTTATCCTCATGTGTGTGGTCCAGTCTCATCATACGGCTTTGTCAATAGTCGTTACTGATCTGCGAAACTCACGACGTTCACCCGATGAAGTTATTTTCATCCCAAGGAAAGAATGGTGACGATCCTGTTGGTCCTCTCCTAGATTGACAAAAAAGGTTTGGCGTCGCTTTTAACAATGTGAAAATATTTTAATATCTCGATTCGTTACAGTAGAAAACTGGATGGATTTAAGAAACAGCGACCAAGTGATGGTAAACATAAAAGATTAGACATTATGGATAGGTTAAAAGTTGCAACCTGGAATGTGAAGTGTTTAATAATCGGGCGGGATAATTGTAATACAATTTTGTTTAACATTAGTTGAAACTTTATTGCGTGTGAACAATTTTTTTTATTTGATTTGTTGTAAGAGACTGTGTTGTTAATTACGAACTGTTTAACTGTAAAAATTAAATCTGGTAATTAGTGACTTAATTGGTGTCTTGATTTTGTTTCCAATGTACCTACGATGATCAAGTAGACCGTCGTAACAATATATATTCACATCATCCAATCATGGAGACAAGATATTTCTTCAGGAATTCGACTTAACCAGAACACGAGTTTTGATATTTTATTTTATGCTGACGATGCAGTCTTAATACAGAGAACAGAGGATGAGTTGCAGTATTCTTTACACCGTTCAAATCATATGTGTAAACAATATGATTTTCAAACATCTAAGCAGAAAACAAAATGCATGGCTTTGGGGGGAAAGTTTCCAGTCAAATCAAAAATTGTTCTTGAGGGAACAGTTTTGGAACAAGTCTCTGACTTCAATTATCTGGGTTGTACTATCAGTATTAGAAATGACACAGGCCAAGATACCGCTAAAAAAATATCGAGGTTTCAGATGATGTGTGGCGTCATACATAGAACGTTGAGGACAAAGACAAGGAAAGAGACAAAGTTTAAATTTTATAAAACTATGGCAGTGCCTGTTTTACTATATGGATGTGAAACATCGGTTCCTACAGAGAAGGTTAGAAAACAGATTCAGACTTTTGAAATGAAGTTTCTGAGAAGAACAAAGGGTTGGACGAGACAGGATCGTTTGCGCAGTGAGGATATTAGAGAAGAGATACAAGTATTCTCCGTAAATGATAAAATCCAGACATATTGCAGGGAACGGTTACAGCATCTGGACAGAATGGAGGTTGGACGACTACCTAACGCTGCGTTTTGATATAGACCCTTTGGTACAAGAGATGTTGGAACCGAGAGTGAGATGGAGAGATACTCTGTGGGAACAGGCAAAGTGCCTACTCAGTGAGGTGCAGAAGAAGAAGAAGAAGAAGAACTCGATCAAACACTTAACCATCTGTAGAACACATACACGTCAAATCCAATACTTCTTGATTTTCTGCACTTCATCAGAATGTTTTTTGTTACTCAATAATTATTTGATTAACGGATAAACAAATATGTATTTGTTTATAAATAAAAATAATATACATGAACATGATTCCACAAACGCGAATTGCACAACGCAAGAGTCCACGAGAATGTAACATAGTGCTCAGCTCATTCATACAAAATACACATCATTTCGCTTTGTGTTATCCAGTCTTGGGAATTCCGCGAAAATCGTATCGTTTTGCAAACGTCTAGTTTTCACGTCTGTACCTTCACAGCCTTCATTTCTCATGACGTCACATCAGAAGACACACACCTGTCCGAGATTGTCAGCAGTACACCGTGCTGAGCAAACTTTTTCCACCGTCTAGTTGCTCTAGTTGCTATACACACGCAACTTTGTACCTTATTTATATAATTCGTACTGTTGCTATACATATACACGTACAAAGTCTGTGTGGGTAAGCTAACCGGTGCTTTCCATAACATCATACAGAAGTCGACCTCATGTGTTTTCAAATAGTGACGATGAGTTGCTACAGAAACGTTTTGGTACTATACATTACGATTAACGTTATCCGTTTTCAAGGCCATACGTACACACCTTCACTTAGCAAAAATACGTAGGTAATATTTTTTAAATAGGCCTGCACAATAGAAGTCAATGTAGCCTAGGTACATATACAGGAAACTACAAATGGTTTGAAATTTATTTAGTTCATGAGAAGGAAAAAACAGTATATATACAAATTAATCTCAAATAATAATAAATTTTTCCCAGGTCTATCGCTCAGTTTCTTAATTCACTGTGGTTTTCCTCTACCGCTGGTAGCATTTAGACTGGAGCCTTAGTAGGTACGAATGAAACTTGGTTGTTTACTCCGACAAATTATCTGATTGTAATTCGGCTGAAGTAGCATGTTATTCTGTTGCCGTGAACGTGTATGCTATTGTTTACCAGACGGAGAGAATTTCTGTAACTTACATGTTCAGAGTTAGTTTCAATATGAAACTTTACCAAGTTACTTGACTACGTTAAATCCCTAAGAACAGTGTATCCCTACTATAAGATTAACTTCTATAGACATATGTAATATCAATTTCGTGTAAACCATCTGTTAATTTAAACAATTTTCTATTTGAATTTAAATAATAACATTGAGAGGAACACTGAAATAAAAATGTTTTCTGAAACAGAAACATTTAAATACTGTCAATGAGACTTATTTGAGGTTTATGTTAGGGAAACGTTTTTCTTACATACTTCATAACGGTTTGTCTCTGTGATCGTTCAGAATATAAATGTCATCGTCTGTTTTCTAACTGCTACCCCAATCATTCTCCAGTGACTTATTGTTGTCACTCTTCTGAGCTATTGTTGTCCGGATCAGTGAATCGCAAGACTTAACAACGTTATGTCTTCATCTTCAAAAAGGGATAAATTACTCAATGAGCTGTGACTTCTTTACGTCCCTTAGCCTCCACTTTTAACATCCTTCGTGACCATCTGCCATTCCCTTACAAAGTCAAATACCTTGCATGTGTTCATTTAATTTCTCAACTCTGTAAGTGAATATCGTTCAATCTAGTTTAGTTACGTATCAATTAAATTACCTTCCTGTTTCGCCTTTTATTCTATCATAGTCATTTCCAGGCTTCTCTACGCAGTTTTTGTATTGTGCTCGTGTTTACTTTCCGAAGTACTGCAGAAACCATAAATTGATTAAAATTGTTCGTTTCAAATACAACGGCAGTTTAATATGCTTCATACGACTGTCATATTTTCAAAAGCAGCACATCCAGGTCTTACTCGAAAAAATAACTTATAACATTACATCTACATTTTTGTTATACCTTTACACAAACACTTCACTTCACTTCATTTACAGCAACCGGACATTTACTATGAATTCTCTTCCCCTGAGCTGGTGTAGCTTTAGTAAATATTACGTTTGTCTTTTTTATACTTTTTCTTAGACAAATTTTCACTTTCTTGGTTAATCCCACTAATCCACATGATTTAGAAATGAGACAGGCTTCGCCACTGCTCTGTCTTCTTGTCGTGTCTCCTTTATTAGACGTTTATTTGATTAGATGTAATGCAGTTTGATTTGAGCTGCTTAGTTTGTGCATATGTCATACAGAATCAGCAATACCATAAGAAGACGCAACTCCAATAGCTAATGGCGATTATGAAGTTACAGAAAATCTTAAGACTATCGTGAAAGGCACTACACGAATAGCTAAAATGATAACAACGTTGCGGAAGAGCGCATAAAGTCCGTTCAAGTTCTAAACTGCTTTGTCAACGGACACTTTCAGCAAAGATGTTCTTACACTTCACATAGTAAATACAATTCCAATAGCTGATTCTAATTACACTTTATTTAAGTGTAGGAAACAAATGTTTTAACGTCTGTAAGTTGAAGGAACTATTATCATCTAAATTAAAGGTGTAAAATAAGAGACGTGAGCGGTATATGAAGTAGATGACTTAGCCATTTTCTAGCAGACAGCTGTTGCACTTACAACATCTGGAAGAGACTAAGAAAAGTAATTGTCTATCAACCACACAATATCCACACACAAAAGGAAGATGTAAAACTAAACGCATTATAATCGGATTAAATTAAGGTAAGTATGCTATTTGAAACTGCAGTTAACACAGCTACAATCGGACAGGCTGTGATCCTTATTCGGGCAAGACAATTTTGTTAGGATATGAACCACTGAGAATATGGATTATGGCCATATGTTACAGTAACATATCCAAATTATTGGCAAACACTGAAATCGTTAGCAAAACAAGCTTTTTATAAAGCTACTGTTACGAAGCTGCAGTAAGAAAAATCGTAGAGTAATCGTGGTCAGATCCACTGATGCAATGTAAGAGGATTCAGACAATATTTTTCTATTGAGGTAATTAAAATGGTTACCTCATTAAATGTTTTCGATTACTTCATCAAAATGTTTTAAAGTATTGAAACAGATGATCGCTTGTAAGAATTAAATGAGAAACGGAAGAAAATTGCATGGCTAAGGCTATCAGGAGCTGGATCATACTTGGCTAAAAAATCGCAGAGTATAATGATTAGAAGTAAACATTTCATTAGAAACTCATATTTAACACATGACTAAAGTAGGTCTTAGCTTTCTGTGATGCTGTATTCCGTCAGGAAATTAAAACAGCAAATCAGATAAACAGCAAACAATACGAATTGCAAAAAAGTTTTAATAAATGGTAGACCTTCTGTGAAATGTGAGCTATATTATAAAACACATCACCAGTTCTTGGAAAGTTTTTCAGTCAATTTATGCTAACTGTAACGATTTTAACGTAGTTTAAAAATATTTTAGGAAAATAATTATTTTGGAAACATGCGTTCAGAATCACGTCCTCTACTACTCAGTCTCCGTGATTATTAAATTATTACGAAAAATAAAAACCTCAAGATTATTACCATGTGTAAGTACAATAAAAGTGTTGGCGCACTGTTAACATAAAGGCATGCTCACGAGATTACATAACCAGCACTGATTACATCATATTCTTTTTTGAATTAATTATTTTATATAATATTTTTACCTATGATTCATCTAACACAGGGGAGACTCAGTTATCGACTCGTGTACACAACATGTTTCGCAGCAGTCCGCAGTCACATTATTCGTTATAGTAAATGCACTGCGTTTAGATTGTGCCAGACTATACTATTTTGTATTTGTCTTCTTTACATAATAGATTTTTCTTCCTAAAGTGACAACGAATGAAATGCATAATTGTTCCGAAACATTTCTAAAGTAACAAAAGTAAACAATAAAGATGCCACAAAAAGAAGAAGACTTACTGCAACAAACGGAGAGAAACTGTGAGGTGGAGAATATCTGACGTCACCGTAACCCTTATCAAAAGTTGTTCGTTAATTAAATCTGTCTCCTCACTTCACACGGTAGCTTATAGACGGGCAGCACTGGACACTGGAATACGTTACGTGACTTAATTTTAGGATTTAATTGCTTTACAGCTACAACACGTGTTTATCATCCAAGGCATTTCTCTTACCTATTCAGCTTTGTTATAATTTATTAGGCGCAGTTATAAAATTTAATTACTACTTAATAAATTTATTCGTTTTTCAAAAACGCGTACGATTCGATCATTCAACAGGCTCTTTTTTATAAATGCAAATTTACATGTATGTTTTAGTCCTAGTATTCGGAATACGTGTTTGCGTGTATTTTGCAATTTAGTTAGCTTACTTCTTTTCTTAAATAAAAATATAATTGAATATCAGACTCCAAAGTTGTAGTAACTAAAAAAATGTCGCTTTTGTTATATACAGTAATTATAATATAATACTGCTTCACAATCAAGTACTTAATTTCCGTGAGGTAATTCTGGGTTAGCTTAAGAGGGAAAGTTTAAAACGACTTGACAACTTCAAATTAATTCCTCTTGTTCTAAGACTGAATTCATTTTAAACATCAAGTAAAAGTGAAGTTGCTAGCATCGAGTTTCATAACTTGGCAGTTAGAGACAATCGTTTTAGGGAGTAATTGAACTGCAATCACGCTTAGTTTCAAACCGATTTTAAATTTAAGTAGAGTAAAATATAAATGGCTTAGTATTAGCTACTTTCAGTTAATATAATAGACCTAAATTAACACTTGATAAATTAATTATTGCGTTGTAAATAGTTTCAGTTTTAAAGGAACCCCCTCCCCCCAAAAATGGCTTTGAACCTACTGGCACATTAATAATTATCCGTGGGTGCGTGCGTGTGTGTGCGCGCGCGCGCGCCTTACAATTGTTTTCACTGATAATCACTTTCGCAGTTCTCTTGAAACGTTGTGACGCGGTCATCAGAAGCAGATGACTATATAGATGGATTGTAAAAAGATACTGATTAAAATAAAATACACATGTTAGTTAAATAGTATTAAATAATAGTTCTCATTAAATGTCCCTCGTATCATACTTACAAGTAAAACGCATTGAATGCACAAATGTTTCGTTTATAGTGTACACAAAAGTAATAAAAATTACAAGTTGACAGTAGTTTATAAAATATGATCGCAAACACAACGAAGGCATAATTGGTATCTCTAGAAAACATAAAGTAAAAGGTCCGCCACCAGGAACTTTGTGAATTCAAAATATCGTTCCCGTTTCGAAGTATATTCGCTAGAATTCATCATAAGCAGACCCGGAGATGTAATGATATTATTTCAGTGTAAGAAAACAATTACAATAAAACAACAACTGTACAAATTAAACAATAATACAAGATTTAAAAATAAAATTTCGACACAGAAACGTATAGACACATTACAAACTGGCTGTAGAAATTATTCAATATGCAAGCAATAAGAAGTATACGAGTGAGTGGAAATGTATATATAAAAATGAACGTGTTTGGCATAAGGTCTTAAAAAAGTACAAAAAGGGCCGTGCACTGTATTCCAGAAGTATACTGTAATTACTTGCACACTGGGGTCACATTATCAGTGTTATAGAGTTTACTGTTTTATGACGCAATCACAATATCTGGTTTTACGCCTGTGCACATTTTTCCAGCCAGTCTCAAAGTAGGCAGATCTATTTCCAGTTGTTTCGTAGAGCCGATGTATAGCCGAATGTTCAAGACTAGAATAACATGTCCTGATTGAACCGTATGTGGATAGTGTTCTAAACCACTATATAATACTGTCTGATTAAGGTTTACTACGGCTAAAGACTTCTTTTAAATTTTTTCAGCTGAGATTCTACTACGTTAAAAATACACTGCATGCCTAAATTATACCCCCCTGTAAGTTTCCGGATGTATCTTTATTTTCAAATTTTGTAAAATAACTTTATATACTATAATTTCTAATTATAACTATTATAACTTACTAATTATAACTTTATTCACAAATAATTTCTCAGATACAACTTTGAAAACATGTTGCCATAAAGCAAGTTGATTTTTCTTACAAACTCAGTAAGATCAAATAACAAGATGGAAAAAATATCAGAAAGTATGCTCAGTAAACATATAAGTACATAACTGCAATGAGTTTGTTAGAGTTTCATCTCTTGTTGGGATAAGTAAGTCATCATAGGCAATTTTATTTTATTATCATCGGTCATAAGTAGCTGACTAACAGTTTATCGGAAGCCGTTCTTCAAGTAAAATATTTCTTTCAAACCAAGCTAGCTGTTTGCTTTTCCCACCATATCCAATCTTAATATAGATTATCCTTTCAATTTCTTCGTATAGCTTATACTTCAAATTTCTCTATTTTATATTCACTTTTATTTCTTATGTATTGAGCGTGGTAATTTTTCCGTTTTCGAGAATACTCATTTAAACGAAGTTCAACATTTGACAACAGAAGAAAACAACTTAGTACGCTTATTATTATAACATTGGCCTATTATCATGTAATGTTTATCATTATTATTATAGTATATTATCATAAGTCGTATTATTTTTTGGACCATAAACTTTTTATTTTACTGAATACAAACATTAAATAATTTTTATTTCATGAAACGTTTTACTAAAGTATTATCTTGTTTTAATATTTTATATAGCCCTTCTTAAACCACAGAATGTGTGAACCACAAAACAAACTATTTGAATATACGTACACAGAAGTACAAATGCAAAGTCCTTTCCTAATAACTCCTATAACCAACTAAATTGTTCAAATTGTACTACACTGAGCTTTTGCAAATACAAGTAGGATAAGTTTGGTTCTCTCTACGTGAATAATTTTGTTTTAAACTAACAGTCGCAAAAGCATACACAGAGATTTATATCATTTTGTTTAGTAACAATTTATTATAAAACTTTTAAAATATAAAAATTGTGATATGAATAGAGGTATGCATCTAGTACAATAAGACTGCGCTTGAGTTATTTTTGTCATTGTTTATTATTTGTATCACAAACGACATTCTCTCTTTCATCATTTTTTCTTCTGTGATGTATTATGAAACAGAGAATGCACTGTGACAGTGATGAATTGTTTCAAGATCTCTTTGTTATTTATTATTTTAAGGAACGGAAACAAATTCTACTCATTGGATTTTAAATTAATTTAGCACTTTCTGAAATTGAATTACGTGATTTTTGTAAATTTTAAATATTCTTGACATACAGCCAACAGATATAAAGAAATAAATATCTGTAGAAACCACATATTGCCAGATTCATAAACAGCCTATCAGACTTCTTAAAACATTAAATTAATAATTTCTTATTGACTATTAATATAACCTTTAAAATTGTAAGAAGAACCCTATGTGTATCAAGGGGTGAGTAAAATTAATATTGAAAGTTATTACTGTGGGATTTGAGTGTTTTGATACGTAAAACTCAGTATAGCGTTAAAAATAAATAGCAGGTCTCACTGTGTTTAGCAATAGTCATATTTTTTGTGTTTAGTGACGTCTCATATCACCGTAAGACTAATTAAAATCCTCAACAAGCACTATACAACTTCTTGTGTGTTGTATGTAGATTTTACTGAAGGCTCTTAACCCTTAGAAGTACTCAATTTGTTAACTTCATCTGATTAAAGGTGGTTCGAAGTAAATATTATCATTGACAAAACTGAAAGTCTAGCAGCACAGTATTCTATCAGGATTATATAATATTCGTACACAATACAAGGAAAACATAAGCACGTTTACATTCTAACTAGGCTGTGTCTTCAACTTCGAAGATGATACTAATTTTCTTTGTGGATCTCGTCCTATTTACTCCTTTTCTAATACCCGGTCTGCGTTATTTTTTCCAGGAAGAAAAGACTGCGGCATCATGTCAAACACTCTGATTTGCGCCGCATATTGGCTTACTTCTTCATTTCCGTAACAGAATTAGTGTTCAAGTTTATTTAATACGTTAAACACAATACGACTGCATTAATAATTGCATTA
Source organism: Magicicada septendecula (assembly GCA_034769895.1). Taxonomy (NCBI): domain Eukaryota; kingdom Metazoa; phylum Arthropoda; class Insecta; order Hemiptera; family Cicadidae; genus Magicicada; species Magicicada septendecula. The sequence continues at coordinate 901,660,166 of CM068367.1, forward strand.
ATAATTAAGTATTTCTTCAACGGTGACAGTAGTAGCAGCTTTCTTAATACGTATAGGCGCGAACGCGCGCGCGCGTGTGTGTGTGTGAACGTTAAGAACAATGTGTTGAACGCTCAGTATTTCTGATATTATTAGATGTTTAAATAAACCTTACACACATGTGTGTACGTTTTCATTCCACAGAAACTACAGACACACATTTTATTCCATGAAAATTATTTTAGGCCTATGTTTTACAAGACTTTGTGCGCGTAGTATATGTAAGGCAATAATTAATTGATATAATTAATTGTATGTATATTTATTGCGTGAAAAGCGTATAAATAAATTTAATATTATATGTTTACAAATGTATATCCACGAGCGAAAGCCGTTTTCTTTTTAGGTCATCATGGCTCAACAAAAATATCGGATATCTAAGCTTCACCCGATAATGATATTTTTTTTAATGTTTTCAGCTCAATAATTATGTAGCTAATAAATTATTTCCTTTAAAATAAATTTGGGAATATCCACCTATAATTTGTTTAAATGTTTTTATAAAATAAAAAAGAAAACAACAAATAATAATTGAAAATACAAATAACATGTAGATAACAAATGAAAACTGAAAAACGTGAATTAAAGAGAGACTTATATAATTATTCGTATCGTTGGTATACACTATATGCAATATGTTTTGAAGGACTGGAGCAGCGTTAGTAGATGTAGGTGCAGTGTTTATGAAAGCTGCAATGTAAGTATGCTTTATAAAAATTAGTAAATATGTGTACTATTCAATTTTACTACGGTGACCATATTTTCTCACTTGCAATCCGGGACATATGATCTGAGTTAAAAGGGAGAGGTAGGTTACGTTAAGAGGGGATGTATGAGGCATTTCTCGAAACATTTTTGAAAATATATATTCTTTTAGAGGAGGTTATATTTGGGTTAGTTATTTACAAAGTGATTTGAAATTTGACATGTTCAGGTACAATAGTGCTATAAATGTAAAAAATGTCATTCATTTGTATCCACTATTTTCAAAATAACATTAATATGTTTAAAATCGCCTGTTGCTAACTTTACAAGCGATTTTCATAAAAATTATTTATCGCATATAATTTTTTCAAGTTCAATTTTATTTGAAATTGTATCCTGAAAAAAGTTAATTAAAACATTTTTTGATCCGACATTAGCAGCTGAGATATTTTAATAAAACCAGAAAACCACGTTGTCCAACTAAAATTGTTAATAAAAATATGTTGCCGACCGATCTGGTATTCTAAAACATAGAATGCAAGATATACCGAGTTTTAGAATGCAAGAAACGCTTCACCGAAATTTTGAGGTAAAACTTTTTTCCGTGTATTAACGTACGAAGATTAAACTTCAGCAGACCATGGACCACGGCTGCTATGTTTCCATAAATTAAGCATAATTTTTGCTTTAAAACATAAAATATTTTAAAGACTAAATCCGGGACCTTGTAACAGTTTTTCGGGACATAGGGACCGAGGTCCGAAATCCGGGACTCTGCCGGAAAAACCGGGACGCTTAGTCACCGTAAATATTACTCTTGATGTCTACAAATATGCTTTTAGTAATAGAAAAATTTAACTTTTTTATCTTACCTTTGATACACTTTCGAGACCCAAAGCTTCTGATCAACACGCCTACTGCATTAAGGGATCATTTGTTTCAGTACACACCATCACTCAGGTAGAACCGACTGTACTTTCATGCTCTATGGCATTTTATGATAATTAAAATGTTACATGTTTTATCATCTATTTCAGTTTAAGTAAAGTTATATGTGAAGGCATATGAAACAACGTTCCCATCGATATGCAGCTGCACTCAGCAGCGTTGTTTAGATTCCATCAAACAATATGCCGTCTTATACTGTCATTGTATACATGCTTCTATTGTTGTAAAATCCAGTAGTATGAAGAATTTAATTACGTTAATGTTGCTGTACATTTGCTAATTCGTAGTGTTTTAGTGCTATTTTATGTCATACAATACTGTCTTGTCGGCGATGCTTTAAAGTAAATGGAAAGTAACTTTATCTACTACACACGCCAGGCAGCAACAGACTTGCTTTATAAACAACAGAACAAGGTAAGTTATTGTCACTGTGAGTTAAGTTGCCAAACAATCCTTTCCCCATACAGTATGGTCATGTCTCCCCCTCACAATTCATTAACACTCTATACTTTCTTCATTTGCTAGCTACAAATGATAACCTTGCATCCATTCGATTCCGCATTCAAAAAGCAGTTCAAAATAAAAAATAAAAGAGGTGAACAACTAGTCCAACAAATTCAATGGAAAACTTGCACTTTGTGTGCCTTGCTCCAATAATGTTGATGACAAATTTTAGTTTCTTTTTTGTGAAATTTTTTAATAATGTCCGAAATATTACAACAGAATTTTTATTAATTATGGTAATGTTTTTTTTTAACCGGTGACGAAGTCCTATGATTTAACCAGACAACAGGGTTTTGTATGCAGATCTACTCATTCTTTACATACACGTTTCAGACATTTGTATCAAGTGCAGAGGCAAAAATATTCTTGGCTAATTTCTGTTCAAATTCTAAATTACAATTTCATTAATAAATTAAAAGTATACAAAGCTTATAATAGACGGGGGATATTATATTATTATAAATTGAAATGACAACAAATTTAAAATATCATGAAAAACGTTATTTTAAATAAACTTTCACTAGTAGGGTAATAAGAAACCAATAAATTTTAAGAAATGACAAAGCGGTAGCCCTGATGTATGGATTACCCTGCATAGTCGTGGTGTAGTACCGAAAACCAAGAATCCAAGGTAGGTCGGAGTTAGGGTGAATGTAAATACGGTGTAGTTGTTTAATCACTTAATTGTTTTTTATGTATGTAAACTTACGTTTGAAACCATTAGTTATTAATCGCACTAATTAACTAAATTAATTTCTGATTACAGACATGCCTTGTGAATGAATTTCCCTCTTGGCTTTTAATTACAAACTCTCTTCATGGCGCCGTTATACTTATTGATATAACTTATTCATGGTACCTTTATTCATGGTATCCTTATACTTATTCAAGGTACTTATTGATGTAAAAGACAAACTACATTTTACTTTAAGTTACTGTTTGACGTTTTTTAACCATTGTATATTGTCGCCCGTGTGAGTGAGCATGTGTGAATGTGTGTGAGCTAGTGAATTACGATGGGCGTGTAATTGTTACACGCACTAATGCAGCATATCCACTAACTCTAAATTAACAATTCCTGCACACACAATAAATTATATTAGCGTCACTGTACAGCTGTACAGATAATATCTACAGCAGTACTGCAGCAATGTGTTACTGTAAAACCAATGTAGGCTAAATACAATCTTAGTCACTTCAGCCTGTGCAAGTATCGGAGCCAAGTCTCTCTTTAGAAAACATCACTCAACAAATTACGTATTTACATATTTTTCTTATGAAATTTTATTTGGAACTTTTTTGACAATTGTCTATGAATTGTTTTATGATCTTTAGCAACTAAAAAGTAGTTATTTAACATATAACTTGTAGACATCCATGCATATGTCAAACACAAATTAAAGACCAATGTACAAAGAATTATCCATTTAAAAAGATAAAAGGAAAAAGAATTCTATTAAAAATATGAAGAATATGTGATAGAAAGATAATTTTGCCTTGCATATTTTAAAGGTATGTTGTACCATGAATGATTCCATGCTATAAATCCATTTCATAAATAAATAGTTCCATGGAAGAATGTTCAATGGAATCTACTTTTTTGCTTCCGCCCAGTTCAGATCACAGACTAGGCTGTTGTTTAGGAAGTAAGGTACCACAGACTACAGACTAAATACATGTACACTGTCAACACATCATATCGTTTCCCTTGACTTCATTACATGCCAGACAAGATGAAGTAGCGGGTATTTTATGTAGCCTTAGCTAACAAACCCAAGACAACGACATACATAAAATTAACGTATTCTCTCGCAACTAAATTATTGAGATCCAAACCGTATTTTCCTTCTTAGCTCTAAAACATATCATATTTTCAGGCAATTGTTAATAAAGGTGACACACGGAAACACTTAATATTTTTTGCATAATCAACATTTGCATGAAACATAGAAGTTACATAAAACTGACTAAAATCTACTGAAAACCCGTAACACGATCAAAATTGTTACTTCAGTGCTATTTTGTATTTTGGTGTTATTCTCCTCCTCCTTCTAAATATACCAACATGTTTTACTGCATGTTTTGCGATGTTGTAAGAAGCGTGTTGACACAATGTTGATTCAGTTTTTAGAGTGTTCATGTTTCGAAGAAACAAAAGTATTGTATAACAATTTGTATGCAGTCTTTGGCCTTTTAAAAAAAAAACCCATAAGATAAAAATCAGGGCATCTTCGGTTGAGTCATCTAGGTGACCACAGATCAAGTCTACCTTACAAAAACTGACTACGAAAACTAAAACTATGTGGTACACTGGAGCGGGGAGCAGCCCTTCTAGAGATTGTCAGGATCTTCTACAGATCAAAAGATGATCCGTCACTGATAACATGAAAAAAGAAACTCAGCCCAACAATTCAACGACCCATAGCGTACCAAACACTAACCTTGTCGAAATCTATTAGATGTATCTGGATTACATGTGACTTTGCGGTCACACAGTATCTAGATTTTTCATATTTTTCACGTATAAACAACATAGTGTGAAAGGAGTATCCTGTCTGAAGCTTGGACTGGACTACCATTGGCAGTACTGGACGCTGCAGTAGATACATTTGTTGGAATGATGAAATTTATATGTTCCAATTTTGCTTACGTGGCTGCCATCAGCATGAAACATCTGTCTCTTGACTCAACCAGCGCAGCCAATTCTGTGGACGATTTCGAATATAACACAGGACATTTCGATTATTCTGAATGTTTAGATTAGACAACAAACCATAGTTTGTATTTTTCCCACTTTCCATAAAAAAGAGATCCAATTGGTTCCAGTTTGCGTATGATAGAGAAGATTGTTGCCTTGCACATCTCACCAAACTGAGTTTTAAAAAATTGTGAGAGGCACAAGCATTCGCTGTTCAAAAGATACTGTATGTTTGATAACTAAATATAAGTATGTTTAAAAGAAGCAAACACAGTAAATGACAGACGTCGCCGTGGTAACTGCAATAGTAACGTCTATTGTCAGCTGCACTAATTCTTCAGAAATTTTTAATATCTTTAGAGCAGTTTTATGTTATTTTTTGTGTAATAAATGTCTAATATTAATCGATATTGTAAAGGTTTCATAGGTTACACGACACAAATAATATATGTTTGGAAATAGTAATAACTCTATTGCACAAAATAATAATACCCAAATCAATATTGGAAAATCCTATTAACTACGCACGTTTGCCAAATTACTACGCGTCACCTGATCTACTAAATTCAAAAAGTTTTTGCAGATTTGTAATCCGTTCGACCAAGCGAACATTGAACAAATTGACAGACAAAACACATATATGATTATGAAAAGCTGACGACTGACAGCTCTCCTTGTATGTAAATGCAAAATAGAAAACGGTCTTTTGAAACTAGTTACAGGAAAAATATAGTTTACGCTACGATACTTACGTATTTTATTATAATTTATTATTTAGTAAATATGATTAGTAAATATTTACTCCTTCATTTACGCAAATATAGTTTATAAAAAGTCACTACAAATAAATTAAATAGCTTAAACACAAAGTAAGAAATAAAAATAAAAATCATAGTAAGTTATAAAAATAAAGTTACCGCAGATTATACAAAAAAAGCACACAAATTCTGAAGTTTACTACCCAAGTATTCTGCATCTCAGTTGGGAATCCAGAGCTCTAGGGGTATGGGTCGGCGGCCACATCACCATTTCAGAGACCTATCCTAACATGGCCGCGGGATGGGAATGTGTACTTGGCTGCCAAATTGGAAAATTTTGTATTCCACGGTGGTTAGTCCAGTTATTAGCTCCGCTAGCCTGCAAGTTCTGCCACCTTCATTATCGTCGTCATTATCATCGTACACATCGAATTCACACAGCGGCGGCAAAGAACACTGATTCTACAAATTATTGAAATCACAGAAAGCATGCGTTCTTTGAGGATCGACTTGGTAACCCGTACGGTAGCGGTCAAGAAGACACGGTAGAAGTTAAGAGTCCTCACTAGCTATATTCTAAAATGGTCTGTAAGAATTGTTTTCAATATATGTTAGTTCCATTGTGTAGAATTCTTACTTAAGAGATTTTTTTTCTTCGAAAACCTTCGACCTAAAACACTGGCAGTCGACCCTGGTAGTCTGACGTATCCTAGTTGGATCACGCTGCTGTTCGCCTCTTTCCCATGTGCCCACTAGAGACCGCTTTTTTATGCTGTGTATGTGTGTTTTACGGCGTTGCGTCTACGCGTCCAACCAGGTCGCAGGATTTGAGTTTAGTTGAGTTACGTTCAAACACTACGTTACACACAAATTGAGTGTTGCAGAGAGAAGAAAGTATCCTGAAGTGAAATATTTACTACCAATTTGAAAAAGTATAAAATTATCTTTATTAAAAAAAGGTAAACTTAAAAATTGTTTTAAATGGATCTTCTTATAAGTGTGCATGTTAGATGTAGCGTTTAGCTAATTTTCAGTTGTAATTAATTTTCATTGTGTAAGTATCCTGTGTTTGTCTTTCCTCGTAACTTTAATTTCACGTACGATTTGGTAAGTTCAAATAGTGCGCGAGTGCGTGTCGTTTTATGCAAGACCAACCACAAATCGATCTCTCGCGCGTGCGCTGAACTCTGTTCTGTTGTTCGCTTCATAGTATCACACGTGTTCGCGTCGCCTTCGCAGGCCTGCCTTTTTTTCGTATGTAACGTTTTCCGCAAATACGGTAAACGGTATAAAACTCACGCAAAAGTTCGAAAAATCGTGTATGTGCATGCGGTGTATGCGGTTCATCAACACCGCGGTTTCCACTACATCAACTACCACAACAAGCAGCTTCCGCTACATGCGGTCTTATAACCTACATGAGTGCTTCCCATCAAATCACAGGTACTGTAAGTAATTTGTATTTCATCAGTGTAAATGGCAATTGCTGGGAGGGAATTTGCAACTCCCACAACAATTCCAGCAATCGACCAAGTTCAGTTGGGGTTAACAACCAATTCTAGCTTTCTAAAGAACCAGTGTTTATCAGAGCCTATAATTAATCCCGACAAATGGTCCTCCGCGCCGGATTGTTCAAATAGTGGATGGTTCGAATTCGCAGTGTCGTTTTTGTGAAATCATAAAAACTTGTGAAACGTGGTCGGGCGAGCTGTTACTACCGCTCATTTCGTCGGTTACCAGTAACGGTGGTTATGTTGTGCAACTACTCTCGTATGTCTCCATGTAAACAGTGTACGGTAATTGTTATTAGTGTCAAGTAGCTGTTATTTCATAAGGTACATTTCATAACTGTTTTTTTTCCTTGTTTTGTTGGCTAAAAACTATTGCGACATTCCCAGTACGTCACCTATGACTCAGAATCCCCCCCTGTGTTTACGCATAAACTCACGTATCCGGCAACCAGTCCACACGCAAAAATACATTCAGCCGTCTGTGCTACTGTACACGCACATTATACATCGCATACTTCAAATGCATCGTGCACATTATACTGAAAAAAGTCATCTCGTCTAGTCTCCTCCGCAATAAATTGTTCAACAATCATTCAACATGACCGGTAAAAAGGACGCATTACTACGCGCAAATGCAGTTTATTTTGCCAAATGCAAACGTACCCTAAATACGCTACAGACCTTTGCAACTTCAAAGGGGCATAATTTAGATGGGAAAACGTACGAAATCGCACTTAAATTATACAACTTTTCAGATGCAATCGAAAAAATTGAAATAAATAATATTTCCTTACAAGAAAAGGATTCAACTGATGTACTTGACATTTCAAAAGAATGTGATGAACTGTTCAGTCTCCTCACACTGGACAATTCAACTGAACAAAAGCCTGTCATACAGGCACGTGCTTCCTTTAAGGTGCCCAAAATTTCACTGCCTGTTTTCTCTGGTGAACCTAATCTAACCTAAAATGGATTAATTTTAAAAATTTGTTTGATTCATCTGTTCACACTTCATCTGTCTTCACACCATGTCAAAAACTTCAATGTTTGCGTACGCACTTGTCAGGTCATGCATTGTCCTTAGTTGAAACATTACCAATTACTGATGTAAATTACCAAACAACGTATGACATTTTATGTAATAGATACAGTAATAAGAGGTCTGCTGCAAATCATTATTATGCTTTGATGAAAAATTATCAAATAAAAGAAAATAGCCATGACAACTTAAAAAATTACCTGTCAACCTTTCAGTCATCCGTCAATGCCTTGCTCAGCCTTGACATAAACATGCAAGATTTTCTCCTGTTGCAGCTTGCTTTACACAAATTGCCTTCTGACGTCCGTATGCTGTACGAACAAAAACAAACGGAGGATGATAATAAAATTCCTACCTTTCAGGATTTGATAAAATTTATCACCAACTTAGAAAGGTCATACGAAATCATTCAGGCTGAATCGCCTCCTAGTTCGCCTCCCAGTACACCACCTGTCAATAGGCGATCGTTTCCCGGCACAAGTGGTTTCAAAGGCACACCTAACCAGGCAAAATTTGTAAATAAATCCGCAAAGACTCTGTTAGTTCAAACCTCTCAGGAAGCTCGACCCAACACTACCTGTTTTCATTGCAATGGCAATCACAAAATATTCAATTGTGAAAAGTTTCAACAACTGCCTGTTGACTTTCCCAAACCATTGTATATTCAAAAGGCACGATCCCCACGCAAAAATCCGGGTCGTGTTTAATGCCAGTTCTCCAGATCACACTGGTGTGTCACTCAACGAACGACTTCTTGCAGGTCCCAAGCTTCAAAGTGACCTTCAACACATATTGATATCATTCAGTACTCACAAATTTGTCATCACCGCAGACTGTCGTCAGATGTATCGTCAAATTATACTTCGTCCGGAAGATCGACATCTCCAACATATCTTTTGGCGTAGCGATTCATCTCAACCTCTCCAAGAATATGAGTTAGCCACTGTAACATATGGACTAAAACCGTCAGCGTATTTAGCTCAACGTTCTTTAAAACTACTGATTTCAGATGAAGGCTCATCTTTCCCACGCGCCGCGTATGCACTCGAACATCATACCTTTGTAGACGACCTAGTCACCGGTACTGACACCTATGAGGAAGCTGTTCTTCTCATAAAGGAGCTGAATTAAATGTTGTCACTTTCGGGATTTGAGCTAAGACAGTGGACATCAAACAACCCAGCACTGATAGCCCAATTTCCTCCAGAACACCTGGAAAATCCTTTCATTTTTTCTGATGAAAACCAAACAGTAAAAATTCTTGGTATTCGTTGGTGTCCATCTTCTGATACCTTTTCGTATAACTATATTCCGTTCAAAGGGAAAATCACCAAACGCAGTATCTTGTCCTACATCTCCCAATTTTTCGATCCTCTTGGTTGGCTTTCGCCTGTCGTTTTTTGGGCCAAATGTTTCATGCAACGTCTTTGGACTGCTTCATTGGATTGGGATGACCCGTTATGCTCTGAATCCGAAGAGGATTGGAAAAAATTCGTTGTTGGATTATCAGCTGTAAGTGAAATATCATTTCCACGTCGCGCCACTATTGACAACGCTCATTATGGTCTCATCGGTTTTTGTGATGCGTCACAGCATGGCTTTGCCGCCGCCGTTTATCTGCATTCAGAAAGTAATGACAACCGAGTCAACATGCAACTGCTTGTAGCCAAAAGTCGTGTCGTCCCGCTAAAAATTGTCTCCATCCCTCGACTAGAGCTCAATGCCGCAGTGTTATTGTCACGATTGATAGCATCAACTCAACAGGTCCTATCCACTCTTCCTATACAGGAAATTCGACTGTACACTGATGCTAGTACTGTATTGGATTGTACAACCTTATAATGCCACGCGTTGAGCACCATGTTCAACGTTATATTTGTTGTATATGTAGATTGTTATGCCCCACGTTCTTTGGGAGCCATATATAACGTTATTATATTGTATGCAAATTTATCTGCATAGATTAATTGATTGATTTTAATTAGGTCGCAACCCCAAGTTTGGGTGGTCACATACGACTTTATATTTTCTGTGAATTTATAATTGTAAAGGTTAATTGTTCAAATAACTAAATTACCTTGATTACTATGATTGGCAATTCTTTATCAGTTTGAATAAATTGTTTATTATTGATGCTAAATATATCTGCTCATAGGAACTTCATCATGTAAGGTATGATAATTAATTGTATTCCGTTCTAAGGAGTTTACCATAACTGTAGGTTTTTACTACAGATCTTGTTTACTGCTCCAGGACGGGCATACCATATATGATGATACACTCTGATATCACTGAACTTTAATACGTCCCGCGTTCTGGAGCACCATATGTAAACAGGTGTTTTGGGTGAATAACAATTATGTGACTCAGACACTATTAACTTTTGTGAACAATACAAATTTATTATATATTTTCAATGTCATTAAATTCTGAATAATGTTAGCGTTTCTATACAACATATTAAATACACAATGCTGTTGTAAATACTCACACTTTATATATTTACAATATATTGTAAATACACAATATATCCTACTCTATGGATTCATATTTCTCAATTTGCGTTACTTAGAGCAATTAAATAAATGTATATTCAACTCAGTGGCGAGTTCTTTTTGAGTGGCAGGACAGTGGCAACCTAATCTAATGGTACATGAATAATAATAATTTACTTGGTGTTTGTATCCAATTTGCGGTGACTAACTGCGTAGTTCCTCATTCTGCGACGAGGTCCAGGCTGAAGATAAGACGATTAATCTACTCCGCGTCATTGAATTGTGATACGCCAATTCAGTTTCACTTGACACTCCGTCAACGACACTATTTGTTCCACAATTTATTCGGATACTCGCATGAACGAAAATGACTAATAGGGGTCATTTGAATATCACTTCATTGTCTAAAACACTTTCGCGTGCAGGTTCTCTGTCACTCTCGGTGTACGTGTGCAATAGTTTATGCCGCGTTCAACTAGAGCGATTGTACCATTTATAATGTATTCACTATGCAAATATAAATGGTTTATTTGCATTTCAGTGAGTTAAATCGTGGCACAATCTCTCTATATTGTCCCATGTCACTTACGTCACGGTAATGTGATATATTGTCAATACTGAACTCTCCTCCTCTCCGAACACCTAATTTTATTTCTTCAGCAACACGACTCCCTCCACGGATAGCATACCCTTACTACTATCACTGTCATGATTGGCTTCTCGCTTCCGATTCTGCGAAGACACCTCCTAGATACTCTGGCTGGGGCCTCTAGTCTACTTCCCATTAGCTCTTCACCCTCGTCTCCATGTTGACGTCTTCTTAACACCCGCCTTTGCCGAATTCCTTGTTCCTGATAGGTCAGTCAAGACCCCTCTCGAAAAGTCTTGCTGTCCACACCACCTCCCCGTATGACGACGGACCCAATTACACGGTTGTCTGTTATGCGATTGTCTTACGTTCCCTAGTGTCCTTTCCAAGCGATTTCCTTTCCGCACATGTGTGTACCATAACCCGGGTGTGTCGAATCGCCGTATTGTCCTCGACTTCCCTTGTTACGTTCACACGCTGATGGTGGTCATCTTCCAGGAACTAACATCTGCTCTGCAGCCCTCTAAGATGCTCCGTATGTCGGGCCAGTAAGCAAGTTACCCGCTGTGCGGCTATGCATGTTCTTTTGTTCTTAATTGCATCCGCTCTTAGACTGCTTTTGTGGAAAATGTTATGTCCATGTGCAGCCGTTAACTCACACGTGTATGTCGAAAATGTTGGCGTCCCCTTAGTACACGCTTTGTCGGTAATTGTGACGAAAAGACACAGTCTTTTGTTTCTTTGTTATTGTAGCCTTTTGCGCTTATGTCGTTCATTCACGTCCAACATCTGCTGTGTGCCGAGGCATTGTCTTTCTTAAGTCATTGTCTAACGGCGGCCGTTTGGCTATAACATGCATCACTCTTGACAGTTGACGGCCGTTACAGTGCCGTTTACTCAAAAAAAAATTCTCTACTGTAATTGCTTCACAGAGTCCCCAATTTGGGTTCATTGATGAGTCCTGAATCAATGAATCGCAAATTTATGCCCTTGCTGAAGTTTCATCAATGGTCATTCTTCATTGAAAAGAGTGTAGTCACCAAAGATCATCTTTCACATAAAAGAGTGTAGCGTCACTTACCCTTTTCTTTCCTTCCCCCTTCTTCAACACTGTCCGTCATTACTATACCACTGACGTTCACAACCTCGATACTGAATTTATTGCTCGCTTGTTTGAGATTATGAATCCATTTACAGATTTTCTAGTAATTAAATGGTTAAGTTAATATTCATTTACATGTTCCATATCTACAAAATTCCTTCTTTTTAAGTAAATAAAGCAAAAAAAATGTTCTTTTGTTGCTAACTAGTTATCATTTTTGTTCTTTTCGTTTAATTTTTTAATATGCATTACTCCTAAAAAATCTACAAGCTAAATTTTACATCTTGTTGACAAGTGTTTTACCAACTTGGTTACAACAAAAGAAAACACAATAAGCTTACGTATGAATATCTTAATTACCTATCCACTCCAATTATCCTTGGTTAGATTTTCCAAAGATTATATTACAATTTGATTTATGCTAATTTTTACACATATGAACAGTAATAATGTACTTCTTATACGTATAAAAAAAAAACGTTTTCTTCCCCTAAAATTTTTTCACTTATTTCAATAACATCTCATTTCAACTGAACAAAACCTTATTTACATTTCCCTTTTTATTCGAACTTAACAACTACCACACTATAATTCCCATTAAAGTTTTTACGATTACACAATTTATATAAAATGATTTTTTTTCTTATTGTACATTCCAATAATTTATAGCTAATTATTTCATATGATTAAGTAACAAACCTTTGCTTACTTTCTCCTACCAATTGCTATTTTATCGCGTACATTATTCAAAATTTTACCATGAAACAAGACAATTTAAATTTTTACAAATTAGTCTATGATTTCACTACTAACTATAACACAATGACATAGTTCTTGATTTAATTACAAAGACAATTCTATCTCTTAGCTAAGCATACTTGAATGGTTTGTTTTATTACCGTTAGAGGCGTTACGTATTCCTCTAACTTCTCCCCACTTAGCCGTTGAGTAATTTGCCTTTTCCTTCCTTTATGTAACATAAACACACGTCTTGTCCTTAAATAATTTGATGTATTATTTATCACGTTGATTTCTTTCTTTAATCTCTTTCCTTCCGGGAATGATATGCTTTTAATTGCCTTATGTTGAATTTGCCGCGGACTTTGTGTTCATCGCTGCATTCAACCAAGATATATGTAGCTTCCCCTAAGACCTGTTTCACCTTATAGGGCCCACAATACAATTCACAAAATTTGTCAATTTTCTTCTGCATGGCATCCGATTGGCAATATGTCCTTACCAACACTAGATCTTCCATTTTAAATTTGGTAATTTTGTTACCCTCGTTCATTTTCTTTGCGTGCTTCTCTCTCTTCAGCTTCATTTTCACAAAGATTTGGTGGTTGTCCGTTATACTATGTTCATGTATTTCTTGGTTTAAGTATTTTTCCCAAACGCGTGCTGGTCTCCTACCGAACTGCGCTTCATATGGTGTTATTTCTATGGTGTCATGATACGTTTCATTAATGCAGCTCCCTATTGTTGCAATAAAACGTGACCACTTAGTGTGTTGTTCGCCGACGAATATACGGAACATGTTTCCTAATTGTCGATTAATACGTTCGGCAAGGTTGGCGCACGGGTTACGAATGGCAGTGTACTTCGGTTGTATTTGAAGTTCACTCATTCCTCTCACCCATTGTTTCGATGTAAACTGCGTCGCATTGTCCGTTAATATTGCTTTCGGTTTTACAACTTCTTCGATGTATTGTCTGACTCTCCTGATAGTTGCGGCCGTTGTTGCCCTTCTCAACGTGTATAACTTCACGTATTTTGTAAAGTTATCTACCATGACGAAAATGTATTTTACGCCACCCGTCGATACTGGTAACGGTTCGTAATAATCACCGCTAATGAGTTCTCCTTTCTCTGATGGTAAAATAGGCATCGTTCCGCCAAACAGGTTCCTATTTTGGCTATCCTTGCAGCGTTGACATTTGTCACAAGTTTTCACGTACTCTTTAATTTTTCTTGACATTTTGTCAAATGTGAAACTCTCCTGTAACAGTTTGGTACATTTTTTACCTCCTAAATGGCCGTACATCTGGTGTATTTCGGAGATGATTATGTCCGTAATACTCTCTGGCACGTATAATTTCCATTTGTTCTTACACTTCCTATACAACTTGTTATCAATATACTTATAAAACTTACACATATCATCTTCATTACTATTATTTAGATTGTCTATAATAGATCCCAACTTCGTATCCTCCTTCTGGAATTTTCCTATGTCTCTTATCATACTACATACGTCTTTCTTCATTTTTAAGTTACCTGATTTATCTGATATTCGAAGTTCTCATCAACTTGGTCCTCTTCCGTTACGTCTTCTGGATACCGGCTGAGTATGTCGGCCACTACATTTTCTTTACCTTTACAGTGAAGGATGTTAAAGTTATATTCTTGTATCGATAGGATCCACCTAGTTATCCTGGAGTTGTTTAGATGGCATTTATGCATGAAGGTGAGTGCTTTATTATCAGTTATAATCGTTAATGGTTGACCGAAGATATATATTCGAAATTTCTCTAAACATCTGACAATGCTTAATAGTTCTTTTTCAGTCGTGAAGTAGTTCTTTTCCGCACCCTTAAAAGTTTTACTTGTGTAGGCAATAACACCCACATTCCCCTCTTCATCCAATTGATACAGTTGTCCACCATAGGCGTATTTACTCGCATCGCATTGAAGAAAATATCGTTGGTTGACTTTCGGAAATTTTAATATAACCGTCTCAATAAATAAATCCTTCACTCCCTTGAAGCATCAATCTAGTTCTGATGTCCAAATAAACCTTTTATTTTTGTTTCAATAAATCCAGTAATGGTTGAATAGTTTCTGCGTACTTAGCAGTAAATCTATTATAAAAGTTAGTCAATCCTAAGAATCCTTTCAATTGCTTCTGGTTTCTCGGAACTGGGAAATTTCTGATCGCAGCAACCTTTTCTTCTGTTGCTTGCACTCCTTCCGTAGTTAAGCGATACCCTAGATAGGCGATTTCTTGACGAAAGAATTGCGATTTATCGAGGTTAATCGTTAGGTTTGCTCTGCGTAGATTGCTTAATAATAAATTTAAATGTACCAGATGCGTCTTGATGTCGTTCGAGTAGCAAAGACAGTCGTCAACATAGATGATTGTGTTCTCCTTCACCGGATCTTCAAGTGCCATGTCTAGTCCTCTCGTCAGAGCGGCAGAACTGGTGCTTAATCCGAATGGTGTTACTGTATATCTATAACATTTCCCCTCATACATGAAAGCGGTGTAATCGCGACAACATTTCTTTAGTGGCACCTGCCAAAAACTGCTGGTTAAATCCACTGTGGACAGGTACTTCATTCTTCCACACCTTGCTAATATCTCTTGGATAGGAGTTGGTCCCTCATAGTCGGGAATGGTAACGCTATTGATTTTTCGTGCGTCCAAACACAGCCTGACGTTTCCGTCTTTCTTTATTACGGCGACCATTGGATTAATAAATGGGCTATTTCCCCTCTCAATTACACCGTGTTTCAACATTTTGTTGATTTCGGCATCAACTCTTTGCTTGTATGCAAGTGGAATTGGCCACCCTCGTTGGAAATAAGGCGTGTTGTCCGTTACTGTAAATTCATGTTGATAACATTCCATTCTCCCTGGACTCTCCCGAAATAAACTTTTATTATTCATTAAGACTTCTCTCAGATTTTCTAATGTTTCCTCATCCACACCTGTTATGTTGTCCACTTTCGCGTTTATTTTCTTCTCGATTTCATCCTCTTCTTCTGCTTTTACTACTTCCATGTGTACAATGGGTATGCTGACATTTTGTTCTTCCTCTCTTCCTCTAAATTCGACGACCCCCTTTTCCACGTCAATCAAACATCTTTCATCTTTCAAAAAGCTAATACCTAATATACAATTTCTAATTAAATTTGGAATAATTAAAAATACACAGTCTATCTTGATATCATTAATGTAAATGTCACATAAGATTTGTTTCCGTACTAGCTTAGACTTACTACCTACTGCACTAATAATCAGTGTATTTGTCATGCTTAATTCTTCATAAGGTTCTAAATAATGTTTATTTTGGTTGAACCATTCTTCTGACAACGCATTAATCGCGCTCCCTGTATCCAATAAGGCAAGGACTGAAATATTATTATTCAACTTAATTAATATTTCTGGACACTTAGAAATCCGTTATTCAAATTTTATTTCATCTTCATAAATCAATTCATTTCTAAGATCTGGTAACAGTATGTTAGTTACGTGAAGTCGGTTCTTAGTCAGTATATCGGCTATCTCATTGTATTGCAGGGTTAATTTTTTTTTTCTTTATCTACGTCGTTCCCCTTACCAGTCGAGGTTGGCGCACCGTTGTTTACAAATTCCAAGGAATTTATGGGCTGTCGGTTAGTGTGTCGTCCAAACCCCTTAACGTTGTGACCGTTTTCACTTTCCTTGTTCGGCACATGTTGTTTTTGTTTCCAGCTGACACCCTTATTGTGAAATGGTTGGGGTGTATTTGTTGCTTCCCCCACACCTCGGGCATTCACCTTCTCGTGACTCCCTACAAAGTCGTTGTCTCTGGTTGTTAGCTGATTAATCGTGGCGTACTCTGCAATCAATGATTCAAGGTTTTGGATAGAATTAATCCCCCTTGTCACCATAGCAATTTCAATATTCTTACCAAAATGGCGCGCTATCTTTTTGATTAACTGACGATCAGTGATTGCTGGCGTTAATTGGCGGCTTTCAAGTAGCTTGCGCTCCATATACTGTATTGCGCTTAGATTGCCCTTCCAATTAAACCGGCCAAATTCTAGGCTGTCTCTGACTGCGTCCTGTCTTTCTGCTCCCCAATACTTTTGTGTAAAGAGGTCTTTAAATTCATCAAAATTACGGATTTGGTCTCGTATCACCCTCCACCAAATCGCGGCGTCTGCTTCTAAATGTCGACCGATCCATTTGACATCGTCACTTGGGTAGAATGTGTTCTGGATTTCGGTCAGTTCTTTGAGAAATTCGATGGGATATCGGTCTGTGCCGTTGTATTTTAATTCGTTGTTATGCGGCCCACCTGTTCTTGCGGTCGATCCGACTTCTGCGTTGGCTAATTGACGCTGTAGTCGTTCTTGGCCTTCTTTAACTTTCGCGATGTGGTTTCTTAATTCTTCTAGCCGTGTCTCCTTGTCTTTATCTGTCTCACTGATTTTCTGTACAGCCGATCGTTGTCTGTCGTCTACTTCTACGATCTTCTGTTTTAACGAGTTTACTGCTTCTCCTTGTTCTGTCCGTAGTTGTTCTACGTTGTTCATGACAACTCCTTTCAATTCTTCATTCCTGCTGTTGGTTTCTTGAATATGTGTGTCTATTTTGTTATTTATTTGGTCTACTGTCTTCTGTGTATTATTAATTGCTTCTTGCCATTCTTGTCGGTCCTTCTCTCTCAATTCTTTACTTTCTTTGGTATGTCTTGTTAATTCATTCTTCAACTCTTTCATTCCACGTTCATCCTTTTTCTGTAGCTCGCTAAATTTCTCTTCCCATTTCTTGGTGTGTTCTTGCAATTCTACTTTTATTTTTCCAATCTCTTCTTCATTCTGTTGTCTCATTCTTTCGCTCATTTCTTCATTGTGTTGTTTAATGAACTCGAGCAATAACTGAAAGTTCATCTCGCGAGGTACTAACGATTGTCCCCCCGCCCTTGTAGTCTCGTCGGCGCTGGTGTTTACACTCTGCGTCGATTCTTCGTCACGTCCTTCGACGCCTAGCTGGTTGTTCACGTCGAACTCCATACTATCTGAATTATTGGTTGTCATTTTCGCGCGACTACGCGTAATCATTCAAGTATGCTTAAACTAAGTCTATTTTCTACTACTGACTTATTGTCTAACAATTGCTTATAGCCACTGCCTGTCCTCAGCCTACTCACTAATAATATTTATTATTAATTAATCGAGCAATCGCTTCGTGCAATCGCGTTGGGCGCCATATACAACCTTATAATGCCACGCGTTGGGCACCATGTTCAACGTTATATTTGTTGTATATGTAGTTTGTTATGGCCCACGTTCTTTGGGAGCCATATACAACGTTATTATATTGTATGGAAATTTATCTGCATAGATTAGTTGATTGATTTTAATTAGGTCGCAACCCCAAGTTTGGGTGGTCACATACGACTTTATATTTTCTGTGAATTTATAATTGTAAAGGTTAATTGTTCAAATAACGAAATTACCTTGATTACTATGATTGGCAATTCTTTATCAGTTTGAATAAATTGTTTATTATTGATGCTAAATATATCTGCTCATAGGAACTTCATCATGTAAGGTATGATAATTAATTGTATTCCATTCTAAGGAGTTTACCATAACTGTAGGTTTTTACTACAGATCTTGTTTACTGCTCCAGGACGGGCATACCATATATGATGATACACTCTGATATCACTGAACTTTAATACGCCCGCGTTCTGGAGCACCATATGTAAACAGGTGTTTTGGGTGAATAACAATTATGTGACTCAGACACTATTAACTTTTGTGAACAATAGAAATTTATTATATATTTTCAATGTCATTAAATTCTGAATAAAGTTAGCGTTTCTATACAACATATTAAATACACAATGCTGTTATATTATCTCTAACATCTATGAACATCTATAAATCAATAAAGGTTAATTAATGACTTTATAAATTTCAATATATTCTACTCTATGGATTCATATTTCTCAATTTGCGTTACTTAGAGCAATTAAATAAATGTATATTCAACTCAGTGGCGAGTTCTTTTTGAGTGGCAGGACAGTGGTAACCTAATCTAATGGTACATGAATAATAATAATTTACTTGGTGTTTGTATCCAATTTGCGGTGACTAACTGCGTAGTTCCTCATTCTGCGACGAGGTCCAGGCTGAAGATAAGACGATTAATCTACTCCGCGTCATTGAATTGTGATACGCCAATTCAGTTTCACTTGACACTCCGTCAAAGACACTATTTGTTCCACATTTTATTCGGATACTCGCATGAACGAAAATGACTAATAGGGGTCATTTGAATATCACTTCATTGTCTAAAACACTTTCGCGTGCAGGTTCTCTGTCACTCTCGGTGTACGTGTGCAATAGTTTATGCCGCGTTCAACTAGAGCGATTGTACCATTTATAATGTATTCACTATGCAAATATAAATGGTTTTATTTGTATTTCAGTGAGTTAAATCGTGGCACAATCTCGCTATATTGTCCCATGTCACTTACGTCACGGTAATGTGATATATTGTCAATACTTTATCACACGCATTCGATTCATAAAACGGGATATTTATGATCACAAAGTCTGATCGTACTTAACTCGACATTGTCTTAGTATTTAGTCACGGGTTAGTTCTACAGTTTTACATAGTTTCTGACACACTCCCGAACGATCTATCTGCTTGTATCAATACACTTTACTACAGTCCATCTGAAAGACTCTGGCTGATTTATACCGAAATAAAATTGACTGACAAAATTTAGAATACGACCGAACTGAGACTAAACTCAAATTGACTGTTTGAAAATTGAAAATCGACTGAACTGAGATTTAAAATAGACTGAACTCTCCTCTTCTCCGAACACCTAATTTTATTTCTTCAGCAACACGACTCCCTCCACGGATAGCATACCCTTACTACTATCACTGTCATGATTGGCTTCTCGCTTCCGATTCTGCAAAGACTCCTTCTAGATACTCTGGCTGGGGCCTCTAGTCTACTTCCCATTAGCTCTTCACCCTCGTCTCCATGTTGACGTCTTCTTAACACCCGCCTTTGCCGAATTCCTTGTTCCTGATAGGTCAGTCAAGACCCCTCTCGAAAAGTCTTGCTGTCCACACCACCTCCCCGTATGACGACGGACCCAATTACACGGTTGTCTGTTATGCGATTGTCTTACGTTCCCTAGTGTCCTTTCCAAGCGATTTCCTTTCCGCACATGTGTGTACCATAACCCGGGTGTGTCGAATCGCCGTATTGTCCTCGACTTCCCTTGTTACGTTCACACGCTGATGGTGGTCATCTTCCAGGAACTAACATCTGCTCTGCAGCCCTCTAAGATGCTCCGTATGTCGGGCCAGTAAGCAAGTTACCCGCTGTGCGGCTATGCATGTTCTTTTGTTCTTAATTGCATCCGCTCTTAGACTGCTTTTGTGGAAAATGTTATGTCCATGTGCAGCCGCTAACTCACACGTGTATGTCGAAAATGTTGGCGTCCCCTTAGTACACGCTTTGTCGGTAATTGTGACGAAAAGACACAGTCTTTTGTTTCTTTGTTATTGTAGCCTTTTGCGCTTATGTCGTTCATTCACGTCCAACATCTGCTGTGTGCCGAGGCATTGTCTTTGTTAAATCATTGTCTAATGGCGGCCGTTTGGCTATAACATGCATCACTCTTGACAGTTGACGCCCGCTACAGTGCCGTTTACTCAAAAAAAATTCTCTACTGTAATTGCTTCACAATTGGCTTAAAACGCCACCTTACAAACTCAAAACATATGTTGCTAATCGAGTGGTGACCATCCTGGAACTCACCGCACTTAAATGTTGGGCTCACATTCCTACGCACAGTAATCCAGCTGATGTGGGTTCCCGTGGATCCACTGCTGCCACGCTTCAAAACTCAGGACTGTGGTGGAAGGGACCACCGCAATTTCACGTGTCATCTAAGGCTTGTCTACAGTAGAAAGGTCCACTTGGAGATTCCTGAATTGAAACCTGTTCCGGCCACAACTCTTGTGGTCACCTCTCCAGAAAGATTCACTGACTTCTACCAAAGAATGTCGAGTTTTCAAAAACTCATACGTGTATTTGCTTACATTCATCGGTTCGTAAATCACTCTCGTAAGCATATGGCGTCAAAATCTACTGTTTTGTCTGTCAAAGAACTCAAAGTCGCTGAACTCACCGTAGTACGTCTAACGCAACAAGACTACTTTGATCAAGAGATTGCCTGTATGAAGAAGGGAAAGATTCCTGACTCGTTACGTTCGCTGTCTCCGTTTATCTCCAACGATGGTATCCTTCGTGCTGGTGGTAGACTATGTCACTCCGTGTTGCCGGAAAAATCCAAGTTTCCTATGCTTCTGCCAAAGAAATCACATCTAACTGATCTCGCCGTTGATCACTTTCATACTTTAGGTTTGCATTCTGGACCACGTACTACTCAAGGATTGATCAACCAAACCTTTTGGATTCCTTGCCTTCGTTCCACCTTGAGAGCTCGGCTGCGTAAATGTGTCAAGTGCTTTAAAATGTCTGCAAGGCCCTCGCAACCTATCATGGCTTCGTTGCCTATGTCTCGAGTAACACCACAACCTGCATTCTTGTCCACCGGCATTGATTATGCTGGTCCGTTCTCAACTAGAGACTCTCGCCTTCGAAAACCACGCACCTATAAAAGTTATCTTTGCGTATTTGTGCGTATGGTTACCCGTGCAGTACACCTAGAAGTTGTCTCAGATTTGTCTACTGAGGCTTTCCTCGCCACGCTGGATCGTTTCATCGCTCGTCGTGGACTTCCTTCAGATCTTTATTCTGACAATGGTCGTAACTTCGTCGGCGCCTCCCGCCACCTTCGTGATCTATGTTCTATGTTGGAAACTCATACCGATGAAATAGCCGCTCAATTAGCGAAACGCAAAATTCAATGGCACTTCAATCCGCCGTATGCGCCGAATTTCGGTGGAATTTGGGAAGCCGCCGTCAAATCCGCGAAAGGTCATTTGTACCGCACTCTTGGTGATGTAATATTTACATTTGAAGAATATTGTACCATATTCACTCGCATTGAAGCGATATTGAACAGTCGCCCTCTATGCGACATGTCACCAGATCCATCTGAGGAACTTGATTTTCTTACCCCTGGACATTTCCTCGTTGGAAGATCCTTGTTATCAGATCCAGAAGAGCCTCAAGATAATGTCGCCCATCCACGTCAGCGATGGACTCATCTACGTCAAATAGTTCAATCGTTTTGGAAACGGTGGAGTAAGAGCTATCTTCACAGTCAACTTCAACGCTCCAAGTGGAACAAGAACTCGGCGTCACTCCATGAAGGGCAACTTGTACTATTACAAGACGGAGAGTCAGCACCACTGCACTGGCCTGTCGGACGAATCCTCTCCCTTCATCCCGCCCCTGATTCCGTTACCCGAGTTTTGACCATACGTACCGCAAATGGTACCGTAGTGCGACCCGTCAATAAGGTTGCACCCTTTCCAGTTTTGTAAATGCACGTGGTCACCCCCGTCACTATTTGAAAAACCATAGGTTTTTGGCGGGCGGTGTGTTAGATGTAGCGTTTAGCTAATTTTCAGTTGTAATTAATTTTCATTGTGTAAGTATCCTGTGTTTGTCTTTCCTCGTAACTTTAATTTTACGTACGATTTGGTAAGTTCAAATAGTGCGCGAGTGCGTGTCGTTTTATGCAAGACCAACCACAAATCGATCTCTCGCGCGTGCGCTGAACTCTGTTCTGTTGTTCGCTTCATAGTATCACACGTGTTCGCGTCGCCTTCGCAGGCCTGCCTTTTATTCGTATGTAACGTTTTCCGCAAATACGGTAAATGGTATAAAACTCACGCAAAAGTTCGAAAAATCGTGTATGTGCGAACTGTTCATCAACACCGCAGTTTCCACTACATCAACTACCACAACAAGCAGCTTCCGCTACATGCGGTCTTATAACCTACATGAGTGCTTCCCATCAAATCACAGGTACTGTAAGTAATTTGTATTTCATCTGTGTAAATGGCAATTGCTGGGAGGGAATTTACAACTTCCACAACAATTCCAGCAATCGACCAAGTTCAGTTGGGGTTAACAACCAATTCTAGCTTTCTAAAGAACCAGTGTTTATCAGAGCCTATAATTAATCCCGACAGTGCATGTACATCATATTATGTGCATGTGAATAATTATTATTAATGTCTATTAACAAATTAGATTTACAATTATAAACATCATAATAACGTATAATAAAAATTAAAAAAAAATACTTTACATCGAGTGACTGACAAAAATAATAAATCAAATAATTTAAAAAACCCAGAACAGAACATTTTGCAAATTAAAAATTTAATTCCAAATGACATATTTAGCACATATAAAAACATTCAAGAACAATTTATAGTAAATTATATATTTATATAAAGTTACTAAATTTCAGTTTTCCTTTTAATAATTGCTAAATTAACTATTTAAAAATGTATCTAATTTATGTAATTACAAGACTTTACTTTTAAAAAAATATGCATTCTACTTTTTCTGTTTCCTTTCTTGTTTTGTATTATAAGTAGATAAATTCAGCGTCACATAGTCACCATGCTGACGTGATCAGGTTTTACTATGATATTATCCGTCGCCTCTTAAACAGAGACCGGCAGAACGAGCATCTCCGCTGGGAGTACAGAAGACTCTCAAACGCAGTCAAGTTCGCGATTAAAGACTATCGTTCTTCCCGCCTTGAAAGCCTATGTACTTCAGTGCAAGAATCCTTCAACACAGACACACCCCGCTTCTGGAAGCATGTCAAACAACTCCACACCCCGCCCAAAGCTGATACCCCTCTCCTGCTAGACGACCGCCTTCTCGTCAGCGACGAAGAGAAGGCTGCTGTCTTTCGGGACACTCTCTAGTCGATCCATAGCCACTCCGACAGCCCGGACTTTGACGCCATTGCCGAACACTCTATATACACTTTCTTAGCTACTCACGCAGACCTCTTCACCCCTTACGACGTCCTGACCACAGACCACGACCATCCGCTGGAGCAGCCTATCGACCCAGACGACATCAAAGATAGAGTTTCCATATATCGAAATACTGCCCCCGGCCCCAACGGAATACCAAATAGAATATTAAAAGCACTCCCCGACACCGCCATTGAATCCCTTGCCCATCTGTATACCGCCAGTCTCCTCCTCGGATACGTCCCACGGGCCTGGAAACACGCCCATGTCCTCATGTTCCCCAAACCGCTCAAAACCGCCAGACTTCCGTCGAACTATCGCCCGATTTCTCTCACCCCTGCAATCTCCACTCTATTCGAGAAAATCCTCGTCCCCAGGGTACATCCCCATCTACAGTCTCATAGCGCCCTCCCCAGTACCCAGGGCGACTTTCACCCTGGCTACAACATATACGACCAATTAGTTCGGGTTATCAACTCCATCCAGGACAACTCGGCCCGCAAACACCCGACCATCTTAGCCTTACTCGACATCCGCAAAGCTTTCGACTCTGTCTGGCACAACGGCCTCCGCTTCAAGATCCTCGGATGTCACTTTCCCCCCAGCAATCATCAAATGTCTCTCCCATTTCCTGGATGGTCGCACTGCGGAAGTCCGAGTCCGCCAGCATCTCTCGGCACCCTTCCACCTCAATGCAGGTGTCCCCCAAGGCTCCGCCATTAGCCCGTTACTTTACATAATTTTTACCAAAGACACCCCTCCCCTCCGACGACTTTAACATACCCATAAGCAGGTCTTAGCCCAGTGCGCAGACGATACTGCCTACTGGGTTTCAGCAGGAGCACACTGGCTGCCTAAGACCTTTCTTCGACTTCTGTAACACATGGCAAATCTCTGTAAACGCGGACAAAACCCAAATTTGTGTATTCAACTCCACCGGACACAACATGACTCATTTCTATACTTCATCAGTCCGTGTAGGCCCATCAACAGTACGTCCGAAGCGTGAATGCCAGTATCTGGGCGTCACACTTGACTCCAAACTTTCCTGGCGACCCCATTTCAAAAGAACTACGGACCTCGCCCGTGCCCGACTCCGTTCTCTCAGAACCCTCAGCAGACATAACTACTGCTCCAGCGAATTACTAGGCCGAATCTACACCACTTGCATTCGTCCCATCATCACATACGCCCACCCAGTTCTCCTCACCGCGTCGCCTGCCTACCTAGATCCCCACCGAATCACAGAACGACGACCTCTAAGACTCATATACCGCCGACCATGCCGTACAAAGACCTCCAACGCAGCTGTGTATGCGCTAAATACCCACTTTCCTAACCTAGACTCCTTCCTCACTAAGCTAAACTGGAAGTATTCCCGCACTGCCTCACGTCGCACTTCCCTACAATCAATAGTCCCCTCAATAAACAGAAATACCTGCAACACAAGCAGACCTTCCTACTTAATAAATCGCCTACTTACAATAGCCAATGGTCCTCCCCCTAGACTCCCCCGCCGCCTGCGTCAGAGACACAGACACAATTAAACACACATAACAATCTCTCTTTCATGTTTCATTAACCCCCAGCGTCAGAGACTCGAAACGCGCATGCAGCCTAAACACCCAGCAATACGCTAACTTCACCCAAACGCAAAACTCTAAACTCTATCTTCGCTCAACCTCTTGAACTCACACAAAATATTTCCTCTCACTCACGTCCCAGCTTTTAATCCACAAATATGTGTCCTCCGCCCACCTTGACGCCACCCTGTCGCCACCCACCAGCCTAGGCGACCTGCATTACACGCCCCAGTCTTGGCCGCCCTGCAACAGAACAACGAATGAAGAAATAAATAAATAAATATATCACCAAACACCCATGATGGGCGCCTCCATCTACCTCTACCTCTCACACCTGGCTACCAACTACACATGCATACAAGAAACCCAACACGCACTACACTCCCATCTACGTGCCTCCACCTTCTCAACGGCCCGGTCATCTGGCGTACGTCACCCCAAAAACCCATACCCACACGGCTGCAGGGAGCTTGCTCCAAAACAGCCCGAGGCCGGCCCAAATGGTCCAGTCTCAAAAAAAAAAGACTATTGTCAAAGATTGCTTAAAAAGATCCAGTCCTGTCCCGAATTGTCAGAACAGGCTCATTGTCCCTTCCGACAATCTGGAAATTATTCTAATATGTCAGCGATTTGCAGAGTTATTAAAAAGACTCGTGTAAAATCCAATAATTGGAACTAATTTTCAACTTTTTGCACAATGCCACAGTGTGCTTTCGGTAACGATTTTATTTACGCTGTCGTTAATGAATAATTACTTTAATAGATAATTAGTAATTTATTTACTTATTCACGAATTTTAAAAATCGCGAGTCAACATTTGCGTTGATTATCCACTACCCGTTGATACAAATAGTGTTTACATCGCATAATCCAGTATTGCATTCCTCGCATAGAATGTATATTTCTTTTAGATATCAAATTCCTGTCAGGTGAGAGTGTTCTGTAAAAAAGCGTTGTGTTTAAGGATTATTAATTGGTTATTATTTAGTTGTTAGAGATGTTATGAATTGTGAATAGTAGGCCTACTACTTATGAGAATGAAATGTTAGGTAGTTTGTGCTGGAGAGTGATAAATAGAGTTTGCGATTGCCTTAATGTTTCTAACGATAGTATTATATAATTGTTTTCTGCATTTTTCCAATTCTCTATCAATATATCCGGTTTGTTTAAAAACGTGAAATTGTTACTTAAAATTGTTTATTAAAAATTTCTACGAGGGGTTTTTTGTAAGTTAAATCCATGCCAAAGAGTTAAAAAAACGAAAATTTGAAAAATAAAGAGCCGTGCTTATAATAATATAGTCATATAAAGCGAAAACATTATTAATTAGTAAAAACGAATAAGAATACTATTATTGACGTACTTATAGTCGTCTTTAAAGTAATCATTGCCTTGTGTAATGACAAACATTGCTAATCTGATTTTATCCTAATTTTGAGGTTATGTCCTCTTAGTTAACAATGTTTTTCCGTAGGGAAAAATAATTCGCAGATTTATTTTCATTCAGCTCGCATTGTGCCCAACTCCTTTTAAGATATTAATAGTGCAGTAATTTCTTCCATAACCACTTTAAAAATGTATGTTTTAAATATCTATTTATTTTTACAACTTAAATCTTATACAGACATACTTAGGCCTATTATAGTAGACGGTTTTTCTATCGTGTTAATTGCCACACCTACTAAGCAATCGTTCTTTTATTTTTTACTAAAATATTCTAGTTTAATAGGATTGCGAACACAAAACAACAATTACAAAATTTAGAAGCGTCCGCTACTCTGTGCTCTACAGTTAAGATATAGGCGAATGTTTAACTACACAACATGGCAGACAGTTTGGACCAGTTTTCTAGTATTTTTCATTTTATTTATACTGTTATGTAAGATGCCATCTTTGTTATTTCTTGACTTTCTGAAATTTTAGATATTTAGTAATGCAACTATTACCTTATTATAAGAAGATTCATGTTCTTATATTTAGTTGTTTTGTTCATAAAAAACTAAACACTCACCCAGAAGGAAACCCTAGCTAACTCCTACCAGATGAAATTCCTGGCTCATCCCTGAATTTTTTACTAAATGTTTATTGTACCATTTCATGACCAACGCACTAATCATGTCTGCTTTGATAATGTCTTAAAATTTGAGACGTATGTAACATAGAATAAAGAATATTGTAAGAAAACTTTGCACTCATAAGCTAAATTAACTGCATCTGTTTTATTGTGTATGGTATAGAATTTCCATTTGGAGTAATGTTAGAGAAACACAACTGTTAATTAACAGCTTAAAGAACCAAAGTTAAGCAATATCGTTATTACACGTTCCTTTTATATGTTAGTGCAGATTTTGAAATATGAAGCCACAGCCAAATATAAAACACAGATTACTTGTTTGTAAACAAGTTTAAATTATTAGCTGAGTGTCAATAACGCTTTAAAATCCTAAAATTAACACGACCGTGTAACTTAAAAGTAACTTAAGAATACTTGTTGAATAATATATTCAATATAAAATAATTATTCATAAGCAAGAATGCCTGTTACTCTAATTCTGTTTGAAACAAATTGGTATAGAAATATTGTTGCGTCGCATCGGTTTGCTACTATTGTGTTTCACCTGACGTAAACCTACGCCTCTGAAAGGAAGTGTGTCACAATGCAGAAATTAAATTACAGGAAGCAGGAGAAAATGTACTCTTCGATGCTCGCTCCGGTACCTTCTTTGTGCTGACTGATTCAAATTAATTCTCGCTTTTCATTCACTACGTAACCTACACGTCTTCTGCTACAATAAGTAGGCTGTAGCATTCTCTCAGTATAAGAGATTTGAACATAACTCACTCGCGTAGTGAATTAATTGCTTCCGTTTATGAGTGACACACATACTTAAATTGTTTGTCTTCTATGGTTTTTTTATTCAACTGAACTTTGAATTGAAGAATCTAATAAGGCAATAAAACGTAAGCGATTATACCACTTCACTTAATTATTTTTCTAAGGGATATAATGATAAATAATAATAGAATTTAACAACAATTACATAAGTTTACAAACTTTTTTGGAACTCGTGTATATTTGAAAGCAATAATGTATTTAAAACACAAAGCTTTCTGCATCATCAGTATATCTATTGAAGTGTCACAGTGTTGTTACGTTTTATTTTTCTTTCAGTCTTTCATATCGCGTTTATCCATATGCAAGTTAGTTCTTTACATTCTTGCAGCTCTACAATTTTCAATCAATTTTTGTTCCTGCGTAGAGTCTCTTTCCTGTATCACGATTACAAGTAGAAGATGATCCCTAGTTCTAGTTCTCTCATCACTTACAATTGTGATAATGTTTGGAAGACAATAAATTAAAAAATTATTGACATTCCTTAATAGTTGTACACACGTACATTTGTGGTTTTTGTTTTAGTTATAAAACGTATACCAGATTATCATACTCATGTTTTCATATGTACTCTAAGGAGATAGATGATATATATGGCTACGTGACCCTTTACAACGCGTTGTGTGAGCGGCAGGGTTACGGGACCCCCCGTGTTTCTTCTCGATCTTTCCAGACACCTCTCCGAGACGTTTGTCGACTAATCTACCAATAACCAAGTAAATCTTGTCACCTACTGTACAACACAGGAAAAGTATAAAAGCTTTTCCGAAGCAGCCGTCGGTTATTAAGAGTGAGATTCAGAGTAGGTATACGTTTAGTGTAAGGCCATAATTACTGTGAATTATTGTGTATGGACATCTGTCACTGATGGCATGTATTATCTAATCCGGCACTGTTAAATAAGTGACTTTTATTATATGTTCTATTGGTGTGTGTAGCGTAAAGGTAAGCTTGGAAGATTGGGTTGTATATGAGTGCCTTTGTTTATTTAAACTGTAATTAAAGTTCTACGTAGCCAATTCTCTGGTGTCCAATTCCACTATTTTTACACTAAGATTCGTGCTACCTTCGTAACAATATAATCTATTTAATATTTTCCCGACATAGTTTATTGATTTCTCTTTATCAGCTTAATAATGAATGGAGAAGGCCTACTACATTATCACCAGAGAGAACTAGAGGGTGTTACATCGACAAATCCTAACATCATTACCTCGTCTTGCAAATGTTAGGTGTCTCCTATAATTTAATTTACAAAAGCAAATTCACATTAATAATTCAAAAGTTGCTTTCTTGTCTACGCATTTCATTTGTTTAAAATAAAAATAAGATATTTAAGTGTTGATGACTATACATAAGAAATGTATAAGACATTCATGTATATGCTTTATAAATGTGTACAGTCACGTACTTGCATGTATATATCTTCCATCTTAGAGCAGAGAGAATATGATTATTTGCATGCACACACACGTAGCCCACACACCGTAAATATACACAGGTGAAATGAGTGTTTAGGTGTGTGCAGGTGGAGTTATCCGGTTTCATTTACCTACATTATGCTAACGTTTGAGCTGCTTGAGATGAAAGTGGGAGTCTCGGTTATAGAGGACAGATTTCATTGCTTTACTGCATCCCAGTTTCCATTAGGCTACGTAATGTAAGAGTCTGACACATACGATGCATGTTCTATGCATGTTATATTTCCAGGATATTGTTGATATTGTTACGACGGTCTACTTGATCGTCGTAGGTAAAGTGGAAAACAAATTACAAGACACCAATTAAGTCACTAATTACCAGCTTTAATTTTCACAATTAAACAGTTCGTAATTAACAACACAGTCTCTACAACAAATTAAATAAAAATTGTTCACACGCAATAAAATTTCAATTAATATTAAACACAATTGTATTACAATTATCCCGCCCGATTATTAAACACTTCACTAATAACCACTTGAACCCACACAGTAATATCGCCCGATAATCACTTGTAATCGCCCGACAATAAACTCTCGAAGCGCACTGTAATTTATTGCGACTATAACTGAACTGAACGTCGTTGAGTACTGATATTTATACAGCCCCAAATTACTAGATTATTCCGTACTGCGTGTTAGCGCCAGTGTGTACGACATAATTAATTGCGGCCTTGACACAGTTCGCCCGGCTTCTGACACAGTCTAGCAAATGCGTCGAAAGTCACGTACGCCACCGCATTACATTCCGGTTCCCTCTGGAACGTTCGATAAACATGTAGATTGTTCTGTGATGTCGTAACAATACGAAGGAAATTTACAAATTCGCCACAACATGGCTGAACGCTTGCTGGCACTATTGGTATGGATCACAATGTTGTTGACGTATAAAATTAACATCTACGTTCCTATAAAATTCTCATCGATTTGTAACACTCTGGAGTATTATATTTTTAACTTATTACACATTAAGTTAACTTTAAATTTACTTGCTAGCTGCAGATAGGTCTTTCTTACATTTGAGTTCTGTTGATTATTTTCTCCCCTCGCGTCACCATTAAAGTCTCGATTTTAGCTTTTTTACCCTCGGCATAGTTTAGAAAATATTTTAACTAACACGTACACAATTGCGGTAACATGACAAGCATTACGGCTAGATCTAGTTGACATGACCACATGCCACAGGCAACATTTAATGTTATTTTATTAAAAAGTGATTGATGTAAGCGCGAGCCGTATCTGTAATGTTTCTTGCAATGAACACATGAACTACACTGACCCACTGAACTTGCAGTGCTGTCCACTGAACACTATTATAAATAATTTTCATCTGTTCTGTGATAAACTGAATACTACTGAGATAAAGTGACAACGTTCTACATGTTCGTTTTAGGGGAGATATGTAAATTACGTAGAGAATCAACGAGTACCAAGTGTGCTGTTTACTCTAACGGTATGCAAATGTAATTATCTGAGACTATTTTGCTTTTGTTATTTTAACGTCATTTTACAAACACGTTAGTAGGGTAATAATGCCGGTTCTAACGCAGAAAGGAATTCCCACCAGGCCATATCTGGACCACAGCATCCGCGATCTGGACCACAGCATCCGCGACTTTTCGCTGATCTGTGTCCTGGACCCGCAGCATCCCAATGGACCACAGCACCGCGAATTTCCGCGAATAAAATTTTTTTATTTTTTATTTTATTTTTTTATTTTTTAATTAAATTGATTTGCATATCAAGGGGGTGGGATGAGGTTCAATGGACCACCAGCATCCGTGAATATAATGTTTTATTTTTTTAATAAAGCTGATTTGCATATCTAGGTTTTTTTATTTTTTTTATTAAATTGATTTGCATATCAGTGGGTGGTGGTGGGTGGGAGGTTCCAACTCGATGCATTATAGTGTATATTAAAATATATGATCAGAGTTACCAACCTTTGCATGAGTTCAAATTTGTCGTGTGTTATAATGTATATTAAATCTATATGATCAGGTGAACCAACCTTTGTATTATTATTATTATAGTGTATAGATATTTTATATGAGCAGGTTTGTCAACATTTCTGTGGCGGGGGGAGGGAAATTCAAATATGCGTTATATAGTGTATATATTAAAATATATGATCAAGGTTACCAATCTTACATTATTGTGTATAGAGCAGATCTGCCAACATTTTTTTCTCTTCTGTGGTGGGAAATTCAAACTATATGATCATGATTGTTACTCTCTCTCTCTCTCTCTCTCTCTCTCTCTCTCTCTCTCTCTCTCTCTCTCTCTCTCTCTCTCTCTCTCTCTCTCTCACATTTGAATGTAAGTAAAACTATCTCTCTCTCTCTCTCTCACTCTCTCTTGTTGTCAAACGTTATGTTCAAACCGTTTCTCCTCTCTCTCTCTCTCTCTCTCTCTCTCTCTCTCTCTCACTCGTTGTGTATGTCTCTCTCTCGTTGTCAAACGTTATGTTCAAACCGTTTCTCCTCTCTGTGGTCATTACCGCGCATGTATATGAAATTAGAAAGTTTATATTTATTCGACAAATATTAACGCCCTCTCTCTCTCTCTCTCTCTCTCTCTCTCTCTCTCTCTCTCTCTCTCTCACTCGTTTCAACTGTGCAAGGTTCATACCGTTTCTCCTCTCTCTCTCTTACCGTGTACATTGAGTAGTCGGTGTGATGAGTAAATAATTTTAGCTCTCTCTCTCTCGTTGCCAAAACGCCGTCTTCATTTTTCAATGTATTAAATAATTAATTAATAGTTTTATAATGCAGTCAGTGTGATTGATCCTTGTTAGAAATATATATATTTGGCAAATATTAACTATGTATGTGTGTTGTTGTCAATGAACTATTTACCTCTGTGTGTGTGTGTGTGTGTGTGTGCTGTTACAGATGACAAATCCATACGTTAACGACTTAACAATCTTCAATACGCTCTTCTTCATGTGGTTGCAGTTTACACACATAGGTTCAGTGGTGTATAGCGAAATAAATTAAAATTATACACACATGTTGATACAGATGAAAACGGTGGTTGAAATTCATACAAATCTTCTGATCTTGTTAGGGAGGTCTGTATATGATTTTAGAAATATATATATTTGGCAAATATTAACTATGTATGTGTGTTGTTGTCAATGAACTACTTACAGGTGTCTACTCTCTGCGTCCATTGTATGTATATCGTTACAAATGACGAGTAGAAATCCAATAAATCGCTGTCGGACAATGTACACACTGCTCACACACACATTGTGTATGTCTCTCTCTCGCTGCAGACGTTGACAAGAATGCTATTATTCAACACTCTCACTCTCTTTCTCGCTCGCTCGCAGACGTCAGAAGAAATTCATACTTTATAATGTAATTACCTGTGTGTGTGTGCTGTGACAGATGACAAATCCATACGTTAACGGCTTAACAAACTCTCTCTCTCACACACACACACACACACACACACACACACATTTAGCATGAACAGACGCGTCTTCGTTAGTAAAATGTACAAATCACATGACTTTATGTGAACGTCGAAGGGGTCAAATAAAAATATGTAAAACAAAAAAAAAATACAGAATATATGAATTGCTATATTTACACATTATTAAATCAACACCACTGTATAGAAAGAGTAACTATGTGCACGCACGCACGCACGCACGGACACACACACACACACACACACACACACACACACAACGATACAGAAGTATTCACTAACTTAAGCCAAGGTCATTGATTCGGTGCGTTCTACTTTCTAATCCTTGATGGTAAAACCTAAGACAAAAAAACATACAATCAGTAGTAATAATACAAAATCACTGTTTTATTAATTTAAAATACTGTATGAAAGAGTGGTGTGTAATTTTCATCCAAAATATGTAAAACAAAAATACAGATTATATGATAAGTAAATTGTATGTATATGTCACTGAATAATAATAATATAATCGTTCTAGTGTTAACGTTTGCTGCAACAGGTAACTCAGTTTACAAATAATTACATATAGGTTCAGAGGCGTATTGTGAAATAAATTAAAAATAGAAATTAATTTCCTCATAAGTTAATGTCCTTTCAAATATTATTCATCAAAACTTTGTAAATTAGAATCTGCACTACAGTCAAACATACGCACACACAGTGATAAAAATTGTTTATTAAAAGTAGTTTGTTACCTTAACAAGGTACTATTTCCACCTACGCCGTTTGGTTCCTCATGCCTCGAAACACGAGATGTAGGTCGCTGGGGTTTTATAAATTGTTTATCAAGTCTTTTATAAATGGTCTTATAGTCGAGCTTGGCCTGTTGACTATTGCTTTTAATTTCGCAATTTCTCCAGGTGTTAACCTTTTCGGCGAAAAAACCATTTATGGAGAAAACGGTCCTCCTCCTCCTGTTTTGATGACATGTTTATTCTATGATCCATCAAATCCGTTGATAGAAGTAGGCGTTAACGGTTCAAAAACAGCTGTAAATGTGTTCTATGTAAAATCAAATACGGTTTAAAAATAACATAGGAAAGACTTATAACAAAAACAAATTAATTTTTTGAATAGAGAAATGTAAAACACATTATAATTGTTCTCTAACTACAGCCACAATCGTTCAGTTTCATTAACATTTGAAAATTGATGGATTTGGTACTCGATATATTCTACTCTCACAGTATTTTCATTGATACATTTCAGAAACTGAGTACAGAATAAATCTACAATCACCCAGGCGGAATCATTAAGTTTTACAAAAGATCTTATTGATCAGACGTATGAGTAATTATATTAATCTTTATGTAGCAAATACGCACGCATTCATAAAATACAGCACTCAGGTGTAGGGCAATTAATCCTTTTTGTATTAAACGTATTTAAGTAGGCCTACTCGTGATATCGGTAAATTCTGTCTAAACGTCAACTCAAATGTCTAGTACATAAACGTACCTGGTAATCGCTTCTTGAGTCGTAGTCATTATTAAACTCGACATAACTACTTGTGTTACGCGATTGATGTTCATGTTAAACGATTGATGACTCATGTAATAATACAGATTAACCTCGTATAATAATAATTACAGGACAACGTATTTAGAACACTTAAAATTGGAAATCTACAAACACATCAAAAATATCTGTCATGCGATTGATGTTCGTGTTAAACGATTGATGACTCATGTAATAATACAGATTAAAATAACAGTACCTGCTTCATTATCATATACATTATGTGCTATATATACATAAGGCTTTCAACACACACACACACACACACACACACACACAGCACATACCATAAATCCAGAACATGAAAGGTATTATAACAAACATTACGAAAACAAGTACGTATGGTCACGTACATAGATCAACGTTTAAACAAACAGATTAATACCTGAATAAATTTTTTAAAAACAGGACAGCGTATTTAGAACACTTAAAATTGGAAATCTACAAACACATCAAAAATATCTGTCAAACCCCTATCAAACAAAAACCCCGTTCTTATTGAGAGACAACAGTAACTGACCTAAGCACATGTGCTTCATTAGGCAACAGACCAAAAAATCAAAATAGACGACTATAAGCTCAATTTAAATAAAATCTGAATATTCAATAAAATTATGTTTACTTATTAACATATGCAAATCTTTTACTTACCTCTTAAATGTTGTTGTTATACACACACACACACACACACACACACAATAGTGGATTGTACGATGAGTGTCTCATACAAATGAGAAATAGTGACATGTCGTCTTGTGTGTGTGTATATATATATATCATACGGCGGTAGGGTAGCACGCGTACACGTTTGAAAGTTGACGCACATTAAATTGTCTCTCTCGCACTCTCTCTCTCTCTCGCTCTCTCTCTCTCTCTCTCTCTCTCTCTCTCTCTCTCTCTCTCTCTCTCTCTCTCTCACACACATTTCTGATTACTATACAAATAATTGCATGTATGTTCAGAGGTTTGGTGTCTAAATCGATGCATTTTACTTTCACTTTCTAATTTGACACATGGCTTACTTTCATACAGAAATAGCTATCGTCCGCGTCCGTCTACAAGTTTTGCTAAACGAAATTAAAAATGCTGTAATACATAACGTCCTGTGAAATAGATATGGTATGTTTTTAGGACAGCCAATGTCATTAAGATGTATTATATGATGATGGATTATTTTCGAGAGCGGAGTCGCCACCAATTAATTTGTCACGTATCCGATAATGACTGTACGCAAGTGTATCACAACCATTGTCTAGTATATAGCGCTTATCATCATACGGTGACAACGCTTGCTTTCAAAGCGTGTAGGTCCGTCTGCATACAAGTCAGGTGTTTGAATACTATACATCAGACCGTCTGTATCTGTCATTAGCAATCTAACGTTACGACCGTACTTGCCGACAGCATAACGATAATACGTTTGACAACGAGAGAGAGAGAGAGAGAGAGAGAGAGAGAGAGAGAGAGAGAGGAGAAACGGTTTGAACATAACGTTTGACATTGTATATTGCAAGCATGAAATTATTATTATTTAAATCTGTTATCTGCTTTGTATGGAAGTCATCTATAAATATCAGGTCAGTGCGACACAACATGTAACAAACGTAATTGGATTTGCTTTCAACCCAAACGTGTGCGCTCGTTGTGTGTGCGTGCGTGTGTATGCGTGCGCGTCGGATCATGACATAGTATTCGTAATGACCGAGGCACGTCTTTTATTGCATGAGGATATTCAGGTAGAGCAGAGCAGACACGTTTACGCAATATCAAGTGCACACACACACACACACACACACACACACACACACACACACACACACACACACACACACACACACACACACACACACACACACACACACACACACACACACACACACACCACACACACACACACAAGAATCAGATTTTTTGTATACGTTCTAGGTGAAAAACTACTGGGGTGTCTCTGACTTTAGTTGGAAATAAATAACATTACAGATATTGATATGGTACTATGAGTAGCCTATACGTGAATACTATACATCAGACTGCATGTATCTGTCATTAGCAATCTAACGTTACGACGGCAGCATAACGATAATGAAGTCATACATTATCGTTTTGCTAACGTTTGTATTTTGTCTAAGCTATGTTAACTTCACACACACACACGGAAATGGAGGAAGAACTAGCATAGGAAATACAATTAAGTGTAACGATAAAAGAAGTGATTGGAAAGCCAACTATGGGTGTCGAGACAAAACTCTTGCTTGTTCTGAGTTGATAGAAGCGCCTGAGGGCAAAGTGCTGAAGATGAAGTTCGCAAGAGGTTGTTGACGAGAACCAAACAAACTTGATCAGCCAGTAGTGTCTAGGTCATCAGTACATGACGCAACGGGAGTGATAGGTCCAATTAGGTTTGTTACACGTTTGTGTCGCACTGACCTGATATTTATAGATGACCTCCATGCAAATAAAACAGCATAATAATCATGTTAAATATCAAATTGATCACATACACATACACACACACACACACGTTAGGTTAAAATGCAGTCCACTTACGTTTCACGTTAGGTTAAAATGCAGTCTACTTACGTTTCACGTTAGGTTAAAATGCACTCCACGTAACGTTTCACGTTAGGTAAAATGCAACACACACACACACACACACGTGTATGTTATTTAAATTATTATTTAAATAACATACACAAGTGTTAGGTTGCAACCTAACACGTGTGTGTGTGTGTGTGTGTGTGTGTGTGTGTGTGTGGTGTGTGTGTGTGTGTGTGTGTGGTGTGTGTGTGTTTGCATTTTAACCTAACGTGAAACGTACGTGGACTGCATTTTAACCTAACGTGAAACGTAAGTAGACTGCATTTTAACCTAACGTGAAACGTAAGTGGACTGCCATTTTAACCTAACGTGTGTGTTTGTGTGTATGTGTATGTGATAATTTGATATTTAACATGATTATTATGCTGTTTTATTTGCATGGAGGTCATCTATAAATATCAGGTCAGTGCGACACAACGTGTAACAAACCTAATTGGACCTATCACTCCCGTTGCGTCATGTACTGATGACCTAGACACTACTGGCTGATCAAGTTTGTTTGGTTCTCGTCAACAACCTCTTGCGTAACTTCATCTTCAGCCACTTTGCCCTCAGGCGCTTCTATCAAACTCAGGAACAAGCAAGAGTTTTGTCTCGACACCCATAGTTGGCTTTCCAATCACTTCTTTTATCGTTACACTTAATTGTATTTCCTATGCTAGTTCTTTCCTCCATTTCCGTGTGTGTGTGTGAAGTTAACATAGCTTAGACAAAATACAAACGTTAGCAAACGATAATGTATGACTTTCATTATCGTTATGCTGCCGTCGTAACGTTAGATTGCTAATGACAGATACATGCAGTCTGATGTATAGTATTCACGTATAGGCTACTCATAGTACCATATCAATATCTGTAATGTTATTTATTTCCAACTAAAGTCAGAGACACCCAGTAGTTTTTCACCTAGAACGTATACAAAAAATCTGATTCTTGTGTGTGTGTGCACTTGGTATTGCGTAAACGTGTCTGCTCTGCTCTACCTGAATATCCTCATGCAATAAAAGACGTGCCTCGGTCATTACGAATACTATGTCATGATCCGACGCGCACGCACACACACGCACGCACACACAACGAGCGCACACGTTTGGGTTGAAAGCAAATCCAAATACGTTTGTTACATGTTGTGTCGCACTGACCTGATATTTATAGATGACTTCCATACAAAGCAGATAACAGATTTAAATAATAATAATTCATGCTTGCAATATACAATGTCAAACGTTATGTTCAAACCGTTTCTCCTCTCTCTCTCCTCTCTCTCTCTCTCTCTCTCTCTCTCTCTCGTTGTCAAACGTATTATCGTTATGCTGTCGGCAAGTACGGTCGTAACGTTAGATTGCTAATGACAGATACAGACGTCTGATGTATAGTATTCAAACACCTGACTTGTATGCAGACGGACCTACACGCTTTGAAAGCAAGCGTTGTCACCGTATGATGATAAGCGCTATATACTAGACAATGGTTGTGATACACTTGCGTACAGTCATTATCGGATACGTGACAAATTAATTGGTGGCGACTCCGCTCTCGAAAATATCCATCATCATATAATACATCTTAATGACATTGGCTGTCCTAAAAACATACCATATCTATTTCACAGGACGTTATGTATTACAGCATTTTAATTTCGTATAGCAAAACTTGTAGACGGACGCGGACGATAGCTATTTCTGTATGAAAGTAAGCCATGTGTCAAATTAGAAAGTGAAAGTAAAATGCATCGATTTAGACACCAAACCTCTGAACATACATGCAATTATTTGTATAGTAATCAGAAATGTGTGTGAGAGAGAGAGAGAGAGAGAGAGAGAGAGAGAGAGAGAGAGAGAGAGAGAGAGAGAGAGAGAGAGAGAGAGTGCGAGAGAGACAATTTAATGTGCGTCAACTTTCAAACGTGTACGCGTGCTACCCTACCGCCGTATGATATATATTATATATACACACACACAAGACGACCGACATGTCACTATTTCTCATTTGTATGAGACACTCATCGTACAATCCACTATTGTGTGTGTGTGTGTGTGTGTGTGTGTGTGTGTGTGTGTGTGTGTGTGTGTGTGTGTGTGTGTGTGTGTGTGTATAACAACAACATTTAAGAGGTAAGTAAAAGATTTGCATATGTTAATAAGTAAACATAATTTTATTGAATATTCAGATTTTATTTAAATTGAGCTTATAGTCGTCTATTTTGATTTTTTGGTCTGTTGCCTAATGAAGCACATGTGCTTAGGTCAGTTACTGTTGTCTCTCAATAAGAACGGGGTTTTTGTTTGATATGGGTTTGACAGATATTTTTGATGTGTTTGTAGATTTCCAATTTTAAGTGTTCTAAATACGCTGTCCTGTTTTTAAAAAATTTATTCAGGTATTAATCTGTTTGTTTAAACGTTGATCTATGTACGTGACCATACGTACTTGTTTTCGTAATGTTTGTTATAATACCTTTCATGTTCTGGATTTATGGTATGTGCTGTGTGTGTGTGTGTGTGTGTGTGTGTGTGTGTGTGTGTGTGTGTGTTGAAAGCCTTATGTATATATAGCACATAATGTATATGATAATGAAGCAGGTACTGTTATTTTAATCTGTATTATTACATGAGTCATCAATCGTTTAACACGAACATCAATCGCATGACAGATATTTTTGATGTGTTTGTAGATTTCCAATTTTAAGTGTTCTAAATACGTTGTCCTGTAATTATTATTATACGAGGTTAATCTGTATTATTACATGAGTCATCAATCGTTTAACATGAACATCAATCGCGTAACACAAGTAGTTATGTCGAGTTTAATAATGACTACGACTCAAGAAGCGATTACCAGGTACGTTTATGTACTAGACATTTGAGTTGACGTTTAGACAGAATTTACCGATATCACGAGTAGGCCTACTTAAATACGTTTAATACAAAAAGGATTAATTGCCCTACACCTGAGTGCTGTATTTTATGAATGCGTGCGTATTTGCTACATAAAGATTAATATAATTACTCATACGTCTGATCAATAAGATCTTTTGTAAAACTTAATGATTCCGCCTGGGTGATTGTAGATTTATTCTGTACTCAGTTTCTGAAATGTATCAATGAAAATACTGTGAGAGTAGAATATATCGAGTACCAAGTCCATCAATTTTCAACTGTTAATGAAACTGAACGATTGTGGCTGTAGTTAGAGAACAATTCTGTAATTTACAAATGTAACAAAATTTAGAAATGTAGAATACATCGAGTACCAAATCCATCAATTTTCAAATGTTAATGAAACTGAATGATTGTGGCTGTAGTTAGAGAACAATTATAATGTGTTTTACATTTCTCTATTCAAAAAATTAATTTGTTTTTGTTATAAGCCTTTCCTATGTTATTTTTAAACCGTATTTGATTTTACATAGAACACATTTACAGCTGTTTTTGAACCGTTAACGCCTACTTCTATCAACGGCTTTGATGGATCATAGAATAAACATGTCATCAAAACAGGAGGAGGAGGACCGTCTTCTCCATAAATGGTTTTTTTCGCTGAAAAGGTTAACACCTGGAGAAATTGCGAAATTAAAAGCAATAGTCAACAGGCCAAGCTCGACTATAAGACCATTTATAAAAGACTTGATAAACAATTTATAAAACCCCAGCGACCTACATCTCGTGTTTCGAGGCATGAGGAACCAAACGGCGTAGGTGGAAATAGTACCTTGTTAAGGTAACAAACTACTTTTAATAAACAATTTTTATCACTGTGTGTGCGTATGTTTGACTGTAGTGCAGATTCTAATTTACAAAGTTTTGATGAATAATATTTGAAAGGACATTAACTTATGAGGAAATTAATTTCTATTTTTAATGTATTTCACTATACGCCTCTGAACTTATATGTAATTATTTGTAAACTGCGTTACCTGTTGCAGCAAACGTTAACACTAGAACGATTATATTATTATTATTCAGTGATATATACATACAATTTACTTATCATATAATCTGTATTTTTGTTTTACATATTTTGGATGAAAATTACACACCACTCTTTCATACAGTATTTTAAATTAATAAAACAGTGATTTTGTATTATTACTACTGATTGTATGTTTTTTGTCTTAGGTTTTACCATCAAGGATTAGAAAGTAGGACGCACCGAATCAATGACCTTGGCTTAAGTTAGTGAATACTTCTGTATCGTTGTGTGTGTGTGTGTGTGTGTGTGTGTGTGTGTGTGTGTGTGTGTGTGTGTGTGTGTGTGTGTGTGTGTGTGTGTGTGCGTGTGTGCGTGCACATAGTTAATCTTTCTATACAGTGGTGTTGATTTAATAATGTGTAAATATAGCAATTCATATATTCTGTATTTTTTTTTGTTTTACATATTTTTATTTGACCCCTTCGACGTTCACATAAAGTCATGTGATTTGTACATTTTACTAACGAAGACGCGTCTGTTCATGCTATGTGTGTGTGTGTGTGTGTGTGTGTGTGTGTGTGTGTGAGAGAGAGAGAGAGAGAGAGAGTTTGTTAAGCCGTTAACGTATGGATTTGTCATGTGTCACAGCACACACACAGGTAATTACATTATAAAGTAGGAATGTCTTCTGACGTCTGCGAGCGAGCGAGAAAGAGAGTGAGAGTGTTGAATAATAGCATTCTTGTCAACGTTTGCAGCGAGAGAGAGACATACACAATGTGTGTGTGAGCAGTGTGTACATTGTCCGACAGCGATTTATTGGAGTTCTACTCGTCATTTGTAACGATATACATACAATGGACGCAGAGAGTAGACACCTGTAAGTAGTTCATTGACAACAACACACATACATAGTTAATATTTGCCAAATATATATATTTCTAAAATCATATACAGACCTCCCTAACAAGATCAGAAGATTTGTATGAATTTCAACCACCGTTTTCATCTGTAACAACATGTGTGTATAATTTTAATTTATTTCGCTATACACCACTGAACCTATGTGTGTAAACTGCAACCACATGAAGAAGAGCGTATTGAAGATTGTTAAGTCGTTAACGTATGGATTTGTCTTCTGTAACAGCACACACACACACACACACACACACACATACACACAGGTAAGTAGTTCATTGACAACAACACACATACATAGTTAATATTTGCCAAATATATATATTTCTAACAAGGATCAATCACACTGACTGCATTATAAAACTATTAATTAATTATTTAATACATTGAAAAATGAAGACGGCGTTTTGACAACGAGAGAGAGAGAGCTAAAATTATTTACTCATCACACC
The DNA here is from genome assembly GCA_034769895.1 of Magicicada septendecula. Classification (NCBI taxonomy): domain Eukaryota; kingdom Metazoa; phylum Arthropoda; class Insecta; order Hemiptera; family Cicadidae; genus Magicicada; species Magicicada septendecula. The sequence continues at coordinate 901,703,119 of CM068367.1, forward strand.
GACTACTCAATGTACACGGTAAGAGAGAGAGGAGAAACGGTATGAAACCTTGCACAGTTGAAACGAGTGAGAGTGAAAGAGAGAGAGAGAGAGAGAGAGAGAGAGAGAGAGAGAGAGGAGAAGAGAGAGAGAGAGAGAGAGAGAGAGAGAGAGAGAGAGAGAGAGAGAGAGAGAGAGAGGGGGGGGGGGCGTTAATATTTGTCGAATAAATATAAACTTTCTAATTTCATATACATGCGCGGTAATGACCACAGAGAGGAGAAACGGTTTGAACATAACGTTTGACAACAAGAGAGAGTGAGAGAGAGAGAGAGAGAGAGAGAGAGAGAGAGAGAGAGAGAGAGAGAGAGAGAGAGATTGTTTTACTTAATTCAAATGTGAGAGAGAGAGAGAGAGAGAGCGAGAGAGAGTAACAATCATGATCATATAGTTTGAATTTCCCACCACAGAAGAGAAAAAAATGTTGGCAGATCTGCTCTATACACAATAATGTAAGATTGGTAACCCTGATCATATATTTTAATATATACACTATATAACACATATTTGAATTTCCCTCCCCCCGCCACAGAAATGTTGACAAACCTGGTCATATAAAATATCTATACACTATAATAATAATAATAATAATACAAAGGTTGGTACACCTGATCATATAGATTTAATATACATTATAACACACGACAAATTTGAACTCATGCAAAGGTTGGTAACTCTGATCATATATTTTAATATACACTATAATGCATCGAGTTGGAACCTCCCACCCACCACCACCCACTGATATGCAAATCAATTTAATTAAAAAAATTAAAAAACCTAGATATGCAAATCAGCTTTATTAAAAAAATAAAACATTATATTCACGGATGTTGGTGGTCCATTGAACCTCATCCCACCCCCTTGATTGCAAATCAATTTAATAAAAAAAATAAAAAAATCAAATTAAAAAAATAAAAAATTTATTCGCGGAAATTCGCGGTGCTGTGGTCCATTGGGATGCTGCGGGTCCAGGACACAGATCAGCGAAAAAGTCGCGGATGCTGTGGTCCAGATCGCGGATGCTGTGGTCCAGATATGGCCTGGGGGGAATTCCTTTCTGCGTTAGAACCGGCATTATTACCCTACTCACGTTTCCCTAAATACAACACCTAAAAATGTGACAATATGAAATTCAACTAAAATAAATATTAATGAATTAAATTCGTTTCATACTCATGACACGAGATGTATCTAGCGCAGCCATGTACCTCTCATGAAGATTTAAAAATACAATTACTTTCTTAATACTAGTTACTGTTTTCATATTGTAAATACCAATATTTTAAACAGCAACTCTAATTCTAGTTGCGCCAACTAGTCAACTAGAATTATTTTAAAAAACTTAGCTTTCCTTTTGCCTACTCTCTTAGTGCAAAACATTTTACTACTTACGAGAATTTTTTTACAAGGTATAGAACAAAGTGTTAGAAAATCATAAGTTATTAGTGTTTACATGTAGATTTTCTTTCTCTATCTTACATAACCTTTGTTACATAAAAATTGTTTGATTTCATATTTTCAATTTTTGATGTAAATACGATTCAATTTTTATTATTCAATTTTTATTTTTAGTTATATTTGATTTTATCGGAAAAATATGTTATCTAGGGCCATTAAAGTTATTGATTTGTTTTCTTAATCAATATAGTTAATTGATCAATCAATTAATGTTCAATTAATCAATAGTTTTCTTGTACCTTATTTTCAATTTTTCTACATTTATATTTTGTTTCCTTTATCTACTGTTTTTTGTATGATAGTATTTCTATCTTTATCTCTTTCTTTGCCACCTAAAGAGATACTGGGTAATTGGTATATTTAATATTTTAAAGGAAGTATTTTATTTTGGGAGAGATCGTAGGAATTATTTGGAGTTATCAGAGTAGTTTGATATGGTTTTCTGAATTTAAGATTGACTATTGACAATGTTTTACATTTTTTATTATGGTTTTTCTTTTGTTTTAACAAGAATTTATTTTTGTAAAATACTCTGTGAATCTAATACATTTGTTAGATTTTCACCATCATTTCCGTCATCTTGGAAGATAAGTAAACACACACACATACACACATATTGCATTATTAGAATTTATGTATTGCGTATTTGAAGAGTATTCAACGTAACTATAGAATAAACTACCAGCTAGGTCGTGGGATTTCTGTGTTTGTTACGTTAAGTCCCTTTTGTTGCACAATAACTTTTTATGTAAGAATAGAGGAGAAAGATTTTGTGGAGTGGAATAAATGCTAATAAAACATTGATTTATAAAAAAATTCTTTATAGATTGAAAAGAAAGATGTATTAAATGTTGCCTTTTAAAAGAAGGTCTTTTACAAGCATTCGTCATAGTATACACATTATAAATAACACATAAATAATATACAAACAACAAAAATAAAACAGAAATAGGAACATAGATATAAGACACTTTGGTGAACATGTTTGAGTTACATTACTGTCTGACGTAAAAACTGGATTCAAATAATTAATTACATATTGCAAATCATATAAAAATACTATTTAAAAATGTATTACATAAAAATAAAAATTTACTTACAGTATTTTAAAAAAGTAACATTTACATTACTTCAAGAAATACTAGTTATTGCACACCCATTTTAATTAAATAGGAAAAATATTTTTTAATAACAACTGAAAATTATTATTACTTATTTTACTTGAATGTTTAAACTGGCTACATTTATGTATTTGTTTTACTTCCTTCTTTATTAGTTTTATCTTCAAACAATATAAATGTACATGTTTCACCGTATCGGTGTGTTACCGCTGAAAATTTATTGTGCATGTGTGCGTGTTTGCGGCTCCTGGATGTTGGTGTGCTAATTCCTACGTATATCGTTAGTTGTCAGTGTTCTGTTGCATGGTGATGATGATGGTTCTGGTGCCCCTTTATCAATTATTGTAGAACGTTCTGTTTACGGCTTGATGGTGATGCTGATGAAGAATCTATGTCGCTGAGCAAATTAACACACACATAGTAGGTATTACATTTCAATCTCGTCTCTCGTATATTTTGTATACGATATCCTGAGAGAGATTTGGTTCATTTATCTGTGTTATGATTTTAGTTAACATATAAATTTACATATTTTTCCTATATAAAAAAAATATTTTACTCTAGACATTTTTTATATTATATGTTTTTTTTAGTCATCATGAAGTTCGAATACTGCAATAACTATACCCTGAAACGTTTTAAGTAAAGAAAAGATAAATTATAAAAATCGACAAGCAGATTAAAAAATAATTACAGATAATTCAAATCATAAAATGCCCGTTGTCGAGGCTACGCAGTGGAACCTTAATTCACACGAAAGAAGCCATGTCAGTAGTAAACTCTACCGATTTTTCAGCAACGATTCTGTAACACCTCGCACAAGACGTCCACCTATCGTTTTATGATTAATTAGTATTTTCCGACTCTAAAAGAGTGGTTTGTAAAAAAAAGATCATCTTACATAAATGTATAGCTAGTGGCGGTTTCTTAATTGGTGCACATGAGCACGTGAACCCCCTACATAAATAAATATAAATTAATTAATTTTAACAAACACTAAATAAACGGGAAATAATTTGGTTTAGTTTTATGATGCAATTACAAAATGCTCGTTCTGGTAAAACAGTCGTGCAGTCGACGCGGCGTAAGGTGTGCGCACAGCTCTGTACGTGCGCTGCTAGATCAAATGAGAGCGGTGACGTGTGCGGCATTGGCGCGGTGGTGGGGGCAAACCTCTTCCATGTAAAGATTGTGCGCACATTCGGTTTGTGAACCAGTGCTGTTCTAGCCGTTGTAGGCGTCACGTTACTCGCTCCCCAGTGTCGCTTGCGCCCAGTGCAGTTGTTTTGTGTTGTGTTAATGTTGGTGATCGATTAGCAATGGCTGCTACCCCTGTGTCTGTGTTAAAAGAAACAATTTTTTCAAGTATTTCATTAAAAAAGAAACTCGAAATAAAACAACGTGGTCGTCCGACCCCAAAGCTTAATATCGTACAAGTGACCAAAGGTAAAGATAGAGATTTCAAAAGGGAATTTAAAGAAACTTTATATGAAAAGACTTCTTGGCTCTGTGGTTGTGAAGCTACAAATAAACTATATTGTTTCCCTTGTCTGTTATTTGCAAAACAAAGCTCTGAAAACTTAAACTGAATTAAGTATGGTGTGAATGATTTAGGTCACTTACTCTCGAAAATTAAAAAACATGAATGTTCTTAAACTCATTTGAACTAATTGCTAGAGTTTAACTTGCTTGGTAAAGTCGACATACGTCAGCAGTTCAACAGCGCTTATCGGAGGAATGTAAAAGAACATAATGAAAAAGTAGAGAAAAATCGTTATGCATTGTCGAAAATAATTGACTGCATTAAATTTTGCGGCGCTTTTGAACTGGCACTTCGGGGACACAGGGAAGGAGATGATTCTTCAAATTCTGGGATTTTTCGAGGCTTAGTGGATTTTGCTGCTCAGATTGATGCCTCATTAAGAGAACACTTACGTGATGCAACCATTTTTAAAGGAACATCAAAAGAAATTTAAACCAACTTGCTCGATTGTATGCTTCTTGTTTGCCAGGAAAATATTAAGGAGAAAAAAAAATTTGCAGATTTCTTCTCTGTAATCGCTGATGAGACCACAGATGTTAGTTTGACATTTCAAATAGCTATTGTTTTTCGCTACGTATTACCTAATGCAGAACCAGTAGAAAGATTTTGGGGGTTTATACATCCCCCCGGACACGACTCAGACTCGATCGCTGGATGCATTCTTGGCGCCCTAAAAAATGTTGTTGATAAGCCGGAAAAGTTAATCTCTCAGAGTTATGATGGAGCAAATGTGATGAGCGGACACCTAACCGGTGTACAAACAACTATTCAACGACATTACGAGTATGCTTTTTATATCCATTGCTATGCTCATCAATTAAATCTAGCGATTACTCGAGCTGCTAGCCAAAATCAGCAAGTGCGGATATTTTTCGCGAATTTGAGTGATGCAACAAACTTTTTCAGCAATTCACCTCAAAGAGCAGAAATTTTGGATAATATTGTCGGGAAAAGAATCCCTCGAGCTTCAAGCACTAGATGGAATTTTAAAAGCAGAACTATAAATGCAGTATTCGAACATCGGGAAGACCTTATTACCTGTATGGAGGAAATAGAATCAACCTCTAAACAAGAATCTTCTATTACCAAAGCTGGAGCAATCCGGCGAATGCTGCAAGATCCAACTTTTGTGTTTTGGCTTACAGTTTTCCATAATATAATGCCACACGTCGACGTTTTATACAGACAAATTCAGCTTACCTATACAGATCCTGTGCGGACAAAAAAGGACGTGGAAACCTTTCTGAAGGAAATAAATAAAGAAAGAGAAAAAATGAACTCCGTGAAAAGTGCTGTAGACCAGATGCCTCTACAACGCAAAAGAGCAAGACACGAAGAAGGCGGTCATGCTAATAGGACGGTCGCGGCTAAAGAAGTATGTTATGTAATTTCGACGCAAATAAAAGAGCGGTTTTCATTTACATCGCACCATTCAGCCGTATCCCTTATTGTTCCTCAAAAATTTAGTGAGTACAGTAAATCATTTCCTCAATCTGCATTAGATGAAACAATAGAAAAATACCCCTTTTTGGACAAAGCAAAGCTAAAATCCGAACTTGGAGTGTTTTACCGACGTGAAGACATAAGATGTATGAATGGTGCTGTGAGCTTACTGCAATTTCTTATACAAAATGATCTGAAAGATTCGTTTTCAGAGTCATATACGCTTTTAAGGATGATATCGACAAATCCCAGTGACTTCAGCTGAAGCCGAAAGATGCTTCTCGACTCTGAAGAGGATAAAAACCTTTTTGAGAAGTACGATGTCTCAAGAAAGACTTAATGCCTTAGCCATGTTATCAATAGAGAAAGAACTGGTGAAGTCCATCCCTAAGTTTAATGAAATAATGATTGATAGATTTGTTTCAAAGAAAGACCGTAGGATGGACTTTGTTTACAAGAAGTTCACTTAGATTTTGTTAAAGATCCGATTAACATACTGATACTTGTAAGTAGTATGTATATAATTTACTATTGTTTCAGAACATGATTGCTATCATTATTACTAAAGTTAATTTTTCTAAGATTAATTAAATAAAGAATCCAGTTGAAGCTTAGTAAACTACAATGTTAGATTCATTTTGTTAATATTACTTACTAAAATTATTTAAAATTTCTTAGTAACGTCATTTATCTTAATGTTGAAAAATTATTGGAAATGCTACTTTCAGTGCAAATATTAGCAGGCACATGGATTAATAACGTACAATATTAACTGTGTGAACCCCTGGTGAGTTTACTCACGAGCCGCCACATACATACTTTGTATAACGGTTTGTGTCTAGCTTTATGTAAATGTAGACGTGTGATGTAACATTTAGTTTTATATTAATGCAAAATTAAACTAATTAACGTAGTTACACATAAAACATACACCTACTGGTTAAATTGTAAAGTATGAATTGTATTATCAAAATGACAAAATTATTACACAAAATCAGAAGCATTACTACTAGGTGTAATATCATGAAAGACAGATAAAATGTTGGTGTGGAGAAAGTTGGGAAATTATAGACGTGAAACACGAGAAAAAAATTATAAAAATCGACAGGCAGATTAAAAAGAAATTATAGATACTTCAAATCTTAAATTCCCCGTTGGTGAGGCTACGCAGTGAAACCTTAATACTTCGACAGCTGGACATACAGAAAAGTAGTAGTAAAAGAATAATTGTTACATATCTAATTACATACAGGAGAGTTTACTTCCACATTTATGAATATCTACTCCTTCCTATTGACATCTACTGCATTCTCTTGTTAGACAAACGATAAAATACTTTCATTGTTACTTTAACTCTGCTCTAAATATTCTACTCTTACGCATGTTTGCTTGCGTAATCTACTTTAATTCATAATAATTAAATTCTTGTATTTCTGGAACTCTTGTACACTACACATATGCAGTACATACCCTATTTGACATTGCAATGTCTAGATAAGTTGCAATGTGTTTTGTAATTTATGATTTTCAAAATCCTTCAAACTACAGAGACATTTCTACATTTGTAAAGGGCTATACTATTGTCTTTATATTGAGCGGCGCTGAAGCGTTCAGGCGGGGATGACACTGTAACAGCAGCACTGTCGATATTTAGTAACTGAATAGTATGAGACCAACCGACTTACTTCAAGTCTGTATCAGACAGTACATTTGTAGCATGAGTTATGAACAATACTCTTTATCATTCGTATTATGATCCTACTATTCACTTTTTAAGGGTTTACTTAAGATTATAACTTATGGGTTTACGTAAATTTGGTGTTCGTGAAAAGTTAAAAGCATTGTATATTCTGTCCGAGAAAAGTGTATGTTCCACGAATTTCCGGTGAACAACACATGCAAATTTGACACCACACTCCACTGGTCGTTTTAACATTGAAAATGTTTATAAGGACGTGTCGCACATTTGCGGCCGATCGCTGGTGCGTGGTCGAAAATGGGAACCGGTGAGTTTCCATAGAAACTACTTCTTTGTTGTCAATAACGTAGTACACATATAAAACTTCGCTTATGAATGCGACTACATTTAACTTATAATCTGTACATTGTTAAATGAAAAATGAATTAATTGATTGGTGAATGAAGAATGAATTCATTGATGCCCTTCTCTGTGCATTGCATTTGTGCAATGTTTGTAAAATTGTTACGTAGTTCATTCTTATTCTGAACTGTGAATAGTGCATATGCCTTTTACACGTATATAAATGATACAACTTAATTTAATTTGGGGCAAATTGGTTTATAGTAGAGATGGGTTGATACCAGTTTTTGTCGAAACTCGATACTCGATACTCGATACCAATATATATTTTTTGTCTCGATACTCGATACTCCGATACTTTCTTTCTTGAAATAAAATAGTAAAATACAAATTTCTAAATACAATATTATTTATTAAATAGGCATTTTTATGTTAACCCTTCAATATCTGTATAATTGTAAATTAAATTAAAATATATTGTGGTATATAATTCTAGTTAGCAGTTAGTTACGCATCTTTCCACAAACCAAATGTTAAAAAAGTATTCGACACTATTTAAAAAAAATCAAAATAAAATGAATGATAAAACAGTAACTTAATAGTGTTATAAGTTTTTGTTCAAAAACACAAGCATTCTCACTCTGTCGGGGTCGAGCCCACTTCTTTTTCTGTCACATATGAGTCCTGCTGTTCTAAACAGACTTTCAGAAAATACTGTTGCTGGTGGTATACGTAAATATTTCACAGCTAGTTTTCGCAGGTTTGGAAACATTGTATTTGTTTTCCAATAACCGGAAACACTTGAGAGGGGGGATAACAGATCTTCTTTCAGGTATGTGGTGATTTCATCTTCAGAAGTGTTAACTGACAATGAATTTGTTGTGTCATTTTCTTGCATAATGCTGCCGTACAAGCACCACATACCAGGCAATTTTGCTGGCTTCGAAGAATGGGTCATCTGAAATACAATTTTTTTTAAATCTTTACTAACTATTTTTAGCGAGTATTTAAGTTCAACCTATAATTTCGCCAAAGATTTAAATACACAGCATATTAAAATGGAGTTACAAGCTTACCTCTTCAGTTGTAGATTCAGGACCCTCTTGTTGATTACCAAGTTGCAGCAGTGAGAGCACTCGAACAGCGAAAAACTCGTCCTTTGAAACGGGGGTCCAACAGCGTTGCGAAGGAACATATTTCATTCTCTTCAATGTCTTTGTACCGCATATTAATTGCATCCAGCAATGACTGTCTTACTGTCACAATTCCTGATCCACTGTGTGATAGCTTCTGAAGATGAGATATGACACTGTTCACAATGGGGATTGTCTATGTTCCCATTGCGATACTATAAGATTTACTGGAAGGGTGAGATAAGATTTATCGGCAGATGCGAATACAATGGCTCTCTTCTGTTCTTAAAGTATTTTTAGCATATGAAGAGTTGAATTCCATCGTGTAAGTTCATCTTGAATCAGGCGGTGTTGTGGTAGAGAAAGAAGTTTCTGTGCAGCTTTGAGAATCTTTGTGGATTTTGAGGAATGTTTGAAACTTCCTACTAATTTTCTACATAACGCAATGAGATTCTCAATATTCTTTGAAGTGAAAAGTCCCTCTTTCAGGACAAGTTGTAGTGTATGAGCTACACGGCAAATGGGGAAATTTTCCCAAAGTCATGGCACTTACTACATTACGACCGTTGTCATGAATCACAGCCACTATTTTATCCACTAAACCCAAAGTTTCTAATGTCTTCTTCAAGAAATTTGCAATATTTTTACCTGTGTGTCACAGTTCTCCAAATGGTATCACTTCAATGCATATATGCTGAAATTTGTAGTCCTGGTCTACAAATAGAACGGTGATACTTAGGTAGTCGTCGGTTGCTGTTGATGTCCACAAATCCGTCGTAACAGCTACGCTATCTGCATTTTTGAGCTCATCTTTTACTCTTGTTTCTACTTCTTGATACAGTTCTGGGAGGATGTCATTTGATATGTGCTTACGAGTAGGCATAGTATATCTAGGTTCAAGTTTGCTGAATCAACTGCTTAAATACTTTATCTTCTACAATTCTAAATGGCTGGTTGTCTTTGCATATCATGTAAGCTATTTTCCTGGTAATTACCTTCGATCGATTATCTCCCGGTTTAAATTTGGATTTACCATCCAGAAAAGATGTAAGAGTAGGCTGGCTAGTATTTGAGTACTGTGATTATGTTGATGACGATGATAACGAGGACAATGACTTCCAAATGGAATGAACGGGCACAGGCTCTTCCACTGCCATTTCTTCACGTGTTACACTTTCACTGTTTCGAATTTTGTTGTTGGAATGTTCATGTTCAGTAAAAACAATTTTATGAACTGAGGTGACATGCTTCTTCAGGTTGCTAGTGTTGTGAGATTTTCCTCCTAGCGAGAAACTCTTTTTACAAATGCGGCAAATGGCACGGTTATCACTGACAGGATCCAATTGGAAATAGTTCCACACTTCACTCATATTATCTAAAAGTGGTAGTTTACGAAACGCACCGGCTTCTGTCTCTTCAAAATAACAACTGACTTGAAATTTTAAAATAGTATTCTAAAATCAAAATCAAAATTTACGAAATAAAACTCTGAAGGGGAAACCCGTATGTAATTTTACAAAACCGTAGCTGTTCCGACATTCCTTTACGCAAGTGAGACATGGACCCTCGGTAAAGGGGAAGAAAAGAAAATTCAGGCTGCCGAAATGAGATTTCTGAAAAGTGTCCAAGGATTCTTCCTTCTGGATAGGAGAATAAACATAGATATTAGACAAGACGTAAAGATCCAGTCTTTAAATGAAACGATTAAGGAGTGTAAGAGGAGATGGTGTGGACATGTGGCCCGAATGCCAGATACCAGATTGCCAGTGCCAGCTCTCAAGTACAAGCCGAGTGGAAACAGGGATGTTGGTAGACCGAGAAGGAGATGGGTTCTAGAACAGGCCAACTAGGGCCTAATCCCTGTAGTGAAGATGATGAAATCAAAATCAGGTTTCATGGTAAAGCTGTTGACATTTTTACAATAAGTTGCTTCCTTGCTTGTGATTTGATAGTTTGAATAGACCACAGGATTTGTTTACTGAAAGTCTCTGTTATTGGTTACACTCAAAACTAGGTTATTTTGTAGGCGGAGCGTGGTTTTTCCATAGCCGTCCAAATTGAAAATAAATAATGCTACAATTTAGTGCAATATCACGTTCGAAAATATCTTCCTCAAGCTTCAATTCGGCAGGTTTTATTGCCCTGGTACATGACTTTTAAGAAATTTGTACTTCAGACATACTGGCACCAGAACATCTGCATAAATTTGGAGGAATGGCCCTTTTGTTATGGGATCAGTAGAGCCATAAACGAGCCCAATTCCTTGCTATACCTGCTACCTGTTATTTTGAAACTTATGAGTTGAGACATGTGCTCCTTGCGACCACTTTAAAATCTGCTACTTCTGGCAAGTTGACAATATTAATTAAAATTTTAGTATTCTATTAACATAATATGATAGTATCGAAAAAGTATCGAGCTCATCTATAGTAGTATCGTTCGATATCGATACCTCTTGACTTGCGCACTTATGTAACAATCTTAGCTTCATTATTAAAATATACAGTCAAATCCTTTGTAAAGTGTATTTAAAGTTTAATATTTTAGCAGAGTTTGTTGGTTTTACTTAATATTGTCTTGGGTAAAAGATTACTTTATACAGTGTTACTGTATTTCATACAAACCTTTAAATTGTTATAAAACAATTTAAAAGTCTACGGAGAAGCACACATCATACATGTAGGACAGACAACGTAACTAAATTCAAATGAACAAATAGATTACCACTAATACTTTGTGAAGGAAATACTAATACATAGCGTTTTTAGTTTTATAAACTACCAATTAGCTTCAATAAAATTAGTAAAAATTCAGACGCGACGTCTTTTAGAGGGTGTAGAAGTTGAAGCTAAATCGAACATTTGTTAACTACCGTTGTAAACTGTGAGCTTCTTGTGTGTGTGTGTGTGTGTGTGTGTGTGTGTGTGTGTGTGTGTGTGTGTGTGTGTGTGTGTGTGTGTGTGTGTGTGTGTGTGTGTGTGTGTGTGTGTGTGTGTGTGTGTGTGTGTGTGTGTGTGTGTGTGTGTGTGTGTGTGTGTGATGGTGCCGTCGTACATGAAGTTTGTGCACACGTTAAACATACTTGCCGGGTTAACATTATTCACGAACATGTAAGTGAAACTTCGTATCTGTTAGAGGTAGTAACTTCTCTCTTCTCCAACATCTAACAGAGAATTTACGATTCTCACTAATTTAGCAGTTTCGTATGATTATTTTAAAACGGATTATAATTATTTTATTGTGAATAAAATTATTTCACAGTCACTATTATAAATCATTGTTTAAGGAAATATATTAGGTTTACTATTTACAAGGAACTATGTATTCATCCGGTTTGGAGTTATTCCGATGTTATTCAAACACACTTCATTTATATAAACCTGAGACAGACAATGAAATTAGAAAATAATATATTAACACTCATTTTCAGAAGTATAATTCTTTGTATCATTGATATTGTACATTTTTAATCACTCTCACATTATCACAAAAATTCGTAATCTCATATTTATTTAGCAGTTTCGTGTATCATATTAAAATACTACTTATTATTTTATAGAAAAACCATAGCGAAAAGAAGAGAAAGTGAGATTACTCTTTGCGCGCGCTATAGTCGTGAATAGGGCTAGCGGTGACCACGTTAAACTTCGGCTCTGCGATCGTAGGTTGTTGTAGTTGAGACGGTAACCCTATTAGCCTATTGCAAAAAAGAGCTGTGTTTTATGTGTTGTAAAAAGTGTGTTTGTGCGTCTTATTACTTATGTCGTGTTCAGTTGCAATTAATTATAGGTTTGAGTGATTTACAAACATTCTGAGTAATAAACGTGTGATAATATATAGTAAAAATGCTCAGAATGTATGAATGGTTATAGTAATTATTTGTATGTGTTATTTTTCATATACGGATAGTTTTAGTTTCAGTTAACAGTGCGTGTGAAAAATGTATGTAGTAGTGCAATTATACAGAAGTTGTGTGTTAAAATATGTAATAGAAATGCCATCCTGTTTTGTACCTGGATGTAGGAATGGCTATGGTAAAAATTCCTACAAAGGAAATCATTTCTTTACACCTCCCAGGGACGAAGATCAGTTTGCAAAGTGGGCGAGGGCAATGCCCAGGAAGAACAAATGTCTTACACATAAATCTTATATCTGTCAAGTACATTTTTCTGATGATTTGATTTTGAAAGTAGATTCATTTGTTGTAAACAATAAAAAGGTCGAAATTCCAAGACTGAGATGGAACTTAAAGCCTTGCGCGGTACCTCATATCTTTCGGAATTTCCCTACATATTTGACAAAGCCTCTAAAACTCCGAAAGTCACCCGCAAAAAGGCAAATACAGCAAGTACAAACAGGCCAAGAAAAATCAATTCGACAAACTGTTCTGTGACAGAAACAGTGAGTTCAGGCCACCCCCAGACTAGAACACACCAAGACGATCAACTGGATGAACAAAACCAAATCATGTTACTGAAACGGAAAATACCAAATCTAACTCGTACTTTGATACGAACTAAAAATAAACTCCGTTGTTAGAAAGCAAAAGTTGTTTTACTAGAAAATAAACTTGCCAGGAAGTAATGTGACTAATATGAAAGAGGGATGAAGAATTTAAGTAAAAAGCAGAAATGATTGTAGATGCTATGGTTTAAAAAGTCTAATTTGTCAAATTCCAAAGGAATGGGGTACTGTAATGAGCTAATACTGGAAAGTTTGCTGCTTAAATTCAAATCCCCAAAGGGATACAGACATTGCTTGCAACATGATTTATTGCCACTTCCTTCGGAAAGCGACCTGAAAAGTCTTGTGTAAAGGTTTAAAATGCCCATACGGGGTAAACACTAACGCTGTAAATGCCATATCAGAGTTTCTGCAAGAAGAAATTTATGAAAATAGACGTCTCGGAGTTGTAACATTCGACGAAGTGAAGCTAAAGGAGAAAATTCAGTTTAATGCAACCTCTTTAAAAGTTGATGGTTTTGTAGACTTTGGTGATTATAATACACCTACGAACATGAAAAATTCTCTGGCGAACCATGCCCTGGTATTTATGTTTGTGCCTCTGTTATTCAACTGGCATGTACGTAAGCACGGAAAGTAAGCAAGGAATGTAACCACGGGTGATATTTTGGCAACAATTCTACAGGTTATCTTCCAGTTAGAGCAAAACTACAGGTTATCTTGCAGCTAGAGCAGCGAGGTGTAAGAATAATTGGATTCACATCAGATGGTAGTCAATCTAATAAAAAGGCGTGGGCGAACTTAGGAATCTGTGGGAAAAGAGGTATGATTAAATGTAGTATTCCGAATCCGTTGGACGAAGACAGAAGGATTGGATGCTGTCCATATAATAAAATGTGTGAGAAACGTTTTCGATGACAAAGTGTCAGTATTGTACAACAACGACATTGTCAGCTACGAATTCTTTAGATTAGTTTACAAACTGGACACTACTGTACTGCTGGAAACACAGGACTTAGGACATGCCCTAAAGTGACAGCAGCCCATCTTGATCCTACATCATTCCAACGTATGAATGCAAGGTTGGCGTTCCAGTTATTTAGTAACAGCATAGCCAACGCAATTAAATTTTATCGTGACACGAACTGTGAAGGGTTTGTAGGTAACGAGAAAACAGAAAGCTTTAGCAGAGACATGAATGACCTTGTCGATGCATTAAATTCATCAATTTCTACAAAGGGACTTTACAATGGATCAGCGTCTCATCATACATTATTGAAATTTCTACAAATTCTTAATTTAGAAAGCAACACTTTCGCCTCAGAGAGAACTCTAGAATAACTCAGGGTTACTCTAAATAGTACTCTGGAGGCATCCGAATATTTGTGGAGCAAGAAATTTAAATGTGTACTTACTGCAAACTTTAATCAGGATCCTCTAGAACGCCATTTCGGGATTCTCCGCTCTTTGTCATGCGATGACCATCCACTTACAGTTGACTTTTTACATCTTCATATGTTGCAGTCTGTTCCACTTAAACTTACGTTGGCAAAAGGAGCAAACTGTGAACCGAAAAGTGAATCTCCACTCCCTTCTTTTATAAGTCAAATCCGTAAAATGTGTAAGGAGGTAGAAAATGAGAACAAAGCCCTCAATAAATCAATGGAGTTGCCCCATCAAGGAAAAGGAAGTTTTAAAGGATTCCAAATGCTACTATTGGGCAGAGGAACTACCTGAGCTTAAAACTGGTGCTCCGAAAGAATGTCTCGTGTATTATTTGGCAGGGCACATAGTGAGAAAACCATCTAGAATTACTGACTGTGGTGACTGTGCTGTTACACTGAGGAACGGTCGTCCTCCTAATCTACCTGCTGCTGTGTGGACAAGAATAAAAGATTACGGAACTATCGAAGAAACATCTCATTTAACGCACCCTTAAAATGGTGTTTATCATGTACTATTGCAAGCAGAAGCAACTGTTACAATAAAACTTAGTTCACCAAACAGTATGTGGGGGGATATATTTTTATGAATGTTTGGATGAAATCAAAGAAATGAATGTGCCCGCAACGGACAGCGTAGGATGTTGCCGTGAACACACATTAGACATTGTAGACAAGCTAATTTTTAAATATATCCAGTGCCAATTATTTTTCCGTACGAAGGAAATGCGTAGAGAAATGACCAGTACAAAATCGGCTAAATCCTCTCGGAAAATTTCGAAGGTTTCGAACTGCTGACATCCTAGGGTGAGTACATTGTTTAAATCTTATATCCTTCTGTATTTGTACGCATTGCAGTGTATCGTAAATATAATTTTAATTTTTACAACATGTAAAAACATTTCACGACAGTTTCAAATTAGTGTTATTTAATACAGAATTGTGTTTGTATTAAAACTTATCTGCGTTCTTCATGCTGGCGTACACAACAACGGGCAATGCTAGCGCCACGCTGCGGCGAATCACAGTAACTAGCTAAGTGATCTCACTTTCTCTTCTATTCGCTATAGGAAAACTAATAAATTGTTAAAAGCTGTACCAAAACAATTCATCAATAGAATTTATCTGTTGATTCCTTCTATAGAACTACACAATTTATGAAAACTTAGTATTTTATTTATACTTTGTAGACAATATTTTACTTTTCTTAACTCTGTCATACACATTGGTTCAATCTGATCTTTAGCGGTGGTTAGCTACAGGTGCTAAAAATGAATCTTGCAAACAACGGTAACTTGTAGACGCATTAAAACTTCATATTGATGTCTGCAAAAGCATAGCCATAGTTTTCGAGACTGACATTATAAAAAACAGAAAAACAAACATATATTTTGGCTAGCTTAACAGTTGTATAGTTGTTCTTTTTTTAAGGTGTGTGTATCTGTGTGTACAGAAATTATTTCTTTCTACATTTATAATGGTGTATTAAGATTGTAATGTAGGAAGATGCTAAATTCATTTAACTTAACTCTTTGTTACAATGACACACTGGGCGAAGTTATGTGTGCATGGCGTGTATCTCTTTGTGTACGGCAAATCCCTCATCATGTAACTTTTGTCGTTTCACTTGTGGGGGAGAATGAAATGTAGTGGCTCTTATGTCAACAAAACGTGTTTTGTTTTGGTTGTCGCTTTTCATTAGTGTCTTTTTCATTACGCTAACGTAGTTTGTCTCGTGAATACTTTTTGCAACAGTTAAACGCGTGCGACTTGAATAGAATGATTTTATATAAACTCTATATAATGATGTTTTCTAAAAACACTAATTTCATGACGTTTCGTCATATTTTATGTATTTTTATTTCCGTTGACGTAATTACCAGAACCGTTATCTCAACTTGCAAAGAAAACATTATTTTGAGAAAACAAATTGTAAGAAGAGGTTAAAACAGAAAATGGAGTGTACTTCTCTGGAATAACGATATGTTTCTAGAGTTAGGAGATCAGCTATGTTTAAAACAGTCATATTAAGCCAATAAAAAGTTTAGACTGCGATAATTTAGAATAACCTGGAAACAATTTACGTTTTATTAATTTAAGAAGAAGATTTAAAGAAAATTCATTATGTTTTTAGAGGAAGTTATGATTATCGTATCATACGAGAATCCAAAAAAAATGGTTCGTAACTGATATATTTAACGTGAGTGAAAATATTTTATAAAATTATCATGAATGTTACTTAAAAGTGTTTAGTTAATTTACCCAAGTCGTTTAATATTTGTATGACGATAGGTAGAATCATCAAAAGTCTCCTGGTGATTAAAGTAAACAGTATTGATACTGTTAATTATTGATACTACTAATTAATTACTTACACACACGACCAAATTTACTTAAGATTTATAAAAAAATATTAAAACTAATTTATAAATTAGTAAAGAGACTCTATGTCTTTGTAATCTCATTAAAAATTTGTTACTCTCAGGAGCAAGTAGTTTGCAGGTATATACATTTTATTGCATTTAACACTTGTGTACTTTAATTATGTTACATAAATTGGTAAGGATGTTACATATATAGTAGAAAACAGTATGAGAAATTGAAACGCGAGAGGAC
This sequence comes from Magicicada septendecula, assembly GCA_034769895.1. Taxonomy (NCBI): domain Eukaryota; kingdom Metazoa; phylum Arthropoda; class Insecta; order Hemiptera; family Cicadidae; genus Magicicada; species Magicicada septendecula. The sequence continues at coordinate 901,720,422 of CM068367.1, forward strand.
TCTTGGGATTGAAACAGAAATTCTCGAGTTTCTGAAGTAAGTTGGTAAAGTTACACTGTTCGACATTGTTACGTATGCTGTAACGATATATATACTCATTTTTCAGGATTTTGTTTGACATAATACCTAAACTTACGGCATATCTCCCTTTACAAAAATATGGAAAATGGCAGCAGTAGTATTGACCGTTATTTTGAGAATTGTATATTCACTTGTATCATACTAATAACTGAGAGGACAGGTAATTTTAACGTTTTCCACATATTCAGATTTTTTAAAGTAAGTTTCCGTTTTAACCCATAGGAAATGTCGAACTCGAAACTTACATTTCAATTATTAGCAACTGAAAAAACGGTAAAAAAACTGCGTAAGAAGTAATGATTCTAAAAGACATGGAGTAGATTTACATAGTTTTAACTATAATAAACAAACGCTAGAGCCGTAGATAAAATTAAGAAATGTTAGAGCTAAAGACAGCATTCTGTTACTCCATTTTATGTACTCACAGGCACTTTTTTTACTTTGTCTGTATTTTGAGTGTAGAATCGTACTGATACAAACAGAAGCAAAACGACAAGTCCGTTTTTACTGTATTTATAAATGAATTGTTTATGACCCGCGATTTAGTTAGGCCTAATTGTCATATAACCGACGTTACTTGTTCAGTTTCATATTTTCATAAAATAAACGGCGGGCGGAGTAAGCCTTGATACAAATATGAGTTTGGTTTTATAAGATCATAGTAATCCTATTGCTTTTATGTGTAAGAGAAAAGTAGTAGAAAACAAGATTTAAGGAAGCTAAAGGCTCTAAAACAATTTTCTAAAGTTTAGGAAGAGCTAAAAGAGTGGACTCATAACTGGCAATTTTCGTAAACCAAATGTACGCACAGCATTTAGATATTTCTCAAGACACTGATTTGTGATACAGAACCGTAGCATAGGACAGAAGGAGCCGATTTTTATGAAAAGTAGGCTATATAACGAAGTAAAATATTTTATTCTATTTGCACAAGAACACTTAATATTTGGCTTTAATATACGTAAACCGTTTGGGTACAGCTATTTTCCGCGGCTATGTTAACTTCGTTTATCATAATCGTGGACAACATCACAATCAACAATGTTTATAAGCATAATCATTCTAAAGTTCTAAATTTTTGGTAACTTAGGCGACTAAAGCACTTGGTGTCTCTGATGATGCAGTTTGTATACAACTATTCTGAAAAGTGAATGCTGGAGTCATCACTGTTAGTCGCAAGAGTGGGCTCTTCTCTATATAGATTCCATCATGATTTAGTTATTGACTTGGAGTCCTACTGCTACAAAACCGATTATTGCTTACCAGTCAGACGAAGGAAACTTTTCCTAAGATTGATATGGAATTGGTAATGTAGAAATAACCATATATTATGAACCACATGTTATTTTATACAGTATCTATTACAGCGCGCGCGCACGCGCACACACACACACACACGGTAATTTATGCATATGCGATCATTATTTAATTTGACGAGTATGATATATATGTGTTGTTTAAATTGTATCGCGCGACGAATTATGGTTGTTTCCGGTGAAGGAGTTTTATTGAGGTTTCACCAGATCTTTTCATATCCTTCGATATTTCTATTTACCAGAATTCCGGTATATGTACTGCAGTTATACCTTCTATCTACTACTACCTACTGACTGGAATTATACCTAAACTCTTTCGGTTAAACAACTAAAACGGAATCCAGATATAACAGTTCTGTCTAGAAGAGAAACACCACCCTCATCGTCAATTCAAACGACTGCTACCGCAAAATGAAGACACTCATAGAAGCCACAGGGTAAACACTCACTGACACAGATCCCATAACACACTTGGTGAAAAATACAACCGTTAAAATCAGTCTGTAAGATCGACTCGGTAACACAAAAACACTACGTACCACACAGAGAGACGTAATCAACGCCCCCAAATTTCTGCCACTTTTTGAGGTTATGATAGAAGCAAAAGTCACTCGGGGCCAAACAGGACAAGTATGACGGGTGAAGAAGCAATTCGAACTTTAATTCTTTGATTTTAGCGAATTGGTGGGTGAGATGGTGCATTGTCTTGGTGAAACAGCACTTTCTTTTTCGCCAAATGTGGCCGTTTTTTTTTGAATTTTTGTTTGCAAGGTGCAGTAAGTTTGCATAGTACTCGTCATTTTTTGTTTCTCCTTTCTAAGCTAGTCAATGTAGATTACTCCACGGTCGTTCCAAAAAACAGCCGCCATAACCTTACCAGCAGAAGGAATTGTTTTTGCCTTTTTGTCTTCTTTGGAGTTGGTTCACTCTTCATGCTCTATTGTGGACCCACGTCTCATCAACGGCTGTTAATCGACGCAAACATTTGGTTGTATTGCACGTATAGAACGCCAAACAATCTATTGAAACATCCTTTCGGCACTGTTTTTGGACAAGTGTCAGCAAACGCGGCACCCTCCTAGCCCACAGCTTTGTCATACACAGATGTTCGTGTAAGATATTGCGCACACGTTCCGTTGATATACCAACAGTCTCAGCTATCTCACTCACTTTCATTCTACGGTTTACCAAACGATTTTATGGACTTTTTCTATTTTTTCTGGGTAGTCACTTCAATGAGACATCCAACATGTGGACCGTCAGTTGTGCTTGTCCGATCCATTTTAAATTCAGGAACCCAATGCTTAACCGTTGTATTCGATGGTGAAGAGCCCAACAACGTCGAATCCAGCTTATTTTTTTATTATGGTTGCAGTGACATATACGAGTTACTAGTAGCGATGTACGCAATAGAAACGCAACGATGTTTGGAATTATGCTAATCACTACAATCTCAAATGTTCGACACCCCGATCATTCTTTATGCATCGCCGAAATCGTGAAAAACCAACACGCAACACAGGCGATCTTGGCTGATTATAAATAACAGTATTTCGAAATCGGGTGGCGAGTTTGAGTTTTGCGGTTCGGTGCGTAAAAGTGGTATTTAGTCTAAAGTGGAAGTTATTAATTACTATTTGTAATTGGTGAGTTTTATTAATTATTGGGACAGTGTGTGTGATACTGGGCAATTGTAAACTTTGAAATTTATTGTACTTATTTATAAAACTGTTATTAAAATTGCGAATAACGATCTCTCTTATATTGAATTATTTAGTCCACTGTCGTAAGGTCATGATCCGTGCAATAAGTAATCCCTTACTGGTCCTGACATTAATATTTGAAAAGGAACATTGATATTAATATTGATTAAATAAGATAAATAAATTAATTAATTTGCCTTCAATAATCCGCCTTGTGACTTCTTATAAATCTCTTCTATTACGCGTTTCGGAGATTATGCTCCATCTTCAGATAGAAAAATAAAAATATAAAACAATATCACTCTTGCGAGATCGTTACATAATAAAAATGTCAATTTGGATATGAACTGTACGCGATGTTGGGTGCGCACCGGTTCAAGGTCAGTCTGCTACTGAGCGGTTGTTACCTTATCGTAGTCTTAGCGAGGAGACTCAAGGCGGTATCGTACAAGCGGTTGGATCCAAAGTTCAGTTGGTCATTTAATACGAAATCGCGACTGCTTAGGTTTGCGTATGCACCATAAATTTCAAACTCCTCCAAGGCATTCATGAAACGGCCCTTCTTACATACATGCAACGGTATTAAGTTGGAATTAAAATCTGTGTACTTATGATTGTGTGAAGTCAGGTGTCGAGCGTAATTAGATTTGATGTTGTTATCATTTCTTGTTTTCTTGGGTATATGTTCCCGAAAACGTTTGAGGAAACCTCTCCCCGTTTGTCCAATATAGAAGCAATTGCAATCATTGCATATTAACTTATATATACCAGTTTTTTCTTCTGGAGGTGTGTGTTTTTTCGGTCTGAGAATGCTTAGTAACGTATTGTTAGTTCTGAATGAAATAGTAAAACCATTATTATTTAATACAGAGGACAAAATCTTAGGCATAAAGCTTGTATAATTAGTGGATATATAAATGTTTTGTGTGTTACTGTTTATTCGGGGTTTAAGTTTTTTTTTTGTTTTTTTTTCAGTAGTTTGTCAATGGTCAAACTATTGTAACCATTGACAACCGCGATGTATTTTATGGTATTCAGCTCATCACGAAAGTTATTATCATCCAGGGGGATTGTCAATAATCTGTGAATAAAACTATTGTATGCCGCCATTTTGTGTGAATAAGGATGATGGGAGTCCGCGTGTATTGTGGTGTCAGTGGTTGTTGGTTTCCTATAAATGTTGAATTTTAGTTTGTTCATCTGTCGAGTGATGGTTAAACCTAGAAAGTTTATCACGTTGTCAACCTATGTTTCGAGAGTACACTGGATGTTTCTATTTACTTTATTTAAACAGTTTTTAAATAACTCGATTTGTCTTAGAGTACCATCAAAAATAAAAAATGTATCGTCCACATAACGTGCATAAAATATTAATTTATTTGTGTATATATTATTGTCTAACAAGTGAGTATTCTCGTAAAACTTCAAATAGATATCAGCCAGTAGGCCAGAGAGGGGTGAGCCCATAGCCAGGCCATCATCTTGAATGTAAAACAAGCCATTAAAAGTGAAATAGTTTTGTTTTAAAATAACCTCGAGTAAGTTAATTAACTCATTTATCATCTGTGTGTTCATGCAAATATTATCAGATAATTAATCTATGACTGGGGTATTCGTGTATAAATTAGTTATGTCGAATGATGCCAATTTGTGATTAGGTTGTAGTTCAACGGATTTAATTTTATTAATAAAATTAGTGTTGTTTATAATACTATGATTATTTCGTAACTGTAAATTATCTTTAATCAAACGAACGAGTGATTTTGCAGTGTTGAAGCCAGGAGCGGTGGTACAGTTTACGAGCGGTCTGATAGGTATGTTATGTTTATGAATTTTAAGTAGTCCTGTGAATATCGGGGCTTTTGCGTTAATGGGCTTTAAGTAACGCCGTGTGTTTTAATTAAATAAATTGCAAACTTAAACCCCGAATAAACAGTAACACCACAAAACATTTTTGTATCCACTAATTATACAAGCTTTATGCCTAAGATTTTGTCCTCTGTACTGAATAATAATGGTTTTACTATTTCATTTAGAACTAACAATAAGTTACTAAGCATTCAGACCGAAAAAACTCACACCTCCAGAAGAAAAAACGGTGCAATGATTGCAATTGCTTCTATATTGGACAGACGGGGAGAGGTTTCCTCAAACGTTTTCGGGAACATATACCCAAGAAAATAACAAATGATAACAGCATCAAATCTAATTACGGCCGACACCTGACTTTACACAATCATAAGTACACAGACTTTAATTCCAACTTAATACCGTTGCATGTATGTGTAAGAAGGGCCGTTTTATGAATGCCTTGGAGGAGTTTGAAATTTATGGTGCATACGCAAACCTAAGCAGTCGCGATTTCGTATTAAATGACCAACTGAACTTTGGATCCAACCGCTTGTACGATAGGCCTACCGCCTTGAGTCTGCTCGCTAAGACTACGATAAGGTAACAACCGCTCAGTAGCAGATTGAACTTGAACGGGTGCGCACCCAACATCGCGTACAATTCATATGCAAATTGACATTTTTATTATGTAACGATCTCGCAAGAGTGATATTGTTTTATATTTTTATTTTTCTATCTGAAGATGGAGCATAGTCTCCGAAACGCGTAATAGAAGAGATTTATAAGAAGTCACAAGGCGGATTATTGAAGGTAAATTAATGTATTAATTCGATCAAGTGACTTGAATACCAGATTAAACATAAATATTAAAAAGATAAATAATGTACCTGAAATTGTTATCATATCAGTCAAATTTAAAATTAATATTTTTATCATATAAAAGAAAACGATTATTCCGATTATCCGTATGTGACAAAAAATAGCCCCAAAGCATAATATAATAATGTGTTTTATGTCCTATAATTAGGCCTAAAAAATAATCTACATAACATCTGTATAACAACACGTTTTCCAGTGTTTTTTTTTTAATTTCACAGCCCACCTGGCAAATTGCTTACTTGACTTATGAGTTTTTGAAACAAAATAGATTAACATAAAGGTATATGGAAATCAGTTACACATATCTCCGGGAATTCTTTATCATTAAGTAAATATCAAAAACACAAATACAAATAATTTTTTCAAAATATAAGGCTGCAATACTTGTATTTCCTCGTATATATGTGGTGTTCACAAACCTGCTGAAAGATAGAAATCGGCATTAAAAATACACTGACAAACTTCATGCACAATGTAATTTGTTGAGTTACTTATTCAGTTAACCACATACAAGAAACAATTTATTACTGTAGTTAACAATATCATATCCAGAGTTTATTGTTGTTTCAGAGGTATGTGATAATAAAAGTGTATTTAAATAATGAAATAAGTTTTTTTTTTATAAATCTTAAATGAGAAAACTATTTTCTGTCGTATTATGTTGTAGGCTGCCATTTAGTAAAGTAATTGTTATTTAGTCCTAAAAGATAAATTGGAACACACGTAAAAAGAAATTGAAAATAAACCATTCACCCTTTGGCTGTTTACGCGCGCGAGCGTGTGTACGCGTGTGTGTAAAAGTGAGTTTATGCAAGACTACAATGTGTGCCCAGCCTGTGAAGTACATAATGTAATGCTGTAATGTATGACCACTGCATTATGATAATGTTCTGATAGGATATGATAGATGGCGTTACCTATCACAGCCAGAGCTGCGTACGATTGCGTAATATGTTTCTGTCCATCGTGTAGCCACCGTAGGCATGCGTCGTGCAATGTGTCATTTCAACACGCTACGACTTAGGCTTAGGCTATAAGTAACATCACACTACAACATTAGTTTATTAGGAAATTCAATTAAAATCTAAGATTGCGCTAGCGTGTTTACCATTTCATAAAAGTGCTATCTGTTAGAGTTGAAACATTACGTGTACAAAACTAATACAAGTCTTTGTTTTATCTAGAACGGTAAATGTAATTGTAAATGTTATTGTCATTCACATTTAAACAAATCACTTTAATCTTAATATTTTACCCATAACATAGGAATAACGAAAATGGTATGGATTTATTATTTTTTGTTTAATTTAAAAAGTTGTATTTTCGTTCTTAAGAATATGTTCAGTTATTTTCCATTTCGTTGGCCGTGTTGTTATACACATTTTCTCTATGAATATATCAGTATAAAGGATAGGCACACCGTTTACACAACACAATCACGTTTTCAATTAAAGGTACTAACACCGCACTGCCTTATCGTATCTTTATGAAAAACATCATTTCAGATCTACTATACTTGTATGTCTTGACAGTCGTGAACCAGCTAAAGTAACACCTAAAACCTATACGTTTTCTTATCACATATGAAAACTGATACTCATTATGTAAAGAATACAAAAACAACACGCTATTATCTACCGATAACGTGTACATAAATTTCTTTTAAAAGATCTTAACATATATTTTGTGAATACGTCCAACAGACAAAAAAAATTACCAGATTACATAGTATTATCATGTGACAGCACTCGTTGACTATTGACTATTATTGTGAATTATCTAGCCCTTCCGCAGCTGCCATAATCTGTGCATCTTCTATCATACTTATGAATATTATACGAAGCAAATATATGTACACTCTGTTTGTTATGGGAATGCGTATAGTCCTGATCTTTTTCTTGCCATGTTAGTCATTCTAGAAGTATAATTTCTATTTTGAATTGGAAATAATTTATTCTCCAAACAGTATTAGCTACATTCGATGAACATCTAATGAGAAACGAAGTGAAACCTATTGAGGATATTCTTACATTACACAGAATGACAGTCTGCTCAGTTGTTTTCGTAAGGCTGGTTAAGGCTGCCTTTCGTATATACCTTGATTTTTTAAATGTTATATCTCACGTTTATATCATCTTCGTGCTTATATCTTAATTTTTCAGAGATATTTAGATAATTATATTTTATTTAATTTAGTAATACTCCAACATTTTGCAATAATAATTATTCACAGTATATTTAAAGTAGAATCGTTAGTTTCCTTTTAATTGAAAAGTTTGGCCCAGCTCTCAGCTTGTAGCTAAAGTACGTACTGAGACTCAGTAACTACCATATTGTGTAAATGCTTTTTGTTAATTTTGGTCAAAACTTTGGGAAATATTGCTTAACAGCAGCAATTATTATCAAAACACATTTAGTCCAGTCGAATCTATCCGGAATCTTTAAAATGAAATCATTAAACTTTCAGTGCAGTGCAAAAATAATTTATTACAATTTAAGATATAATGTATTTATATATTTAACATGAAATATGTTAAATTTATTTTAAAACCGAATGTAACTGAAAATAAGTTTTTATTCAGGATACAATTTTATGTGCTTAGATAATATAACTTGTAACAAAAGATTATAACTTCCACACTAGAACATTATGTAAGCTCACAGAGGAAAGTATTCCTCGTATTCCCGTGTTTACGTAACCATATCAAACGCTGTCAGTAAAAGTTAATTGCAAAACCTTTGCGAGAGAGTGTCGAGTTTAAACTTCGAGGTCTCATTGGTTACATTCTAAGTTTGATGTTTCGTAAGACTATAGTTAGGCCTACACACTTTGCAGTGTTCTAAACATGGATATATTAAAGCAAGTCACGAAAACGTACCTTATCTGAGAAGTAACAGAAAAATTGTTTTCAATTTTTGTCAAAATCAGTACTCGTTGCAGGTAGAAAATTACCTAGACCGAAAATTTTGTCACGCACGTTCAATATTACGTATATTTTTGAAACCATGTATAGGCCTATGATAAAGTTATTTTGGAATTTGTGATGAAAATAAAATTGGAAAGATAATGTCGTTTAGACTAGTTTCCACATTGATTTTTAAAGTGTTGTAGTCAGTGCCGGTTTAAGATTTTTGAGATCCTAGGCCAAATGTTATGAGCGCCCCCCCCCCCCCGGCTGTGACTTTAAAGTAATATATGTACTGTAAAAGTAATTTGATGTCACATTAATACTACCAAATTTTAAACCAGTAGGCTACTACACAAAAGAGTGCTTTCATTTAGCAATCGTTTTCAAAATATTAAGAACCATCCAAAAGAATTGAGCAAATTAATTTATTTTGTAAGTAGAGTAACTTAACTAAGCTTATTCAGGAATAACCACAAAGTAAGCAACACACAAAGCTGAAAACCTTCTTTACATTCAAAACAAAATAAGAACATAACCTCAAATCGCAAACCGTTCAGTCACAACGCAAATAAATAATGATAACAAACAAAGGTGGTACCATTGTCGTGTAAATTCGGGGGCTGAGTTCAAAATTCGCATGCGCAGATTAGTTTTTAAGGATGCCAACTTCTTAAAAAATAAGCGCGCAATATTTAAATAAGAACTCTCTTTCATTTGTATTATTAACAAAAAGTGATTATTTAATTTCAAAAAATCATACTTAAATAAATCAAAGTGCCTCCTACTTTTATAAAAATAGTTCTGTTAAAATATATCTGTAGCAAGCGCCCCCCTCTGAACCCGAGTCCCTAGGCCGCGGCCTAGTCGGCCTAGTGGTAAATCCGGCACTGCCTGTAGTGCGTTATTTAACCTAAGAATGACTACTATAACTTGGCTAGGCCTATGGTTTTTTTGTTTTTATCAATGTAGTTTTACTTTCCCAGGTTGGAAGAGAAGCTGTTTAAGCGAGTGCAATTATCAAGAGTTTCTGATGTTGGTAAAACAGTCCTACAATACAATAAACTATTTAATTTATTTATTCTGTGGGTAGGACATGCGTACTTTAAGTATTCAGGTTGATTCTAAGTATCACAGACGTAATTCGGTACAGAACTTTCTTTGCCTGATATAGAATATGACTCTGTTACCGGAACCGATACATTCATGTCGATCCCCAGTTAACACATTAAAGACCAAAATGTAATTTCGAGAGTGATGACGTGAGTTGGTTTAAGAAGGGGTGATCGAGATATTAATGGAGTATTTAAGACAGATGTAGAAAACGTTCGATTTGAGAGGAGTTCTGAGTTCTGTTAAATTTTTTAATAACTAAATTTTTGGCTGTCTGTTATGAGAATGCGTAGCCTATATATCGCTATTTAACGTGCCCACTTTTTGATGAATTGTGAAATACAGAAGGTATTATAATATCTCGTTCTGGCGACAGATCTACATCTCAAATAAATTATAACGGGTAATGAAACAAACAACGAAATGTCTAAGGAAACTGTGATGTTTAAGCTATACAATTGTTCACACTTATTTTGCAGGTAGACTAAATGATTTTGACAACGTGATTTCGCCCGTATTCACCAAGTCTTAAAATTTCACACTAACGGCCAAAAAAATTGTATCTGTATATTTTCTACACGTTTTATTTTGTATACAGTTTGCAATTGTGTGTAGCCTGCAGTGGTATTGTAGTGAATTTTAAATGTAACACGTAAGAGTCACTATCTGAGTCTGCAATCATTAACATTATTAGTGTACACAAATGATTTATGGTGCACGTTTATATGTTTATAATCCTTTATTCATAGCTTACTAACAAGTTGTGAGTTGTATTGGAACAGAATCTCATAAATATACAACTGTTAATCATAAGAGATAAGTAAAGAACACATCCATGTAAATTATATATTGAATATAAGGTTGTCTCAAATTTGACACCAAACGTATTATGAAACGTGAATGTAAGCAAACACTTCTATGCACAGAGCATATCCAGCGTAGAACTAAATAGGTCTGCAAGTCGCAAAAAAAAACTGTGGGATGAATCGACGGAATAAATGTAGTTAGCACAATAAATACTTATAGCACCAACTGTCCTACATAGCATAAAGGAGTAAAATTAGAGATATTGCATAATTATGCAAGGTAAACTAATTTTACTGTTAAAAAAATTAACAAAGTCACTGCCACTCAGACTTAACACTCGAATAAAATGCTTTTAGTTATTTGAAGTCAGAGATATTTCGTCATTACCTAATCTTTGGGTATATTTATTGGGAACTCAAATTCTGCAGAAAAGAAAACTTTAACATAGGATAAATTCGTTTGTTGACCTAAATAAAAGCTAACTAAAATTGCCTTCTTTAAATCATTTATATTTACTCATCTAAATAATAAATGTCTCTGTACTTGAGTATTATTTTCAAACAGTTCTTTCAAATTATTACTTTCAAATGCTTATAGTTTTAAGTGTTTATAAATGAATAAAACCAACTTTCCTGGTATAGAGACAGGAGAACTGCGTCTGATTGAAGATTAAAGCCTGTTACGTCTCACAGTTGGTACGACCTATAAAATTCTCTAGTCAGCAGATCCCTCTCGTTTCACTAAACGATGATTCGGAAAATTTTTATGAATACAGAATTTACGATTTACACGTAAGTTAATAGTTGTATTGCTTCCTACATAACTGAAGTGTTCACATCCCATGCGGATACGTGCTCTGCGGGCAATACAGTATTACCTGGGCTTACATATTGTAACGGGAAGCCTATCGAACAGCCCACTTCCCCCCGTTCAGTGTGGTGGATATTGTCCCAGTCAAGGCCGCTCTCAAGTAGGTTCCAGTATATTCAAGAACACTTGAGAGATACGCATTAAGTGGCATGAAGTGAGGATGGAAAATTTCTAAAACGCGTGCGTTACCTGTAAAAAGCTATAGCAGCCGGTTTGTCAGTTCAGTGGTGTTGAGCGATTTCTTTAGCGCTGATCGACTGTTTGTAGCGAAGTGTTGTTGTGTTCTAATTAATGCGGAATTCTTTGTAGTTGACATTATTATTGCGTTTGGACAATTTTTACTTGAATTGTTGTAAGAGACTATCTTGTCGATTACAAATTATTAATTGTAATAATTAAAGCTGGTTATTACTGATTTCATTGGTTTCTTGTATTTTGTTTTCCACTGTACCATACTGTACGATCAGTTAAACCGTCGTAACAATATTTTTCCGCGGCGAACGTAAATAACCGCCTTAACAATGTTCAGATGTACGTCTCTGAGCAGTGTTCCTCAACCCACTACTGGGTCCCGAGGGGACGTTTGGTGGTCGCTAAGTCAGACTTGAAAATTTAATTACTGTGTCTTAAAATCTATTACATATTTAATTTTCTAAAATTAAGTACGGATAATTTGTTTAAGCCTAAAAGGAAGCTCAGAGTGTTCGATGTTAGCAAAAATGTTATTATAAAATGGGTGCACACTCCTACAGATTATTCAGCCAGCGCCCATGGTTATGAGTTCAATGAAGTGTAATATCCTTGAAAGCGGGTACCGATATAGAAAGGTTGAAAACCACTGCCTCTGAGTGTTAACATTGATTTTTAATGGATACAATCTAGCACTGTCTGGCTAGATTCTGCAACTCTCACTCTCTTAACTCTGCAAAACAGATAACTTAATTTTAACTTGTACTCTTCTGATTGGTCACAAATACATTCATTTCTTGGGCATGTACGTTGACCCGTTCATTTCACGACAGAAATAGGTCGCTACTAAAGTATTTCATTTCTTAAAATATATAAAATTATCATGACCAATATTCTGGCTCCTAAATCCTTTTTGTATAAACACTTGCAATGCCAGTTACTGCTCCTCCACACAAACGGTGTCATATTATAAGTTCTGAGTCTTTAAAATGCCTACACTATGGCAAACGTCCCATTTAAAAATACCTAATATCTAAAGAGTCGTTCCCATTAACGTTACTTCTTTAATTATGTCCAAAACACACGCCTCAATCGAACACGCGCTTGACTATTGTCATCAGGCACTATTTTACACATTTATAGTCACTCTAATAGCTCCTTAGAATACTTAAATATAACAATTTTAAAAATTGCTCAATGTACTGATGTGGAACTGTTCACATTTCTCATATATGCGTATTATCATCATACGGCCTTATTATGTGCTCTTTCATATAAAATTAAAATATACAGTATTCTGCATTGCAACAACACATCGGAAATGAAACAACACATAGCAAATATATTATTATTTAATCCACTTTTCAGGCAGGCACTGTATTTCTGTGTGAAATTATATTTAAAATTAGTAGTTCGGAATTGTGTGTGTGTGTGTGTGTGTGTGTGTGTGTGTGTGTGTGTGTGTGTGTGTGTGTGTGTGTGTGTGTGTGTGTGTGTGTGTGTGTGTGTGTGTGTGTGTGTGTGTGTGTGTGTGTGTGTGTGTGTTAAATATAACAGATTAATACTAATCCAGTATCCAAGGTAAAAACAAACATCGTTGAAACTGCAGTACAGAACCTGAAACAACAGCTGACTCACGTAACACAATCACACCGTTGTAGAGGCTTCCACGTGACAGTAATTACACCCAATAAGCAGTACGAGGAAGAAGAGATGGACGACACTTCCAAGCTTCAATTTTTCTCAATTATGAAGGGAAAATATTATACAAATTACGCCATATTTAACCTAACGAGTGGTAATTAATCTAGAGTCCCGGGTTCAAGTCCTGGGCAGCGCTATAAAATATCTACGCATTTACTAGCGTCCAATTTGTCTCAATCTGTGGAAATAAGTTCTTATAGTGTAATAGGCTACATAGGATGATAACAGACGGCTGAAGTGTAGTGTTGGTCACACTATCCTTCTTATATGCCGTACCGCTTACACTGGCAGCCCGTCTCTCGTAAACCATCTCCATGTTACAAAAGAGTCCATTGTTCACATAAGTAATGTACAAATATTTTTTATTCTAAACTGTTCATGTTTTAAACAAGAAATTGCCTGCAAGTGGAACGCGTTAATTTTAAGTTAAAAACGGATTGGTTTTGTAGAGGCTGTTTTGGTTTAGTGTAACCGTACGCTACTTATGCTTATATTTATAAATTATAAATTGTTTTACTGTTAGTAAAATATTATTAGTTTTGTATAATGGGGTCTGGCAGTCTTCAATATTATATTAAAAAAATTATGTAAGTACTCCCTTACTTTAAATACCTGAGGTACATTATGAAATTATATTTTACGTGACTAACTACACAACAAACGAATATACCTTATTTAAACGTTTTGTGTGGCGTACATGAGCGTTTAAGGTTTTAGGGAATACAGGAAGTGAATCACCACTTTTGTGGTTCCAGAGAGGTATTAACACTTGCTAGTTTAATGACATAGTAGGAACTTGGTATTGATAATATATTAAATATGATCTAATATCAGTGTAGAACGCACTAATTCAACTCAATGGATCACCAGCTCAATGATGAAAAACTTGTAAAGTATAAATATTTTATCCGTTTCACTTTATCCAAAAGTATTACGTGGTCTGACACTTCACTTAGTGAAAATGACAGAGACGACTAATAAAAAATGAGAACATAAAGGAACATTAGGTTTTATCAAAATAAGTTAGTATAACTTTCGTTAACGTTATGAAAAATGTCTTGTATTGAGTGTTGGTAATTCGCTAGGATTACTCCAAACAAGAGTGGCTAGTTGGAAATTTTGTCCCAATTAAAATCCATTGTGATATGGAAATCATATAATTCAAATAAAGAAACAAACGTTTAAATCGACAGTTCGCCAGTTGATAGTGTATTTTCAAAATTCATAATGATATGTAGCAATGGATTCGGTGAAGATGGATACGTTCAAGACAAAAGCGTAAATAAATTGCCGATTAGATGCATTAAGATGCTTTACGTGAATTATAGCGTACGCGCAAAATTAAACTTTTAGAGTAAGGATCTGTTTCCTATTAAATTGCAACGACAGGAGACCACAAGTTAAATGGGTAATCACCTCTACTTCTGTAACGTTAAGCCATAAAGACAAGTGATGTAAAATCTAATACCAAATCCAAAGAAACTGAGTTATTGTACATGCATGTAAACTGGTTGAGAAATAAGTTACCTGGTGCAGTTATGTAGATCTGCTTAATATGTAAGGTCTGTACGGGACCATGCTACGTTAAAGACCGCCTGAGGTAGTCTGTGTCACAAAAGAGAACTGATGTTGAGCATGTCAATTATGCAGTAATTTGGGCAATGAATTTTAGAAAATTCGAGAATTGACCGGGAAAAATTGTGTAACCTTACATAGAGGAACGAGTAGCAGATGAAACCTGATATGACACTTTGTTTGTGGCTTTGAACAAGTAATAGTCAAACGTAGTACGTGCACTGTGACGCCGGTGTGACGTAAACAACACGCGTAGCCTACGTGACGTTTGTAACACGTTGCCGAGTCAGCAGCAAACAGATATTCCAGAACCGTTTACAGCCTCCTGACAAGACTAGCTTGTCAAATTCTCCTCCTGACATTTGCAAATTCTTGACACTGTCCGATTACATTGTTATATGGTTAGTCACTACCTGGTTATAAAACGACAGAGGGCGGCAGTTGAGCAGTTGGTAGTTACCAAAACTTCGTTTTGCGTTAATTAGAGTGCGTTCTTAGTCAAAGTGTTAAGCGTATAATTGTTTATTTGTGTTGCGGACTTGGTGACTTGACTTGCGGAGTCGTTTTACTGGGTGATTTTACGGATTGGTTCTTCACAGTGCATATTAGATACCTGTACAACTAGAAGATCTATTGTTATACGAGTGTGATTGTCTACAGAAGGGTTGATGAAAATTAAAATATTAATTTATCTTGCGTTTAGTAATTTATTTCACTATTTCAAGATCATGGTGACGATTACAATCGGCGTGATAACCAACTAATGAACAAACCAGCAAGCTTCACATAACGGAAAAGTGAATTTCACATTACCTGAACGGAATTTACAGTGAAAAGTGGCAGGTATTGAACACTGTCGTCACAAACCATTGTCGCAAACAAATGCAAAACGCAAGCGTCAGAAAATGTCATGTATGAATGTAATAATTTTCCGTTATGTGAATAATAAATAGCTAACAGTAACATTGATAACATTGTGCAAAGTCTAACTATAACACGGGTGTTATTAATTACTCTTTTTACTATTAATTAATTGTTTATGAATTATTCTCATTTGGGGATTAAATTGATACCGGAAAAGTCATTATTGGAAATGTCGTGGAACTCGTAAGATTCATAGCTTTCAATGAATTTTTTTGTAGTCCCTTCATGCAAGAGAGATTAGAAAACAAATTTTAATAAGAGTTAATTAAGTTACCTAGCCTGTTTCAAAACATTTGTATGCAGTTGCTCCGCTTCGAACATCCTCAAGGTTCCCCACTGCGGTGTGTATTCGAGGGTTCTACCTACTCTTAAATATCTAATAGTTAAACGAGAGTGTCCTTCAACAAAACTATCGTACGTGTTAATCAAGTTAATCAACATATCAACTGGATAATGATAAATATATTATAAACGTTTCATGAGCATAAAATATTGTCACACACTCAGGCGTGCGCGTGCGCGTGCGCGTGCGCGTGCGTGTACACTAGGATGAGTGACTCAACAAACCCACAGATATGACACAGATATAGAGTGCACTTTATGTACTAGTGACGATAAGTATTCTGTGGCAAATGGTTCGTTTTGTACAGGACCAGAAATCGTAAAAAACAAAATTCTAAGTTGGCTGAAGTTTCAGTACTATAATGTAACCTTATTTATTGTTGTAATATTCAAATGATAATATTACTTTACTTTTATGACTGAGAAATATCACAGTGATTATTATGAGAACGTAGCTTGTAAATACATACCTATAACCACAGGTTTTGTACTTGCTTATTGCATGTTTGCATATTTATTCCTGCGGTTGCAGTCACTATAAAGTATAACAACAGTTGAAGCTGCAAGTGGGTTTTGCCGATAAACGTAGTGTACTGTACCTGTAACACACAATGTTTATAGTTGTATATAGAAGGAAAGAATAGGTATATGTTGTGTATGGAAGGAAAAGATAGCTGCTAGACTTTGCAGTTTAATATCAAAACAATCTTTGTATGCTGGAAGTAGTTTGTGTTACGTGTATACTCCTGAAGTCTTTAACAACTCTTTATTTTTATTGTGTTTATTGTTGTGTAGCTTTATTTCATTTCGCCAATATTTTACAAGAACACTTGGTACTATTAAGCAAAACATATAAATAAAGCAAAGAAAATAAACCGAACAATCCTAACTTACTCTAAGCTACAACAAAGTTAAAAATATCTGGTATGGCTGTTTGTCTGAGGCTTTTTAATTGTCTCGTGTGTCTTGCGTCATCCAGTACCTTTGTTGCCAGTTCTGTGGGGTTGCGCTGTTAGTTTGATTCTGTACCTAGTATGGTGACGTTTAATTTCTTCTCGTAAAGAAGGCATCTTGAGTTTCTTCATATGACGTGATTTGGCACAAACCACGGGGCAATGCCCACTGTCCTGAGTGACATGTTCTAGAAACGATGAGAATCTCTATGTGTTAGTGACGTTCTATCGCCCACAGCTGAACGCCGTACGTCCAGAATGGTGTCAAGTGGTGGTCTTACAGAGGAGGAGTTTACTTTCCAGTGACATCTGTGACCTCTTTCCGAGCAACCAGTATAATCTTCACGTCTGAAGATATGTCTAAGCTTTTTACAATTTGTGACTAGTGTTTCCGCCATGTAATACGTCTGTCTAGATGCTTGACGAAATATTAACGTTTTTGCCTGTGGCAGCTGACGACTGACGAGTTTAATGTTATCTCGTCTCAAGCTAAATGTTACAGGAGTCGATTCGGATTCGTTTGTCTTTATCCGTCATTTCATTAACCAGTTTTTGATTTAGTTTGTCGTTTATAAGTTTACCGAAGCAGTAGCAACATCTGTGTCGAGACCAGGATGGTTGCGTCAGCTGCGAATCTCGCCATCATGGGAAATCTGGATGTTGGTATGCCCGCAGTATATAGCGAATAGAGTAGCCTATTGCCACTAATATGCTTCCTTGCAGGACCCATGAATTTATAGTATGAAGATTTGTACGCTTATTTTGGTGTTTAGCAAAAAAAATCTCTCTTTAAGGTACGATATTAAGATGGTATAACATGGGCATGACAGATGTTTCTTCAGTTTGATATACTAAACATTATCAAAGGCTTGACTTACATCCATAAACGCTGCAGAATACTATGCAGAATATTCTTTCTTCGAAATCAGCTTTGAATTTTTACGACTATTCGGTTCACTTCTTTTAAAGTGTCATGTTTTTTGCAAAATCAAATCTGGACATCAGGGATAATCTTGCGGACTATTTATTAGTGCGGTTGACGTTTTGCGACTAGTAGCATTTCGAATACGTTAGACAGGCCCGATAAGAGGGTAATAGGTCTAGCCATTTATGAATTTATTTCCTGAACTCTTTTACGGAACACTACTGTTTTCGCGACTTTCCGCTGATGTGGATATACTGCGGTTCATAATATTGCATTTCAGATAAACATTATTGCTTCATAGTATTTCTTTTTTATGTTTCTTGTAGCACTCTGTCAGTAATTAAATCGTAGCCGGGCGCTTTCTTAAGACTTATTTCTTTTGTTATAACTGTTTGTCGTTCTTCTGAGATTTGTAATGATGTTTGGAAATAAATGTTTAGAGAGGGAGAGAGAGTGAGTGAGAGAGAGAGAGAGAGACAGTGAGAGACAGTGAGAGAGAGACAGAGAGAGAGAGAGAAAGAGGAGAAAGGGAGGAGAGAGATTTTTGATCTTTTACTTAATAAATGATAATAGTATCTAAGACTTTGCATATTTTTATTTAAAACCGTGTCAACAATTTCCTACTCTACTAATATTGACAACACGCTGTTATAGAGGTTGTACTAACTTCATTCACTACTTTGTGTAATAATCTACTTTGTGTAATAAGTCAAGACAGTTCTACTCTTTTCTCTTCCTCAGAGAAGGTACGTGATAAATGTTTGTGTCTTTTCATTCAGATTGATATTATTGGTTAATGATATACAAGTAGGCAACAATATTTAGTTTCCATCTACTTTAATCTAATATTGCTGCTCCCTATGTAGTTTTGCTGATTGGAAAGGATGGTTTCACATCTTATCTCAATGCAGTTTTCTAACTCTTTTGTTCTCCTTCATTTTCTTAATCTTATTATACCAACAAAATCAATTTCCGTTCCTTCAGTTATATACTAAGTTCACTTGATTACTTTTGACGTCCTCATTGCACTCTAATTTCACATTTTATTGTTTTCCAAAATTTGAGCTCGCACCACATAGCCTATTACTTTTCCGCCCTGTACATTGCGTGTAGATCTGTCTTGTGTAAGTTCGTAAAGTTTTTGATCATTTTGGTAATTCATATAAGGCAACTGTCCAAAGTAAATGATATTGATAAAAATATTTAATTTTTAATGGCATTTCTGATTTGCACGTGTTTAGTTTTCATTTAAATTATCCTAAACGTTTTGCTTGCATACCTGCGTGACTGTAGATAGGTATTGCTGTATAGTCGCAACAAATAATAATGCCCACTAATTCACTACAATTTACTCTCAACCACTTGTGGTACAAAAAATATATACTTTTTTCTTTCAAGTGAATTCCTTCTCCTATCATAAAGTAAAAAGAATGTAAGTTGTTTACATTCTAAAACGGTCAAAGAATGCATAATAGATAATTAGGATGAAGAAATCTCACAAAACTACTGTACTTCTGTTACTAACGTATACTTCAAGGAAAAGTTAGGTAAACGAAGACTTTCAGGGATTCGGTGCATCTCATTATTTTTCGTAATTAAGTCAAACTTCATTGAATGCTTATTAAATGCTTAGACACCAGCAGCGAGCAAGGGAATTTCATTAAAGTAGCAGTACAACTTCTTTAATAAATCCTAGACTGCAGCCTATTCTGTCAATACCAACCAGATTGAAACCTTAATTGCTGCGTTTCCGTGTGTAGACACGGAAACATGTGATATCACAAGTAAAGTAATTATTAGTAAATTATACCTGCAAACATAATTTTAAATTTGAGTTTTCAATTTATTTAATGAAATGTTGGCCGGTTTTTCGACAGCCAACAGAATAAAAAAAAACTTAACCTATTACGCGTATACGAAGAGTTTATATTTATTTACAAACACGCAACAAATATTTCTGGGCAACTGCTACTCTTATCGCTTTCATTGAACAGTGAAACTTCCTTATTTTGTTAGTACCTTTAGAGAGTCAGGCGCAAGTAAATAAATGAGGTGCTCAAACGAGAAGGACATTAACTAAACTCCAGCCAAATAACCATTGATGATGCAAGAGTTTTACTAGTTTCCTCTCTAGACTTTTTAAGTTTTCTAAACGCAGATAGATTTTTTTTTTTGAACCATATCTGAAACATTGTATACCATCATTCATGTTATTAAACAAAAAACAATATTTGTAGAAACATATTAAATCTTTACTCAAACCAATAGTTATCATACTGAGCTGGGAGTTTTTAATTTATAAACATTGCTGTTGCAGGAGACGCTAAATAAGTAATATATATATTATAACGATTCATATAGTCGACCTATCAGATCGTTTATGAAAGTGTCAAACTGTGCTAGTCTAGCGGCGTAAGCAAGAAAGAGAGAGGGAATAATCACAGCCATCTCTGTCTAACCTCGCCACTGCTACTACTGACGCGTGCACAGACATGAAATTTTATTCAATTAATTTTATTTATTAAAACTGCAATATCTTCAAAACTAATAAATATACGGCAATTCTGAAACCTGCATAGTGTTTAGCAATTAAAGCTCTATAAGTAGCCAAAATATAAAATAATATAATTAACATTTAAAGAAGTTATACGGAAGAAGAACGCCAAGAGATATAACTAGAGAATTAGGCTAGATACGAATTAGGTGTTTTCACACACATACAGAGAAAGACCAAAGCAATAATATTCTGCGGTCAGATCTTTGAAAACACGTTTGCAAATACCTGTAATCAAACGATTTGCAAACAGCGGAAGTATGAAATTAGCCAGAAATTCTCTACCATCTCAAACTTGTTAAGGAAAGTTTGACCGAACTGTTCGATATTGTTTCACATGGAAAACACATGATTTATTTGGAACAACCAATCACAACCCTGTATTAAGAGTAGACGCTAACTCAGAATGAGGGAATTGATCACTTTTCGTTCGGGCATTAAATAAGCAAGACGTGTGTTAAATACGATCTCAATTGCACAAACAACGCAAAGTATTTATTTAAATAAACAGTTCGCGAAGTGGTCCGCAGTAGTAGAGGAACTAGTAAAGTTCAATAAATAATCTCGCTGCGTAATAACTAATTAATTATTTAATTAATAATTAATTAACAGTGAAGTGACCTGTGCACCAGAATAGCTACAGCATCTGTAATTTTCCAGGATCATCAGTCAACGTTATTGGCCAACATCATTTCTTCTGAGCCGAACCATCAAAAGGAGTATCTCTACTTATTACTATCTACGGTCGACGCATCAATCAGATAAGAAATATATTCATTGATCAATGAACATAAATAACAAAATAAATAATTAAATCAATAAACATTTTTAAAAGACACTATATAAATTCAAATTTTGTATTTAATTATTAAGATTAGATATAAACTAATATAGGAGTGTTGAATGGAGAGTGAGGTGTAGTATTGAACGTGCAAATTATTGCAGACCCGTTCTTTAGCACTGGTTTGGGTGATATATAAATCCCTAAATCAACCAGATAAGAGCAATTGGTCGTTTGGACGTTTTAGTCTTCACTTTTCAGGCACACTCATTAACCAATAAGATTTATGTTAGCAATAAGTCATTAAATTAACTTTTAAAGAAATTAATTCAATAACAAAGTCATTAATTAAACAAATTTCAACATTATTTAAGAGTTATTTGTAACGATTCCCCTTAAATATTCCACTCACTGAACGAATCCTGAGATAGCGTGTCTCTGTGCTCTGAGCTAAGCTGAATCCGTGTCATTTGTATCTGGGATTTGTTCTGGCGCCCAGGTAAAGTAAAAAGTCACGGGTAAGTAAGATTTGTTCTATCATTATATACAGAAAATAGATAGATAGACAAAAGGTCTTTATATAATTTGGCGCCGCAACTAATGGGCCCGATTAAACCGATATTAACCCAAGTGACTAGTTTGAATTGTAATAATACTTAA
Source organism: Magicicada septendecula (assembly GCA_034769895.1). NCBI lineage: Eukaryota > Metazoa > Arthropoda > Insecta > Hemiptera > Cicadidae > Magicicada > Magicicada septendecula. The sequence goes on from CM068367.1 coordinate 901,742,555, forward strand.
TTTGAAACGAAGTGGAGAATTTAAGGTTACAAATAACTGTTGAAGGATTAAATATTAAAATAAACTTTGTTAAATAGTTAAAGTAAAAAACAAAAAACAAAAAAAAACAAAAACAAAAAAGTGGCTAAATCACAAGCAGTAGATATGGCAGCAATTGAACAGATGTTCAAGCAGTTGACCATTAAAATGGATGAAAATAATAGTATAATTGAAAGTAAAATTTAAAATACAAATAGTCAATTAAATAGTAAAATTGATAGTACAAATAGTCAACTATCTAATCAATTATCTAGTGAAATAAAAGATACAATAATAAAATTGAAGAAAATAATCAAAAGTAGAAGAAAGTAATAAAAAATTAACAAATGATGTTAATAATAAAATAGAGCAAACTAATAAATACTTAACTAAAAATGAACTTTTTCATGTGAAAACTTACTGATTTTATTGGACGCGTTTCGGCTTAGTATCCGCCTTCTTCAGCTTTGGTAACAGACTGCCTTGTAACAGTCTGTTACCAAAGCTGAAGAAGGCGGATACTAAGCCGAAACGCGTCCAATAAAATCAGTAAGTTTTCACATGAAAAAGTTCATTTTTAGTTAAGTGTTAGTGCTGTGAAAGAAGAGATGAATAATCAAGACAACTATAATAAATACTTATCTAGCGAAATGAAACAAATAAACGAAAATTTAACTAGCCAAATAGAACAAAGTAGTAAAGAAGGTACATTTAAAATAGATGAAGAAATAGCTAATTTAGCTAGTAAAATAGATAGTACCAATAGCAAAATAGATGTGAGTAATCTTAAGTTTGGTAAGCATACCGAAGAGGTTAAAGCTACAATAGAGGAATTTAAGAAACAAGTAAATACTAATTTTCGCCGCCAAGACAAAAAACTAAATAAATTTAGAATCGATTTCATGAACGGTTAGAACAGAAAGTAACCCTTATTAACCAACAATTCAGCGAAGTAACTGCTGAGTTAAAAACCCAAAAGCTTCTAAATAAAGAAGAAATCCAGAGTACTAGGGTAGAGTGCACCCAACTGAGAGAAAATATTAAGGAGGTTAAGAAACAAGTAGAGAGTAGGGCTGACCGAGACGAAGTACATCAAAATGTAGAACAGCAATTAAAGGTAATGCGGGAAGATCTGACTAAGGCAATGAAGTCACAGCAAACCAAAGTAGTGAGGTGTGGCAGCTATAAGGAAGAACCGGAAAACCTTGTATTCTCAGGAAACCCACATGAGAATCCTGTGGAGTTTCTACGGCTGTTTGAGGCTTATGTAACTCGCGTAAACCCACTGATGGACGACGAGGACAAGAAGGACATGTTAAGCCGATTCCTCAAGAATTGGGCAGGTACGTGGTGGAAAGTCATCTCGGACCGAGTCCAAACCTACGCCGACTTCAGAGAGAAATTCCTTGCTCAGTACTGAAACGTACAGATTCAAAGAAGGGTGCGTGATCATCTGGAATTTGGTAATTATCACCCGTCCATGAATATGACAACCACCAACTATGTGCTAAACCTAATGGCACAAGTAAAGCATTTAACACCACCAATAGAGGAGAGAGACCTAGTGTACAAGCTAACGCGTCATTTCTCGGAACGCACTAGAGTAGCAACCACTACTAGAGGAGTGGATACCCTAGAAAAGTTTATAATGGTCATGGATAAATGTCAAGACCTAGAGAGGGACCTGAAGCGAGTAAATAATCAGCTGAGTAACCACCCTAGAGGCGATCATCAGGAACCAACTTTCTACCCAACGAGGAGAAGAGACAATGAGCGCCCAAAAGAAAAAAGGTTTACCCCATATCCGGGTAACAAACCCCAGTATCGGCAAGAATACAGAGAGAAGGCCAAAAGAGGATAGAACGATATAATCGCACCCACAAGTTGGTAAGGTTTGTGGAAGGAGAGGAAGTGCTAGTGAAAGCGAATCCTGTATCCTATGCCATAGATAATACCACGGCCAAGTTCTTCCCGATATTCGAGGGACCTTATAGAATAGAAGAGCAGGTTGCAAGGTACACATACATATTAAAAGACGTTGGAAAAAACAAAATTATAGGAAAGTACCATGGGGATAGTTTGAGGAAATATAGACAAAATATAAAGCAATAAGGAAACAATGGTTTGAGCCAATGAGGTATGTGAATCAAACGTGGTCAAATAAAATTTTATAAATGTCTTTGAATCAATGTAAATGTTAATAAGAAGTATTTGAATAAATATCAGTATTGTTGTTTTGATTATTGACGTCAATTAAGTCAAAATTGTGATTAAAGTATTAATGTTCATATGAATATCTAATATGTGTATGCCATGTTAGGTTAAGTAATATATTGTAATAATTAGTTATAAGGTAGAAGTAAGCAAAATTGTATTAGTGCAAATTTTATTCGAGAAAAGTCAAAAGTGCAAATTTTAAAAAATGCGAAATTTTATATGTGCAAATTTTAATTAGTGTAAAAGTATACAAGAAGAAAAAAAATTGTATTACTTAAATAATCAAATTTTTTTATACCGAGTGGGGGTATATATATAACGATTCATATAGTCGACCTATCAGATCGTTATATGAAAGTGTCAAACTGTGCTAGTCTAGCGGCGTAAGCAAGAAAGAGAGGGAATAATCATAGCCATCTTTGTCTAACCTCGCCACTGCTACTACTGACGCGTGCACAGACATGAAATTTTATTCAATTAATTTTATTTATTAAAACTGCAATATCTTCAAAACTAATAAATATACGGCAATTCTGAAACCTGCATAGTGTTTAGCAATTAAAGCTCTATAAGTAGCCAAAATATAAAATAATATAATTAACATTTAAAGAAGTTATACGGAAGAAGAACGCCAAGAGATATAACTAGAGAATTAGGCTAGATACGAATTAGGTGTTTTCACACACATACAGAGAAAGACCAAAGCAATAATATTCTGCGGTCAGATCTTTGAAAACACGTTTGCAAATACCTGTAATCAAACGATTTGCAAACAGCGGAAGTATGAAATTAGCCAGAAATTCTCTACCATCTCAAACTTGTTAAGGAAAGTTTGACCGAACTGTTCGATATTGTTTCACATGGAAAACACATGATTTATTTGGAACAACCAATCACAACCCTGTATTAAGAGTAGACGCTAACTCAGAATGAGGGAATTGATCACTTTTCGTTCGGGCATTAAATAAGCAAGACGTGTGTTAAATACGATCTCAATTGCACAAACAACGCAAAGTATTTATTTAAATAAACAGTTCGCGAAGTGGTCCGCAGTAGTAGAGGAACTAGTAAAGTTCAATAAATAATCTCGCTGCGTAATAACTAATTAATTATTTAATTAATAATTAATTAACAGTGAAGTGACCTGTGCACCAGAATAGCTACAGCATCTGTAATTTTCCAGGATCATCAGTCAACGTTATTGGCCAACATCATTTCTTCTGAGCCGAACCATCAAAAGGAGTATCTCTACTTATTACTATCTACGGTCGACGCATCAATCAGATAAGAAATATATTCATTGATCAATGAACATAAATGACAAAATAAATAATTAAAGCACTAAACATTTTTAAAAGACACTATATAAATTCAAATTTTGTATTTAATTATTAAGATTAGATATAAACTAATATAGGAGTGTTGAATGGAGAGTGAGGTGTAGTATTGAACGTGCAAATTATTGCAGACCCGTTCTTTAGCACTGGTTTGGGTGATATATAAATCCCTAAATCAACCAGATAAGAGCAATTGGTCGTTTGGACGTTTTAGTCTTCACTTTTCAGGCACACTCATTAACCAATAAGATTTATGTTAGCAATAAGTCATTAAATTAACTTTTAAAGAAATTAATTCAATAACAAAGTCATTAATTAAACAAATTTCAACATTATTTAAGAGTTATTTGTAACGATTCCCCTTAAATATTCCACTCACTGAACGAATCCTGAGATAGCGTGTCTCTGTTCTCTGAGCTAAGCTGAATCCGTGTCATTTGTATCTGGGATTTGTTCTGGCGACCAGGTAAAGTAAAAAGTCACGGGTAAGTAAGATTTGTTCTATCATTATATACAGAAAATAGATAGATAGACAAAAGGTCTTTATAATATATATATATTACAACGCTCCCTTTTATCTAACACAATTATCTAATATTTTGAATGTGATATTACTTTACCTGGGCGCCACAACAAATCCCAGATACAAATGACACGGTTTCAGCTTAGCTCAGCGCATGGAGACACTCTTTCTCAGGATTCGTTCAGTGATTGTGGTTTTCAAGGGGAATCGTTACAAATAACACTTTAATATTTGCTTGATTATTTTAATTAACGTTTTAATCAATTATTTTTAATCTTGAAAATGCTAATGGTAGGACTTAATTCTACCCTAACACTTATAATTACTGAGTGAGTGTGAAAAGTAACGATTAAGACGTTCAAACGACCTATGGCTCTTATCTGGTTTAATTAAGAGATTGCTATTTCCCAAACCAGTGCTAAAGAACAGGTCTGCAATAATTTGCACGTCCAATACTACACCTCACTTTCCATTCAACACTCCTATACTATGTTAGAGCTAATCTTATAATTAAAATTACAAAGTGTGAAATTCTTAGTGTCTTTTAAAAATTGTTTATTGCTTTTATTATTTCTTTAGTGCTTATTTCATTGATCAATGAATCTATTTCTTACTGTTTGATGCGTTGACCGAAGATAGGAATCCGTAGGGGTGCTCCTTTTGATGGTTTTGCACAGAAGAATTGATGTTGATCAATGCTGTAGAAGATGCCCTGGCAATTACAGATGCTGTAGCCTTCTGTCGCACAGGTCCTTCACGGCTGATGATTAATTAATTAATAATTTAATTAATTAACGTTGTTTTACGCAGCGAGAGTTGTTGAACGATACTAGTTCATCTTCACTGCGGACTACTTCTCGAATTTGATATTTAATTACACTTTTGCGTGATTGAAAAATTTCTGTACGTAAATTATAGACGACTAGTGCATTGAAGATCCGAACGAAGAGTGATGCTACCCCTCGCTTTGAGTTGGCGTCAGTTTTAAATACGGGATGCTGATTGGTTGTTCAAATAAATCATGCGTTTTTCCAGTTTTGACAATCTCGAACAGGTCGACGAAACACCCCGTGACAGGTTTGAAACTGCAGAGAATTTCTAGATAAAATCGTACTTCCTGTGTTTGCAAATCGATTGATTACAGGTATTTGCAAACGTGTTTTCAAAGATCTGACCATAGAATATTGTTGCTTAGGTCTTTATCGGTGTGTGTGTGTGAAAACACCTAATTCCTACATAGCATAATTCTCTCGTTATTCCTTTTGGCGTTCGTCTTCCGTATAACTTCTTCAATTGTTAATTATATTAACTGAGATTGCGGCTACTTATAAAGCTTCACTTGCTGAATACAATGCTGTTTTCAGAATTGCCGTATATTTATCAGTTTTTAAGTTATCACAGGTTGAACTGATAATTTGTATTGAGTAAATTTTCATGTTCGTACCTGTATCGGATGTCGCTGTGACGATGTGACGATGTTAGAGTGAGATGGCTGCAATTGTACGCTCTCTCTCTTGCTTACGCTGCTATACTCCCTCCGTCAGACACTTTCATATAACGCTCAGATAGGACGCTAATATGAATCGTTATATATATATATAAGGGACTCGATTATTAAGCTAGGATAATTCAACTTAACATCGGTAAATAAGAAAGCACTATACATATGATAGCGTATACTATACATTCCGTCAGACTTCAGATATAACACAGCTGACATCGCAGTAATGCCAACATGTTATGGGGTAAACTACACAATTCACAATTTTTTAAAATCTTTGAGGGTTTGAAAGCTTGATTTTCAAAAATTCGCTTCAATGATTAAACATGATTAGAGCGATGAATTTCAAAAGAAAAGAGGACAAATGATTTTTCAGTATTTCATTTTTTGTAATTTAAAAAGCAAAGGGTGAGATGCACTTTAAAGATAATTTTATTCTACTGGCCAATAATTTGTACACATTTTATTACAACCCTACTTTCCGCCCTTGGCGGGAGCCTTCTTCTTTAACCATGAGCGGAAGTAGGCTATATTTAAATATAATGAAAACACGTATTTGCTTAATAATCAGGGTAAACTTTGTAACAGAATAATTTCATACACAGGCTATGCTGGTGACACTTTCGTAGTTTTGAATGGTTGAATACGGTAAACATAAAATGAAAGAAACTATATGAATAGTGTAAACAGTAAGATACAATTTACACTCGAAATTGAACTGAACTGTAGATAATAATACTTAATTTTCTTGATTTGGTAATTACCAGGATAGATTACAAATTCCCGTACAAAATCTACATGAAACCAACCAGCGCAAATGTAACGATTCATTCTAATTCCCAGTAACCCTTACATAAAAGATGACAACGTATAACAACGTAATACATAGATCATTTACAGTATAATTAGGAACCGGTGATTTTTTCGAGGGCTAAACAAGATTAAGTATACAGTAAACAATGACTTGCCATTGATATGACTTGAAAAGCATCGTGATTGGTAGACGAAGTCACAAGACGGATAAAAGTAGTAAATTTAAATTGTTATTCTATGTGTACACACACACACACACATATATGTATATGAATATGTCTATCGACAATATAATGAATAGAGTGTTCTTACTTTATTATCACAACATCTTTATTGCAGAATCGCACTCAATGGCACAGTGAGGTTCATTTTATAAATATGATCACTACATCAAATAGTTTAGTTATGATCACTACTTTAGTTTCGTTCTGTGGGTGATTTGTTGTCCACGAATCAGATATAGCGTGTATAAACATAGATTACTTTTTAACATTAAAACACAGATTATGTTGGTTTGCATTATACGGAAATTATTTCAACAAATTGTTAATATTTTGGTTAATGAAATTAATTTATTTGCTATTCAGACACAGATGAATTGTAACAATTTTCATACAGCCTTGACTGCGTACGTAATCAAAGCCAGTGGGCCCAGTAGATATTGTAACGTTGGTACAAAATGAACAGTAAACAAACATTTATAGGAACATGGATGTTGTAATAGTGTGTCAACATGTTGAGAATTCGAATACGTTACGTTTACTCTATGCCCGGTAAATTCGGTTGAACTGTGTGTTATTTGACAGTTATGTTAACCATAGTTACGTCATTACAAGCTATCTAGTGAGGCAGAAACCGCTGCGACTGAAACGTGACTGATTTGGTATGCAAACAGTATTATCTGCGTGAACATTCCGCACGAGCAAAACTGAATCGTAAACACTGGAACATTTAGCGTCAATTCTAAAACAGATTAAGTTGCTATTGTTGTGAATGTTATTTCATAAGCAAATATTTTATAAAGTAAATCCACTATCACACACATACTTTCATAAAATTAGTGCACCTACATTACAGTTAGTTGCTATAAGAGCTGAACTCGTTTCATTCTGATGATTGTAATTTGTACGTATTGATAAGCATACAGTAGGCACCTATTGAGTTTGAATATATTAATAATTAAGACTTGGGAAGTTTGTTAGTAAATATCACGTTTGTGAATTACTGATACTATCCCACTTAAAACAAACCCTAAAAGTTGCTCTCATGTTGTCTTCAATAAATAATATAAGTGGTTGCTCAACATCGAACTTTGTATCATTCCCAAATATTGTTAGTATTACATCATCTATGTTTTCCTATAGCCTACTTTTTAAAAATGTAACCCCATTTTCCTTAAAAACGTTTCTGTACACTGACTTTTTCGCTTTAATAAAATAACTTCAAAACGAAAGCTCTGTGGAAAAATAACGTAAACTATATAAGAAACATTAATAAGAATTCAGTACAAAAACTTAACCAATTTAATCACATATACGAAGGCTAATAAGTTTAATTGTAAAAAAAAAACAAAAAGTTAACAAAACTATTTACCATAAATATTTGTGACTCAGTTGAAAGCAAATTGTTTAACCTTCAGAAAACGTCACATCCCACGCATTCATTCTGTGTGGTTAGATTCAAAAGGAATGTACACGCACACAACACCGAAACACAAGGAATTTGCTAGAAAAATATATAACTGTCCAGATGGAGGTGACAGGGCTCAGAGGGTGGGGGAGGGACATTTGAATTATAGCTTGTTGTGTGTGAGCAGGGTGGGGTGGGGTAGGGGTGAAGGGTTATTTTCATGTATGTGTTCATTTCCGATCTGACGATGAGCTGTGAGGCTTGAAACCGCTAATCGGAATAATTTTTATATAGTGATAATTCTGCTAATTATGGAAATAGTAGCCATGAGGAAAAACTTTGTTATTAAGGAGATTTTTGTTATTGTATTTTACGTAGATCTAAAATTTGTGTAAATACTCGTTATTTGTATGCCTATAGTACTTATGAATCAGCTTGATGTTTATTTAAAAGTATGCAATTTATTCAGCTGCTTTACAGCATAACACGAGTATGAATTAACTTGTTTTATATAAATTTCTCTTGTCTTTCGACTAGTTTTCTGCATATGAGATTATGTCTTCCTTAAACTTGTTTGGCAGAAACTCTTAATTTCTATCGTCAATAATGTCTATAATTTCTATAATATTTTACCAGAACTCGACCATGTCTGCTGGTTCGAAAATGGCCACAGCAGTCATGAAATTTTTATAACAATCACTGAAGTTCATTACACATAACTGATCTTTGCATACCTAATGCAGAATACTATTTATTTGCTATAGCACATGAAGGATTTTATGTGCATCTTGCTTCCTGTTACAATTTGCTCAACTGTAACTTTTAAGACGAGAAATGTAATCCAAAAATTCCTTTCTACCCGCTAATTACTGTTTCCCTTTTTAGTGTTTGCTTTACCGTGATACTGTATTCGAATATTGGTAACAAAATGGTAAGTCCTTGCAATAACAGTATATATAGGCTACATGTACATACAATTTAAAAAGAACAATCTTAATTTCTTCTGTATTTGTTGATTTTGTATTTACTGAATTACCCTTCTTCACATGTCTTAGAAATAAATTGTTGTTCTTCGGCGTTCCAATGCTTTATATTGAATACAGGGACGTCTTTGTCTATTGGAACAGGAAGTTCTTTCCTCTCTTTCTATCTTTTTCACGTAAATAAAAATATTTTGCACTTTTGTCACTTCTGGTGTAAATGTTACGCCGTTGTACTGCACATTTGCATACTAATTGTAAATATAGTGATGTGATGAAGTGTTTTTGTTAATTATGACATTTATATTTTTTTTAGACTACCTACAGGAGCGTCGTTAAGAACAGCTGATGCTCTGCCAAGTTCGTAGTACTGCAGCTTGGCGGCGTATATGTATGCTAGATTGAGCCTCCGCTGCCATTCGCTGTATAAAAGCGCAAAAAAGTTAAAAATTATTATTTGGGAAGCTATGAAAGAACAAACTTTTTTCATTAGCTGATAGAGCATGAAAAAATGAGTATTTTTAAAAAAAAAACTTTGTCCTGTGATGTCAGGGTGATGACTGGACCCAATTTTGAAAAATTTATTTTTTCATCTTGAAAAATTTATTGTAGCCTAATAACAAGATATTTGGAGATAAAAATTAACATGGAAATTCGACTATTGGAATACTATATTCCACAATTTTTTTGTGAAGAAAAAATCATTATTTCACTCATTATTAACGGAAATCTGAAAATGCACATTTTTGCAAGTTTCAATTTTTTTGTAGGTTATGTTTGCTTTAAAAAAATGCACGACTAATACAGATCGATAGGAAATTTTCCGGGGAACACGTTGGTATTTTTATTTTTTCGATTTGGTGATGTTATCATCGGAAAATCGAGGAAAACTTCAGTGACTCGCGCTCCGCTGTTTGCCGGAAGTAAAAAGTCGGGGAAAATGGGCGGTCCGAAGTCTGGAACTTGGTTAAACTTTTAGGTAAACACTAAATCAATCGTTTAAAAAAAATCAGCTCAAAAGTGGCCTTTTTTGCCCTTTTTTTCTATAGTCTTACTCGGCTATGTCTGTTTTGTTATAGAAAATGAAGCAAAGTATACATAAGTAAAGACTACGTAATAAAAGTTAAAAACAGTAACTAAGTTTGTCTGTGTTTAGAGTCTCAAGAAAATCTCTCTTGTTTTAAAACAGAAATATAACTAGATGAATGAGACCCTAACTTTATATATAATTATGTGTTCACATTTATTTGTGTGTGCGCGCCGCGGTGTGTGTGTGTGTGTGTGTGTGTCAGAGAGAGAGAGAGAGAGAGGAGAGAGAGAGAGAGAGAGAGAGAGAGAGAGAGAGAGAGAGAGAGAGAGAGAGAGAGAGAGAGAGAGAGAGAGACAAAGAAAAAAAGAGAGAGAGAGAGGGAGAGAGGGGGGAGTAAAATGGAAGAAGATATATGCCATTATGTTTTGTTTGATATTCGTCCAACGTAATGTTGCACTGACTTCAATATGATGTTTTTTCTATCCAGTGGACTGGTAAGTAATTATTGAAGTCATCAAGTAAACCATGGAGGCTGTCTATTGTAAGAAATATTTTAACAGGATGAGTTAGTTACTATATAGCGTAATGATAAATGCTCCCGAATGCACAGCTGATACTGCAAAGTGTGTTTGTAATTAGGTAGTAATGCTCTACGTGATTGGAGTAGCAGTAAGTAGGATATGAAGTGAGGAGGAACGAGCAAATTGATTTGGTGCTGTGTAGACACTGCATTACTAATTGTTCTAATTACAACTGTCATTTGGATCACGAAGTGTACGAGAACGTGTATTCTAAGGTGCTGTTAAAAACAAAGTAGTTTTTATTTTCTGCACTGAATAGGCATATGTAGTGCAGGTATATTAGAAAACATGTTGGTTATAATAGTTTTAATGGAATACTTCAGTACCGTTATGTCTTAAATTTAATTTTGGTTTTCCATTCAAGTTGACTGAGTTATACGATATAATGAGTTCCATTATCTGTCAATACAGTATCCAGCCAGTTCATACTTACAGTATTCAGAAAAGGCTATTTGTGAGTATAAGTAGCCTCCTAGAAACTCTTAGGGTAAACCGTCCCTTTGTATTCCATGAAACATACACAGGTGAAATTTATTGTGATCACAGCACGTTTAATAATGAAGTAGGTTCCTGTCGGAGTAGTGTACTTGTTACATTAACTAACTATGTTTCTCCCACCCCACTGATTTCATGAAAGCATTTCGGAGCATGTAACGCGTTTCTAATTGGAACCAATTATAGACTTCAAAACAAATTAACTCCATGAGAAAATCAATACATTTTTGAAGGATACGAAAGTGCTACGATCTCCTTCTCTGATCGATTCGGAAATCCTACAACTATTAATCAACTTCCGTTACTGAAACTCTCTTCCCCGTAACTATTATAACTGTTACTGCTGTTTGTTCTGTCTGACAGAGTAACTTACTGAAGATACAAAAATTTTCCTCTACAAGCATATCAAAGAATCCGTGATGCTTAAAGTTTATATAAAACATATATACACTTTTTTTTGTCTTATCTTCCTTTTTCTAAACTGACAGAATTAGGCACCTTGTCTGTTCCGACTTCAAGTTATATCTTTATATCTTTCCATTTCTTTTGGGATATTTCAATACTTTTTCGCTCCATATACTTATGTGTCAATACGGCTTATGGAATTCGACCCACGGGAATTCTCCTCACATGTTGTATCCATTTTTTATTTTACATGGCTCTCAATACTCTTGGTTCCCACTTCTTGTATATTCACATTTCTCAGTAATGATAACTGTAATGGTTATGTTGTATTTGCAACTTATATGTTTATAAATTGTTCAGTGGAAACAGCTACACTCTACTCTAAATTTGTAGATTTGCTTTCGCCAATCTCTAATTTGTAGCATTGGTTGTTGAAAGTAGAGCCATAAACTTTCAACACTTTCTGCTTTACCATAATGTAATTGTTTTAAGGAAAACTATGCCAAAATGAGTCCATATTCATTTGTGAAAGTTCACAAAATTAACGATTATTAATCATTCTACTGTACTAAATTATTTTAATGTTGGTCTTACTCATTAACAGTGTGGTTGCATATAGCCTTTCAGTTTACAGATAGCCTTTCGATGTAGTAAATATATGATAGTACCTTCTGTTTAAGCAAAGCTGAAGTCAGTAATTAGCAATTCTACAAATTCTAAAAATAAATTGTTATATTGAGATAGTTATCAGGTCAGGAATATGTATTATGGCAATATGACGTATGTTATTATGACTCACTGAGAAGTGAGCTACGAAGAACGAGAGAATAATCTTATTCCCTTGCACACTTTGAAAAATATGAGTTGATCGACTTTAATCTGAAAAGGAACGAAATGATAAGTAATCACGCATAGTCTTGTAAAACAAATTGATTGATTTAATTAATTACTTTTTAATATGGATAATTGGTTCAGTCATGAGTAAGCACCTTTTTACACTCATCGTGACTATGAACTATACGTTAGTGTTCAAAACTTGAACTATAAAGTTTTGATCGCAAATCAGATCAAGACGACTAATGATCCTGGAACATATAGTCACACTCAAGGAGTCGAAGCAATAAGGGCATGAAGTACATGATAAATAAAGATTATGTCTCTGATGTAGAAAACATAACCCTTACTTGTACAAGACGTATGGCGTGGGCCTGCAATTTATTTGATTAAATAGTAAGAGATCAAATAATTAGTTGATCTAACATAATATAATAATTAATATAACATAATTAAGAAGTAAATGATAGAGGACAGATAGATAAGATTAAGAATTAAATTGCATAGGACTAATTGGATGTTTTTAAAATAAGGGTGTGTGACTGGCCCACAAGTGTGAATGAGGAAGACGGTTAGGTTCAAAAGGAATGTACACACACAACACTGAAACACAAGGAATTTGCTAGAAAAATATGTAACTGTCCAGATGGAGGTGACAGAGCTCAGAGGGTGGGGGAGGGACATTTGAATTATAGCTTGTTGTGTGTGAGCAGGGTGGGGTGGGGTTGGGGTGAAGGGTTGTTTTCATGTATGTGTTCATTTCCGATCTTGACGATGAGCTGTGAGGCTTGAAACCGCTAATCGGAATAATTTTTATATAGTGGTGTGCAACAGTGATAATTCTGCTTGTGATTTTAATCACTAACACAACTTTCTTCATTAAATTTCCATAATAGCTAGGCAAAATAGATGCTTGCGGTACATAAGAGACGAAACAGTGACTTCTGTTACGTTTCGCTCAACTTTAATAGGGATTAAAAAAATATGGAAGTGCAAAGTCAAAGAGAAAAATAAGCTAGGATTTCAATGGCTTATTTAAATTTATCTCAGATATTGTGACAATTACAAAGTTCTAAACTTAATGCACGTCTTAAATAGAGAGATTAGTTTAAATGATTAAAACAAACATATTTTATACAAAAATTTGCAGGCAATTTACAAAACTAAGAATATGCGGTTATAGTATGAGGAAAGCAAAGTTCTCTAGCGTCTCTTCACAATTTTGAGATAACGTCTCTCAGAGGAATGAAGATAATTCATATCAGTGTTTTCCCAAAAGTTAGATGTCATTTTAAACTTTATTGTTCTTTCTTATCTTTAACCTTGCTCGAGGCTCTGTTACCTTTTGATGTTACTTAAAATATTCCATCGGATGGAATCAAAATGCATGCCTCGTAAACTTGTGCCTTTATGCGCATTATTTTGTTTTATAATATTACAAAAATATATAAAACTTTATTTCTACTACTTTCTTATAACTCAATGTTTGTTTTTTTACATACATATATGTGTGTGTGTGTGTGTTTGTGTGTATATATTGCAACAAAACAATTAAGGATGCATAGATGTGTATTAGAACTAATAATATATAACAGAGTCTCTTATCTGGAGATAGGAATTTATTAGACTAAAACAAATTTAAATCTTGTCTGTAAATTCTTTACATAAATTATTTATTAGTCCTATATTGTCTTTAAATTCAAATGAATGTTTATCTGAACAATCGTCTATGTTACTGGATTGAAGAATTCCTTCTTGGTCCGGCTGGAAACTGCGGCGTTATCGTTGTCCGCTGGTTCCGCTGAGACCCACGATTCACTCACGCACTACGTTTATCTGCTACATGGTTTATTTTGTTTACAATCTCAGCTTCGATAAGTGGGTTATTGGTTATTATTTAAATGCGGTGTATTTAGCTTACACCTTCTGGCTATCTTAAAGTGTTCACGCGTTCGTATAGTTGTACTCCGGTTGAGAACAACTGCCCCTACGCGGAAAATCTTGACTCACGCGACTTACCACTAATACATCTTCAAACACTTTGTTCAACGTTCTAATAACACTAGATTTAGCTTACGGGTAACTCGTAGTTAAAATCTAGGACCGTCGTCACTTACATAGCGAAGAACTCGCACAGAGAGTACGTCTGAATAGGACGAGTTGTAGACGTGAACTGAACGAAATTTCCTCTACCAGCGCAAATCGCAAATGAAAATTGAAACTCTTGATTGGTTAAAATTTAGAACACGTTATAGATTTTTACTTCAATAGCAAGAAATCGTGTACGACAATGCCAGAGTCTGCCAAATCGTGTACAGATTTTATCTAAACGCTTTGTGACTTTTCTGCAGATACGGCTTCTACATAAAAGTGAATTCAGTTAAAAAAATCCATATTAAAATTATATGTTCCAAGTTTATGACATACGAAAAATGTGGCGCTACTTACGACGCATACACTGTCCAAGTTTCATTCTGATACGTTCAGTAAAACACGAATAACACGCGCACTCGCGCACAAAACTTGCACTTGACACGACAGAGAATATGTTTATGGGCATTTTGCCATATAACACATAATTACCCATCTCTTATTTCTAAATTTAGAGCTTCTTTACAAAATCTGAACAAAATCAATTTAAAACATGTCTATAACGTTATAAAGTGTATAATAGCGTCTAGTCATTTCTAAAATAACTCTTACTGCAATACTGTTTTATTGCAACATATATATATATATATATTGTAACGTACCGGTTAGGCGTCCTCGTTTTCGTTTAAGCCCCACGTTGTAGGCTGCAAATTTATAACGAAAAATGAGCAGTCGCTATTTTTCAAGCCCCGCGATGGAAGCCATATTTATAACGTACCGCTTTTTGATGAGGTCTTAGCGAAACGTACACCTTTAGTCAAGCCCCAAATGTTGGGTTCGCCAAACTTGTTACGTACCACTTAATGTGAGGTGTGTACTTGCGAAAGTGTTATTATATGCCTCATGCAGTATGCGTCACTTTTGAATTATACTAACTGACGTTTTAAAAGGTATAAATAAAGGATTTTGTTTATCTTGTTTTACTCAATCTAAAAAGAAATCGAGAGTGTGTGATTTGGGGTCAAGGAGGTAATTTGTTCAGCCTTATGCAGAAGAGAGAGTAAGTATCATTATTGCCCCTCAGTTGTGACGATTTCTTCTGTATGTTGTGCTGAAATTTTTATTAACTACCCACTACAATAAATTATAACACGTTATAATTCAATATTAATTTTCAATAATATTGCTTTATTTATTATTGACCTTTGTCTCCTGCCACCAAAATATAGGTATCACAATTAATCTTATCTGAAAAAAACATCATCTCGACTTTACCGAGTAAACATAGATCTGTCTAAGGAGCAAAACCTATATGTTGTTATTTACCCAATATTACGCTATAATAAAAAACATCAATTATTACATAATCCTTAATAATTCCCCAGGGTTCAGGGTGAATTCTTTGTGTTATGAGAGTGTCAGAAATGGATAATTGCTACGCTTTACAAATATCGAAAAATTAATAAATAATTTTGTTTATTTTTCAAGTATTACGTAGTTTCCGGAATTGCCGTAAGAGAGCAGCATGTATTTGTTTACTTTGAAAAAAAACATATGATAAAATGAATATTTTTGTTCTATTTCACTGTTAAAAAACGAGTTTTCTTCTGGACTTATTACTAAAAAATGTTTATATTACCTCGCTCCGTGTTGTTCTTACTGGATTGAAGTTTTATTCTGTGATGAGGTCCGTCTTGCGTTATTATTTCCTTTTCGTTTGGAGTATTTTCTAATTGTCTACTGGAACTAGGCCGAACTATATTGGATCCTCAGAATGTTTTCATCCACTGGTTTTTAATGTATATCACCATTTAATTGGGATTACTCAGGTATAATTAGATAGTAGTCACTCTGTTTATTAATCTTGCGTGAATTTCACCTCCTCCAACGTCCTAAAAAGGTTATTTTTTATAATTTTTGTCGCATCGTTTCTTCAACTCTCCGGTTTAGTTCAAAATTTTATATCTTATTAACAATACTTGTTATTTTTCATCACTCTTAGTAACACATAGTATTTTTATTATGTAGGCAGTTTGTAATTATTATAAATTTATATTTTATTTATGGAAAAATAATTCCCTTCCATTCCGGTTTCTTTACTAATTTAATTTACATAATATGTTTTGGTTAATTTTTTTATGACATTGTATATAAATATTTTATCATTTTATTATCCTCAAATAAATTTATATATTATTTATTTAGTCTCGAATAGTGTTCATACCCGGTACTACTTCCTGTTGCCATTTCCTTCATAGAATTATTTTATTTTTTATTATCTTTTGGTAATTAAATTTTAAGTCTTTTAAAACTAACCCTGGGTTTTCTTATAATCTAACACAATTATTTGAAAAAATATAATATTAACTTGGGTATAACAATTTGGGGTTCATACAATATAAATTACAATAAATAAATAAAATTACAAAAATCAATCAGTATTATTACATACTACTTTCATAAGTTTATCCTTTCCAAAACATACAACACAGTTTGGTAATACGTTGCTTTCACTTTTGTTTTTTCACCTCAATGGGTACACTATCACTCACTTTGCACTGTATACCACTCAAATTGTTTATCATATTGAGTGATATAATTAAATTTTGAGCGAGCTTTAGTTTACCCATTTCTGACTTTTATTATCATGAGTTACTTTATTGGGACAGGGTTATGTACCGTTCAATATATATATATAATATTTATATGATTTTACCTCAAGATGTATTTTCCTTATTTGGGACATGTTTCGAGACGCTTTGTGTTCCCATCCTCAGCCTTACTAAATTTGAATATTGTGAGTACTTGTGTGTTGGTTGGTTGTTGTGTTATCCTGTTGGCCTTTGGCACTTTAAATTAGTATTATTGTGTGCGATTGTGGTGTATATATTAGTATTTTGTATATTTTCGATATTGAGTGGTTTGAAAATTGTGTCATGTTTTGTATGATTTGTATTTGTTCAGGTATTAGTTTGTTTTGTGTTTCATGTTTGTATATTTGTAAATTTTCCCAAATGTTCATTATGGTGCCTTTGTGTGGTATGCGTTTTATTAGTGTCATGTTGGTTATGTGTGGGTATTCATGTCCATATCTTTGTTAGGTGGGTTAGTTAGTTTTTGTAAATTATTTTTGTTAGTTTTGTATGCTATTTTTATGTTTGTGTTTTTAGATAATTTTGATAGCTTTGTCATTTTATTACTTATGTATGTGAATGTTATCCATTTTTGTTGTTGTTATTATTTATGTGTTGTTCATTTTGATTAATTCTTAATTGTTCAGTTTTTATTTTATATTTGATTTTATTTTATTTTTGTTTACAGTATTTTTACTGTATCCATTTTCCTAACTAATTTGGAATATTATATTTCTTTCTTTGTCTGTTTCTTGTTTGTTTACGGATATTTTGTACATTCTGTTAAATAGTGAATAGAATGCTGCCATTTTATGGCGTGGTGGGTGGTCAGAATGGTTAGGTATAATGATGTTAGTGGAGGTTGGTTTTCTATACTATATTCCATATTGTAGGTTGTTATTGTTTTTTGTAATTGTTATATCTAAATAGTTGATTTTGTTTTGTTTTTCTTTTTTTATGTGAATTGTACTTTTGAAGGAATGTTATTGATTTGTTTTAATATGTTATCTGCAGTTGTGTTTTTGTTATTTGATACATATAGCCCATCATCTACATATCTTATCCATATGCCACTTGGATCAATTGTATTTATAATATTTTGTATTTTGGTGTCTATGTGTTGTAAGAATATTTCTGCTATTATGCTGGATAATGGAGATCCCATTGTCAAACCTTCTTGTTGTTGACAAATTTTGTTATTGAACTCAAAGTAATTTTGTTTTAGTATTAGTTGGAGGCTATTTTTTATTTCAGTTATATATTGTGTGTTTTCATTTTGTTTTTTAAGTTTCTTACTATTATTTCTATTGTTTCATCTACTGGGATGTTGGTGTACATATCTGTGATATCATATAATGTGAAAAAGGTGTTTTCATCTATATTTATTACTTTTAGTTTGTCTATTAATTCGTATGTATTTTACATGTTATGATAATTAATTGTTACATGGTTACTTTTTAGTTTTTGTGCTATTGTGTTTCCTATTTTGTATGTAGGTGCTTTTTTGATGTTGATTAATGGTCGTATTGGGTTGTTTAATTTGTGTATATTAGTCTATTCATTTTAGGTGGTTCTGGATTATTATTTATATATATATATATATATATATATATATATGTCTGTATTTTTATTATTAATAATAAATTTATTATACATGCTTTATTATACACATTATTATTCTTTATATAATAATGAAACTTTCAACTTGTGAAACTTACTTGTCTTTTCTTGTCGAACACCACGCCGAAACGCGTTCGAGAAGAAAAGACAAGTAAGTTTCACAAGTTGAAAGTTTCATTATTATATAAAGTGTAGTACTGTGAAAAAAATGATGAACAATCAAGAAAACATTATTATTTTACACAATATTATTATTATTATACACAATATATAATTTATTATACACAAATTATATATTATTAATTCTAATACACGTCTATGCATCCTCAATATGTTTCGTTGCAATATATATAATTTATTGTCTTCGTTTATTAACATAGTAATCGGAAGCCATTTAAGATTTCAATGAGATAATTTCGTGACGTATTACGGTTACACAGATCCATATAGTTAGCCTGAGCTGGTATGCATGTTGAAAGTACCGAATTCCTACTTTATTAAAGAATTACCATGTACAGTATACAAATGATTTATATCTAAAATGAATTGATGTCTGCTTTCTAGCATGCAATCTTGCCTATAATATTAAAATTCTCCCAAGTAGATCACTTCCATTACTTATAGGGCTCGAAAATAAATTCTTGTCTATATCTGTCGAGATGTGTGTGTGTGTGGGGGGGGGGAGGAGGTTGGGTGGGTTGTAGGTATTGAGCTTGTAGGCCCGTGGATATGGCGCCTGGTACTAATGTAATGGTCCTGAATTAGATTCCAAAGAACTTCATAATATCAGAAGCCCTTCTCCAATCAAGGTCAACTCAGCCTGTGGAAATGAGTAGGCCTATCTGGGGTAATACTTTGAGGTATAATAATGGGCGGTTGAATCTTCGTGCTGGACAACAATACCTTCCTTTTATGCCGAACTCATACGGCTTACCCTTCCTAACGTCTATACTATTTCGGTGATATGCGAATAGGTGGTACATGTTATGTGCGAATATGTGAAAAAGAAATCTACAAATAATACACATTCGCTAGACAGAGAAAGCTTCTAAGGATTTGCCAGCAGTGTACCACCTTTCAAATCGCCTACGTACAACATTGACAGATCGAGAAAGTCGGGGAGGGAGCTAGCTAGAGAGTGGGAAGGTATGAAAATTTCCATATGTAATGGCGCGCGCGCACGTGTGGTACAAAATACGTGGGAGTTGTTCATAAAGCAGATGTTGAATTAAGCCAATTATCACTTTCAGACACTCACTAGATAATTTGTTTTACAAATACGCGTATCACCATCGTTTTATAACGGTTAGGTAAGGAATTGATCAAATACTTATGAGCTTAATTATTTAAAAACTGAATTAAAGAACAAGGTTAGAAGAGTAAGATCACCGTAACTAGACTGCGTATCAATCAAAGGCAGTAACGTTTATCATCTATAACCTGTCACACCAGAACAATAGATTTATTAAGTCATACTCATGTATCAGTTTTGTTAATTACGTTACAATTTTCTAAAGTCCTTTCTTCTTTTTAACTTAGTTTGATTTATTAAATATGAAGTTACTTAATGCGTCTACTGTTAGATTTGAAACTATACTTACCAAATATATTATGTATGTATTTAAAAAAATTGTGTATATGACCTTGCCTAGTTTGACAAAAATTGGGTATATTGTGGGACATCAACAGAACTGAGAACTTGCCGATTGGCGAGTGAGTGCGACTGATTGAACGTGTAAAAGTTTGCTCGTATTTTTTGAAGTAAGAGAGATTTAGCTATATAGAAAAAGATTCAAATAACGGACAATTAGATGATATAAGAGCATAATAGAGCTTATATGTATTTTATTATAAGAAATCGATATTTAAATGAACATAAGTATAATCATATCCACGTCGTTTTATTTACAGTATACATATATTCGTACATACTACAAATAACAAATAATTTTTCCCAAATTAACAGTAATATGATTTATGCAATATTTAGTTTAAAAGTAGAATGTTACAAATATTATATATTGCTAGAATTACGACAATTACATAACGCTCTAGAAAAGCGTTATTTCTGTAGCCACTCAAGGCCGCGTTCCATAGTACTCTTAACTATGCAAATTATGCCGGCACGCCGCCAAAAGAATAGAAATTTATTCTGGAACACCTACGCCATATATAAGCAACTGCGGCCAGCTTAGAAGTTAGTTACACATGATGAGATTGTTGAGTGCGAATCAAGTGATTGTGGAAAGTGATTACTGTGTTAGTGTTAGTGTGGAACTCTTAATAGTTGACATTATTATTGTGTGTGGACAAATTTAACTTGAATTATTGTATGATAGTACCTTGTTGATTTCACATTGTTATTTGTGACTAATTAAAGCGTTGTTACTTTCCATTGGGGCTAGACCTTTTTAACAAAGAATTCTTGAATTTATTCATTTTTCAAAACTGGCGTGACACGTAAATTTTGAATAACTGTTAAACAATATAATAAAACTGACAGATAGACTTGGAAATTAACAGATGTTTACAGGAAGTATAAATCTGTTAATACCCGAAAATTATTAGTTCTACAGCTAAGATGTAGATGTCGCTCCGCGAACTTTTCAACTGACCGTCGTATACTGTATGACATTGTCATACCATGTGTAACGTTAACCAACGGAACGAAAAGTATCTCACGTTATTCACAGTAAATAGAACAGAGTGGTGAGGTACAAAAACGACTTCACGGTGGAATGGAAGGAAGAAAAAAAATCGGTAATTGTTTTGGGAGAGACCACTCGTGCCTTCTGTTCTACCGAGGTACCCGAAAACGTTCTAGTTACTTTGAGTTTTGTAATGAAAAAAGTCTTCACTATTCCTGACGACGCAGAAATAGTGGGCGTAATGGTGAATGACATCCTTGATATAAACGAACATTTAAATCAAATCGTTAACAACACGGTAATTTGTAAAACAATCCACCATTGACGGAGATTAGCGGAGAGACAAAAGTACCCAATAGACATAACTGATGTTGTATCTAATTGAAATCTTCAATATAAACAGCATTTTATTGTTGGCATTACGTTTACTGACGTTAGTGTTGTGGACGATTGTACGACGGAATTCAGGCGTTGTAAGTCAAAAATGTCTGAGACGTGAGAAGCAGTTTATGTTAAAATACATAACTGTCAATAATAAACCCACATCTAGGGCGTTCCTTTGTTTATCTCTTCGAATCACGTCATGCAATTTTAACACATTTGAACCCGAGTGTACTTGTTAGGCCAAGTAGTAATAATTGAATTTCATGGAGTTTCATTAACCAATCATGAAGTAGATTTACACATGCATACTGAACAATTGTCATAAGAATGTGAATGATTTAACTGAAGGCAGTCAACAAGCCAGAACATGATTATATATTCCACGACTCCTTGACTATACGTTTAGTGATTCTAAGTACTTTTACAAGTGCTTCTGTAAAACACTGATTATTCCACAAAATGGACACCAACAACAAACATCATGCAAATCAAATGTGTAGATTTATATTATCCGCATGTTTGGATAAGTCTTGCACATCTTTGGATGAGGCATGTGGAAATAGTCGTTCGTCGTGTGTATAACGACGTTAACCGTCATAGCACACCAGTCATATGTGTGTGTGTGTGTGTGTGTGTGTGTGTGTGTGTGTGTGTGTGTGTAGCCCACTAGCGGGAGCTACCGTCAAGGGATATGCAGTGTAGCCTACTACCGTAATAAACAGTGCCTTTCGATTCTTCTGCGTGATTCAAATTAGATTGTCAAAATTGATATAGATTAGTCATAGCATTAGTCTAAAAGTTATAATATTGAGAAAGAGATGGAGTGTCGTGTGTGTATTGTAGTATTGTATATGTCGGGCGTTACACTCCGCGCACTTTATGATACTTACTGATGACTGATTCCTCTGCGATGATGTCGTCCTGCAAAACAACTTAAGCTACTATGTGTATGTGGGCGCCACTTGGAATCTTTTGTCCCAAGAAATTGTTATTAAAATTAAATTTTGATTTCTTAGCAGTTAGTTTTAATTCTATGAAAAAATGTGAACAAGACAGTTTGAGTTTGAAAAAATAATGTATGTTTTAATGAATCTTAAAAAATCGTCTGAAGGACTAACACTCGTAAAAAAATAAAATTGCAGAGTTACAAAAAATATAAATTATTATTGACAAGTTTTTTCTCCAATCAAGTATCGGCTAACAAATATTTTATTTTACTCAGTTGAAAAGCATGAGTTTAGTGTATGAAAAATCTTTACACTCAGGACGTGACTCCTTTAAACTACCAAGACAGA
This sequence comes from Magicicada septendecula, assembly GCA_034769895.1. NCBI lineage: Eukaryota > Metazoa > Arthropoda > Insecta > Hemiptera > Cicadidae > Magicicada > Magicicada septendecula. Next base: position 901,765,589 of record CM068367.1, read on the forward strand.
TCAATAAGATGCTTTACAAAAAATAAGTGATTTGAAGGTGTGTGGCATGTGTAGTACAACTGTGTGACAAATGTTACCAGGTAAAAATGACTTTATCTTTGAACAACTCACGTTCCGATGGGTAATTATTTCTCGCACTGGACACTTCTCTCGGGTAGTTTTCAATCTCGCCTCTTCGTGTTGACGTTCCTTGTGCACTGATTTTATTTGAAAGTCAAAATACGGTTTTTACGACTTCCGCACTTTTGGAAAAAAGTTTTGCAGTGAATTTACGCTTGAATGTTGCCGGCTACAATCAGCTGTCCGCGTGGTTCTCAATTAGCCGCCACAGCGCTGATTCTCCTCCTGCAGTTGAAAAATAGGCTTTGTGTACGTAACGTTATTGGGATTTTTGTCAAAGTCAGTTTGTCTTAGCGAATACAGCAGAATTGATTCTCTATTAAAATTTTGGTCCTTCCAGGGCCGCTGTTATTCTGGCTGCGTGCGTTCTATTAAATGTGTCGTGTTGCTGCTCTATTTCAGCAACACATTGGCGCATACTCTTGTAGAGGTTAAGTCAGTCTTTTGTCAATGTACGGGAAAAGCCTTTCTGCGTTCTCACGTCGACTCCTCGTTCTTCGGTTTCGCCTCGGGTATGATGATCAGTTTCGTGGGTGATGTGTGTCTTCTGGATTCAAGGCATAAAGTGTTTTTCGGTCGAATTTTGTCTTCCTTTTATACTCTGTAAGGCTCATTGTTTTTAGCTTTTTGACATGAACTTCCGGTGTATTTGTGTAAAAATTCCTTCTAGAATGTTCGAGAATAATCAAATGGAACATCATGGAACAAATTTGACTTCCGTAGAAGCTTTAGAACAAAAATTTCTTATTCTTCACACTAAGGATATTACAAAAATTATTCTGGTATTTGTCAAACAATTTGACATAACTACTTACAATCTGCATGCCATTACTATATTTGGATTCTCTGTTTTCAACTGAATCTAATGATACTAATTACGATTGGTTTTGAATAAATTAACAATAATAAAATAACACAAAATACAACTGTTACCTTGGAATGTTTCCATAAAAATTCAATTTTTTAACTAAAAAAATTGTTGTGAAGTTGTTTGGTTCCTTCTACAACATTAATATATAAATAAGTTCAGTTTTACATGGCCCATGCCTATGGCCTAAGTTGTTGTCACTGTTAAAATACAATAATTAGTCTTTTTTCCTTATTATATATGGGATTTTTCGAGTATACACTGAGAGTTTATTATATTGTCTATCTTTTGTGATACCTGGTTTATCCTGATACATATTATTTTTATTGTAAGCTTACTTAGCATCATATTGGTTTGCATAAGTGATTCTTTTTCTTGGTGTGACAAATTTCACTCTCATAAGTCAAATTCTTTAATAATTAAGTTTATTTTCAACTGAGTATGTTTGTTATTATAGTACACTGTAGTATTGTACCTTTTTCTTTTATTTTTGCTAACATTTTGCAATCATTAAGTCAAATATGACTGTTTTTTGTGATGGGTCCTTGGTTTCAGCCAGATGTGGTATAGGTAAATAGTTTGCTAACTCGACTATTAAAGTGTTTAAGTTAGTCAAATATATTAGTATAGACACATTATATTGTATTTCAACTTTATAATGCAATTTGGTTGCATTTTGTCAACATTAAATTCATAAAAATTACAATATTATAGTTCTACTACATGTTGACATGATAATGTCTTATGGCTGGGGGTCATTTGAAAATTTCTGTAACGCATCACGCTGCATGACGTCATCATTTACCAGCCGGGAATCGTTAACTAAAACCGCGACCGCTAACGTGCTAACGTCCGTCGCAGATTAAAGACCTAACAAGCAAACAACACTGCATAGCTGTAGATAGGTATGTAACCAATCAGTCAGTCAGTAACCATAATAATGTTGCGTTTAGCTGGCGGCTGAAAGACATTATCATGCTCTTAAGCTTTTACCATTTGGTAAACGGTACTTTACTTTTTTTCCAGTCAATACTGTTTTTGGCTATTTTAACTGATTTTTATTCACTTTACAGCTTTCTTTATTTAAGATAATTTGTACATCTTTGTCTACTTGACAATTACATATAGTTTTTATCTCAATTCTATAATAATTAATTTTTACATGAAATCTGAGTGATTGGACTCAGCTCCTAAACATATATTTTTGTCATAACATTTATATATTTTTTATTTTAACTTAGATCCTTTCTAATAATGTATTCAAATCATTTAATACATTTATTTTATTTACATCACATAGTATAATAATGGATCTTGTCCATTAATTCACAATAAATAGTTTTTTATACCCTATTCAGAGTTACATTACTTAATAATTAATGACCTCATTTCGGTTGTTTCTGATATTATTTGTCTCTCTTATAGTATATTATTGGTTTTACACTGTTCTTCACTTAAATAATATATATGGGGTTTTAGTCTTAGTCATAGTCTGGTCGTATTTTCATGTTAATGATATTAATTATTAGACAATATTACAAAATTTTTAGGATTACTTGGGTTCGATACTGTTCACCTCACTTTCCTCTTATGATAAATTGCTATACAAATAATTTCCTTTATGGAACGTTCTGTGACGTTACAAGGTCTAAAATAGAAAATAAATTAAATTTTACGATTGAAATGAAAAATAAAATATGCAGTAACTATTGCTTATAAAGATATAGATTTCAAGTGTGCAGTTTCCAGGTCAGTTTCCAGGTCCCGAAAAATAGTTTACAGGTTACAAAATAGTTTATATAAGATTTAAAATCATATGGAAAATACGATGAGATCAATAGGACCGATTAATTTTTTAGTCTTATAGCATACTATCCGTAGGGTAACGATCATACTGTTCAATCAGGTAAGCATATTACGCGTATATTATCAGCTACTGCACTAGCATTGATTGCAGATTTTGAAGTCCAGTACGTTATTACAGTGAACTAGAGAAGGCCCAAATTGGAAAAGACAAAGTAAGATAATCCAATGACTCGTAAATTCTTAGTAGCGACTTCAGTCTTTCCTTCTCTTTCTCCTACTGATGTTTTGTAAGTATCACTGTAACCTTACTAAACCAACTAGTATTCTGATTCTTGAAGCGCAAGCATAGAAATTGTGATATATAGTGTAGATTCAGCGGTTTCGTAAGCGGGTGATGTTCCGTCTAATATTCGTACGTATGTGCTGAATATAGTTTGGCCAAAATTACGAGAAAGATTATAGTTATGAACATATTTTTAATAATAATTAGGCAGGATTTTACCGAATAATTGCAGAAAGTTGTAAAAATCAGTGGAATCACCACAGATCTGACACTATAAAACTGGATTCATAATCTTATAATACCATTGTTCGGCATCTGACGTACCGCCTGAGCAATACAATAGCGCTATCATATGATAAATATAATTATAAAACATTAGAAAATAAACGATACTGTACAGTCGCATTACTGTATAACAGGCGTTTGATAAAGCTAAGCGCATGTGGCTATTATACAATAACAGAAGAATCATTTCCACAACCTGGTGAAATATCACTTACAAAAACTCAAATTCGAAACCAAGGGGAAACCTCCATATACAATCCAGGAAAATTTCTTAGCTCTCTACTACAGGCCTGCGTCTTGTACACTTCCGATGTTCCAGCTATTAGAGAAATTACAGTTGGTACATTTCCTGACTACACAACTATCTTTACAACTAATCAAGATCTGTAGTCGCCTCGACCAACCTTCAAGAGCACCTCATGCTTATTCTCATCGAGAGATAGTTACTAAAATAGAAAGTCAAGGCCAACGAATCTAAATCGTCACATATTGTATTCGCTCTACGGAGACGCTACTGCGCCATAATCTATCTCAATCATGTCGAAATGCTACAATAAGTTAAGATTCACTTAAAATATAAATTAAACTAAAATAACAAATAAAACATAATATAAAACAGTAAGATCTAAGCAAATCAACTAGCCAACGTACAGAAAATCTCATCTACAGACAATAACTACTTCAAACCTTCATGGGCTTATTAAAGTATCTAAGCAACCGCGTTGTCTTAAAATGTTAAATTATTACCCGAAACATTTTTTTTATTATCCATAACATTATTACTACACAACAGTGTAGGGTGTATTATAAGAGGGTGATGTTATGATATGAGGCATTTTTTAATTTCTTTTTCATAAAAAATTGTTGGACATGTTAGTAACCAACTGTGTATGAAGTCTTGCATCTCTTTGTCACTAGAACGTTTTTCCCGCCGATGTCTTTTTAAAAGGTCCAAGCAAATAAAAATCATGTGATCATAAATCCGTATTATAGGGTGGGGGGGGGGTCATTCAAAGCTGTACAGCGAAGTTCTTCCAATTTTGCTTTTTAGCAGCAACAGAGTGTGTGTAGATAAGTGTTATCGTGATAAAGCGAGACGCGGTGGACTGGAATCTTGTACCTTTACGCCGATAAGCCTTTCTAACCTTGCCCAGAATTCAGAGTAGTATAAAGCATCCATAGTTCTTTGCTCAAGTAAAAAATCGACGTACACAACGCCTTTAGCAACCCGATAGACAGTCGTGAGAACCTCGCCAGCAGACAAACGTGTTGTCTGCTTCACTGGAATTGGTTAATTTTTTCACAACACCCCATACTCAACCTGTTGGTTTCAGGACTATAGTAGTGTACCCACCCAGACTTCATTACATGTTCCCTTGGTCTCATGTCGTACCTTTCTAAGTGGTCACACGAAATCATTTGAGTTTCCTTTATTAAATTCACTGTAGGTTTTATCTATAATTCTGTACTTCTCATTCTGTTCTACGATATAGTCTATGACTCTCTCACCAGATTCTTCTTATATAGTTCACTTCCACAGACTGAGAATTAATTTTTGTCCGCGCTCAGTACCCATAATTCACGTCAAACGTCAAAATGTGTCTATACGTAATCGTAGATATTTTCATTTTTGTGCCTCTTGAGATTTTTATCCGACACAAAAAAAACCTATTATTTTTGCATATTAAATTTTTTGTGTTTTTTCTACGCTTTCATTCATTTATATATCGCGTAATCTATATATTGCATTAATCTATTGCAACTCCTACGTATCAGAACACTTTGATTTGTTCGACAGTAGTTTTTACAATGTATATTTTAATATCTTCTTTTGTGTTACTAATTACCAATATTTTGGTTGTACTATTAACAAATTTCGTACCTTTCTCTTCCTGTACCGAGTACCGTATATTCAGGCCTTCTTGAAATTATATTTCGCCTCCACCTATTAGCACTATGTCATCTGCAAAGGCTCAATTTCTAGTGGCTTAAATTTAACTTACTACTACTATTATAGGATGATATCCAAAGGATCTTATTCATGAAACTTATTAATAAAGACAGGCTCAGGCCTCTACCTAGTTTTAATCCCTCCTATCTTGTAAATGTCTGTAATACTGTATTGTTTAGCTGAAACATACCGTTCCAATAAGTGGACCTGAATGACTTCAAAAATCATTAAAAAGTGTTTCGAGTGACACATAGGTTTGTTAAAAAATGGAAGAAAACGTTTATCCGCTATCGCGTTCATACAGATTTACATTCATCCAATTTAAAATTGTTTTCCTGCTTGTCATTATTACATCAGTTCTTCAAACAATTATAGTGTAAATTGGATATTGCATTGTATTGAGGAATATAATAATATATAGTTTAGAATCACAAGAGGACACGAAGACTTGTATTTCCAAGACAATTCGTACGAGAAGTAAATTCGGACAACACGTTTTACAAGAAATAAATCCAGATTGTTTTAGCCGAGCAGGATTAATCCTTAACAAAATTGACTATGAAACGAAGAACCCTGTTGACAACCAATTTTTCGTTACAGGGCGAAAGAACTGAATTCTTTATTAATATCATACAGAAGATCTTTCTGAAATTCACGTCGCGACCTGAACCATTTAGAAAGCCTTAAATAGTCTTATAATTGTTACGAAGTAAATAAACAGTTGAATAATAAAACATGTATTTTCTGTCGCTACGTAGGTCCATAGTTACCGAACACGTAAATGAGGTTAATTTCACTTGTCTACTAAACAGCTTGCTACACGCCAGTTAACACATGTAAAGCCACAACGCTAATTGTAAACTGTACCTTAAGAACACGTAGAGGGCACAAAATATTTAATTAAAAGCTGTCTCATTCATACCGTTCTTCTCTCTGATGGATCGTGTTTCCCAAGAACACCCTTTGGAATAACTCACTCTTACGTTGTGAAAACGTAAGTAGCACTTAGAATGTAGCCTGGACGTTAAAACATGCTGTCGTTTTGCGAAAGCTAGTAAGAACAAGCAGCACACGAGAGACATTTTGTCCATTTTCTTGAACTTCATAGGTCAGGCATCTCAAGTAATGCGTCTAAACCAGTAGCGGCTCGTACAGGGAGGGCAAAGGATGCAGCCTCAAATGCGTAGGCCTACATACATACACACACATATACATTCATACATAAACACATGCCGGTTACCGGCTAATAGTCGCGATTTTCTCTGGCATCTTGAATGGGTGACCAACATGGATTGTTAACTTGCACGAATCTACCTTGGAAATTTGTCACGTCATTTCGCCACGTGACAACGTGACCCCTCTCCCACTTCTTTTCGATACTATTCCTTTTATCAAGGTTCTGTTGAATGAAATTTTTTTGTGTGATGATCGATATAAGAATTTCAGTAAGAAAAGTTTGAAAGTAGCTATAACATGACTTTCTAATTAATTTGTTAATTAATGAAAATGCGTAACCTATTTGCTAAGGCTGTGTAAAACGGATATAATGCCTGACCTTGTGGGAGGAGCAATTTGTTTTAATATGAACTAAGAACAGGATCCCGTTTCAAGAATCGTCATTGTGCAAAGTGTGTAATACTTGAGCTCTTCAAATCTGCTGTGTCCTGACCAGGCACAACGAGACGTGATGCGCTGCAAAGTACACTCTGGAGAAAGTTTCCAGAGCGTATGCAGTTTAGGTAGGATAACAATCCGAACATAAGTTCTACACACGATTTGAAAATATGCAAACTGTAAATGTCATTTGTTATTTTCTATATTTACTCAAGAGTCTGAACTTACTCAACTATTTGAAATTGTCAATATAAAATTTATAATACTTATACAAAATTTGCAATGCTATATTTTGCGTTTCCATGTTTTTCTAATTACTTAGTAGCAAAATAAAGAAATTAATCAAATTGCTATAAATAAAAGCACGTAAAAATATCTCCCAAACTATCTGAAACTCTTCTGTGAAAGAGGAGTAATCGAAATTACAGAGTTGCAGAAATAGTTCTCTGAATAATTGTTTATCCATATCGTGTCATGTTTCTACTTCTACGTTTTTCTTATTTTTAGCGAATGTGTTTTTTAAGAGATTTGCCTTTTCAAGAGGGTTTCTGCGTTTTTAAAATTCTTAATCACTATGAATATGACGATTTCCTCTAATTCTTATAATGCTGAACGGCATATTACACTTCATTTACCGTGAGTATTCTCTTAGATAAGTAAGTCACCGATAATATAGGCCTATTAATAAATTTTAGAAATGTTAAATAAAGATCTGTAGATGCACAGGTAGATATACGTTTGGCAAGGTATTTTTACAATTTTCTTATAGCAATCACATTGATTTCATATTGTTTCAGCGGTCCCGCGGAACATTGTATAGTACAGTGAAAACAAAGTACAGACATCAATTAAATCAGTATTCACAAATAACAATTGAAGTAAAAAAAAAATACTTACATACAATAATTCTAGTTAAATTTGTCCATACGCAATAACAATGTCAACTGTTAGAGTTCCACACTAATTATAACATAATAATCACTTCGCCACAATACTTCGATCCGCACTAAATAAATCGGCTACTGTAACTATCTAACTAAGCCTGGCCGCTGTTTCTTATATAGGTCCCGCAGAGGTTCCAGAATAATTGTCCATCCTTTTGGCGGCGTGCCAGCATAATCTGCATAGTTACCAGTGCTCTCAAACAGTCTGGAAGGTACTTTAGTACTACGTGAGTGGACGGCCTTGACATAGACGGGGCACGCTAGGCTACTTGAGAAGCGCGTAGAACGACACGCTCGCCTTTTCGAGAGCGTTCCGTAATTGCCGAAACAATATAAAATAATACTGCAGATAATTACATGTACCCTATATACGGAGGCAGCCTTCTGATTTCAAGGTACGAAATAACAAAAAATTTACGAAACATTATAACAGGGATGTTTTTATTTGAACAAATATTTCTCAATAGTTAAGTAGACTTACGTTAAATTATATTTTTTTAGGAAACTTGCGGTTAAGACAGTAGCAAAGGCTGTCTTCTTTAATAAGTGGAATAAATTAATTGAACGCCAGAGAATGCGATACTCCAATTTTAAGTATTCAGTTTCAATAAACAGATGTATTCGTATACAACAATTCATCGGGTTCACGATTGACATCACCCACTAATGAAAATACAGTATTTAGGCCTATCACGTAATTAATCCTGCCGTAATAAATAATTCATGTTATTAATTATAGATGTTTTAACACAATAATTCAAATTATAACTTCACACTAAACCATTGTCACAATTACAAGGACCGAAATGTAAATCACAACTATTAATAACATGTCTTATCACTTCGATTCGCAAGCTTACGTTTACTGTAGCGACCCGATGTTTCTCTGGTTGTAACTGGTAGAATCGGCGCAAATTACTTATCGAGAAAGTCCCACAGTGTTGTAACATAATTGGGAAGAAAGTCACGCGAGAGCTCCAGAGGCCGCGAGAATATTCCGTGTATGACCCCCATCCGCTTGGAAAATACGTGTCCAACATCACATAGCTACTAAGCCAATTGCATATCTCTTGGCGTCGCAGTGTAAAATTAATAAGATACCTTTTTACTCTTTAGAAAAGATTTCTTACGTGTCCAAAGATATGAATATAACACTTTCTCATGAAGTAAGTAGATAATTTAATATAACATGTTTGTTGTATGAGAATTTAAGCAATATTTTCATAGTAACAAAAAAATATACTGTCACGACGGTCTCACAGATCGCCGTATGGTACAGTGGAAAACAAAGTACAGACACCAATGAAGTCACTAAAAACCAGCTTAATTATCACAATTAAACAGTTTGTAATCAACAAGTTATTCAACAAGATTATACTCGTACAATAATTCAAGTTAATCTGTCCACACAAATAATAATGTCAAATTCCTCACTTTAATCACTTTTCACTAATACACCACTTGAGACGCGCTGTATAAATCCCCCGACATAAAACTTCGAACCTCACTGGAATACTTAAGCTCAAAAATAAGCGGCAGGTGTCGTTGTTTAAATACATAGCACAAGTGGTCCAGAATAATCCATAATACGCGTCAACACAACTAGAAAACACTAGAGTGTAATTATTTGCGGCCTTGAACACAGTGCGCGCGGACCGGTGAAGTCTGGAACAGCCTCGGTGAATAAGTATCAGGTAATTGTCTTTCATCTCAAACTAGCAGCAATATTACGCACACACACACACATATTACAGCTGGGCTCTCCTGGGATAGCCGAGAAACATGTTCTGTAATGGTATAACAATACTAACACGGATCCTTTATGTTTGTTAATTTTAATTTTGTATAGAATTCGTAATTTTTTTGATTGATAGTTTTAATTTCACACACACAACATAAACAACTTAATACTTTAAAACACGATATGGGAAAACAGAAATAGCAAGTTCCCCCGAATAGTCAGATATCAAAGATAGCTTCAACTTAGAAGATATTACTTCAAAACACCGAAGGCGAAACATAACTAAGGCCGTTTTGCCTTTGCTAATGTTTTAGACTACAGAAAAATGCAAATGCGTACAAATATTTGTGTCAACTGAATTATTCAAGGCTATATAAACCAACTGAAAGCAGAAAAATAGTATCTATACACACTTACATTATTAAGTATTAATATACAAGTATTCAAAATATTATTGTCCAGAATATATTTATAACTTAATAAAATATGAAGCGCGTTATTTTTGTATTGCTTTGATATTGTAAAAATGGTGATTATGATTATTATTATTATTATTATTGAGGTAATAAAAATAAAAACAATAAATAATAATACCTCTCTCTTGTGTAAGTGTATCACCAAAGTAATTTAGGACGGGAAATTGTGTGGCTTTCTAACACGTAACTAAGAGAATACGGGCAGAACATCGAAGTGATCAGAATATAACCAGGAAACTAATTTTTACTATCTGGGTTGACCTTGGAGGGCTAATAAGTGCTGGTTGGTCTTACAACGCAGCCGGGAATCGACTGAGAGCTTCTGGGATGGAAGGAACACTTCTGTCGACATACACTTGTTTACACCGTTACACCGTTGTTGATTACACCTTGCTATCAATAAAAAAATTGATTGATATTCTTTTTACATGTGTCGCCAGACTAACTATAGACAACATGGTTTAATAGTATAATCTATTAGTTCACTGCGCAAACAGTTCAAAAATCGGTACGAATAAAATGATGCGTTAATTTGCTTCGCAACGTATATAACCTAGTTGCATGCTCTAGTGAAAGAAATCCATTTAATCGTATTAACCTCTCGCGTTAATAATAATTACTAATGCTCTGCTCTTCCCTCCATGCGGTTGCAGTGAATGTTTTCAATTCATATTGATTTCCGGTGGGTTAGTGTGTAAATTGTTTCTAGGCTCTGAACAAAGCCCGGTATAATTAAACTTTCCACGTATTAAACAGGGTGTGGTATTTTCCTAACAACGTCTCTTCGTACGCAGTGTCATTTAATAATAGTAATTTGTTTTCAATAAGAAGGAGGGTTTCCGTATAAACGTTGTCTAGAAATTACCACATTGTGCATTACAGACAGGTATTCACATGCAATAATTTATCTGTTACGTGGTGACGAAATTCGTTGTTATTAGAAATTTCAATCTACAACAAAACTTCAAAGGCTGACAATATAGGAGATTTAGGTGCGATGCGCTACTAATTATTAGCCACTACACCATTTGCTTCAAAATGCCGATTCCAATTGTCATGAATTGCTGCGAAACGGCTAACGCCTTCGTAATGACCCGAGTTTCGAGGTGAATTAATTTATATACTAATCATTTATATACTAATAATGATATATAATTAGTATTGTATCATACAGACCTACAAATTACATATACATGTAAATTGTAGGTCTGTACATGTAAATACATAAAAATTACATAATTTATTTAATTGCTAGGATGTGATTATTATTATGTACATTATAATGTTATATCGTACTACTATGTATATGCTAGGTCATCCTACAGAATAACTGAATAATAGAAATCAAGTGGTGAATTAAGATTTCCAATTAATCGGGTCAGTAGGCTACTATTAGTTTCACTATATGTGTTAGTATATGTTGTAACAATGTATAAATTTAAGTTCAGATTATAAATAACAGTGATAATTATCAATCTTTTTTCGTAGAATTTGCTACAACCTTAGTGGTAATCTGGCAATATTTGTTTGCTGTGTATAGCCAGTGTTTTGTTTGTAATTGCGCAGCATCCGATGTGTTGACCTTGTTACGAAAATATGAAAATTCACTTACACTACTGCAAATGTTTCTCGTTCGATAATGTAGTTATACCAATTAAGGCAGTACTTGAAAACACAATACACACTATACACGAAAAGAACCAGATTTATCGTTAGAATATTTTAAAATTAAAACTAGTATACAAACAAAACTATTCTACTTGTTTCAATGATTTCAGAACAGTAATTCTTAGCAGTAGACGTCTTGTTTTATACATACGTATGTGACTTATATCACGTACATATCATGACCACATGCAAATCTAAATTTAAAACGAAATTTACCTACTTGTTAAATGTTTAAATAACGCTTTAATATAGGGGCCTAGACTTTACTACTTACACCTTTAATAATATTTTTATCCGTAGAAGATATTTGTATATTATACTCCTAACAGCAAGTCAAATTATGCTTATATTTAAAAGTAAGACATAAGACACGGTCTTAACGGTTCATGTTGGGACTTTTTGACGTGTAAGGGGCACTGTTAACATATATGTGGACAGTAAAGCTGCTAGTTTTTAAACAAAGCAGTGGGTGTTTCAGGTTTTTAGATAATTAACCAATAGAGGTAGCTCGACTGTAGTATGTACGATATTACAAATAACTGTCATAATGTTTCTGAAGCCGGAACGAATCATAAGATCTTCCCATAAAACAGGGTAATTTCCAAAAGTTTTATGTCAGCAGAATATAGTGTTAAAATATTTATTATAGTTTAAGACATTGACTCAGTGTCTCATTCTAATTAACTGTGCTTATCAGAGGTACTACCTAAGTGTCATGAGGTTTCCTAGGTAACAAATCTAGTTTCATTGACGACGGGAAATCATTGTAGGCTACAGTGTATACAGAAGTTTTTATAAACTTGGCATCCACTGGCTGTTACATCACTAGTTTGTTAAATTAATTAAACTGTGCCATGACTGTCAATTAATCACTCTACGGAGGCAAACATATTACAACTCAAAATTCATAAAACATTTACAGACTCTTTTTTTAGAGATATCTAGCGAAATCAATTTTTAAATTACGAATATATCCTGGACGCAAAAATTAAAACTACGGATGTTCTTATGGAAAAGAAGTAATTGAAATGTATTTAACCAACTGGATTTTTATTGTTTTGTACCTCATAAGTAAAGTGCTTCACGTCCTTCACTAGTACTACAGATGCGCGTTTGCAACAGCATGATCCAAGAGGGGACGGAATGCAACTAACAAGGTTTTAGATGCAAATTATGTGAAAATAGAATTTGCTGTGCACAAGTTTGATTTATGAATAAACCAACGGGTCTCCGCAAACACAAATTTTAGTTAATGAATATCATGGAAAGATCAAGACTGAGCAAATTTGTTTAGCACGGTATTGTGTAGAAAGTTCCCCTCGTTACTCTGTAGAACTAATTATTGTAAATTAACTAGTTTTAGTTTTTTTACAGTAAATCCTTGTAATATCTATACAGTTTTATTGTAAATTTACGGAATTCGTTGAAGAGTTATGTATAGAATACTGTTTCACGTTTAAAATTATTTTAAATTTCATAACATTTAAGTATTTTTAATTGTAACATATTTTATTTGATAATTTAATCTGATAATTTTGTAATCTGCATTTGAGGAAATGGAAACTTATAAATAACCCGAAAAATAATGTCTAACAACTAACAGCCAAAAGATTATTTCTTCACAAATTTATTTTCAAGTATCCAAATTATAATAGTAATTACGATTAATTTTAACTTGACATTGTGATAATGGTGATTTCATATTTATAAACGTTACATACTTCTTAATGTACACTTTTTAAAAAATGTTCATAATTCATTAGAAACTAATTAAATATGAATTTACATCGTACCATTATTTTGTATCCATATGTTACGGAATACCGGCTAGAGAAATACGAAGAATAGCTACATTAATTTGAACAAATATATTGTTGTCTCTGCATGTGTTTTGAAAATTCCTTTACTACTTAGTAGGATTTCAACTACGATTCGATTATATTAATATTACTATCGCAACTAACAGTTGGAAACAGTGGCGGCTGGTAAAGTTTATGACTGGGGGGGGGGGGAATTGTTTTGGATCCATACATAACAAAAGTAATCAGTCACCAGTAGAAATCAAATTATTGCAGTTATCAAATAATAATAGTAAAACTGAACGTTTTGCTTTAATACTAAAAGTATTGTTAATATCAAAGCCTACCTTGCAAACTACCAATATTTAAACAGTGTTTGAAACTGAAATTATTTATAAACCTAAGCACTTCACGTTCCTAAACTCAAATACTTAATAAATTATATTATTAAATGCATACGTTACTAAATAATATATATTTGTTCCTTACCTCGGATTAGTTTTTTTGCTTGAACATGAAATCCATTCTCCTCTCCTTTTGCTTGGCAAAATCGTTAATAACTACTTCGTTGAAATTACGAATTGTTTCTAGCATTTTTTTTTTCTATTAAACACATTCCCAGAGAACTTAGTCTGTCCTCTTTCATTGCGTTACGTGTAAATGTTTTAATACGTTTGAGGGTTGAGAAACATCGTTCACTTTCTGCTGTAGTGATAGGAATTGTACAAATAATTTTTAATAGTTTTACTAGTTTGGTAAAAGCAGTAACTAGATTATTTTCATATAAGAAATTGAGTAGAACCAATGCGCCAGTTGTCTTTGCGAAGTCGTGTCTGCTGTATAGAACTACCAGTTCATGTCTTAATGCAGTTGCATTTAAATTAAATTGTTTAGCAGCAATTTGTAACTGTGTTTCTGTGAAGATAAGCTGATATTTAGAGAACAGGGTTGGTTGCAACAAAACTGCTATTGCTGAATGGACTGAAAATGAAAATTTGTCGTCTATGTTGGTCACTTTTATGTCACAAACTTCTTTAGCTGCAGTCTTCTTGCTTTCATCAGAATGTGCCCTTTTTGGGTTTTGAGATGATTCTCCAAAATCATTTGTTGTAGACAGACTGGCATCAAAGTCAATATAATCTCTGACATTTTGGATGTGTGACTTGAATGAGGCACCATTCTGGTGTGTTTTAGGCCTAATACTGTCAATTTCCACTTGCTGCAATTGATTAAATAAAATAATCAATTATTACAAGCTGATATTAATCAACTAATATCACAAGCTGTCATAATGTTGTTGAAAAATGTTAACCAAAAATTAAAATCATCGTTATTTAATGTGTTTTTAGTCCCAATACTTTCTGGACAGTTGACTTGTCACTCTCATCATCATCATCCCCGTTTGTTTTGTGATGCAGCGCGCTTAATAATTATGTTTAGTTGATGGGCATTCTCGTACACGGCTTTAACTTTTGCTTGAACATCGTTGTGTTTCCACTCTTTACTGCTGCTCCAACTTAACTTTTTTGCAACAACTTTACCAAGCATCTTATTAAGTTCTAATTTTGCTAGTTCTACAAAAATAGTATTACTAATAACTTCAGCAGAGTGATCTTGCCAAACTGATAAACCTTTCATGTAATTTTCCGTTCAATTCACAACTCACAACTAACAACATTTGTGACAGAGTGGCCGAATCCGTGGTTTATCTGCGTCAATTGCAATGTAATCCGTTTCATTTATTTTTATTTTTATTAGTCCAATGCGCACTGCTTAAATAGAATCCAAATTTTTATTTTAATTTGTTTTGGAAAAACCAACAAAAACCCTATTATTTTTTTTTTTCAATATGCTCTCTTAAGGTGCGCTCTTGGCCCGCCATTAAATTTACTAAGCCCCTGAAAATACCTGGATTCTTAGGTGTGTTTATCATTTATTAAAGCAAATTAAAATATTCTACAAAACTATACACAGTCAATTAACTTACTTTGAGACTTCTTCATTATGCTTTTTAATTTTTAATCTATATGCACTGTCTAACTGACAACTAAATTTCCCTAACATTGACTTTCCCTAACATTGAATATTCAATACAATTGAAGTGGCTAGAAGAACAAGGGCCCTACTCCATATTTTTCGAAAACATGTTTTTTTATCGATTGTTGTAGCTTGTAACGATATCTACCGTATAGTAGAAGAAGGTTCCATTATATCTAACCTAAAGCTAGAAAAACAGCTGTTAAAGTTTTGGTAAGTAGAATATCGGCCCAACTCCAGCAATTCGGGACCTTGTTCTTCCATCCTGAATGGCGGAATATTTTTGTTGGAGGTTTAAAGTTTTAATATTGTATTGCTTAAACATCATGGATACCGAGGATGATAGTGTAATCATAGTTAAAAGGAAAAGAAATATAAAAGAGTGGAAAGACAATAAAGCTAAACATTAAAAGCATTAGGATTGGAATATACTAACAAAAAAGGGAAGAATTTACCTGCACGTTCTACAGGAACTACCTGCCGGTAAGTAACAATATTTGTTTCATTCAGGTGAATGAATAACATATGAATTATTCATTCATATGTTAATATTAAAAATTGTTTTGATAATTTAATGCAGAAATTTGTACATTAGTGGGCCTATTCACACTAAGGAAATACCTAGTCTGAAAGTGAGGTTAATTTCTTCGTTTCTTGTAACTGTAACATTTTTTTTCAGATGCAAACGAGGCTGCCTAACTGGTATTACCAATTCGGTCAAAGAAAGACTTCTTGAATAATAATGGACAAAATTGTATCTGCAAACTTTGATAAAGGTTTCACCGATTATAAGAAAGAGATCTAAGGATGGAAAATGTCAAGTTAATAATTTTCATTACGAAGTGTGTTAACTTATTTTTTATGTTAATTTCAATTTAAAATATTTTTATTCTTAAGTATTTAGTAGGCCTGAAACATATTTTGTGTATGTTTCAGGTGCACCTTGGCGAAGCAATAAAAATAGTCTGTCGTGAAGGTTTTGCTAGCCTCCATGGTGTTGGCGTAAAACGTATTCACCGTCTGTGTAGTTTAAAAGCAGAAGCTAGAATTCCAGTGGATATGCGAGGTCGTCATCGAAATAGATTTGATGCCAAATCTGATGAGATTTATAGTTTAATTGATGATCACATAAATAGTTTCCCTTATAAAGTGGAACATTACACTAAGTCTGGTAATAAAAAACGATATTTACCAGGTGAACTGTCAGTTTTAAAGATGTATGAACTATTTTTAGAAAAACATCGACCGGAGCATTACCAACGCGTCAATAGTGGAACTAATATTAAAACTATAGATTGTGATGTAAAATACAGTTTCTATTTAGACTATTATCGGAGAAATTATAACTATAAATTTGGGCGTCCTCGTACCGATGTATGTGTAACGTGTGCCAGACTTTCAGCTAAAATTGAAACTGAAGAAAACCCCACCCTTCTAAAAAAAACTATAAGACTGAACTTGATGTTCACAAAACAAGGGCAAAAAGGTTTTATACAAAATTTACAAATGTGATTAATGATGTTGCTAATGATGAGGAAAAGGAATTATTGTGTTTTGACTTCAAACAGAATATGCCAATCCCACATTTACCCACTTCTGATGTATTTTACTCCCGGCAGATGTGGGTGTATGTCATGTCAGTGTATTCAGGGACCACAAAAAAAAATATCATGTATTGTTGGCAAGAAACCGAAGCGAAAAGAGGGGTAAATGAAGTTACCTCTGTTATCAATCATTATATTAACACATATTTAAGTCAAAATGTGAAAAAGCTGTATATATTTAAACGTAACGAGATCCCCCTCTATTAAAATTTGATATAATTATTTTAATTATCGATTGTGTTGTTTAATGGATTCTCGTGTATTACATGCCGTAATTATCTTTTATGATAATTGATAAATATGATTTATTTAATTATAGTGTGATAATCTATTATGGATAAATTATTAATTTGCTGGTTTGTTAATGAATGTAACGGTAGCGTCGAACTTGAAGTCGAACTCTCTTCTGGAAAAACGTCGTCTGTGTAAGTAAAGTCAAGTGTTGTCTGGACAAATAAATTAATATAAAGAATACTTTTCACGTACCTCGTTGTCGTACTAGATGTTCAGACGTTCACCGCCACTGAATAAACTGTCAAGGTTATTTTGACCAGTTTAAATTTTATAATCAAGGTTATGTAGCACCTTGAAGGTTATGTGGGCGCCATATGGGTTTTCTTCGAGAAAGAGGTTCCCATAAAAAACAAATTTCTAAATTTAAAATTGTATGTATCCACTTTTTCTGTTGTTTAAATGCTTATGGCATTTAAAATAATTCAAATTGTGTATTGAAAAATTACTGTTTCAAATGTACCTCAGTGTATGCTATACTGAGGTTTACTTATCTAAATTGGAATAATTGAACACAAAGGTTATGCTGTATAACATTATGGGTTTATTTTACCCTCAAAAATCAAATTGAATAAAAATACATTTACAATAATACAGTTCGGATTTCAAAGTATTCGTCTGCTATCCGATCTAGCTCAGTTAAGAACAATATAAAAACTCTTATGTTTATTAACAAAATTTAATATTATTTAACTAGATACCTCAAGGGTAAGTCCTTGTAAATACAAAATAGAACGTTATTAATTGCTTTGATAGATATTACTATGATAGTAATTCATTTTTGGCCTCTTTAAAAACTTGCAATTATATTTTAGGTTAACGATAATTTCGTTTGCTTGGATCCTAATTAATATTATAATAACTAATTCTAACACATAAATTCTTACGTCGGATTATTAAAATCCTCTAAATAAATGAATACAGTGTTCGTTATTAATTGTTTGATTGTTTTGCGTCAGTACAAATGTGTGATAGTAACGATCAGTGAAAGACAGATAAACAATAAAATTGGTCACTGTACTACCTTGCTTTTTTATCTTATAGATTAAAAAATTAAACACTTTAACAATCGGATTATATTAATCGCTATAGAACTGCACTTTAATCGCACTTGGAACGAGAAATGACCCTCTTCTTAATGAAACTGGGTTGTTTACTTTACAGGTTAAGTTCAATTTGCTCGTTCCTTTTACACGCACTGTCTAAAATGATTCACTATTACTTGTCGATGCACTCTTCTATGATGAATCGCTGTTCTAATAATTATTTTAATGAAATTTAAAGTATTTACTACTATTATGTTGTAGTAGATCAATAAAATATAAAACGACGTCGAGCCGCAACTGTTTAGCTCGAGATGATGGAAGCGAATGTGAAATTTTCAACGTTTCTCTGATTATATACCCCTCGTCTAAATCGCCGTTAGGGACAAATCTCGCTGAGTAAACTCTTTTGTGATTGGTACAAAATACCGTTACAGTGACGTAATGTTTTTGTTAGTCGCCACCGGCGCCCTCTCTGTACCCGATTGTCGTTGTTGATGGTTTTCACCGGTAATTTCTTAAATCTGGTTAAGAAATGATGCTAACACTCACTATTAACTTATTACACTTTCGATCTCTAAATTGTCATCATCAAATTAAAGCTTATTGTCTGCTCTTTATTTTGATGTGGCTTAATGCTGGTTTGCACCTAGCTTTCACTGACAATACATAAAAATAGTGTTTTGAGACATGGTTTCTTATTGTCGTCTGCTAATAACGCACAATGCGACTATTTCCCTATCTTTTACATTTGTTTAATTATATCTGTGTTCTCTTTTGAACGTTCTTACATGAATAAAAATACATACATTATTACAATTAAAAGCTGTTTATAGCTGAACAATATCAAATCTTAGTCTAATTATGACAATACCTTATTATGAAAATTCCTTATTCTCTAAATACATTTTACTTGGCTTACTCATTTTAAAGGCATACAATATTAATTGTGTGGTGGTATCTCCCACCTCATTCGTCATATTTATTATTCAGTAAATTTAATGTTCATTAGGGGCCTGTTTCCCTATTAACTTACTGACATAGATTCGTTTATGCAGGGTCTAGATTCAATTATGGTACTAGGTTTATTCCCTGTTAATTATTACTTCTAATCACATCTCATTTAATTAGGAAGTTGCTTATACACGTAAGGCTTCCGTTTACATTTATCTTTATTCTATAATGTTACACCTGGGTTGGTAAAGCTAGCTTTTTATAGCTTTGTGGCTATAGCTAGTATAGTCATAGGCTTTGTTATTTATTTATCATAGTTCTTCTAATTTCAGCCAAAATGCTGTTATTGTTATTACTTTATTAAAGTCATTGGTTATTTAGTTTAATTTTACATGACTCTATACATTAATGTCATTAACTGGCTCGCTTGACAGCTTATTGTGAACTTTGCATGTCCATTAGTCATAGTCAGTCATTGTGTTTCAGTTGTAGTGTCATGCAGTGTATTCATCACTGCTTCTTGGGATCCCTCCTCTTCTTTCTTCTATGTGGTCCCTTCTCTTCTTGGTTACATTCATTACAATGATTCACTTTATAACATTAGTGTCATAATTTACCCTTCTGGTGTGTGTTTTTGGTTATGTAACATTTTGTGGTGTTACAATATTTACTGATGGCTGTCGAGGACAGAATCAGAACTATAGTCTCCTCAGATACTGGCAATCCCTTGTTATAAACGGTCGATTTACAGAGATTTGGCATCATTTTCCCCAGCGTGGACACAGCTACCTTCCCTGTGATCGGCATTTCGGGGTGATAGAAAAAATGCAGAGGAGAAGAGAGCGAGCTGAGTGTCATGAAGACTGGATGGAGATGATAGCAGAAAAGTTCACAGTGTTTCAACTAAAACGGAGTGATGTTAAGGACTTTGTTACGCATTTGGCTGGATATTTTAAGAATACAGTGACATTTAGAGGTACAAAATTTCAAGTGTCAAAGTACAAAATTTGCTTTTTTAAATGCTCGTGAAATCACAGCGTACAAGACTTTAAACGGTTTGGTTTTCGACACATTTGTCTTAACTAAACCTGGTGAAACTTATGTTGATTTTCCTACGCAAGTAGTATATGAGAATCAGCTTGCAATAAAGCACAACAAATACAAGGACGTGCAAAATCTAAGTCAGTATGTAACAACCCCCAGGGCTACTGCTTATTATAATACACTGCAGTCTTTAAACGATCAGAATGATAGTAGTGATGAACAGTGATTCTTTTTGTAACAAAACAGTGTTTCTTTTTGTATAACGGCGTAGTTATAGTTTTATTTTATTGCAAGTTTTTTTTATTGATATAGGCTAGATGGTAATTTGTTTTTATTATATATGTATCTTCTTTTGTATTGAAAAACATTTCTAAAATATAATAATAAAGTTAATTGAATGATCCTGTTTGTTTAAAATGCCAAGTAACTAAAAAAAGATTTGATTAACACCCGTATAGTAGAAGAAGGGCCCAATTCCAAGGGTTAAAAAAAATCCTGGAAGGCACAGTTATAACTCTAAATTCTTGAAAATATAGGTAAGTCTTTCAAATGGTTATTACTTTAAGATAAAAAATTACATTAAAGCTGAAGAATTATACTAGTAATGAAAAACAGTTTTTTGTGTCTCCTGAAAAATTTAGTTTGGTGGAGTAGGGCCCTTATTCGTCTAACCACTTCAATTGTTTATATGTGTTTCACTAATTTTATGGTTTTTTAGTTTTTATCTCCAAATGTTTCAAGTCCCTAATTCCATTTTCAGTCCAAGCTTAATCACTGTTTAGGTTCATCGCCAAACATACATAACAAAAAATGAATTCATCACCTCGCGGCCACATATCCAATCAGAATTTAGGTAAAAGTTTCTACTAAATTTTCTTTTTTTTACTTGATGCTGTCCTATCCGTTTTTTGATTTTGTTGTGTGACGTCTAAATTGGGCTTTGGTGGCCCTAAATGTTTTAGTTCTATTTTCTTTTTATAAGTAAGTGAATTTGAAAGTATCAAACGTTTGATATTACTTACTGAATTCATAGCCACTTCTTTTATTTCTAACGAATAGTACGTACAGAACACAGGCTCAGGCCTACACAGAATAAGTTCCACGTTTATGTACACACGGTACGACAAAGCACTATCTTACACAGAATACACAGTCTAATAAAGAATAAATTGTTATAACACCACGTTTACATATAAAATACAACTAAAACACAATCAAAACTTTTTAAAAGACAAGAGAAAATATAGGCACTTAAACCGCAAGAGAGGCATTTTAAACAACGCACAGGTTCTCTGTGAAAACAGCCGCGAAATCAGTCAGTGGGCAGAGCCCTCCTTGGCATGGCTGTCGCTCGTTTAAAACCATAGAAATGTGTACACGTCCTCTTTTCCCGCTCCCCGCAAGGAAGGACTGTCGTGAAACCGTCCGACTACGGGACCATGCCGAAAGCATCGGGTTATTGCTATTAGTCACACCAAAAATATCTATCAAATAATTTGTATACAAATTTAATGGGAGGGTTGTGCACTGTTGTCCTCTCTGTACAAGCCGCCACTGGTTGAAAACAACTGCTGTTGTACAAACAAGTGTTGAAGCCTGTGTGGGCTTAACGGAATTCAGCTGTCCACAGAAAACAAATTTAAAAAAACAAGCAGAATTATCACTGTTGCACACCACTATATAAAAATATTCCGTGGTATAAAATTTTAACCACTAACACAACTTTCTTCATTAATCTGCTATTAAGATGTGCAATCGACGACAGGTAATGGACAACAACAACGGAATATTTTTATATAGTGGTGTGCAACGGTGATAATTCTGCTTGTGATTTTAACACAACTTTCTTCATAAATTTAGAAAAGATACAGACCTTTCAGAACAAAGTACTCTGAAGCATAGTGAATGCCCCTTGGTATATAAGGAACGACAACCTACATAGAAAGCTCAATGTAGAATATGTCAGCGAAATAATAACAAAATATGCAGATAAACATGATCAGAGGATTCAGATTCACGATAACCCAATAATGCGACGCGTGGTGGAAGAAGCTCCACACGTCCTGAGACGACTCAAAAGACAGAAGCCAAATGATCTGGTATCGCAATAGAAAGCAATTAATATGTATAGATCCATAACTCTAAGTGAGATAAATAGAATATAATCTTGGGATTAGCCACTGGGCTTCACCCCATCACCCGTGAAGGAAACATGAAGGAGAAGCTGCTGGATGAGCTTGCTTAGTTGTAGCATTAAAGGAGGTGTTTTTAGTGGGTTAGAGTCCCACATCACTAGGAACTACGGTGTTCCTAGTGTCTACAGAGATTTTCAGCTACTCTCGGAAAAAAAAAATATTACTACGCATTGGTTAATATAACAAGTTTAACGACTTAAAATTCATTCTGTATATTATGTAACTAATAGCGTTCCTAAATATTAATATTTTAAATAATAATAATATTAATAGCTTTTTCAATATTGAATAATTTTTACTTTCTATTGTAAATGAAGTTACAAAAAATAATGTTTTCTGTTAACAACACAAGTAAATCTCTTATTATTTATGTTTGACAATAGACATTTTGCTTTCATAGTTTGTTTTTTAAGAATACTGAAATAAGCTTTCGAAAGGCAAGATATTTTTCTCAATTTTTGAAATGTATTTTTTTACTTCACTTTTTTTGTTACTTCACAACACTTTTCTTGTTTTTTCAGCTATATTTCTGTTAACAGAGAAACCACTTGTGATAAAGAGCAGTAGCTCAGAAGAGCCAGGGCAAGAGATCTGTACGAGCCCTTATAGCAGACAAGGGAGGTGTAATCTGTCACTACGGTTCAGACGGCCATTTTAATCTCAATATCACTAATGCACTAGTTATTATGACACTACCAAGAATGTGACCTAAGAGCTCTAGATCGGTATTCATGTGCCATTATGTAATAGCCCACTAAGCGCCCAGCTATTACGTCTTCTATTTATCTTTATTATTATAATTTTATTCACTTATACCTTTATTCACGTATTTACATGTAAAAAATCTACCAAGTGCCACAATATAAATGTAGTTTTATTGTATGTACGTATGCCAACCAAGGGCATTTTAGAACCTCTTCACCAAATCGACGAAAATACTTTCAATTAAAACTCATCATCGCTTTATAAAACATTAATTAAAAACAAAATACAACTTTCTTGTCTTTACTTCAACTCGACTTAGTGGGCGACACTACTTTACAATTTTTTATGTACAGATATACAGAGACAACCTGCAAGTGATTATACATCTGATTAATGGAGCCAAACACTACAAAGATTAACCAAGAATACAATAAACAAGAGTAAACGGTGAAATTTTTGAAATAAACATTTATTCACTCGAGACACTAACACTATTCTTATTCTTATATTTTGCTCACGTCATACATAATTATATTATAGCGAAGAAGAACTGGAAATACATATTTCCTATTAGGAAATACAATTTAAGGCGTTCTTCTGTTTCTTTCTTTATAAACAAGTAACTAACGTAACAAAAATTAGAAAGTTTATTAAAGGTGACTGTTACTTTTTCTACACAGCTTTCTAAAACTTACAGAAATCTTGTAAGATACACTTACTGTGTAGTTACTCATTAATAAAATTGTTTTGTTAGTTTCCCGTTGTTCATTTAAACACACATCAAAACTCATCTATGTTATTTTCAAATATTTTAACTCACATCTAAAAATGTTTTACAATTACGAAAGACGAACCACCAATTTGTAACACAGACACAATAAAATACGCCACCACCAATATGTACAGTATTCACTGTGAATAGTACCTATTGAATGACAGCGAGGTTCTGAAGAGAGGTTTACTCACACATTTGTATGTATATACATACATATATTTGTACACAAATTTGTGTACTTTTCAACAGAAGGGATTCCGACAAGCTAGCTGATTACTCTTATTCGGTTACATGTCTCAGTCGTTCTCTTACCCAGATATTATTTATAAAATTCGGAAAGAGGAAAAAGACAGAAAACTCGCACACAATTCTATAGACGAGGAAAGTCAAGATACGAATGTCAATTTTAAATTAATATATTGAAATACTTAAATGAGTATTAGGTTCCAGATTTTGCCTACAGATGAGAACACGTATGTAGTTACAGAAAAAAGATATAGGCCTATCTAATGTTTATACGTAATATATTATATCTCGTGTGTACTAAAACATATAAGCTTAATATATAAGCTGTAGACAAATAAAATATTTTGATGTTGACTGCCATTCATAACTATCTTATAATCATGTAACAGAATGGAAACATGCTCTTGAATAATACATTTGAAAACCGCTCTAGTCGTAATATAAAAAAATTAATTATGTAAGACTGTTTTGTGTAATATAAAATGTGAAGGAATATGAACAGCAAACATTTAATAACACAGTTGAAAGTACAACTATTCTATTTTAATCAAAAATATTCCGTTTCCTTATATTATATTATATATTTATATACATCTTTAGAGTTTATAATTAAATCTTTGGCACACGCCGAATTTCAGAAATGTCAAAACACTGTAACTATACCTAGCAACAGAAACATTAAAACTAATTCTGATCGCAACAAATATGGCACAAAACGAATAATTATGAAATAAAAAACAAATATTAAGAGAAATATTATGAAATACTTAAAATTTAATTGCATTTCTAATAGAAGCAATTTTACGAGAGTATAAAGATGAATGGTATTTTTTTTAATAATAGTATTTTGTTTATGATTTTAAGATTTTAATATGATTAATTAAATTTATTCTTATAATTCCAATGTTTAGTCAGTTAATGTGAGGTTTTCAAATATTTATTCCAACTGATTTCTTCCTTTGATGTGAACTGTAAACAAAAGTAGCCTATTGCGTTTCATGTAGCCTATTGCGTAGAAACTTTTTTAATGTAAACCATCCCCATACTATATCTATGTTAAAAAATAAACTTTATCTACGAGAAACAATTACCGTGGGTTTATTGTTTACATTTACTATACAGCCAATAGCTAAAAATAAATTCTCGAATTTTATGTTTGGATTTAGATACTGTTTTCAAATCATTTTGTTACCTAACGCAGAAAACGCTAGAAGCCAATAAAACGAAACAAAGAAAAAAACATTTCTGGAATTATCTTAAACATTTGTTATATATACTGTCACAGGACAAAAGGCTTGTCACATGACAAATGGCGCCAATCGTACAACTCTTCGTTAATTTGGTGACCCTAAAAAGGGCAGTGTTGCGAAAACGCTGTGATGTTTGTTCCGCCTGAGCAGCACTGAGATGCCCACGCTGTTCATGGCGTACTGGAGTCCTCCTCTTCTTTCGGCATCGGTGTGTAGAGTCCGCTGCCGGCCCAGCGAAGTCCGTCGTTGGTGCGTTACAGGGCGAAGAATGCGAAGAACTTCCGTTCTACTCTTCGGCTTTCCTTCCGGCTGGCTCCACGTCGATGTCGTCCGATAGAGGAGAAGAGATGAAGTGCGTCCGATGGAGTGCCTCAAAAATTTTTTTAGTTCAATATATATACGTTTGTGTATCGGATAGGATATCGAGGTGCGTCGTCCGATTTGTTCACTATTTTTGGATGTATTTTTGGACGTATTTTTAGATGTATGTTACTGATTTGTTTTAGTATGTTCTCTGCATTTGTGTTTTTGTTATTTGATACATATAACATTTTGTTATTTTTCAAATACATATGTTATTGAGTGCTTTGAAAATTGTGTCATGTTTTGTATTGATTTGTACTTGTTCAGGTATTAGTTTGTTTTGTGTTTTATGTTTGTATATTTGTAAATTTTCCCAAATGTTCATTATGGTGCCTTTGTGTGGTATGTGTTTTATTAGTGTCATCTTGGTTGTGTCTGGGAATCCAGTGTTTATTGCATGTGTGGCCAAATTAGATTTATGGATTTCTGCTTTTTTGTATGCGTTTAGGTGTTTAATATAACGTTTTTTCAGTTGTTTTTCGTTTGTCCTATGTCCTCAACATCGAAAATACACATAATACTAATACATACACCACAATCACACACAATAATACCAATTTAAAGTACCAGAGGCCAACAGAAAACCACAATAACAACCAACCAACACACAAGTACTTCACTAGGCTCAAATTCAGGAAGGCTGAAGACGGAAAAACAATGCTTCCTGAAACATGTTCCAAACAAGGAGAAAATATCTTGAGGTAAATTCATTATAAATATTGAATATAATATATATATATATATATATATATATATATATTGTAACATGATGTTTCTTCACCCCCCCAAAAACCCCAAGAAACACACCACATAATACTAGCTAGTAATACGAAAATGAAGTACAAAACTCTAGAGATATTAAGGTAGAATGACTAATGAAATAATTTAGTAAATATGACTAATGTTAGATAAAATGAGAGTAAGGTAAACTATGATATTACTTGAACTATATGGTGTTTAGAAACTATAAACATTGTACTAACTAAAGACTAGAATAGAGAAAACCTATACAAGAGTATTAGGTAAAACAGATGTACATAATTTAATGTAGGTATATAATAATTAAAAGAATAGTTGTAGTTGTTTGTATTTAAAGTTGTATGTTAAGGTAAAAAGGGGATTACGAATAATTACTTGTGTGACGAAATATAGGTTAGGTGTTATGGACTAGCACTTATTTAGAATGCTAAAAAGGGTCATACTATGTTTTAAAATAATTAAAGATCATTAAATGTTTAGAGTTAATTAATTTTATTTATTGTTATTATGTTCGAAAGATTTAATGTTCATAAAACTAAAAGAATATATAATAATAAATGTGTAATTAGAATCCTGATACTCTAGGCCATAGAAAGGTCCAGTAAAAACAAAAAATTTGTAAAATTTAATGTTAAAACAGTATTAATTAATTGCACAATGGATGATATCATCTTAGATTTGATTGTATAATATCAGAAAAGCAAAATGTGTACAAAGTAATTTAATTTATGATAGAAAGCAAAATTGTAAATTAGTAACTATGAAATTACTGGACAGAAACCATTCAAATGAGGTTTCAAATTAATCTATGTCAAAAAAGCAACTCAATGGTGTTATTACCTTTAAAAATAAAATTAGTATAAGAAAGTTATACTAATTTTAAGAAATTTGTTAATTTTTGTATCTAAAACAGAAGCCATAAAATAACACTTGGTAAGTTTCACAAATTTTTTAATTAACTCTGACAGCTGTTAATTTATTGTTATTAAAATCTGTTATTTAGTTTAGTTTATTTTATATTATTTTGATTGTTTATCATTATTTTAAATTTTGCATTCATTTTATATTTAGTTCAGTTAATTTTATATTTTGCATTCATGATTGTATTTAGTTTTTAAAGACACCTGACCTTCCCTTGTCTCTTGCTCACCCCCTCACCCTCACAACACAGATGTTCCAGATACGCCCTAAACAGATGTTCACCACCTACACTCCACTAACATCCTGTGTTCAGTAATTTCATTCACTCGCCTCTTTGACAATGGCTTAGATAGTCGAAACAGCTGTCAAAGTTAATTAAAAAATTTGTGAAACTTACCAAGTGTTTTTTTTTATATTTTACAAAACCTTTGTATTAATATGTTTCGCCAAGTGCCCAACGAGTCATCAATTAATACCATAAAATAACAATGATACAAAATTTCCACCAATGGGAATATTACATTTTTTGTGCTTCGACGACCAAATTTCATAGCGAGAGAGTTAGTTGATTGTTGGATTCCGAATTGAAAACGTTAAACCCCTGTACAACTCGCCAATATAAAAAGTGCCTACGGCATCGAACCGAAGTGAGGTTAGGCATGAGTGTGACTTAATAGAAAGGAAGAATAAAGATAAATTGTGTCTACATAGAATATTAAATGTTTAAAGTGGAAAAAATAAGTGGAGACTAATACTTAAAGGAAAGTATAGTGTATAATATGGTAAAGGAAAAACTATTAAGTACGATAAACTACACTTCACATTTTATACGTTTCACTCACTTATAAACTATACCTAAACTTCCAAATAGTGAATAAACTTAGAATTATAGATTTATTTCACTGTTTAACTATTATTTTACTGTTATACAATTATTGAAGGAGTAAGAATTACTTGAACTTGAGTAACCTATAAGCACGGACCGTTGTTAAGACGAACTGTTGTAAACTTAAATTTAATTTATTGATAAATCATATTAGATTTAATAGTATCGGTGTGAAGTTTTGTACTTCACAAGAAGTAATTTTGTTGACTTTTCTTTAGTCAAAAGGACCTATTAATAAAATCATTGTAATAGAAATAATTTGCCAGTAATACGGATGCCTGAAAGCAAGAGGGGAATGCTGCCAACTGAGCGAAAATATTTTACTAGTCGGCCTAATTATCCTTTATATAAAAGCATTTTATTTGTCTTAAAAGGAAAAAAATAACAATTATAAAGAAATAAAAACAATATTGAAGATTTGGAATTGCATGTTTAATTTATTCTTATGTTAATGATATCTTTATTTTTTCATATAGTGAATGTTAAATTTTATCACAAAAAAGAAGTTGGCAACACTGACTCTTGGAACGAAATTTTAATTGAATAATCCAAATTGGTAAGTCATTTTAAACCAACAAAGTGGGAAGGAATTAATACAAAAATTATTAATTTTTAACAGACCAAAATCATAAACTTTTTATAAGGAATAAATAAATAGAATTATTAATTTTAATTGTTTCTATTGACAAAACAATTTGGCGCATACAACGGGAACAGAAGATTAATTTGAAAAAATTAATTGGTGGTTATAAATTGAGTAAACCACATAAGGAAAACAAAGAATTTCGGGAGAAAAAAGAGTCATGTTACAGATTTGATGCTACCAAAGTGGGGCATAGATAAAAACAATATATATATATTTTCGTAATAACAAGAAACGTAATAAGTTTATATATATATATATATATATATATATATATATATTGTAACGTTACATAACCCATGCCCAAATATGATAACACAATCACCCCACTCTAAAAGTCAGAAATGGGTATTATGTACCTAGCTATAAAAAACTTTGTACTACAAAATTCTGTAAACAATAACAACGTGAAATATAGTGTACAAAGTGAGATATAGTGTACATAGTGAGAGTGTAAACTTTTAAAAAAGAGCATCTCACAGATTTATACTGTAGATGAAAAAACAATCAATTGTAGCAGTGGACTATATTGCTGCTGACAAATTTTGTATTTTTTTGTATTTTGTGTAATTTTTATTGTGTAGCCCACAAAAGTCTTGTACCTAGGTATAATTTTTATGTTTAATATAATAATTGTGTTTAAATATAAGATAACCCAGGGTTAGATATAAAATAATAATAATATAAAATAATACTATGTGAGCAAGATGGCATAGGAAAATAGTTAAAGTAAGGATACTTTAAGTAAATAATAAATAATAAATAAATCCAATTGAAGGGAATCAAAATATAAAAGACCAATGTACAAGCTTAAGGAAAAATATAAAGAAAAACCTTAAATAAATTAAATTGGATTATGAACAAAATTTAAAAAGGATTATTTTTCTAAAAAGAAGAAATAAATTTATAATAATTAATAATAGCCTATATACTAAAATGTATATAGATTCACCAATAAAAAACCATAAAAAATCTTGGTTACTATGAGAAACCAACTAACAAGATTTGAATTAATTGTTAAAACGATTGGGAAGTGAACGTTTTGAAAAGTGTAATGCCTATTAAAATTTGAAAAATTAATGAATTCTTTTTGGAATAATTAATGCGAAATTTAATAAAATTGACGAGTGATGTCCACCTTATATTAGAACTCCTTCAAGTATAACCATTCACGCCCTTCATTTGATGAAACTTTGAAAAATCCAACTACTAGATCCAGGCCTAGTCTACAGCACTTCGATATTTTGGTGACATCGTATCCAAGTAAATTTAACTAAATTACATCTCAACTATAACTTCATAACACTAGAATCAGCACCATATCTTTAAACACTTCAGGAAAAGAGGTGAAAACAAACGTTATTATATTTGTTAACCAAAAAACCAGCATAACGGATCTCTGTGAATTTCTAGCCGCCATTAAATAATTTCGTGGTTGTAGTGAAGAAACTTAATCTGTACTCTGGCGGATAACCTCGGAACTACATACTATAAATTATTATAAATAATTAATGTAAAGCTTGGTATTTAATAATATTCATTTCTGACCGTCTCATAGTACAAATAACTTAAAAATAACCCTGGGAAATTAATAAATTATTTCTTTATTGTTTGTTTTATAAAGAATAAAAAATATTTGTTATACATTCTATGTTTTAAAAATAAGATCGAACTGATGTTGTGTTGTCAGTGAGAATCGATTATACCTTTCTGTTTTGGGAGAAGATAAAAAACAATAATTTACTAAATAAATACAATGAATACTTTGTTATTTGAATAAAATGTGTATTATTTTCAGTAGAGGGTAGTTGTTTACAGATTGTCAGGAGACAGAGAAGAGAACGGACAACCAGAAAATATTACATACCATTGGTGTTAATTTAACCTCCAATGTGTTTGTAAACGTCAAAATCAGCTGGTCTCATGAGCGGAGAAATTTAAATTAATTAATTGTATGCCAAGAGGATAATTCTTTTTGCACTCTCTCTCCTAACTACGGTCAAACAACTTCATTGAATTCACCCAAATCAAATTTAAGGAAAAAATCAGCATAATCACACACACTCGATTTCTTTTTTTCTGGCAACTTTAAACATAAATTATAACGAATTCTGTCACTCTCATTAAAGCGAGCTTTCGAAGAGCGATAGTGACGATAAGATCAAAAGATACTATCCGATTTACCCGCGAGACGTTACAATATATATATATATATATATATATATATATATTTTCCAATGGGCATTCTAATCGCATATGGAATGTAGCAGAGAATAAAACAATATGATAGAATATAAAGACGCTATAAGAATAAGTAGAGATTGCAGGTTTGAACACTGTAAATTAGTTGAGAGGAACATTGTAATAAATGTTAGTTTCAAGTATTTTTGGACTTATACAACAACTTTAAGTGCAGTGAAATGGTGCGTGAGAATATTGAGCCGCGTGTGCAAGGATATTTAATTATTTTTTGGGATATCCTTAAGAATCACGTTAATTTAAATAACTATCGGATAACTATGGGGATTATTTAGGTAAGAGTTGTATCAAAATACTCTTAATAAAAAGAACTACCTGATGACATAAGTTATTTTAAAAATTAGTAAATCAGTGTATGTGTTTTTTAGGTAAAAAAGCTTTTAGAGCCCACATAATTGGTCGTAAAATATTGCAGGCTTCTTGAACATGAATTATTCTGTTCAGAACCTTCTTATACAGGAAATCTATTATCGGTAAGCAGATAGTAAGAAGAGATTACCGAATAATCAATCAGATTACGAGAAATTCCGTTTTAGAATAAGAATTGTAAATCAGTCTCTCTTCGAAATCGATAACAAATAATCGTTTCTGTGTTCCTCGACAACCTGTCTGCCAGTCCCGACGAAAATTCCTGTTGAGTTATAGCGATAATTATATAATTGTGTGGTATCCACGAAAGTGCAAGATATTCCTTTTAGGTTATATAGACACTTCAAGTTT
Organism: Magicicada septendecula; assembly: GCA_034769895.1. Taxonomy (NCBI): domain Eukaryota; kingdom Metazoa; phylum Arthropoda; class Insecta; order Hemiptera; family Cicadidae; genus Magicicada; species Magicicada septendecula. Next base: position 901,797,839 of record CM068367.1, read on the forward strand.
ACTGGGTAGGTGTAAGCTTAGCACACCAGTTAAGCAGTAACAGTATAGGTTCGTGGTATGAAAATTATATGTAAACATGCCAGCGTAAGATATCTACATGCCCGAAAACAAACCTTAAGCCGGACAGAATAAATTAACACACGTAGTCATCCAGATAGGATCAAGCCGTCGTCTAAAGGGTCTGCAGTCGAAACTAAAGGGAAGTGAATTTATATTATTTATAAACAAAATATATCAGTAAAACTCTGTAGTTAAATACGACAAAAAGAACTTTTTAAATATTAATTTACTTCATTGTACAGAAATTAAATTTTAGTTGTGTAACGAGGTCAACAGAGACAACAGAAACAAGCCCACTTACATCAAAATCAAGTTTCCTAAAATATAATAAGAATTTTTACCAATTTATTTCAAAATACCCCCCCCCCCTCAAAACACTCAAAAATAAGCTTTTAATCAACTTTCTATATACCGCATATTTGCATTACAAAAACTTTTTACGTATGCCGAAGTACTTTTTAGGATGGATATGTAAATATGTCTTTTAGCTTATTCTTAAGATATTCCTATGCTTTAGACTATCAAGTGTGCGATAGACCGTCAGATACTTTAGATTACACCGTTAGTAATGTTGGAATTTTCACGGTGTTCATAAGTTAAATTGGTTCAAAAGAAGAAAAAAATATTACAAGTACTACAGATATTAAAAAAGTAAATATTATCTGAAGAGTCTATCAAAAACATTACCATGTGGCCTATTTGATAAAGGATCGTTAAGGGAAGTAAATGGACCGTAAATGGGCTACATTAAAAATTATAGAAATAAAATCTATTTACCAACTCATTTTGTTTCATTATATAAACTCGCAGAAAACTCTGGTTAATACAATCTTGGAAAGTAAAGTAAGTGTCACGCGAATACGCGCGCCCACATGTACACACACACACACACACACACACACACACACACACACAAATTGGCTGGTTCGTGCAGGCCACTATGTAAATCCATTATAAGAAATAAGTTTTCAAATATTAGTTGTGTTTTAGTTAGATGAATACAAACAATTGTTAAATGAAAACAAACAAGTTAGTTTTAACAATATAAATTTTAAATTGTATACAAATTTACATGTAATTTAATTTGTAATGCCCCACACTTTGTTGGAGCGCCAATACTTTAACAATACAAATTACCAATTTAAATGTATTTTAAATTGTGTAGTGGTAAAGCTCATACAACATTAATGATAACGTGTATTTATAAATGGAGTTTGGATGTAATGGTAATAAGAGTAGTCATTTTGAATTGTAACATGTTTTCATTAATTTATGCAAAAAAATCACAAGTGTGTTTAAAATCGCATTTACTTCTCCATAAAATACTCATTATTGTTTGTTTAAACGTTTCTTTGTTGCAGTACATTCATCATAAAATAAATCTTATATCCTATATTAACAAAAGTATATGCTAAACATTTATTTGTTAATCTGAAATTTCTCGACCACTCAGTCTGACTGTGTGCTTTATTGCAGTTTTGTTTTCTTTTCATTATATATTTTTTTATTACATTACTGTATGCATTGCATACATCTTAATGATTTATAAAATTTAAATTGACTAAGAGAATTGTTACTCTTTTTCTATAACTTCCAACTACGTTACTTTATGCATTGCGTGTAATATTACTCATTGATTAATTTACAAGCTTTAAATAAAAATTTACATTTACTAAATTAATTCTTAATCATCCACGCAAAGATTTATATTAACTTTAAATTAATTGTTCATCATAAAATAAAATTCTTACTGAATTTAAATTATATTCTCTTATCTCTTTCTACATTTTACATAACTTTTATTTGTTTTAAAATTTTAAAATGTCTTTTCAATGCCTTTATTCTCTCATTTACAAATTATAAATTGGTTATTTGTCACCTCGATTCTGTAGATCGTACCCATGTCCTCTGTTGATCCGTATGTCCTCTTCTAATGGAGTTCCCTGCACGTTCTCCGGTTCCACTTGTCGTTCTTCAGTTACTCGTCCCTCATGGTCCCATCTGGTTGCTGTAGTGTAGAATGATATGTTGCTCTGCACCAGCTGCTGTGGTCCTAGCAGACGCCTCTATTGATCTGCATAGCGTTCCTCTGCCTGATGTGACCTCGTCGGTTGTCTTGAGTGCTGAACGTTTGTGGTTGTAGACTTGTAGAGTATGTTCGATAATCGTATTTAAAATCAAACTAAGAGTTACAGTTTGATACGTGGATGAACGTATCGTCCATCCGACTTTACAGTTTATTTAAACATCGCGTCGATACTGAACATAGTGTCCCGCCGCTTCTGAAGACTGATTGAGAGTAAAATTGCCTCTACGGTGCTCGTATTTATATTCAATCAAGAAACCACACCTGTCGGAACAGAATTCTGCATGTCAGAAATTGTTCGTGGCGTCTGTTTCCCCACTATCGTCCAATTTCATATTTTCGCACATTTCTGCCAATTGCAATGTCTATTGCGGATTTCAAGGTGCTCTAACATTGTCTGATTTAATTTCACATATTCTACGTAATTACCATAGGACTCGCATAATTCTTGTAATTACTACGCTCTTAAAATCGCACAGAATTCGCACTGAACGTCCTATTCGCACCGTTTTCGCACTGCACATGTGTATTATTTTTATGGATATTTAGAAGTCTTTGCAACCAATATTTAAATATTTAGATATTTTTCTACCATTTATGGTTTGCTTATAATTAAATAAAACTATAATTTAGCATCTATTTGGGGTGAGATTGCAAACTTTCAGGCTTGAACAGGCCTCACGCACACACTCTATTTACTAGTGTACACACTCTCAGCGACAATCGCGTGATCGTGCATGTTGATTCCTGCGTATAAACTCAGCTTTCAATCTCACACCTGCTTATTTATTACATATTTCTAAAATTAATCTAAATATTTATTTTATTTAATAAATGCACAGTACAGCCTATGCTTATATTGTCGCAATATATACTTTTTTAGATTCTTACTACATTGTCATATCGGTAGGCTACTCTATTGACGTGCGTTAATAGCTTTCTCCTGTGTAACATGTGTCGTCCGCTTCGGAACAAAGACGACAGTCCTGAACCAGTGGACTACGTACAAGCTTTCTTTACTACTACATATATTCTTTTTAACATTATTTATAAAACAGTTATTTTTATAATAAATTATACAATGAAGGTAACATTCTCACCTCCAGCCACAGTTTTTTAAGACGTCTTTCTTGTGCTGTATCGCATAATACACCAGGTAACATGTCGTTGTTTTTCAACTTTATTTCCATGACAGTATCTTTCCAGTTAATTCCAGAGATTGAAAATCAACAGCTAGAATAAAATATTTGCTCTGAGTGCTGTACGAAACAAACGTTTCGTATTTTAAAGTGTTCTGTAATGGCTGGAAATTTCACTCTACAAAGTGATAGACAATTCTTTCCTTCAAATCGTTTTCTAAACGTCAGTCGGGGCAATAAAATACTATTTTATATACAATAAATTATGATTTTTATATTTCATCTGATACAAACAGCATTCTAACGATTACCGCTATATTGCTATTTTATCGTTTTTTGAGTATATACAAGGGTTCAAATAGTCCCACTTTAATAATTTATATAATTGTAGTTTCGTAATAAGCTTGGCTTTTGTGTAGGTAGCCTATTACATAATACAATTTTTACATTTCCTACAAAGATTTCTGAAATTGAAATTAAAGCAGCTCTAATTTAAGGCTTATTTATTTGTTGTCTAAAACAGACAAATGAAAGTTCTTAATTTTTAAGCAATAAAAGTTTTCTTTTGCTTTATAAGTACACTTCTTTCTATATCAACAACATTATTACGTGTTTTATTTTAAGGCTTGATTAGTTAAAAGTCAAGTTTCAGTTTAATGAGTTACAGAGTAATCTACATAATTTCTCCTTTCATGGGTCAGAGTAAATCCTCTGTTTGGATAGTTTCAATTTAGACATATTGACTGTGACTATCAATTACTCTAGTCGTAGCTACTGACAAGACAGGCTATCAAAGTAATCTGAATAATTCCTGTGCTGCAACTACCCCTGTCACATAAACTGAAGACGCCGCAGAAACGTCACTCTGAGGGATGTTCTCTTTCTCAATACACCTTTTCTATGACTACAAATTACTGTTTATGTAGAAAAGTTATCAAACAAAAATTAAACTTTTACAGAATTTTGGTCAGATAAACGCTGATTAAAACTTAATTTGAGTGTTATTCAATTCATGCCATAACTCAATAATTTTCGTATTTCTATAAACACGAGGTCTGTCTAAAATGCAATGAGGCTGAATTCTTTTTCTCGAAATGGCAACACTTTAAACTTCAAGTTTCAATAACAGATATTATGTTTAACGCCTGTTTACGTTTATGAACGTAAAACATAGAACTATAAATTTTTAATTTCTTGATTTCACCACATTTAACTGTATCATAGTTTCTGTATTTGTTTTGTCTCACGTTAAAAAAATTTAGCTCGATTATCTTCAGCTGCTGTATACAATCAAATTTTGAACCAAACTTCCAAGTCAGTACAAAAGAAACATTTAACTATTTAAAACACGCCTTCGGAGATGAAATATGTCTTGGGTTCAGGTTTTAGGTGGCCAAAGCATTTTTACATGATCATGACAATATAGACAGCGAGTCCTGTTCTGGACAACCAAGCAGGCTACAGATTGATGTAAATCTGTCAAAGGTGAGAAATTTCTTGAAACCTGCTCATCGTTTGATGTCACAAATATTGAATATGAAATTTAAATCACCACATTTGTAATAAAATATTGATTTATGATTTGTGTCCGGCCAGAGATTTTGACTCCTGAATGCTTCATCATGAAGCATGTCCTCAGTGTCACGTCACACTTTGTGTGAAGAAACATTTATCTGAAAAGGACATTCACTGGCACCTCAGCCTCTCTGCTCCTCTGATTTTAATCTTAATGATTATCTTCTGTTTAAAAAAATTATAAACTCTGATTCCGTTATTTAAAAGTGTGGTGCCATCTAAAACACTGGGACACACCACCTAAAGGGCATTGACAGTTTAAGACTTCCAGTATTGTTTGAATGGGGTAAATGTTAGCGAAGACATCATCAACGTCTTCCCAAGGAAACAACTTTGTAGAGTATAAAACTGCATTATATTAATGTGTCAATAATATCACTAATTAATTTCACACAATCGGTATTATTACATGGACACATCATGTAAACTGGAACATTGAAAATTAAAAAAAATGTAAATAATTTGTAAAAACAGGTAAAACAAGTAACATATTACAATTGGAACATTAAATTAAGGGGAATAACATCTGATTAATTAACTAATTTTGCAGAACTGTAACAAACGTTAATTCCAAATATATGAGATACAAGAAATAGCTACTCCTCATATAAAATACCTATATATAAAAAGATGAAAAAGTAGAATACAGACTCTATTGCTGTGCAAAGTATGCAGCGTATGTCGCTTGCCACGGTTTATTGGCAGATGTCTATTATTCTATTTATTTTTATATTCCTTCTCTATTTATTATTAATCTCTATTTATTTATGTTCCTTCTATTTTATTATTCTTTCTCTATTTATTGAAACCAAACCAAATGAGCTGTCCAATATTCAGCTTATTACTTAGTATAGTTGTGTGTAATATTCCATACTTATCATTCACCTTATTTTATAATTTAGAAAGAAATGGAACTTGTGTTACGTCCGGTAAAAGCACACAGTGCTGATTTCAGAATGCTTTATTGTGTTACATCTGTTCATTGTAGGCCAAAGATATACCAATAATAATTTAATATATCGTCACAGGTATCGGTAAAAGCACTATTTATTAAATCTCGTTACTAGTGTTAAAAAGTATATTTCTTAAATTTTGTGTACTTACAATAGCGTAATGTTGAAACAGAATAGCTCAACAGAAGTTGTAGCATTACTCACGCACAAACACAAACACATTCGTCGTCCTCCCCCATTTACGACCCCACATCAAACATTATTCAAGCTGTTAATTCCTAATTGAAGTTACATGAGAGAGCGTCGAGTTTAATTATCGTCGTTTCATTACGTACTAGGTCTGTCAGACTCCGCAAGTTAGTGCTCGTACATTCGCCACAGTTCTTAACGTTAAACTACGTACTCTAGATTTAATGAAACCATTTGTAGGTGACAACTTCGTTTCCACATAATATGTATCAGACAAATGCCAACTGTAAACTCTAACACTACAGAATTATGTCAGACAGTATAAGTCAGTATTTAAATTAAATAATGTTAGTGTATTGCTTAATTATAAACTGAATTTGCGTACACATGTTGAATATACTTTGTAACGAAACACGCAAATAATAGAATAGTTGTAGAAAAACAACTGATTTTTTGTCTATGCTTCAGAATTTATATTACCTGTGTTTCTTTGCAACCAGCGTAACTCATCACCTTATCTTCTCTTATATCTGGGATTTAGGTTTCACTATAACTAAGCAAACTACTTCAACGTTTGACTTCTGCTTTTCCCTGTACTTGGACAGGCTTACCACAGTTGTTGGTAGAAAATTGGCGGGATGTAGATTATCCACGTCTCAGAAGCTGGCACAACGTTATTTTTCAACTTTATCAAATGATTTTGTGCTATTTCGTGCGCCTACGTCTACTCTCTCCAACTAGAGTTTTGGCGCAAGACGGATAATAGTGGCGACCGTACAGCTAACAAAGGGCCGGTTAGAAAACCTCTTAACCTCACTTACATCTCTTTCACAACCTCTTTCGCACTTTAGACCAGATGAGCAACATTTCAAAGGGAGAGCATCATATTTACCGATGTTAAAAAAATATTATAAAGGTTTTCATTGATCAACTAATATGTCACAACCCACCATCGTTATCATAATCACCATTGTCATTTTCATTATAATCAGCACTTTTTTTACCAGCGCTAAGCGCACACGTATCCTGTGAGGAGACAGTGAATTCGGGTACTATACGTGCTATGCAGCATTCAAATCTTAAGCGTTTGTTTAAGTATGCTGTAAATTTAGTTTTCGTGCAACGTTTTGGCTTCGTAAATGTTGTTTCAATTGTGTAATCATTCACATAAAATAGTTGCATGCACATTTAGTAGATTAATATAATTTTTAAGTTAATCACTAGTCATCTACATTTATTAATGTGCTTATTAATATCCTATGTAATTAACTGAGCTTATTAATCTATTATAAAGGCCGAGTTCAGTTCTTAGGTTCCTGTCGCATATTTATAATGTTATAAATGTTTAGAGGCTTTAATCCAGCAAGCCGTGTGCACATTCAGTGTACGTGATAAGCGTTGTTATCTACACTATACACTTTGCAAAGTACTACACTGCTGTGCAACACAGCATGTTCGTGTGAGTTAACGATAGTAATGGCTTCATAGTAGTAAACAGGTTTACTGCTAATGCTGCCAAGGTAGCTTTATGAACTTTCTTATCGGTACTTCAATAAATTTGTTTAAACATTCTTATTGACTACAATTAAATTTAATTATTTTTTAAAACCTGTGACGTGACAGTAATATTACTTGCGTTTATGAATACTTTGTTTCCGCCATTTATAAGAATTCGGATATAAACAACTAATACATCACAAACTTATCACGCGACTTTTAAGCGTATATTCTCCGTCTACGTCTAAATTACTAGTCAACACAATAATCTAAAAAAAATTTTTTTTTTAAGTAGTTGTTTGTCTCACAAATAACCGTAAACACTTTTCTTAAACACATTTTGTTCGATTTTTATTTTAATCTCTCTTCATCTTAAAAGATTTATGATAATGTATCCCATTTCGTTTGAGTCTGATGTTTACCCTGTTTAGAACTGTCAATGTTTACTGTTGTTAAATACTGTAATTATGCTCCTTAATAATACTACAAAAGTTATTCGTGGTTGCCTCCAACAATCACGCACCTCGTAATTTCCTAACCTTACCATTCTTGCCTTTAGTTGCTTCAGATTTTGTTACAGACTTGTACTAAAAAGATGTGATATTTACTAAGTTTGATAGTGCCTTATAATTTCTGTACCTTATTCTGTATGTTTTCTGATTTATACAGAGTATTCCCAAAAGGTGGTGCAAACTTCAAGAAATGATTCTACTCATTAAATTCAAGAAAAAATGTCCAACAAACTATGCCGAAAATGCTCCGTTTCTCGTTTGTGTGTTTATATGTTAAAAAAATTAATTATCTCCGAACGAGATAAGATGTGCAGTTGCAGATTGGTATACACAGTAAGTTCTCCATTTATTACAAGAACATAACAAACCAAATCAACATACATTATTTGATTCAGCTTCCCCTATTGATAAAGATGTTATGTCTCTTACAAGAAAAGCTACTTTGGCATCCTGAACAACTATTTAGTTCAACAAGAAATTCATAATTTTAAATGGTGATATGGAATAGGAAATTTTTAGTCTTATTATGTGGCTTGAAACGCAGGAAGTAACCAATAAAGAAAGTAACCAAGTTTAAGTTTGTTATCCTTTATATACGCATGTTTCTACATGTTTCGACAATAGTCGGTATTTTACAAATGTATGCTTACGTATAAATGTTCAATAGAGTGGAATACTTATGTTCCCATGAAAACGTATGGTACCGAACTACTAATGAATAAAAGTAATATCTTGGAATAAATCAAAGGAAAAAAAGTATGTCTGGTCTAATCAGCCAGCAACCAACCCCACCAACCAAGTTACACTGTGTATTTTAGATTAGGTATTATTAAATTGAAAAAATTTTGCCATGTTAGTTGCGGAATACACAGTTAACTGGTGGAAACGACTTCAGAAATATAACAAATATTTTCTGTACGATACTGTTGCAAACATCAAAGAAACCTTACTAACTTGTAATTGGCAGTACATGAGGCAAAATTAAAGTCTAGTGAGGGAACCGTAATTACAGCGTCCCTCAAGCACTGTTGTGTCAGGCTCTCATCAGTAAAGAATTCAGAGTAAACAGCGTGTTAGCTTTCACATATTCCAGTTTTCTTTTTTGAAATGAATACAACACAAACAAATTTGAATCGGGATTTTTACTTTTCCGTCATAACGATGCATGTATTAGTATTTTAACAGTACGTAAATGTTCATGTTTTTTATAAGCACATGTGTACAAAACAGTAAAATGTAAACATCCTGAGAATTATAGGACGAATTTAAGAGAATATAACCTACGCTTAAAATTTAATACCCAAATGGTATTAGTTAAAAACCTCTATTCTGGAACCCCTTGTCGTATGTGTAACTTCTAATAGCATAATTCAGATCTGTACACCATGATAATATTTGTTATGTTCTATATACAAGGCCAACAATTAAAAAAGAGTAAAAATATTTTTTTAATGTACCCAATAAACTTTACTTGCGAAGTATATTTTAATCAGTGCGGTGAATTGAAATAAATATATTTAATTAAAATATGTTTAAGCTTTAGTAAAATTTATCTTTATTATAACAGTTCAGACTACAGGATGTTTAACAATAAGTGGACTGTTGTCTCTTAAATATGTATGCTATAATTCTTATTGTCCACGATGACAGTTTTAATTAAGAGTATTGTAATGGGCTGCACGTAAAATATTTGCCTAATTTTGTTGTAGAATTTTTTAAATATTTCTCACTTTAGAATGATAGACAACTACTCCTGACTTATGACCTTTAAGTACGTTTAAATTAGTTTCAAGGATATCGTTAGGACAATTTATATACTCCCACCCTGGTCTTCTCAAAAAATTTAAGAAGTCATGAATCAATATTAACAAATTACAAGAACTCCACTATAGAAGCTGTAACAAAAAATTGCAATAATAATGAGACATTGACCACATTGTTGAACTATACTCTCTGACAATGTGTATATTAGTCTACATATTCAATGTTATTATTATTCCGGTTGTACAATGTTTACACATCTTCTGGGGCAAAGATTACAGATGTGATTGAATTATCCTCTTCCACTGCTGTTTGTCCATCCAAAGATCTTCTTCAATTTCTCGTTCCCTCAATATGGTCTGAATTTCTTCTATCCAGGTGGTAGGTGGTCTTCCTCTTTTCCTTCTTCCTGGTGAACCCCATTCCATAACTCTCCTTGTCAATCTCATATTCAATGTTTAGACGATTATAATGCTGTGAGCTATGGTCGGCTCTAGTAGAAGGCAAACGTAGTAGAAGGTATTAAACGTGGCAAGACTGGAACAAGTTGATATTTGAGGCCAACTAGACGATCTCTTAGTTTATATATTTCAATAATCAAAACGCATCACTTTAAGGTTTAAAAATAATTGCCGGTTAATAGCAGTTTTATAATTCTTTGTATTTTGCAAATTAAAAGCTTATTATGTAAAATACTTTATATTAGTTAAGAAATACAATAATTAACTCATTCATATGATACGAATTCAATAATTTGAACAAAATTAATTCATTAGGCTTAATACTAATTCACTAATTTCTTCAACCTAAAACTTTAGTGCTAAGTGCGCACAGAACTATTATTTAGGTTTAGCTATAAATAGGCAACATTATTCATTCTTTACTTTTTAGATGATGAAACCTAACAATGCACCAGTTTCACACAAAAATAACAATAAATGAAAAATCAATGCTGCACTTTTTATACGTATCATGTATTCTATTTTAAAAAACGTTAATTACTTTGGGTACAGAAATGACATTGGAAATTTCTTAGAACACCATTTAATTATAAGAGCTGTGTCTCATAAATATTCATTACTGTCAACAAAACCAATAGTCGAAAATTTGGTAAGAATAAAATATATACTTTACATATAAGTTCATAAAATCTTCGGATTTCTAATTACTTTTAGAACGAGGAACACAACAATTAAGTGTCGTTTAAGTATCACTGACAAACCTACACTAAATGAATTATGTTCAATTTATTATTTCCGTCTACTAACGTTTTGTCATAAACTAATTTCGGAAAGTTACTGTAAGTTAAAAATTCTAAGCAACTATCTTAGTTAAGCTTTATAAACACGTACACATTTTAGTTTAGGTTATGTTTCAGTAAGTACTTGGATTGATCAACCCGTGTTTGAAATCAACTTTTAAAAACACACAACAAACACTAATAACACTGTAATATTATAAACTCTAACATTAAACAGCATAACTGCACTACAAAAATCGTCACTAACAACAAACTGTAACAAGACCTTTGTAAATTTTACTTCAAAGTTAACCGCTCACACAATACAGATCACATTTCACTCAACTGCCGCTTCGGCGTCAGACGCAACGTTGCCACGTGTAATATTCCTGCCTTCTACTAGAGCCGGCCATGTGTGAGCGCATTGTACCCTTAAAAACTGAGACGGAATCCGCGACACTGCCACTGTAACAAACGAAGCGTTTGGTATTGAAAGAACTCGGAATATTAAAGGGAAAGTAAACGATTTTGAGTAGAAAACGAGTAAAACTAAGACGTTGAGAAGTAAAGAGTGCCTGTCACACTGTGGAGGGGGGACTTTGAATAAACAAATATTAGGGTTTCATTTCCTTCGCTTTCCGTGCCTCAGATCTTTAAGCAATAAAATATTTTTTTTTAATTATTAGAATAAAATTTTATTAGTAATAATTTTACTGTATTTTTCTGATTAAGACTATTGTAAATAAAAATATTAATTTCTTACATAAAAACTATCTTTAGATGACCAACATTCAGTGTTTTGAACGTATTCTAGAAAAAGGTTAATAAAAGTAAATTAAAACGTTTAGAAACTTTACGAATAATTCCAACCCAGATGTCTGGAATGTCATAACTCATAACAGTATATTTGACTGACAGAGAATTACGTGTGAAAACGGTGTCCGTGTTAAGTGGGGGAGCGACTTAACAGGGAAAAGAAATACAGTACTGTAGAATAAACAAGCATTGTTTAATAGTAAATGGTGGATTTCGAGTGCTGTGACATTGTGGAATATTTTTTTGGTTAAGTAAGTAGTGGGCACACTGGAACAGTGTGTGTTCAAACTGTAAGCGACGTTGAACAGGGAGAAGAAATGAGTGACGTGAAATGAGAGCAGGGTAGATATAATGCTGAACATTCCAATTGTCTTTCATGACAAGCTACTGAATTTGTACTTCTGCATTACTTTGCTTTGTATAAAACATATTTTTATGACATGTGGGAACTTTTGAATGTATTGCAAGTACTTCTGTATGCAAACACTTAGTGGATTGGTTGTGCAGAGTGTAGAAATGTGTACATTTGAGTTCCGAATGCTTAAACAATATTACATTTGATTACAATCCCGAATATAATTATACTGAAAGCACGTCTGCTTGGTGAACATACATTAATTCATGTGTTAACATTCCTACATTAACTATTAGAAAATATTACGAATTCCAAAGTCATTACAGTTCCTGCTTTGGCACTTTTTCTTATAAATAACTGTTTGATTCGATGACACAAAGTACGACATACGTAGATAACTTTAGACAGATGACATTCATATTTATATTACACCACAAATTAATTTTAATTAAGTATGGCCTCCATATTTTTGTCAGCAATTTAGATTTCTTGTTCGGGCCTTGATAATACTGGGTTAAATCGTGATCCTCTCGTAATCCTCTATTCCGGGTATAAATTTGTGGCTTATAGTTGAGATTTAAAAATGTTAAATATTATCTAGAAGTTGACAAACTAATTTTCACAGAAAAACGAACGAATATGAATCTTTGTATAAGCAGATAGAGCAAATTAATAGAGTTTATTTTGATGTGTCTTTACGAGGAAAGAAAGTAAAACGTTTGGAATATTAAAGTACAATTAACGGTTCTCTGTGTACGTTGCCCGTCCCTCCTCTGCAGAGAGCCCTTGAATGTCCACATTTCTGTGTTTAGCGACTGTAGGGCAATAAAGTTAGCTTGGCTGGAGGCTGTTAAAATTTTATTTCTTACTAATTATAAATTTTCACTGCTACTAGGCCTATATTGTATAGTCAGAAAGAAAACATTAATTAAAAGCATTAATATTTCTCGTTAAGTTAAACGTATATACGGAACCCGATTACATTATTGGCCTGAACTTTATACTTAAGCCATTGTATTATTTTATTCCGTAACCTTCATTGACTGAGGCACTTAATTACTAGAAATAACAGTAGCAGAAATTTTACGTATAAACATACAGCCCAATCGTTTATAGCCTACTATTAACACGGGTGTATTTCGTAAAACGAAATGGCAATAGAAATTAAGCAAAAAACTTAATTTTAATAACTTCGAGTTATAAGAAAAGCCTTACTACTCTTAACAGATATGAAGGCCAATTATTATACAAAAACGATTTTCAAATGTGAACAACCAAATAAAAACGTGCTTCTATTATCAGAAAAAAATACATACAATTTTCTCTTATATTCAAGCTGTGAAATGCAGTTTACTGACAGCTAATCCTGCTTTTCTCATACATAGCCCATCTCTATAATTCAGCTAATAGGAATTTGAGAACAGGTTAAAAGGATTAGGTAAAGACTATTTTTTATTCAGTTCGAGATAACGAGATCTTACCAAACTATGTAAATGGAAATTCATGAAACTTACTACACAGATTCCAATACTATTTAGAAATGTTAAACCTACAAAAAATTGTCTAACCATAGTTTTAAGGAAAGTTTATCTTAAAATTTTACTTTGATAAAAATTACCTTTCTTCCTGTTTTATAATTCTTAATACCACAAATCCTAATAAACTAATTTTACTGTTTTAATGTGTCTAAGTTAATTAAGTAAAGTCCTGTAAAATTTCGTTTATGTTTATATATTTGTCAAATTTCTTCTGTTAGATTGGACTATTTAAGGAACCTTTAAGTTCCTCGCTCAGTTGGGCTGACAGTCCAAACATGTGTGCTCAAACATGTGTGCTCAAATATCCCAGTCCTTGTACCTTCTTCTCCCTAATTCTCCATTACAAATGTATATTTTTAAATCGTTTATTTTACATATTTAACTCGTTAATACCGAATATAATTTGACTATTTTCGAGTATGCTATGTAACCTTACATTGCTATATACCTTTTTTCGTCATCATTGAGTACATAGCTTATCATTAAGTACATAGCTCATATAATCTTAACATTTTCTTCCAACAGTTTCTCCTAATCATAAACACTAATCATAAGCCTACTTAATAACGTCTGTACATTTCATATCTCTAAAAGAATCTGAACTAAACATTTGCGTAATATATTATAGATTATGTGTACCAAATATTATGTATTACTCTTTATTGTACCAAATATCGTTTCAATCAAAAGTTTGCTACTTTTAAATTAACAAAAATGTAAAATCTCTCAATACTTTTTCTATTCCCAGTGGCATCTCACAGTGTTCCAGTTGCCACTAGAATAAAACTTTAATTTCAATAAAGTTTGAGCTGTTGTTTGTTGGGTACTAATTGTATACTCTAACTTGCAGAGCTAGTAATTCTGATGTTAGCCAGGTCATTCCTTTGGGATTCGCTTCCTCTTCGGTTGTCGAGCGCTCAGTATCCGGTCACAGACACCTGTCAAAGTCAGCCCGTGTGACCAGTGTCTGATTTGTTTAAAGTTAGTCCGCCTCCACTATGGAGACAAGCAACCTCCTGTCAGACTAATGAACATGTTATCCGCAGGCTAACACACCAAAACTTAGATTGAATGATCCGTTACAGGCCCTGCCAACATGCGTAACTTCGTTTTTGTTAAAATTACTTTATACCCAGTTTACCTCAGAAACGATATTCACTACTATTATAGTCGCAATATAACACTGTTCCAGTATGGCCACTACTTACTTAACCAAAAAAATATTCCACAATGTCACAGCACTCGAAATCCACCATTTACTATTAAACAATGCTTGTTGATTCTACAGTACTGTATTCGTCCCTCAGTAGTTACGTTTAGAATCGACGTGCTTCATACTTCATATTATTATTTGAAATAATTCGCAATAAATAAATATATATCAAATATATTTGCAATTATTTTGTAAATAACAACAAACATATGTACACATTGACAGACTTTTCTAATTACAGCAGCACTCTGTTTATCGACTATCTACTACACCGTTTGCTGTTTCTCTTCCCCATTACATGACTCAAAAAAATTGTCATATAGTAACAATTATTTATCGTCAATGTAACATGTTTATTTAAAATATCTCTCAAGTTTATTTTTCAAATATCAACTGTGGTCAGCGCGTTTACGTTTTAGGTGACCATGAAAGCATTATACACCTTTCTAACTTAACCCGTGTAAACACAACGTTTTCTGTAGTTCTTTGAATTTATCATTCTTATATCCCGTTACCTAAACTTCGATCTCTGCTGTAAAACTGTAGACATTTAAATTATTTGCTTGCCAACCCAACTACAGTGCGTTGTTGCGTTGTCTGCTGCAAGTCAGCAACTAGCTACGCGTAAGTTGCTAAAGTATTCTCCGTTTCTCTAATTGTTACATATGTCTTATGTTTTTATTACCATTACAGATTAAGATATCATGGGCTTTAACTTCTGCTGCTACTATTTTAGGTGACCGAATTAAATATTTGTCTCTTGTCTCTTGTTTTATTGCTGCATTAGTATCTGGCCGTTTCGTGTATTTTGTAATTCTCTACTAACACAAAAGTACAGTAAATATCATTCTTGCACTATTCTAGATATACTAATCTCCTGATTTTACCTTATAATTTTTAGACAACAAAGCCTTGTTTGTTAAGGTTAACTAACTAACTAAGACAGTTTTCCTCTGTCTAACCGTTTGAGTGCACAGTTATCTAGCCAACGAGCTGCAGACGGTCATCTTTCCAGGTTTCTGTACTCGTGCACGTAACGCTTGACTTTGCAAGTGGAGTCACTATACAATAATTGTTCAGATTACTATGATATTTTCTGTCATTCCAAAGTGATGGTAGTACTCAAAAGACATTTGCAGCCACATTTTAACAAATCAAAATTTGAGAAGTACACAAAGAATAATTGTTCTTTCAATGAGTACTGTACAGATGTGAATGAAATAAGATAGTCTATAGTAGATTCAGGTATACTCAGATCCAAAGAAGGAAAATAAAATATGGAAACAGGACAACAGGATACGCACCTGAGGGCTAATCCTCACTGACAGAGTGAGATTAAACTATCATGTGATATGGTATGATGTGATACGATTCGATAGGTCAAGTGACAGGCAAGCAACAAAATATGCTACGGGCTAAAAGTATTACTACATGACATTATACGGTTAGAGTTGGAGAGGACTATTTAGACAGTTAGAGGAAAACAATTTGGCAATGAAAGCAGAACTTAAGTTTACCCAGCTACATAATGGTGACAGGGAACACCCACTATGCATCGGTATAACCGGTAGTCTCACTGTTACTAATGATTGTGCGCACCGTTTAATGAAATAGGTCTACATTCAAACTGTTTTGTTTCCAACCAATTTTTTAGTACAATGCGGGTGCCTTTTTTACCGGATACGCTCTGCCCAGATTGATCATTATCCGTTTTAACGTTCATTTCTTTCTTACACTACGTCATTTACTTACGTTACTTTTTGTTATTATTTCTCATGTTATTACTTTGTTTAAAAGATTATATTATAAAGCCTTTGGTTAACGTGTTCTTCACACAGCCAGGAATCACAATTCCTATAGTTATGTGATAATAGGAATATATAAAGTAAATGTTATTCATCCCTTAACAAAACTGATCCAGAGTAAGTAATAAACTTTGAAACCACACTTCTAAAAATAATCATAGAAAAAATTGAGCATTATAAGAGTACATTTAATTTAATTTTATTTAGTTTATTTTAGACATTATGATAGTATAAAAGTTATAATATTACTTTTAAATAAATTTTATCAAATTATTAAGATTTTGATTTTAAAAGTAATTTTATAAACTCATTAAATCTTACTAATTATCTTACAAAATTTAATTTTTAATAGTAACAATTATTATTTGGTGCAGAAGGCTAAACATTAAACTATTATTTCAATTGTTAACTTACAAAAAAAAATGGAAGTGACGAATTAAATTAAAGTTGTCCTCATTCTGGAATCCGAAACACATAATCGTGAAACTCAAAAGTACTTACATTTCTAATTCTAATTATACAACAAAATCTATTCACGTTACAGTTATAGTCCCTCATCTGTGTACAACACATAAGTTACGTATATTAATATTTTTTATACATTGTAATTCGTGTGTGAAGAAAAGTTAATAGATAATGTTTTGTAATAAACGTTACAAGGATTAGAGTTATGAAGTGAATATTCAAATTTTAGTTTATGTACTTAGTTTAAATTAGAAACTATTAACCTTGTTAATAATATAAAAGCGTTCTAACATTTTACATATAATTGATTGCTTTAACAGTAGCACAAATAAATGGATATATGTATTTCAGAAGTTTCACGTGTACTCTGCAATCTCATCCCATTGTTCGTACCGAACGCTTTGCCCAATTATTTACACTCCATAAACCGATTACGTTACTTCACAAACAATAGGACAAACTGGCAATACCTTAACAAAGTTTGAGTATACGTCACCTGGCTAGAGACCAAAAGACCAATTCATTGTAAATACCTAACAGTTATCTATTGTGGCTTCCAATTATGACTTTTGCAAGTTATATTTGTTCCGTTTATTTCGGAAGCACTGTTAAAATAAATCTGTTTACCATTTATAATACCTATATAATATTTTTATAAGTGCAAACTGATTTACGTAAAAACATTTAATTCATATTTTATGATGATTATTAGGCCTGCACCTTACACAAATACAAATCGGAGACACAAACCAATTATATACGGCAATCTACGTAAATTCTAACTTAGTTTGTACTTTTCTCAAGTTTGTAAACAGGGCTTTTCTGAAGTTTGTAGTTATTCGTCAATCAGAGCTAATGTGTTGTAGGTAAATGCTCTCAGGTTTGTTTGCTTATAAAAATATTAAAAATAAATAACACTTGACCCTACAAATAAGTAAAAGAATATATATATTCAGGATGCAAGGAAAGAGAACTATTTTGGGAGGTGATTGCACAGCTTCTCTTTAAGACAAAATTACCCATTCCGAATTGTATGTAATAGGTTTTTGAAACGCCTAGACAATTTAGATACGAAGCTGGCATCAGAGACAATTGTAGATGTGCATCACATGTTTAGTATGACTGAGTTAAATTTGATTTGGCACGAGAATTACATTATGTAAAATTTAAACCATTAATTGAAAGCGTAGACCTATATTTTGTTCAGCTTTCATCAGTTCCGTTAGGCAAGACGATATGATTGTATTTAAAGCAGATTAATGTTGCCAAAGAAGTTTAATCGTTTTGGGTCGAAATGATACACGCCCTGCGCGACAGTGAACGTTGATGTGTTGTTACGTGATTAGTTCAGAGTGAGCCGAAAGTTTTGAATTCTGGATAACCGTGCTATAGTGTGCCACAACAGCAAAAAGGCTGTTGTTCTCTGTGCTAAATATATATCTCGACTAATTATTCTATGCAACACCTAGACATTGCAATATATGTAAGTAGGCCTCTGTGTGTGTGTGTGTGTGTGTGTGTGTGTGTGTGTGTGTGTGTGTGTGTGTGTGTGTGTGTGTGTGTGTGTGTGTGTGTGTGTGTGTGTGTGTGTGTGTGTGTGTGTGTGTGTGTGTGTGTGTGTGTGTGTGTGTGTGTGTGTGTACTGCTGTCAAATACACCAGTACATACTAAGACCTAAATCCTAGCAAAATTGAAAAATTTATAATTTGCAGAATAATATTGTCAGTCATCTTGAAAGTATGTGAAAGGACTAGGGCCAAGCTTCGGCTGGGTATGGACATTTTATGTGTAAAAAACTAGTTAAAACCCCAAAAGTATTGTAGTTACTTATAAAACTCATTAATAAGTTGAAATTATTAAGAAATTGAATAAAATAATTTAGAATTAGTTTAGTTACAAATTGTATATTGATAGAAGGTCACAGAACAAATAGAACCTCTTTGTGAATAACTAATCAAGTTTACCTAGAGTTTATGAACAAATTTTGTATTATAACAAATTGGCAAATCACTCAACATGTAAGAATTAAAAGTAGAAGGTCTGTAACTATGTAAACTTCAGTGAGATTAAGCATATTTAGTAAATCAAGAACCATTAATAATAGCTAAATATATTGCAACACTACATATATTTGCATATTTACACAGGGCAGTATTTTGTAAATAATTAGTGTAAAAAGAATACGACGAATAGTTTTAAATATTTGTGCGAAAAATTACAGGCGTGTGCACGCGTGAGCCTGTTTAAAGTATACACCTGTAAGTCATTGTTTGTGCATCTGTGTGTGTGTGAACCAGTACGGAGATGCATTGCACTACGAGTGGAAGACTCAATAAATTTTCTTTGCAGCATTTAATAAACCTTTGATTGATTCTTTACTATGTCTTAATTACTTATTGCATGTCATCAACGTCTTACTCTTCTATTTAAAAATACGTTTATTCTGCAACCACATACACTTAACGCAACGAACACACAAAAATCCTACGATCTAGCCAGTGTTTAACAATATATAGTTGCGTTGGGTGCATGGACAGAAGTGTATTTATATTATATTACTTGTAACGTTGCATAATAAACTGGTGCGGTCAAGTGTAGCTCGATATTCAATATTGTTGGGAAACATAATAAATGGGCACGAGAATTATCACATTGTATTATTAGTATTATTAATATTATTGTTTTTAGTATTATTTTATTGCCTTCAAACATTTTATTATAATTTGAATATTGTTGTGTATTTCACAACTGGCGCTCAACAAAAGTTAAAGGGGAGAGAAATTATTAGCATGAGATAATTTATAATAGTAAAAAACACATAAATAAATAATATTAAATAAAAAACCAATAGTGTCACGGTTTACCAAAAATCAGTAATATAAAACAACGAATTTAAAAATTTTATACTACAACGAAATGGCTGAACCGCAGAAAGGATTTGATATTGAGGCAATGTTTAAAAGTCTCCAAGAACAAATAGAAAAAATAGTGAAGAATCTAAAGCTGAATTCAATGAATTATATAGGTCTAATGAAGAATCCATGGGCGAATTTAAAGCTTAATTAGCTAATAATAAGGATGAATTTAAAGCTGAATTCAATGAAATAAAAAGGTCTAATGAAGAAATAAGGAGGTCTAATGAAGAATCTAGAGCTGAATTCAAAGACTTTAAAGAGAAATTGACTACAAGACTGGAAGAAGTTAATACCAGGGTAGAAGTATTAGACACTAGAGTATAACAATCACTGAATGAACAAGCCTTAAAAATCGAGAATAAATTTAAAGAACACAAAATAGAATGGTCGAAATAATTGAAAGATAGTGTCAAACAGGTAGCGTAGGGTATATACAGTATATACTGCAATGTTACAAGTATTATAAAATGAATACACTTCAGTCCATGTACCCAACGCAACTGTATAGTGTTAAACACCGGTTAGGTTGCAGGATTTTTGTGTGTTGTTGCGTTGAGTATATGTGGTTGCACAATAAATTTATTTTAAATAGAGGAGTCAGACGTTGATAACATAAATAATTAATTAAAATATTAGAATAGAATAAATCAACGGTTTATTAAATATTGCAAAGAGAATTAATATATTGTTAAAATTTGAAACTAGAAAATTCAAAATATTCTTTTTTATAAGGTTACACTCTGTAAAACATAACATATCTTTGCTATTAATAACTAACACACATTAATAACATATACTAGTCATAAATATCTAAACATATATGATGAACAAATTATAAAATTGTATTATATTGCTTGGGTGTCTGACTTTGAATTATTATTAAAATTTGAATTCATAGCAATTCATTTCTAAAAATTGGATGTTTGCTATTAATACTTTTAATAAAATAATATTTACTTTAAGAATAATTATGATTTATAATGATACACCCAATTTTTAAATTAAACAAAATAAAATTATTTCCTGAATGATGACAATGACGATGATGATGATGATGACGCTTCCTCGGTGTTCTATAGCCTGTTGTTGATGGTGGTCCTCCGCTCCTACATCAATCGTGGTGTATTGCAGATGATGGTAATGACGATTATAAGAGTTCAAGTCGATTAGCAAATGGACATAGTGACCCCCTGTGATACTTCTTAGCTTCTGTTTCTCGTCCAAAATTGCCGGAGCTATGTATAGCAGACAGCAATCTGACATGTCAGATATTGTTTCTGACATCTACAAGTTTTTTAAGTTTGTGTATAGTGTCCCTTTTTAACTGATCACTTTTTAGTCTGTTTTCGCGATAACCACAAACCTGATCTTTAATCGAGTGGTCGCATTGTCTTCTTAATTTTTCACTCATCATACATATAATACACTTGTTAATTGCTAGCTGATTGCGGTAGTAATTAATTTTAATTTGTATGACGTCTTTATTATTGCACTTTTCTGCACTAATTTTGCATCTCCATACGCGTTTAAATGTCCTTATTCTAATGGTATTATTAAAATTGTGATATGTTTTTTGTAACAGATAAAAAACATATTTATTTATTTATTTTAATCCTGTCAATACATGATTTAATAATACAAACCAACAATTCATACGTACACAAAGACATCTCCCCTAACGCAGTACAATGCAGGATGGTGCTTGCTCACACACACAGACACACATATATACGACTTCACTGTAACAATTCCGTCGGGCAGATGTACACTTTCGACAAGCTTTCCCATGACCACGCCTGTACTTTCACCCACTAATTTTTAAAAATATTTAACCTACTCTCTTTACACTAATTATTTACAAAACACTGCCCTGGGTTAATATGTAAATATATGTATTGTTGCATGTATTCCCCAGGTTTGTTTATATGTTTATATGCAAGTGGATGTATATCTTTATGTATGTACTTATTATTAACACAAGAGCGGCAGCGAAGAGCGACAGCGAGGTCAAAGCTGGAAAAAGTAAGAAACGTCAGAATCCGGGAGATAATCGGGGTACAGTACTCTATTGTCGACGACATAAAAACAAAACAGCTAAGATGGTTTAGGCATGTACAAAGAATACCGGATAATCGACTTCCCAAGCAAATTTTGAGATGGACACCACACGGTCGTAGGCGAAGAGGAAGACCTAGGTTGAGTTGGAGAGAAGGCATCAACCAGGCAATGAGAGACCGGGAATTGGAAGAAGAATCTTGGTTAGATCGAGACCAATAGAGACTAGAGATCGGAAGACGTAGGATAACATTATGAACCGATTTATATATATATATATTGTAACGCAACATAGTTGAGGTTCCCCAACGTTACATAAAAGACTGAATGAAATATGGTCAAAGACCATACCCTGACTTAAGGTTGTTCGATAGTTCATATGTTTGATAAGGACCTCAAGTAAAAAGGAGGCAATGACTAATATTAAATGTAAAAGAGCCAGACCAATGAATGATTGGATGTAATGAAATGTTTGTTTTGTACTGTGACATGTTAAGGTCTACAGAATATTTATATTGTCTGTTGAATGTGTTAAAAATGAAATGATGTTGTTTGATAATAATATTTACTCAATAATTATGTTTATATTTTATATTAGATTTGTTTTTATACAGCACAGTATAGTTACCAAGGTTAGGCACTGTACTAAGTTGTCAGTATTGTATAAAATTGAAAGATACTGTTGTTCTAATTAATGTTTATAAACTGGATCAGGAGTGTGACCAGTGTTTCAAGTCTAACAAGTAGTTCTGACAATTATGTCATAAATTAATAAAGGGTTCCAGAACCAATTAATTAATGTAAAAACAACTAACCACCAGTAAATTAAAATTCATGTAATTAACTATGTAATCAATAATTAATTGTACAGTAGGTCAGGTAAAAAAAAAATTAAGTTAAAAACCAAATAATGTTATAATGGTTGTAAATGAATCTATAGGCCTAAATTCCATATTAGTGAAAGGAAATTAATACCTTTTTAGTAAACCCAGTCCAACGAAACTCTAGTAAAACATTTACTGTTTAATAAGGAAGGTTAGGGGAGAATTTTATGTGATTCAATATTAATCCAAGCATGGAGTATTTTATTGGAAAGGAGTAGTAATATTCTATAATGCCGGCTCAAGGATATATAGAAAACATGGTTGTTAAGGCAACTGATTTTTAGTAAGTTGTTGATTTTTGAATAGATGGTACTGATTGTTACAAGCTATTAGGTTGAGATGAACCGATATATTTAAAATATATGAATAAATATAAAGAAAATATATATCCAAATTGAAAAAGCATTTTTGCAAAACAATTATACTGGAATGTCAATGAATCATACAAATTAAATAACCCTCTAAATTATCAATGAATACAATAAAAAAGAACTGAAAGCGTCTCACCTCATTCACTAAATAATTCCGCTGAATTTGGTATCAAACCAATTCATGCTATAAATTGAAGACCAATAAAGAGTTGAAGCCTGAATTAACGGAAATATTTGGAAATACAGAAGATTCGATTGACGAAATAACCTTCATTGACAGCGTAAGCTGAGATCCTGATTCCAGTTCGTTGGGACCAAGAATTGTGAAGACGCAAAAGAAGAATCGAAGCACAAGAGTTCCTGTGGGGTTATCATCATCCATTCATTGAAGACCAGAGCAGTTTTACTGGGTGAAGACGATATAAACTGCATTTTGACGGTTGTTGACAAACATTCACCGCCTAATGAAGCTTTCGCCGCTTGGGTAAAAAAACAAATTATTTTCATATCATTGTATTTTAAGTAAATAATTTTATTCTTTTTGTAAATTGAACAACCTTAATTATGCGTTTTACCTGGCCTTACTAATGGTTCAAAGAACTACACGAACCCTGGTATAAGAATTATTTGTCATTATTTTCAAAGTATATATGTTTTTTTTTTCCAATTACGGAAAACAGAGAAGTAAGGCAAGTGAGAAACTTTAAACGAACCACACTTGAATTCCCAGATGGACTAGAAGGACCAAAAAGGCCAAAATTAACTAAGGAGCATGGAGGACTTATGGAATTTATGTATGAACCATCAGAACCATTAAGAGACAGTACAGAAGAATCAGTTCAAAGGACGATGATGAGCTTGACTATAAATGACAATTTTATAGTGACAAGAGGCAAGAACTGCACAAGAATGAGATATGTCACCAGGACAGAAATAACTCTATACACTAGAGAGACCCGAACAATCAGTATAGAGGAAATAATGGACCACGGTTAAACAGATTCCAAACAGAATATAATGAAAAGGGACGGATTTTATGGATACAGGACCAAGCAACCATTGTGAATAAAAAAACCCAAAATTCTAAAAGCATGTAAGGACAACTTACTCAAGTAATTTCGAAACGATATAATATAAAATGAAGAGACTAAAAACCCAAAATTCCAAAGGATGTAAGAACAACTTACTCATAATTATCCAGAAACAGTATGATTTAAAATAAAGAGAATAAATACCCCAAAATTCAAAAAATGAAGTAAGCTTAACTTACAAACAAGTATCTAAGAAAACAATTTATGAGTTATATAAGAAAGAGAATTTTGAAGATAAAAAGAACAACCAAAGTCGAAAAATAAGTAAAAACACCTTACTATACAATTTAGAAGAAATTGCTTTAAAGTGATATGAAAGAAGAAAAAAATTTTACACTAATTCAACTTAATAAAAATCATCAAAACCAAAAGACGAAATGAGTTTATCTAATGTAACATAATAGTGAGAAATGTAATTTAGAATGTAAAAGAAATAATAATGATTGTGCCAGAAGAATATAGCTACATAATGTAATGTATAGTACTGACCAAAATCTCATAACCAGCTGTATTGATCACAAAGGAATATGAGCCAATGAAGACAAGAGAATGAAGAAGCCAAAATGGAACCATCAAAAGGATCACCAGAAAAGAAAAAACAAATGGTTCAGAATTATCCGAAGACAAAACCCAATTAATAAATGTCAATAAAATAGCCAAGTATTGGAGAGAAAAAGTGTATAATAGAAGGAAGAATTAATATGAAGAAATAATATGATCTGAGTTAAAGTACAGTGAATAATCCCTAGAATATGATTATTATTTATTATTTTATTGAAGGTCACATGATGACTACCTTACGAGGTTTATTAATGAAGATTGACTGTAGAATATTCCAGCAATCATTTAACTGGGCAGAGATGATGTTCCTCTGATCCCAGAAAGTATGTAACGGACGACGGTAATTGGTTAGCCGATAGAGCACCACCGATTCGATTCCAGTTATAATGTTAGGGAGGTTTAGGAAAATTAAATATTAGAGGGAAAACTCACAAATAAATATAGAGAATTAAATAAAACCAGATCCAAAATGTATAATTAATGAAGAATGTCACAAGAATGATTATAGAAATAAGATTTAAACTTGGAAATAATTGACTTTAAGAAGGAACGAAGAAATGATAATAAAATAACGAATAATTGGGAAATATAAAAGTACTATAAATAGGAAACCAATTGGCCAGATACAAATTAGAAGTTTATTTCTTGCTAAACTTTGTTTATACCAAAATAAACTTATTTCGAAGGGGGGGTGTTATGTAACGCAACATAGTTGAGGTTCCCCAACGTTACATAAAAGACTGAATGAAATATGGTCAAAGACCATACCCTGACTTAAGGTTGTTCGATAGTTCATATGTTTGATAAGGACCTCAAGTAAAAAGGAGGCAATGACTAATATTAAATGTAAAAGAGCCAGACCAATGAATGATTGGATGTAATGAAATGTTTGTTTTGTACTGTGACATGTTAAGGTCTACAGAATATTTATATTGTATGTTGAATGTGTTAAAAATGAAATGATGTTGTTTGATAATAATATTTACTCAATAATTATGTTTATATTTTATATTAGATTTGTTTTTATACAGCACAGTATAGTTACCAAGGTTAGGCACTGTACTAAGTTGTCAGTATTGTATAAAATTGAAAGATACTGTTGTTCTAATTAATGTTTATAAACTGGATCAGGAGTGTGACCAGTGTTTCAAGTCTAACAAGTAGTTCTGACAATTATGTCATAAATTAATAAAGGGTTCCAGAACCAATTAATTAATGTAAAAACAACTAACCACCAGTAAATTAAAATTCATGTAATTAACTATGTAATCAATAATTAATTGTACAGTAGGTCAGGTAAAAAGAAAATTAAGTTAAAAACCAAATAATGTTATAATGGTTGTAAATGAATCTATAGGCCTAAATTCCATATTAGTGAAAGGAAATTAATACCTTTTTAGTAAACCCAGTCCAACGAAACTCTAGTAAAACATTTACTGTTTAATAAGGAAGGTTAGGGGAGAATTTTATGTGATTCAATATTAATCCAAGCATGGAGTATTTTATTGGAAAGAAGTAGTAATATTCTATAATGCCGGCTCAAGGATATATAGAAAACATGGTTGTTAAGGCAACTGATTTTTAGTAAGTTGTTGATTTTTGAATAGATGGTACTGATTGTTACAAGCTATTAGGTTGAGATGAACCGATATATTTAAAATATATGAATAAATATAAAGAAAATATATATCCAAATTGAAAAAGCATTTTTGCAAAACAATTATACTGGAATGTCAATGAATCATACAAATTAAATAACCCTCTAAATTATCAATGAATACAATAAAAAAGAACTGAAAGCGTCTCACCTCATTCACTAAATAATTCCGCTGAATTTGGTATCAAACCAATTCATGCTATAAATTGAAGACCAATAAAGAGTTGAAGCCTGAATTAACGGAAATATTTGGAAATACAGAAGATTCGATTGACGAAATAACCTTCATTGACAGCGTAAGCTGAGATCCTGATTCCAGTTCGTTGGGACCAAGAATTGTGAAGACGCAAAAGAAGAATCGAAGCACAAGAGTTCCTGTGGGGTTATCATCATCCATTCATTGAAGACCAGAGCAGTTTTACTGGGTGAAGACGATATAAACTGCATTTTGACGGTTGTTGACAAACATTCACCGCCTAATGAAGCTTTCGCCGCTTGGGTAAAAAAACAAATTATTTTCATATCATTGTATTTTAAGTAAATAATTTTATTCTTTTTGTAAATTGAACAACCTTAATTATGCGTTTTACCTGGCCTTACTAATGGTTCAAAGAACTACACGAACCCTGGTATAAGAATTATTTGTCATTATTTTCAAAGTATATATGTTTTTTTTTTAGAGTTCGAATAATTAAGAATCGATATATGTTGGGATAGTCGATTGGATCGTCTTATTGTTTGTCTGAGACAACGTAACTTGTTAAATACCAGAGAAAAATAAATAAAGTACATTTGTTGTATTAGATAACGTTTTAATCATTGCAGAGAAAATACTATATGTAGTTGGTGTAATAATTTATTAACAGATTGATACAAAAACTCCGAGTAACTAACCTATAAGTATACTTATTTCTAATAACAGCGCTCCAAGTTTGCAGCTGGTGAGACGGGAGATTGCTGAACTAACGGGTTTTGCCATACTAAATTTGAATGAAATTTTTATCGTTGAGGGACTAGGGTTGAGACAAAAACCACTTACATTCAGTAAATACTCCATATATATTGCTCATATTAAACAACCACTGAGAATTAAATTAAGTCTACAGAATACTACCATTATAAATTCAGGAATATAATTCTAAGTTGGTGGACTTAATAATCTGTGTTCTGAGGGTTTCACTGGTCACAACCGCAAGGTATATTAGTTAATAACATATTAATTAAACCAGGTAACAGCACTTTAATTGTTACGAATCGCCACCTACAACGTATTACTTGGCGTTTGTTACACCGGAGTATCTTATAACTAATTACACTCATAGACAAGATTTCTTTATAATTTGACGTCTCCAGCTGGTATCATACGTTATAACATACGTCCTCACATAATTAACAAGCAGTTCGTTACTAAATTGATTACAACAGTGGGGTTTTCAAACGTCCTCATAGGTGATCTTTATTTCTTTCTTTACAAATTGACGCTCACAACGTGAGGCATCATCGTCGCATCTTAACACACACATAATTAGTCTCTTTACAAATTGGCGCATAACAACGTGGAACGTATTTAAACACGTACTCAACACATCCTATATATTTCCTATCTGTTACAATATATATATATATATATATATATATATATAGATATATATGTATATATATATATATTGTGCTGTTATTTATTACAAGTATTGTAATTAAAATATTTAATTACAGATATTACTTTTTTCTATCTGCACATGAAAAGAAAACTCTATCTCAGGGTTAACATTTATTAAATTGATTTATATTATTTAATACTGTGTATGATTTATTCTTTTCTTTAATCCGTACCAAATAACGTTAGTGTATAAATTTTTTAATAAATAACAAGGTAAGAATATCTACCATATAAATGTAAATAGTTTGAATCTGAGCTCTTCACAACTGCAACGGGTTCAATTCTCGCTGTCGTTTATCTTAAAGGTAATGTTAGGCTTCGTGGTTTGTTCCTTCTCTGGGATTTCTTATTAGATTAAATGTTGAATTATATTTTCTTCTATAATTACTCAATTGATGCCTCTTCTGAATATCGAATTTTATTGTATTGACACTCAAACTATCTTCCAGGACAGGCTTCTTCTTTTAGTTTGGCGTTCTATAAATGATATAATCAGACTTCTTAAAATATTGTTGTTTATTAAGTTGTATAAAAATTATAATTCTTTCAATGTTACACGTTTATACTCTTGTATGTTTATTAGATTCAATATCAATGTTAACTCCCTTCCTTTAAAGGTTTCCTTCATTAAATACAAAATTAAACTCTTTTACAAGACCACTCTTAGATGTTTATGTGATTAAATATAAAAATAGACTTTTTGATGTGTATCGTATTACATATAAAATTAAACTTTTTGATGTGTATCTTACTACATATTAAATTAGACTAAACAAATTTTCTTCCATTTGAATACAATTCAAATCTAACAATTTACAATTTGTCATTTAGATACCTAACTACATTCGTCACATCTTTCCATTATATGACTCTTAAAAACATATATAATTTTATTAATTATTATTAATTACATTTATTTGACTTTTTACATTATCCAATATAATTAGTATATTTTAAATTACTATTCTATTAATCTTTCATTTTATTTGAATGTTTATTTCCAATTTAATATAATAATTGTCAACACATATTTCTTAGTGCTGTTCTATATAATATTGGAGTCTACCACTATGTTGGTCGTGACTCACAACTCAGTCTTTTTGTTTACAGTTCTAACATATGTTCACCATACTATTAAATTTATACCTTTTCTCCTTTTAAAATTATTATTTTACTCTTATGTACTGTGGTGTATTTTAACAGCAGTACAATATATATGTACTTATTATATGTATGCATTACAATCGTTTTAAAACTACTCCTTATAAAAGTAAATATTTCAGCGATACGTAATAAACATTCCCTTTGTGGTGGCCAAAGAAATTCTCCCCCCTACATAGCAGCTGTTACGACTGTTTCCTGTGTCTCATTGTTGTGTTAAAAGACACACTAACTTAGAATAGGCCTACTGTTTGTGTACTGTGAAGTGCTGTCGGTCTCTCTCTCTCTCTCTCTCTCTCTCTCTCTCTCTCTCTCTCAGGACGTTAATTCTCCTCTTCACCGTGTCAAACGTCGCTTGTTTTTATTGTATCTACTGGAAATATTTACTCATCGATGATGCATGATATTTGCCAACTTCTTTTTGTCTTTCTTTATCATATATAATAAACGTTTGTGCTCCCATTCTTGTGTACAGAACATAGAGACCTTCGTATAATCTAAAGAACTTTTTGACGGTGTTGTCTATTCTCTTCGCTACTGGATTACTTTGTAGTAATACTATATCTCCAACTTTAAATTCCACCAACTTATGAGTTCGATTGAATCTCTCTATCCTCTTCACACCTTTATCTTTTATTCTGTTTCTTCCATTATCTAATTTTTGGCTCATAAATAGGTAGATTATAATATGCAGGTTTACTAATAAAGTTCTTCCAAAATCTAGTTGGTTTCTAGCCCTCTCCCAGTTCCATTGGTGGATATCCAGTCGCTTTACAATAATTTTCATTTATAAAGTTTTCAAAGAACAGCAAGTATTCAGCCCATTTGTTACGATGATCATGGTAATATATACACATATACGTGCCTAGCACTTTACTAACACGTTTGGCAAGGTTATCCTGAGGATTCCTAATTGAT
This sequence comes from Magicicada septendecula, assembly GCA_034769895.1. Taxonomy (NCBI): domain Eukaryota; kingdom Metazoa; phylum Arthropoda; class Insecta; order Hemiptera; family Cicadidae; genus Magicicada; species Magicicada septendecula. The sequence continues at coordinate 901,828,316 of CM068367.1, forward strand.
GTGAGCATGTGTTTTATTCCTTGCTGCGTTAACGTCTCAGACTATTGCCCATTCCTAAATTGTTTGGCTTGATCCGTAATTATTTTCTTTACGTGACCATATGTTGTTACCTACTTCTGCAATATTATCTGCAGAACAGTTTTCGTGGTGGGTTGCATAATAGCGAATAGCTGGACAGCTTTGGTAAACGCATCTATACATACAAGAATGTGGCTAACACCCCGACTTGATCGTGGCAGCGGACCCATGAAGTCCAGAGCTAACAACTCCCCTTTCTCCTTTGCTCTGATGCTTTGGATAGATACGAAGGTATGTAAATTTGGATGTCTAGCGGTCTGGTAATCATGACACTTTTTTAGTATGGCTTTAATCCTCCTAAACTTATTATTGATGATGAAATCTTATCTCAATGTCCAGTAACATTTTAATGCTGATGGCTAGACTTACATGACATGGTGTAATTAACTGTTGCAATATTTCCGGTGATGACATTACTTTCTACTCTTGGTTCAATAATTTAAATAATAGGCCTATGTTATTTTTAACTGCATAATTACAGTCAGGTGGTTGTTGTTTTAGTTGTTGAAGCTTTGGATCTTTATCTTGTTCTCTTGCTAAGTTCTGTAGTAACTGTTTTACTTGGTAATTTGCTTTATACTGGATATGCAGTAATTTCAACTCTTTATCATTGGATAAATGAGTCTCTTCCATTTCCTTAGTGATATATCGGCTTATTGTATCTGCTGTCTTGTTTTCGGTTCCTCTACAATATTTAAAAGTAAAATAATATTCTACTATGGCTAGAATCCATCTCATTAGTCTCACATTTGTGTTTCTGCACCTGAGTAGGAATGATAGAGCTTGATGATCAGTGTGGATTTCAAAGTGGGTTTCATTAATGTAATATCGGAATTGTTTTAATGCATATACAATGGCCAATATCTCCTTCTCTGAAGTACAGTAATGTTTCTCGGTACCTATGAACACTCTACTTGCGCAGGCGATGATTCGAAGTCCTCCTCATGGATCTTCTTGGTAGAGTACCCTCCCTATTGCATAGTCGCTGGCGTCCGAGTAGATGATGTACTTTCCTTTACATTGTGGATGATGTAGCACAATGTTTTCCATAAATAGTGCCTTGACCTTGTTGAATACATTTGTGTGATGCTGTTCCCTCTTCCACTTCACCTTCTTTCTTGTAAGCTCTAATAGTGGTTTGATCTCTTCTGCATATAATGGCGAAAATCGTCTATAATATCCCGTTAACTCTAGGAATGCTCTCAACCCTTTCACATTTCTCGGTATTGGGAACTTAGTGATACTGCTTATTTTACTTGGATCTGGTCGCATACCTTTCTCAGATACAATGTGACCAAAACATTTAAAAACGATCGCATAAGTTCACATTTATCTACATCTAATAAGATGCGAGCGTGCCGAAAATTCTCAAAAATAGTGCGTAAAGATTATGTGTTCTTCTAACGTTTTAGATATGACCCATATGTCATCAACGAAAATCATGGTGTAAGGTTCTACTTCTGGATCTAATGCAATTTCCAAACATTTTACAATGGCTGATAGGCTAGTGCCTAGACCAAAAGGTACTATCTTATATTGGTAGCATTTATTTTTATACAAAAAAGCAGTATATTTTTTATCTTTTTCTCGAATGGGAATCTGCCAAAAACCGGAGGTTAAGTCGAGTTTAGCTAAATACTTAGCTTCTTTGCATTTTATGAACAGCTATCTGCCGTTGGTGCACAGTCAAAATCTTTTTCTATGACGCTATTCAAGTTCCTCGTGTCCAAACATAGTCAGATTTGATCATTCTTCTTTTTCACCACAACTAACACGTTTTCAGAAGTTACCGTTTGATCGTTCTATGACGTAATTTTCCAGCATTCTTTTTATTTCCTTCTCGTCTTGTTCTTCATACTTCATTGGAATTGGACACGTCCTCCTCACGAATTTTAACGGATCTGTGACCTTGATGCGATGTTCATATAAGTTAGTTTGTGTAGGCAGTTCCCTAAATGTGTCTGCGTATTCTTTAATTAAGGTATCTATTTGTTCTACCCCATTGGTTATCTATTTGCACCATTGGTTTCTTCGCTACGATGTTTATCATTCGCATAGGTTAGGTCTGGTGATGGTTACAGATTCATTTACATTTGACGACTGGTCTTCCTCGGCTACATTCAATTTTATATTTTGTGAGACATTATCCAGAGTGCACGCCATCGTTTGGTCTGCTATGTTTATTACAACCTTCATTTTATTTAAAGTATCACACCTAATATACACTGATGAACTAGTTTTTACATTACAAGCATAGGTAATGCATATTGTATATTCCCACACGTTATATTTACAAATATTTGTTGCTTAACTCGTTCCCTGGTATGATTAGCAGTGGTGATGTAAAAATCATTAACAGGTAGAGTGGATGTCGATTTAAAATATTATGTTTTACTGTATAGCCACGTCTTACTAATAGCCAATATCTCGCTTCCTGTGTCGCTCAACGTTTGTACTTTACAATTGTGTACAGTAACTGTTGGACAGTAGTTAAATACATTCGTACTTCTCATAGAAGTATTCGATTGTGTTATGTGTGTGTATAAATCAGGCTGAAATAGTCTGTTTACTAACACCTCGTGTCGCAGCAGTCAACTTTGTTTAGATGTTGAGGGTTGATTTCTATCTTCTTTTTTCGGCAGCTTAGTTATTGTCTGTATATTCCGGCTATATGGTTTACTGAATTTCTTATTCGAATTTGGCCAGGTGTATCCACGTTTTTATTACTCCCCCTGTTTTACTCTCGACGTTGCGGTCTTCTCTTCTAACTTCTCTCTGCCCGAAGTTTTCTCTCACGCGTTTAGTTTCTTTCTGCGTTTAGTTTTCATATCTTCTCAACTAAATTAGTTGAGTACAGGAAATTAGTTTTATTTCTGCACTCGGTGTAACACATATGTTCGGTTGTGTCAACAAAATCAATAAATCTTCAACGGTTTTAATTCCTGGTGATGTGATGTGCTAATTTAAGTGCCAATTCATGTTATATACGCGTAGTGTAAATGTGGCCTTAAATGTTTACTTCTTTCAACCAGCTGAATGACGTATTCTCCAAGGGTGAGTTTATCATTTTCTTAAAATTTACCGTCTTCTAGTTGGTCTCTTATTTGTCTTTGCGTGTGCATATTCCAATAGCGGCCTTTAAATGAATTGTCTCCAACAATTGTGTACTATCTTGCAAAAGAATCTTGGAAATGTTTACTAATAAAGTAAATCTCCACCTTGTCAGATATATTAATACCTATTAACTGCATTTCTTGTTCACAGTGTAGTAAGAATTCAATTAAATTGTCCTTCTTCAACCCTTTGAATACTAATTTTGTGTTTTCATCAATCTGTGTCGGATACATTATCATCTGCGTCGGTCTTCACTTCATTTCCGTTCGCAGACGTTCTATTTCTCTACGTAAATCTTCCTTTAGTGTATTTATTTTACCTGAATGTTCCTTGGTGGTTTTAGTAGACACTATCACGACAGCTTCCAATGTGGTAGTTCTGGTTTCCAACTCCCGAGTCTTATTGATGTTTTCACGGACTTGTTCACTGACAGCTTTTACTTGCATATCTTGTTCCTGCTTTGATACTGTAAATTTATCATTCCAGTGTTCAGCTAACTCTTTTAAACTTTCTACCTTGTGTTGTTTTAATATATTTTCGATTTTTAAAGCTTGTTCATTCAGCGATTGTTTTACTCTAGCTTCTAATACTACTATTCAGTAACCAAGTCTCTCATTATTCAAAAAACAGGTGTTCTAACAAGTCAAGAATTGTCCACATCTTGTCTATTCCCGTATGGACAATTTTAAAACTATGTACAATAGTTTGCCAATGGCAAACATAAGAGAACAAATTAAAACTGAAGTTGAGCAGTTCATGAAGATACAACCATAACAAATTTATGAACAGTATGTACCAATGTTAAAGACAGAAAAAGAAACAGAAAATAGAAAAAGTCACTTTGACAATAGTAAACTGTCACTTTGACAGTTCATGTCAAGCCTCCAACCTTTGACGGAAGCAGTCACTGGGCGACGTACCTTCGCCAATTTGAAGCTACTGCATGCGCAATTTGCTGAACAGAGAGTACCAATAGAAAAGGATACAGAAAATAAGGCAATAGAGCAAATAACTTTGCCTGCAGTTGGACCATATCAAGGCCCCAATGTTTGATGGAAACTCATGGAAAACGCACTAAGTGACGTACCGTCGGCAATTTGAAACCGCTAAATTCTCAACTAATTGTACAAACAAATACAAAGCAGTTTCATTCGTTCTAGCTTTAAAATAGCCTGAGGCAGAGCTACTACAGAAAGTGCCACCTGACAGCTAGAACACCTGTACCGAATTGATAAAAGCTCTAGAATTACGGTATGATGATAAACATTTAGACGATGTGTACTGCACTCAGTTGAGAGCAAGGCGACAGTTTCCAGGAAGACTCTTTAAGCGTTAGTAGAGTGTCGACAGACTAATTAGGCTGGCCTATTCTGAAATACCAGAGGATTTTTGAATGAGAGTTGCAATGCAGGCATTTACTGATGGTGTCAGAGATTGTGAACTTCATGGGTCCCCTCGAGTTTTGCCACCAAATGCTCGTTGCAGACATTGTCGATGAAGTTATTTTTTGCACGGACCTCATGAATGCCTATAGGTTTGTTGTCAACTTGAGAAATAATGCTCCTAGAGTTGGCCAAGAGAAGATAATGTTTGCAGGGCTGAAATGATATTGTTAGTTAAACATTCGATCAAGGAAGTTGTTTGAGAGAAACATCAACAGGTGTGGAGAAGAGAAACCTTGTTGGTGGATGTGAAACGGAAGAAGAACTGGTAGGTGAAGTATCTATTTGTATAGCGACAGAAGAAGTAATTGGAAAACCAACTATGGTCGTCACGGAAAGGCTTTTTCTTGTTACCTAGTAAAAGGAAGCGCCCATGGGAGAAGCCCCTGACAAAAAACTTGAAATAAAAAGAAAATTAAATTAACATTATCTTAAAATTCATGTTTCCAATATACAAGCCACAATTGATTTAATTATTACATTCCCTTATCTCATTTCCGTCTTGTGACTTCTAGTAGCTATGTGACGAGTTTTGGAAGAGCGTTCCATTATCAGACATGTATATATCCCTCATAAGAGTTCGTCAGATTTTTTTTTATTTACAGTGGTACTAGATATCAACTGTAAAAAATGAAAACTGGTTTACGTACGTCGTGTGAAATTCACAAAATTATTCAAGAGTAAAATTTAAATTTTGGTAACTTTGGAGAGTTTTGAAAAAATTATCAATTAGGGGTATGATCTCTCAATTTTTAAATTTTAAATAATCTTTCATGTATAAATTATATGTTTATGTGACTCTCCTGATGATAGTACATTAGTGTTAAGTTTCAGTGCTGGAAAAAAATTAAAAATTGTCACTTTAAAATAACTTGTCTTGGTTAAATTTTCATTCAAATTGAACTTTATGAGTCTAGATATTCCTTAACAATCTCTTATAACGTGTCCTTAATAATGTTTGTGTGTGAAAAAGCATATTTTTAAATATATTTTGAAAACCTAGTGCATATTTTTACTCATGAAGAGCTTAACTCCAGAATGTTTGCTAAATTTTCAATATATGTTAAAGTTTGTTATTTTTAATGATTACTAAAACAAATTGTTCTATTTTGGCTAATTAGTCAGAAAACTGGTAGTTATCTGGGTTTAATTCAGTTTTTTGCGAGGGTTCTCTTGATTTTCCAGTCACAGACACATACTGACTTCGATAAGCTGTAGCAAAGTATGAAAAAAATAAATAAATTTATAAATTTAAATACTCACAGGGATAAGTGTTGAGTGTTTATAATATTGTTATAAAAATGTTCAGAAGAAACTTATTTATCTTATCAGTTATTCGTGTTTTTGTATTTAAATGTACATAATTTTATTTACATGTGGTAATTGTAACATATGACCTGTATTATAGCCTATATACAAGCTGAAGGAATCACATTCTGCAGTATGCAAAGCCTTTATCGCATGCAATTTCATTTTTTAAATTTAAAGCTGTCAACTTTTAACGTTGAAAATGTTTATAAGGATGTTTCGCACATTTGCTGCCGATCGCTGGTGCGTGATCGAAAATGGGAACCGGTGAGTTTCCATAGAAACTACTTCTTTGTTGTCAATAACGTAGAAAATTTTGAATTTTTTTGTGAGTTTCAGTGCTATATCCCCTTAAATTTATCTTTAGGTAGTACATCAGACAAGAATTTATTACGGAGCGATGAATCAGGAGGAAGCGAGTGGAAGTACGGCTCAGACTTCCACCGATTCGAGTGTAGAAGGAACTAATTTGGCGGAAAAGCTACAATTGGAAGCAGAACGTCGAAAACAAAAGCTCGAATATTGCCGAGAGTGGAAAAAGAAGCAAAAAGTACAGAAAATTGAGCAAGGTTTGGTCAAAACTCCACTAACTGAATCTAAACGTCTGCAAGAAAACGCAAAAATGATAAACGGTATCGAGAACGTAAGAAAGAATCAAAGATGATGAGCAATGAACAGAGAGAATGTGAAGAGAAGCAAGTGAGTAATTTAGCAAGATATATCGAAACGCACTTTTATAATGACAATTTGAACGACTACTGCTTTGTTTGTGAACGAATTTGGTGGACTAAAAGCTTAAAAGACGTTACTGAAACGCAGACGTTATAGAAATACTCAATAAACGTGGTTATAATATTCTTGACAAATTCAAAGTATGCCACAATTGCTACAGATGCCTAAAGAAGAACAGGTTGCCACCTTATGCGACAATCAACGGCTTTAAGTACCGACAAATACCAGACAATTTACCTGAACTAACGCCAATAGAGGAACGTTTAATATCTCCGCGCCTTCCATTCATGCACATTCATAACATATCATACTTTGCTGGCCCTAAACGCATAATTGGACAAGTCATAAACGTACTGATAAACCTTGATACCACTACTCTGCAATTGCCTCGCTTGTTGAATGACGATTTGGCGTTTAACGTTTGCCTTAAGAAGCACATAATCAATAAAAGTTCTTATATGCGAGGACTGGTTTCTAAAAGTAAATTAAAGCTCTGGTTAAGGCATCTCTTGACGACTGAGCTATTCAGATATTATAACATCACGATTAATGACAAGTTCTTCAATAATGAGCCTGAAAATGAAAGCAGTGCGTCTAGTGAGGATGAAGACGAGGATCAAGAACGACAGCAAGTAGAATGGAAAGACTTATTGTCTCGCATAAATCAATCTAATAGCAAAATAACAAGCATACAGCGAGATGTAACTGGCGAAGAATACATCAAATTGTAGCAGCATACCTTATTCTGATCTGAAGATTTGATTTTACATCTAGCCTCTGGACAAAATAATCAACCATTAGCGCTCGCATTCGATGAAGATGCAGAAAAGTTATCATTCCCAGCTATATATTATGGTGTGAAACGGCGGTTTACTTGTCGAGCCACACCATTCATGATAGTTAGTAGCGAAATACGTAGGCGGGATCTGAGAGGTGTAAAATCCGATCATATCTTGTATATGGCTGCTAAAGTGCTGCGTTTGAGAATCATAGCGAATGAAAACTTAGCGTTTCGAGCAAATAATAATCAAATCAACAGCGTATCAAGACGAGATCTGGAAGACACCGAGTTTGTTAAGAGCTTGCTGCTAAAAAACATACCGAACTCATTCCAATATTGGCATCAGCGTAAAGTGGAATTATTCAGTATGATGCGACAATTAGGCAAACCTACCATATTTCTCACATTGAGCGCTTCAGAAATACATTGGCCTCATCTCTTAGAATCTATTTATCGCTTTCAAGAAGATATACCAGTAGACGTGCCAATAGATCCAGCGATATTTGACGGCATCTCGAGCACAAATCGAGCAGAATTGGTAAACAATGATCCAGTTTTGTGCTGCTTGTATTTCGAGAAATTGGTGTCGACCTTTATTAACGCGTTTAAAAAAACCAAATGGCGTGTTCGGAGATCATTACGTAGTTGATTATTTCAAGCGCATCAAATTCCAACATAAAGGTAGCCCTCATTGTCATATGTTACTATGGTTAAATAATGCACCAACGTGTAAAAATATCACAGATAATGACGAATTAACCACCATTACATCGTTAATCGATCAAATAAGCACAGTCGATAGTTCAAAATTGAAAAGCGAACGAAATTTACAGACGCATTGTGTTTTTCCCGACTATAATTAGTGTTGTGAATCAACAAACAAATTATCCATCATGTCTTTAAGTCGTTTTGTTAGTGCTGATCAATCAGATGATGATGACGAACCTCGAGTATCAACTTCGATCGTCGAACCATGCGAATATACGTTACGTCCTAATGATGGTAAAGATTCCTTCATTACAGCAACAAATCTAAAAGATATCTATGATGATTTTACTAATACGTGCAAGGATATTAGTATCCGTATTAGTACTGTCGACAAACTGAAAGAAACTCATCTTAAGTTGACGAAAAAAGCGATTGTTCGCCAGCATTTCTTACAATTCCAGTATAAGGAGGCGCCTCATTTACTGCTAACTACTAACGCGTAGGCCTACGGGTTGTTTATCAACGATTCTGAAAACTTCACCTCCAGAAACGTAATACAGGATTTAGATCATCTTCACGCCAAACATCGTGTGAATTTGTTGTTACCGACTGTCAAATATTGGTGGAATCAGCTGAGTAAAGAGTTGATGGAAGCGTTTATCGAAACGTTTGTTACCAATATGAAATGTATAGCCAATACATCTGCCTTTATTGATGCCTTTGACCCTATAAATTGCATGATTTTGCAAAGGTAGTTCAGAATATGAAAGCGAAAATATTAATGGCCGATAAAATTGGTAAGAATGATCGAATTACGCCTGCAGTATTTGGAGTAAGATAATTCGTTCGGAACACCAAGTAAAATTACAGCGCCTTTGTATAAAATAAAGAACCAACAAACATTAACTTGCGGCAAATGGAAGGAACTCAAGACTGCTGCTTATATGCATTCGTTCTCTTATTGAAAGTTGCTGGTTTTAACTTAACATCATCGGGGATCACTCTAGCTATGTCCGTCGAGACGCTAGTCTTCAATAAGTTTGAACGAATGGACAAGATTAATAAAGCAGGACCTCGTAAAGTATTGTCGCTATTTAAAATCCAAGAGGATCAGACGTCTTCGGAAGAGGAATGTGATGAACAGCCTGAGAAAAAGCGCAAAATCAACATGGATGATTGGTGAATGCGTCCGCGTTTATGAATGCGACTACATTTAACTTATAATCTGTACATTGGTAAATGAAGAAAAATAAATATATATATTTTTTAGTTTTATTGAAGCATTTTCAATGCCCTTCTCTATGCACTGCACTTGTGCAATGCCTGTAAATTTTTATGAGTCAATTGTAATTCTTTTGAACGTTGTTTTCTTATTCTAATTTAACATAAGGTACTTTATCTTTTTGACCAAACGTCATTAGAGTCTGCTAGTGTACGTAGTAATGATGGATACAATCCGCTCTGTACATTGAATGCGTAACACGTCCACAGAGTTACTTACAAGTTAAATAGGAAAACTTGTCTTATCTCTTTACATTGCGAAATAATCTATTGATTGTCAGAAATAAGTAATAGTGGGTGTTCATAACATAAACACAACACATCTTTGCACTACAATTATTTTTTTCTACTTATGGCATTCTACATACGAGTACGTTAGTGGACAATGAGCAAAAATACTACTTGATTATGTTATTTTTTTGTTATAGGGTAGATACCCCATGCACGCTCGTTTGTTTGATAGGATATAGTGAGAGAAGTGAGAAATCGTTGCTGGCAAAGCAATACTGTGAGCAGGACACTTGTATTGGCTGGCCGTGTAGGATGTTTCTCAATTTACATTGTAACAGAGACAAATTGCTACTGAGGCAGAAAGAAAATTGATCCTAATTTATGTAACACGTTGGTGTTCTGAAACAGCGTTACGTTTTCATACTTTTCTACAGTAAACTGTATGTGTGTATGTGTGTGTGTGTGTGTGTGTGTGTGTGTGTGTGTGTGTTTATTATTTATACTGAAATTACCTCAAGATATTTTATTTTCCTAACTAGGAACATGTTTCGAGAGTTATTGTGCTCTCATCCTCAGCCTTCGCGATTCTGCGTCTAGTGAAGTACCTATGTGTTGGTCTATCGCCATTGTGGTCTTCTGTTGGTTTCTGGTATCTCAAAGTGGTATTTTTGTGTGATTGTGGTGCATGCAATAGTATTTTGTGTATTTTCGATGTTGAATGCTTTGAAAATTGTGTCTTGTTTTGTATTGATTTGTATTTGTTCGGGTATTAGTTTGTTTGTGTTTTATGTTTGTATATTTGTTCATTATGGTCCGTTTGTCTGGTATGTGTTTTATTAGTGTCATATTGGTTATGTCTGGGAATTCATGTCTTGTGTTTATTGCATGTGTGGCTAAATTGGATTTATTATATTTCTGGTTTTTTTTATGCTTTTAGATGTTCAAAATAAAGTTTTTTCAGCTGTTTTTTTGTTTGTCCTATGTAACATTTATTGCAATCTTGGCATTAAATTTTGTATATACCGTTAGTAGTCGTATTTTCTTTGTTGTGTGGGGTATTTAGTTTTTGTAAATTATTTTTATTAGTTTTGTATGCTATTTTGATATCTGTGTTTTTAAATAATTCTGTTAGCTTTGTCATTTTATTAATTATGTATGTGAATGTGGCCCATTTTTTGTTGTTGTTATTGTTTATGTGTTCTTCATTTTGATTAATTCTTAATTGTTCAGTTTTTCAAGTAGAATGATCACTGTTGCACACCACTATATAAAAATTATCCCGATTAGCGCTTTCAAGCTTCACAGCTCATCGTCAGATCGGAATTGGTCAGCTCATCGTCAGCAATCCCGATCTGACGATGAGCTGTGAAGCTTGAAAGCGCTAATCGGGATAATTTTTATATAGTGGTGTGCAACAGTGATCATTCTGCTTGTGATTTCAACCACTAACACAATTTTCTTCATTAAACTTCTGTTCAGTTTTTATTTTATATTTCATTTTATTTTCTATTTTGTTTACAGTATTTTTATTGTATCTATTTTCATGAGCAATTTGGCATATTATATTTCTTTCTTTGTCTGTTTCTTGTTTGTTTAGGGGAATTTTGTACAGTCTGTTAAATAGCGAATAGAATGCTGCCATTTTATGTTGTGGTGGGTGGTCAGAATGGTTAGGTATGATGATGTTAGTAGAAGTTGGTTTTCTGTATATTGCATATTGTATGTGGTTGTTGTTTCTTGTGATGGCTATGTCTAAATAGTTGATTTTATTATGTTTTTTTTCTTTTTCGTCTGTGAATTTTATTTTTGGATGTATATTATTGATTTGTTTTAGTATGTTTTCTGCATTTGTGTTTTCTGCATTTCTGACCACCCACCACAACATAAAATGGCAGCATTCTATACCAGCAGAAATATACTTTTGGTACCTATGCACATAAAAGGTAACGAGATGGTGGGTAACAGTTAGTGAATAAAAGTTTTCATTTCAGTGTATGAACAGAATTCCAGACACGCAAGTGCTCTAGAGAACAATTTTCCATGGTATCAACGATACTTCTATTATGCAAGGCGAGAATAAAATTTGAAAACTTTCTCTGCATAATAAGAAACGTTTTACGAGGATAAAGTTACTAAACTTATATATATACATACAGAATTGGCAATTTATGTCGGTTTTTTGTGGGTTCTTTTAGAATTTTTGGATTTTTATTTCGGACGTTATTATCATACAAAACGGCACTCGCTCGAAGCATTCTTGACATGACATAAAAAAAAGCATAACGTTCATCATAAAAAAATACGTGTTGTAAAAACTTTATTGTCATTAGTGAGGGTGATCAAGTTTACACAGGTTGCAGCAAACGGCTATAACTCCTGATTCTTTCGTGAATGTACTAAATGTAAATGGTTACTTTAGTATATGATAATTCGAGAAACATTATCATCTAAAAAACACAGTTGTTAACGTAACTTTGTAATCAAGCGTTGAAAGCCATTTTTAAATTCAATTCTATTAATATCTATACATTTCATGTTTTATATGAAGAAATGAGTTTTGGATCATTTGTGCATGAGAACGATGCTCAATAGTTGTCCAACTGGCGGGGAAGGTTTCAGGGAAGCTTGACTTGAGACAGAAGTTCTGAGCAATAGCAGATTTATACAGTCATACGGATACTCTTTTGAAACTGGCATTACTACATTTGATAAACCAAAATTATCTAAATTTCATGAACCTTTAGAGATAAAGCAAACATGCTTGTTTAGAAATCTTTTTTCTTGCATTTTTAAGAAATTATACCACTGAGAAAACAGCATTGATAGAAGCGTATTAATTACGTGTGCTACTTTGATAATTTTACAATGCAAATTACTTCCTAAGCTTACTACCCTACTAAAAAATTGTATTACTGACCACACACTTTGTTGGAAAATTACCAGACTATTCAAAACTAGTGAGTGACACATAATAGTCTATACATGTAACAATTCTATAAAAAGTAAATGTCTTATTGTATATACAGCTCATTGTTTAGTTTTAGTAACCATTTGTTGACTAAACAATAGTAAAAAGTCTGTACCAGTACTCATATATGTTTTGGTTAGCATCATTTGTTCAAAACTAGATAATGCAAGCCTTCTTGGGAAAAGTAAAATATTAATATTGCACAAGGCCTAAATGAAACAAGAAATCAGTATAATTACAAATTGTAATATCACCTCTACTTTCCATTTGGATAGATGTATTTTTGTGAGAAATAAGGTCAGTCAACACAAACTTATGTTTCCGATTTTTATTCAGAAAATTTAACCGTATCATTATCTATTTGAAAATTGTAAAGTATGAGAGTTCCAAGCTGTTTTAGCTTGTCCTAACACTCATGGTGATTAGTTTAGTTGTCGTCAGTCAACTAACTAGAAGTTTTTTAAGCCATTGCTATCTAAACCTTAAACGTCATACAACGACAACAGTGTAAGCATGCATTATATTTTATAAATAAATGACATATCGAATTTCTAAAACAGGTTTTAGAATTTTCTGAAACCGTATTACGGGTTTACAAGATGATTTTAACGTGTAACAAAGTGCTTTTAATAAGCTAACAACCAAACTTTAAAGGAAGGTAATCCCAGCACATGTTAACTTTATCAATGAATCATCATGTTTATTAATGTGTTTAACTCGTACAAGCAATAAATCAATATAGAGTTGATGGAGGTGATAGTGACCGTGACAGAAGAGACAGTATACAGATGGCAACAAACAAGGGTAAAATACGTTACCTGGAAAGTGATACATAAAAAGATTCTATGGATGTCTCATTGCAGTATGACAGAACTGTTCGGTGCTAAAGAAAATAAAATGTGTGTATAAGCCAGAAAAGTGCTGTCAGTATAAGTGAAAACTACGAAAGTCTACGACCGAGGTGACAGAAGTGTCTGCAACATGTAGACTTGCTTATTGTTTTGTACAGTAAAATATTACGTGAGTGAAATTCAATATTTCTCTACAGTTTCTGCAAGAGTAAGCAATACGTCTGCAGAAAAATATTGTTCCATAGTATAGTGAAGTTCCTAATGCCATGGAAAATATGTTTCAAACGTATGGTGCGAAAATTGAACTGTCACGAAAAATGAATAATGGCATAGACAGCGTTGAAATGAAATTTTTATGTGCAGCTTACGTTTTACAAAATTTTGACACAGTCAGAAAAGAGAATATTACACGTGTGGCACGTACAATCCATAAACAGCTGCATAGTGTTACACGGGAATAAATAAATTCAATACACAGACTGTTCGACGTTATTATGTTCCCTAAGAGAGTAATCGAGCACCTGAGCAGTAGATAAGGCCAGGGGCGGATGAGAGAGAAATGTGATGTTTCAAGCTGGATTAGGCTTTATTTTGTTTTTAGAAGAGGTACCGTAGAAACATATATATATATATATATATATCGGGACTTAATTTATAACAAAATTTAATAACATAAATCATATTTTTAATGTACTTTGTAGATTAAATATATACTAAACAGTGAGTATATTTCATAATAAAGTAAACAGTTAAATTATTCAAATAATTCATTTGTGGACACTGTACATCTGATTAAATATTGTCCATCTGTCTAACCTGCATGGTTCTGTAGAAACTGTTTATTAATAATAAAATACCTGTGATAACAGAATAAACTATTGTGCAGTGCTGTGACACTGTGTTTACTTGCAGTTTTGTCGTTAGATGTCATATTTTTTTATCGCCTTTCACAAAGGGTTATTATTATATATATTTTATACGGTTTTTTGCACACTTACATAGTTTTAGGTCACTGATGTGAAAATTTTCTTTAGAGTTAAGGTCGTTCTTAAGTTTAAGTTTATAGTATAGTGAAATAATTTTATAATTTCATAGTTGTTTTCGTTGGTTTTATAATTTTTAGAAGGTGTTCGTATAACGTACAAGAGAACTGTTTAAATATGGTGGTAGAATCAGAACTGTTTAATTTGGAATAACAGATAACCCTCAAACAATGTAAGTAACTTACATTTCTAAGTTGTATTAAGCGTCAAAACAGCACTTTTCCTCCTTTAACACCACCTTCACATTTTTCAAACGACATAAATTATGTAGAGGATAAAAACATATTTCTGTTAATCTTAACCAAACACTAACCTTACGTCGTACAACTTGAAACGTGACTTTACTTTTAGGTCGGCATTACGTCAGTACATAAAAGTAAAGAAACACAGAATTAAAGCTGTTTTGCCTTTTTATAAAATTGACCGTCTTTCTATAAAGTGTTACGTTGTAGTTGAAGGAACATACCTGTAAAGACGCTGTAACGATGTAGCATTAAAATTATGATAGTATAAATTATACTGTAAATATGTGTGATTTATTTCGTTATACCATTTTTAAAGTGTACGCAAAATTTAATATAAATCTAAAATATGACGTAATATAATATAAATTTATTCACTTATAAAAAATTGTTTACACCAAAAGTGTTTTCAATAAAAATTTGCACGGTGTTACGTCGAATTATTTAGGCTACACATACAATACAATTTTCACTGTGTAGTAAAAATAGTTTTATATGGACCTACAAATAATTTCTTCTTGGACTTATCATTCGGTGAAACGTGATTCTTTCAGATATCAACGTTTTTAGGTACATAGATTAAGTTTCTTCAGAACAAGTTAAAATATTTATTTCATCGTAGTAGGTTTTATGTTACTCCTAGTGTTACTACATCATCTAATACAATTTACTCTACTGTCTTGAAACAACGTCTACGTTTACAAGCAATTTGTACTGAGTTCATGTCATTTCCGTACTACAAGATATGACAACACTTGGTAGACACCTTTCAGAAAAATATTAGGTAATTATAGGTGTCCAACAAGAGCAGAATCGGTTCTTCTACATATTTTAGAAAATCACGTTGTTTGTCGTTCTTTTATTACATGTAAACATTATCCATGTAACTGCCAAAAAAGTTTCTGTTTGCAAGATTTCCCTTTGCGATACCTTGTTAAAGAAATATAATTTCCAGTACCTTAATATTTCATAGAAATCTTATCAGCCGTTCAAGAAGCCTTTTATATTGAGCCAAAAATCGACAAAGCTTATAAGTAAGATATTTTTCTATTACAAATTTGTAAAAGCATTCGTTTGTACAATCAGAATGCAAAGAGTCAACGTCAAATACGCTAAATATATTTTCCATAATAAAACTTGATACCATACTTTATGCTGTGTATATACAATAGATACAATTTTTTCTTCCAAAAAAAGATAACAACTTTGATTTTATTTTTGCTGCCCAATATTTTCCCAAATATATTTTTTCTGTAAAAATGTATTTAAAAGGCGAAATACTTGTCAGAATAATTTGTGTCAAGTTTCAACATAAAGTATTGTTATCATCAGGACCTTGTTAACGTGTATGTAATAGTATAACTATATTTTATTAATATAAATGAAATAGCTATTATTCTTTACGTAACATATTTTATATACATTGACAGTGAAAACTATCTACATGTGTAGGCCTATTAATTATTTATGTATTGTCTGTATACCGTTCCTAATGATGACAGTCAAATTTATCGAAACGTCTACAAAAATGTTTTAAAATTGTGTTTAGTTAACGACCAAACCTTACAAAACATTTTGTCATTTAATAACTCACGTTCTATAACACTAAATTCAGGATGGTCAACTTCGAATGTCAAGAAACTTATGTTCGATGATTTATGTGCCTCCGTTACTTACATGCACGTATTGATTGAAGGAGCTGGCTGACGAGGTATTTGCCTATTTGTGTTCTGGTTACCATAATTCACGTGATAGTATAGTGTGACTTATTGGAATGGTCTGGGCTTACTAATTTACTTCTACTTCAACCAGAAGTAAAGATTAAATAATTTTGACACAAATCCTCATCTTAAAGTCAGCAGAATAGTAAATGAAAAATTTAATTTTCCAGAGTAAGGATATTTTAGTTTTACGAATTTTTAGAGTCTAAAGGTAGCTACTTATTAGTATAGTGAAATGATGCAGCTTTTTGTGCAAAATACAATTAAAAAAATTTGTTTTTTAAACAAAATCTAATGCTTTGTTTATGTGACTCCACAGAATTTAGACTGTCCGTATTACTCTAAACGTATCTGTGTAATAAGTAAAAGTTGCATATTACTTTCACAACTTACAACTGCAGTTACATTTTGTGTCAATGATACAGTGTAACGAGGTAGTGTATCCGCTAAGTGGTTAAATCTGGTAGATAAAACGATACATGAAAATGATAGAGAAAGCAATGAAAGCAATACAAATTACATTGCGACCTCAACTGAATGTTAGTGATTAGGGTAATCGAATGGGGTGAGTCTGAGGACGTAGGGAAAACACTTTACGCATAATCGTTTCAGTTTATTGATTCTAGGCTGTTACTATGTTAAGAATGTGACGACTTAATGTTCACTACATTTAGTAATGGGATCGACTTGTAATGTCTACATCATCTACGTAGAACGTAAACTTTAATTACGAATACGTCGCTGATCTCTTATCTAAAATACACTGAAGTTCGCACAGACATAAAACCGTACTCACATTATGACAAGCATCCACTAACGAGCATTCTTGAAAAAAAGCTATCCAATGATCACTTAACAGCAGACATGAAATCCGAACACTTAGAACGTAGCTGATAATCGCGCATTCTGTTTTTCACGTATAACTCGTGCATTTAATTTGCAGTTAGCAGCAAGTGCAACTTATCGACTAGAAAGGTAGTAAACTTTATATAATATGAACCTAGTGTACGTCATGTGATTAAATTTACGCAGTTGTATATAAAACAGTAGGTCTAATATTACTTTTCTACACTTCAAACGTATGTAAGTTATGGATGTTGAACGCAAAACATTAAAAGAAAATCAGTCAGTTTATTCCAAAATGAAATGGAAGTGTTTGCTTTCATCAACAAGTTTTTGATTAGGCCTACTAGGTGAAAATAGGTGAACAGCAGTAACCCATATTCACTTTCAGTTTTCATCAGCCTGTAGATTTGTCAAATTTCCAAGCACAATCTGTAGTTGCTGGTATTTCTTATCTTTTTTTAGTTCTAAAGTAACGAAATTGCTTACATCGACTTATCTCATCACTGTCTACACAGAAAGTCTTGTATACATTTTATAGTAAATATCAATATACACTAAAAATTATAAATGAACTAATCAACGGTTGTTATGCTTTAGATACGGCATTGGTTTTCCTGTTCTTTTATAAAATATTGATTCCTGTCTAAATAATTGCTTAAAGTTGTTGCCTCAATTTTTGTTTCTTACAGTACACTATACTGTACGCTACACTATAGAAAATAAAGAGTTTTCCCAAAGACATTTCCGTGTCGCTCAATGCGTCCTTTCTGCTCCGCAAACTTCCTGACATTGTACAACACGCACTTTTTATTTTTTGTCTCTGAAAAGAAACCTTTTACCTTTTAAAGTGAAAGTAACACGTCTTTTTTTTCTAAGTTGTACCGGCCACTGTCAAAATATTTCCCTTTTAATAAAGGAAATAAACATGAAATGTTTTCTTTTATACACACAAAATCAATATACTTGCTTGAAAAACGAATTCAGTGAACCTGAGCACTGCGCGACTCGTCTAAATTGCAAAGAATGACCCTAGACTTATTTACAGACTGATTTTAACGAAACAGAAAAAAGTTGTATTTACTTACAATTAAGTTATACATAAATTAAATTACATTTTATTTTTGAATAATTTATTTAATTTATCTATTGTATTTTCAAACCTAAAAGTTTTTTTTAAGAAGAAGATTTGAAACAAATTGAGATTTTTGTTTCTGACGACAAAATGGTCAAATTTTACCTCACTTTCCTCACTTAGGGTTGATCAAAGAAAATTTTTTATTAATTTAATTTTTTTAACTTCTTTCACATGAGGATGCCTACATTCAATTCCTTTCATCACAACACGTTACCCCTAATTTGCTGAGGATATTCGAGGGTGAATTCAGAATCGTTTTCTCATTACAAGTAACCCATTCTCAGGGTCGATAACGAACAAGACTTTTCAGTTATAGGGTGAGTATAAATGGAGATAAAGGATTATAACGAAACAATATTATATCTTAGACTGGGCCGCCATCTTGTTGACGGGGCCCAGTGTGGATCGCTCCTGTTCCCACCCATTTGTCTATCAATGAATGTTATCTTAAGTGTAATGTATGTACCTAAAGTATTTGAAACTATTACGAAAGGCGATTCAGTGTTAAAATGTCTTTCCCTATGTAAACATTCTTATTGAGACATACTGAAACGAAATAAATTCCAAGAAAATAGTTAAGTAGTTAGTTGGTTAAATAGAAAATCGTTAGTTTGTTGCTGAAATTAATTATTATTTTACAGCAATAAATTAGTTTTCTTATAAGAACAGTAGGCTACCATGCGATTTAGTTGCTACTCTTATTTCCTAAAATGGCAAAACGTGTAACCATTCAATTTAAAGTTGTTTTACTATAGCAGTGGTTTGTGTTATTGCGAGAAAATGATGTTTACGCTAAATTAAATTCTCATAAAACTATATTGGCATACTAAAAACATTATTGAAGAAAGAAGTAATTTTATTATATAGATCATTAATCTTTTGCAACTTGAATAAAGTTAAAAAGTTAATCTGACACTGAATTTATTAGGAATAACATGATTTCGGCCTTAAGACACGTCCATAGTAATACAAAAACACATATGAACGTGCGTGCGCTTATTGTCCACAGTCCTATTTTTATATCATTATTCCCATAATTAAAGTTTACAATGTATATAAATTAAATTCGCAGAACTAGCAATTACATACTTACTGTGAGCAGTGACAAGTTAAGTTAAGTGACTAATGTCTTTGTTATATTTTTAGTTAAAAAAATATAATCATTCATAGATCCGATTAGGTCTATCGCCAACAATTTTTTCACATATTTATTTTGTAGTCACTGAAACCTTATACAGACTACACTAAATACTAACGTATACTAGAAAATAGATCCATAACATTTCAAAATTAACCCCAAATAAAATAATCCTTTTTAACCTTAATTCACATCAATGATCACAACTAAAATATAGTATTAACAATTATTATTAATAATATAACCTAATATAACATAATGTAGGCCTAATAATATAATATTATAGTATGTAATTATTATCCTATACTATTAAACGAGCAATAATTGTTTGTCTGTAAATTTTTTTTCCGAAACGGGTCGAGGAATTTTCTCGGAAGTTGGTACTTAAGGGTATTTTGACACCAGGAATCGATTGGACTCCGTCTCATTTTCCGCAAAATTCGTCTAAGGGCCACATCTGAGGGCCTTTATTTTAAAATATCGCGGGACCGATACCGCGCGACAATTAATTATTGCTAGGCAACTGTAATTTCTAACCAGCTTTCTTACCGCACAGATAAATTAATAAATTACAGAAACCGTCGATAAATGCAAACGGCGCAGTATCGATATGTTTATATATGAAGAAGAATAAATAGCTGTTGCGATCAATGCAAATAAACAAAATAAGAGTTGAGACGAGCAATAATTGTCCGTCCGTCTATAAATTTTTTTCCCGTAACGGCTCGAGGAATTTTCTCAAAATTTTTACATTACCGAAATTTCATAACATTATTATTCAAAAACCTTGTGTCTGTTTGTTTATTCAAAGGTTTATTTGAAAATTATAGGCGAGCTATTTCAGAAATTAATCGATTTGTGTGATCATTTTCTTTGTCTTTTACAGTGATTTTATTCCAATCAGTTATTTAGTGTTAGATCTGCTCAGTAAAATAAAAAAATAATTGCAATTTTTCTCTGCTTAGTGATCTATTTACTATAAAAAACCATTACAGTGTTTGTGCAAGTGCAAAGCGACTCAAATTCTTGCTCGGTTGGTATTTTATACAGTTTTTAAGAAGGTAAGTGTCATCACCTTAGGTTACATATTACTATTGTGTGCACACCCACCAAGCATTGGATACTGTGCAACATTATTTATACTTCCAGTCTTATGCTCAAGTGTTTTTAAATATATTTGGCAGGAAAAAGCAATCTGAAAATGTTATTTTTTAGATGCCTCGCGGACGACCTCCTAAACGGCGAATTTTTAATAACTTACGGCCACCGCAACAAAGACAGCAAGAAAATGAGTTACCACAGCCTCTTCAGGAAATAACGAATGTCAGAGACGAACTTTCTGAAAATAATCCTATCAATGCTATTTATGAAAATCAGGCATCCACTTCAAGACCCCTTCCCCTTCCCGAAGTAACAAATGCCCGAAAACAAGTTCCTCAAAATAATACTAACAACGTCATTCATGAAAATCAGGCGTAAACTTCTAGACCTGTGCGAAGTGCCAAGAATGATTGTATGAATAGACTAAATGAAGTATTAAGGGAGCTTAACGATTACCAGTCGCAAGAATTACGTGAGCAAATAAGGGAGATAAATAATAAACGTAGAATATTGGCAGAATCAACAGAAGAGCGTGAACGACGGCAAGAAAACGATCGATTGCGAGCAAGTAAAAGGAGAGCTGAAGAAAATGAAGAAAGACGTCAGCAGCGATTAGAGGAGCAACGTGGCCGGAATGAAAGACGTCAAAGAGCTCTATTGAACCCTTTACGAACATACAAATTAGCTGTCACTTCTGATGTATCCAATCACACATTAGGAAATTTTAATGTTGCTTGCTTGCATTGTGGCGCTTTGCATTTTACAGAAGAACGTGTTAGCAATCGAACCCATAGAAATTCTTTCGGGGACTGCTGTTTGCATGGCCGCATTGAGCTGCATCCACCTAAATTTCCAAATGAGTTGGTGCGACTATTTCTTCATTGTCGTCCATTAACTGATGAATTTCATAAAAGAATACGTAATTTAAATGCATGTTTTGCAATGGCTTCATTCACCGTGGATGATAATCGAACCATAAACAATCGAGGAATTTATACGTTTATTGCAGCAGGGAATGTTTATAATAAAATTAACATGGCTGCTCATCCAACTCAAAATTCACAACGTGAGTTTGAACGACCTCGATATGGACAGATGTACTTCCTCGATAATGAAGATTCTGTCAATGAACGTGTCAACATTCCACTGAATAATGGAATTAGTGTCCTATTAATGAACCTGTTGGAAGGAATTATCCGCTCACAAAATCCATTTGTACAAGGTTTTATGATGATGCGAGAGGTTGAAGAAGAAGTGAACCAGCGTGCTGCTGAGGAAAGAACTGAACCACCTTACGTGAAACTTCTCTTTGCGTTGCCCGAGGGTGCAGACCACAGAAGGTATAACATTCCATTCCAAAATGATGTTTGCGCCGTGGTCACTTTGAATGCCGATCAAAGTTTTCCAGATAATGAATTAGTTATTCGACAGAGAGGTAAATCCATTGTTACAATGAGGAACATCGACCAACGGGTTGAGCCATTAACTTACCCTCTATTTTATCCCAAAGGTACTTTTGGATATTCCATAGATCTACCATTAAGAACTCCGTATGCGAGTCGTCATCACCTTACAATACTTGAATTGGCTCAATATAGAATTGCTTTTCGGCCACAATTTGCTCAATTTCTTCCACTCGAGAATCCTGGAAGAAGTCCTGATCTGCGTCTCCTAAATTTTAACGCTCTACATTATGGTGGTAAACTTTTCCAACAGTACCTCGTTGATACTGCTATAAGCGTTATAAAAGATCGAATTGATTGGATTAAAGCTAATAAAAAAAAATTCTTGCTGATAATTACGCTTCAGTTACCAATTTCGTAAACCAACTTGCTGAACAAAAAAATGCTACTGTTGGGGAAAAACTTATATTACCTTCTTCATTTCCTGGATCTACAAGATATTACGCTGAACATTTTGAAGATGCTATGGCCTTAGTTCGTCGTCTAGGATCGCCGGATTATTTCATTACGATGACATGCAATCCTGATTGGTCAGAAATTAAGGAAGCAGCAAGAATACAATTCCATGATCAAAGTCTTTTAAATCAACCAGGTCAAGATAGACCTGACCTCGTTGCAAGGGTCGCAAAAAAAAATTTCATGAACTAATTGATGATTAGAATAAAAAACAAATTTTGGTAAAGTTGCAGCTAATGTGTACACTATAGAATTTCAAAAGCGAGGTCTTCCCCACATGCACTTGCTATTGATTATTTCTTCCCAAGACAAAATATATAACGTCGAGGAGCTTGATGACTTGATTTCTGCTGAAATTCCTGACGACGACCCAATACTGAGAGATTTGATGATTAAATGGATGATACATAATCCGTGTGGAGAGCATAACCAAGAAGCTCCATGTATGATCAATAAAGATGGAAAAATGAAGTGTCGCTTCGGATTTCCAAAATCATTCAAAGACTTTACATCTTTAGTTGAAGATGAAAAAACCAATTATCGACGTCGTTATAATTCGAGAATGGATCCAAACAGTCCAGACTTTTCACATCATCATGCTGTTTATCGTAAGGATAGTCAAGGTAGACGAACAACAAGAGACAATCGCCATGTTGCTTCATATAACGCTTACCTTTTAAAAAAATTTAATTGCCATATTAATGTAGAATACGTTGGTAGTATAAAAGCAGTTAAATATCTTTATAAATATGTTTACAAGGGACATGACTGTGCATTTGTCAAGGTAATTCAAGATCAACAAACATTAAATTACAATGAAGCAGAAACATGTGCAAGGTCGATGCATCACACCTCCAGAGGCATGCTGGAGTCTCTTTGGCTATGAAATCCAGAAAAAAAGTCACACTGTTCAACGTTTAGATATTCATCTACCTGGACAATATCGAATCGCAAATACTGAACAGACGCAGGAAGATTCAGCTGACGTAGGCCAAAGAGGTTCAACTTTAGAAGCTTACTTTAGACATAATTCACATTCGAAGCAGCAACAACAAAATCAAGTCCACAATGAAAATCAACAAGAAATACATTATTATTATTATTGGCAGATGCCAGAGCACTTTAGGTGGATAGGAAGTAACAGTGAATGGCAGCTCAGGGTCAGGCGCCTTCGAGTTATTGGTAGAGTTCACAGCATAAACTTTGTTTCGCAACCAGAACTTTACCATCTACGGCTATTGCTCTACCACGTCAAGGATGCTACAAGCTTCGATGACCTTTTATTGGTAGAAGGAACAAGATACGCTACATATAAACACGCCTGCCTAGCTAGAGGACTAACATATGATGATCAACAATGGGTCGAAGGTTTGAGAGAATCTGCCATGTCAAAAATGCCTTCAGTAATGAGAACGCTATTCACACAAATTCTTATTCTTGGCGGAAAAATTGTTGTTTTTGGAGGAGATTTTCGACAGTGCTTGCCTGTTCAACAACGTGCCAACAAAAGTGAACTGATAGATCTATGCATAAAAAGAAGTAACCTTTGGCAACATTTCCATCTCTTTTCTTTGACTGGAAATATGTGTGTAGATCCAGAGCAAAGAGATTTTGCTGAATATTTGATGAAGGTCGGGAACGGAGAGTTGCCTGTAAATAATATGGACGAAATTGAGCTACCAGTAAATATTCTTTCTAATGGAAATCTAATTGATGAAGTCTTTGGAAACTGTATTACTAATAAAAGATTTCAAGATATGAAAGACAGAACTATAATTGCTCCTTTGAAGAGAGACGTAACAAAAATTAATGCTGAGCTCATTGAAAAACTACCTGGAGATATCAAAATTTATCACAGCTACGACTCTGTAAAAGATCAACCAGAAGGAGCTCTTCAATTCACTTCAGATTTCCTTAATTCTGTTGACATAGCCGATTTACCGCCACATGAACTTAAGTTGAAAAAAGATACTATAATAATGCTTTTACGAAACTTAGACATTACAGAAGGGCTTTGCAATGGAACTAGATTAAATATTACAGAGTTGTGCAATAACATTATCAAAGCTAAGATAATTGCTGGAGAAAAATCGGGTCGAGAGGTACATATCCAAGAATTACATTGGATTCTAACAAAGGTCGGGTGTACCATGCAAAGACATCAATTTACCGTAAGACCGGCATTTTCTATGACAGCTCACAAGGTCCAGGGTCAGACATTTGAGTACGTTGGTGTTGACTTACGGACACCAGTTTTTATGCATGGAATGTTATACATCGCTTTTTCCCGAGTTGAAAGGCAGTTTAAAAGTTCTGCTACCACAAGAAAATCCTTGACACACTCGTAATATAGTGTGGAAAGAAACATTGAATGATATTGATTCTAATAATAATGTACAGAATAATAATGGATACTGATAATGAACATCTTTTTTTGGACATTCCAGACAACTTGGATGATTTCAACATGACTTTTTTATAAAATATTGTACAAAATTAAATTTTTAAATATATTGCTATATACATTTTTTTAAATATATTATGTTTGTTAACCTACATGATGAGTTATAAGATTACTATTTTAGTTTCCCAATTTCATAAAATTCATTTCCAATTTCTAAATTAATATTGTAAAATGCAAATCTGTTTTTGTTTTGTTATGTAAAAAGAAAAATGTAAATTATTATTAAAAAAATTATTTTTTATTTGAAACCGAGCTAAGCTCGGTCCCCCGGTACTTATTATATTAACCTATTATTTGGAAGTTATGAAAATTTGCAACACAAAATTAACACTTTCACATTCAGTTAAAACTGATATAATCTTTGCAAATGAAATTAAATTATTATGATAATTGTTAAAAATGTTTAATAATAAACAAATCATGAATACTTTTACATTACAACTAAATCTAGCTGTGCTCTGTACAAATCAATACAAACACAAATTAATTTTCTTTTTTTAATGATAGCATCTCGTGTGGTAATTCGTTATTATCAACGATATGCAGGATGATAAAGTTTTTCAACTGACCTTCTATTCATTAGCCAAGATTTCAAATGTTAGAAAAAAATATTGTTTTTTATTTTATTTTTTATGTCGGTAGGTAAACGATTATAGATTTTAGTATACATAACATGAATAAATTTACTGTATATTTCCTTTTTAGGTAAAGGTGTCAAAAGAGTTTTATTTTCACACCTTAGTTGTCGAACCTTCATATTCCCATAACCTATTGAAAATATTTTTTAAGTACTTTTTATACATAAAAATGTTTAACGGTAAATAATTAATTTTCTGGAACAAAGGAAATGAGTTACATATTAAGTTTTTTCCTAGCAGTATTACGATATAATGTTTTTCTAAGGCTAATAAAAGATTCAAATATGATACGCACATCCCGCCTAAAAAAACAATTCCGAATGTTAATTTTCAATGAAAGAAGGCGAAATAAATATTAAAACAATATTTTGCCTTATATTGTTTATGTGTTTTCCATGTGATTTGACAATCCACTGTAACACATGAATATTTGTAAGTATCCACCTGATCTAAATTAGTAGAACTACAATCTGTTAGATTGTATGTATATTATATATGTATTGTATATGTATGTATTACATATACATGTATATAGACTATGTATACCCTATTACATAAGTTAGTATAAAATGTTTTTAGGAACTGGGAAGTACTTTTTCCCTTTCAAATCAAATAAAAAATATTTCATTTTTTTAGCATTAAAAACATCTTCTTTTTCCACAACCAAAATTTTATATTTTTTAGATCCTCTTCACAGCTGTTTGCATAGCACAAAGGTTTTTTTGAAAGATACCTAAAAAACCAGATCACCTGTAAAGCAGTGAGTTGCTCATTGAAATTACCACAGCAGATGTAATTTAAATAAATAATAAATAGAATTTTTCCAAGGACTGAACCTGGGTGCACACCCCTTCTTACTTCTCGTTTACCACTGAAAACATTTTCAATCCTCACACATTGTTAAGAGATAGGACGAAACCCAATCATATACTAAACCCCGTGTTCCGTAACAGTTTAACCTTTCCAATAAAATTTGTTGATCTACAGTATCGAAGTCTTTACTCAAATCTTAAAAAAGCCCACATACTAAATGGTTAGCCTACTATTAAAGCTTTTTTTTTATAAATTGTAATAGTATAGATTTAGTGTTAAGCCCGTTTTTAAAACCAAACTGCTTGTCAAAAATAATATTTTTGGATTCCAAAAATGTAACTAACTTACTTTTCATACCTGTTTCAAGCAGATTAAACTACACCGAGACTAATGAAATTGGTCTGAAATCTGATAACTGAACGCTTGTGTTTTCTTGGACAGATTTTCTTTAAGCAACTAGGGAAATTTCCTATCAAAAACGTTAGATTAACCAAGTAAACTAATACTTCTACAGTATATTTCAATATGCAGTTTAGTACATCCGAACTAATATTATCATAACCACTAGCTTTTCGAGGTTTAAAACTTAAAAAAACAATTTTTTTTTTCAATTTCATTAGCAGCAACTGGAAAAAGACCTATATCTAACTAACAGATACTAACAGATCTATATCAAACCACTTAAGTGATAATGTAAGCCTACATAATGAACAATTTTTTGTTTGTTTGTTTGTTTATAAAGGTACAGACACACAGGTAGATAGACTTTACTGTATAGACCTATAGATATAATTGAGTTAATATTCATCAAATACTTAAACAAAGCCCAAATGCATGACAAAATTAATATAGTATAAATAATAGAATGGAATAGAAATAGATAGTATAAAACAGACACATAATTAAAAGGATTAGATATTGGTCTTGTAAGATCTAATGTTATTACCTAAAGCTAACAATGAAGATCGTTATACTTCCTCCTTGTGGCGCTGAAATTTAATATTATGTAGTTTACACAAAAATTACAATTAATGAAGGTGCTCAAGTGTAAGTTAACCTTCATAACGTAGTGTTCCCAATTTTTCATTTGTGCTTATCAGCTGTTTATTTTATCATATTACTTAATGTGAATGACTCTGCGATTTCAGTATTAGTGTCCAGTGGTACAAAACCGTGAAAAGAAGTGAATTTACATGATACATGAACGTTTGTTTCATTAACAGATTCACGTGCCGTATACTGATTTTAAGAAACTTTAGAAAATACTGAATCCATTGTTCTACCAGAGACGTTCTGGTTCTCATAAAACAAAAAACAATTGTTGCATTTTCGTTATTCACTTATAAAAAGTACCTTTGCCTAACATGTACTAGTGCCTAAAAAGTACCTTTGCCTAACATAACAACAACTAGTGTGTTGAAGAATGCGGAAATTTTAAAAATTTATTTCGTAGAGTTAAAAAAAACATGATGTTCTTAAAAAAAACAAAATGTAGACCTTTTACTAATAAAATCTTATAATTTTTCAAAAATGCTTGAAAGATCTCATTAAAAAAAGTTCAAATTTATTAGCGTTATAAGAATTCAAAAAATATTGTAAATTAAACTTTATCATAGTCAGTACAATAAGTGAAACGTACTTAAAACTATATTTCTACTGTCATTTATTTTTTAGCTTTAAAAATAAATTTTACGTTACAAAAAAGTTAATATGAACCTAATATTTTAAACTTTTTAATACATATCTGCTTTTTCTAATTGCCTACTGCAAATCTGAGTAATCCGCACAATTTCACATCCCGAAAATTACAGTCCGGATAATCGGTGTCTTTCTAGGCTAGCAAAACAAATACGATTGAACGAGGATGCATTAATACTTAAAGGATTATAAATTAGATAATACTAAATAATGTTGAATTACAAAAATTTGTGATTTTAAATAGGGGTCGACGTAATTTTACTTCTATGTTCCATAAGGAAATGGAAGTATGGTCATGGCAAAAAAAAATCGTGTTCGAGATAACGGCTGATTCTGATTGTACTACCCTCAAAACATAAAGAAAAGTCATTTTTCTAAAAGTGTCTGTCTGTCTGTCTGTCTATCTACCTGTAGAATTTTTTCTATGGCAAACGATAAGAGACGCAAATTCAAACGGAATCAAATAATGTTTTGCGTACAGCTCTGAATTGTAGAGTACTCAAGGCCTATTGTTTTTGGTGAAGATCGGTTAAGATAAAGGGGTAGTTTACCTGCAACGTTTTATGTTTTAACAAGAGTAAAACACTTAATTTTGACAAATAAAGTATCCTGATAAGAAGATCATAATAATCCACTGTAAAACGTAGATGAAATATCTATAAATAAAGAGGCAAGTTGAACGGGGTGGGGGTAATTTTCTATAAATAAAAATTATAGTTGAAGGTGGAGGGAATAATTTTTCATATGTGTACTACGTTATCGGCAACAAAGAAGTAGTTTGTTGTTAAAATTCCTTCCCAGGCTGTTTGGCCGTAGTCCAATGTTTTCCGCAAAACCAGACGTTTCGGCAGTGCCATCGACTCCCATCATCAGTGAAAATCGAGTGCGATAACGTAAGGTTGTATACGTTAGTGACCACAGTACTGTGGTTAAGGCTGAAGCAGTAAGTGGAAAGAAGTAGTTTCTATGGAAATATTTCATTTCGAAAATTATTTTAAATATAAATCTTAGAACATAGAAGTTATGTATGGTTCTCCATACCGATATTTTAATCAAGTACCATCTCGTGGTGGTGTATCGTTTATATTTACTTTTAAGTTAATTTCAACAATACTTTCCTATCATAAAATTTATTTTTTACTATTAGTAATTATAATTCTGTGTTTGTGTTTGCAACAAAAATTAAGTTTCTGTTTTTTTTTTTTTTTTTTTTTTTTTTTTTTGTAAGGTGGAATGTGACGGTCTGAACTGACGAAATGACGGTGATATAAATACCATCACCTTCAGGATCTGCATCCACGAGCGGTAACATACCCACTAATAGATATGGAATATGTAAATAAACCTTTTTCTTCAGTAATACTGTCAACGACAGGTTTCAACTGAATGCTCTTAATTTTTCTCAATCCTGTGCATTTGTCTTCTTCTGTTTTTGATGTTATCAAACATTCCAAGCCTTCTTCTGACCCTTCCTTTTATTCCTTCCACCTTCCTTCTATGTTCCTTAACTTCAGACAGTTTCTACGCAATTTATATCCTAACCTTAAAGGTACAGATTCACTTTTATATGATTTATAATTAGCCAGTAACGGTACTTTTTGTTAACAACAATCGAACACGCACCTTTGTAAAACCTCTTACCTGGGTCTCTCCAATGCACCCTTGGTCATACACTATCAGCAACCCTCTCTCGCCTAACATACAATTCAAACCTGTCAGTTCAAATCTAACCTCTGAAGCCCTCGTAACTGGTGAAACAATTGTCAGAAAAATAAATATTATCTGTAGAACTATACCAAATGTTTATTTATTCAATTCAAGTATAATAGTTGTGTTCCTGCCATCCGAACTGCAGGCTTCCGCGAGTTTTGCGAAAGCTGATGGTGTTTAGCGTTGTGACAGAAGCCTAATGGCAGGCGATTTATTGCCTACGCCAGGGCAGCTCTAGAGATAAACATGTCAGTTTTTGGTTTGTAGGGATAAGCTCCTGACAGACCTGTAAGGATGGGACTGTGCCTCAGACGTCGGGTCAGGTACAATGCAACCTTCCCCGATTGCGTACTGGTTCATGCAACGGGGAGCCGCAAACGACATGAACACAGTGAACACAGCCTAGGTGGTAAGACAACCCATGTATTTCGGACCGTCTGTCATAGTTGCTCCAAAATCTTTCCACGAAATACATAACTTTTATAAGCCAAATTAAAACAAAATCAAAAAGATTTCTTTATGGTAAAATAATGTATATTATTTTGTGTAAAATTCATAATTTACCTAATTCGGAATTCTCATAAATAATTATTTTTAAAATTATGATTGTATTTAATATCGTTTTAATTTAAATATGTAATTATTTAAGTAACAAATTGTGTTATTTGTCAATCAATCATCGGCAAACACCGTCTCATACTAATACTACGCTCTGAAGATTTTAGGCTTCGAATAATTCGCAATAAATTATTAAGTTCTTACATATTAAATTTTCACGGTGAATAAACAGAATACTAAGTTATCAGCAGTATGTGTAAAGAGCTTAATTTATCTTTGAGCACCTTCTTCATTAAATATAATTGTTGTAGCAAACTACGTGATATTAAATTCCAGCGCTAGAGGAGAGTATAACGCTCTTCAATACTAACTTTAACGTCTCGCTATACCTAACGAAAACATTTAACACAAATTTAAACCCATCGACTGTTTAGTTATTTAACCCCTCGACTTCTGTGGCTCAGTATTTACAAACCAAGAATTGTTACATATCCATCCAAAATTCACATGCAGTGGCGAACAAACACTAATTTAGGTACGAGGCGGTTCTGATATGAGGGAAGACGTAGGGATTTCATGTTTACGTCCCATCTACGTCTCTTTTTATTCAGGTAGACCTAATTATTCTGTAGAATTAGTAACAGAAAAAAAATGTTATGCTCATTGTTTATAGAATTTAAGAAAGCAGGAAAAGGGAGACATAGAAAGCGAGGAAAATTAAAGCTTTATTCACTTGCAAGATACGTTTTACTTTGTATAGACAAATGACCAAGTTTTCAGTCGCCTCACTCACCGTTGATCTAAGTTAATTTTTTTTTATTTAAAATTTTGAGAA
Organism: Magicicada septendecula; assembly: GCA_034769895.1. Classification (NCBI taxonomy): domain Eukaryota; kingdom Metazoa; phylum Arthropoda; class Insecta; order Hemiptera; family Cicadidae; genus Magicicada; species Magicicada septendecula. Next base: position 901,859,671 of record CM068367.1, read on the forward strand.
ACTTTTTTACTGGAGGCCACATGCAAAAAATTGTTTTTAAATAATGAAGAAATAGACACAGGTTAAGAATGGTGAAGCTTCATTTGAAAATAAACTGAAAGACCTTGGCTTTTTATGAAGTGGGATTAGTAGCGCGTACATGTCGCTTTTACTTCTTGTACCATTTGATCTTCATAAGAATCTCCACATAAAAGGTTGTTCTTTCCTACTGCTGACTCCAAATCATTATCAGAGGTTTCCTCCAAGAATTTTGATTGTACGATTAAATTAGTTCGGAATGGTTTCCCATATTTCCGATGTTTCCGACTCCACGATGTACGAGGCGAATCGGAATCGTTTCCGTGTTACAAGTAACCAATTTTTGGGGACAAAACAAACTTGATAGGGTATAAAATGGAGACAAGGTATTCTAGAGAAACTCTGTTGGAGTTTGTATGAAGATCTCCAAGGGGATGGGGTCAAGCGTGAACCGCCCCTCGTCGTCCACTTTTCCCGCCATTGACCTATTGTAAGACGTTTAGTTAGATATAACTTGATGAATACTTCTGATTTACTAGAATTTTTCTTGGAAACAGTTGTCTACAGGTAGAAACTGAAATTACAAACTGATTGAGAAAATTGCCTAATATTCTCAATTGCAACAAATTATGTACTAAATGTTGGTTGTATATGTTATTAAATGTACACATATAATTTCAGTGTTCTATTATGCAAAACCAGAAAGTCAACACACACACACACACACACACACACACACACACACACACACACACACATAGCATTGATTTCAGTTGTGTGGTTTTATAATAATTGAAATGTCTGGTTGACGTTTAAAAATGTACTGAATGTTTATACATAGGACTAAGTACCTACACATTGAGCTCAATTTGAACTAATGCTTAGTGTTTTATTAATTATTAATTAATAGGTAGACTTAATTGCTATACAAAAATACGTTACTTAAACAGAAATTTGTACTTCACTAACACAGAATCTTGACAGAATAAGTTCATTATTAATCACCCTTTCTAATAATTTTCCTAAACAGAAATATTTCCCTAAAATAATTGATAAAGAACAATTGTTCTCTGCTTTAAGGGGATCCTTTCCAATTTTAGAAGCGGGATAATTATCTCTTTCATCTACAATGCCGAATCCGCTTGCGCCCAGATGGTATTATAAAATGCCAGTAGTGTATCCGTGGCTACTTGTGGCAGTCAGCTTATGATGCTAAAGGATTATCTCCGGTCCCGCTGCAGTGGTCTTTTCCCTCTTTATCGTATTAAAACCCGTTTTAAAACATATATATATATATATATATATATTTATATGTTGCATATATACCCGTTACATATATATACATGCAACAAACGTATTAAACTGAACTCGAATAAGGTGAAGTGTTGTATTAATGCAAATATAGAAATGTAAATTTCATGTCACTCTTGAATGTGAATTTTACTTAACGATATAATGACACTTCCAAATTCCAGGTTTAGTTTAGGCACAATTTTGAACCCACTTATGGTACACAAGTAAACGTAATTTAAATTTAGTAATGCACAACATAATTAAACCTTTATTTATTGTGGTAGATTTCATTATACATCTTTCTTTCCATCATTGTGACTTTTTCATCCAGCATTTTCCAGCAGACGATGTCGCATACTCTGGTATTTGTAGCCCCTACCCCCTATTAAATTGCCTCGGTCGTAGATGTTGCATAGCCCCGTATACTCCTAACGTAAGACCTACATGTAAGGTTAATCACTGCATATCCCTGAACGGTTTCACAGAGACCATAGTTGACCTCAGCACCGGACGTATGTTCATCGTAAAGACTGCCGAGTGACGAAGTAATGAACATCTAAATACTTTCATATCTTGCCGTCTTGAAATAGAGACAACCGATAGTATAACATTCGTCTCTGCACATTGCAGAATCAGGTAGAATCTGGCAATCATCGGTCTGTTACCCTGACATGTGCATAACTCAGGTGTCCAGATAAGCGGCGACTGAGTCATTCAAGCAATCAAATTACCGTTCGCGCAATGGCTTCTTCACATATTTACAACAATTTATTAGCATTCAGTTAGGCAGTTTTTACAAATAAAGTGAAGCCAACTTTTATTTTAGTTTATTAATTGTATGTTAGTTAAACTAAATACTTTATCCATCTGTCCTGAATACTAAGTTATACATAAGCACACTGACTTTAAATAAAATTTTTATTGAGCAGGTATATAAAATTCTTTTAAATTCATAAATATACAAAATTAAATTTTTAAAATTTCAGAGTTTTAGTTATAACTCTTTAATTAAAAAAATTTTGTTTCTATATGCTCTATCGTTCTATCTTGTAAATTTAAACTACTGCATTTCTTAAATATTTTATTCTGAGTGAATACGCGTTTATACAAGTTCAAGAACGGACTTTATGAAAATACGTTGTGTACAACTTACCGTAATAAACACAACTAAATAAAACTATTGCTAAATTTTTTGTTGGGCTAAAGTCACACTTGTTACGTTAAGTTTAGCTACCACCGAGCAGCCATTTTACTGGTTTCATAGTTTCTTGACAGTCACTTCCGCACTTTACTCATTCATCGGTGAAAAAAAGAAAACTATCCAAAGATTGTATTTCAAAAAAGTAGTGTATTTTTATCAAGTATGAAGAGTTGTTTGCGATATCGTTTATATTGCTTCCTACGACGTTTTGGCAAGGTATACAAAATGTTAGTGGCAATGGTTATAGGCGCCTCCATTCAAGCAAATTTTTTCCCATACGCATACTGACAAGTTTAGGTAAATAAAAGCCTTGGAGACTCCGATAAAACTACTTTACTTCATGTTATCTGGGGATGTGAATGTCTCCTGTGGCATCACGGCGCTCCTCGCTTTTCTATAAAGTTTCCATTTTTCTTGTAAAAATTTGACGACGGCTTGATTTACATTTTGCTTTCAAGGGAGAGCAGTATATAGATTCAATTTTCTGATCAATACAATACCTCATCTACCTTTTTCAATTTGAATAAATGTTTTTTAAAACTCTGATCAAGCACAGATTAATAAAACAAAATTGTAAATTACTAAATTTTTACACACTTTACAACTTCTTTGTAACTATTTTTTTACGGGTTTTAAGTAAATAAGGAATTTAAAAAAGTGTTTGTTCTAAGGAAAATATAATAAATAAAACTAATACACGATACAATTTAATCCAGCAATCGATCGTACTTATGCAGAAGAAGTACGATGAAATAACAGTTCTTAGTGACATACAAATGAATGTTTCTTTCCTAAGGTTCGTTCAGAAATCTCCTTTCGAACTATTATTTCTGTTGGGCTTGTCCTTTAGTGTACACATTCCTCTGTGACTTAATTCACGTTTATCAGGCTCCTTCCGTTTTTAATGTTGATTAACAAATAGTTCTTAATACTATGCTATTTTAAAATTATTTTCCCCGAGTATCAAGCTTTGGAGAACTTCTATAAATAACTGTATGGAAAGGATTTTTTACTATGTACTAACTATGCTGCGCTTGCATGGCTCTTGAGGTTTAAAAATCCGGGAGGGCAGTTGGAAACGTGGTTTGGACGTGTGCAAGGGTAAAACTTCAAGGTATAACATCGGCAGGGATATCTGCATGGTAATGCAGATGGTTTATCACGAAGACCGTGCTCGGAAGATTGGCAACATTTCCCCAGAAAGGAAGAATAGAACGCAAATAAATATGTTCAAGCCAATACTATAGATTTCTTGGCAGACGGTTGGACGACACAAGATTTCCGACAAGAACAGATGGCTGATGAAGACATTGGACTGATCTTGACTTCAAAAGAGCAGGGTCGTCGCCCGAATTGGCAAGACGTCTCTTATGGTTCCGAAGTGCTGAAGATCTAGTGTGCGCAATGAGAATCTCTACCCTTGGAGAATAGATTGCTTAAAAGGTCTTTGGAAAGTGCAGATGGGCGAGACGTGGACATGCAATTGACAGTTGACCGAAGTAAAGTGCATTCTGTTTTGAAAGAGATGCATTATGGAGTATCTGGATGTCATCCTGATGTCAATAAATCAAATGACAAAATACGGAAACGATTCTATTGGTTTTATCTTCGCCACGATGTAGAGGAATTATGTCGGTCCTGTGAAATACGTACTGTAAGCAAAGGCACAGAAGTCATAAGTAGTGGGGGGGAGGGGAATGAGAGAGTATAATTTTGGACTGTCATCCGAGAGAATTGCCGGAAAAGGCGTTTCTGGACTTTTCCCAGTTGCTGATGATGGAAACCGGTACATCATGTTTATATAAATGACTGTTTTTCTAAGTAGGTGGAAGCTTTCTCAATTCAAAATCAGGAAGCTACCACTGTGGCAAAGGCGTTAGTTCACAACTTCCGTTGCCGTTATGGAGTCCCAATGGAAATCCATACTCGTCAAGGGAGGAATGTCAAATAAGGAGTTTTTAAAGAATTATGTCGCCTACTCAGTATCCGAAAACCCGGACAACGCCTTTACATCATCAGTCCGACGAAAAGGTTGAGAGGTTCGATAGGGCACTTGAGTAGCACCTGTCGAATGTTGCTGTCGAGAAGCAAAAAGACTGGGTCTAGCGTATATCATTATTCCTAATGGTGTACAGGTCACCAGTAGGCTACACGACACAACCGGCATTACTCCAGCATAACTGGTGTCTGGGTGGGAAATTCGTCTTGATGTTCAGATCACACGATACTCGGTTCCAAGAGCCCCAGAAGTATTCCTCGCATTAGAAAACCAACTGCAGAAATGAATCGCTTTATAAGAGGACGGCTGAGATAGCCAGTGACGAAATGAAAATTTGGTATGACATTTACAGAAATAGTGTGGGTTTCGAAGAAGGAGATCAGGTTTGGTTGTATACAACCCAAAGCAGCGTCGTGGTCGCTCCCCGAAACTTCAAACTAACTAGGAATGGTCTTAAACTATAAAAAATAGAACCAAGGATGTCTTTTTATGGAATATAACAAGCAGGACAGCGGAAATTTAAGGTCGTCTACCTAGATCGCCTTGCCGGAGTACTACTAAAGAGACGGTTGCTAGTTCGGGACGTAAGGCAGTGCTATTTTCAGATGAAAGACAACTACGAAACTCTCTAAATAATTCGAGATTGCCTTACCACACGTTCCTCGATAGCCTACCGCATGCAGCCGACACATTGTGTTCAAGGTCGGACTTTGACCTAGTCTACAGATTGCTCTAACGCCTGTAATTACGCAAATTACCTCGGCGCGCCGCCCTGAACATGGAAGATTATTCTGTAGTCTCAGCGGGGTATAAACATAAGCATCCACTGCCCGGCAAGAGTTCAGTTTAGACCTGGTAATATTCACGTGCGGATAGAAGTTGTTGTTGCGGTTTAGTGGAAAGTGATTATTCTGTTAACTAGTGCGAAACTGTAATAAGGTGACATTTGTTATTGTGTGTTGGAAATGTTTTAACATGGATCATTGTACAAAAATGCATTTGCCAGAGTTCAAACTGTTATTTGTGTATAACCAAAGTTTATAATTAATGACTGCTACAGTATTCAGTTTCCACTGTACAACACGATGTTCCGTGAAAAACGTCAGTGTAATCACCAGACTTGGGAAAGTTAATACAAATTTTTAACTGATTAAAGTTAAAGCCAGTGCCCCCAAAAATTAACTTAGTTAAAGTTAAAAGTTAAAACTTTATCTTTTCTTTTTTTGTTTTATTGTGCAAGCTGCTTTGGGCGTTGAAATAATTAAAATCGTGTTAAATAAATCCACAAATTAAGCTTTTTTAAAAATTAATTAATATTTCTTTGCAGAAAAAATGACAAAATATTTAGCACTAAAAAACTCAATCATTAATAATTTAATAAATAAAAATCATAGATGATTTTATTTTAATCATTAAATTATATTAACATTATTTTTAATTGCAGCAGGTAATTAAATATTGTTTGTCTATTGCATTTTTCAGTTTACGGTACTGACTATTGATATTGTACTGTCCCTGCAGGGCGAAGTAGTATTAAATTACTTAATAGAACAGACAATAATTAGGCTACTCTATTGATTACTTTTATAATCTACAAGTTGACGTTAAAAAATAATTGGGAGCTAGAGATACAACTGAGGCGGATTTGACGTTGTGCATGCAAAAACGTTCTAATATTTTAGATAATCTAACAGAAAGTAGAATTTTAGAATCTAAATTATTTTAGTTATTGTGAATTCTGAAATCTAATGAATTTTATATAAAATAAATTTGACCTTTTGTTTTCTTCAAAATGAGAGTATTTAACACACATTTTTGACTTTTACGTACTTCCAAAAATTAATTATTAAATTTTAATTGTTGTAATTGTTAACAATAAATTGTCTGTTTCTAAGCAATTGAACGAAACTAATGAATGTATTTATTTTTATTTTTATTGTCAACGATTACAGACGTATTCCGTTGGTGTCTCTGCAAATAAATCCATCTAGTGCAATGTTTACCCATCGTGAAATACTCGAGGTATACTGGGTTTTTGCTGTTTTGATTGCTACGGTTAGGGCACGGGCATCACACTCACACACCCGTTTGGCGGACACACGGCCTGCGTTGCAGACTGCGTGTTGGGGGTCAGTGCGAGCGCGCGTGGCTTGCATTGACTCCAACATGTACTCTGGTACGCACAAGCATGTGTCGCCCACGCGTACAGACTCACACCGCACCGCTTGAGCCGACATGTCCGGGGTTGCAGTCAGCGTGTTTTGGTTCAGTGCGAGCGCGCGCGGCTTGCATTGACTCCAACATGTACTCTGGTACGCGCAAGCATGTGTCGCCCACGCGTACAGACTCACACCGCACCGCTTGAGCCGACATGTCCGGGGTTGCAGTCTGCGTGTTGTGGTTCAGTGCGAGCGAGCGCGGCTTGCATTGACTCCAACATGTACTCTGGTACGCGCAAGCATGTGTCGCCCACGCGTACAGACTCACACCATACCGCTTGAGCCGACATGTCCAGGATTGCAGTCTGCGTGTTGTGGTTCAGTGCGAGCGCGCGCGGCTTGCATTGACTCTAGCACGCACTCTGGCACGCATGTTGCGCTCGCGGTGCAAACATATGCTTTGTTGTTTTAATCGTGCCACTCAGAGTGATAAATCTTTCCAACCTGAGTATTTTCACATTGGGCAAATACAACCAGTATTGAATTTATTGCAGATACTTAACACCAAAACACATTACTATGCAGTCACATATCCTCAAACAAATTTATGAATGAGTAGCAGAGTTTTAACTGTGAAGTACAGAATGAGTGCCTAGGGCTGCTATAACGTAAAAGTTAGTGAAGACATAGCAGACTTGAAAAGTAGAATAGTTTGGGCTAAACACTTTCGGGCGTTTTTACATTAAATCTACACATTTTGATCATCTTTCCATTACTCTTTGATCAACTGGCTATGAAATAATGATTATACTCAATGAGATCGACCAAACGTGAATAGGTGCGCACCTACTACAGTGCAAAGGATTGTTAACCGTTGACAACCCACGAGTGATATTTTATGATCTGATTTTGAAGCATATGCTTTGAAACGCGTCATCTATATATTAAAACGAAGCCAAGGCGGATTGAAAAAGGTTACTTTGTCTGCCTGAGTATACTAGATCATTATTTTCAAATACGTTATTAGTAGCCACCTCCAATAAAAATCCCATGGTTTTTACTACTGTAGGTTTACAACTCTCTCCTCTTCTCTCTCTCTCTCTCTCTCTCTCTCTCTCTCTCTCTCTCTCTCTCTCTCTCTCTCTCTCTCTCTCTCTCTCTCTCTTCTCTCCCCAAAACCACCATCCCTGACACTAATTACGGAAAGTTGAAATGTACATTGTTGGAAAGGTTGAGGAAAGGGTATATACGAGGTGAACTCAGAATCCACAACGTTGTGAATGTAAAGATGCCCTAAGGCGAGACAAAAGCGTCTCCGCGAAGCCTGGGTCACCGAGAAACATTAAAAGACTCTTCGGGTAACCTTCCAAATAGAAAAATCCAAATCGCCTAGCTCTAAATGTTGCATCATCAACATCAGTTACTGATCAGTGAATTGTGTACAAAATAATAGGCTACAATTAACTTGTTCTAAGCATGGTAGAAGTAAAAATACATTGCAAAATTGTAATGTTTAATGAATATAAGGAAAAAGACTTTTCATAATCATTTAAAAATTATTTTTCTGCGGCCTACTAAAACAGAATACTTGCAACGTGGAAAGTGTATTTACTTTGACCTTGTACCTTCAATTTTTTTGTATAGTTTAATTAGTCTGTATACAGTAAGGTTTGCTATATTACCTAGTGTACTGCAAGTTTTTTTGTATTTCGTCGGTACTATATTGCACAAGACACTATTTCGTTCATACACATTGGTACCAGTTATAATTATACATCGAGATCATTCCACTTCAACTGCTTAATATTTAATTTTAATATTCAATTTGTAAATATTTCAAAATAATTTTACATAGTGTCGTAACGTAGCTTTAAAGAAAGTACTGATGCAATAATGGAAACTTGTGTATATACGCGTACATTGGTAGCCACGATGAAGTTGATAGGCAACGGTAACCGAGAAAGATATGAATTCTTCAAACTATTATGAAACAAATACGTTACTTACGCCGTAAACGTGAAAATTATATTCCAAGAATAACTATACCAATTGAAGTAATTGACGAAGCAAGATATGTATATGTAACAAAGGATAATAATGTTAGAAAATTGAGTTTATTAACTAAATGTCTCAACGACATGTAGAAAATATCGGTTTGGAGAACCATACATGACTTCCATGTTCTAATATTTATATTTAAAATCATTTACTTGAATTCGGTTTGATAATTTCTAAAATATATCCCCCAGCCTCAAAATATTTTCTCTATTTATAGATATTTTTGTTATTATGGGGTAGTCGTTAACTATAATGTTATTTTCGAGTCACTTCATCTATAAACATTAGGTACTTTATTCTTATAAAGAAACTGAACTACGCAGATAATCACCCTTCCTCCTAAACCGATCCCCACCATTAATAATATTTACACTTTCATAGAGTAATAGTTTTAACACATGTAATTTCTAAGGTATCTTATTATTCAAAATTAATCATTCGTACTTTACTTGATATCACCACAGCAATTTTCAAAAAATCACCTCCTCCTCCTTCAACTACATACTCAATTTATAATTATTCATTTACCATTTTACAGTGGATTAATATGACTATTTTCGGGGCACTTATTTATCCAAATTAAGTACTTTACTCTTGTTAAAACACAAAATGATACAGGTAAACCACCACTCCCCCTTAACTGAACAACCCAATTTTTGATATTTACATTTTTATTGAGTAATAGTTTCATTCTATGTAATTATTAAGGTATGTTATCCTTCAAAATGAAGTAGTTTATTCGGCATCAGAAAGGTAATTTTGGTAATTTTCAAAAAGTTACCCACCCACTTCAACTACCATTTTCATTTATAGAAAATTACCCCCTCCTCCATCAACTGCCTTTTTTATTTATAGACATTTCATCTACCCTTCTACAGTGGATTGTTATGACCTTCTTTTAAGGATACTTTATTTATCAAAATTAGGTACTTTACTCTTGTTAAAACGTAAAACGTTGCAGGCACACAAACACTTTTCGGAAAATGACTTTTCTTCATGTTTTAAAGATAGTAGAATCAGAATCAGCCCTTATCTGCACTAGACTTCTCAACAACTAGCCGAAATATAGTAAACCTGGGTACTCCAAAAGTTTTAGAGGCCTTTAGGAATCCCATTTACTAGTCATGGATCTCTTGTATATCTAACACCATATTTTTTGGGTCCCACTGTTTTCTTATAGCTATAATACACTAGAATAATTATCGTAACCCAAAGATAAATAAGAATAGTCCTTAAACTGAGACATTAAGTTGAATAGTTTCTTACAATTGTACAAGAAATGCAAACTGCATTATTAACCTGCAAAATTCCTGTAAACACGCTTCTTTCTCAACAAACCCAGTCGGTCTGTTGGCGTCATGGTAACACGAGGTCTTCCCTACATGATCCAGTACATGTAGTACTTCCAGTATATGACAACTGTAGCATGACAGATTATCCACATTATAATGAATGAAAAATGATCATAAATAAAAATCAATTAAAATAACTATCAAGGAAAAATCCAAATAAAAACAAATAAGAACCACAATAAAATACAATCATAATTTGAAGAAATAAAAATAAAGAAAAAACAACTATGCAACAAATATGAGTAATGAAAAATAAACCAAAAAACTAAAATAAAGTAAGGAAATACCCAGGTAGGATAGGAGTAAGTAAGGAAAATACCCAGAACACAAACCAACGTACATAATAAAACTATTTTGTATTGATGAAACAAAGAATGAGAATCAGTAAGTAAGGCAAAACCCAGAACAAACCGACACCCCTAAAATAAAGACTGTTTTTCAATAAACAAGCTAGGATATTGTAACAGACCTGTTTATGTGGTGTTGTAAAAATTTAATAAAAGTTTAAAATGTTGTTAAACGTGTCAAAATGTATGCTCTCAGTCGTGTACGGGTAAACCGTATTCTGCTCTGCCGCATTCAAACGTTGCAAACGTTGCCGCCTCGCCACCTGATTGGCGTACAGCTCTCTGCAGTATTACCCAGCTTGCGTCTCGCTTTAACGCCTTCACTTCAATAATTACTAGTCGTAATTCTAAATTAACGGAATCAAACATACAGCATTCCAGATTGAGAACATTTATTAATCCTTTAGAATATTTCACTTGGTTTATTATACATCAAAATTCGTTTTCAGCACCGGCTATTACAATTGCGTAGTTGGTACGCTCAGCTCAGTTGTATACAGTCATTAGTTACTCTAGTTTACAGTAAAAATTATCGTTTTTTCTCAGGGGTGTAAAGTCCTTTTGGCTACAGAAATATATGTTTACGGCTAACACACACAAAGTTATAATAATTCTTACAGCTAATTACATAAATAAATCGATATCTCATTACATTTGACTAAGTAATCACCAATGAAAATTTGTGAAGCAATTTTTGGTTATGTTCATTTGCCAGAAGTTCGTTATTAGATGATTCGTTAATTATTTATCATAATTTACTTTCTTAATAATCGTTAATTTGTTACAGTTAAATAGTGAATTTAAATCAGCATTTATTTTGACTCGGAATAGTGATCAGTGATTTTGAAATAGTTATATTTTAATTCAGACCAAAATTTGTGAATACGCTTTAAGGGATAATGTTTATACTCATCAGTTACTTGTTGCTGAAGATCCTGGTGTCGCCTTCTTCGATAGATAACTCCTGGGCTGTCGTCTTCTTCTATAGATAACTCCTGGGCTGTCGTCTTCTTCTATGGATAATTCCTGTCGTCTATTTCCCTCGTCTCGGCACTTTTCTTTGCTACTTCAGGCCTCGTAATTCTTCAGTTGGTGTCATCTTCTTCTTTTAGGAGGTTCTACTGATCTTCATATAGTGTCCGTGTCGTCTTTCTTCGTCGCGGCGTCGCTTCGTCTTCTTTGGATCACTACGGTTTGTTAAATTAATTTTTATAAATACAATTTACGTTTCAGGATTCCCTGTACTGTTGTACTTGTCTTCTATCAGTTTTAAATAGTTTTGAAATTGTTTGAAGAATAATAATTTAATGTTAATACGAGAGCTACTCGGTCCACCCTCTGGCGTTGGTTAATAATGACTTACTGAAAATCTAACGGTTTTTTGGCGTTATTTTTCTTGTTGCTATGGTTACTTAAGAAATTATGCTAATTTTTCATTGGTTATTAACTCAGGTTATTGTTAAGATTTATCGTCTTTTTTCGTCAATTTTTACCAAAATATCTTCAACTGAAGATTACTACTTTGTTCTAATGTCATCACATTAGTACCATTCTTCCTAAATTTTTATGATGAACATTTTGATACCCCTCATGCCTACTTTTGGATAGCTAATTACATTTTTACTATTTTCCCAATTTTATATCTTACATATAATTTATTCAAAATTAGTTGTTAACCACATATTTTGGTACTATGAATACCCACTTACATGGTTTAATCATTTGGCACGTTCTGCCTTAATTTTGGATTATTATTTGTTCTTAAATTAATAAATTTATGTTCAACAGTTTGGCTTAGAGCCTAGATTCCATTCTACTACCATTTAACATTTCTTACTAACGTTTCTGGTAACTCTAATATAATTTACAAACAAAACAACCAATAAACATCAGTATCCCTAACTCTAATTCTTACTATTAAACATTTCTTTTCAGGTTCTACCCTGAAATAACTTTTAATTGCTGTTATCTGCTTATCCTACAATTTACTCTATGCTATGATTTTCTGAACACAAATAAAATCCTTAATACTTACTTAAAGAAACTCTTATAATACTATTGGCAAACTGTTCCTTGTATGCTATGTCCTATCTACTATTCCCTTCACTTTAACACAGTGTTAGTCCTTCTTAATTTGCTACACTCTGATACCTTAACTCTTATCTTAATATATAATCTTGATATCTTATTACCTAAATTAACAATACTACAATTAGTTCAATCTTACCTACTAGTGCACAGCTTATCACAAATTGTTTATCTGTTTAACATAGTTAGCTTACATAATATTTAGTTCCACACTCTCACTACACTTTTATTTCATTAGAAAGTTTCTATCATTACTACCCTGCTCACTTTGTTTCATTATTTTATACCTATCACTTTCACTACTTATTTAGTTTTACACACACACTTTTGGGCTTATTCACGCTTATTCATGGTTGTCTGATTACTTTACATCACTGTGTGATTATGGTCATTTATAACTATTTACCTCCAAATCACACTGATCACTTTTGGTCATCATTCTAATATTGCTTTTGTTTTGGGCTCAAAGTATTGTTTATAGCCTTTGGCCATTACTACTACAATTAGTTTGGGGTATGGTTAGCTTCTAACCCCCCTACATTATATTATACTATTACATTCTTTAAATAATAAGATACATGTGATACTATTACCCTTCATTAATCTTATTGTCCTAGCTACATCTCATATGCTACAGACATCAATTCAGTACTAAATTTACAATATTCTGTTCACTTTTTTGGAATGACTTGATTATACTTAAACTTCTTCTTCACTGTCTCTGGGTTTTCTTTTGGTTCCTATCCGATCTATTGTGTCAAGTCTGTCGGGTTAATAGTCATTTGTCATTTATTGGGTTATTAGGTTATTGATCTTTAAGTTCATAAGTTTTTTGCCTTTTACTCTTATTTTCAGCTGTTTATTTTATAATTAAATACCATTGAATTCTTGCTACCTTATGTCATGTTACATAATGCATCGCCACCAAAATTGATTATTTCGAAACAAAGATTATTAGATTTTTTCTGAAATCATCAATATAGTTCATTTTATCAAGTTGTTATGATTCAGGAATTCCTCCATTGCTACTTCTTCTGTATTCATTCTTTATTAAGTCATGGTTCATAATATAATAATTGGTATTATTTCTTTTCCTTTATTATTCTTCATTATTCCCCTTTATGTTCTATTTCCCTAAAATTTTTCTTCTCTCTCCTTCATATAAATTGGTAATAGTCAGAGGGCACGTGTGGCTCTATTACTCTGCTATCCATTTATACACATTTTGAGTTCAGAGGCCTTGCCTATCTGCTCAATAACATATGTTGGACGTATCTCAACATAAAATCATCACATAATAATATTCATAATAATTATAATAATAGTCGTTCATTTCCGACTCACATAATATTAATACAATAAAACACTTTTGGGATTAATTATTCTTTCTTTCATACAACTCATGACCTTTCATTTTAATAACTTATTAGGATTCCTTTGTTTTAAGCTTGTGGCGATATTTGATAGGCATTTTGTATTGTTTTAAGAGCTTATTCTATATGGTAGTGATTCTATTTGTCATCACTCTAATGCTCATTGATATTTAATTAACATTGTAGCTGGTTTTGACTCATTTCTATTTTTTCATTGATAACTCAGCTAATCTGCCAGTGTTATTTTTTATTTGATTGTTTTGGTTTCTTCTTTTGTGAAACATTAATTTCTATTTATCCCCTTTTTGTGATGGGGTTTGTTAATGATGTTATGTAGCTTCATCATTATTTGTGTAATATTTAATTATTTTATTTATCCCCTTTTTGTGATGGGGTTTGATAATGATGTTATGTGGCGTCATCATTATTTGTATAATATTTAATTATTTTATATCTCAATTTTTATGATATTTCATTATACATTTTCAAAATTTGCATGTGTTTACACATTTTGTTTCACACTTGGTCGTAAGTTTAGCCTTACTTTGTTTTGAACTTAGCTTATCTTTCTTCTAAATTCCCTCTCACTTATAATAATAATGGTTCCAATCAAATACTTACTGTAAGTTGTGCTTACATTACTTTTGAATTTTGATAATAGTTACTTACAAAATTCTCTTTAATTTTCAGACACTGGTGCATAATACTTTTTTAAAGAAGACTGGTTATAAGTCCCTTTTATCTTTTTAGTTGTGATTTCACTTATGACATAGGTATTATTTTTATTATCTTTCATTATGGGGTAGGGTATTTATTTTGTTATATAATGGACCCTGTTATATACACTCTTTTTTCTTTTGTAAGTTAATCTTCTCCTTTTTATACATTAATTGGGTTTGCCTGGTCAAATTACTCAAAATCAGTCCCATTTTCTCAGTGTTCCTCCACACTTGGTTTAACCATTGTCCATGATTATATGAGCTGCTCCTGTTCGGATTGCTGTCGTTTTCATAATTACTTCTGTTCGTGTCCACTTTCTTGCTATTATTCTGTATCTAAATGGTTCTGTCATAGAATTCTCACTTGTTTCCATTGCTATCGCAATCATTTCATTGTTTTGTTTATACAACGAATAGGTCAATGCTATTTCCATTGTAGATGCTATCGTTGAGATTGGATTATGCATGTCTATTAAGTGTCTTCTCCTTCTTATTCTGTTACGCACTGTTTTGTAGTGATTCCTTTCTAAAGGTTCTAGTAAGTTCCTTCTGTTATTTTTAAAATTCATTATTTCATTCTGGTCGTTAATTAGTACATTAAACATCTCAAATAGTCCATTCTTCATCATCTCCAACTCTTCTCTGGTATTTATTATTTTCCTTCTATATATTTTTCTTATTTCCTTGGTCTTCATTTCCAAGTATTCATTCTTCTCAGTTGTCACCTCCATGATTTGAATATTTTCCTTGTGGCTGCTATTTTTATTTGCAGGTAATAGTATGCTTTTGTCTTCTGTAGTTTTTATTTCCTTCCTACTATCTTCTATTTTCTTAATTACCGGTTCCTTGTTCTCGTTCAATGTTTCTTTAATACTTTCAGAAACTCTTTCTAGTGTTTCATTCACCTTCTTGAAACCCTTATCCAATGTTTCCTTGATCTGATCAGTTTTGTAATTTGTTTCTTCCCATCTCTGATTCGTCTCCATTTTTGTCTGTTTTAGTTCTTTACGATACGCTATTAATTGCCGTTGTATAGTCTCACTGTTACTATCGATTTTTTGGTTCAGTGTTTCTATATTTTTTTCATCAGCCTCAAAGCTTCACTGGTTTTCTCATTACTTTTCTCTATCTTCTCACTAATCAATTTATTCTCCTCCTTCATTTTCTGTGTCAGGGTTTCATTTAATGATTCAAATTTCTTGTCCAATTTTTTCTCCATTTTCTCATTATTTTTGTCCATTTTCTCGTCCTGTTTCTTGAAATTATCTTCAAACTTCTTGTCCATTTTCTTGAAATTGTCATTTATCGACTCAAATTTCTTGTCTAGTTCTTCTTTGTTTTCCTTTCTCCGTTCTTCGTTAATTTTCCTTTCTTCGTTACTTTGTTTTTTCAGCGCTTCTTGCAGCATTTCCATGATGTTATTCAAACTGATACCCTCCATGGGTCTGCTCGGTTCTACTGGGGTTAATATTTCTTCTACATCTTCCACTGAAGTTATTTCCTTTTCCTCCATTCTGGCACCTTTCTCGATCTCCTTTTCTAATCTCCTTGCTTCCTCTTCCGCCTCCTTTTCGCGTAGCAACGTCTGGTGTCTCGTCCCGATTTTTGCCGGTTCCATTTCTGTAGTCGCCGCTAGAATCTGTAAAATTTAAAGATATGTTTCCTTAACTATTCTAGCCCCACGTTGGGCGCCACTTTGTAACAGACCTGTTTATGTGGTGTTGTAAAAATTTAATAAAAGTTTAAAATGTTGTTAAACGTGTCAAAATGTATGCTCTCAGTCGTGTACGGGTAAACCGTATTCTGCTCTGCCGCATTCAAACGTTGCAAACGTTGCCGCCTCGCCACCTGATTGGCGTACAGCTCTCTGCAGTATTACCCAGCTTGCGTCTCGCTTTAACGCCTTCACTTCAATAATTACTAGTCGTAATTCTAAATTAACGGAATCAAACATACAGCATTGCAGATTGAGAACATTTATTAATCCTTTAGAATATTTCACTTGGTTTATTATACATCAAAATTCGTTTTCAGCACCGGCTATTACAATTGCGTAGTTGGTACGCTCAGCTCAGTTGTATACAGTCATTAGTTACTCTAGTTTACAGTAAAAATTATCGTTTTTTCTCAGGGGTGTAAAGTCCTTTTGGCTACAGAAATATATGTTTACGGCTAACACACACAAAGTTATAATAATTCTTACAGCTAATTACATAAATAAATCGATATCTCATTACATTTGACTAAGTAATCACCAATGAAAATTTGTGAAGCAATTTTTGGTTATGTTCATTTGCCAGAAGTTCGTTATTAGAAGATTCGTTAATTATTTATCATAATTTACTTTCTTAATAATCGTTAATTTGTTACAGTTAAATAGTGAATTTAAATCAGCATTTATTTTGACTCGGAATAGTGATCAGTGATTTTGAAATAGTTATATTTTAATTCAGACCAAAATTTGTGAATACGCTTTAAGGGATAATGTTTATACTCATCAGTTACTTGTTGCTGAAGATCCTGGTGTCGCCTTCTTCGATAGATAACTCCTGGGCTGTCGTCTTCTTCTATAGATAACTCCTGGGCTGTCGTCTTCTTCTATGGATAATTCCTGTCGTCTATTTCCCTCGTCTCGGCACTTTTCTTTGCTACTTCAGGCCTCGTAATTCTTCAGTTGGTGTCATCTTCTTCTTTTAGGAGGTTCTACTGATCTTCATATAGTGTCCGTGTCGTCTTTCTTCGTCGCGGCGTCGCTTCGTCTTCTTTGGATCACTACGGTTTGTTAAATTAATTTTTATAAATAAAATTTACGTTTCAGGATTCCCTGTACTGTTGTACTTGTCTTCTATCAGTTTTAAATAGTTTTGAAATTGTTTGAAGAATAATAATTTAATGTTAATACGAGAGCTACTCGGTCCACCCTCTGGCGTTGGTTAATAATGACTTACTGAAAATCTAACGGTTTTTTGGCGTTATTTTTCTTGTTGCTATGGTTACTTAAGAAATTATGCTAATTTTTCATTGGTTATTAACTCAGGTTATTGTTAAGATTTATCGTCTTTTTTCGTCAATTTTTACCAAAATATCTTCAACTGAAGATTACTACTTTGTTCTAATGTCATCACATTAGTACCATTCTTCCTAAATTTTTATGATGAACATTTTGATACCCCTCATGCCTACTTTTGGATAGCTAATTACATTTTTACTATTTTCCCAATTTTATATCTTACATATAATTTATTCAAAATTAGTTGTTAACCACATATTTTGGTACTATGAATACCCACTTACATGGTTTAATCATTTGGCACGTTCTGCCTTAATTTTGGATTATTATTTGTTCTTAAATTAATAAATTTATGTTCAACAGTTTGGCTTAGAGCCTAGATTCCATTCTACTACCATTTAACATTTCTTACTAACGTTTCTGGTAACTCTAATATAATTTGCAAACAAAACAACCAATAAACATCAGTATCCCTAACTCTAATTCTTACTATTAAACATTTCTTTTCAGGTTCTACCCTGAAATAACTTTTAATTGCTGTTATCTGCTTATCCTACAATTTACTCTATGCTATGATTTTCTGAACACAAATAAAATCCTTAATACTTACTTAAAGAAACTCTTATAATACTATTGGCAAACTGTTCCTTGTATGCTATGTCCTATCTACTATTCCCTTCACTTTAACACAGTGTTAGTCCTTCTTAATTTGCTACACTCTGATACCTTAACTCTTATCTTAATATATAATCTTGATATCTTATTACCTAAATTAACAATACTACAATTAGTTCAATCTTACCTACTAGTGCACAGCTTATCACAAATTGTTTATCTGTTTAACATAGTTAGCTTACATAATATTTAGTTCTACACTCTCACTACACTTTTATTTCATTAGAAAGTTTCTATCATTACTACCCTGCTCACTTTGTTTCATTATTTTATACCTATCACTTTCACTACTTATTTAGTTTTACACACACACTTTTGGGCTTATTCACGCTTATTCATAGTTGTCTGATTACTTTACATCACTGTGTGATTATGGTCATTTATAACTATTTACCTCCAAATCACACTGATCACTTTTGGTCATCATTCTAATATTGCTTTTGTTTTGGGCTCAAAGTATTGTTTATAGCCTTTGGCCATTACTACTACAATTAGTTTGGGGTATGGTTAGCTTCTAACCCCCCTACATTATATTATACTATTACATTCTTTAAATAATAAGATACATGTGATACTATTACCCTTCATTAATCTTATTGTCCTAGCTACATCTCATATGCTACAGACATCAATTCAGTACTAAATTTACAATATTCTGTTCACTTTTTTGGAATGACTTGATTATACTTAAACTTCTTCTTCACTGTCTCTGGGTTTTCTTTTGGTTCCTATCCGATCTATTGTGTCAAGTCTGTCGGGTTAATAGTCATTTGTCATTTATTGGGTTATTAGGTTATTGATCTTTAAGTTCATAAGTTTTTTGCCTTTTACTCTTATTTTCAGCTGTTTATTTTATAATTAAATACCATTGAATTCTTGCTACCTTATGTCATGTTACAATATGAATAAGGAAGTAAATACCCTGAACAAACCGAAATACCTAATAAAAAGGAATGATTTTGAAGAAACAAGGTAGTAGGATAAGAAGACTACAAGAAATACCCAAAGGAAACCCAGTAAGAAGAAAATAAAAACCCCAAAAGAGATTAAAAGTCACAAACGAAAGTATAACACCCAAAAACAGAAACTAATGTAAAGTAGATGTAAACAAAAGTGTTTAGAGGTATAAGTAAAAGTGCACCCATGAAAGTTATTTTATAATAAAAAAAAAAACAAATCTTAAGAATCTTCTATAAATAAAATTCTTGATAATATAAAACTATAAAACTGATTAGTGATAGTATCAAGAAATAACAGGGGACCAGTGCAAGTTATTTTATTATAGTATATAAACTTCAAGAAAGTGTATGAAATGCTTAAACTAAGTAAATGTGTACCTTTGAACAACTTTCAAGTTTTTAATTTAACTTCAGAAATACTATTTGGTAGAATAGTATTATGAAAATCAAATACAAATATTTCTAAGAAAGTGCGACTCTTTGTCTAACAACATTCACTAAAATGAGAAAGATAAATTGAGAGCAGGTAATTAATAAGTGAAGTGACACGGGATACATCCCTAATCTTATCTTCTTTTATATAAAAATGAATGTTTCTTTGTTTGTACCTTATGCGTTCCTATACCATTCATCCGATTGCGATGAAACTTCGGTGAGTTGTTGTGCGCACGCCCGCGAAGGTTTCTGAATTTTTTTCGATGGGGTCCTTTGGGGGGTTCTTTGGGGTCTTCCACATCTCCTCCTAAACCACTGGACCGATTTCAACCAAACTTGGCACAAATATTTTACGCAACGCGAGAACCAACATAGGATAGGTGTTTTTTCGATGGGGTGCTTTTGGGGGTTCTTTGGGGTCTTCCACATCTCCTCCTAAACCACTGGACCGATTTCAACCAAACTTGGACAAATATTTTACGCAACGGTATAGTCTACGGTGAAAATCGCGAATTTCGAAAAACTTAACTTAAACTTTAAATTCAGTGAAATTAACCTATACAACCATTAAACTAAATTAATACGGAACAGAAAATAAGTGAATTAATTATTTAAACATATAAAACAAATAATTCTGAATAACGAGACGAACTGTGCAATTTTCGACCTTATTGACAAAAGTGAATTAAAACATTATCCAACACATTTTATCGAGGTGAATCACAGAACACTGAACCAGGACCACTCCACTAACACCAGAAAGAATAATCACAACTGCTGAGACGAGGAAACTTTGAAAAGGCAGCATTTATTAGAAGAATTTTTCGTCGAGCCGACTTCATTTTAACATATGCAGTACTGAAGCAGACATCTTGAGTCCCACAATTCCTTTCGAGCACTGCCAGTCTAGTCGTCAAGACGACAATGGTTCGAAATTTTACTTTGATAAACATTATATAATAAATCATAACTTTGTAATTTTTAATTCTTAAGCTATTTACTAGCTATTATAATAAGCTATTATAATAAGAAGAAGAACCGTCAATCGATTAGTGCTGGAGATAATACAATTAACGCAGAAATTAAATCTAACTACTAGAAGTGATATAGTTGACAGAAACAGTAATAAAAGATTTAAAATTTTACACAAAACAATTACAAAAAATATTTACTAACTACTAAACAAATAAAACAATTAAAACAATATTTTCCAAAAAACATAAACAAACAAATTTTTTTATTTTGTAAACAAACAAAATTTTTTTATTTTGTAATCCCACAGAAGGGATTGTTACACAACAGAATAAACGTTCTCAAAAGAGCTGAAACAACGGTATTCCATATCGCCCGCCTATTCCATCTTACCCTCATTTCCTTTCCTTCTCCCCCTCTTTCTATATACACACCTCTATCTATATGAATACACACACACACACACACATATATATATACATATATGTATATACACACACAACACATGCGTATATTTAATTGCTTTGAATTCAATAAACATAAACATTTTCTAAAAACTCATTTTGTGATTATTGACGGTAAGCCTAATGTTGAAACATTTTTGGGAACAAAGATTCTACATGTGAACGAACGTAAACGAAAATAATATTATATGTGATTTTTCCATTTGGTATGTGATTTCTGCAATTATAGGAAAACACAATGGGTCAAAAAATGAAAACGTAATTATTACGTTAGGGTATGAAAGCATCTAAAAATGGCTCGAGTTAATATAGGTCTACTTTTATTATTATAATAAGTTATCAGAAAGGAGTAGACAAGGTTAATGGTAAATTGAGTTTACTAATTGAGTTTCAGAGGCACAAGGTGGCGGATATGTTTACTTCCTGTAATTAAACCAAACTTCCTTCACTGCATTGGCACCAGTAGCGAACAAGAAAATTTCATTAAACTGGCAATGCGGCTTCTTTAATAAATGCAAAACTCTGCTGCCTATTCCATCAATGTCAGAATTAAGTGCAAAATTAATATCTACTATCACAGTCTGTACACACACAAAAATAAATTAAATTCGACAACAAATGTTACATGTTATATTATTATTAGAATGTAAGAGTTTTATTTTTTGTTTTACACATTATATAATTTATTATTTACTTAATTATCCCATTATTTATATTATGTAAAAATTATATATCATTGTCCACAAATTGTTTTGTTTATTGAGCAATTCATACAGCAAAATTAATTTGCTAATACAACAAATGTGTACATTAAAAATGTTGTTGGGTCTTGTTTACGTATAGGCTACACGATGAAGTTGAAAAGTTGGAAATTTAATTAACTAATATAAAATGTTATAGCTTTACAAGAATTTGTTATTTTTGAACAAAAACAGCGATTGGCAACAATTTAAAAATTCTAAACAGATAAGCAGTTCCTGTATGAAGTAAAAAAAACATGACTCAAAAAGGCGTAGAAAACGAAAAAATTAGGAAAGAGCATGTAAGAGGGAACAAGGGTGGCGAAAGTGGGCGAGGGAAAGAGATATGATAATAGGTAAAATCATTCATTACCATTTTTATATAATTACCATACTGTCAGCACATTAGATAGTATGCAATCAGAGCTAGACGTTCACGTCCCTTCTTAGGTAATTGGAGCGAAGTGGAGAAAGAGTAGTCAGACACTTACCTTTTTGTACGTTTACACAGATGCTGAAATTGTAGAGAACAATAATTTGAAAACATTCTCGAAACTCGGACAAAAGGTCCCTATATCGCGTTAGATAGTAGCATTCCATTAGCAATAAACCTGTTTACTACCGTGAAGCTACTACTATAGTTAAATAACATGTACATACAATGGTACATGCTTTCTAATAACCTTATAAAATGTCCACTGCGACTTAGTAAATAACAACTCTTGTCACGTACACGGCTTTCTAGATTAAAGCCTCTAAACATTTGTAAGATAACAAATACGCGGAAGGCACTTAAAAACTTAACTAGGCCTTTTTGGCCTCCTGTTCTCATTCTATGTTAACGCCATACTGAGACAGCATGGAGTCCATACAGCCCCATTTGCTGACGACACGGCTGAATTTACAGCCGATGCAACACAGAACGGGCAGTCCTACGACTACAGCGCCTGCTCGATTCGCTCGGGGACTGAGCTGCAGGGTGTCTTTAAACGCTACCAAGAGTGTAGTGTCGACCGGCGACCTCTAATCGCCGGAAAGATCGACGGAGGTAACTTTGCATGACCAGAACGTACTTGCATTGATCCAATGAAGTGAAGTGCCTCGGTGTACACCTAGATCGTCGGCTACCTGGTGTACCCACGCTCACACAGTTCATAAGCGACCGTCTGCTCTTCTAAGCCTACCGTTTCCACTCCTGGTCAGCTCTGCTATGACAAGGAAATTGGGCAAATTGTTCGTCGTCGCCTATCAGTTGCCGTCATTAATTACGCTGCCTCGGTCTGGGGATATCTTGCCGCCACGCATAAAAATAAGTTGTAAAGCGTCCTCGACAGGACGCCTGGAGTCCAGCTAGCTCTGTTGCTGCAACACAGGTGTATTTACCACCGATCGTCACGCAGAACGGGCCGTCCTACGACTACAGCGCCAGCTCGATTCGCTCGGGAACTGCATTAATAGTGGAAAGTGATTTTAAACGCGACCAAGAGTGTAGCCGTCTTATTCTCCAAGCACCGGAAAGATCCGCGAAGGCAACTTCGAACATACTTGCGTTAGTTGATGTACACCTAGATTGTAAGCTCACCTGACGTACCCACACTCAGGTTCATGAGCGAGCGTCCGCTCGTTTGAGCCTTCTGCTTCCACTACTAGCTATGATAAGGAAACTGGTAAAAATGATCGTCGGCGCGTATCTGCAGCCGGTCATTACTTACGTTGCTCCGGTCTTGGGATACCTTGCCGCAATGCATAAAAATAAATTGCAAAGCGTCCTCGACAGGGGCCTCCGGCTAGCGGCGGTCTTCCTTCACGCCTTCTGAGGAGCGGACTTATTTAAGCATGTACACAGAAAGTTTTTAAAATTATAAAACACAAACATGTTGAGGATATTAATTAGTTCTCTACTCACTTAGTTATTTGTTAAAGTTTAGGACATTTCGGACAGTTAAAAGATGTTCACGAATTTGTATCCCTCTGTCAGTGTAACGTCAGTTAAAAACGTAGATTTTTAAAGAAATTGTAATAAGTAAAATCTACAAATTGACATTATTTACAATGTTATGTATATTCAAAGCTCCATACGCTTTCAGATATATGAAAGTCTGAAAACCTACTCGTATACTGACGTCATCCCCGTAGTTTTTAGAGTAAAATCACTTTAAGACATATTGGTACGACGGTCGCTCAAATCATAGAGTTCGACTAGTGAAAACTGAATTATTGACACCAGATGAAATCGCTATTTAGAACTTTAACGACAGTTTAAATAACTGAATAGTTGTTTAAAATCAACAATAAACTCGTACGTAACAATTCTTCAGTCTTACGATTGTCTAACACACGCTAACATAACAAACAATAAACGTCACCTTAATTAATAGCATTGCACTAAATCGAAGTCACTAGTTACAGATATTCGCACCCAATGATTCACAATTATCACTTTACAATCTATAAAACATACATCTCCTATACCGCACAGTGAATCGCACATTCAGAAACTAACTAGAAGCTTCCGAAACGCGCATTTATACTACTTCGCCTTTGTGGCGTAGTTTGTGACAAATCTGACGTGGATGCCGGTAGAATAATCGACCACAACCTGGAAGGCGCGTCTGGAAAGAACATGACCATTGACTAATCCTACCTGTCGCTCAAGGTCACATTTCAACTCACAACTGATGATGATCGGTCGGGCAGTGCGCACTGTCTTCGATAGTTTTGTGTTTACGGGTTTTAATAATGTTATTTGTAACAGTTGTGGTTGTGTTATTTGTCTGTGTGTGTACGTGTTTTTAATAATTTCGCCGACGATTCCTATATAATAGGAAGAAATTTTTACCTGAAGATGGGAATTTATTCCCGAAACATGTAGTGAAATAATAAACTACAAGATCGCAAGACGGATCAAAATAAGGTATATTTTAAATTTAAATTGAATCTTAAATGCGATCTGGAGACTGTATGTAATGAAAAATAGTATTCTTAATTTTACAGTTGTCGTCAACTCTGTCTATGTCTTCGGCTGGAAATCTTATTTGTCTCTGATATCCCTTTAGCTTTGTATGTTTTTGTGTTCTTCATGCAATTATTGTTTAGAAATTAAATAATGTTTTTGTGTATTTCAATTGTACTCATGCCGTACGCCATTTTCAGTTTGGTACTAAATTCTTTTTTCTTGTTTTAATATTCCTTATTTATTGCGTCCTACAAAATACGCATTCCTATTGATTGCATCAGAACTTAAAAAAAATAGTTGTAGGCTTTAGTGGATAAACATTGTAACCATTTTAGTTCATACGGAAAGTGAGTAACCATGACTTGGAAAATTGATTGTTGTCACGTCCATACAAAGTTTTCTTAATGTGTCATGTAAACTTAATAAAGAATGTGACTCTCAGAAATTGCATTATCTGGCACAGTAGATGACGTATAAGGGTTAACTGAATTTCAGTGTATAACCACCTTCGTGGGATTTGTAGATTGCGAGAAAGCTTTTAATTCAGCATTACAAAATTTATAATGAATGATTTTCGAAGAACCCCTTACAAACCCATAGTTTTTAATTTAATAACTTTGGTCACTGCCAATTGAAAATTAATCTCTAGAACTGCGAAGCCAAATTGTACTTACCTAACATATGCAAAAAAGATATTTGCAGATTCTGTTTGAAAAAAAAACAGTAACAGCTAAAAATACACAGCACAAATTTTCAATGTGTTCAGTACATTGGAATCGGAAAACAGAAGAATTAATGTAGATGAATTATTTTCTTTCAAACA
Source organism: Magicicada septendecula (assembly GCA_034769895.1). Classification (NCBI taxonomy): domain Eukaryota; kingdom Metazoa; phylum Arthropoda; class Insecta; order Hemiptera; family Cicadidae; genus Magicicada; species Magicicada septendecula. Next base: position 901,885,312 of record CM068367.1, read on the forward strand.
TTAGGTTTGCGGATAGCGATGCGTTGTTTGGTGAAAAAGCAGTAGATCAAGACAACAGAGCTCAGCCTGGAAAATGTAAATTTTGTTTGTGGTTAAATATATAAGAGTCAAATATAATGTTCATAGATGTTTATAAAGCTTGCACCACCGGGAGAAGTAAAACTTTATTATAAAAGTCAAACAGCTCTAAATTACGTGAAATATTAGTTAATAAAGTAATAAATATTGGAAACACAACGTTAAAAATTTTCAGTAACGGCTTAACGGACTGCCTTTAAGCAGACTAAACACACTGTACATAATCAAACTTATGTTGACGTTTAAAAGAGACACATGCTGACTTTTTAACCTGTACTAGTATCCTGGATTTACTCACGAGTTAAAGCATGATGCAAAAACAATAGAATGAGTACGCAGAGAAATGTGGAAAGCATACGATAACAACAATAAATAAAGGTAGTAGAACAAGTAAATACATACGCAAACAAACTAGATGATTTTGTTTTACATAATTATGAAAATAAAATAGACATGGTAGGTGAAATCCAGTATTCTCTGAAGATAAGGTGATGAAAAAAGATGGTCACGACTCTTTTCAAGAGGGGAAGGACCAACCGGAGTACAGTAACCTTAGGTTCTGGTTCTCGTTTAGTTTTACCAAAAACTGTACTATAAGGTTCTTGAATATAAATTCCACTAAAATTTATGAATAAAATCAAAGTCATTAGGGGAAAAAAGTAATGAGATCAACACCAAACCTTCTGTAAATAAGAATTTTGTAAGCTTCGTTTTACTTTCCTGGATTTTGTTGTCCATGATGTGTCCGTTGATTAATTAATTATGAATATATCACTACTGACGGGGATCATTAATTTTGTATTGGTAAAAAATCAAGCTACCATGTAAAAGTTTATCATTGTTTACCAATAAAATTTAGTGATCTGAGTCGGTAGTGATATACTGTATTTATAATTCGTTTTACTATTGCCAAGTTTCTATGCTTGATTGGCCAAAAATCAAGTAGTAAACGTTCAAAATACCGTATTTAAAATTAGAGGTTTCTTTTTTATTTCTTTTAACTTCTTAAATAATTTTAATTGTTTTTTTAATTATAATCATAGTTATAATTAAGTGTATTTTAATAGCTCGCCTGACTTCGACGTAGTTTGTTCTGTTACGGTGAGGAATAACCGAACTACTCGAGTAAGTTATTGTTGACATTTATATAAGACTACTTGAATCATTTTGTTATTTTAGTTAAATATACTGGTATGTTGTCGCTTCAGGATAATTTTTATGAGATAGTAAATTTATAATTTGTATAATTTTTAGTGTGTTTAATGAACGGTTGCTATAAAGCATGTGACATTTTGTAGAAGGCGAGAAAACGTCTATAAGAAACTGGAATGAAGAGGATATAACAAATGTTCTTACTAAGTAAACCCTGCACTTTAGTATCATAAATATTTAACAAGAGTCGTGGTCGGTCGCTCCTCTGACTGGACGAAAAAACACAAATGTGTAAGTGTTTGTTGTGCCCGTGTTCTGGAAATGGAAATGGACGGATCGAGAAGTACTTAGCGGTTAGTCCGTCGAGTCTGATTTATTTATTTCGTTCTTGACTACGATATTGATTACAGCACCTTGTTTTGCTGTTGTTTGTGTATGTAGAGAGTGTGTGTTAAGCTGTGAAGGAGCAAATGGAAACAAGGGTTTTACAAGTCGATAGTACTGGTGTCAATAAAACGTTTCAGACAAAGATAATGATATTTACCATTAAAATTACTTAACTACTTTTGAGTAAAACAGTTATGCATACTTAGTATTTTTGTAGTGTTTGGGAATGGTCTTTTTTGACTCTTTATTGTATTTCACCCGCTGATTATTATATGTATATCCTTATAACTGCGTATTGACAAAAGCTCTAAGTCACTGAAACCAGTCAATTAAAGGTACAATAAGATAGTCTGTGGGCTTGCCATAAACAACATAAATAATCAGTTCGTTATGTACCCTATTATCTTGTGTAGAATGCTCAACAAGTTGCTTATAATATGAAAAGTTTTTTCTTTAAAAGTATAGTGTAAGTGTACATTATATTTTACAAAAGATCAGTTCCTTTTACAAATATAAAACTTCTTAAGATTGCAAATCGTATAAATACAGAAGATATTTATTTATTCTTATTAACTTAGGAAAGCTATTGAGAAATCAGTGTTTACAGTAGTTTACGACTTTTAGCTTTAACCTTAATTCCGCAAACTAATACATTGTTACAAGTATTAATAATATTGCAAATGAATAGTTTACGTAATTTATCATATTGTGAAGTAAGGTTATAATTTAATAGCACAAGGACACGAACTTGCATGAATGTGAAAGAATATACAACGTTGCCTTGTTTTATCGGTTGTTCCTTGTCTTCTCATGAACGTTTTAGAGATTTCTGGTAATATATTCTGAAGACCGAGGTTCTTCAGTCTTTGCTTACGACAGGAATACACACACGTCTATACATGTTACGTGTACACATATTTCTGTATATGAAACATACTTTTTTACACTATATACTTCTAATCACCTGTGAACATCGATATAAAGGAATTTTTTTAGATTTATTATACATATTTTCAAATTTTGTAATTCATTTTTCTTGACACGGTAACTTAAAATACCTGTAAAAGTAACAGACATTTTAAATAACAGAAAAGTTTTAAATTTTCAGAGGATTTAATGAAGATTGAGATATTGAAACAGGAAAAAGAGAATTACATTTATTGATTAAAGTACAAAGTGTCTGTAATTTTAAAAATTTAGCTTCTTCAATATTTTTAGTATTTAGTAAAAAGAAATTATGAATTGTATACGGATCATCAAAATATGGTCAAAGTGGAAAATATGTGTGTAAGCTAAACGTTACACATGTAAAATAAGTTACTGAGACTTAAAATTAAAATTAAAATTAAAAAAATAAATATCTCAATGTATATGTTTATTGCAGATGTTTGTATTACTAAATCGAAAATTTTATATGAAAATTTAATATATTAATAATCAACACTCAAAAAGACGACGTATACGGTAAAGTGCAGAAAATATCGAAAACATATTATAGAATAGAAGCTAAAACAAAGTAACATTTTTATAAATGCAACAAAAGAAAATAAAAGTACGATAAACTCTTTATTTTGTACTAAACAGTTTGGGGAAGGAGGATATGAATTTATAAAACTCCCGGCAAATTACCAAGTAATGGAAGTCAAATAGAATACTTTTATTGCAAATGCTTCTGTCTCGGAATTTCTACGATGCGCTGTAGGGACACTTTTGTCATAATAAGTTATGTGTAAACGTAGCTTCCTCCTAGCCCTCCGTTCATTGTCGCCAAAATATTATATAGCCCAAATCAACAATAAAAATTAAAAGATACCTTAAAAATTCCTTAATTCCTTCTTTAAAATCTTAGAATGTACGCAGGTTCATTTCTTAAAACATACATACATGGGAGTTTCCCCATATGTGTGTATAAGCTGTCTAAAACTTCTAGCGAACACAGGATGCAATTGATCGAAGCCTTTTGCCGATCGAGCAGTTGGCTTCCTATATCCAGAACTGTTTTCGAGTGTCTACGTCTCTCTCGTGTTGTGAAAGGAGAGGGGCCCCGGGGCATCATGGTTGGTTATCACCGCCGATGGGACCAAGACCCCACCCAGACATGCACTGCTTTCGAGCGCGCGCAGGGGGTACCCTAACCTTCGGTGGCATCGTCACCGTTGGTTGGGAAATGTGCATGTCGCCCGCGCGAACGGCAGGTGTGTGCCCCTGACCCAGTAGCACATAGCGAACGGGAGCCAGGGTGGCCGATTGCCGGTCCCTGGTCAGTAGCTGTGTTGGACCTCTCGCACCAAGTCCGTGATGTTCTCTCCCAGCGCAGTTGAAGACTGGCGTTCGTTGAGTCTGTGAAGTTCTGCGTTGGTTCGAGCGGGAGAGGGAGATAAGACATCCTGCCTCCATTATGGCAAGTGTCCCCCTGTCGTGCTGTAATGTAGAGGAAAAGTCATAGACCAACTGATGGAAATCCCTTTGGATCAAACCCGGTGGTTGGGTCCACGATCGTTCTGGACATCGGGGATCGTCGTTTGATCAGCGACGTACTCAAAAATGGTACCACGGGATCGTGAACCAACCTGGCCGGGGATCTTGTCCCCTCGGTGTTCAAGTGTTGAGGAAAGGTTTGTGGGAGTTGTAGTTTCATATGCTGATGGTAGGTTTAGACAGCCCCAAATCTTTCTGGGAGAGTAGAGTACGAGCTGCGCCACAAATATGATGCCGTGCTCTGCATTTTCCAATCTCCGGGCCTTTTGCCGTTTGACTGTCTCTCTCGTGTGCTGGCCGTCAACTCCGGTACAGATTCGAGCCAGACGTCAAACTTCATCGAGATCCAATAATATCAGACGTATAAGATTTTATTTTATCCCTGAGGAAGAGTTATGAGAATAGAGAACGGTCCCACTGAAACTGATGACGGCCTTGTCGATGTCATGGTCAAGTCCACTCGACTAAATGTACAAACTTGGACAGGAGTGGGACGAGGTTCCCGTTGTAGGAAGTGTCTCTCGGAAGAAACAATATCCTTGGCAAATTCAATGTCCAAGCTCTCAGATAGCAACTGTGCGCGTTGTTTAGTGGGCGAGCTATGTCGCAGTGTGTGGTACCAAGCCGTTTTCCAAGAGTACAGGGAACTAAGTTACCACCTACACGAATCTAGTCCAATATCTTGGAGATAACAGAGATCCTTCAAGTTCAGATATCCGACCACAGGAATTGTTCGACTAGCCTCTCCTCAGTGTGACGTCTGATCTTGGCGAAAACGTTAGGATACCGTGAATACTGCCCAAGAAGGATTTCATTCTTACCAGCTAAGAAATAAAAATTATGGGTTATAATGAGCTGAAAATCTACAAAAGTGGTTATTACATACTGATGAAATTACGTTTGAGACATCTGGAGAGAAATCTAAACCTATGGGATTGAAGCACTGTAGACAGCCGACGTTTGATTTGATTAGAAAGTGGCTCAACTTACTTTATCAAACTTAAAACTCATAAGAAATAGATTTCCCAGATACTACTAAATGTGTTTCCATAATTTACAAAGAGTATCAAAACAACTTCAAATAATCAAAAAATTTATAACTCATCAATTTCATCAAAAATTTATAACCTCAATTTTTTCGAGTCGTAATTTTTTGATATTTATTGCAGTAGTACAACCGATATAGACCTTAGCTTGTCATGTGATCTTCCTATGGCGGAGAGGCTGGCAAGCCTGGCGCTTAGTCTGCAGCAGCAAATTTAGCTTTTCCACCATATGCTGGATTTAGCAGCTACCCGTTTACCTAATTGTGGCACATAAACAGTCCTGAACAACAGGGATCCATATCAACAGTTGGCAGAAACAAATGAAAAAATTTATTGATATTTAACCCCATGTATGCTACACGAAATTAACAAATAGGGGTTACTGTTATAATAGGACATCCAGACAATATTAGACGGAAATAATTAAGGTTAATTTTTATAAACCCTCAAATCATTTACACATTTTAAAATAGGAACAATTGCTTATGCGTTTGTTGTACTTGAAAAATATATAATTGATATTACAAGAAATATATTTAAATATGGGTTTAAATCGTTACATCGTTTTTGAACTTAAATAAGGAAATACAAATGAATGGTGTTCACATATTTTAACATAAAAATTGTTATATTAGAAATCTTAATAATTTAAATTATTGTCTCTTAAACAATGTATGAGTACTCGCGCGCTCATTTTTAGGAAATGATATTCGAATTCTATCCAAGTATTTTTGTTTATAGAATGTACTGGCCACTGAGCTACTATGACTTCACTGTATACACAAGACCTACAAATATGTTTCGTGTTTACAAGAAACAAAGACAAGGAAAACCTAGTAATCTATATGTGGTAGAGAGGCTGATCAGAAATCATTTAACAGGCTTCTCTAATTAATAAGTAACCTGAATTGTGTTGTACGAGAACACACAAAGTACAAGATCAGTTATAGTTGGAAACACGTGTACTCAGCAGAAAAGACTAGTTGTACTACCTGAGAACAGAACGTAACATATATTCAGACGACTTTACAAACCCTCTTAAAAATTACTTTAAAATCAGTCTCCTTACTATCTCGGTAATTCATAACAACATTCTGTTGTACCGCGGATCTTCGTGATTGTCACAGACAATGAGCAGAGGAATGCAGTAGCGTATAATGTTAGTGTGCAACACTCTAACAACGGTTGCTGTTCAATCGTTCGGAAGCATAAAAACAGTTCACTGTGCTCATTTAGTTCTATATCAGCGTAGTCACGCTTTATAAATTTTTCATTTTCTTTCGCCTAAGTTGGTTTAACATAGAAACTTATAAAAAGTGTTATTTTGTATTTAAGCACACAAATCGTCACAAAGCAATGCACATAAAACAAAACATAATAAATGATTTATGAATGTAACAGCTTCCACACAAAATAAAATATAACTTATTTAGTTCACGTGGACATAAAATTATCTCGAGGCAAATACTGTTTGAGATAGACTCCACAATCCACTATTGAGAATTACGAAAAGATTCGCAAACAGCGGCTGACCGTTACGTGAATTAACACTTATATTAAGCACACGATTGTCATTAACATCATTAGTTTGTTTGTGTGTATTTTTTTAATAATAATATACATAAGCAAACACATATTCAAATATCTCACACTAGTGGTGTAACTAGGAGCTGCCCCTTGTTACAAGGGGGGGGGGAATAACAATAGCTTCAAGGATGGAATCCCCATTTTCCTCTTAGGACAAATGAGAATTTCAAAATTCTTCCCATATAGTTTTATAAATACATTATATAACCTATACGTAAGGCTGCAAACATGTACGTTATTTACCAAATGTTGAGTGATTGTCATTATTAAGAATACTCTAACTTCATTATATTAATTTACAAATATTATAATTCCTTTTATTTCGAAAATTATTTTAAGTCTAACAGTATAGAAAGGTATAGAAAAATATTAGATTTGGTTTCTGAACGGGAATATTTATACTACCTCCTAAGGAATCTCCTTGGATTATTAGTAAGTGTAAGTGTGATAAGAACCTCCACATATCGAAATTATGTTCTCTGTTTTTGAATGTATTAATGCCCAATAACTTGTTTTCATAAGTCGTTGTTTACTCGGCCGATTTTAGCTCATAGAAAATTGTAATATATTTAATAATTTTGTTCATTAGACATCAAATATGATGACTTTTCCGGCTTCCTATGAGTCAATACAAACGTCTAAATATATTAATATCATGAACATGCTCTGTAGAAGTGGAACTGCTTTTTAATGTCGCAAGTCATTTTATGGTAGCTTGGATATGTTGTAGAACACTCACTTTTAGTAATGTTAAAAACAATTTTTTATCTGTGGGCACACAGCAATAAAAGTTTCAGTAAACCTCCATCGAAACGAATTGTTACCGCTTTGTATATTCCTCTAAAGTTGCTCTATTGCGTCTGCTTTACAAAACATAGCACTGTCATTTGCGATTGCCACTAAATTTCCCTTAAACATTACGTCACATGCGTTGTTTGGACATATTTAAGAAATGAAGCCAGAAAGTACAAGTGCCTGGTGAATGCCACATTCCACTGACCTCACATCACTCAATGTGAGAACGCAACGTTTAAACAACGAGGAGGTGAGGGGTAAGTTAGTAATTCCATCAGCTGGGAGTACACAGGAAAGAATAAGAGGATTACAAAGAAAAATGGACTGCGTTCTGCCTTTCACTCCCGGAACAATATTGAAAGAGTTCTGTGCAATAAAACGGCAAAATTAACTAAATTAGAATTTTAAAATGTTATAAACAACCTCTCATGTGAATGTGGTATTTTGGCGAAACTTGAATCTCTCCAAAGTAGGCCTACATCTTGTAAGCGGAAAAACGTTAATATAAGAAAGACTAATAATTCCATGTAGTATATGGTGTGTGTTCATATGTGTAAGTGTGCTTTTCATATTCGTGAACATTTTAGCTTCTACTGTAAGTAATATATAAACACTATTGTAAATTATTTTGGCCGTGATAAAATAAGTAGGCCTATCAACACTAACCACAAATATTTAATTAGGTATTTCACGGTGTACTTTAAAAGATACTATAAACCGTAGTCATGAATCAGTAAACTGTTACTCTCATTTATTGCTTCAATAAAGTCTCTAGAAAGACGAATACTACAAAGAAGAAATTCTTACGATCGGATATTAAGATAAAGAACAATCAGCAACTCAGAACTCAGCAACAAAGAAATTAGCTTAACACTTATGGAACGAGCTGCATACAATACTGTACATAAAATCAAGTAGACACAGTTTAGCGGACGCTAATAGCCTAACTATAAGCGTAAAATAATAGAGGGATATTGTGTTGTATGGCTGTAAATGATTATTGTATCAGCCGGCCTAATAAAGATATCTCTAGGATATTGTTAAGGAATGTATGTCCTCAGCGGACAGCGGACTTCGATTGGAAGGTACGTAGTGTTTTCTTTTTTTTACATAGAACCCTTTGTTTAGTATTCTTTCACTTTTATGTTATAGTTTGGTGTTCATTTTAACAACTATTTTTCTGACGATTCGAGCTTGTTGTTGCACATTATATAGTTAGTTTCAAATTATTATATTGATTTTGTGGCACATCTGAAGACGAGGACAGATTATAATTATTAGTGGTCGAAACGATGTATAGTTAATAATTTAACAATGCTAATGGTCCGTGAAAACTATCCAGATAATAATATTTATTATTATTATTATTATTATAGCTTAGGGAATATCTGTAGTAAAATACTAACTAACTGTTATATCTAAGAGATGCCTCGTACTGGTGACTTTTTGTCTCACAACTGTTTTGTCACTGTCACCCTCCTGTGACTTCGACTCAAAAGGAGTCAGCACACGATGAGTGATAGATAATTTTGTCATTATTATAGCTTCAAAAGCGAATGAGTCGATTAGTTGATAAAGATTTTTGGAAGACAGCAGTGTTATATGCACCGACGATATGGCGTAAGAAAAAACATAGAAAAAACGATTCCGGGTTCATCCAATACGGAAAGAGTTTTTAGTGAAAGAGTACTAAAAGGAAAAATTAACCTAATGTTTGAAGAATTCCGATTCTACCCGGAAAACGTTTTAGACTATTTTCACATGAGTGTGGAGGTTTTCAATGAGAAGGTACAAATTTTGAGACCTGCTGTTATCATCAAAATACAAATATGCAATTATGAATTCCAACGGAAGATAAGCTGGCTGTTACAACAAGATAAGTTGTAATAAAGCAAATTAGGTGATATGTAGAGAAGAAATTTTGTAGCTTAAATTAATACTGTTAGATCCATTTACACTTTTCCACTACATGATATGACATGGGAATGGGATGACTCAACGTTTTCATGAGTCATGTTTCCATGCGAACCTTTGCATGTTGCTTGTTACAAAACCAATTTCTAGCCCTTTATGGAAGTCGTTTTTCCAGGTTATGAAGCCTGAAAAATACTGTAATATTACTCTGTTCATGTATTTTCAAACTTGGCATCAGTTGAACCAGTGTGTAAAAACTTCCGTTCCATATAAATGAAGTTCGGTCTCGCCCCCTCAAAGAATCTATTATTTCTGAAAATAGTTACCCAAAATTTTATCAGCTGGAAGAAGAATGACGCACACAAACTGAAGATTGAGAATTTTGTCCTATGCCAACGTGGAAAGTTAACTATGAATTTCTAGGAAACGTTTTCTTAAGTCTTACGTAATTCTTATTTTGCGATATAATACTGCAAGCACTTTATCATTGTTGAAGTACGCCGACAATTAGAACATGTTAATTAATAACATTAAGTACTATCATCTGTATGTGACATTTACATGTTTAGTGAGAACGTGTAGTAGATACGCTATTACTGCCGATGTAGAGCAATGACGTTTTCACAGTGACGTGAGCGTGTTAATTGATGTGAGCATCGAACAACGCCCTGTACCAGAACAATACCTAATTAGTCATTACATAATTTCGGTCTACTAAAGACACGTGTATTATATAGTTGTTGAAAATTTAGACACTGAAAGGTTAAACCAAAATTTGTGACATGAAATAGAAGATGTTTATTGTCTTTAAATCAAATCTGCGAAATGTTTAGAAATAATATAATACCGTACTGGAGGTTTATACTCACAGAATACTAATATGACGAAAGGAAAATTACAGATTAAATTACCTGAATTTTGGTGATGGAAGTTAGATTATAAGATAAAACACAACTGAATAGATATTAAATTGAACCAAGATTTCGCCAATAAACGAAAACTGTTAAGGTCAAAGAGAAGTTATTCCAAAACATTAAGAGTTAATATTAAATAGTAGCTGAAGTGGTGGAACGTGTAATATTGAAATCAATTCAATTCAATTTAATTGTTTATCTAACGTAATAGTAACGCAATATTACTTTTGCGTGATAATGTAAAATGAGTATAATGATGTTACATTATAAGACTATAATATATGAATATATTGTATATGCTGAGTATATTGTATATTCATGAGTGTAAAATTATGAAGAGGTAATAATTTTATTTTAAACAAGTAATAATAACAGTAACATACGGGTCAGAAAATATGCAAGTGAACATATAAAAAATATTTTACAGAAAAATTATACCTTAAGCAGGGTAGCAATTTTAAAAATGAAATTTATACAAAGGTAACCAAAAAAATAATTCGGAGGGTTTTAAATCGTTGATTTGATTCTTATTAATGTCGGAAAGCCATATATTATGGGAAACTTAAATCACTTTAATATCAGTTTCCCCCTGTAGAGTAAGTAATATTTTAAGAAAACTATGATTTGAGGGTTTGCTGGTGCTGTATTTAAAATTTTATTTTAGAGTAGTGTTGAACTTACTGTCCTGTACAGAGGTTTCTTTCATCTTTAAGATGTTCATAGTTCCTTTTTACCTCATTTGGGCTGAAAGGTGTTAACTTGCCTAAATGTTTGGTTTAGGTATCTATATCTATAGCGTGTAACGTGTGAGAGTATCTTAGTAATCAACAGCACATTTATTGACTGTATTCATATTGTTCCTTTTGTATGTTGTAGCGCTCGTTCAGTAGTAGCTCTCTGGTCTTTCTGTCGACCTAGTTTATCCTAAATTTCTTTCGCTTGAAATTTCTATAAAACTAAATTTTTCAATACGATACTTAAGCAATGTAGATAAATTTACATGTAACACCATGATTTAAGTAAATTATAGCAGTTTATGGTCGGCAATGTTGTCAGTAAAGTTTGTACACTAGTAGTAAATTATTCGTGCGTACGTTTTTAGAAACGTGTATTCGATGTCCTTCATTACGAGGGCATAAAGATGCGTTCCTAGGGAATGATAAAAGAGTGGTCATTCTCTTAATTAACTTATTTTATGGAATTATTTTCTCTGTAGATTTAATAAAACTATATAGACCATATTGTCAAATCAGCATTTATAAGAATACTTCACATTTTGGGCTAATTTCTTCAATAAGCTGTTTACATTACGTATAAGACGTTTCAACTTAATTATTCGAATAATTTTTGTGTAATTTTGTTTTTATTTAAATTTTTAATGACTCTACAGATATACTATATACAGAATAATGAATAATATATTCAATATAATAATATATAAAGAATAGAAAGAAGTCCGTTGTGTGTGTGTGTGTGTGTGTGTGTGTGTGTGCGTGCGTGCGTGCGTGCGTGCGTGCGTGCGTGCGTGCGTGCGTGTGTGTGTGTGTGTGTGTGTGTGTGTGTGTGTGTGTGTGTGTGTGTGTGTGTGTGTGTGTGTGTGTGTGTGTGTGTGTGTGTGTGTGTGTGTGTGTGTGTGTGTGTGTGTGTGTGTGTGTGTGTGTGTGTGTGTGTGTGTGTGTGTGTTCCAGATTTCATAGATAAATTTATCTGATGGACCGAGTTCAAAGAAAATATCTGTTTCTTTTATACCAACACTAAATAAAAAGTTCTTATTGTATTAACACACCATAAAAGTGTTTATTGAATTACACTAGTGCCTGGTGCCATACTGGTGCCATAGAAGTAGGAACTACTCTTACACTTCTTGGAATGTTAACTTATAAACTCAAGATGAAACGAATGTCAACGGGTCTTTCGTGAAACACTATAAATGGCAACTCTGAGAAAAATAAGTGATAAGAAAAGTCATCAGTTAATGTCTACTGTTCACGAACTTTCATTAAATATTATAGCTTTGATCAATTCCGGACTAATTGGAGACGTAGCAATCTGATTACATTATTTTTTCTTGAAATCCTTCGTTTATGCTTCTTAGTGATAACAACAAATGTTACTTAATGTGCTTCTTGAAAACATGAGTAAACAAAATTACAAGATGCTGACGATCACATTACGCAGTCTAAGAATACTGTATATGTATTTTTATGTTAATTACGATAATATTTGAATTACCCAATCAGAAAAGCAAATCGAATGTTATGATCAGGAGAGCTATTGGCCGGTACTCTGTATTATAGTCGTAAGATGTGTTACTAAAATGTATTAAGGGCCCAAATTATTGGAATTTATATGCTGTTCATTCTTATGCTCTGTGTGGTCTTTCGGTATGTCACAGTATGAATCTTTCAATTTTCACAGCCACGGTCAAACATTTCTGGTCAAACTTTCGTTCTATCAGTGTTTAAATAGAAGTCAGTTGTTAAATACTTTTTATAAACCTTGTTATTCTATTGAATGTTCGTAACCATGTGAGTAAGCCACTTTTCAAAAAAAAAGTACAATTGTTTCTTCAAAACATATATCTAGAAAATATTTTTTACAATATTTGACAGAAAGGTTTAGTGACATACTGTTAAATTGCAATAGATATTTTTAAATAGTTGCCAACATTTTCAGAGCAAATGTTCTGTCAAGTTAGGGACGTTTATGTGTAAGACAAGTTTGTGTTGACAATCAACAAACTCAACAAATTAAAAAATTGTGATTGGAATGTAAACAGAAACTTGTTTTGTAATTGTCCGGATCATCAGAAAACATTTTACGTCTTCTATATAGTAATTTGACCAAACTTGATTATTATACATACTATTGTTATGAGTGTCTCACGTATGGTACAGTGGAAACAAAATATAGACACCAATGAAGTCACTAATTACCAGTTTTGTAATGACCATTGTCACTAATTACCATTGAAATTTGTAATCAATAAGGTACTCTAATACAATAATTCAAGTTAAAATTATCCACACGCAACAATAATGACACCTACAAGAGTTCCGCAATAATTATAACACACTAGTCACTTGTTCCGCACTAAAGAAATCGCCCACTGTAACTGACTGACTAAGCCGGCCGTTGTTGCTTATATATATCCCGCAGAAGTTCCAGAATAATGTTCCATTCTCCTGGCCTCGTGCTACCATAATTTGCATAAATACCAGTACTCTCGAACAATCTGGAAGCTACTCAAATGGGCGGCCTTGACACACGCCGGACGCTGGGCCAGTCGACAACTTTTACGTAACTGCACTTGAACGACTTTTCAGGAGCGTTACGTAATTGGGGTAGCACTATTTAGAATCTCACACTTTGAATTATTTTCCGAATACGTAGTTAGCTTTGTCTTAGGTAATAAATCACTCGAGTTCCTTTGTTATTACTGTCCGCAAACTGTTAGTGCGCGTAAGGAATGAACACCTGCGTGAACTCACATAAAGTGCATGGATAGACGTCTTAAAGGCAGATTATGTCTTGTACATATAATACGAGAGTTAATAATGCAGGGATAATATTTATGTGCAGTAAAGAACACGGTATATAAACATTGGCCGCCTCCGCCCGCTGGAAGGCTATTAATATGATATAGTACAGTATGGGACAGCTGGCTACACAATATTAGACACGCAAACTGCCACATACAGCAAGTACATTTGTTAGCATACTACGCAAATACCACACAGCACATTCTTCAGCTTACATTATTTAAATCAACATATGATAGCCCCAGTACGTACAGGGTCATAATATTCGTGGTAATTTAAATCACAATATGATAATAATATATGTTTCAGCAAACTATATGTTTTCCACTCTTTACACTTTTAATTTAATTATATGCTTCATTTTAAAAAAAATTAAATGTTAAGGCCTCATTTGTTTTACCATAAGATGAATACTTTACTGGTGTAACATTCAACATAGAATAGTTCACAGCTGGTCACTTCTCGCTGCTGACAGTGATGTGTGTGACCAAGACACACGGGATTTGGCTGAATAGGTATTGTGACTTACAGTCACTAGTGGCAACAATTTTAATTAAGTAGACCTAATTCTTTCAGAATTAAAGTAATTGACTCCTTAACTGCAAACATAGTCTAATCTAACTAACTAAAAAAAATGGTTCCTTTTTCCATTAACATGTAATACATTGGGATTTATGTAATATCTACGAGTATGACCTTAAAAGGGAAGAAATTAAGTGAATGTTGTGCATAGACAGTAATCCGTAACTTTACGATATGATTACAGCATATTAATAATCACCAATCTTGTAGTGCTGAGGTTATTTTTCTCGCTTCCCCTGTGTGTGTGTGTGTGTGCGCGCGCGCGCGTGTGTTCCTCTCTCCCTCTCTTTTCCCCCGTCTTTTAAAGATAGAAACTAATCAAATATATAAATAACTAAAATCTTATCATTACGATGTAAGTTTTAAAAACATTAGGAACAACATATAAGAACAGACGTGTGAGAATAAACATGTAACAATCATGGTAAAGAAACCTTTCTTACCTTCATGTGACGGTTGAAATCTCCTGTTGAAAGACATAACAACGGTTGGTCAGCTGTTTATATCCCATATACATACACACAGCTATACACTTTTGCCCCGAACTATATACGACCTATCTACGAACAGATTATACAATATACATTTCGATCATATATTTACATCTATACACTTTTATACATATACAATTGGATTATGGGCAATTATACGGTATACGTTTTCAATTCCATATATTTTAAATATACACTTATATAAATAAGTACATTTTACACATATACTATTGTATACTTTATACGGTATCAAATATGTACACTTCTAATAGATATTCAATAAATGTATTATTTTTATTATGATTAACAAGTGGATATTGCATTAACTTGTAAGCCATTTGTGCCTTTGTACCTTGTTGACAAATTAACAATTATTAAAGATTGTTAAACGTTTTTGTCATTCCGACAATACGTTGATGATGTAGAAGCTGCCTTGTAATTTATAATTTCGCTAAGTTGAAACGCCTGAAAGATAATGCAATTCATTATTCATAGTAATGTAGGCCTATATTACAACTTTAATTTTGCGTTTTAGTGAAATAACTGTAAGTCGAAGTTGCCCAACCAACACTAGTGTTCACTGAATAATAAAAGTAACTGTTTCTTCACGACTGCTCAACAATATTTTGTGGACGTGTCCTAGTACTAGCACAGGATTTAATCACCATAGTGCAATATCTATAGATATGTCACGTGGACGGACGTTGGATGTGGGGACTAGGGACGTATAAGTGAATGAAAACCCACAACAAATGTAGAGAAATACCTATTCATATAAAAATATATTGCAATGAGACAAATATTCACACTACGTGTGAATATATGGCACATATTTACAATAAGTCTTAGTCGGTTCCTATGGAAAGGGGTGTGATTGTGATAAGACGCTATTGTATTAGGATAAGTAATGTATGTTAATATAGTGTCAGACGACTATAAACAATTAAAAAACCTCAGTGTAGTGTAGTGTGAAGTAAGTGTTCTGTGCGTAACGAACTACGTGAAGATAATTAACAGTAAGCCAATTAACAGACACACTATAAGTCATTTATATTAGTGTGAAAATTGGAGTAACTATTAATAACTAATTATTTTAGCATTAAATAAATTTTAATAGCATTTATTTACCTGACAAAGAAATTAGTTATTTCAATCACATGCAGTTGAAAACAAGATCTAGGCGTTAATGTCCACAAGCACGTTGTCAACTTTCTTAAACAGTTTAGATTGTAATAACATGCAAAAGTGACGTCATAGGTGTAAATATATAAAAGTATGGGTGAGCCGTGAGTTACCCAGTCTCTCATATCCAGTCGAAGTCTCCGGTGGCAAGTTCGAGTTCCAGCCAGTCCTTGGGAAATCAGAGTGTATCGTCGAGGGAGCGGCTGAATTAGGACCACGAATTCAGGCACGGCGTTCGAGATCGTCAAAGAGCGATGGGTATGAACGAGGACTAAATCAGGAGCAACGTGGACAGACAGACGCCAACTAGGAACGCCTAAGGTCGACATCTCACATTAGGAGGACAACGGCAGGTGTGAAAACGAAGGAGAAGGACCACAAGACTGATACAACTTAACCTAGCAAATCCAGGAAAATGAAATTATAACACAATTTATGAAGTATAAAACAAGTAAAGACTCTCTTTTTAATTTATATAACTGTCAAATATAGCCAAATTTGCATTTTCTAATCTTATAATTTTTTTATGTAAATCGTATATGTTCTTGTAGTGCCCAGACTCCTCAAGGGAGTCTCACACTACTCCAACTAAAATTCCCCAATTAATCGACCTACTGTAAGCTGGTATACAGATGTTTTATCGTGTGCAAATTTCTTATTGCTTCCACTTCAATCATTGCCATTTTTGGTGCAACAACTATTTTACCGGATAGACGTGTGTACATCTGGTGGTTTATTATTGTCATTATCATGTCTCTTATTGTCAGTAAAACCCGAACCACAACGTTTCCTTTTTCGGATGTGCTTTAACGCTTCTAGCTGACCAGCACCTACAGATATTATCTTATTAGTTACGTCAATTATGAATTTTCCGTAAATAACTCCAAACGCGTACGTAGAGCCTTTCGGTCCCAGATTCCAATAAATACTCAAGTTCTGCTGGCCAGAACCATCATACGATCATTCGCAGCAGTCGCGACAATGAACAGTGCGTTCGTTCAGTTTGACGTTCTGTGTAAAACTACTCTATCTAACATGGGCTACATCGACTTCAACATTGGTAAGTGACGTATTTGTTACTTTTCGCAAACCTAATTCGTAAAATTCAGTAACTTGATAAATGAACTTAGAATGTGTTTGAACTTTGTATAATATGCAAAAGCCGAAACACCAAATCACATTGAAAGAAGGGAGAAAATAAACTACATACGCATACACGCCCGCAATTATACTGAGTCTCTTTTAAATATGAACAACAAACAGAGTCAACGCTTGGTTATTCAATTGATTGCTTAATTGGTTACTTTAAAACATTGTAAAGAGTACATATTACACTTGTTGAGGATTGAAATATGTCATGAAACTAATAAATTTCCTAACAGAGCAATTACTCTGACAATTAAGTTTGACTTAGCACCTAGTACCACGCCCGCTCACTGTCCAACATGCTATATAAAACCAAAAGAATAACCAGTAAATGTAGCATCTTAATTCACCTAATCAAAATTTTATTTCTGCAAGTGCCGTCAGCTTCAAACATGTTACCTGCAATATATGTGGTTTTGTGTGTGTGTGTGTGTGTGTGTGTGTGTGTGTGTGTGTGTGTGTGTGTGTGTGTGTGTGTGTGTGTGTGTGTGTGTGTGTGTGTGTGTGTGTGTGTGTGTGTGTGTGTGTCAGTGTGTGTGTGTCAGTGTGTCAGTATGATGTTAATTGCGGGTGTGTATGCGTATGCAGTTTATTTTCTTCCTTCTTTCCAAGTGATTTGGTGTTTCGGTTGTTGCATATTATGCAAAGTGAATACATGGGGACGTATCATATATGAATACAAAATAAGTCAGTGACAATAAAGAAGATCTGAATGTAACAAGTCTAGTTAATATTTGATGTACACACACAGGCAAGCATAAAATTTCTGGACAAAACTTATATACAGTAAAATAAAAAAATATGTGGCTTTATATCATTTCAGCTAAAACTGTAGAATAAACAATATGTGAAACAAAATATCTTATGTAGTATCAAATGCCTCTTCTATAAGTTTGCAGCTTTTTTTCTGTCACTTATAAAAGTATATGCGTATACGTTCGTGGGTTAAACCTATAATTCATATACTTTGAAATTTAAATTTATATGTCTATAAACACTAACGAATTAGATTTTAAAGGAAATCTCAGGAATATACATCAAGACATTTGGTATATCTGCAAAGTTACTTGACAAGAAGGGAATTATCAGTTAATGTTATTACACGAAACTGCTAAATGAGTCTGGGATTATAAATTTTGCATTGTGGTAGTAGAGGTTAGGGAAACGAAAAGTTGGTTCCTCTGACTGATATGAAGTTTGGCTGTTAAGCTCTTACTCTTTCAACTTTATTCTTTAATTCAGTATTCATATAAGTCGGCTTGTCAGAGTTATTATAAAGTACCTATTACCAACTCTCTAGCTAAACGAAACAAAAGTAGTGTCTTTTAGAAACCAGTAGCAAAATATGGCATAAAATTGTTTTTGTTTCTAATTTTGAAGTCACTCAATCACTTAAACTGTTTTCACAAATTAATACAATTTACGTTGTTCAAAAAAGGCATTCAAGTACGTTAAAAATTCAAAATATTTTGACTCAGCATCTTTTAAGAGTATGTTATTTCATATTTAAATAGAAGGGTAACGTTTCATGAATATGTCCCTAACATTTATGAAGCTGCTTGTCGTTGTGACTGTCTGAAAACGTTAAATTATTTGTGTTTACTGCTGTTTTTGGAAACGAATATCACGCGTTCATTCTGAAGCACGCATACAAAAGTCCATTCTCACACGCTCTCTTATTCTGCCTCTGTCTCTCTCACGCATTTCAGTTTGTAAGATTGTAATAGAAATGGGTAATAGGATTCCTGACAAAACAAAGGCAGCATTGTGCGATTTTATAATGATTGCAGTATTTGTCACCACCATATCAAATAATGTACACACGAAAGTATAAAAAGGCGTATGTACGCGCGCGTGCGTGATGTGTTTCCTTTTTGCGATCTTACATGTAGCTTTCTGTATAATATGTTTACAATTAAAAAAATAAATTTTAAATACTGAGGTATGTGAACAAAAGAGGTGAAGAATCAAAGAGGGCGAATAATTCTCGAACGGAATAAAATAGATATAAATGGTAAACTAAGGACAAGATCACTGCCATTCAGTTCATGTACAAAACTTAGACTTTGTACTATGTATAAAATCATGTCGATGGGCCGCCATCATATCATCTTGCTAAAACCACAGGATTATTCAGAAGTGCAGCTTTGTATTGGAACAATGACTTATTTATAAAAATGTTTTCCTTCGTCCCTTTTTACGAATTAAATTAAATATACTGACGTTAGTACGTATCATATACTGTAGACCTATGGGGGGGAAGTAAACGTATTTCAGCTGCACGTGTTGTTTATTCATTTTTATTTCCGCATAGCATTTATCTGTGCGTATTTACTTTTACATAGCTGTAGTTTACAAATTCAGATATAATATTAGTAAAATAGTGGAATTTTACAATTAGTTTTTATTATCGGAATTTTTAACTCAACGAATGATATAGTTTTGTTTCCGCAGCTTGTATACTGTTACCGTTTACTACCAAAATTGTTTGTTGTAACATTTAAACTAATTATTTTATACTTAGCATTTGTTGATGTAATATCACATCAACAATAATACTGTTCCGGCACTCACTCTCTATTGTATTATAACGATATTAATAGCAAAATTTCCACTACCTCTTTAGTTCTTTTCCATTGTTGTCGTATGTTCTACTGTTTGCTTCTATAAGTTTAACATTGTTTAACAGAAATCTTGACATTACCTTTAGTCTCATTTATCCCTTCACAAAAATTAAATACAATAACAAATTGATAAGGAGACTTAATAAGGTAAAAATCAAATGTTTTCGAAAAATTGTTTTGTCTGTTATTGTTCTCTGTTTTTTTTTCTGAACATTTTGTTATATAATAATTAATACGCTTCAGATTTTTAATGCGCTTTACCAGATATTTTGTAAAACACTGCATGCTGAATTTTTGCGCTTTGTGAGCAGATAGCGTTGTTGGCTCAACATAAACGTTCATTGGTTACAGTGTAGATTCTCGTGTAGATTGTTTCTTACCACTGTATTTATTTTGATTGGTTGATTGGTTCATCGTAATCATCTGTTTCAGAATAACCTAACCTAACCTAACCATCTGTTGTTACCATAAAGACACTCTATTTTGGTGTATATGATATTATTGCTTCATCTAATGATGGAAAAACTGAAACAACTGAACTCACCTCTGGGAAGAAATATAGTTCAAGCCATGGAGGTAACTGGTACGGCGTGGGTGCTTTTCGCGGAAAGACAAGTTCAGGAGATACAAGCAACTACAAGACAAGAAAGGAGACTGAAAAAGAGGAAACTAGAAGAAGAGCTAAAACAACCTAAAGGTAATCGAAGGTATGGACAAGTTTATTTTAAAGCTAGGTATGAACAAATTATGGTTTTATCTTTAAAAATCGGTTACTTGACTTTAATTGCGATTTATGCACACTTTTTTAGAAATGGGGTAACATACAGCCATGAAATTTGTACCACGTGTAAAATCTGTTAATATAGGGGGGGGTTGTAGTAACGTATTAGTTGAAGAAATAAAAATACGTAAAGCTATTTTTTAAAACATCTATAAAACTGTTTTAGAAAAAACTTTTAAAAGTATGGAAAAACTTTCTTTTTAATTCCTTCTGTTAAACCAAATACAACTGTCAGACAAAGAAAGCTAAAAATGTAAGTTTTAAATCCTACATAATTTCCGAGAAAACTGTACGAAACGTTTGTAAATTTAAAATGGGTAAAGCAGATCTTACCAAGTCGCCTTGTTAATTGTTGTTACCAGTATTAACAAGACACTGTTACTCAGTAATACTGACCTGATACTTAGCCTTCATTTATTATGGCATAGACATAAAACTCTCATATCAAGTCGGCACTATTCATATTCTGAATTTACATTTCTTTTCGTCATCAGTAATCTGGTATCCGTGCTTAAGTCCTTGGCTTGACTAAATTTATAAACTTTGGTGTAAAGCAATGGTGTGTATGGACTGCTATGAAACTAGGAAGCACATGACTGCTCTGTCGGTTAGTAAGTCACAAACCAGAAATTCAGCGACGGTATGGCAGCAGATCAGATTCCAGTGTTAAGCTTGTACGAAGCTTTTGAATTTGTTTCTCGCTTGTTTTTCTTTTATAACATATCTTTTAATATTCTACCACACTTTTTACTATAAATAATTAATTTACAGAACAACATCCCACGCTGTACGAATTATCGAAAGATGGACAAATCGTTCGTCTTAAATTGCTTCCCTGGTTGATGATAGCAATATTTTTGCAGAAAAAATTGTTTTGGTATGTCGGTGCTTGAAGCTACATATTATGAAGCCACTTTTTCTGGGGGTTGTGCAACCTTGCAACCCTATCACCAGCCGCCACTGCTGACATATTCGACAAGATCTACAACAATCCGTTTCAACTGTTAACCGAATTTCCTTTATTTCTTTTCGTTACCTGCCACCACTTGGTCATGACAGGAGCTCAAGGTGGTCGGAGTTTGGGTAGCGAAAATGTTTGGTTGAGTAATACGTGTGAGTATACATACACCTGTGAAAAACATGTACTCAGAAAAACTGCCCAAAAAGGTGGCAATAAGAACAACTATTAGTCCCTACTAAAGAATATAACTCCATGATTCATTTTTGTTGAAATCGAGAGCCTAACTAGGCTGTCTTAAAACATATATCTGAGAAAAATTAAAAATGTTTTGCTTAAATGTTAAAATAAAGGAAAGCAGAAATACATGGATGTCCCAAGTGTAGAGAAAGAAAACTGTAATGCCTGGCATACGTTTCTTCACCATTACAGATTATTTGGGATTGTTTCAACTGTTCGGGCTTCGGTCATGCGTCTATCTTCTCCCATGCGCCACCATGGCGAGGCTCACCACGGCTGTGATAAGCCAAGGTTGGTCTTTACGCTATTCTGTTGCAACATTAAGGGGGATCACCCGGCCAACTACCGAGGTTGCATCAAGTTTATCGAAGCTGAACAAAAGCAGCGGTCTACTCGCCCTGGCGACCAGAACCGTGTAAGCTCCTCTGGCCCTAAACCAATGAGTGGCTTTTCCGCCACTCTCTGGTTCTTCAACAACGGCCCCAGCGGCGACTCCGGTCACTTCTGGAGCTACAGTCCCGCCCGCAGGCATTGCGCTTTGCCACCGTTGCGACGACTCCTATCCCGGCGCCTGGCGAAGTGCCCTGCCCTTCCTACGCGGCCGTTGCCTCGAAATCTTAACCTCCTCCTTGCGCTCGAAAAAGCAAACCACAGCGCATTCGTTGCCACCAGCCTGCCCAACCTCAGCTGGAAACCCCGACTTCCACAAGCCCCCCTGCTCCGTTTGATACGGACGAATATGTTTCGTCTACCTGTCGATTGAACCGCTATCGTGCCCCCGGTCCTGACCGAAATGAGGCCGCTGCTTTGCAATATCTCGCGGCTTCAGATATTGAACTGGTTCTTCAACTGTTTAGCTCTTGTCTCCGACTGCAATGCTTTCCTCTCCTGTGAAAAACTGCCAATATCTACACGATTCCAAAGCCCTGCAAGTCTCAAATACTTGCAGATAGCTGTCATCCCATTTCGTTATTGCCAGTCATCTGAAAAGTGTTTGAGCATTTCATCTGCATTTCCGGTTTCGCAGAAAGCCCAAGTTTCGCGCTATCCGAGACAAACTGTTTCCCATGCTCTCGTGTCGCAATCGCCTAGCTCACCGCAATAAGTTACCATCTATCTTTTGTTTCTTCGGTCAGTACTGACCTATGTTGCGCTCGTCTAGTAGCCACTTGTTGACCACCAACAAGTGCAACTTGGAACAGTTTCAATCCAAAACCCTTCGTTCCTTGTTAAGATCTCTATGGTACGTTAGAAATTGTGTAATTCGTGGAGGTCTTCGAGTTTTACTCTTGTTACCTTTGTCCGGTTGCTCGCCAAAACTCTCTTTGCTTCGGCAGCAACTTCTTCCTTCCCTTACCTCAGAAGTATTAATACTTCTGAACCTCCACCTCCAATCAGGATCAAAAGCCCTTGGATAATTCTTGGATGACCCCTTCATAATGCCAGCTTCGCTACGCTATTTCTGAATAGTCCCTAGTAACTTCCTTCCTCTCTGTTTACACCTTTCTCTTCTAAAAAGTCCTTCTCCAAACATGTCTCTAGCACACTTCTTGCCCCTGCTACGTTTTGCCACCAGCACGAGGTTTTCTGCCTCGTGGGAAACGACCGACGCCTCAGGCGTCTGCCTGCTGTGTCCGAGATGGGCGGCATCTAGTGCCGAAATCGCCACAAGAGGCAGTGCTACTCAAAATTGTTCATTCAACAACAAAATCCGGCGCCACCTAGCGGATAATCGCGCTGACGCGTCCGTAGCCAGTCAGATAAGACTAGCGCTGTTATCATCTGGAAGTCACCGGGCATGTCCCGTCAGCTGCAATGAAGCCACCGCTGCAAAGACGCTCTCCAGAAATTTAAACAAAGCAAAACAAGACAAAGCTAAACAAATAAATATTTAGCTATAATAAGTTTTACTATGCTATATGTTGACAGACATATGTATAAGCGTTTTCTGTACCAATTCTAATATATAGTTGATTACTGATTTTATAATTAATTACAAATACCATTACATAATGAGTAATTTAAATTGTAATATTGTATAAATTATGTTCTATGATATAAGTTTTTCGTTCTATTTAAGGATAACATTTGATGATATAAAACAAACTGTTTCAACTCCTTCACATATACAAGGATACACACATACGCACGCACACACACGCACGCACTCACATACTCAAACACGTTCAGTCAAATAATTGATGTGTTGTGGATGTGTTGTGTTTGACATTTTCCTTTGTATTCATACACAGGTCCTGATTATGACAATAAATATTGTCGAAACATCAATAATTAATTATAAAATAATTTTAAATTTTTGTTATACTTTTTGACCGATCCTCACAAACCCTTCACTGGAAAAATTCATTGATTGACGGTCACTACGAATTTAAGGATTTGTTATTAACGTTTGCTCTCTATGGACGTAAATTTCTCACTGTTTAAAACTTTTTTCAGCTTGTATTAAAATTATTGACATTATTCTGTTTCAGTTTTAATTAAACGAATATTCTATGTTAGTAAGGCGTATAGGAAATATAATTGCTGCTGTAAAAACTTAAAATTCTGTTACAATTTTATATTTTAATTGTTTATTGAACGAGAGGAGCGACTTGTCACTTTTAACTCGACAGTTTGGCTTTTATCTGTCTATCTCTTTGGGATTTATTTCACGATAACTTTGGGGAATGCATCAACAGATTTTCGCAAAACTTGGCAAGAATATTCACTCATTTATCCTACAGATTCCTATTGTTTCTGATTTTGAATCACCTAAAACTAGCGGGCGGGATGAAAACACATAAAGGGGTCAAATTTGTGAAAAAATTGCAAAATTACACGTGAGATATCAAATTAAAGGAAATTTTAAACAAAATCAGAATATAATGCTTATTTCTTAAAATTTAAAAATTTCGTCCGCCAAGGCCCAAGTCGGTTACCTTTTTTATAAAGTCGCAAAAATCCAGGTGAGTTATATTCAATTAAAGAGACTTTTAACCAAAATCTGAACATAGTTTTCAGTTGTAGAAATCTCAGGTTTTTTGGATGTCGGGGCACAAAATGTGGGTGAAACTTTTGACAAAATCAGTCGGGGAGTTAGACTAAAGGAGTTTTAAACCAAATTCGAATGCAGAGTTTACTATGACAATGTTTAACTTTACGGGAACAAGGGCTAAAAATGGAAATCAAAATTTTAAGAAAATTCTATAAGTCTATATGGGCTAGGTTATAGTTATGAGAAATTATATTCAAAATATAAACTGTATTTTTAATAATTTGACAAAACTTATATATCTCAAGAACCCTGATAATTTTGGATCGTCTTCAAAAAGTTTGTAAGCTATGTTTACTATAAAAACTTTATATGTTGTTGTCAGCTCTGCATATTTTTAAAAAGCAGTAGATATAGGCCTAAAGATATCTGTGAAAATATACAAACAATTAACATATCGGGATAAATTACTTATTACTTAGACATTATGTTTATAAATTTAGCTACAAACCAATGCAGTAGTTTGGAAATTTATTGTTTATTGTATGATCGTCTGCTTTACTATTGTTATTTTACTTAAATAATAATCCTTTCGTAATTGCTATGATAATTGAAAAATTATGTCAAATAGCTAATATTGAAATTTACCTAATAATAAATGTATTTCTTTCAAAATAGTAGTGAGTATTGCAGCTCAGAGAGATTACTAGTTTCTTAATAACTTTGTACGAATAAGAACAATGAATGCTGTTAAAAAATTAAAAATTGAGAGAAGTATGAGGTGAGGAACATGGAGACATCCTGACTGCATAACCACTATTCTTCATGACGAAAATATACATGCAAACGCCAACTGACATACGAAGATATCACATAGCTAGGCTACACAAATTTTAGAATAATCGATTGAAAAGATGGAGTTAACGGCGGTGAGCCAATAATGGAAAGCACAGAGTAACAGGAATAATACCTGACTTGTAGAGAAATTTAAAAACTACAAGGACTGGGAGATGTAGTATTTAAGCAAGGAGGAGATAATTTTCAAGGACAAAGGTAAAAGGTAAAGGATTGGCAAAGAAATTTAACTTAAAAAGTTTGAAGAGTCTTAAAATTAATCGATGGCGCAATATACCCATTACAAATTATGAGATTTCTGACATTAGTCATCGTAAGGTAAAATTAGAGAACACGACGTTTAAACCTATAGAGGTCGAAACGTCGTGTTTATTAATTTTAATTTACGATGGCTAATGTACAAAATCTTACAATTTGTAATGAGTTTGAAGAGTATTTATTTCTCATAACAACAAATTCTGCTGAATATTGTACAAGGAAAGATCTTCAATACATTGATGTGGAACTAGGTTAAGCCCAGATAAACTGTAGACAGTACAATTTATTCACAGAACAAGACAGAAAATATGAGAGTTGAAACAGAAAGTGGGAAAGCTCTTTACAGGAGAGTTTATAATAGAATTACTAAAGTTTAGGAAAGCTAAAAAAAACTTTGGGCAACAGAAGCAAAAATTGACATGCATACGAAAACGTATCAAGAGGAAAGGAACTGTTAAATTATAAAACATTTGGTAGACTGTGTCCCCTTTACGGTACAATGTTTGAGCAATTTATATAGAATATATAGCCAAGAATCTATATATTCTATATAGAGTATATAGAACTTCCTACTTACAGTAATTAATTTAATTATTTCAACTATGCATGTAAAACAGGCCTTGTTATTTGCTAATTGTTATTACCCTTTTATCAGAGAATGTTTCATAAATTTCGTAGTAATATATAATAAAAATTTGGCTTCCATGAGAACGGTGGTAGCCGGAAGGCTATTATTGCATTTACCTGTAATAAATGAATCTTTCATAGCGCTTGCAACCTTATAGAAGGCTTTCCTTGATGTTACTTGACATTAACTTTTAAATATTTTTACTGGGGAGGAATATATTAATTACTAAAGTTATAGGGGCGGAAAAAAGAAATAAAAGCTTATTTTAAGTCAATATGGAACCGCAAGTTGGAATATGGAGTCATTTAGCCTACCTAGAGGAAGGAAAGCAACGGAGTAAAGTTAAGAGTAAAATAACCAGCTTACTCAGATACCTGTTGTCGTAGCTCAATTAACCGTACACTATCTATAGGAAAATTTACACAAATAAACGAAATAAATGCTAGAATGATGGTAATCATCGTTACTACTGCTATGGTGTCTGTTAGGTTGGAAGGTGCGAGAGAGCAAGTCAAAACGTTCAAACATCACACAGCAGAGTTTCAGTCAGCAAATAAACAATAAAATGCAGTTTTTAATATACTTTAGAAAAAGTTGCTATATTATTATCAGAAACAGTTTTTAACATTTTCTTTTAGAACGAACAGAAATGCTTTCGAAACTTGGTGCTGAAGACAAAACGGTGGGCTAGTTTTCGTAAAAGGATTGGTATACCAACGATAAGCTTCAAGTAAGAGAAAGTGTATGAAAAATGTAAAAAAATATTTTTGGTTAAGGTTGGTTAACTCGTAGCGTAAAATTACTATTCCACATGCAAGAGAGAATATCAGGAGAGGTCCCAGAAGGAAATTTTTGGTTTAGATTTCAATGGCGTAGAAGGGCTTGACAGCAAAGAATCCTCTTGAATAGAGTCGTTCACATTCAATTATAGTCACCCATATTGAACGGTATTTGTGTTGGAAGAAAAATAAAAAAATAACAATCAAATAAAGTTACGTTCTAAGTTATATTCAATGAAATGTTACATAACTTATTTTACTAACACTAATAATTAAAGAGTATTAGTAGTCAATAATAATAGTTTTACTTCGTCAGAAATAGTTTATACTTAAATATTAATTATATAATAACTACAGCTTTGTATGGCTGAATTAAAGCTGAGTCCCCACTGATCTCTTCATATAAAATAAAAATGCACGAAAAACAAACTGTGTTTGCGACGCAGGCGATTAAAATATATTTTACGGAAGCTATTAAAAAGCCCTTGAAACGATTCAGCTGCTGTGGTCCCACCTGTTAAAAAGGACATAAATATAACCGTTTAATTCATCTGGCAATCGCAGCCAGCTCACTAGTTTCGCTCACCGTATTACTGTGGTTGAAACTCATAACTCATAAACACTTTATATGTGTCGAGATTTAAATTTATATTGTTAATTATGTAGCTAACATGAATAATATAAAATTAGTTACTTTACTACGAATACTAGATGGTGAGTTTTTAATTTTATACGAAATTATTAATTCGTAGTTTGCACATACTTGAAAAAATGTTTTAACGCTCATTGTACATGTTAAAAATATAAACGTGAAATAGATGTATTTAATTTTGGTGTATTAATTCAATTTTTACGGCGACGAAGACGTATCTTCGGTAACTAGGTAGGCCTACTTAACCCATTACTTAATGCTGTAACAAGTATATATATAAAGTTTGGAACAAGCATGGATTTAAAGGTTTCTTGATGTATTGAAACACTTATTGTTTACGGGAGAATTAAATATACGTAATTAAAAGTCTTTAAATTTTTGGAGCTCTTTGCACGATGGAGTGATGACTTGGTCAACACTGTACTTCAGTAAACTGGGCAAGAATAGTTCTGTAAGGACACGATTAAATAATTACTAGAAAATTAAAGCAATACAAATTTTAAAGTAACAAAGAGGATTTTTAAAACAAATTCTACGTTTTTGCCACCTTGTGTGACGCAATTAAATAAATTGTGGCAGAAATGGAATTATACATACGTAATACAAATGTTAAGAAGCAGATATATTGTTGTCAGAAAAAAATACGCGACGTTACTAACTGTATTTTACAACGCCGATTATCTTTGAAATCAAGTATGTACAAGGAACAAGCGACTATTTTCTGCATCGGACCATGTACTGCCTAACTGGAGAAACAAAACCACTAAACAACAAAGAATTTTAGCATGTTAGAAAGCTGTGAAAGCTTGCAGTTAATTGGTTTCTTCGGGAAAAGGGGCCTTAGACGTTAATATTCTTAGACAACGTTAGCAGTATTCATGATTTTTTAGGTAAGCCCTAAAGAGACAAATACGTACAATACAAGCCAGATGTGGAAGGAGGTTAAGCTAGTGGACACCAGCGGAGAACTACTGACGCAAGCAGGTTTTGGTCAGTAGGCTACTGGGTTCGGGAAACACGTCGGTGGGCACAGACGAGGAAGGAATAGTAGGAAAGACTTTCACGGTTTCTTATCCCGTCTCTCCTGCTTCACTTCACAAGTCACCGGGGTTATCAGTGGGGAGATGCGCTTATGGTGCAGGTAACATTGCAGGGTCATCTCCCTGCAATAGGAAAGAGCGGAAACTTCCTCATTTTGGCGCGATAACTCCGGAAGCGATTTGGGCTCGCAAGTTGAATTGAGTACAGTACAAAGTTGTTTGTGATCAACCGTAAGAGAAAAGTTGTACTGTTAGAGAGCTTCGGTTATCACTCCTATCGGGGGCAGGACAGTACTGGCAAGGCAATATCCATCAGCCAGTTTACCACGGAAATACATAAGAGTAAACCTTGAAATTTTCCTGATATAATAAACACAAAGCAGGTAATAACCTATATAGCTTTCGCTGCATCTTTTCCACATCTTCTTAGTGCTGAAGAAACTTATAACAGGCGTTACTATTTTCTTTCTTCGCACTTGGAATATCTACGTAATAAATTTCCTTTTTTTTTTTTTAAATATTTTAGGCAGATTTATTCAAATCTTTACTTGAAATTGCTTTTCTATTAATCCTTATTATATAACTTATAATAAGTTAGTATATTATAATAATACATTAGCTAAATATAATTATTTCACTATGACTCGGAACACAAAACTTTTTATGGGTAAAAACGTAAATGTTTTACCTTATAACCTGAACCGGTTTTCACTTTTAAAAAGCTTCTTCAGAAGTTGCCGCTGGTAGCACTGTCCGACTTGTTGTTGGCGACGGAATCGATTTTCGAAAGATCGATGTTGTGTGTGTGGGGTGTGATATGTTCGAATAATGCGTGTGATTTTAATTGTGTCTGTTCGTTTAGGATGTCGTTTTTATTTGTTTTCGTGTGTTTGTATATTTCCAATTGTTCTAGAATATCTAATTTTCGGCCTTTTGTTTGTACGTGTAGAATGTTCATGTTATTGTCGATGTTTTTGTATGTGTGGTTTGCGTCAATGAGGTGGTTTGCAAAGGTGGATTCTGTAGTGGAGTGCAGTGCCTTTGTGTGTTCAATGTATCTTTGTTTGAAGCTACGTCCTGTCTGGGCTATGTAGAATTTGTTGCAATCTGAGCAATTTAGTTTTTAAACACCAGGTAGATAGAATTTGTTTTGTGCTTTTTGTGTGTGTTTTGATAGTGTGTGTTCTGTTTTGTTAGTAGTTTTGTAAGCAATTCTGTATCCTGCTTTTTACTTCCATGTTCCTTAAGGAAATGGAAGTATGGTGATGGCAAAAAAAATCGTGTTCGAAATTATTGCAGATTCTGATTGTACTACACTCAAAACATGAAAAAAAGTTGTTTTTCGAAAAGTGTCTGTGTGTGTGTCTGTGTGTCTGTCTGTCTATCTGTCTGTCTGTAATTTTTTTTCTATGGCAAACGATAACAGCCGCAAATTCAAACAGAATCAAATAATTTTTTGCAGACAGCCCTGATTTGTAGAGTACTCAAGACCTATTGTTTTTGGTGAAGATCGGTTAAGGGAAAAGGGTAGTTTACCAGCAACGTTTTTTTTTAATCAAGGGTAATTTGTTTCTATGGCAAACAATAACAGCCGCAAATTCAAACACACTCAAATAATTTTTTGCATACTGCCCTGAATTATAGATTTCTCAAGACCTATTGTTTTTGGTGAAGATCGGTTAAGGGGAAGGGGTAGTTTACCGGCAACGTTTTATGTTTGAAAAGGGTATTTTATATGGCAAACGATAAGAGTCGCAAATTCAAACAGAATCAAATAAGTTTTTACATACAGCCCTGATTTGTAGAGCACTCAAGACCTTTTGTTTTTGGTGAAGATCGGTTAAGGGAAACGGGTAGTTTACCAGCCACATTTTTTGTTCTAACAAGGGAAAATTTTTTTATGACGAACGATAACTGCCGGAGATTAAAACAGAATCAACTACTCTTTTGCATACCTCTTTGAATTATACAGAACTCAAGGTCTCTTGATTTTGTTGAAGATCGGTTAAGGGAATGGGGTAGTTTACCGGCAACGTTTTATATTTTAACTAGGGTATTTTATATGGCAAACGATAAGAGCCGCAAATTCAAACAGAATCAAATAACATTTTGCATACAGCCCTGAACTGTAGAGTACTCAAGACCTATTGTTTTTGGTGAAGATCGGTTAAGAGAAAGGAGTAGTTTACCAGCAACGTTTTTTTAACAGGGGTAATTTTTACTTCCATGTTCCTTAAGGAAATGGAAGTATGGTGATGGCAAAAAAAATCGTGTTCGAGATTATTACAGATTCTGATTGTACTACACTCAAAACACGAAAAAAAGTTGTTTTTCGAAAAGTGTCTGTGTGTGTGTCTGTGTGTCTGTCTGTCTATCTGTCTCTCTGTCTCTCTGTAGATTTTTTTTCTATGGCAAACGATAACAGCCGCAAATTCAAACAGAATCAAATACATTTTGCATATAGCCCTGATTTATAGAGTACTCAAGATCTATTGTTTTTGGTGAAGATCGGTTAAGGGAAAAGGGTATTTTACCAGCAACGCTTTTTTTTAAACAAGGGTAATTTGTTTCTATGGCAAACAATAACAGCCGCAAATTCAAACACAATCAAATAATTTTTTGCATACTGCCCTGAATTATAGAGTTCTCAAGACCTATTGTTTTTGGTGAAGATCGGTTAAGGGGAAGGGGTAGTTTACCGGCAACGTTTTATGTTTGAAAAGGGTATTTTATATGGCAAACGATAAAAGTCGCAAATTCAAACAGAATCAAATACGTTTTTGCATACATCCTGATTTTTAGAGTACTCAAGACCTTTTGTTTTTGGTGAAGATCGGTTAAGGGAAAGGGGTAGTTTACCTGCAACGGTTTTTTTTAAACAAGTGTAATTTTCTTCTATGGCAAACGATAACAGCCGCAAATTCAAGTAGAATCAACTACTCTTTTGCATACAGCCCAGAATTATAGAGTTCTCAACACCTATTGGTTTGGTGAAGATCGGTTACGGGAAAGGGGTAGTTTACCAGCAACGTTTTTTTATCGGGGGTAATTTTTTCTATGGCAAACGTTAACAGCGCAAATTCAAACAGAATCAAATAATGTTTTGCATACAGCCCTGAATTGTAGAGTTCTCAAGTCCAATTGGTGTTGGTGAAGATCGGTTAAGGGGAAGGGGTAGTTTACCAGCTACGTTTTATGTATTAAAAGGGTATTTTATATGGCAAACGATAACAGCCGCAAATTCAAACAGAATCAAATGATTTTTTGCATACAGCCCTCAATTGCAGAGTTCTCAAGACCTGTTGATTTTGGTGAAGATCGGTTAAGGGAAAGGGGTAGCTTACCGACTACGTTTTATGTTTTAAAAGGGTATTTTGTATGGCAAACGATAAGAGTCGCAAATTCAAATAAAATCAAATAATTTTTTGCAAGTCGCCCTGATTTGTAGAGTACTCAAGACCTATTGATTTTGGTGAAGATCGGTTAAGAGAAAGGGGTAGTTTACCTGCAACGTTTTTTTTTAAACAAGTGTAATTTTTACTTCCATATTCCTTAAGGAATGGAAGTATGGTGATGGCAAAAAAAATCGTGTTCGAGATTATTGCAGATTCTGATTCTACTACACTCAAAACATGAAAAAAAGTCGTTTTCCGAAAAGTGTCTGTGTGTGTGTCTGTGTGTCTGTCTGTCTGTCTATGTGTCTGTCTGTAGATTTTTTTCTATGGCAAACGATAACTGCCGCAAATTCAAACAGAATCAAATAATTTTTTGCATACAGCCCTGATTTGTAGAGTACTCAAGACCTATTGTTTTTGGTGAAGATCGGTTGAGGGAAAGGGGTAGTTTACCTGCAACGGTTTTTTTTTATCAAGGGAAATTTTTTTGTTTTGGCAAACGATAACAGCCGCAAATTCAAACAGAATCAAATAATGTTTCGCATACAGCCCTGAATTGTAGAGTTCTCAAGACCTATTGTTTTTGGTGAAGATCGGTTAAGCGAAAGGGGTAGTTTACCTGTAACGTTTTATGTTTTAACAAGGGTATTTCCTATGGCAAACGATAACAGCCGCAAATTCAAACAGAATCAAAAGATTATTTGCATACAGCCCTAAATTGTAGAGTTCTCAAGACACTATTGTTTTTGGTGAAGATCGGTTAAGGGAAAGGGGTAGTTTACCTACAACGTTTTTTTTGACAAGGTTATTTTCTATGGCAAACGATAACAGCCGCAAATTCAAACAGAATCAAATAATTTTCTGCATACAGCCCTGATTTGTAGAGTACTCAAGACCTATTGTTTTTGGTGAAGATCAGTTGAGGGGAAGGGGTAGTTTACCTGCAACGTTTTTTTATCAAGCGTATTTTCTATGGCAAACGATAACAGCCGCAAATTCAAACAGAATCAAATAAGTTTTTGCATACGTCCCTGCATTGTAGAGGTCTCAAGGCGTTTAGATTTTGGTGAAGATCGGTTAAGGGGAAGGGGTAGTTTACCTGCAACCTTTTACGTTTTAACAAGAGTAAAGTACTTGAAAATTTATTTAAACTTTTTGAAACAATGGTAATTGTTGAAAATAAAATAATTTTGTTGCCAGGTAACAAAAATAAAGTCATTTTGATTATAAAATATAAATATTTACAACAAGAAAAGAATTTTCAGTTTTCAAAATTTAAATATATTTTTATAAAACAATGGGTTCTTCATTGAGGTGGGGACCATGTCACTCACTCCATCTCAAGCCTCTCCTATTTTGCAGAAAAAGAGGACCCTGTCAAGGCTGATACTTTGACGACAGTGACAGGGCTTTCCACCAAATTCAGCAGAGTGACAGGTAGGCCCAACTCTGATTGGCTCCTC
This sequence comes from Magicicada septendecula, assembly GCA_034769895.1. Taxonomy (NCBI): domain Eukaryota; kingdom Metazoa; phylum Arthropoda; class Insecta; order Hemiptera; family Cicadidae; genus Magicicada; species Magicicada septendecula. The sequence continues at coordinate 901,919,271 of CM068367.1, forward strand.
AGATTTCCCCAGCGTTAGTAGGTTCTATGAAAATATTTTATTTAAAAAATGATTTTAAATATAAATCTTAGATATGTTTTATAAATCTCATGTTTTATGTTTTAACATGTGTAATTTTTTATATGACGAACCATAACTGCCGTAAATTCAAACAGAATCAAATAATTTTTTACATATGTGCCTGAGCTATAGGGAACTCAATGTCTGTTGATTTTGGTGAAGATCGGTTACGGGGAAAGGGCAGTTTACCTGAAACATTTTTTGTTGTAACATAAGTAAAGTACTTAATTTTGATAAAGTATCCTGATAAGATCTTAATAATCCACTGTAGAAACGTAGATGAAATATCTATAAATGAAGAGGCTAGTTGAACGGGCTGGGGGTAATTTTCTATAAATCAAAATTATAGTTGAAGGGGGAGGGGATAATTTTTTTTTTATATGTGTACTACGTTATTGGCAACAAAGAAGTATTTTTTTGTTAAAATTCCTTCCCTGGCTGTTTGGCTGAAAATGATTTTAAATATAAATCTTAGAATATGGAAGTCATGTATGGTTCTCCATACCGATTTTCTCTTATGGCATACGATAACAGCCGCAAATTCAAACAGAATCAACTACTCTTTTGCATACAGCCCTGAGTACTTGAGTTCTCAAGACCTGTTGGTTTTGGTGATGATCGGTGAAGAGGTAGAGGTAGTTTACCAGCAACGTTTTTTTATCGGGGGTAATTCTTTCTATGGCAAACGATAACAGTCGCAAATTCAAACAGAATCAAATAATGTTTTGCATACAGCCCTGAATTGTAGAGTTCTCAAGTCCTATTGATGTTGGTGAAGATCGGTTAGGGGAAAGGGATAGTTTACCAGCAACATTTTATGTTTTAACAAGGTTAATTTTTACTTCCATGTTCCTTAAGGAAATGGAAGTATGGTGATGGCAAAAAAAATCGTGTTCGAGATTATTGCAGATTCTGATTGTACTACACTCAAAACATGAAAAAAAGTTGTTTTTCGAAAAGTGTCTGTGTGTGTGTCTGTGTGTCTGTGTGTCTGTGTGTATGTGTGTCTATCTGTCTGTCTGTCTCTCTGTAGATTTTTTTTCTATGGCAAACGATAACAGCCGCAAATTTAAACAGAATCAAATAATTTTTTGCATGTAGCCCTGATTTGTAGAGTACTCAAGACCTATTGTTTTTGGTGAACATCGGTTAAGGGAAAAGGGTAGTTTACCAGCAATGTTTTTTTTTAATCGAGGGTAATTTGTTTCTATGGCAAACAATAACAGCCGCAAATTTAAACACAATCAAATAATTTTTTGCATACTACCCTGAATTATAGAGTTCTCAAGACCTATTGTTTTTGGTGAAGATCGGTTAAGGGGAAGGGGTAGTTTACCGGCAACATTTTATGTTTGAAAAGGGTATTTTATATGGCAAACGATAAGAGTCGCAAATTCAAACAGATTCAAATACGTTTTTGCATACAGACTGATTTGTAGAGTACTCAAGACCTTTTGTTTTTGGTGAAGATCGGTTAAGGGAAAGGGGTAGTCTACCAGCCACATTTTTTGTTCTAACAAGGGTAAATTTTTTTATGACGAACGATAACTGCCGGAGATTAAAACAGAATCAACTACTCTTCTGTATACCTCTTTGAATTATACAGAACTCAAGGTCTGTTGATTTTGTTGAAGATCGGTTAAGGGAATGAGGTAGTTTACCGGCAACGTTTTATATTTTAACTAGGGTATTTTATATGGCAAACGATAAGAGCCGCAAATTCAAACAGAATCAAATAATTTTTTGCATACGGCCTTGAACTGTAGAGTACTCAAGACCTATTGTTTTTGGTGAAGATCGGTTAAGGGAAAGGAGTAGTTTACCAGCAACGTTTTTTTTAATCAAGGGTAATTTGTTTCTATGGCAAACAATAACAGCCGCAAATTCAAACACAATCAAATAATTTTTTGCATACTACCCTGAATTATAGAGTTCTCAAGACCTATTGTTTTTGGTGAAGATCGGTTAAGGGGAAGGGGTAGTTTACCGGCAACGTTTTATGTTTGAAAAGGGTATTTTATATGGCAAACGATAAGAGTCGCAAATTCAAACAGATTCAAATACGTTTTTGCATACAGCCCTGATTTGTAGAGTACTCAAGATCTTTTGTTTTTGGTGAAGATCGGTTAAGGGAAAGGGGTAGTTTACCAGCCACATTTTTTGTTCTAACAAGGGTAAATTTTTTTATGACGAACGATAACTGCCGGAGATTAAAACAGAATCAACTACTCTTCTGTATACCTCTTTGAATTATACAGAACTCAAGGTCTGTTGATTTTGTTGAAGATCGGTTAAGGGAATGGGGTAGTTTACCGGCAACGTTTTATATTTTAACTAGGGTATTTTATATGGCAAACGATAAGAGCCGCAAATTCAAACAGAATCAAATAATTTTTTGCATACAGCCTTGAACTGTAGAGTACTCAAGACCTATTGTTTTTGGTGAAGATCGGTTAAGGGAAAGGAGTAGTTTACCAGCAACGTTTTTTTATCAGGGGTAATTTTTTTCTATGGCAAACGATAACAGCCGCAAATTCAAACAGAATCAAATAATATTTTGCATACAGACCGGAATAGTAGAGTTCTCACGACTTGTTGGTTTTGGTGAAGATAGGTTAAGGGAAAGGGGTAGTTTACCTGCAACATTTTATGTTTTAAGAAGGGTAAATTTTTTGATGAAAGATAACAGCCGTAAATTCAAAGAGAGTCAAATACTTTTTTGCATACTTTCCTGAGTTGTAGACACATCAAGGCCCACTGATTTTGGTGAAGATGGGTTAAGGGAAAGGGGTAGTTTACCTGCAACATTTTATGTTGTAACAAGAGAAATGTTTCCATGACGAACGATAACTGCCGCACATTCAAACAGAATCAAATATTTTTTTGCATGCATCCCTGCATTGTAGAGGACTGAAGGTGTATTGATTTTGGTGACGATCGGTTAAGAGATAGGGGTACTTTACCTGCAACGTTTTATGTTTTAACAAGAGTAAAGTACTTAATTTTGATAAATAAAGTATCCTGATAAGAAGATCATAATAATCCACTGTAGAAACGTAGATGAAATATCTATAAATGAAGAGGTTAAGTGAACGGGGTGGGGGTAAATTTCTATAAATGTAAATTATAGTTGAAGGGAGAGGGGAGAATTTTGTATATGTGTACTACGTTATCGGCAACAAAGAAGTATTTCTTTGTTAAATTTTCCCGGGCTGTTTAGTTTTAGTCCAATGTTTTCTGAAAAACCAGACTTTTCGGCAGTGCCATCGATTGCCATCATCAGTGAAAATCGAGTGCGAAAACGTGAGGTGGTATACGTTAGTGACCACAGTACTGTCGTTAAGGCTGAAGCAATAAGTAGAAAGAAGTAGTTTCTATGTAAATATTTCATTTCGAATATGATTTTAAATATAAATCTTAGAACATGGAAGTCATGTATGGTTCTCCATACCGATATTTTGAATTTGTGGGCTACTTTTTCAGTTTGTTTGTTGATGTATGTCAGTGTTATGAATTTGTTGTTTTCTGTCTTTGTCTGTTGTTTGTTTTGTGTTTTGTGTAGGAGTTTGTTGATTATTGTTCTGTCGTATCCGTTGGATTCTGATAAATATTTTATCGTGTTTAGTTCGTCTTTGTAGTCTTTTTCATCTAGGGGGATGTTGTTAAGTCTATGTCTCATGGTTCTGAAGGCAGCTAGTTTGTGTTGTATTGGGTGATTGGAGGTGTTGTGTATTAGTGTGTCAGTTGTAGTCGGTTTTCTGTATATACTGAATTTGTGCCTGTGTTCAAGAACAATAAAGAACAAGTAATGAATACTTACAAACATAAAACACAAAGCAAATTATTACAAGAACTAATACAAATTAATACAAAACAATAAACAATTTTTAAAACACAAAGTATTAAAAACGTTTACAAATCAAACCAGTTTGATGATGTTATCCGTTAAACCAGACCACATCACCGCAAACCAATAAAATTCTATTATTACCATTCAACAGCAAAAATAAATTAAAACAGAAATACTTCTCCGACAGCGAAAGTATGGCTGACGATGAGCATTCAGAATAGTACGTACGATCTATTACATATTAATTTTATACATTTTGGCAGTAGGACCTACTTAGAATAACATTATTTAATATTAGCATTCTTAATTGTAAATATTATATTAGGAAGGCTGATGATGGGAACACTAAAGGTCCCGAAACATGTTTCAAATTCGGCAAAAATAACATCTTGAGGTAAAGTAAATTTACATTTGAAATATTATATATTATAACGATTCATATTAGCGTCCTAACTGAGCGTTATATGAAAGTGTCTGACGGAGGGAGTAGAGCAGCGTAAGCAAGAGAGAGAGCGTACAATCGCAGCCATCTCACTCTAACCACGTCACAGCGACATCAGCTACTGGTACGAACATGAAATTTTACTCAATACAAATTATCAGTTCAACCTGTGATAACTTAAAAACTAATAAATATACGGCAATTCTGAAAACAGCATTGTATTCAGCAAGTGCAGCTTTATAAGTAGCCGCAATCTCAGTTAATATAATTAACAATTGACGAAGTCATACGGAAGACGTACGCCAAAAGGAATAACGAGAGAAGTATGCTACGTAGAAATTAGGTGTTTTCACACACACACAGATAAAGACCTAAGCAACAATATTCTGTGGTCAGATCTTTGAAAACACGTTTGCAAATACCTGTAATCAATCGATTTGCAAACACAGGAAGTACGATTTTAACTAGAAATTCTCTGCAGATTTAAACCTGTCAAGGGGTGTTTTGTCGACCTGTTCGAGATTGTCGAAACTGGAAAAACGCATGATTTATTTGAACAACCAATCAGCATCCAGTATTTAAAACTGACGCCAAATCAAAGCGAGGGGTAGCATCACTCTTTGTTCGGATCTTCAATGCGCTAGTCGTGTATAATTTGCGTACAGAAATTTTCAATCACGCAAAAGCGTAATTAATTATCAAATTCGAGAAGTAGTCCGCAGTGAAGATGAACTAGTATCGTTCAACAACTCTCGCTGCGTAAAACAACATTAATTAATTAAATTATTAATTAATTAATCATCAGCCGTGAAGGACCTGTGCGACAGAAGGCTACAGCATATGTAATTGCCAGGGCATCTTCTACAGAATTGATCAACATCCATTCTTCTGTGCAAAACCATCAAAAGGAGGACCTCTACGGATTCCTATCTTCGGTCAACGCATCAAACAGTAAGAAATAGATTCATTGATCAATTAAATAAGCACTAAATAAATAATAAAAGCAATAAACAATTTTTAAAAGACACTAAGAATATCACACTTTGTATTTTAATTATAAGATTAGCTCTAAAATAGTATAGGAGTGTTGAATGGAAAGTGAGGTGTAGTATTGGACGTGCAAATTATTGCAGACCTGTCCTTTAGCACTGGTTTGGGAGATAGCAATCTCTTAATTAAACCAGATAAGAGCCATAGGTCGTTTGAACGTCTTAATCGTTACTTTTCACACTCACTCAGTAATTATAAGTGTTAGGGTAGAATTAAGTCCTACCATTAGCCTAATCAAGTTTAAAAATAATTGATTAAAACGTTAATTAAAATATCAAGAGAATATTAAAGTGTTATTTGTAACGATTCCTCTTGAAAGCCATAATCACTGAACGTATCCTGAGAAAGAGTGTCTCCATGCGCTGAGCTAAGCTGAAACCGTGTCATTTGTATCTGGGATTTGTTCTGGCGCCCAGGTAAAGTAATATCACGGGTAAGTAACATTTTATCTAACATACAAAATATTAGATAATTGTGTTAGATGAAAGGGAGCGTCGTAATATATATATATATATATATATATATATATATTGCGACAATACAAACATATATTATGTAATGTGCATGTATTAAATAAAATAAATATTTAAATTCATTTTAGTAATAGTGTGTGTGCGTGAGGCCTGTTCAAGCCTGAAAGTTTGCAATCTCACCCCAAATAGATACTAAATTAAAGTTTTATTTAATTATAAGCAAACCGTGAATATTAGAAAGATTGTAAAGATTTCTAAAAATGCATAAAAATCAGACACATGTGCAGTGCGAATTCTATGTAATTATGACGTTCAGTGCGAATTCTGTGCGATTTTTAGAGCATAGTAATTACACTAATGATGCGATCATTATGATAATTACGTATAATATGTGTAATTGAATCAGACAATGTTAGATCACTTTGAAATCTGCATTAGACATTGCAATTGGCAAAAAATGTGCGAATATGTGGAATTGGACGATGGTGGGGGAACTGACGCCACTGACAGCTTCTGACCTGCAGAATCCTGTGACGACAGGTGTGGTTTTTTTGGTGAATATAAATACGAGCCCAGGAGAGCCAAATTTACTCTTCAATCAGTCTTCAGTTGTGGCAGTACGCTGTGTCCGTCAGCGACGAGAATTTTTAATACTCTTCAATCAGTTTTCAATTGCAGCGGTAAGCTCTGTCCGTCAGAGTCGTGAATTTTAATTACGTCAGACATAGCTGGACGCTATGTCCAATATCGACAAGATCTCTGGTTTATAAACTGTAAAGTCTAACGGACAATACGTTAGTTCAAGTAATAAAAAAAACAGTAACTACAATTATCGGACGTCTACAAACAGTCTACAACTACAAACCTCAACACTCTAGACAAATGGCGGGAGAACATCAAGCAGAGGAACGATATGCAGAGCAATAGAGGCGGTTAATAGAACAACAGCAGCTGATTCAGAGCAAAACATCATTCCATTCTACAGCCAGCAGATGAGACCATGAAGGACGAGTGACTGGAGGACGACCAGTGGAACCGGAAAACGCAAGAGGACATCCCGTAGGAGAGGACTGACAGATCACTGGAGGACATGGGTACAATCTGCAGAATTGAGGTGACGAAAACCAATTTATAATTATAAAAGAATAGAGACATTTATTTAAAAATTTTAAATTAAAGAAAAATGATGTAGATAGAGATAAAAGAATGTAATTTAACTGTAGTAAAAATTTTCTTTAATGGTGACCAATTAATTTAAAGATAATTTAAATCCTTGCTTGGAGGATCAACAATTGATTTAATAATTTTAAATTTTTATTGAAAGCGTATAAAGTAAAGTAGTTGGAAATATAGAGGAAGACTAACGATTCGATTAGTTTATTTAAAATGTTATACAACCTTAAGATGTATGCCAAGCATAGAATAATAATGTTAATAAGAACAAATTTATAAAGCACACATTCAGACTGAGTAGTCGAGAATTTATAGTGTAACGAAGAAATGTTTAACACAGAGTTTTGCTAATATAAGATATAAGATATAAGATTTATTTTATGATGAATGTACGGCAACAAAGAAACATTGAAACAATTGATAATGAATATTTTATGGCGAAGTAAATATTATTATTTTTTTCCGTTTGAATAAAGAAATGAAAACATGTTACGATTCATAAAAGGACTATTCTCATTATGATTACACCTGAACTCCAGTTATACATAGACGTTGTCAGTAATGTTGTATGAGCTATACCACTACACAATTTAGATTACATTTAATTAATACATTGTGTCGTTGTATAATTTTGGCGTCCTAAGAACGTGGGGCTCCTCAAACACAAATAAATTTGAATTTACAACCTGCATACACAAAATGTGTCGTTGTAATATATTGTAACAAGATTATAAAATCTGGTATATTAATTAATTAATGTCCTCCGTTGGTTTGCTTCAATTTATAACGAAATTAAATTTTCGTTACTGCTGTTGTAATAATCATTGAGTTAAACTCACCCGTTCTAACGTTCAAATTTGAATTCTCTGCCAAACAGGTCAAACCAACCCTTCTTGGTCATCCAAAATTTTTAATGTTTATTATGTTAGAAGTGAAACTCAAATTATCGTAAAGATTATAAAAAAATCAAACATACAGTGAGAATTTCAATAATGTTTTTATTAGCAATTCTTATGTTCCTTAATATATTACAAATCCTTCCAAATTATATAACGAAATCTCTGCCGGCATGTTTAATTATTCGCGGTTGGGTATTATGTTTCCAATATGGGAGTTTCTAGTTTATTTTCTTATAAATACCTCAGGTCGTGAAGTTCTTGATGCTACAGAAAATGTCATTAAATATACTAATAAAAGTACAAAATTTTACGATCAACAACAAATATTATACAAGTTGTGAAATAATTACAATTATAGTTATAACCTATATTTAATGAAAATGTGTTTGTAGGTTAATTGATTTTAACTAATATTTAATCTTAAATTTTCTTTACATAAGTAATTATTATAACAGTGAGATTACTTTTCAGTTCTAAGTGTTCATTAAATAATAAAAAGTTCAAGTGTTTGATCAGTGAGTGATAACTAGTATTGATAGTGTAGTTCGCTTATTATCTTTTCGTGTGACTGTTACAGTTGCATTTAAGGTATACTTAGCAATTGTCTTTATTTTCAGTACGGATAGGATTCCTTTAGGTACTGCTAGTTTTCTTTTGGTCAGTTAGATACTCCTTTCTTCTTTGGGTATTTAAAATTTAATCAATGTGGTTATTATATATTGTTCATCATTCTGGTCCAGTTTCCATAAATCATTTATATATTAAATATTTTTTCTTCTCCCCAATGGTCTGCAGTTTTTCAATCTGTACTCATCAAAAGTTAATAATAGACTAATGAATTTATTTACTAGAGATCCTGGTTGCTAGGGTTCAAACACTCATTGTCATTGGTTGACAATTTGGGAATATTGTTAAATATGGCTTTTGTTCTTCTATACAAAATTACTAAAATTTTTTAAATTAACATAATTTCCTTATACTAACTGTAATACTAAATATAATAACATCGTTGTATTGCTTTTCCCTTACACATTAATTTGATATCCATCATGACTACTTTTCTTCAAATAATAACAAATCCATACATTTAACACTTGGTTTTCTTTTGTAAATTAACTCTAAACTAATTATTTTATATCTATTTTTGTTTTCCATACTCTTACTGTTAAACATAACAGGGTTACATGCATTATTTCATTAATTGTTATTGTTTTTGTATTAAATTTTACAATTTTCTTGTTCCCAAATGTATGCCTAATGCCTAGAATACATAATTCTCTTTATCTTCATTCATTACAACTGATTATGTTAATATTGTTAATTTTAAGTTTTTTAAACATAATTACCATAATACAAATAACTAAACTATAACACTTGATTAGCTATAATCATTATACAATATAACAACTTTTTTTTTTAACATTTTAGGCCAATGCCAGTATCCAATATTAAACATATCTTTTCCCTCGTCCTGTTACTCATTAGTTGTAATATTACATCAGATTAATTATAATCATAATAAAACATAATATAAATTGAACATTAGGTGAGTATTAGTATTACCTATTGAATGTACTTACAGTATACAGTACATAATTCCCTTTACCTATGCTTAGTATAACAGATTATGTGTTTGCCATTAATCTAAATAGTTTTTAAATCTAAATCCCTTAATACAAATAACTAAAATCTAACACTGGATTATTTACTATCATTATAACACAACATAATCCTTTAAACGTTTAAGGAAGTATCAGTATTTTATATTTAACAAACCTTTTTTATACTGATGATAAACATTTTATTTTTTATAAAACTATTCATTTACTCCTAAATATAATTACTTCTGGTAACATATAGTTTGTTTATTATTTCTGGGTCCTATTCATTGTTTATTAGCTATTATAATACTCACAGGTTTACTTTTTTTCTACTTTCAAGTCATTAATTCTCACATCACTTTCTTTCTCGATTATCACTAGTTTATTTCACTTGGTAACATGGTATCTTTATTTTATCAACACTATTCCGTTATTATTATTATTATATTTGTTCTTATCTTAGATTTTCACATTAAATTATCTAATGTTTACTTACTATTTTTATTTTACAACTCAACTTTGTACTTTTATTATGGGTAATATTTGTTATAATTCCTTCTGAAATAGGGCATTTGGACTCATTATGTTAACTATATTCCATTATCACTTTTCCAATCTATTGGGTATTGTCATAGTCATTGTCTTTGTCTGTGTCAGATTCAGTTTATTGGCCTTGTTCTATCAATTTTGTTTATTAGCTTGTCAGCGTACAGCTTTTCTTCATTCATTTAAACTTGCAAATATTGTGCTGTCTTATGTCACGTTATATATATATATATATTGTTACGACATTTCAGAACAGTCTGCGTGTTTGTCGAATGTTCCAGAAGAATCTCGATCTTCTATGTGTGGCGTACGTGATTCTCGGCGCATTTGCTAGACTGTGGCAGAAATCGCGCGGCCGCGGCGGCACTGTGTCAATGCCGCAATTAATTACGTCGTAGAAGAGCTAATACGTAGTATGTGGAATAATCTAGATTTTCGGCGGGATATAAATACAAGCACTCAGGGACGCTCAGTTCAGTTATTATCGGGCGATATTACTGTGTGCGTTCGAGTGGTTATTAGTGAAGTGCTGTGTTTTATAATCGGGCGGTATATTGTAATACAATTGTGTTTTAATATTAGTTAACATTTTATTGCGTGTGAACAATTTTTATTTGATTTGTTGTAAGAGACTGTGTTGTTAATTACCAACTGTTAACTGTGAAAATTAAAGCTGGTGATTAGTGACTTAATTGGTATCTTGTATTTTGTTTTCCACTGTACCTACGATGTATCGTACTTGATGTTGATCAAGTAGACCGTCGTAAGAGTGGTGTCAGAAGTGGGATAGAACGGTTAACAGTGAAAACAGATGACATTTTGTACAAGACGAGGTAATTCGTAATTAAATGGTAAACATGGATGCCAGTCAGATGATGGAAGCTTTCCAAACGCTGCTACGGCAGACACAGGAAGAAGCAGAAAGTCGACAAAAAGAAGAACGAAGACAAGAAAGAGAAGAAGTAGAAAAACGACAAGACGAGAAAGCGGAAGCGAGACAGAAAACCCCCCTAAAGGAGGCAGAGGAACGGAAGCGTGAAACAGAAGACATTAAAGCAATAATACGGGAGCAGAAACAGATGAAAGAACATGGTACCGCAGAATTGGGTCTCCTACGAGGTGAGCTTAATAAACAAGTTACTAAAATATCAGAGGTACAAGAATCAATGACATTAAAAATAGCTGAAGTAGAAAAATCTATCTCGAGTATTGAAGAATCGATGTCCAATAAAATAGCTGAAGTAGAAAGATCTGTCACGAGTGTGGAAAAAGCTATGTCAACAAAAATAGAAGGCTCGATTACATATTTAAAAGAGCAGATTAAAAAGTAAATCGAGCAGTGCCTGAAGATACAACCAAAACAACTTTGTGAACAGACTGTACCAATGATAAAGACAGAAAAAGACGCGGAAAATAAGTTAATAGAGAAAGTCACTTTGCCTGCAGGAGGGACAGTTCATGTCAAAGCTCCAACCTTTGACGGAAGCAGTCACTGGGCAACGTACCTCCGCCAATTTGAAGCTGCTGCATGCGCAATTAATTGGACGGAGAAAGACAAGGCAGTTTCACTCGTTCTGTTATTAAAAAGACCTGCGGCAGAACTACTACAGAAAGTGCCACCTGACAGCCAAAACACCTGTGCCGAATTGATAATAGCTCTGGAATTACGGAATGGTGATAAACATTTGCGAGATGTGTACTGCACCCAGTTGAGAGCAAGGCGACAACATTCCGGGGAGAGCCTTAAAGAGTTTGAAACAAGTATCGACAGACTAATTATACTGGCCTATCCTGAAGCGCCAGAAGATTTTCGAACGAGTTTTGCGATCCAGACATTTACTGCCGGTGTCCGAGATAACGAACTACTGCAAGTGTTATGAATGACAAGACACTAGAACAGTGCGGACGCCCTGGTACATGCTTTGCAATTTGAGGCCCCCAAAGCAGCGTCTGGTTGGACAAGTCGTAAAGTGCGCGCTAAAAGATCGCGACGGCACAGACGAGGAAGAAGACGAACAAGGAAACGAGACTTGACGGTCGGCGCCACAGAATAAAATGAGTAAGGATGGAAGACCAAAGTGTTATAGATGTGGGAAACCTGGACATCTACAACGAGATTGTCGGGTTAGAATTCAGCAGCAGCGAAACGAGCAATAGTCGGTGCAACGGGGCGTGTGCTGACTAACTGGAGGAACGAAGCCCCTAGACAATACGCAATTTCTACACTTCAGAAAAACAGCGGGAGCTTGGTGGTTACCGGATTCGTTCAAGAAAGGCCAACCTCGATTACAGTTGACACAGGTGCAACAGTTTCTATTGTGCGGCCCGACGTGGTGAAAGATCTTATGCCAATCTGGTGCTCTTGCAGCTTGCGAACAGCTATTGGACGGCCTGTAAAAGTGTTTGGAAAATGTGACGATTTAAATTGTAAATTAAATAAAAAAAATTAATTATAAAATATAAAACGGGAAGTTAGTAAAAACATTAAATCGCACTATTAAACCACATACCCCTGAACTAACTCATAATAGTAATGAGAATTAATTTAAGAAAATCTAACTAAAATAAGTAATTAAAACTGTGAAAGTAAAAGTTAAAAATAATACTGTTAATCCTTTAGTAAATTTATCATGCTATGACCTGTGTATTCCGGATCCAACTTGCATACCGACCCGGCATTAAATAAGAAATACCTGTAAATCATAATGTAAATAATTAATAATTTAAAGTCACAAGTAGTAGTTGTAATAATTCCTGTAGACAAGATAAGTCTCGATAGTTTATTTTGTCAAACTGTAAGACTGTATTATTAACAAAGAGTTGGAACTATATTATGGCGGAGTACTCACTCCGCGTCGTTGCAATTTTTCTGTTGTAACAATGCAGGACTTATGATGCGGCTTTCAAACTGTAAACACCTCCAAGCGAGGGCTCTTCACAGAATGTTTTGTTATTTTTATTTGAGTGTTAGCTTCCACTAAAAGCGTGGTGAGCTAGTTATAAATAACGAAGATGTAGTGAGTAATATGTTAAACAAAGATGTGAAAAAGGAAAACTAGTGTATAAGGTGACATCTCATGTTAATTAAAAAACTAACGATCAAATATGGTTCGAGTAAAGTAATTCCGACAAAATGTGAAAAGAAGATGCAAACTCCAGTACTAGCACTGTGTCAAGGCCGCAATTAATTACGTCGTAGAAGAGCTAATACGTAGTATGTGGAATAATCTAGATTTTCGGTGGGTTATAAATACAAGCACTCAGGGACGTTCAGTTCTGTTATTATCGGACGATATTACTGTGTGCGTTCAAGTGGTTATTAGTGAAGTGCTGTGTTTTATAATCGGGCGGTATATTGTAATACAATTGTGTTTTAATATTATTTGACATTTTATTGCGTGTGAACAATTTTTATTTGATTTGTTGTAAGAGACTATGATGTTAATTACGAAAATTAATTATGACACACACAAAATTAATTAAAATTTTCACAGTTGTTATGCAACTGTGGAAATTAAAGCTGGTGATTAGTGACTTAATTGGTGTCTTGTATTTTGTTTTCCACTGTACCTACGACGATCAAGTAGACCGTCGTAATAATATATATATTTCCATGTAATGAATATAGACTTTATAATAACAAACTTATTTTACAGCTCTTACTATAATTGTTATTTAGAAATTGTAATATGGAAATTTACGTGTATGAATTTACGGAAATTTGTGACATCAAATAGGATACAATAATGGAACTTCTAATATACCAATGTCTAGAAAGTATTCTGTATTCTGTATTCTGTAGAAAGTATCATTTAACCTACATTCATTAATCATAGAGCCAACATAGAGCCAACAGAGATACACCGATTCATAACGTAGCCTATCTGGGAACCGTGGGACAGTTTTCCTTAGCACACATTTATCTTCCTATTCATAGTGCTGTTTCCATTTAACACTGTGTATGTGTGTTCATTCATAGACATTTTGTTCCCCTCAGCTTCTGTCAATGGATTCATATTTCTTCGTTTTTTATTTTACTCACAGTGAGTTAACAGCTTCTCTATTCAGACGTTTTCCCATATGACATTACTTTAAATGTTGAAGTTACTTTTATTAATATACTCATTTTGTTGCTACTTTTATTAATACACAATATTTGTTACAAACTTTTAATATAGGGACAATCTGTATTACGTTTGTTCGTATATGGGAGAACAAATAAATGATAAAACATAATCTAAGCAGATAAAATATAAAGACTAACCGATTATACGACAATTCTGAATAAAGATTTAACAGGAATGACAATTTAAGAGAATGCTCATATGTTCCTACACGTGTTAATGCTATAACTGATTGTTACTTCAGTTCTGTCGCTCATGTTATTAGATACAGGCCTAAATTGTTATAGTATTGTTACAATAAAAATTTCTGTCGTCAAAAGAACGGACAATCACCCGACGGTGCAGGAATGTTTGGAGGACATAAACGTAGGGTGGCCAAAATTTAGAATGTTTTCGATTGTATGGGAGGACAATAGGCGAAATCTTGTGGTAGGGGACACTTTTGGAGAGGATGAATCACAACGATTGGCGCAATTATTTAGACTAGCGTCCTGGTTAGCTAAACCGGGAGTGCACTGCAGGGCAGTTTTCGCTTGCGCTTAACGCGTTTGTCGCACAGAAGAGAAAACTGGTCAACTCCTGAGCCATCACTTTCCATGATTACATCACGACTATCACTATCACTGCCACTATCACAATCACCACAACGGGGCAGTGGTGTATTGGTAGGAGTAGAGCCCCAAGCTTCCAAAACAGAACTTAACGGTTCCGGCAGGGCAGTAGGGCCAATAGTTGACGCCATTTAGGAATCTCGAAATGGATGTCTAAGCGGACGACATTTCAGACCACCAGCACTGAAATTTCAACTAACAGTCTCCGCACACAAACACCAGAACCGCACAGCACAAGAAAATAAAAACGCCGCCCACTAGCGAAAACACTCACTGATGTTGATTGTAACTGGACTGTAGAAGATAAACAAGAACTGATGAAATAAAAGCAAAAATTTGAAGCACAATGATGACAGTGAAAAAGACAACCTATTCCTACGAATAATCATAATAGCCTTTCTCACTCTAACCTAAGTCGTTTTGCTTTGTTTTTCTTGAGCGAGGTGTCTTTGCTCCCGCGGCAGGATTGTAACATCTGGCTCGAGCCAGAAGAAGATAACTTCGTACTGATACAGTCTACAATCGACGAATTACCTGATTCAAGAAGGCAGAGCGCCAACGCGATTGTACGCTACATGGCTGGTAATTAAGACAACTTTAATTTGGGGCGCTACTGGTGGAACCGATTCAGGCAACAGATGTTACCTGTTTGAAGCTCAGTAAGCAGACGCCGTGAGGCGTCGATCGCTCTCCGCGAGACAGAGAGCCTCCGTACCCGTGACCATGGGAACAACAACCAACAGCTTGCATAGCATGCTAGGAAGAAGCATTCTTGTGATGGAAGGAAAGGGCAGTTTCCAAAGATCGACTCTGGTTATATTAACAGAAGTTACGCTCGAGGATGGTTTTGTGCCTTTTCCCTTGTCAGCTGCGCTTCTGCCATCTTTCTCGCTGCTGCTCAGGCTCTACTTAGGTAGCACGGCTCCGGACGGCCTTTACGAGCCCCCTACAGCGGTAAGAGAGCTTGAGGTACCCCCGAAGTAAAGAGGCTGTGCGGACAGCCTTCTAGGTAAAGAATGGTATCTAACGAAGTCGATCATTTGTCCAGCTCTCTCCCTGAACCGTCTAGTCCCACCGTCCCACCATCCGTCATCCGGCTTCGGCCGGACCCGCGCACCCTGGCTGCTCGCAAAGGCAGCCCGGCGGACCAGCAGCACGTTGGCCAGCTTTACCTTGGCCTTCTTGGAATCCCAGAACTATGATTACCATACTTTCACCCCAAACCACATCAAGCCTCTGTCCTTCGTGATCAGAGGCTTGGACTTCGATTCCCCGCTCAAGATTATCCTCGGCGAGTTTCGCGACCTGGACTATCCCGTACGCTCAATTTTTCAAGTGTAAACACCTGCCGGACCAGGCGCCCGCTCGTTCTTGTCCGTTTCCTGGTAGAGAAGAGCGAGGCAAGCGTCTCTTTGAGTTCCGCTTCAAAGTGGAACACAGCCGAGTTCCCGGGCCACTACTTCAGTGGAACAGGTATCAACGCTTCGGCCACCATACTGATGCCTGTAATAATGTCCTAGCTTGCATGAGGTGTTCTCTTGGTCACCTCACCAAATATTGCGACATCCCCGCATTCAAGCGGTTGCATCAACTGCGGCGTCAATCACCCTGCCAACTACCCGTCTTACTCGGTGTGCAACCAGGAGCTCCAAAGGCGGAAACTAGTAGTAGTAGTAGTAGTAGTAGTAGTAGTAGTAGTAGTAGTAGTAGTAGTAGTAGTAGTAGTAGTAGTAGTAGTAGTAGTAGTAGTAGTAGTAGTAGTAGTAGTAGTAGTTGTTGTTGTTGTTGTTGTTGTTGTTGTTGTTGTTGCTGCTGCTGCTGCTGCTGCTGCTGCTGTAGTAGTAGTAGTAGTAGTAGTAGTAGTAGTAGTAGTAGTAGTAGTAGTAGTAGTAGTAGTAGTAGTTGTTGTTGTTGTTGTTGTTGTTGTTGTTGTTGTACATTGCTGTTCTTTGATTTTCTGCTTATGAGTATGGGTATTGTTCTACATCAAGGTTGGCTGTTACATCGCTGTTCCTCGTACAGAAGATTATTGTTTGCCTCGGGTGACGACCAAATGACATGTCTACGGCGCGGGTGGTGTGAAAATCTGGAGAAATTGTTTTTGACAGAGTTTGTGTTCATGACAGCTGCGAGGCACGAGATGATTTATTATGTCGAATCAAGAGTGAGCTGTCACTCTTACAAGGAATAGGATGTGATCAATACACGTGTTGTATGAGTTACTTGTGAGTGAACTAACTATAAGCAGCAATGTCATGTGTTTTAATAAACAGACGTTTCGTCTCTATTCTATGAGCGATTTGTTTGGAGCCGTAAATCGTAATGAAAAATAGTTCAACTTAATCACCTAAGTTTAAATTTAATTTACACTTACTAAGTTGTTTTCCAAACCTGTGTAGAACATAATGGACTGATGACGTATCTGTGCAAAAGTCTAAAGAAAATGAAACGTTTCAGTATGACAATGAAAGCTGTGTGTAATCTTGGATTGCTGAATGTAACCACCGCCTGCATTAGGACCGCACTCAATGCATCATACAGTAAGTGCGGTAAGGTTAATATTAAGGGGAAAACACAAACACACTTTATAACAAAATATTTTTACAAAATACAATTTATAATTAAATATTAGAATTTCAAAACAATTAAATATTCTTAATTTCTAAGACCATCGGCTATTTTCGGAAAGAAGAAAATTTATTTTATGTTGTTACTTATACCCTTGTAAGCAGTTGAAACTTGCGAGTGTATTGTATAAGTTCTACCACATTAGACAATAGTTCATTTTATTTCAGATTTTGCTGGCCATAATAGAGCTTTGTTAATATAGAACACTGCACCAATTAATACTCAATAAAATAATAAATATTTTAATAACGTAATACTTTATTACACTATCTGGATACTATCCTGCCTTTTTAATAGAAAACTGGTATATTTAGAGGCGAGTAAAAAGTGTTACTTAAGTAGAATAAAATGAAATATAGACTAACTAAAGATAGAATAGATACATTAATAAAAAATAATTACAAAGGAAACAAATTAAAAATACAGTGTCGGTAACATTGGTTTAACTTGAAGTAAGGAAATCTAGAAATGTCTAGTCTCATATATCAAAATGCAAACTTTATCACTATTTTAATATTACCTTTCTTGTTTCTAGAGAAGCCAATTCGTCGTTATCCTTTTTTAATTGATCTTGTTCCATCATGTTTCATTGGATTTAATTGTAAATTGCTAACATTAATAGGTTTTTGTCTGCTTAAGGGAGATGTCTTTGTACGGCAGAAAGTATTGATCAGACAGTAGGGTAGTTAAGCATAGGAATAATATTTTTTAGTCCGAAATGTGACTGGCCAGCATTTAAGGTTACAAGGGTTTCGTTTCCAATTTTCCTAGTACTTCCAACTGTTTAAGTCATTCATTCTTGTATAGTAAGTTACTTGTCATTCCCTGAAGCCATTCAAATACAACTTTCGGAGCACAAATCGGTGTCTGACTAAAAGCTGAAGAAGGCGGATACTAAGCCGAAACGCGTCCGACGAAAAAGTAAGTTTTTCACAAGATAAAGTTCATTTTTAGTAAAGTGATAGTGCTGTGAAAGAAGAGATGAACAATCAAGACAAATTTAAATTTGAGGTTACAGTAATAAACAACCTTACTTTACCTCACTAATGAATAATAATAATATTAAGTAAACTCTATACAATAATAAAATTTTATATGTTTACGAAATGAAATCAAAAAACGTTCGATACTGTCATTTTACGAAGCGATGACCTACCGACAATTTAATCACCGGTTTGGAAATCATAGATCATACACGCGGACACCCAACACATCAACACGAGCGCGCGCAAGCTCATATTTCAAAGTTATGAATAATTTAATATTGTCAAGACAAATATATTCAATGATGGTTCAGTAAAATATCGGTATGGAGAACCATACATGACTTCCATGTTCTAAGATTTATATTTAAAATCATTTTCGAAATGAAATATTTCCATAGTAAATACTTCTTTCTTCAGCCTTAACCACAGTACTGTGGTCACTAACGTATACCACCTCACGTTAGCGCACTCGAGTTTCACTGATAATGGCAATCGATGGCACTGCCGAAACGTCTGGTTTTGCAGAAAACATTGGGCCACGGCCAAACAGCCCGGGAAGGAATTTTAACAACAAACTACTTCTTTGCTGCCGATAACGTAGTACACATATAAAAAATTATCCCCTCCCCCTTCAACTACCCTTTTTATTTATAGATATTTCATCTACCTTTCTACAGTGGATTATTATGACCTTCTTTTCAGAATACTTTATTTATCAAATTTAAGTACTTTACTCTTGTTAAAACATAAAACGTTGCAGGTAAACTACCCCTTCCCGTAAACCGATCATCAAAAAAATCAAAAAGCCTTGAGTATTCTACAACCTAAACATATCTGCAAAAAATTATTTCATTCTCTTTGTATTTGCGACAGTTATCGTTTTCCATAGAAAAAAAATACACAGACATACGGACACACAGACACACACACTTTTCAGAAAATGACTTTTCTTTATGTTTTGAGGGTAGTATGATCAGAATCAGCCCTTATCTCTAATATGATTTTTCCGCCATCACCATACTTCCATTTCCTTATGGAACATGGAAGTAAAAATGCTCCGTTCTTAGTTAACGTTTCCTAGTATTTTTAATATACACTTCTCAACGATGACTTTTGCGTGCCTACAGTTGGCAAAGATATCGCAACAGACTTAGTCTCAAATATGGCGTACGTTTGAGTGCTCAACGGAACAGACTAGCCGTAAGTTTAATGGAGTATTCCAACGAAGACCGGGAAACAAACAATTTAATCATTCTGATCTTCTGAACATATTCTGAATACTGTTCAGTGTTTGTGTAATTGTAGTTCATATACAGCATATAAAATAGGTAATGTTTCACTGAAAACACTATTGTAAATAATTGTTTAATACGTGCGAGGTTATACATAAGGATAAGTATATGTATAAAAGAACTTTTATTTCAAATAGCTCAAAATGTGCAATATGTGGTTCAAAGAAATAGAAAAAGACATAGAAGAACTCAAGATTACTCAACAAGATATTGCAGAATGCTTGCCACTCAAAAATAAATTAAGAAATGCCCAAGGTTTTCAGGAAAACCCAAGAAGAGGACAGGCGCCATCTAAACTGACGAAAGGAGGGAGAGACATCGATTAAGAATGGAGGATATCTGGGAGAGGAGGAAGAGAGAGGAGAAGATGGAAGGAACCAGTTGAACCAAACGTAGTCCACAGTGGCTCATACCCCCAAAAAAGAGATTAATACAAAATTAACAGCTACTTTATCTCTTCTTCTCTAACTCGTTTTACATTTTTTTTAAATACAATTTTAGGCTAAGACGTAGTCTTCTTCTTCTTTTTCTTCATGAATGTTATATTTCCGTACTGCTATAATTTTCAGCCCATTCTTTATAACCACATTTTATTCAAATGACCATATTTTTATAATTTATAAGATCGCAATTTAAAAATCTTCAAACGTTACAAGTCGTCGTCGTCTTTATTTTAAAAACAATAAATTGTGTGTTTTTGGTGTGGTGTGCTGTGATGTGGTGTGTGTGTGTGTGCGCGCGCGCGCGAGATAGAGAGAGAGAGAGAGAGAGAGAGAGAGTGTGAACGCGCGCCTGTGCACATTCCTGTAACACTTTTTAGTTATTAAATGTATACCATACTACCGTCTAGATTCTTTAATACACTTTTACATACTGAGGCCCAAAAGGAAAAGGTAGTTCAAAAACACAGATGCAACAATATCACTAAATTAAAGAAAATGAAACACGAATTGAACGAAGAATTCTTCGGAAATTTATGGCCCCAAGAAAACCGAAGATGGGTACAGGCATAGACCCAAAGAAGAGGTACAGGGATCTCGAACATCTGGAAACGGCTTTCCGAAGGAAAAGACTGAGATTCCTTGGACATATGGTTCGGATGGATCGCTCCAGATAAAATAAACAAATTTTCAACTATATTTGGCAACATTCCAGTCTGAAGGTATACACCAAACAACTCAAGGAGGAAACGATGAAACTGGGTATCTCTTTGAACGACTGCGTGGATAGAAATACATACAGAAACAAAATTAAAAATCCTGAGGTTCTCTGCGGTGAGAAGAAGACGAGAAAGGGGTGGAAAGGAAGGCGGCGCATAGTGTGCGAATGAGCGCCTTCTGTCAGGAGAAAAAGAGGAAATGATATTCGTGTGGTCCACGGCTGGCCTTGGTAGTAGCATTACGTTGTAGCCTACTGCTAAAAATATTAATAAAACGCAAAATATTGAAACGTCTTCTTTTTATTATAATTAGTACCATTTAATAAAGTCAATAAATAATTAAATCAACTGTCACTAAAATCTCAGATACCAGACTACGTTACTGAATTTTACTGTCTCTGCTTTATTATATCACCATTTAAACCAAGCCAGTTTCTGACGTAACAAATTGTATAGTAATCGCCTCTTAAGCAGAAAACTCATCTGGGTAGAACGTCTGTAACAAAGTACTAATTTTGTACAATATGAAAAGGCATAGCAGAAACCATATTTTTTCAATGAAATATACGACGTAGGTAAACAATAAAACTTCATAAAATCCAAAAAATATGCAAACAAAACGAATTTATGTTAAAGTTATTCAGTTTTTATTTACAGTTTTATTATAGTCTTATAAACATGTTTTATATTCTAATACGATATTTAAAGATTGTAAGTAATCGAGATTATATTTTTTCTGTTCACTGAATTAATTGATATGTGGTTTTAAATGGAAGTATGGTGTGCTTAGTAACATTCTACGTATATGTACATTTAAAAAGCGTGCAAACGTAAGAAAATAAAATGGAAACGTAAACGTTACATAATTGAGATATGCTTGCTTGCCACGAACGATATATTTTCTCTCATACATGATTTAAATTAAAATGAAAAATATAGAATTTTGTTAAAGTGAAATGAAATGTTTCCATAGAAACTACTTCTTTGTTGTCAATAACGTAGTGCACATTTAAAACTTATAAAAATTTACTTCCTCCATCATCAACTACCATTTTAATTTATAAAAAATTACCCCCTCCCCCATTCAACTACCCTTTTCATTTATAGATATTTCATCTACCTTTCTACATTTGATTATTATGACCTTCTTTTCAGGATACTTTATTTATCAAAATTAAGCACTATACTCTTGTTAAAACGTAAAAGGTTGCAGGTAAACTACCCCTTTCCCTTAACCGATCTTCACCAAATACAACAAGCCTTGAGTCCTCTACAATTCAGACTGTAGGTAAAAAATTATTTGGTTCTGTTTGAATCTGTGGCTGTCGTTTGCCATAGAAAAAATTCTACACACAGACACTTTTCGAAATGTCGATATGGAGAACCATACATGACTTCCATGTTCTAAGATTTATATTTAAAATCATTTTCGAAATGAAATATTTCTGTAGAAACTACTTCTTGCTTCAGCCTTAACCACAGTACTGTAGTTACTAACGTATACCACTCGAGTTTCACTGATAATGGCAATCGATGGCACTGCCGAAACGTCTGGTTTTGCAGAAAACATTGGGCCACGGCCAAACAGTCCGGGAAGGAATTTTAACAACAAACTAGTTCTTTGTTGCAGATAATGTAATACACATATAATAAACATGAGTGAGGCCAGAAATAACGCGAATTGTGTGTGTGTGTGTGTGTGTGTGTGTGTGTGTGTGTGTGTGTGTGTGTGTGTGTGTGTGTGTGTGTGTGTGTGTGTGTGTGTGTGTGTGTGTGTGTGTTGCCTGCCTTTTTATTGCGGTAATCATAATAATAAAATGGAAACGTAAACATTGCATAATTGAGATATGTTTGCCTGCCGCAAACGATATATTTTCTCTCATACATGATTTAAATTAAAATGAAAAAATTATAATTTTATTGCCTGGCAACAAAATTGATTTATTTTTAACAATTACCATTGTTTGAAAAAGTTTAAATCAATTTCAAGTACTTTACTCTTGTTAAAACGTAAAAGGTTGCAGGTAAACTACCCCTTCCCCTTAACCGATCTTCACCAAACTCGAAAGGCCTTGAGTTCTCTACAATTCATGGAAGTATGCAACAAATTATTTGATTCTGTTTGAATATGCGGCAGTTATCGTTCGTCATAGAAAAAATGACCCTTGTTAAAACATAAAACGTTGCTGGTAAACTACCCCTTATCCTTAACCAATCTTCACCATCCAATGAATAGTACACTTCATTACGGCAGACTGATGCTGTGTAATTTGTTTATAATATGAAGTACATTCTTTTAAAGTTTCCTTCTCAAAATTTTAATTAATAAAGGCTAATTTTCCAAATTAGCGTGTATGCGATACAAGAATAAACGCACTTGTCTGTCGCAAGTCAAACTTATGATGATTACGTACATTTTCAAATATCACTCTACACATATGCAGTTACAACAACCGGAGTATAAGTTAAAACTACAAAGTTCCTTACAAGCTCAAACGCAGAATCCAACATGCAACTCTACATATTTCATGCATATTCTTATTATCAGCATACGGTTTATTATGAATGCAGATAAACTCTTATAAAACACATAAGCAAAACGATGTTTAATTATAATATATGTCTCCACTTTGCATACATAAATTATATTGTCCCTTTCAAGTAAATTATCAACCTTTTAAGGCACAAATGTCAAACAATACCTTCCCTTCAGCTAGGATTGATTTCCTATTTTCCATATGTTACAACTTATATTAATAGACGTTTATTAAAATATGATTTTTGAAAAATATTACTTTCTCACTTATTAAACTTCCGACAGTGACATTACTACTTACAATATCCTAAAACAAGGGATATCAAATCATTGTAGCATACTACATGACTACACTTACAGAACTGCCTGCAGCCTTTCCCACTCTGAGAACATAACCAACTAATTAACGTACACTTTGTGTTTTCAGTATGTTTCCGAATGAACAAATTCTTATAAAATGACGCCTTATAATTATACAAAGAATATTATAATTTCACTCCCATTTATAATTGAAATAATTTCGGCAGTTACAAAACACTAGTAAATTACAAAACATAATAAACAATTTTAATTAATTCCAAGTACGAGAATCATACATCATGTAGAATCGCCACTCGTATAAACCACTATGGAAATGCTTTCAAACCTTGCATGTAGAGAACACGATATGAAAGGGAAAAGAAAAATTTCCACTTTCCCGTTCTACAACTGTCCGATTGATTTATAATCTTGTTTTGTGTGTGTTGTGTTGCCAATATGTCACCCTATCTACTGGCTATATTAAGACCCTATTCACAGTTTGTGCACAGATTGTCTCAATAAACGGACAAGAAACACATCCAACAGCAGTTGTATTAACAAGTTAATGCTCAACCGTTTTGTGACTAGTAATACTGTATTTTATTGCTGATCACTGATTACAATAATCCGTCTTTAAATGTACCCGTGCGTGATTCTGTACACAAGCTACAGTTGCTATAAATGCAAGTTAAACGTAATTTTGTGGTTAATCTAAAATACGTAAGAACATAATTATTTAATTTCAGTTACTGCCGGTTTACACAGTAAATAAATCCGATTTTAAAATCTATATATACAAGAGAATTTTTAATTATATTAACGTCAGTATTAAAGTAACTGATACTACATACGTTTAATAAATATTTCAATAAAAACAGTTACATGCCTATTATAAAACTCCCTCATACACACACAAATAATTTATATACCGGTATATGTATATATATTCTGAGACCATACTTCTGGATCTGAATGGACTCCATATGCAGGCGAGCGAACTAACTCCTCACCGAGGACAAGATCTTCGTCTTCTCGTAGAGAACACGATGGTCTGCGTTGGCGAGAGCAAATTCGGCGACTGCGGAGGAATTCTCTGGCTGGCCCGATGACTGAGGACTGTTGCGTTCTCTTCGACTTCACCTTCAATGGTAGCATACATGCATAGAAGGTGTAAAATATCAACAGCCAAACTGCAAAAGATGTTAAACAGATTCTTTTACAGGAAGTGTTTGACTTCAAGAAAAATATTTTTTACAATAAAATGTGTTTATAAATTGGGAATTTAAGTGAGTTTAACATACCAATACTTTGATGAAAGTCAGAGAAGTAATATTGAACATCACTTCTTCTTTTATAGATAATGCACTTGTATCTCTTAATTAAAACCACTTTACAACAATCACTTTAAAATTCTACCTTTCAAGTATTATTGTTAATATGTTTAAAGCTTATCGACGTTAACTTCTAAATACATAATTGTTATTAATTTCGCATATTAGTCGTAAGTCTAATTATTCGCCAAATAATGATTTAAAAACCCAGAGCAGTCCCACTTGTACTTCACAGAAAAGTATAAGGTTGTTCTAGTAGTGTAATATAGAATAATAACTGTATGTAGACTACGGCACTTTTGTTCTTCACAAATCTTTCTTAAACAATCGTTACACAGCATTTAGAAATATGGTATGCCAACGTTATAGAGAACACTATATGATTATGTAGATAACTTTACATTATAAAAATATCACTCCATAAAAGTATATAATACTTTATGAATACTGCCCGAGCGCGCTCGCGCGCGCGTGTGTGTGTGTGTGTGTGTGTTGAGGGGGGTTTGTCTTTAATGTTGTTTTAATATTTTAAGTTTATAAATCAAAGCAATTTTTTCATGTAAGATCTAAATTATCTCATTTGAACTAACCGAAAAATAATGGAAAATAGTTTAAGTATATTACAGCTGTAAAAAAAACGCTAAAGTTAAACATTCAGAAGAACGGACACGGCGTGCGTGTATACATTTTAGAGTCACAACACTCAGATTTTATTATGTTTAATTCGTGTGAAGTGAATGGAAGTATTTGCTCTTGCCTATTGTCACAAAGCAGAACCGTTAATAGCCGTACTCGATGGAGAATACAGTTTAGGTTTTTGCTTTCTACGTGTGTTATTTATGTATAGTAAGGGAACGTTCGCGTCCGCACACGAAAACCTTCCCCCTACATGCACGCAGCCATTTCACTGGCAGCAACACCACTCTGAGGTCTAAAAAAAATGAAATGATTATAAAAATGAAGAAATGTCTCTACTGTAGTTATAATGTACCAGAATTATAGAGTTTTGTTTTGTTACAGCAATTTTGATTTCGATAACTTTTGCTTGCCTTTATGGCCTGGTGGGTAAGGAAACGTGGAATGTGTAGTACATAAAATTATGAAACACAGCTAGAAGCCTTTACCTCAGTATTTATGCTGAGTATTACATCGCAGTAATAGATAAACACTGTCCAGTAATTTAAATGAAAGAGCATCAAAAGCTAAAACTGTGCGTTCATTAATGGGTGCGATAATAAAGCTTTCGTGTAAATATTTTAACACATTTAAAATGTAAATTAAATTTCCATTTTATAGTTTTTAATCTGTTCTCCACTGGTACAGATTATTTTATATAATTGATCTGACTAAAAAAATAGAAGGCAAGAGAGGTATGCCTATTGAAGTGAGCCTAAAACTGTGCACTTAGTATCAAGTACCGGCAATACCGCCAATTCTAAATCAGCTGTGCCGTCGCTGAAATCTGAATGGTGTTGTGGTTCATATGCCGGCCCCAATAAACATGATGGATGTTTTTGTATTTTTCTGGATTGAACGTCAAAGTATGACAACAGTTTTTTTTCGTTATACCGTTGTATATGTATTCGCATAAAATGCAAAAATACTAAGCCATCCTGCCTAAGCCTAAGCTTTCACAGCTGTAGTCTTAAAATTTAGAAACAAAGTGAAACGTTATTTTATCACTTTTCACAATGGATTGTGATATTTGTAAAATCAACTCACGTTATTTGATTTTGTTCATCTAGCGTATTAAACAGAACGCGTATGCTAAGTAACTGGAAGCAAAAATGTTGTCAGTTAATTACATTTGCATACCGCTGCACTACACACCACAGTACATGTACAGCTGATCTCCGTGGATTATATACATTTTCGCGTATCTCCTTAATGAGGTCGGACATCTTATAGTACATGTTGCTATTTTTTCAATATCGTTTACTTTTATTGTTTAAAACTTTTTTTAAATGTAAGTAGGTGAGCTTGAAAAAGTTCAGTCATTTGAATTAAATAGAATGTTAGTTGACATTCTACACGAAAGAATATAAAAAAATGCATTAGTAACATAGTTGTTACAAATAAACGGCATAGATATAGCAAATTAGTCTGTCTACTCAGTGGCGTAGCTAGGCTTTTTATCGCCCGGGTCAAGAAGATCGTCGGCCGCCTCGCCTTCACAATTTAAAGGGGATAAAAGACCAAAATTGAAGGCCCATCCAGTGAACAAAGTTCTTAATAAGTGCAAATGTGTAGAATTTTATATGAAAGCACGTCCATAAAACCTCTTAAGAATATTTGTTAAGTGAAAATTAAGAAATTACATATTATAAGTAATATTTACCGGTATTCAGTTTGTATACATTTATTAGTAACAAATGTAGACTATAAAAAATATAGTAATGTAACAAATTTATAACATAAAAATGTTGTAATGAACATGTAAATTCCTTGTAGGTCTAAAGCGCATCGTCAAAACAATATCCTAAAGCAACACAAAGTTCAACAAAGAAATATATTAAAAGTAATAAAATAAATCACTTACCATTACAGGTTAATGGTTCCGGCTTCTATTAATAAAAACTTAATATTTATTTTTAATATTTAATAAATATTTAAAACGAGACGTTTTAGAATGAAACTTTCCTGGTCTTAATTGCTCCAAAGTCGGTTATTAAATCACTATAATCTAAAGACGAAGCAATGTCGTTTTCAATTGAAGTATCGCTAGATTTGATACCCTGTCCTGAGCTATTGTTGATCGTAGGTACGATTTAATCAATTTAAGTTTACTAAACGATCTTTCACAAGAAGACACAGACACTGGTAAAGTAAGAACAATTTTTAAAGTTGTTTGCCAATGTTTTGTAGGCTTCTAATCCCATTGAAAAAATGTATTTTAGCAGTCCCTGAGGTGTAAAGTCCATTTTTTCTCCGTTTATTTTTTCCCTTTTTTAATAAAAGTATAACGTCTTTCAAGTCACTGAACAATTCTTCTCTGTTTAGGTCATGTGGCTACAGTTTTCCAAGCACTGTGCACTTAATATTGATTTGGAAAAGCTGTTCCTTAAAATGTATATCCCATCATTTACGTAAGCCTCAAATTTACAGAGGAACCCAAAGCGTTTTTCTAACTCTTTTATGTTAGAGAAATGGCTTAAAATTTCAACTGAAAGTTTTTCCAAAATTTCTGTTAGAGACCGTTGCATTTCTTGCTGAACAGTTAATACAGAGTCGTCTGCATACTTCCCTGGCATCGTGCGCGTCTTTCTCATCATTTTTGTGATACTGACTATTCATTACATATCTGCTCTGCCTTAGAAATGGTATTGTCACACAGCCCATTCCTCCAAACCTTTCATTTGTCCGTTAGCGTCTCCAAAAGTTTCAATGCTTGAATAAAGGTTATTCCTTTGGTCTGCAAGATTTTCTGGATTTTGTCCATAGAAGAAAAAATATCTGTGCAGAAAAAGATAAAGGTCACAAAAATTAAGTTTTTTGTCGTATTAATTATTAATGCTGCATCTTCCCTCGTATCGATTGTTTCAGTCGGTGTATCCCTCAGTTTCTCCAGTGCAGCGATCACTTCATCCAGCTGAGTGGATATTGCTTTCACCGCATCTGCTTTTGAACTCTATCTGGTATTACAATGTCCTTTTAGTGTAATATTTACGAAGTCTTTAAAACACTCCATCCATGAGTGGAACAGGAAAAGAAGGTGAATAGACGTCCTACTGTCCCAAAAAATGTCACTGCTTGAACATTTACATGAGCAGCATGAACTCCAACCAAGGTAAGTGAATGACTGTCACAGGGAACAAACACAGCTAGTAGATTCAAATCTAATATTCTCCTCTGAACTCCTGAATAGATACCAGCAATTGTTGCTTGATTGTCATACGACTGACCTCTGCAATCGCTAAGATTCAATCCATCTCTCTCAAGTTTACTTGTAACAGCTTCTGTGATCCCCTCCTCTGCTTTTACTTCTAAAGGAATAAAATCTATAAAGGCTTCCTTGATATCAACAGAATTGCGTTTAGTTTCAACAAATCTTATAATCTGAGACATTTGTTCTACATGTGCAGCATCTGATGTTGTGTCAAATATAATACTAAAGTACTTTGCCTTCTTACATGCAGTAATAATATATTTGCGCACTCTTTCTCCTAACAGGCTTATTATTTTATTTTGAATAGTTGGCGAAAGGTACGATATACACCCAGATTTACGAGAGACTGAATCCAAATGAGATCTCATGACAGGGTCAAATTTAGACAAGTATTTTAACAAAGCCAGAAAGTTTTCAAGATTTGGATCGTTAGTAATTGACTCTCGATGTCCTCTCAGTGTCAGAGTTTGTTGTGCAAGCGTTTGTACTGTGGCAATGACCCGTTCAAGGATTTCCTTCCATGTCTTAGCTGCTTTACTCATTTGTTCCTGAAGTAGATCATCAATAAGTCCCCCTTTGTTTCAAGAACGTTCCAATTCCTTCCATTCCAAAAACGCAGACCTATGAGCAGGAATATTTTCATGATCCCGAATACGGGGATTTAACTTTCCCCACGATGAAAACCCATTTTCACTATTGAACTGTCTTTTTTTATAGTTTTTTTTTGTGGAAATGAAGTGCAACAAAAACGAAATAGAGATTTTTTTAGTTGGAGAAAAACACATCCAAGTGCGATTTACCTTTTTGCCATTTTACGAGTTATTATCAAACCAGTATTTGTTTGAGAATCTTCCATCTCCATCTTCAGGAAAATGGCTGTCCTTGTTCTGCAACTGACATATTCCTCTATTCACCATTATATCTCGGAAGGATTGAGATACCTCGCTTGACCAAACTCCCACATCTTGTAGAGCAGCACCGAGAACACGGTCTACATTGTTGCTCGTAACGTTCTGTCCTTCATCGCATGTAATTTCAAGACTGCACGATGCAGCATCAACCATGGTACTAGAACCAAC
The DNA here is from genome assembly GCA_034769895.1 of Magicicada septendecula. NCBI lineage: Eukaryota > Metazoa > Arthropoda > Insecta > Hemiptera > Cicadidae > Magicicada > Magicicada septendecula. Next base: position 901,949,297 of record CM068367.1, read on the forward strand.
TGAGTTTTGTAACTGTACTTTGACACTTTTACAGCTTGAAGTTTTCACGTCGTTAACTCTACTGTCAACAGCCTCGTCGCTAACAACATCCATTTTATGATCGCAAGTTGAGTCCTTGTTAATTGTAATATTTTGACACTCATGGTTCGATTTTCCTTGAATAAAAGACGTCATAAACCCTTTGGAACTTGTTGTAGCTCTTAATCTTTCTCCCCTCCTCTTCCGAAACTGGGCGCCATTGATTTCACTTTGTTTCATATCAGCTTCAAATGAAATTTAAGAAAATTGATTTCCAATAATAGTATTAGTATGATAACATTCACGTTATATACCCATAGATATACCCACAAGACGCACAAACCAAAAACAAATCGCACACTCAAGATACTCATAAACAACCGATAATCAACATGTTCGCTGCGTCGAACCGGGAAGAACTGAACATAAGTAGCACACGTAACGTTTTTTTATACGTTTATAAATACAACATTTGTCTGTATACGAATAACAATTAAGAATATTATAATACTCTCTTAATGGAATAATAACTCATGGATATGATTTAATAACATATTGATTTAATCTTTGTAACATAAATTCCAATTATTGGAAAATTCCATTCGATACATACAGTTGTCACAGGGTCGATATTTATCTCAGGATTTATAATTAAATAATTTTAATATATTTCGTGGGAATTCTTGTGGCTGCTACGAAAAGTTCCTTTGCATGTTGATTAATAATAGAGAGTACCTTTACAAACAATATATTACTTATAATCTAAAAATTTACTCAAATTATATATTCAGTTACATACAAGTTTGACGATATTCAATTTGTCCGTCTCAGAAAATAATGTAGTTTATTAATGTGTACAATAAATGTTTTCCTTGTAATCACTGTTAGCTTATATATTGAATTTGGTTGCACTTTAAAATGTTGACTAGTGATTAGTGTTAGTGTAAATTGTTATATTGTCTAGTGGTTGTTCCTTGTTGAAAAAAAATATTGTCAAATTATACTTTACACATCTAGACGATATTGCTGAAGGGTTCCTGGTCGTTTCTGAATATTTTTTTTGATTGTGTGTATTATTTGTTCATGAAAATGGTAGTGGAAGGATTATTATCTTCGATGATGGTCCTTCAGATCTTCTTTCACACACGGGTCATCTATTTTTATATACTTTTAATTACCTCTAGACACGCACTATTCAACTGCTTTCCATCACAATTAACAATTAAGTGTTATTTCTTCTTTCTTTTAGTTACCTAACTACTGCCCTATTCTACTGGGTTATTTCTGGGTTTCTGGATAATATTATATAAGTCAAACCAAATAGTTTTCCTTTAATTTGCTTTCAATTATTATTTCTTGTTTCTTCTCTGGATCGGATTTCACTATTATTTACTATTCTTTTGTAACATTTTGTTTCGTTACAAATTGCCTCCCTTCAGAAGTAATTATTTCTGAACACTTCATTAGGTGTGAGGACATAATTACTTATGTTATTTTACCTTTTCTTCCTCATGATATTTTTTCATGGATTGTTGATTATAATCTTCTTAATTGCTACTATTGGGTTAGTATATGGTGATTGGCTATGCTCAATTACATCATTTAACAACATTTTATTAATTTCAGCTCTAACCGCCTCCCTCAATGAAATGGTATAGGATAGGATTTTCTGTGGAATTCTGCTGGTTCTTTAAATTGTATTCTACACTGATAGTTTTTTACTTTTCCTGGTTTTTCTGAAAATACATGTTTATACTTCTTATATATTATAATGAGATCTTCTACTTGTTTTACTGTCAAATTATTTGTGCCTTGGTGTCTAAACTCTCTTATCTCCTGTAGTTTACTGTTCCACAGGTCTTCATTTGTCATATTATAGATTATTTTTCTGCATTGGGTGTCATTATTTAAAAAATTTAATTCCTTAACTTGGTGATGGGTACGGTTCAGAGGGGCACCATCGCTTCCTATTAACTCTGCCGTCCACATAACACCTTCTGAGTTCAAGGACACCTTCTCCTTGCTCAAATCAATAATGGCTGAGTATTTCCTCAGCATATCACATCCGATTAATAATTCGAATGGTAGGCCGATTGCGACCAAACATATAATATTAATTGTAACACCTTTGCTTTCTATTTCCAATGACACTTGTTTTCTCACTGTTTTATTTTGACGCCCAGTGGCACCTATTAAAATAACATTATTGACAGGTAATGTAGGTATTATATTTTTACTTTGTTTCTGTATTCTCTCCAGTTCAGCGTCGTTAATAAGTGATACATTTGCACCAGTATCTATCATTATCCGTGTAGGAATTCCTTCAATTTGAGCGGTTATGTATAAAATTTCATTATGCTGGTTGATTCTACTTGTCACCGTTTCCTCCAACAGTTCTTCTCGAAGATTTTTCAAATAATAATTGTAAATAATAGTAAGATTTTGATTATCCGTCCTTAAACTTTGGTTATTGTTATACTTCAAAATTCTTTTATTTTCCATAATTAGTGTTTCATAATTAGTTGGTAGTAATTTGTTACTACTATGTTTTTGAATTTGGTGGTTTTTGTACCCAGTAGTTAGTAGCAGTAAGGGGTCGCGAGGGTTTATTACTGCCTCACTCCGTTTAAATTAAGGCTATCATGATTATTTTCCGGGCATGACTGTTGATTTGCCTGGACTGGTGTGCTGGTTCCTGGTTGTTCAACCTCTCGGTTGTCTAATTGTTCACTTCCCCTTGATTCTCGGAAGTCCTCCTGGCTTCTACTTCTGACTCGGTTATAATGGTGACTCATCCCTCTGGGATTTCCTCTTTGATCATAACTGTTATTAAAACTGTTCCTCCGAGGTTGATGGTATCTCCAGTAATCCCCTTCTTCGGCACTGATGTAATTTATTCGGGGTCGGTACGAACGATTATTATTATAATTACCCTGATTATTATTGTTATTAACTCCTGAGTTACTCCTAAAATTATTATAATTTTGGTTTGTTCGGTAGTTATTATAATTATTATTTCTATTACCCGGATGGTAATTTTGATTGGGCCTGTTGTTATCATTATTGTTAATTGGGTTTCGATTGAAGTTTGCTGGTTGGTTATTATTTGGGGTAAAATTTTGGTTGTAATTACGATCGTTGACATAACTATTCCTTTTATTCATGTTATTATATTGATTATGATTCATACCATGGTTATTATTTTTTGAACCGCACTGATCCGTTCGTTGTCTGCTTCTTTTGTAGTAACCCTCGTGTTCATAATTTTCTAATAAGTCAGCCATTGCGTGGACCGTTTTAATCTGGCTTCCCAGGCGTGCTCTGGCAATTCCTGTGTCATAATGGTATGCCATTTTAGTTACTAGGGATTCTTCTGGTATTCTTGGCTCTAGGTGTCTCGCCAAACACACCTTTCCCCAGAAGTAAGTAGTTGGAGATGTACCTCTATTTCCATCATATCTTCCCTGACAAATGTTGTCCCTTATAATATTTTGTATCGCTTCGGACCAGTATTTTTCTTTAAACAGTTTTTTAAATTGAGCGTAGTCCACTATCTCATTCCTGGTTGCTGTCCACCAGTTGTCCGTAATCTCCCTAAAATGCTCATCCAACATCTCTCTAATCGAGCTCCAGATAGTTATTCGATGTTTATTAAAATGTTCCTCGATTCTGGCCAGGAATTCCATGGGGTTTCTCCGATAATTTTTGAAATTAATCCCTTCTCTGGTTTCGTTTGTGGAAACATGAGTAATATTATTTGGTCTGGTTCTAATTAACTCAATTTCTTCTTGATTTTGGCGTACTTGACCAGTTAAATTGTTCATCGTAGTGTTAATATTGTCACACCTTTCTCCGGTTTGTTTCTGTAAATTCACTAAATTTTCTTGTTCCTTTTGTATTCCTTCTATTTGAATACGACTATTTTCTTGGACTTGGTCTATTCTGGTATTTATCACTGCTTCATTTTGTGTAATGGTTTCGTTAGCTTTTCTCAATCTCTCATTAGTGTCAGCTATTTCTTGCTTCCTTTCCTCATCGATTTTGTCCATCTTCTGGTTAATTGTATCATTGACTTGTTCAATTCTACCATTAATTCTTCTTAAATTCTCTTCATTGATTTGTCTGAACTCTTCCTTCATTTGGCTATTATTTTCACTTATAGTTTGTTTTAAAGTTTCATTAGTACTTTCTTTAATACTGTCGATTTTCTCATTTATCCGTTTATTCTCCTCCCGGATTTGTCTTAAATTCTCATTATTATTCTCGTTTTGTTTCCTAAAATTTTCATTAGTTTCTTCTCTGTTTTGGTCAAATCTCTCCTCCATCTGTTTTATTAAATTTTCACTCATTTTCTCATTTTGTATGCTTGAGTTCTCGTTAATCTCTTCCTTCATACCGTCTATTTTCTCGTTTGTTTGTCTGTGATCTTCCTTGATGCTCTTCAAATCTTCCTTCGTTTGTCTGTTTTGTTCCTCCATTTGTTTTAATAAGTTTTAACTCAAAATTTCATTTTGTTTCCTTGAGTTTTCAGTGAATTCTTCCTTCTGCTTCTTCAAATCTTCCTTCGTTTGTCTGTTTTGTTCCTCCATTTGTTTTAATAAGTTTTGACTCAAAATTTCATTTTGTTTCCTTGAGTTTTCAGTGAATTCTTTCTTCTGCTTCTTCAAATCTTCCTTCGTTTCTTCCTTATTTCTGTCCATTTTTTCACTCATACTATTCATTAACTCCATTAATTTTATAAGATTCGGGTCTCCCCTATCTTCCTTTCTTGCTACCGTCTCCACATCCTCCACCGATGTTACTTCTTTCTCTTCCATCCTGACTTCCTTCTCTGCCTCCTTCGTCCGTTTCAATGACGTAGCCCTCTTACGCATCTTTATAATTTCTTGGAACTTATAGCAGTAGCCAGCTAAAAATTAGGAAATTAATTTGCTTGATTCAATTTCTTCACTTAATATTCCCTAATTTCAGCCTCACTAGTTGGTGCGCCAATTTATAATACTCTCTTAATGGAATAATAACTCATGGATATGATTTAACAACATAATGATTTAATCTGTGTAACATAAATTCAAATTATTGGAAAATTCCATTCGATACATAAGGTTGTCACAGGGTCGATATTTATCTCAGGATTTATAATTAAATAATTTTAATATATTTCGTGGGAATTCTTGTGGCTGCTACGAAAAGTTCCTTTGCATGTTGATTAATAATAGAGAGTACCTTTACAAACAATATATTACTTACAATCTAAAAATTTACTCAAATTATATATTCAGTTACATACAAGTTTGACGATATTCAATTTGTCCGTCTCAGAAAATAATGTAGTTTATTAATGTGTACAATAAATGTTTTCCTTGTAATCACTGTTAGCTTATATATTGAATTTGGTTGCACTTTAAAATGTTGACTAGTGATTAGTGTTAGTGTAAATTGTTATATTGTCTAGTGGTTGTTCCTTGTTGAAAAAAAATATTGTCAAATTATACTTTACACATCTAGACGATATTGCTGAAGGGTTCCTGGTCGTTTCTGAATATTTTCCTTGATTGTGTGTATTATTTGTTCATGAAAATGGTAGTGGAAGGATTATTATCTTCGATGATGGTCCTTCAGATCTTCTTTCACACACGGGTCATCTATTTTTATATACTTTTAATTACCTCTAGACACGCACTATTCAACTGCTTTCCATCACAATTAACAATTAAGTGTTATTTCTTCTTTCTTTTAGTTACCTAACTCATACAAATTTCTTAAATTTTGATTGGTCATTTATGTACAGTTTAAATGTTATAGGATCAACACCCATTACCTACATTATATTTTATAAATTACCTTTAATAGATAATTTTATTATTATACTCTAATTATATGTGCAATGTTTATACAATTATTAATTAGATAATTATAAACAATTTGATACTAAACATGCCTCAGTTTATAACTGTAAAACCTTATTAATTTGAATTTCTATGATATGTGGTAGAACAATTTGTTATGATTGATTGTAATTTCTACTTTGACTACCTGAGATAAATATATTTACATAAATTAACTGGTGACATAAAATCTTATAACATATAACAAAACTTTTAATAATAATAATTGTTTTTGACAGTTTTAGTTTATTTATACTGCTAAACTATTGTCTGTATGATAAACTAAAATTCTGTTTAATAATAACAAAACACTTCCATCAAAAATAATTACACTGTTTAACGGTAGTCTGTGTCGCTATTTCTTATGATCACACTCATTACTTTAAAGGTTTGTGTCCCTTTTCCTTTCCTTGATTATAGGCCTATATGATTATAATTAATACAATTTTATTATATGGATTAGGTACTCTTTATTGGGTTTGGATTATTATTCAGGGTAAGTTGATTAGGCCTACTAGGTTTATTTATTTCACTTTTTTCTGTTTACTGCCCTATTCTACTGGGTTATTTCTGGGTTTCTGGATAATATTATATAAGTCAAACCAAATAGTTTTCGTTTAATTTGCTTTCAATTATTATTTCTTGTTTCTTCTCTGGATCGGATTTCACTATTATTTACTATTCTTTTGTAACATTTTGTTTCGTTACAATATCTATGAAAACCTAATACTGTATGATTATCAGTTTTTCTTTACGGCACAACTCACTACAAAGTCACAAAAAATATTTAAGACAGCAAGTGAATACAAAGACCACTGATAAAAAACCCGTACTGACTAAACGTCTACTAATCACTCGCACGCAAGGTAACAAAACTCATTTAAAACAGTATGCACTGTTTAAAAACACCGAGATATAAAATCGCATAGACTAAACATCCGTCGCCAACTAAGGTATAATGAACACGGAGAATGAAATACTGTAATGTGCAGAGAGGAACAAAGAGCTTCTACCTGTTACAGCGTAATTTGTTATCATAATAAACCGTAATTACGATTCTAGAGTACAAATAGACTAATACTGTTTATCACGCAAGGTATGACAACAGACAAGCTGGCTGGTTATGCTTCTTTTATGAAAGGAATAATCATATCAAAGAATCAAGTTGTTTGTACTTTTATAAACTGAAAACAATGTTTTCAAGTCTATACTCATTTTGTCGCCCTTCCGGCTATGCCGCCCGGGGCGGCTGCCCCCTTGCCCCCCCTATCTACGCTTCTGGATAAGACCCAAATATAAATGTAATGTGTGCTAAATTTCTTGACGGGGTAGTTTAAACAACTCCCGTACAGTTTATATTGCATTTGAATCACTATCACCAAATCTACTGAAAATACTACTCTGTCCCACTTCAGTACCGTATACAATGATAATTCATGACACAAGCCGAGTATGTCAATTTGTTATGACAGGCTGTTTGGGAAGAAACAACGAAACGGAGCTTGATCTAAAAATCTCTTTCCCATTTGCAATAAAATAAATTGTTTCAGGAAAATGTCCTCGAACGTCTTCAGCTGATCACTGACGAACTGCTTGCATGAGACAAATAACATCTGTGGTACTTTTACTGGCTTTACCATATAAGGAAGAGCATCTGTTACAAAGAGTAACACATTGTCTCGTTCCACTTTATTTGACCACAACAATTCATTACATTGTAAAAAAAAAAAAAAAAAAAAACCAGCTGTAGGATTATTTATCTTTGCTTGTAAGACTTGGAATATAGTCCTACACTATAATGGTCCTATTCTTATTTTGGTAAGTCTGCTGCATTAAGTAGTAGTAGTAATGGTATAATAACATTAAATATAGTAATAAACTATAAGGAAAAGTAGATTTAAATTCTAGCTAGTGCCAGCACGACATATTTGTTGTAGTGAAAATAATAATGCATTGTCTTCCAGTAAAATACAAAAACAGCCGAATATTACGAAAAAAATGAGTTTTTGTACGAATACAAGTATTGCCTAGACGTGAACTTAAAAAATGGTTAAGTGTGCCTTTGAATGACATTATATGATATGTCATATAAATCGAGTTCTACTAATGATGTTTTTGCTGATTTTTGTATGAAATAAATAAAGACATGCAATGCAATATTTTATAACTTGAATTCTCAGTCAGTGATTCAATCTCTTTCTGCAGAGTACGCTTTTTTTCCTCTTTACAGAGAAATGCATGTAATTCACATTAACTTGATCTTAAGGTAGATAAACAGATAATAAGTTAATATTTTTATGCATACTTCATATCCTAATTAATATGTCGATTAGGATGTTCGTTACATAACAATAAACGAGTGAACTAAACCAAAGGATTCCATCTGCTTATTCGCTGGATCCTGAATCATCAGTACTTGTTGTACCAACTAACTTTTACTAGTACCTCTGTTAATACAACTATGATCGTGTCTGTGATCGCGCGCGCGCGTGTGTATGTGTGTGTGTGTGATTGTGTATTTCATAACTACTGATTTGCGTAAACCACAGAAAGTAAAAAGAAAGGAATATAATATTGTCTCGAATTTCTTGTTCTCTGTACAGTTGTTTTTAACTGAAGCTAAACAAAATACTAATGCGGCCTTTATACAACTCTATCCAGTTTCGAAATCAAGAGAAATATCAACTCCAACTCCAATATCAGCTAAGCAACTTCAAGGCCAATGTCAAAGCTGTTTTGCTTTATGGGAGCAAGACTTGAAAAGTCACAATGGAATTTTCCAAGTGTCTGCACGTCTCCATCAAGAGGTGCCTGAGGAAAATACTTCAGATTTTCTGGCCAAACATTGTTTCAAATGAAGATCTCTGTAGGAGGACAAACAAGGAACCCATTGCCACCCAGAACAAAAGGAGAGAATGGAGGTGGAGTGGGCGTATCTTGCGGAAGAACCAAAATTCAGTTGAGCGACAAGCCCTCTTTTGGAACTCTCAGGGAAGAAGAAGACAAGGAAGACCAACTGTCTAGATGGAAGCACAAAAGGAGGGGAAGTCCTCTGGAAAGCTGAGAGACCTCGTTCAAAATTGAGTCTGTTGGCGTAGCTTCGTCGAGCCCCTATGCTCTGCAGAGAGCAACAGGAATTAGTAGTAATAGTAGTAGTAGTAGTAGTAGTAGTAGTAGTAGTAGTAGTAGTAGTAGTAGTAGTAGTAGTAGTAGTAAACAAAATGCTGGTTCACTTGACAGAGTGTAAATAAAATTTCGACATGATTTTATTTATTCTAAAAAGTCCCGTAAAATATTATTCTATAAAAGTGATTGTTTGTAAGATTAGCTAACATAGTCGTAAACAAATTTGAAGGCTTACTTTTTTTGGCGACTGTTGAAGAAAGTACAAGACAGCTGTTTCATCGGCACGACGACCGATGACCAAATTGGGATTGACACGTCTGATTGGAAAGTTTCACCATGCAATAATAACTTGCAGTAATCGCTTAAATACCTCATACAGTTTGCGTTGAAAAAGGGTTGCTGGACATTGGTAGTCACGTGTATACGTGTATGCTAGTCTGATGTGTTTCCCCAAATCTCTGACGCTCCTAGGAAGATAAATCTCAAGACCAAACTGTACTGTAACTATTGTTTCAACTATATTATTTTATTGTCAAGCTAGAGTTGTATTTCGTAATTTTGTACTCTCTTGAAAAGACAACAAAATTCCTTGTAGCTGTGTTAGTTTATAGTTTTTTCACTGTGCAATATTTTACGTGCTTCAAACAGATATTAGTGTTTTTAAATATTTTTTTTTTTTGCTTTACCACCACCCATTTAAATTTTCTGGCACAAGCAATTAGAAGTAATAAGTCCATTTTAATTATTAAAGAAAACTTTTTACGTATGTTAAGGTCTTAAGGTTCATAGGTCATATATTGATGCCAGAAATCCAAACCGGCGGCAGTGAAACAATGTTCATAAACGAACTTGCACTTATCTTAACGATTCTTCTTTACAGATAAAATAGCTTGTATGCATTATACGAGTTTAATGATTTTCTGTAGTAATGTACCAGTTATTAAATTTACTAAAGCTAAGGGGACTAACTCTTTATCGCTCATCAAAAAAAAAGCTTTCTCCTTTAACTGTAAATTCTGTATCAGAAAATGTTTTCTTATACGCGACCTGAAACCTCAGTATGCCTATTATAGGTTAAAAGTTACGGTTTAAAATAAATATTTTCAAAGAATTTAACAGAATTCAATATTTATCTAAGTAAACGGCAAAGACTAAAACTTTTGTTTTCTCGACCGACATAATAAAAAAGTTTAATCTAGTCACTCACTCGAATGTAATTTTATGTGTTGTATGTAACTAAAACGATCGTCACCAGTTACCTGAGTCATTTACACTGAAGGTGGCCTCCAACGGTGGGGACGAAACTTCTGCTTTATGCGGCAGTAGTGGACCACGGCCTCATAGCCCGGAGAGTTCTCAATCGAATTTCAACAGAGTACCGTAAAGTTTATTTACTTTTATTTCATCACTTCTGAAGAATAATTAATTAGATTTAATTAAATCTGATGACTTCACTTTAAATAATTTAAACAATTGAACACACACACACACCTCTTTCTAGAATTACAAGAAAACTCAAAGCTCAGAAGAGTGTGTTTGTAAAGTTATATAGTCACTATTTTATATTGTACTAATAATGTTTATTTAATCTGATTTAAAATTTCCATTTATTTGAGAAACTGCAGTTTTTAACCTCGATGGTCATCTTATTATTAAACGGAAAAAACAAAATACTTATGAACATCGAAAAAGAGGTTGATTTCGTAGATCCGATTATTCAATGTTTAAGAGCCAAAATACTCTAAATTAACTCTCTTCAATTCTTAAACTGTGTTGAAGTGGTGATCTAACGGTAACGAAGTGATATTTTAATGGCGATTGATTAGTAAATAACTCAGATCACAAGAATTTAATTTATATTTAAGGAACTAACAAAGTGTTAAATTGTAATCATTACAGACTAAAAACTACAGTTTAAACTTCGGATTTTCAGTACCATTCGTTGCTTGACATTTCTCAGTTTTAACGAATACTGACCTGTATAAAAATAAAGTGTAGTTACAATCAATTTTTAAGGTACCTTTTATAACTTTAACTCAGTAATGTCTTTTTTTCATTTCCTTGATAAGGAATGACATTCGTCAATCCGGTGTCACTAATGGAAAGAGCTGTGCTCGCCCCATCTAGGTCGTAAGCCTTCACCTTCTTTGTTTCAAAATTTTAAGTTTCAGTTAGCAGATATGTTGTGGAAGGAAAAGACTAGTTGGGGCTTTACGATAATTGAATCGTGTCTTATAGAGTTCTTAACCTAGATAACGTCCTGGTTTTACAGTGGATCTCGTAGCACACAAGAATTTAGAAGAGATAAATCTAATCTATAAAACATTACGAGTTTGGTGTCCCTTAGGATGACATCCTCATTACTTCCCTACTTCACAAAACCCTGGTAGCCTACCACTTCTATGGAAGACAGTTATTCATAAATTTAGGTGGAAAAGAATATTCTCCTTGTAACCCCTCTTCCCTTTTATGTCTTTTTTTTTTTGTTTATGAGTATAAAACAACTTATTTTATTTTAATATTTGTTTTTTGAAAGAGAAGCCACAAGTCAATTAGGACTAGGCTGGAGCCTAGAGAAGCAAAAATTGTGCCGGGTCCAGTATGACGGGACTTGCAATGAAACTCAGCTGTAATGTAACAATAACAAGTTTATTGTATGCCTAGAATTCATACATGCAGGCCAACTCTATGACATAATTATCCCCCCCATGAATCATAATTATCACGAATAATTTAAGCCCTGCTTTAACAGTATTTAAATCAAAACAACATGTGTACATCATAACAAGTGTGTATAAATTCAGTAAACATATATAAATACAATAGTATAACAAGTGTGTATAAATTCAGCAAATATATATATAAATACAATAGCATAACAAGTGTGTATAAATTCAGTAAATATATATAAATACAAATAAAGTTCTCCCCCATCTGGTGGCTAGCTAGACACGGACAAACATAACAACACACACAGAAACATAAAGCACATAGACTCACGATTACATTAATTCTAACACGAATGCCCCTGGAAAGCACCAGCCTAGCAGGCAGTGTAACCACAATACTCAGGACCCAGCAGTGATAAAATATTCGCCCATCAACAACCCGTTTTTGCAGAATTACATAAAAGCCAAAACCCCAGAAAGGATAATAAAACTTATAACGCATAAATAAAACCGGACCGCCCATTAGCATAGCATTCCACTGATCAATAACCCATCATGAGTGTATGAACATTAAGTTCCTTCCACAGCATTAAATAGAAATTTACAGAACTACATCACCTGATTTCAAACAGTGGTTATACAATTCTAAACGGTTACTTTACTTCACAAATTCCGAAGGATTAAAAAAATCAATATGTACTTTAACAAACAGAAATTAATCACTCGAGGCTTTACAATTTCAGAAAAATTTAGACAATATATGTTTTACAAATAAAACAATGAGTATATGTTTTAGAGTTAAAGAGAATTAAACAGCCGATACTACAAGTGAAAGTTAATCAATATGTGTTTTGCCAGTTAAGAAAAACAATCAATGTAGCCCTTTTGTAAGGAGCAAAATCAACTAATATATGTCCAGAAGAAAAAACAAAGTATTTTCTATTAACCCCGAATGGGTATATAAATATAATTAAAATGAAAAAAAACAATAAGTCGGTTGTGCCCTAGCAACTGTGGCAGCGCGCCAGCATGTGGTTGACAAAGTTTGACATGCTTCCAACCTGCCTGAGGTTGCACCAACATGTGTTAGAGAAAACTAAGTCCCCTTTTAAACCCCAGAAAACGGCCCAAAAAAAACAAAGGAAAACCCCCAACCCTTAAATGTTAAACCCAAAGCTAATTTAATATAAACTCATTTCTGTTCCAGCCGGAACAGAGTCTATAACAGGTTCTATAATTTTAGTAAAGAGCAATGTAATAATGCAATGCAAACGGTAAAATGTGCAAGTGTAAAAATATCTCTGGCACGCTCCCCCAGTGCAACACACAATTACAAGCAAAGCACTTAGTGTTAGGTTATTCAGTTATTAAGTGTTTCTGAAATTCACTCATGATGATCAGCTGCTCTCATTTATAGCAGACAGTCTGGACACGTGGTCACATGGATTCAAATGAATATTACTGCAAAACAGGTGCACTGCCGGCCCGGCCCCAAAAGAAAAATAAAGAGTGCATATCACCTTAATACTGCTGCATAAGTGCTACATCGTGAACCGGTCATCCGCCTCCCTCTCCGGACAGGATCTTCTCTAATGGTCCATGACTGATGCAGTTGTACGGCAATCAGCAAGCCAAATCTCCGGCTTAATCAAGAACCCTGTTAATTCAAATAAATTAGAGAACTGTTCACTAAAAATGTACACCCGAGTTCAGGTAATTAACCTCAGAACGGGCCGCCAACTAACTCTCAATAAATGCACTAGTTTCATTAATAAAGTTTTTGCAACCAGCTTAAAGGGTAGAAAATCAGCCATGGAATAAGTAAATTTGAATCATGAACAGACTTTATTAAACGTGGCATAATATAAAAGTGATCAGCACTTGCTCTACATGCTTCGACAGAACTTTGCAGGTTAAACAGGCACGTGGTGAGTGATAATCGTTATTTGACCAAAAATTCAACTGCAAGGCACTCACAGCATTAAGAATGTTTTAACATTAATAAAATTTCATCTAAGGAAGTTCACACCAAGAAACTCTCTACTGTACAGTTAATTAAATAGCTCCCCGACAGTCTACTGCATGCCTGGACAGTTCATTCCCTGACCACGCAGTAACTTTAGCCATTAATTTTTAATGTTATACACCCTTATCATGACAATGACAATTGCAATACCTCTCACACTATTCTAGTAATAATAAACGGAACACTGACTATATACTGAATATTAAGTAAATTACTGCACCATGAGTTTTCTCTTAATATAAAAACTGTCGGGTCGCACACACATAATTACGTATTTTATACGGTTGCATACACCTTGTTATTAATTATCCATATATATAAATTACTTATAAACACAAAATAATGAAATTCTTACCGGGAGTCGTTTAAGTTTTAGCAAGCCATGAAGATGGACACAAACTACGTCGTAATGTTCGAAGAGAGAGCGGACCGTTGTATCTCGGAGCGGGGCCGTGAGTCGTCTCTCGTTACAAGCAGAACCAAATGCTCCCCTTTCTATGAGCTGCGCGCGCAGCTTAACTGAGCAGGGCAAGGGTCGCTTCAGCTGACCGTTGCCCTCGCGTTATTTGACAATTAAACAAAACTTTTCTAAAACTTTTCAACGGCCGGATTTACACCGGCACATCCTTATATTTACTTAAACAATCATTCAAATTTTGATAAAATGAAAAGCTGTAAATAATTATTTCCAGACAAAAATTCTGTTTTTTTTTTTAATATAAAACGAGGATGTCATTCTTACATTTCAACCGTTAGATTTTTAGAATCGTAGTGTAATTTATTAATGTCCAAAAATAAATTAATTTATTAAAATATATTTACTAACTTAAGTTATATTAAATTTTTACTATTAATTATTATTGACTAGAATGTGCTTTTTCCTTGTGGATCTCTAAAACTTTATATGTTAGCCATACTTTCTTTTCATAGGGCTTTGAGAACAAACAGCCCCAAGGGTAAATATTTCTTTGTAAATAATGATTATGAACGAAGTATGACATTGACAGCATGTACAGATTTAGATGTGGACTCCTGTTACAGACTGATGTCACACGTCTTATTAGCGTACCTAAAATAATTATAATTAGTCTAAAAGAAAATTGATTACATTTATTACTATCTATGACTATTAATTTATTACATAGTAGTGAAAGGAATTTCAATTTAATTACACTTTTATAATGACGTTGCTACAGATAATACTCCTAATTAATAATATATTGTAATTTTTAAAAAAGAATATATTTTTTATTATTTATTTACAATGTTTCGACAGATTATTTTACAATACCGTACAATCTAATTTTACATGTAAGTAATATAAAATAAACTGTCGAAACATTGTAAATAAAGAAATAATAAAATTATATTCTTGTTCAAAAACTATAAAATTTTATTTATTCTGAGCATTAAATACCAAGAATAATGTGAGCAATTATAAATACAATAATATAATAACAATGATAATAGGATAAGACTATATTATTTATCCTAGATTAAGAATTATTAATATCTTCATGAATCCGATAATTCATTCTATAAAGGTGAACTGATCGACTGATAACTCCCTATTTTTGTTAGCAGTGAGACACCAGTTTCCTTATCAGTAATCGTAAAAACTGAACAGTGTATTAATACTTAGAACTTCATGTGAATATAATACCTGATCATGTTTAGCTTATATTTTCCGTTTTGCCTTGTACAAAAATATCTCCGCGAACTGAAAATATGTTCTTTTTTTGTGAGACAAAATTAGGAAGCATTCCTTACTATGGGAACGTAGGAATGTTAATTTTTATGCACAATCTTTCATGAGATCATTCGGAACTAACAACATTAATGTCATTTAGAAGAAAAAGGACCGATATTTACCAAAGCCGGCGGCACAGTAGGCCTGTGAAGTACTATAGAACGGAGTTGCCAGCGTCATTAAGCAAGTGTACTTTATTACTCATGCAGGTTACTACTGTGACCTTGGAGGGAGCATCCACACCTGTAACCTATGCGACTTAACTAACGCCCTGTAAACAAACGTGTAGTACATAAATGAAACATTTACAGAACAAAACCATGTGTAGCATATGTTATTTCCGTTTTTATTTCTTCATTAATATGTTAAGTAGGGCGACCAAATTATTTGAGACAAAATCCAAAACGTTTAATATAATGAATTATTTTACAAATAAAATGTTTGAAATATTATATTAATTTTTTATTAGAACTTTTGTTATTATGATGATCAGATGACAACACTTCAAAATGAGAAAAATACTTAAACACGCCTGAAATTACTTTATAAAAAGTGAAAAATGTTTCCTGTTACGTGTAATTACAATTAATAGTTCAGTCTTTTTAATAAATTATTTTTTGCTGTTGAATTTCGTGATTTCCTTTTTTTAGTAAAAAGCAACTAGGTCATAAACGTAGGTTCTATTTTTTTATTTAGAACGTTAATATTATACTAAAATGAAGGTAAAGTTACACACGGATATTAATTTTTGTACATGAATCACAGGTACCGAGTGAAAAAAAGCAGAATATGGGTTATAGAAGTGAAATACCTGTGTGTGTGTGTGTGTGTGTGTGTGTGTGTGTGTGTGTGTGTGTGTGTGTGTGTGTGTGTGTGTGTGTGTGTGTGTGTGTGTGTGTGTGTGTGTGTGTGTGTGTGTGTGTGTGTGTGTGTGTGTGTGTGTGTGTGTGTGTGTGTGTGTGTGTGTGTGTGTGTGTGAAGTAACAAAGAAACATAAACTTGTGCTTTTGTCTTCATATTTTTAAAAGTCTCATTTAGTAGCAGCATTCGTGCGTGACATCATAACTAATATTTATTTAGTCGTATTTTACTGTAGACAGTAGTGTTTTGTTGCTAATTATTTTAATGTCTCTGAAATAAATACTCCCAGGCTGTATTTACCCATTGTGAACGTACTCCAGTTGTGAAAAATTTTACTACTATGATTGCCACGAATAGAACAACAAAGCATGTGTGTACACCTCAAGAGCTACATGCGTGTGCGTGCGAGAATGAGTGCTGGAATCAATGCAAGCAAGCGCCTTGCACTGACCCCCACACGCAAACTGCATGCGTGGCATGTGTCGACTCTAGCGGTGCGGTGTGAGTCTGTACGCGCGGGCGTTACATGCGTGTGCGCGCGAGAATGCGTGTTGGAATCAATGCAAACGCGCGCCTTGCACTGACCCCAACACGCAAACTGCTTGCGAGCATGTGTCCGCCAATCGGGTGTGTGTGAGTGTGATGCCCGTGTCTTAATCGTGACAATAATAATAATAATAATAATAATCACATTACCTGGAGCGTTTCATAACGAGTAAACAGGCCACGAGAGAATTTATAAGCAGAGACACCAACTGAAACGTTGCCGGTTTAAATTGAATTAAATAAGTATATAATTTGTATTAATTTTGATCAATTTCATGGAAACGAAAAATGTATTGTCATTAACAACTACAATAATGAAAAAATTTAATCTTTCTTTCAATCTTTGTACTAAGTAAATGGTAAAAGTAAAAAATTGGTAAATAAGGGTAAGATTATAATTAAACCAATAAAATGAGATTTGCATTATCTATAATTTATGAAGATACATGTAAACAATTCTTAAAACAAAAACAAATATTAAAGATACCAAAAGTGAGTAAATAAAGCAGACGTAATTATTAATATGTAGAAGACACGTGAAAGAGTTGATTGAGGAGGAGAATAACGAGGAACATGGAAGAGTGAACTGATTCAACGTGTAAAAGGTTGTTCGTGTGACTTATTAATTTCATTTCTCAGACTGTAGGTTATAGTCTTTTAATCATATATAAATTATATCGTGGCTAGTTTAAACCCTATTACACTGAATATAGTTGGCTGGACTCACTTACCTGTGAGTGTATTTATAGTAATGTAGCAAGTAGTAATCTGAAGAATAAGCTATAAATCTGAAAGTTATTATAAGGTACATCTTATTGTAGCACGTAAAGTTACATTTTCATTAGTTTTAATTCGTGCTATTTTAATGTGAATAGAGAACTAAACACATAGACCTAGATAAAGCTGGCACAGTTTACAGAAACGTCTAGGTGACAACACCACTTCTGCTGCAACTGTAACTACAACTATTACTGCTTTTTTATCACTGTTGTTACTCTTTCTGTGATTGCAACTATCGTAAAATAAAGGAGATATTATTAAAACAATTTAGTAAAAAAATTATTTCATAGACTGGCATATGGAATGTTTTCATTACTTATGCCTCAACACAACGCCGTCTTAAGGTGGTAAATACAGTGACGGAACCAGATCCGGCATCTTTTTGGCAATAGTTTTTTATACGCATTAGAAAAAATTAAAAATTGTACTGTAATTCGATATAAAAAGAATTTTAAAGTAAGTAAGAATGTGTGGTACTAAAATATTCGGGCACCACTTGCCTTTTCTTTTCTAAAACAATAGCAGAAAATGGCAATGATAATAGTAGCGTAATGGCAGCAATAGTATCAATGAAACTAACGAACACTTAAAATAATTCAATTGTTTCCTTTCTTTGTTGTTAACATTTTGTGGTAGTTTAATCAGTACATACATTTATTTTTTATGTGTACGTGTACCTTACGAGTCATTCTATTGTTGTACGCATACGTTAAGAGTGATTCTGCTGTTGTTGACTTCATTATTTATCAACGTTTTACAGAAGTGAAGGTTATTTTTTAAGTTATTTTTTTTTTATTTATCACAAGTTATTTTCACGCCTAAGTGACATTATTTTTACATTTTAAGGAAATGGCTAGAGATGTAGAAATTACCCATAAAATTTTTCGCACAGCTCATAAATTTGCAAAAACAATCTGTCATTCAATAATTTTGAAGATGAGAGCATCCTACAAGAACTTGGTTTAATGGCTTCTTCATTCAACAAACGCTTGTATTGACATTGTTAACCACACAGGAGACGAAATAAGAAAATTATTGAAATAAATTATTGAGTCAGAAAGTAGATTCTTAATCATTATTGACGAATCAACAATTATTGATGAATTAACAACAGTCAGCCAAATGTCTGTGATAATCATATATTTCCGTACTTTTCTTGAACGAATGAGGTATGAAGTTTCCCATTGATCATTTTTGTCGAGAGCTTGATTAAACTTGACAGTGTAATAGTCACGTGACTGAACACAGCCAATGAAATATTCAGGTGTTATATGTCTGACCTTGGGGAATTAGGCTTATCAAAAGATTTTCTGAAAGATTATCTGGTATGGAGCTGCTGTAAAGCTGGGTTCTCGCTGCTCTCCTTAAAAAAACATTTTCTTACATAATTATTTGGCATTGCGGCAAATAGTCTAGATATAAACTAGTACTGTCACACAATGGTGTAGTCATGGATATTGGGGCAGTGAATAGGTTTAAAGCCTTTCTAGGTACACTGTGTGCCATGTTTCACTAAAAAAACACAAAGGAGCTCAGTTTGAGCTACCTTTCTGGAGACTCAGTTGTTGAGAATTGGTAGCATTTTGTCTACTACATGGGTGTCATCAAGCTAAAGCTTACAGCAACGTCCTATCTTTTATGTAACCTCTAATTATCCGCAACAGGTATTTGGGTATCCGAAACGTATGCTCCAACGCGTCAAGCATATCACTCCATTTGATGAGTTAAACGAGTTTTTGACGTCCATGGTAACCAATAGGCATACTGGCAGCGAGAAGTTGTTTCTGCGTTCGGTTACCCTTGCGGTTTCAGCTATTATATTAATGGCGTCTACACCGTCCGAATACCATACTGTCTGTCGGATAAATCTCCGGAGTCCTTTATAGCCTGAAAAGACGACATTTTAATAATTTTTCTACCACCTTCCCAACAGTGTCCAGCATGCACAAAGCCTGTAGGATGCCGGCGAATTGGCATCCTCTTTGCCTTTCCTGTTAAGGACTACCCTGGCCCTTCCACCGCAAACAGAAAACTCCTGGTCTGAGGCAAACAGTAAATATGTGCAGCAACAGTTGTGAGTGAGTCCTCGTCACAGCCTCCAGCACCTCTACTAGTATACCGACGGGCCCTGCTGATTTTTTAGTTCGAATCGAGCCCACTGCTAGCATTAATTCGTCTTCAATGAATATCGGGATCTCTACGGACTCTATCGTTCCACTCTCTGTTTTCCTCACATTGTGAATTGGGAAAAGATAATCTACGATATTTTGCAATCTCTCCGCATCCTGTTGCCTTCCGACGCAAAAGTTCCGAGGTTGCGGATTACAATTTATTTTTATCCTAGTCCCTAGGGATTCCTGTTCACTTCTTCTCCCAGTGCCTTCCAATAAAGTTCCTGTGGACATCTAATAGCTTTACGTATCTTTTATTTTTTGCTGACTTATGTTCTGCTGTTCTGAGGTCGGCTCTAACCCACGTCTACGGCTTCCGTACTTCAAGCAGAAGCTTCTTCTTCCTTTAAGCAGAGGCCTTTCTTCTATTGCAGGCCCTAGCTGCACATATCCAAGACATCTAAAGCGTTAAATGACATGGCTATTCTTTTTATTGGACAATTTACACAGCCTATCTTGATTTTTGCTGTTTTCAACAGATGATTGGCCTCCTCTTGATTTAGGGTTACAATCGTGCTATTTGCTTTTGTTACGAAGATCCTCTGTTCTCCGCCACTGTTAAGAAATCGAGCGTGAATGCGCTCCTTACATCTTTTTCTGTTAGGGAGACCAGATTCCTAATCTCTATGATAGCAGTAGGCGCTAATTCTAGATTGTGCCTGACTGACCGATATAATAGCATTGCCCAGCTGTGCGCTATTCTCACTATTATCTCTTTCCATCTATACAAGAAAAAATCCTTCCTTTGTTTGTCTGATGGATCTGATATCCATGTCTCGGTATGTCGCTGCTTCGTATTACTCTAATTATTTCAGCTTCGATTTTCCCTGCTCGGGTCTAATGAATAGGGCCTCTGCTCGCGTCTTTTTTGTGGATCTTTCTTGTTGCTGTTTCCTTTGAGTCCCATTCTCAGTAACAGTGGTGTTTTATTTCTACTCACTTTCTTATTCTTTCGTCGGATTTGGGTCCACTCATTGGGAAAATGTCATCGTTTTCTCTTATTTCCTCGTGTTTCTTATTTTTATATCTCTTCCCTTTCCCTTTTCCGTCTTTGATCGGGCTAGTCTTTTTTATAGTAGCCTCCTCTCTGTTATACCATTTTGACTTATAGGTCCCACAAGTTTTACTTGGAGAGTTTGTCTACATTCCTACAAATACTGAGGTTTGCTTCGATGACTTCCAGCAATTCTTCCATAGAGTGGAGCCCAGTTTTCACGACCGTACTGATATTCTTCTGTCTGGACACAGCAGCCACCATCATTTTGAGAATTACATTGCATTTCATCAGCTCAATGTTCTCTTTAACTTCTGCCTCCTCCATATGTTGTAGAATGAGGTCGGTACACTGTTGCACCCCTGAGCATCCAATACCTAGATCTGTCGCTTCAAATTTTTGGCTCCACATCCACCTCGCATGCTTAGCTGGATGCTGTCTTGTGTATATCTTGATAGACATCATGGTCTACCCTACGACAAATGCATTTGTAATATATACCAAACAGTTTCTTTCCTAATAAGCGCTTAAATATAACAGTATTTTCTGTCATTTCTAATCGTCATATGATGCCATAGTTGGTAGCGAGTTAACACGTACTAGTACGACAACGAGACAATGATGCAGATCGTGTCATTAATGTCAATATTATGTGCATGGCCATCGTCTGTAAGCTATCTGTTTTGAATATCGTATTCGAGTTGAAATACAATGTGATTAATAAGCGCTTTGGAAAATTGACATTCCCCCTGGGAAAAATGCACGCGCATATGGTTTACATTGTTAGCGAGGGCCTCAAGTATGAACAAGAAATCTGTTCTGAAGGGACGTAGTTATCGTCCTAAATAACACCTTATGTAGAAACTACTGAAGGAGAAATTATGTTCATGGCATTTATAGGTCGCTGTTGTCGTTTCCTTATTAAGTGAAATGGTTCTCTGTTAGGAGAAATAGCTGTTGTTGCTGGTCCCGAACAATTGTGTACAACACTAGCTGTATTTCTTTGCTCGTGTTCACGTCATCTTTCTGGAAATGACTGTTTCGTTGGTATTTGTTATTCTTAGTTTAGTTGTAGTGTGTATATTATAGCCTACTGTTTGAGGTATGAAACTTTACAATTCAGGCAATTATTACAATTCTAATGTAGTAAATTACAATACTTTTGTAGTACGGTATTTATATAAAGTAGATTTTCGCATAATGTAGCTTGATAAAATACATGTATATGCTACTTAGCATGTTGACTGATATTTAAAATTGTTTAAATATTGCAAACGATTAAAATTGTTTAAATATTGCAAACGATTATTTAATAGTGTTCAATGTTTTCAAGCCTAAAGCGAAATTAAGTGAGGGAGGGCTTTGAACTAAGTGAGCGCCGAATAGTTCAGTTTCTGAGTACGACAGAGTTGCTAATGCAATTTACTTGTGCGGGTAGAGTACTTTTTGCTGACGCTAAATGTTAGCTTCTGATAATTTATTTAAGTGGTTCCTGACTTCCGTAACATGTAGTACGTTTTAAAAACAACGTTTAAAAATGGAAACGAATTGTAACTTCCAGCAAAAAATATTTAACAAGTAAAACGTTTTTAAAAGTGGATATAATGTTTCATTTATTTACTGTTGTAAGTTAGCATGACGTTCAAATTTGCAAACGTTACTACGGCGATATAGGCTACGGCTGTTTGCATCAAAGTGTAAGCCTATCAATGGTCTCCGTGAAAACGGGGGGTAAACTGTTGAGTTTCCTAACAAGTAGTCCACAACTATTATTATTTTTTTCAGTGTCATATATACAGAAAATGAAAAGAGAAAAAGCAAAAGGAAAAATGATAGGACAATGTATAATGCACAGGTAAAATAAACAATTGATTTCTTTCCATGTTGCAGGCAAGGGAAGCCACATTACACCTATGCAGAACTTTAGAAATACATAAGCTGATATTCAGTGTACTATGTATTTTGTAGATAAGAGTATTTATTTTGTACTTCTTTATATCTTTACATTGTTCTTTGAAGAGAACGTAACACTTACCGGTGTGCAATTCATCAGTAAGTAGACGTTCACTGAATTCATAATGGATAGAAAAGAATAACTTAGTATCTACAAATTTTAGCATTCAGCATGTTTTTTAAATAATTGTAAGCATTTCTGTGTGTGTGTGTGTGTGTATGTGTGTGTGTGTGTGTGTGTGCGTGCGCGTACACTTGCGTATTTCTGTACCACGTATTTCCCATTTTGATGATTTCTTATGAAGTAATATTTTACAAGCTCCCATTTAGACGTTCTCCCACTGAACTGTCCTTATTCTGTCTCATTACAAATGTGGCGAATCTTCGTTTGTGGTTGGATGAATATTTCACCGTAAAAAAGTCTTGAGGTCAAATCCACTTCTGCACGCAGACACGAACTGCTAAGTTGACTCTTTTCCAGCAGGTTACTGTGGATAACGATGTGCACCTATATAAAGAAATTCTGAATTTGGATTTATGGAATATAAATCTAGGGTCTGAAGCAATTCCAACATTATCATCCTTTATACGTTATACAACAATTACTTACATATCACCGAGAACGTAGTATAATGTTTTCTTTAAAGTGGCGTGTCACTACACTCGGTCAAGCACCACTCTAGCGTTAAATACTGTTACGAAGGCCATCGTGCTTGAACAAACAATTGAACTCGGGTTACTCTCAACTTCAATTGCAGTGCTAATAAACACAAACAACTTTCGAATGTAACAATTGTTCAATTTTAAGAAGAGAATGTCCAACATACTCTAACGTTACAAACAATAAATATCACCTAATTAACACTGTAGTCATCAATTACAGTTGTCTACACAGTAATTTGTAGTTCCGTAAAACACACGCAAATCACAACTTTTATCTCTCCGGCTAGCAATCTTAGGCTGACTCTCCGCTTCCGAAATGTGGTTTTATACTCATGCTGGGTGGCGTAGTATGTGACAACTCTAGCCTGGATGCCGGTAGAACAATCGACAACAATGTGGGAAGAGCGTCGAAAAAGATCCAGAAGTATCGCGAGCATTGCGTAATACTGCTGCTTACGTAGCGCATGCAAAGCGTCAAGTAGTCACACTTTATCTCCTCAGCGTAGTAATACAATCAAGAAAAAAAGGAGGCAGGTAATGCCGGGGTCACTACCGATGAGGTTTTTGCCGGAAAACGTCTTACCCTGGCGGTGTTGCTGGGACGGGGTGTTTGTAGGTTTCGTAAAAAAGAAATGAACGAACTTGCATGTCTTTTATTTTATTTGTTTCTCACAATGCTGACTAATTTGTAATTTTTTTAAGACAGGACATGGTACGAGTAGTAAGACTTATGTAAGATATGTAAGACTTATGTGCTACATTTATATCTCTAGAGAACGTTAAGTATATCATGGTATTTTTTAAAGTTGGGAAATCAGTTGGATCCGCGGCCAACACCAACCTATTCAGAAACTGTTTCAGACGATTGTTTCACTCCTCAATGTTAAAGTCCTCTGTGAGCAGATTGTAAGTAGTCAGTGTTGTAGTAGCGATTTATAAGTAGAAGCTGCTGAAAAATGGTTATTCTGAAATTTAAGTCTTATACTTTGCAGTCATTTTAGTGAACAACAAAGAATCTCTACAAATGTTAGACGCTAGTGGAGTGCATAGATCTACTGTAACAACTACAACGACACCTACCTATCATTCATTCTCATTCTCGATGTTATCTAACAAAAAGCCAGGTTGAACACGATGTTATCTTTCCATAACCATTAAATTTAAAGAAATTTAAGGCGTAAAATTAACATTCTTAAATAGTAAATTCTAATTTTAATACGAAGACTTTTTTTAATAAATTCTAATATTTTGTTTAATGTATCTTGTTTAACATGCATTTATTACACTTACCTAGATTACATTTGCAGTCATATTTACCTAGATGGATGTTTAGTTTGCCTACATAAAACACTTCTTTACAAGTATCAAAAAAAAGTACAAAGTAAAGAAAAACAAAAGACAAAATTATTTATAAACATCAAAAAATTTCTAGTCAAGTAAAAAAACGATTATTCACATAAAATTGCTTGAATTGAAGTGAATGATATGCATATTTTTGTAATTGACCTATTTTTTATTTATGTAGATTTTTTATTACAATTATTGGCGCTGTTTACAGCAGTTATTGATAGCATGCGTGAGCGTACTCTCTGTATTTATATTCGGCTTTGTTCTAGAATGAAGAAACAGTTAAATAAATCTACCTTCTTTACGTTACTGGGAAAGAACTTCTTTAATTTTTTATCCGCACAATGTTATCAATCACACAAGACACCACACACAGAATGTATATGGTGTACACAAAGCGTTAGTAGAATGTAACGAAAA
Source organism: Magicicada septendecula (assembly GCA_034769895.1). Classification (NCBI taxonomy): domain Eukaryota; kingdom Metazoa; phylum Arthropoda; class Insecta; order Hemiptera; family Cicadidae; genus Magicicada; species Magicicada septendecula. Next base: position 901,974,509 of record CM068367.1, read on the forward strand.
CGGCTGCTGTTCAGTGACTAAATATGATTTCCACCATTGGCACCACTTGTAATCATGTTATACAGATAGTGAAGCAGTGAACTGTAAACTTCAAGCACCCGAGTAAATCGCTCTGAGCCGATTAATGTGTATCGACTCAAATTTACATTTTATTAAATTTACATTTGTACACAACCAGTGATAATAATCGGTAATATTTCGTCAATCAAATAATTTACTCTTTACTTTATTAAACAACAGAGTATGTATAGTCAATAAACAATTTAAATGCACTGTATATTCTATATAAATTTATAAATAAAATTGTGGCCATGTATGTGTGTGTTACACGGCGCGCACGTACACATAGCCAAGTTTTAGGATAAATTGTATTGTATACCAGTATAATTATATTAAACTACTGTAATTCCTTCGTATATAAATTTCAGAACACAATTCGCATGTCTAACAACTACTGTAAAAGTTTTAAAACTATGAAATTATTTATAATCAAAAACACGATATCGTATTATGCAGTACTATTGGATGCAACTAACATTACAGTCCAATATCACTATGCAACGAAAACTGTCGGCTAAATAATTTTTTGCTAAATTTAATTAATATTTTCTGGGTATAATAAATGTTCGTCTATTCTTAAATAGGAAGCAAGATTCTAATAAATAATGTGGAAAGTCACCACGATTTTTTTTTAAATAAAAATAGATTCTTCTGATGTAATAAGTACTATTTCACAAGGAGAGGACCATTTGACTTGGAAGCGTTAAACCGCTGAACTCGGTCTCTTACGGTGGCTCAATGTTTCTTTTTTTAATCTTAAAGACACTAAATACAAAAAAGTGTACGCCTTAAAATGTTTCTCGATTGCCATTCAATTCCCTTGAAAATATTATCTACAGGTTTATGGAATTCTTATTACAAATACGATTACGAGTGGTATGAAAACATTTGAACACAACAAGATTTGGTTGACGCTGTAAATCTTAAATCTTTTCTCTAAAAAACAACAAAATGTAAAGTTTAGAGCTGGATTTGTTATCATTTATAGGTACTAGTGCAAAATTTTAAATGTAAACATTTTGTGTATAGTTATATAGTTATAGATTCCTTAAGACAACGCAAAACGCTTCATAATGATTCATCAAAAGAGGGCTGAGTTTCAAAAAACAAAATATCAGCGGTACTCCACTAAAATGAGGAATGTGTTATTACTAAAAACAAATGAGATAAGGTCAAAAGCAAATTGCCAAGCACGAATTGTCTCATTTAATCAAACGAATTTTATCACGGCAAATGTAAATATTGTAGAATTTGGCAATATTTACGCAACACAGTTGTAAAAACATTCTCTCTCCGTCTCTCACAAATTTAGTATTGAATAAAATTTTTTCCAGGTATATCGGATATAAATAATTAACATTTACCTACCTAGTATTTTAGAAGTTTCCAATGGCGCAACATATCACTGGTTAGCGCAACGCTGTTTGTACTTCTCAACTTTGAAGACCTTAGCTGCATTGCGAAATTTTTAACCCCATTTTGTCACAAATAGTCAAATAAAATTTGATACCGTTTGTATGTAATTATCTAAAAAGTATGGTGTCTTGTATTGTAAAAGTGCAGTTTCACTGAGACAATATTAAGCAATGCTTCTGCAGACCAAATTAACATTTTGTGAATCATGAATTGTTCATATCAACAATATATAGGAAGACGTTGAAAACTCAAGGTTTATTTAGTACGCCTGTTTATTCAGAGTTTTACTGAACAATACATTTATGAAGAACGGAATCTTCTTAGATATATTAGACTCGCTACTAAATTATGACCGTCTTCCTAAATAATATTATACAAGTGTTGTAAACAATTCATCATATCCAGTTTCCCTTACTTTTTTAAATAATGTCAATAGGGGGTTTTGAGAGTTCTGGCACAGTAGTGACGTAATCCCCATCCACTTCCACGGGGAGGGGTCACGTGACATTAGAAGGGTAGGTGGGCGGTACCACTTAGCATTGGTGGGGGTATGTGGGCGGTATCACGTGACAGTAGTTGAGGTGGGGGGTGTGGGCAGTATCACGTGACAGTAGTGGGTGTTACCACGTGACGGTGGTGGGGGCTGGTGGTCGGTAACACGTGACGGCGGTGTGGGTAGGTGGGCGGTATCATGTGACAGTGGTGGGGGCTGTCGGCCATGTTGGAAAAGCTGTGTGACGTGTATTGGCGGGCAATGTAGTGATTGGAGGGGGTACAATAATTGAATTTTGGGGGCGAAGTGGCTGTGTGGCGCATATTGGCGGGCATTGAAGTGATTGGTTGTGTATGATTGGTAGGGGGTAAATTTGAATTTTGGTGGCGACGACGCAGTGTGCCGTGTATTGGCGGGCAATGTGGTGATTGGTTGTGTATGAATGGTGGGAGTAAATTTGAATTTTGGCGGCGAAGACGGTTATGTTTAATTACAATGTATGTGTCAGTGGTAAGTACATATTGTGAAAAAAAAGTAGTGTGGTCTGCATCGGGTTGTTGTAGTAAAAAGGTGTAGTGTCCTCTTCTTCTGCATCTGGCGATCGTTGGTTTAAAATTATTCTGTAGTTTCTTTCACAAGTAGTGTATTACCATTATGCAATTATTTAAAAAAAATTGAATTTTTTTTAATCGTATGTATGTAATAACACATGAACGGTCGGTGCGCAACGACAGCTCGAGCTTGTACATTGGTGTAATATACCGTTTTTAAAATATTGTTAGTGTTCACACTCGTGTATGTCTTGAAAAGGACTTTTGAAAGTAAACATAATGAAATGTTAAGGCAATTACGTATAATTTATACAATTGAAATATATGTAAGCACACTATATTACAAGTTTAAAAATGCATACAAGTTAAAATACATAATATGTAAACACACACACACGCACGCACAATGAAATGAAGTGACAAATTCGTATAATTAAAACAAATTAAATATATTTAAGCACTCTATATTACAAGTTAAAGAATGCATACAATATGAAATACAAATTTAAGCAAGCCGTAATTGTTAGTTCATAATATATGTAACAACAACCGGCGTTACTCTAAGATGTCCACCACGTGTCTTTTTGTCCGCCGTACACGAGGTGTAGCGAGTACGGCGCTAAATATTTCAACTCCTTGTCTACGAACACTCCTGCATATCTTTTTGGAAGATAAACACGATATTTTAATTTATCTTCTGCGTAGTCCCAAATTGTAGCGAGTACGGCATTCCCATACATACTGTCTATATTCTGTAGTTGTTCTATGGGATATTTTACACCCATCACGAATTCATTAATTTTTTATACTGTATAGCGCTAATTGAAGTAATGAAGTAAGCCATTTCCAAGGAATACTTTGTAATTGCTGCCGCGTGTGTCAACGTCTGAAACAATAATGCTCGTTCGTTCCGATGGAAGTAGGGAAGCTGTTGCAATCGCCTAGTAGTGTAGTGTTTTATATAAATACAGTATATGGTAACAGACATATATTAACAAGTAGATCCTTTTAACACAGTTAATCACGCTATCCACAAATATGTCTCCAGGACATATTACAACAAAATTTTAATAATTGTAATCTTAATTTACTGTTTATAAATGTGTCTTTCATTTCATGCGTTAAAACCAGTGGAGTGCTGGGTTTGTGGTTTAATAAAAGTAATCCTCCCACCTGTACTTAGAAGAATACATACTATGTAAAACTCGAGATGACGATGACTATGGTGAGGTAACTTGTGGGCTCGAACTCCGGGTCGTTTACTTCTTCTTTTGGGCAGTTGTTCGGCTTGGTGTTGTTGGGATCTCTGTAGGTCTGACGGCGTTGGGGAGCTCGTTGCTATGCTCTGCAGATGAAGACCGATGGAATGTCCCCATCCTCGCAATCCCTTTCCTCCCGACTATGCGGGAACCCTGGAAAAATGTTTATTTGTAGTTTGCCGTCAGGAAAATACCTTAACCCCAAATCTTTCTCGGGGTAATATGTACTTCAGGGATTACACAAAGTGCCACAGAGTACCTTACACGGTGTACGCAGATTTTGAATCGTTCCTTCTTCCCGTGTCTGGTTGTAAACACAAGCGATAGATCGCACTCGCTCAAACAACGCGCATCACGTGCCATGTAGTTACGTAATCGTTGATTGGACCGAAAAAGCTGTTAAAGAACCGGTATTGTATCGCGGTAAAGACGTTGTGGAGACGTTAATTCGAACACTGTTGGAAGACATTAGTCGGCTAGAACGTGATTTTTAAAAACCCATCCGCATGACTGAAGAGGACGAGCGAGAGTTTCAAAACGCTACCATATGTCATCTATGTAAGAAATGTCTCGAGCGCGAAGGGGACAAAGTGCGAAACCATGATCGCGTAACGGGTGAGTACTTGGGAGCCGCACATAACACTTGTAATTTGAACTACAACGTACCGCAACACGTTCACGTGTTCTTTCACAACTAGTCAGGTTACGATTATCACCATCTGATGCAAGCTTTCGGAAAATTCAAGCGTGAAGACATTAAGTGTATCGCCACGACCAGCGAGCGTTACGTGTCCGTGTCACTCGGCCCCCTCCGGTTTCTCGCTTTGTTGTACGATATACGGACTGAGGTCGTGTAGACGGACTTAAGGAAAATCACCATCTTTTCGATACGTCAGAATATCCCGTGGCGCATCTGTGTTATAGTGTGGTAAATAAAAAAAAAAAAGGTTGGGTACTTTTAAGGACGAGACGCACGCAAAACCTACTGTAGAATTCGTCGGGTTGCGGGCAAAATCGTACTCACTGTTAGTGTTACAGGACGACGGGGACAAAAATAAGAAGCTTGTAGCAAAAGGGGTACCGCGAGTGGCAATACGAAATCGTTTAACGCACCCTGAATACAAACGGTGTTTGCTTTCATCATCGGAATCGAGTAACCGACAAACATATAGGCTACGTCGGCGCAGATTATCCGCAGTGAAAACCACCAACTGTACACGCGCAAGATCATTAAACTGTCGCTGTCACCGTTCGACGATCAACGGTATATCCTGGAAGATGGCCAGAGAACGCTAGCGTATGGGCATTATAGAAATCGCGAGTGCGAGATGGATGTGGAGGAAGCAGAGAATATTCATCGTACCGGTGTTATTCGGTTCGCACGTCGCGAAAGTGTAATTCGGCATACTTGGAAATAACAAAAACAAACAGGCAATTTGTAAACGGACCGCATCAGTATTCAGTAGTTTTTACTCAGACTGTCCATCGTCACCGTTAACGAAACTGGAAAGACCGTTCCAGTTGGTGAACATCAAAGCGCAAGTACTGTATTCAGTACATTATCTCCGGGAAGCATTACCGATGGTTCGTACGTACTGTAAATACTTCGGACTACGTTATTCTGAGAATCATAGGTAAACAGTGTTCGACGAACATTTTTAATATCAGTGGCAAATGTGCACAGGCGCCGTGACCAATGAGTTTTGTTTATTATAAAGTCATAAATTTTATAATCATACTTTGAGTCTTGCAACCGTTGTCCTATAACAGAACTCAAAGCAAGCCACCCGAACTACGGTTTACCCGAAAACGATAACGTGCTAGTTGTGGAAAGAGCGATGGTACGAGTGGTGTATACTGCCATGATTTTACAATCACTTTAACGCTTTATATCACACAAAGTAAAATTAGAATAACAATTTGTAACACACAATTTGTAGCGCACCAGTGTTCAGCAACGTATTAATGAAGCGCTGTTGCAAAGTTCACAGGATATATAGCGCGAGTGTCGATGCGCGCGCAACTGTTCTAAAAAAAGCCGTTACGCGCATGCGCAAATAATTCCAATAAGCATGCGCAGAGGACTGAAAGAAGAGATGATTTACATAGTAAAGGTACGCTTACGCCAACGAAATGATCTTTAACGTATCCGCGGTTTTTGATCTTGAAAGAACATTCGTCTACCTCCTCGTAATACATATCGTACAGAAGAGTACCACCCGTGTAGGTGTGTATCGCGACGTTTATTTTCGACAGCGTGCAAACGCCGAACGTCGTGATCGGTTACGGATATCCTTTCACCAGCTGCAGACTGTGTATATCGTGCATGTAAATGTATTTGACTATAAACAGCGCCATTTCTTCGGTCTGCGGTCTCTGGTACATTGCCGTAACGTTGACGGTAAGAACGTAAGCCAAACCGTAAATAAAAGTGGATTCCCGCCGCCGCCGCCGCCGCCGCCGGCGTCGGTATCGTACGGCCGCTTCGACTCGAGGTCCAGTGTCCACGGAAAGTTATTGTGCACTATATACACGTGTCTGTTAATTATTAAAAAATTGATTAGAGTTCTTTAGTCGACATAAATCCGTCGTCGTCATCGTCCTCGACCGGACGGTGTCGTTCGTCGTCGTCGTCACTAAAATTATGAACAGTTAGTGTTTAGTTTGTAGTAAGTGTTAGCGCTTAAACAACATCCAACAAAGAGATGTTTCGTCTCGTTCCAGGCTGTCGTTCACCAAACAGAATATTAGGCGACAGGCTTAGTCATAAGCAAATTAGATCAGCGAACAAACTTCACAAGTGTGCAGCCGTATGGAGCTCTACAATACGCTCGTGTAGAAACTAATTTACTTGGCACCTTTCACCAGTTATTTCATCTTTTTATAACTAGAGAAATTTAACCTCTTCAATAATTACACGAGTTAAATAATTTTACAAATTATTATGAAATTCTTCACGGCTTTTAAAGACTATTTCTAGATTACTCAGTATTAACTGACCGAAATGTTTGTAGAATCATCAAATAGGCTAAAAACACATTTTATTTCAATTTAACTAAACCTTAAACCCTTAAATTAACAAAAAAGGTATCTGCAAAACTTTTAACACTTTAAATTTTTGTGTAAAGTCAAATGATACACACATACAGTTACGTTCGAAAAATAAACGTCAAGTTTTCCAAGCTGTAATAAATGTTAGAAATTACAGCGGGGTTGGTTGAAAGTACAATATACTTAAGTTTTGACATGTTTAAGTTCTGCTATTGTTGCATTTCATTGTCAAATCAAGATAAGGTTCAAAATATAAGAGTGTGACGGAGATTCTTTCATTTAGCCTATACTCAGTACACTAGATTTCTTTTTGTTTCTAGTTAGATTACGGTTTCATGTTTTTAACTTGAGTAAATGTAATAAAAACATAACTCAGTAAGCTTTTAATACTTTTACTAACACATCTGATAAGTAATTAATTCCTAAATATTTAACTCCCTTTGATTTGTCGTTTTTTTAACCGTTTACGAGAAACCGTTCCCTTAAAAAATAACATAAAACAAACCTTCCTTAATTTAATAAATCTAAAAGAAGAAATTTGTTAAATCTAGGTCATCAGACTTCTTATGCCTAGAAATTAGACAATAACTGTATACGTTTATAGATTTACTATTAGGCAAAGTAGTAAATAAGCCATTAATCGAGATGAATAAATCAGTAACAACGAAGTAAATGACTAATATTTACCAAATCAAACAAAAGAGTTTAAGTGATATTATGATATTAAAGAGATAAGTGGTGTCTAATATGACATATATATATATATATATATATATATGTATATATATATATTATAACGGAACCAAATATTGACTATTTGGGGTTATATGTTTACCGCATACCGAAAGAATATTTAAATAAAAAGTAATAGTCAAAACTCCATTTGAATGTAGAGCATTGAAAATAATGCTGTGTAAAGCAACGCACACGTGGTCATTATGTAATCAGTTCGCTGTACAAGGAAGCGACCACACCCAAACTGTTAATTATTAATATCTCGGAAACTAATAAATAAAGGCGAAATCCAATATAGCCAAAATGTTTGCCGAGATATTAATAATGACGTGTGCAAATTTGATGCAATATAATTAACAAATGTAAGAGTTAATTAAAATAATTGAATAACTTCTGTAAAAATAGAGTTACAATAAAGAGATTTTAATATGTTATAAAGATAATAATTTCTGACAGATTGTATATTTTAGATTTCACACAACTTGGTTTGCAACCAAGTTATTGCAAAATTAAATAAGTACAGGATATCCGCAGCGACAAATTGGTTCCGCCGGATAATTATCTTAGATAATAATTCTATTCTCCGTCTGTGGGAACCAGACTTCATTCTCACGGACCAAGGGAATTCTGAATTTTATGTGGTAGGGAGAGTGAGTCGACCAATGAAATCATTTCGCGCGAGTCCCGGCTACTGCGGTGTTTTCTGGTTGAAAAATCACTCTTCTGTCAGTACTCACGAAGTTAAGACGTAGTCCTTCGATCGTCTAGTAGCCAAAGTGGTGAAGATCAACAAGAAGACTCTACGTGGTCAACACACACGCAATTACGAACACACTAAGTACAGATCATCTGTATAGCTCGTAATTGTTGTGTAAAGGCGAGATACTCTTCAAGACATCAACCAAGCTTATTGTGTACTACCAGATAGTCATAAGCACGCAAGAGATCCACCCGACTTCAAGACCAGACTTCAAGAATACAGCAGAGAGGCCGTCTAAATCATTGGTTAACAGCTGACGAGCAGAGCGACCACTCGAACGAAGCACACACACACATGCTGACGTGCAACGTGCGAATCGACGAGGGATAGGAAGCGGTTCCAGCAGACAACAGCAGACGTTAAAATATTCACAAACAGCAAGGAAGCAGAGTGTTGCCGAATTTTGAACTCCACGACCGAATCCAGCAGTTCTAAGCAGATTATTTTCTCTAACCAAGGACTCGAATCGACGAGGGACAAATCGGGACGACATCCTCTTCAGTAACAGGAAAGCAAAATCCACTTCTTTATTTTTCAGATCAAATTTTCTATTTTTCAATTAAAACATTGTAATTCAAATAATTCAGGTGCCAAACAAAAAGCAAAGACTCTAGTAATTAAAAAGTAAATTCGTTGTGATAATCTGTATAGCAGTATAAGGCTTTAGTAAGTTATAGTTAAGAAATAGAAGTAGTATAAAAGCGCTATACAAATCTTAACTGACAATCTAATCTTAGATCATACTGCAGTAGATCAGAAGTAGGATCACTAGAAATGAAATAACGTGCACTAGACTGTCACGTCTAATTTATTTTAATTAATTATTCTAATTAATTTCAGAGTTCTATATTTTGTTTCATGAACACTTAGATTCAAATTAATTAAATAAATTTAATTAAATTCAAATCAATTAATAAAGTCAAATTTAAATTGCAATTAACTCGCAAAGAACGAGTTCAGTTTCTTTCAACTATTAATCAATCGAAAAACATCGATTCATTGTATAGACTATAAGAAAATTCATAAGATTATAACCATTCTATTCTTGTGTGTTGTTGGTGTAATAAACAACGTTTTATTACCCCATATAACAGTGTTTTATTGTTGTACGATAAAGCCTACCAGTCTCACAAAACTCTCCCCCTTTAAAGTAACCCATTATGTGTGTTGTTGTAATAATTTGAGATTACTAGCTTGCGAACTTCAAATCCAAAATCCACACGCCCTAGTCGGAAGAATCTGCAAGATCAGACAGCAGGTGGGTACTCACACACAACATTACATTACAATAACGCATAGTAGTAGTAGAGTTATAATATATATATATATATATATATATATATATATATAGAAAGGGCTATTGATAGGTTCCATAAAGTTCATTTCTCAAGAAGTATGTTAAAGACTGGTTAAAGCGTCTTTCAGACTGTTCATTTTTGTTTTGAAAATATGGAGTAGGCCTGTAGATTATTAGTACTTATAAACCAGTCACATAAGTTTGTGTATATGCTTTATATTACGTTTAGGTTTATGTTTATGAATATTGGCGTCATACATTGGTTGATTGTGTTACGCTTACATTATATTATTAATTGTTACATTTTCTATATGCTTCGGCCTATTATGCCTAATATGGTATGCGGGTACTTCCTTCTTTACTATATAAGCACTATGTACATGGTCGAAATTTGTAATAAAGTTAAATAATAAGACAAAATTATAATTTTTTGGATTAAAAATTTAGTTAGGCAAAAACAATTTAAAGAATTATATAAGTTAAACATGCCTCGGCAATGTGCCAATAATATAAGCAAATACGTTTGTTAATTACAAACTTGTAAATACGTATGTCTGTTAATAAGTGCATCAGATTTTAGCGTCGTTATCAAATATTTTTATAACCGTTTGCTTATAAAATATGGAAGTCCAGACTAATCCAATGCAATTGCGGTACGCAATTTACTACACTTGGTAAATAGAAAAACATTAAAAATAAGAGTTAAATGTAAATAAACTATATATTTTACTTAAAAAACAACTGACGTTCGAAAGGAACATGCACAGTCTTCAATGAGAAACTGACTCAAATACTTAGCACTAATATCACTACGAAATGCTTATATCATACTTACACCTGTCACGCAATAACAACACTGTGAAAAAGAATGGGGGAAGATATAAATCATGTTTGTCCGAAGAGAAGGTAGAAAACTATGAAAATTCAAAAAGAACGTGGACATGGGAACATAACTACTGTTTACGCGTTATGAAACAAAGGTCTGGGTGTCACGTGCATTATTTCACTTCGGTAGCATATTTAACGTTAACAAACCCTCATAGTTTGAATTATGGTTGTTTAAAAGTACAGCTGCAATTAGAAAATATGTTAGCTTTTAATGAAGTATAAAAACACTGATATGAGAACAAACATTCAGTGTGCAAGTTCACTACGGATGTTTACGTAAGGTAGCGAATGTCTCGTGTATCAGCGTACTGGCGGAACACACGTTTATATTGTACCGTATCAGTTTATTTTCCACTAACGGCCCTTTAGTGTACTGAATTACATTTAAGCACAACGTTTATTCGAAAGGAAACTACAACACATAAAATGCCAAAGTTTTATTGTTTCATTAACGTTTTATCATTATTTTAAATAAGTCACGATACACTGTAATTTAGATCCTTTGAACGTTAAGTGCAGCACATAGCAGTTGTTTCTAACTGCTAACTCTACATGTAAGTTATATATAGCCCAACGGTTCCCTACAAGTTCCGTTCTGTATAGATAATTCTCTTCAATTTTAAAGACGCGCAAGCTAGCGCACACACATATTATGAAATTATTTTCCTCATTATTTAATTTGTTTGATTTATTGCTAAAGTCAGTAACCCAAAGTGAAGTTGTTTTTTTATAGCCTACTGACAATTTGAAATTTACGATAGGCCTATTAATTAAACCAGATGAAAGAGTTAGGTTTCTAAGGGAAACAGGGAAACATCCACTGATGGCGTTTTCTTTAGAACGTGTACCAAAAAAGCAGAGTTTTCAGAAATTTCTTTTTTTTTAAGCCTGCCCCTAATCTTTTTGGCAACAATGTATTTTTACTTTCACACAACTAACTCTACTGCTGCAGTAACTATTCGGGTTGTGTGGCGCAACACATAAGTAGTTTGTGCCAAACACATAAGATAAGGAAGTTGTGCATTGCCTAATGTAGTGAACAAGAGATTAGCGTTATAGTTAATTTACAGGAGGTCGCTGCTCGTTTGTGCCACAATGTCGTAATATCTCTACATACTCTACCTTTAATTGTTTATAAGACGTCATTCGTTTCATTCAAACTAGGACAATCTGAATATTTTATTATTGTTATTCATATTACTGTATTCATATAGTACTAAACTTGAACATAGGGCCCATTTTATAATTAATATTCAGAAATATTGATTAAGAGTCGACGTTTTAGTTTACACAGTGCAAACATTTGTCCAACAAAAATAAATGAAGAACCTGTAATGCCCCTAATAGTGCGAGTGTGCACGCTCGCGCGCGGTCGTTTGCGTGCATCCGCATTACGTTATATGGCATAATTTGCGTAGCTCTATAAATAAACAGATCCTCTGAGGCTACAAACGGTTGACCATCAAGACCATCCTACCTTGGGATCGGCGAAAATCTGATTTTCCCGGCACTGGGAATCTTCTGTTAGGAGCATCACGATCCTCAGCTGGGCTAGAGCAGTATGTTTGGAATACCAGCATTGCACAACATGCCAGCCACACTTGTCCGTGGGATCACAGAACCTTTCGCCGCATGATTACTTTCGTGAACCGAAACAGTTACTTTCGCGGAAACGCTGTGGCAGTCGAGCGTGAGTAACTGTTCGGACAGCCTGCAATCAGAGCCCGACCGAGGGCTTCCACCAGTGGCGGCTCGTGAGTGGTGAAATGGGTGGAACACTCAAGAGGGCCAGATTTAAGGGGGTGGCGCTATTCGCGGTTATAAGTAGTTACGTACAGAAATATAACATTTCTTATCTAGTATTTCACTTTTTGTATAATAATTCAATTTTTCTGTTTTCAGATGTAGCAAATTCATTTATCACATTCTTGTTAAAATCTGTATTTCCATGTCTCATTTTTTTCTATAGACAACATAGCCAATGCATTCTGCCTGAAAGAACTTCTTTAAAATGTTTTAATTATTTTCATTGTAGAAAAGCATCATTCACTTCCAACTGTCGTCATCGGTATAGTAACAATTATCTTTAAAACAGTCGCACATTCTGAGAAAAACGATTTTTTCAAAAAAGTAAAAAAAATAATGAAGTTGTTGCACCAGCAGTTGCAGTACGTAAATCCTTAGGGTCGAGTAAGCTAACACTTCCAAAGGTTCTCAGTTACAGACCATAGTTACCGGTGGTACGTGCCCGCTCTAAGTAAACTAATGAAGTTGTTGCACCAGCAGTTGCAGTACGTAAATCCTTAGGGTCGAGTAAGCTAACACTTCCAAAGGTTCTCAGTTACAGACCATAGTTACCGGTGGTACGTGCCCGCTCTAAGTAAACTAATGAAGTTGTTGCACCAGCAGTTGCAGTACGTAAATCCTTAGGGGCGTGTAGGCTAACACTTCCAAAGGTTCTCAGTTCCAGACCATAGTTACCGGTGGCACGTGCCCGCTCTAAGTAAACTAATGAAGTTGTTGCACCAGCAGTTGCAGTACGTAAATCCTTAGGGTCGAGTAAGCTAACACTTCCAAAGGTTCTCAGTTACAGACCATAGTTACCGGTGGTACGTGCCCGCTCTAAGTAAACTAATGAAGTTGTTGCACCAGCAGTTGCAGTACGTAAATCCTTAGGGGCGTGTAGGCTAACACTTCCAAAGGTTCTCAGTTACAGACCATAGTTACCGGTGGCACGTGCCCGCTCCAAGTAAACTAATGAAGTTGTTGCACCAGCAGTTGCAGTACGTAAATCCTTAGGGTCATGTAGGCTAACACTTCCAAAGGTTCTCAGTTACAGACCATAGTTACCGGTGGCACGTGCCCGCTCTAAGTAAACTAATGAAGTTGTTGCACCAGCAGTTGCAGTACGTAAATCCTTAGGGTCATGTAGGCTAACACTTCCAAAGGTTCTCAGTTACAGACCATAGTTACCGGTGGCACGTGCCCGCTCCAAGTAAACTAATGAAGTTGTTGCACCAGCAGTTGCAGTACGTAAATCCTTAGGGGCGTGTAGGCTAACACTTCCAAAGGTTCTCAGTTCCAGACCATAGTTACCGGTGGCACGTGCCCGCTCCAAGTAAACTAATGAAGTTGTTGCACCAGCAGTTGCAGTACGTAAATCCTTAGGGTCATGTAGGCTAACACTTCCAAAGGTTCTCAGTTACAGACCATAGTTACCGGTGGCACGTGCCCGCTCTAAGTAAACTAATGAAGTTGTTGCACCAGCAGTTGCAGTACGTAAATCCTTAGGGTCGAGTAAGCTAACACTTCCAAAGGTTCTCAGTTACAGACCATAGTTACCGGTGGTACGTGCCCGCTCTAAGTAAACTAATGAAGTTGTTGCACCAGCAGTTGCAGTACGTAAATCCTTAGGGGCGTGTAGGCTAACACTTCCAAAGGTTCTCAGTTCCAGACCATAGTTACCGGTGGCACGTGCCCGCTCCAAGTAAACTAATGAAGTTGTTGCACCAGCAGTTGCAGTACGTAAATCCTTAGGGTCATGTAGGCTAACACTTCCAAAGGTTCTCAGTTACAGACCATAGTTACCGGTGGCACGTGCCCGCTCTAAGTAAACTAATGAAGTTGTTGCACCAGCAGTTGCAGTACGTAAATCCTTAGGGTCGAGTAAGCTAACACTTCCAAAGGTTCTCAGTTACAGACCATAGTTACCGGTGGCACGTGCCCGCTCCAAGTAAACTAATGAAGTTGTTGCACCAGCAGTTGCAGTACGTAAATCCTTAGGGTCATGTAGGCTAACACTTCCAAAGGTTCTCAGTTACAGACCATAGTTACCGGTGGCACGTGCCCGCTCCAAGTAAACTTTTTTTTATTTTTTACTACCAATAAACATATAACTTGAAATTATATAAATTCGCAAAAATTACAATTAAAATAATGCTGCTAGAAAGATTACAATAACATTTTTTTATAAAAGTATATACTAAGAAGGTAGCAGTACACTTGGCAAAGGTTAACATAGTAGTGTACAAAATGGCGGTAAAAATGGTATTGTCTACAAATTAGCTCCAGATTCATATTCGTTAGTTACAGTAACGAACGTTGTACGCTTACAGTGTTCAGAGAGTAACCACTTCAAGGCTGTGCATTCTGGTCTCACTCTCTGTGACTAGCGTCTAGAGGTTCACTGTTGTGCACAGGATGAGCCTAAAAGTGTTATGTGGAGGTAGGGACAGAGTAATTATAAATTCAGACTAAGATAACAGAACAGTTCCCGCGTGAGTACTTTCGTCTGTGATGACAGCGTCATTACCAATATATTAAGATTAGACGAGAAAAAGTTGCTTTATTAGTGTGTGTTAATTAATCAAATTAGTTTAAAATGCCATTAAATGTATAATTACCAAGACAATAAGACTCCGTGTTACGCTAAAGCGATTTATTTAACTCATAAAATATTCGGCTCATATCAGTAACAATACTGAGTAGTATGAATACGACTCAGTAGGTTATACTGTACACGATAATTTACACGTTTTTCTGAAAATCTTCTTAAATTTATTTTCTCGATACTCCGACAAGAACGTAACTGTTCGTCTGAAAACTGCATACAGGCTAGACCTACTGATTTGACATACATATTATATTGAGTATCCGGTCAGCCTTCATAGGGTGCGCACCCATAACTGACGTGTATTTTTAACAATTGAGTATGTGATTTTAACATTTGACGATCTCAACTCAGTAAAGGAATCTGATTATGGAACATATGTTCCGAAACGCGTAATTCTAAATAATAAAACAAAGTCACACGACGGATCTAAGATAATTTATTAATTTATAGGCCTACTAAGTTTCTGTGTAGACTACGGTAATTCAATAATAGTTCTCTTTTCATGCGTCCAGGTGTTAAATTTTGTTTTGTTTTGTTGATGTGCAAATGGTTTTGTGAATTTTTAATGCTGACTACAGTTTACGTGCATATATTGATCTATAAGCCTTTTCTTTATAAAGTGCTTTTAATAATTAATCAAAGTTTAAATTTGTTTTAACACAATTTGTAGTGAGCACTTAGGTGTCAATAGAAAAATCAAAATAATTCCTTCTGTTTTTTAAAAACAGCGGTGTCAGTTAAACAATTTTTAAGTTATCATTTTATTACTACTTTATCTCTACAAACTACATTAGGTACTACATTTCTGATATTCGAGTAATATGATTCTGTTATACTCTGACAAGTTACTTTTACAGTAGGCCTATAGTACCGGTATCCAGTTTTATGCGTTTTATAAGAGTAATTTGACTTTCGAGTTATTGGATTTTGCGTATCCCGCATCTCTTCGTTTTGGTGCATTTAAATTTCTTCGAATGTTGAATTTGTTATATTTTATAAAGATGCTTGAGTAATTTCAAATTTATAATTTGAGAAACTGTGGATCATTTTACTGGCGATAACTGATACATCAAAACATTAAAACTTTCACCCCCGGAGGCGATTTCCAGAAAATATCTTACTTCTGGGCTGTTGAGCCGTGGTATCATCTTGTGACTACCAAACTCGTCAATTGTCGGAGGAGGGCAACTGAAGATAGCTAATATCACTGAAAAATAACAGAAAAGGCTCAAAATCATTAATTCTATTCTTAGTAAACTCATTATATCTTTGACCTTAAATCACGTCCCCTTCTTTAAAATGATAGTTTATAGTTCATGTTTTTTATTAAGGTGTGAATAGTACCATTAAAAAAAATTTGCGAAATTAATTTCACTAAAAACAATCAAAAACAAAAGACTTGTTAGCAATTAAGGTTAGGAGCGATTCTTCCTCAGTCACCGGTGTTGTGTTCAAACTCGGTCACCACCACATCACACTGTTAAGGCTTATACGGCACAACAGTGAACCTCTAGACAGTAGTGCTGACAGGAGAAGAGAGACAGAGTCACAGTAAGGAGCGGATTTTCTGACGTCACCGTAACCTTTATCAAACACTGTTAGTTAATTAAATCTGTCTCCTCACTTCGTTATAGACAATCACGTCTAGACACAGGAACACGTTACATGGCTTCATTTTTTAAGATTTAATTGCTTTACAGCTACAACAGTTCAGCTACCTTATCTTGCAGCTGCATTTATCTTACCTACTCAGGTAGAATCAGTTACAATTTTATTAGATGCAGTTTAAATTTTAATATTTTCTAATAACACTGTTATTTCAAAGATACGCGTGCGGTACGAGCATTTAACATACTCCACCGCTAAATGCCAGTTAGTGTTCGGAATGTGTGTGTGTGTGTGTGTGTGTGTGTGTGTGTGGGTGTGTGTGTGTGTGTGTGTGTGTGTGTGTGTGGGTGTGGGTGTGTGTGTGTGTGTGTGTGTGTGTGTGTGTGTGTGTGTGTGTGTGTGTGTGTGTGTGTGTGTGTGTGTGTGTGTGTGTGTGTGTGTGTGTGTGTGTGTGTGTGTGTGTGTGTGTGTGTGTGTGTGTGTGTGTGTGTGTGTGTGTGTGTGTGTGTGTGTGTGTGTGTGTGTGTGTGTGTGTGTGTGTGTGTGAACTTTATTTACTTCCTTTCTTAAGTTACAACATGCAACAAGTAATCCCATATCAAGAGCTTATCTTTCTGTAACATCATGTATATAACAAGAAAAAGTTTAACCTTCCTTTATTGAAGTTGTAGTAACGCAAAATATGCCGCATAATTTTTGTTTCACACTTAAAATTAAATATTGTTTTACAATCAGGTATTTAATTTCCATGAGATAATTCTGAGTTATCTTAATAGGAAAAGTTTGAAACGTCTTGATAAGCTTAAATTAATTTCTCAAGACTGAATTCATTACGAATATCAAGTGAAAGTAAAGTTGCTAGCTCAGAGTTTCATAACTTGGGAGTCGTGTTTAAGGAGTAATTGAAACTATAATCACACTAACAAGATAAATTTAAGTAGGGGACATGTAAGTGGTTTAGTATTAACAACTTTCAGTTAATATAATACACTAAAACTTGATAAAGTGTTGTAAGTTGATATAATTAATTATAGTGTTGCAAAGAGATTCAGTTTTAAAGGAAATATTGATAAAGAAGGTTTTTAACCTACAGGCATATTAATAATTTACCTTGTGTTTTGCAAATTGTTTCAGCGATAATTACATACGGTTAAGTGTGTCAAATCATTTTCGTACTTTATAATTACTTTCTTTTTTCTGTTTAACAAGACCAGTTTCATAATGAGAATATAATAACTCTAATACCAATAGAGTATAATAGAGTAACAATAGAGTATAATAAAGTATAATACCAATTAATTGTCGGTCACAAGTTTGGTTGCTAAATCTATAACCTAATCCCTTTTTTCATGTAATTGAAAATATAAAAATATCATCTTTATAAATAAAATGTATTGAAGACAAACGTTTTATAATCCACACAAAAGTAGATATAAACTAGCCAGTTTATAAAATATGATCGCAAACACGTACTTCATACCTTTTAAAACAGTAGCTAAAGCAGCTAAAGAAAAAGGTCCGGCACAGAAAATTTTCTTAAATCAAAATATAGTACCCATTTCAAAGTATGTTTGAAATAATTACTACATTTTGTCATACGTAGAATCATATATATATATATAATGACATTATTTCTGTGCAAAAAATATAATAAAAAAACAATTGCGATAAGTTAAGAACAAAATTTACAAATGAAACGGCTTACTACTAAGTTTGAAACACAGAACAGAAACATATTGTTACGATGTCGCACGGATAGTCGTATTCTACAGTGGAAGCAGTACAACTGACACTAGATGAAGTCACTAATTTAGAACTTTAATTACAGTTAGAAATAAACAAAGACACTCCTAAACAATTCTCCGAGTTGAAATTTGTTCAACACACAACAACCTAACCAACAATAAATGCCTCCTTCTTTACATTGTCGTAATAAGTACTAAACCTTTACACTTAATAAGTACTGTCACTCTATATTAAATCTGAAGTCACAATAACAATCACTCCGAAACGCGCTGTAATATCGCTGGTCCCAAAAGTGAAGATGAGCGGCCTCTGGCGCTTATATTTTTACCATGATGAGGTTCGAAAGAAAGCTGTCACTTTCCGGATGACACTTTACTCTCTGCGTCTCTACGCGTCTCTACGGGTTCGAGAAATAATTGCGTAGTTTCAGGCGCCACTGTGTTAGTGTCCTACCTCGGTACACATTGCTCAGACTGAATGTCGGTAGAATAATGGACAAAGGTGTCTGGAAAGCATATCTGCAACAAACTCCAGCATTACCGCGTGTGAAATCACCAACCTATCATCTTTATCTTTCATTATCTACGTTCGTTTTCTTTCATCTCAGTGTATCACTGCCCGTCCGTAAGCCTGTTCATCCCCATCTGACAAATTCTCTTGTGTTCGTTGTTTTACGTTTGACTCTTAAAAAGTCCTTTTTCCACTTCCACAGCACTTCTCTTCTTCTTCGATTGTATTTTTCTTTCAAAGTCCGCTTCTTGAGTAATATCCTCTTCAGCGACTTTTTCTGATCCTGTAACATGCGTCATCCCATCTCAAAGTCGTCCGTTCCCTGTACGACCAGTACGTCTTTTCTTTTAGGTCCCACATTTTGTTTGTTTTTCCAACAAATTCTTTCTTTCAAGTGGCTTCTACCACGGGCACCTCCTTTAACTCTGTCACAAGCACTAGTCTTTCCGCTGTGCCAAGAGATGTGTTTCTTCTGTCGTTACACAATTCATCACTTTGTTATTCTTGTTCCTTTTCCTCATTCAGCACTACGAGTTCCTCTTCTCCGCAACTGTTGACGTCTTCTTATACCATCGTTACTTATTTGATCAAATGGTTAGCTAATGCTATCATTTCATCCGTGCAAAACTTTATCTTCTCCTGCCCAACCCTCAGAACATTCTCTTTTAAACTCACTAAGAACCCGTAGGGAATTAATGTCCGTGCCAAACAACACTTTATCGATAATATCTGCAACTAGTAGAGTTGGCTAAATTCAAAGGGGCCCAGGCGTAAGCGCACATCACCCTTTCCAAACACTTTAATAACGTTTCCAGTTGCAGTCCTTCTGGCAGAACAGCTCAATTGTGACTGGAGGTGACTAACTATATCAGGGCGCACGATGGAAACTGTGGCGCCGTGTCAACTCTAAATCCCGCGGGTTTGTCTTTAATGAATCCTTTGACAATCAGGTCTGCACTTATAAAGGGTGGAAACTGTATGCTGATCAGGAGCTTTATTTCTCCACTTTGTGCTTTCACGCCCTTTTTTCTCTATTTTATTTTTATTACAATCCTCTTGTATTGACCACATTTAACATTTCGGTCATCTATCTATTTCCCATCGTCCAAATCCTTGTAGCACTATAGAGTTCTTAAATTCCTTCTTCTGAATCATCTCTTTACTCTGTCCTTTTACTACATCATGACGACATTCTTTTATTAATGTAGGTCGCCGAGTTGGTAGCTTGAAAGTGGAGAGCGTGAACAAGAGCAATAATTCTGGTACCGTGCCATCCTTAACATTTCTTTTAATTCACTCTCTCTGATACCGTCAAGAAATATAATGAGAGCAATACACGTCCAAAAGTCCTGCGATGCTGCGGGATAAGCCATTCTAGTCCGCATTTGCTTCAAACTCCTGGATTCTTTCCCCGGAACGCTGTCGCCTCTCTTCAAGTTGTACACACTACACTTCGCATACCGCACTGAAATTCCAGAGTTTTTGTTAATTCTGCATTGGTGTTTTGGTTATTAGATGGTAGGCCTACTTTCCGCAATAGTCTTGCATCAGGTCCTTTTAAAGCAAGAATGAGAGAAAGGAATTTCTCTTCTTCTGACTATTTATTTAAGCAAGCGGCAGCTTCAAATTGGCGAACATAAATTCCTCAGTGAGTGCTTTCATTAAACGATAGGGCCTCAGCGTGAACTGACCCCATTAGAGTTAATGCAACTTTTTCACTGCTCTAATTTTTGTTTATATTTTTCATCGTTTAATGATCTTGCTTTGTCAAATATTTCTTTTATTAAATATTCGACTTCAACTTTAATTTGTTTTATTACATTTGTATCCACTCTTCTAAACCTGTCACAGTTGACCCAGATTTTTCTGTTTCACATACTCTACAACGGAACAAACGCGTGTGAAGTGTCACGTAGTTATCTTTTCATCACACACACACACACACACACACACACACACACACACACACACCACACACACACATGTTTATTTATATATATTCATACACTTGTTGTTTCTGTTCCTTTCTTGACAAGGTAATTATCTAATTTAATACTAGTTTACATGTAAGATGCTTTTTTACACAGAAAATATTTCGGCAATTAAGCAGGATGCTCATTCTCACCCACGTTTGTTTTAAGTTTTGTGAAATATCTGCGTTCTGGTTGGTTGCTGCTGGTTGGTTATATTGGTTTAATTGTGAACAGATGCGATGTATACATTTGTTTTCCAGTGTTTAGTGTTTTACAAATCGTGTCATGTTTTGTGTTGATTTGTATTTATTCTGGTTTTAGTTTGTTTTGCGTTGGCCGGCCGCTGGCGCTTATATTTATAGCGCGGTGAGGTTTGAGGAAGATCTGTCACTTTCCGGATGACGTGTTGAGAAATAATTGCATAGTTACAAAGGCTGGAACGGTCTCGAAACCTGTCATTGTCTGACCTTAGTACTCATTGCACAGACTCAATGTTGGCAGAACAATCGACAAACAACTGGAATGCGTGTCTGAAATAAACACGAGCGTTGCCGTAGCAATATAAAAGGTAACGTAGCAATTATGTACTATCTGTAGAAGATTGTATCATTCTAAAACCATGAGCTAATGGAAATATATATTCAAATATGTATATGTATTGACACAAAATCTTAAAAAGTACAAAAGGAAAGAACCACGCACGGTGTGCAGGAATGAGCGGTAATTGCTTGCATTCTGGAGGGAAGTATTTATAGTTTTGTTAGTTTTAATTTTTATAACGAAAAGCTGATTTTTTATGACTATGCATAATTATCTCGCTAGTTTCAGAGTAGGCAGATTTACTGATGCTATCTTTCTGATTGACTTCTTTTGAATATTTTAAATTGAAATTCTACTACGCTAAAAATAAACTGGATTCGTGCATTATCCTACCTTGGAAAATCCCCAATATGTCGTTAGTTTCAAACTAAAGTAAATTTATACACTCTTCTTTGATTGCAAATACAGTTCTTAAAGCTGCTGAGAAGGACATCTATTAAAAGATATTCCTAACTCAGTAAATAATTTCACAAATGCAGCTACGTAAACACACAACATGTTAGCTTTAGATTTTTCTTACAAACTCAGTAAGATCAAATAACAAGTTTGGAGGAAACGTAAAAATAAGAAAGTAAACAAAGTCAATAAACACAAAAAATATTAATTGCAATGACTCAACACAAAAAGTGACTTCTGATTGAGTTGGAAAATAATCACGGAGATTTATATTTTATTATTAGTTGCCCAAAACAGTTAACTAAAACTTGATCCGAATACATGTTCTTCAAGTTCCTAAGAAAAAACTTCTTTCAAACCAGTCCTAATCATATTTTCCCCTTCCACGCCTGATCTTAATATAGAGTATCATTGTCATCTCTTCGAATTGCTTATACTCCAATTTTCTCTTTTTTACAGTGACTATAACTTTTGATGGATCGAACCTGGTAAGCACCTCGTTATTTGTAATGCGATTTTCACAAGGTAGGCCAAGTGTCCTGCGATAGTTTTTTCGTTTTAATGACTCTGCTTATTTGAATGAAGTCCAACTTTTGAAAACAAAAGAAAACAACTTAATAAGCCTATTAGTATAACACTGGAATTTTAACACCTTATTTTTATCATTATTATTATTAAATTACCATATTGTATTACTACATTGTCTTATAGCCTACTGTTGACTACAATGTAGTATTTTATTTTCATCAATGTACTTCAGTACGTGTAATACGTCCATATAATGTACATCCAGCTATGTCTATAGGCTCTGACTTTTTTGGTTGATTACTTGTTTTCATTTTACATAACCTCATTAAGGGTCAAAGCACTATCATAAAACAAAAATTCCTTATTGTCCTTGGATGCGATTACTTTTTAAAACTAATCTTTCTCTTTTAGTTTTTCATTGTATTCCACGACAATTTATTTTTATCGTCCAGCACAGGAACGGAGGAAGGATATTCCACCTAACAGCATTTTTTGGTTGGCAATCAAGATTTATTGCTAGTATTATATAAGAAAAAATTGATAAAACTTAAAAAAGTAAACTTTGATTCAATTTACCCTCGTGGATATCGCATCATAGAGTAATAGGAATCTTGTTTTGCATATATTCAAGTGTTATTATTAATACTGTCGATCATTTAATAAGTATTGTTATTAATATGGACCATTAATACGAGTAAAAATCTCGTAGGTCTGTGATGTTATTCTTTATACACATGTTATAATGTCTTGATTGTTAAATGTGACACACAAGACACATTTTTTTATTTGTTGTATTTGGCTCAGTTTTTACTAAAATATTATTTTTTAGTTATTGTTTGATGTTGTCCCACTTAAACCACACGGGAAAACCATGTGACTAACGTACACAAATACAAATTCAAGGTCGTTTCTTAATACTCCCATAATCACGTATAATTACCTAAATGTTCAAACTGTAATACAGTGAGCTTTTGCAAACACAAATTAGGGCACATTTGATAGTCTCTATATGATTGATTTCGTTTTAAACTAACGGTGCAAAGCATACACGGAGCATTCTATTATTGTGTTTACCAACAATACATGTTAGAAAAATTTTTAAATATAAAAAACGTTTAAATAGTAGTGGAAAACTAGCACAATAAGAGACTGCGCTTCGAGTTATTTTTGTCATTGTTTATTATTTGTATCACAAACGACGTTATCTCATTCATCTTTCTTTTCTTCTCTGATCTATTGTGAAACACAGAATGCATTGTGACAGTGATGGATTGTTTCAAGATCTATCTGTTATTTATTATTCTAAATAACCTACAAAAACTCTACTCATTTAATGTTAAATTAATTTTTTAGCAATTTCAGGAATTGAATTTGAATTTTTTTTTTAGTTTGAAGTATTCTTGCCGTATAGCTATTATTTAATAAGAGTAAAATAACTGTTGAAAATACGTGTTACCAGATTCATAAAATATCAGTCTAGCAAACTTTCATGAAAAATATTTAACACTTTATTATTGATTTCTAGTATAAACATTAAAAAACTACAAAAACTAACATATTTATGTCAAGGAGCGAGTAAAATTAATATACGACATTAATACGGTTGCCTCTGATAGTTTTTAAAAAGCTAATGTAAGGTAACAGTTTACAAAAAATAAACTGCACGTGCTTTTAAGCTGCACATTGTTTTTTTATCAATGGCAAAGTCGTATGATTTGAGCAGACAGACAACAGGTTGTTTAATGTAGATCTATTCTTTCTTCATATTTGTAGTCAAGTGCAGAGCCAAGACTATTCTTGGTCAATTTCTGTTCACATTTTAAATCACGATTTCATTAATAAATTTAAAATACATGACGATTATAATAGACGTATGTAAGGGATGAATATTGCCTTAAAATAAACTGTAATGACGATAAACTAAAGTCTGGAAAACACTATTTTAAATAAATCTTTACTTCAATAACAGACTTACGATTATTAACAAATGACAACGTGGTAAACCGCTCGCTATATCGCTGTTGACTGACAAAGCTCCATGAGGTGTAGAAGCGAAAACCAAAAATAGTGTAGGCCTATACTTAAGGTAGTTCAGAATTACATAGGTAGTTAGTTCTTAAGGTAGTTATATTTAAGTTAAGTACAGCGTTGTTTTTAATTACTTAATTTGTTATGTATTATTTTCAAACGTGCTCACTACTTTTAACTATTTACAAATTTACGCCTTGTGAACAAATTTCCCTCTTCGCCCTTTCTTACTTCCCTCTTCTCCATCTCACACTGTACTAAAGTAAGAGATAAATTACATTTTATTTTTGGTTAATGTTAAACTACAACGTTTTAACTAAGCATCGTATAATCTCGTTTGCGTATGGACAAGCATCTTGTGCATAGAGAAATGCACGTATGTGAGATGTTCAATTACCATAGGCTTGTAATTGTTGCACACGCTAAATGTAGCATATTCAGTAACTCTAAATTAACAATTCAGGCACACACTAAATTACAATAATGTCACTGTAGTGTACTGTACAGATAATAACTGCAGCAATACTGCAGCAATGTGTGCACCAATTACGTTCAACTTTATTCACTTCAGCCTGTGTATGTATTGGAGACAATTCTAATATTACTCTTTAGGAAACCGTACTCTTACAGTTTATGTCCGTACATGTTTTTATAAGAAACTTTACTTAGA
This sequence comes from Magicicada septendecula, assembly GCA_034769895.1. Lineage (NCBI taxonomy): Eukaryota > Metazoa > Arthropoda > Insecta > Hemiptera > Cicadidae > Magicicada > Magicicada septendecula. Next base: position 901,999,471 of record CM068367.1, read on the forward strand.
ATTTTTAAATTTTCTTTTTCAAGTTTTATATCCTTTTATATCCATGACTAACTGACAAGTTAAAATATGCCTTGTATGTTATATTAACATATGCCTTGTAGAAATCCATAGATATGTACAATGCCATTTAAAGTTAAACTTTAATACAAATAAAAATAATTTATAATATAAATGTTATTTTACATTATAGATTTTAAAGGTAAGTTATGCCGTCAATAAAGGTGCGTCTGTGCGGCAAACTAAAGACACCTACACAACCAACATATCATGGCGTTTTGCTTGACTACCACTACTCACCAGGAAAAAATAATTTAGTTTGTACGATTTGTCCTTAGTTTACAAGACTAAGACAACGACAGACCACAAAGTTAACGTATCCTCTCGCAAATTATTCGAATGCAAACTATGTTATTTTTTAGCACTAAGGTATATTATCTTCATAGGCATTTCGTAATACAGGGTGGCCCACGGAAACATTTAACATTTTCTTTGTGAAACTCAGAAATTACATGAAACCGAAATAAATTTATCGAAAACCTCTAAAAGAATGAAAACGGTTACTTCAAAATAAATGTTGGAGGCGTTCTTTTCTTCCATCCAAACAACTAAACATCTTTTCCTTCGTATTTCGGGAAGCTTTGAGAAGCGTGTTGGCCCACTGTGTTCTCGAGTGCTGTTGTTTCGAAGAAATGTAGGTGTTATTGAATGATTTGCATCACACTGTCTTTTAAAACCCCTAAGGATAAAAATCAGGACACTTTAGGTTAAGTCATATAGGTGACCACAGATCAACTGAATGATTGCTGCCTTCAAATAAATTGGTTACGAGAACTATCGAAACATTTGATGTGTGATATCTTGATGCTATCAAACTATCAAATTGTTCTACAAATACAATAAAAATTCGTCACTGACAACATTATTATAAAAGAAAATCGCTCCAAGAAATCTTCAATACAATACAGCGCACGAAACACTAAAATTGTCGAAATCCAAAAGATGTATTTGGATTACATGTGACATTTCAGACACCCAGTATCTAGACTTTTGTGATCCATATAATTATGGTGTAAGTGAAATTGCGCTTCATCCATAATCAATATAATGTAAGGAATATCCCGCCGAAAGCAGTAGCATAGTCAGGTTTTTAAAAGGGGAGGGGGTAATAACCTAAACATGTTATAGACCAGGATTTTCATGGTGGAAGGTTAGTGGGGAGGTATAGGCAGCAGTACAGAATTAATCAGATATGGTTCACTTTGTATATTACATCATGATCTCTAGTGAAATAATTGCTTTCCTGCAGATTTACTTATAAGACCTAATTAGCGACCTATCCCATGGAAAAGGTGCAACCCCCAGTAATGTCTCTTGGCTAGTCCACAGGCCGAAACGGACTGCAGTCACATAATATAGTCTGACCTACCCTATTTTTAGACGGTAAGACTGATGGCATTTTTTTTGTAAAATGCAAACAAAGGACGTTAGCGGTCGCTGAATAATTTGAACAGCTTTTATAATAAAAAAATAAGAATAAACATTGACAGCTGATGTCTATTGTTCAAATATTTTCACTTTCTGACTGACAGCAAGTCGCTGAGGAAACAAACCAAAAGCAACATGCATATCTGGCCGAAACACTTATAAAATCTAATTTTCGAAATTTGTATCTTGTAATTTATCATTAACATATTTGTAATGATGGAAATCGGGGCTAACTATATTTTATACTTGAAAAGCTAGGTATTGATCTAGCACTTGAATCCCAGGCAGTGGGCATTGTAGCCTACCTTCTTCGAAGGTCCACTTGGTAACTCCAACAGTAGATACGGCAGGCACGTAGCCAGGTGGGGACCAGAAAGAGCGCCACGCGACCTAAAAAAAAAATTTGCCCGACGTAACGTGTTTTTATAAAAACTGTTCACAAATTTCAAATCACAAATTTTTATTTTTAAATGTCTTATTGAATTTAAAAATCCGGGAAAAATTACGAAAAACTAAAACTTGAAAATCCGGTTAATTCAAGTAGCGAAATAAAACGATGTTTTCGCTACTTGAACTTTTGTAGCCCTTAGAGCAATATGGTTCTCAATCTTTTCAACTCCGGGACCCATCTTAAAAGATATTAAGCTACACTTCATGGAACCCATAACCATGGGCGCCGACAGAATTACTTGTACGGGTGTGCACCCAGTTTATAATCATATTTCAACATGGAGTACTTAAGGTCCTTATTTTACGCTTACCCAAATTATATATACTTAATTCTACTTGATACTAAATGTAATAGTTTTTAAAGACATAGGAAATAAATTTTTCGAGCCGAACCTCCCCCCCTAGCAGTGGGAGACCGAGAACATCATTCTGATTCCAAAATCTAAGAAGATTCAAACGCTTCCTGAAACCTTAAGATATTCGAGCGACTCCTGTTGGGCCATATCCGGCTCCTGATGTATGACATCATCTGCGAGGAACATTTTGGGTTTCGGCAGGGTACTCGACTACTCTTCAGCTAGGTGACAATCATCATTCACTAGCAGACGCCACCAATAGGCATTAGTCCACGCTGTCCTGTCGCACATGAGCAACCTTCGATAAAGTCCGGCATGAAAGCCTGCTCTACAAGTTTACTCGTATACAAATACCAGCGTCCACTGTACATTTCATGCGGTCGTATTTAATACACCGAATTTTCAGGGTCAGCGTCGATGGAGCGTGCTCCCGACTTTGCCTCGCCCCCGTTCTGTATTTCGTGTACACGAATACTTTGCCAGTGATTCCAGGAATCACGTTTAACCTCTTCGCTAATGAACAAGTATTCTATTACAACGTCCCGTTCCTGCGGCAGGCGAACGTAATGATGCAATATGCCAGTTGGGCATTCTCCAAGATTGGCTGCGGAAATGGTGTACAGCGTCCAACGCAGACAAATCTGAAGCGATCTGCTTTACGCATAAGTCCATTTTCGCATGCCAATCACTCTTCTTGGAGGGGAGATCCATCAATTGGGGATCAAGGCGGCAGAGCTAAACTATTCCGCATGCTGTCATGGAACCTTGCTGTCCGCGCCCAAAATGTCGATCCTATTGAGAGCAGCAAGTACGTGGCATCAAAACGTTTGTAAATAGTCTTGGAAACAAGGAAAGGCAAACACATACTATGCTCTGTCCGAAGATGTGAGGATGAGATTAAAATTAAATTTGAGAATAATAATTGAACTACGGAATTATTTGTAATTCTTCAAAGTTTCTTTCTGTGTATCATGAATATAGCGGAAATATTATTAATTTCACCTGAAAATTAGACTTATTTGTAACCGTGCGTATTTCTCAAATGAAAGCAGCATCAGCAAAGATGGTAGGAGAATTCTCCTCTCCTGGTTAGCAGCTCGCAGGCAGCTCTCCACTCCTCCCTGTTGTTCGCTTTCCATTTTAATTCCTGGTATGAATCACAGTTCATGTCCTGCATAACCTGAAATATAAATTCCAATATTGCTCTAATATTTGTCCGATCAATTGAGCTCTCCTTTTTTTTAATTGTTTTAGAAAACTTCTGCCTTCTCCAGGTCTGCAAAACATCCTCATTCTTTAACTTCTCCACCCAACTTACCCACAGACACCTTCTATAATATCATGCGTCAAATGCTAGAAGTTTCTTCTTTTCTCCTGCGCCAATTGTCGGAGATTCAACTCCATACAACGCAACACTCCACACATTGGTTTGCAGAAGATTTTTTCTCACATTAAAGCTGATCTTCCTTGATGTGAATTACAAATACATAAATAAAATGAAAATTGACACGCGCGCGAGCCCGTGTGTGTGTGTGTGTGTGTGTGTGTGTGTGTGTGTGTGTGTGTGTGTGTGTGTGTGTGTGTGTGTGTGTGTGTGTGTGTGTGTGTGTGTGTGTGTGTGTGTGTCTGTGTGTGTGTGTGTGTGTGTGAATATATGTAAATAGTCGAATGGAAAATATATAAACACACGCCCTATATGGAAAGCTTTTGCCCGTCCCTTCTAACAGGTAGGTCTTGAGATACGGTGACGGTTAAGATTACTGCTGGCCGGCTTTCCTGCTGTAAGTAGCTGTATTCTACAACGGTCTATAAGAATCGTTATTAGTTCAATTGTGTTTATTTCATACGTAAGAGAACTTATTTGTATGAAAACTTTATTTATCTTCTCATACGAATAATAAATGTCATTTAGCCAACTATTGCAGACTTTCTACGTGAGAAATAACACAGTCATTTTTTAGTCAGTAACAGGCATTAAATGGTACTTATTCCCCCCCCCCTCCAAACCCTTATAATCCTTCGACCCAAAACCAGGACAGTAGGTATGATAATATTAGTCAGGTAACACTGCCGTCTTCAGAAAAATCAGTGTTTGAACTATGTTTTCTAAACACTGTGCCGGCAAAGTTTTTGCATGCTGATATAATCACTTTTTTGGTACAGTATTAAGTTTGCTGTCAGATATATTCAATAAATTACACATAAATTTTACAATCTTTAAAACGTCTAATGACGCTCTAATTAATTTTCCGCTTGACACAAAGTCAGTAAAATGAGTGTAAACGCTCAACTTATTGTCATCTGTTATCCTGTTATCAGTAAAAGAATGCACTCTTCACACCTTGACTTCGAAATATAGGCCCTACTTTGTTTTTACAATAAAGCCACACAGATAATACAGAATGTTATCCTTATAGTGTGACCTAACGTCTTTAACCACATTCATAATTCCCTTTAAAGTTTTCAATTTCTTCAATATCCGTTTCATTGAAATCTTTCTCTACTTCTGAAAAACTCATTATTGAAGTTTGGTTAATGAAATCAAAATCTAAACAATTACTTTTGTTAGATACCTGGACGCTGTTCCTGAACATAATTTTTAGTAGAACTGTCCCAAATGTAATAATTGTAAGGTGTCAAATGACTGAATGAGTGGTTTAGTACACGTGTTAACTTAGCGCCAAACGCTTTATTCCCCCCTCGTGGTGGTGGAAGCTGTAAGTGCTTCGGAACGTTTTCTGCCGTGCACTTTGCCTGTCAGCACGCGATCCAAATTAGTATACGACATCGATGGTCCAGGCTAACAAGTAGACGTGGGCTAAACTAGTATTTTAAAATAATAGGTACGAAAATACCGTTCCAAAAAAGTGTCAGGTACAAATACTTGTTTATATACTTATTATACATAACCTATATTATTCCTTTGTAAGTATCTCGTTGAGTTTCCTGCAGGTCTCCTATGTAATATCTTCAAATAAATACACTGTAAGTAGGTTTATTTTCACCTAGATACACCTATTAATGTACTAATAAACCTATTAAAATAAACCTATTTGCAGTGTTTTTATTTGAGGATATTACATAACATATATTATACAATTTGTTATAAGAAATAAATTGATACTAAAAGTATTAACAGTGTTACTTTACACTGTGACTTTATTAAACTATTACTGTTTAATAGAAAATAAGAAACAAGAGAATTTATAGGCCTGTCTCCCTTTGGGAATACTAATTTAAGTTTTCACTAGGAGTAAACAAACTAACATTGGTTAGACAAATCAGTTGCGAAACTCAGGCAATGAAATTTAGAATAGCACAACAAATAATGCGAAAAAATCATCAGAAACATATAATAAAAACATAACAGTAAGCTACAAGAGTGAATGAGAATAAACATGATTTAAACCGATTACCCTTATAAAAACGCAACCTAAACAGTTTGCTGTAAAATTTCATTAGATATATCCTCTTATCTTATTCTATTTTCTTATCAGGTAGTACTCGAAAAGAATGCGGAAAACCGAAGTGGTACACGGGTCCGGAAAGGTTGGGCACCACTGCTAGTAGATCAACTGTGCAATTGATAGGTCCTGGCAAAAGCATAAGTTGGGCAAATAATGGAAACTTCGAACCATACCATACATCAATCATAAATGTTTTACAGTCTCCAAGAAATTCAGATAAACTTGTAGCTTCCTCTTCTTATCACCTCCTTGTTTTATTGATGGCCTTCTTATAAGTTTAGTAGCCTAAATTCTTATCTTCATCAGATTGTGTATTTATCTTAGGCTGCAGTTTGACCAACCTACCTAATTACCTATACCTAATACTTAATTGTGTTATCTGTTATAGAGTTTGTTATTTTTATTTCTTTACTAAGTGGAAACTACTGTTAGTCAAATAATAAGTAAAGTGATAGACGAAATCAAATCAGCGGTTTAGAGAAAAGAAACAAATTTACGAAAACACCTTATGTTTTATGGTAACCTTATCAGATCAATACAGATTTAATGAACAGAACTAGATAAAGTGTATAAATGTCGTTACGACAATCTCATCACTTACGTGAGATGTGCAGTGAAGTTAAAATCACATTAACAAAAAGTATAATATGGCCTATCAACTATCAGCCACTCTGTAGGTTATAACACAATATAATTCGTTTTTTCAAAATTTACCAAGTTGGTTACTAGTATAATATATAATTATAATATTATAATATGTATTATATATCTGCATAACACACGCGAATAAATGTAAAATCAGTATGAATTTTTTTCATTTATTAAAAATAGCTTCGTCTCTTTGCGCAGAATGAAGTATTCAGCACCAAAAAATGGTGTTTCATACTCGTGTACTCGGAATACTCCTGATACTAGTAGTACTCGTTTACTTGTTATTTGTGTACTCGTTAGTTGCGTAGGCGCGTCCATCAACTCGGGACAGCGAGGCCGCGAATAACAGGTATTTCAACTTTTCAGTCACTGTTACATCCGTTGCACAAACATATCGTTCCAAAATACCTGTTATAGGTATATCGGCCCACCTCTACTATGTCGACCCTCAGTGGCAGGCAGGCAGTCACTAGAGTACCTACTGACTGATTACCCTAGTCATACAGTCAACCAGTGGCGCAACAAGGGGTGGTTTTGGGGGTTAGAACCCCCCCCCCGAAAATCTGGAAAAAATTTTGTAATCAACGTATGTACAAACAGTAAGAACATAATAAATAAAGTATCTTCTTTATATGTTAATTAGTATATTCTTACAAAGTAACCTTTTTACTATTACTAAATGATAAACTAAAATTTAGCATAGGTAAGTTTACCAGATGCGAATAAATTGTTCTTTTGCCAACGGCGCATGATATGTAGGCCTATTTGTGGTCGTACTTTAAAAAAAATACCAGTTTTCATCAAAAGCGTAACGTTTAGTTTATTGCTATATATCCGGTTTTCGAGAGTGAACAAGATCAATCTGGGTGGCCTGTCAATTTCAGTGCAAAGGAAAGTCATGCATAGTTAGAGTCGGAAAATAATGTATAACGTGTACAAGTTTATTAAATTGGAAGATAAGGGAATATCAGAAAGAAAGTTGTAGGAAAGTGTAGCTCAGGCGTGCGGTGCGTCTCTAAGTAGTGTTTTTAGGATTATTAAAGAAGCATCCACGTATACGGCTCAACAAAGGAAATAAAAACCGATTTTGACAAGTGTACTATTCAATTAATTATTTACGAATATCAATTCATAGAAGGGGAAACACCAACATTCAAAGTAATTTAAACAATTTTTAAGAGATAAATTAATTATAATGGTAGTAAATCTAGTCTGAGCCACATTATTCGTCAAATGAGATTTCGATGAAAACGTGCCAAAAGCAATAGGAAACTTTTAATAGAATAACTCATTAGAAAATTAAGAGAAAATATATAAGAAAATTACGGCAATTCAGAGAAGAACGGCGGCCTATAGTTTACATAGACGAAACTGAATTCAACGTCAGTTAAAAAAAACGTGGATAGACGCCATTCTTCTCTGAATTGCCGTAATTTTCTTATATATTTTCTTAACTTTCTATTGTGTTATTCTATTAAAAGTTTTCTATTGCTTTTGGTACGTTTTCATCGACAAATGTGCTTGAAATATTTCAATGATTAAATAAATCCACCTGCAATATCATTAACAAAAAGACAAACACGATTAACTGGTTAGTGAATAATGGGATTTCTTTAGTCTATTTATCTTAACCTGAGTTGCATTCACTAATTAAACAAAGTAAACCAACATACAGAACTCTTATAATAACCACTGTTTTGGCAAACCATGGACATTACATTTTACAACTTCCACTTACATCATCCTGACTTCCTGATTTTAATCCTAGAACTGATTTAGGCAATCGTGAAGAAGCGTGCTAAAAAACGTGCATTTTCCATAGACAGTGTTAGAAACTTAGCAAAAAAGGAATTTGAATGTATTTCTTTCATAGATTGCTCATCAAGATGTGACCATGTCATGAAAATTGAAAAGATTACGTGAGGTCAGACCAAAGAGTGTATAATGTAACAGTTCGTTTCAAAATTAATAAATAATGGGGTATCAGCAGTGAAGACGATTTTAGTTATAATAACAGTGAAAGAAACATTAGTGGGATGGAAGAATTGAGCTAAATATTTGTAATTTGTTGTAAGTAATTAAATGCTATATTACTCAAACAGTTTTGTATAATTTTTTCATTAATATTGTTTCTCCTGTTCTTTATGGACAATTTACATCTGTTGTTTTTTTAAAACACACAGTCATTTCACATTCGAGCCTGTTATTGATGTTACAGTACTTATTCAAACAAATTAAGTTTCCAGGGTAATGTTGACTGTATTCCTGGATTTGGATTTGGTCCATGACGTGTCCGTTGATTAACTAATTATAAATATCATATATAACTACTGACTCGAACACTAATTTTTTATTGGTAAAAATGTTAAACTTTCACCTTGTAGCTTGAACTAGTTTTCGTCACTTCGTCAGACTCATTTTTACGGATATTCTACGTTTTTTCCTGAATCGTAACATGTATACAAACTATTATGTACTTCAGAATGTACAATGTTTGTTAACGTCTTTGCTCGACTAGAAGATCTGGAGAAAGACTGCAATAGACACAACATGCCACATCACGGTTTACAAAATAATTGCTGTAGTCCTACTAAATGTTAAACATTTTCTAACTCGGTGAAATCTTTGTATGGTACCTCTGTTGTATCTATTGCTTGTTTCGTCTTACAAAACGTCCATATGTACTGTTAAGTAGTGTCGAAATAGAAATAGAAATCAAAACCTCCATACATAGATTCGTCATTCAGGGAGAAGGCTAATATTTTCAAAAGGCCTTTTTCTACTCACGTGTATAACATTCTTCCCGCCTTATCCCCACTACAAAGTGCGCAACTGCTTTATGTCTGATTATTTTAACTATATTATTGTATTAGTCTATTATTTCAATAAAGTCGGCGTCTACTGATTAAATAATTTAAATTATTCAATAAGCAAATGCAAATTAATAACCCTGTGCTTAACATGATTTTTAACTCATAATTCTTACAAACACTGTGTGTGTGATTCTTACACGTGCAGTATGCCTTTGCAGCATTATAGGTGGATAGTACATCAGTAAAATTCTATGAAGTAAAGTTAATTTTTACCTGTTCTTGCGACATTGGCTCCTTATAAGTTGCGTATTGTCGTTTCTCCAGGAAAAAGCCCTCGTTGCAAAGAAGAGAATGAGAAAAACCAAAATTGTGCACCTTGTTTCTAAATTTTCAAACCCCCCCCCCGAAAAAAAATCCTGGGTGCTCCACTGCAGTCAACTACCTTGCGCGCGAGGGCACTAACATACACGCGCGCGTTTTATTCACTAGATGTGTGTGTTCGTGCGTGTATTATTTCTCGACCGTATTAATTATAGTAATAGTCTTGTGGATACTGAGTTCTGGTCTTAAACAAAACAGTTTCTTCTTCCTTAGCAACGCTTCGAGAAATATTTTATCTCATAACCATGCTTACAATAAAGGGTTAATATAATTTTAATTATGTAAATTACTGATCTATTTTAAGTTTTATGACTTTAGCTGTGATCTCGTGTTATATTAGATTAAACTTATGATACTTGCCCAGGTATTATTGTGTCCCTGCTAATTATATAACACCACTACACACTACAATAAACTGATACACGTTATATTAATTTCACATTAAACTTTGTGCAATGTACAGTGTTATTGACATCATTCTCTCTACTTGACTGAAGAAGAAGTGGACTCATGAGATAACGGAATGGACAGGTAGAGGATTCAACGGAAGCGTTTGGGGCTGTTGACTTGTCCGGTAGGCTACTATTTTCTGTTTGTTTGCTGGGAATCACTTAGGCCTACGTATAAATAACACTTACTGGGGGTCTCTAACCTATTCGGCGCCCGGGTGCGAGGATTACCGTGGCACCCCAGCCACCACCCACCCCTACAATCGGAACTTATCAGACTATCACCAACACCTTGCCCCATTACATCAACCTCATAAGTATGACCTTATAATTACGTGTCTGCGGTAATCGAACTCGAAACCGTCGGAACAGCAGTCTAGTAGGTAACATAGTATACTGAACCGGTTATTCCCATTGAACGCCGCCAAAGTCGCCACGCCACTGGTGGTGGATGGGAAACTGGGAGTAAACCGTTATTGAGGACCCACACATTTTATGACCAATGCACTATTTATGTTTACTTGAATATGAGTGACTACGCTCTTTCCTATTCTCATATAAATGACCATAAATGTGAGACGTATGTGACATAGAATTAAGAATATTATATACAATAAACATTATATTCATAAACTAAACTAACTGCATGTATTTCATTGTACATGGAATAGTATTTCAGTTTCTGGTATAATGTTTCGGAAAAACGTCTGTTAATAAGTTGAAGAATTAATGTTAATTAACAACGTGAGTTTCTGTTATGTCACAGTGACGATTTTAATATAACAATTAATTTTGCGTACGTTATCTGCAGACAATGTGTGGATACAAGCCAAATATAAAACGAAGAAGTTGTTAACATTAAATCATTAGTTGAATGTCAATAATGTTCCAAAAAATTTTTAATGTAATACGAATACCTGTTATATGACTTGTTTAATATAAAATAATTATTCCTTATAAAGAACGTCTCATAGTGTAACTGTGCTGGAAACAAATTGAACAGAAATAGTGTTGCGTAACATTGCTTTGTTACTATGGTGTTTCGCTGGACATAAACCTATGAAGGATGAGTGTCAGGATGCAGAAATTAACATTACAGGAAGCTGGAGAAACTGTAGGCTTCGACGCTCGCTCCATGCATTGTATGCTTACTTTGAACTAAATGATTTAAATTAATTCTCGTTTTTCATCACAACGTAACCTGCAGGTCTTCCGCTCAAATGTAGCATTCTGTTAATACAAGAGAACTGAACATAATTCACTCTCGTAGTGAATGAATTGCTTCCGATATGATTCACGCATACTTTACATCTTTTGTCTTCTAGGATTTTTTTTATTCAATTGAACTTTTATTAAAAAGTCTAATGTTTTCAGAGCTAACTGTGTCTTTGCTCTATCGATAATTAAATGTTGAAAAGCAATTGAACCTAATCGATTATTCCATGCATTCACTTATTTAATTTCAAATTACAAACGCCGTTGAATATAGTAACACATAACAAATCGTCCAACAATTATGTGAATTTACAAACCACTTTTTGAAATTTGTGAATATTTAAAACCATTGATACACCATAAAACACGAGCTTTCTGTACCGCCACTATACCTAATGAAGTGTCTCAGTGACGTCATGATCTGTTTTCTTCAGCCTTTCAGACGGTAGTTTCATTCTATAAGTTAGTTCTTTACATTCTTGAAGCTCTACAATTTTCAGTCATTATTCCTGCCACGGACTCTTTTCTGTACAAGTAGAAGACTATCCGTATTAATTTCTGGTTCCTTATCACTTACGACCGATTGATTGTTTATCGAGTTCTCATTTCGTATTAAAGTGAATCGAGTATGCCTACTACATTGTTCCCAGAAATCTCTGCTGATTATGACACTGACTAGTAATGCTAACATCATTACCTTCTCTTCCAATATTTTAGTGTTTCCTGTAATATAATTTACATTGATACATACTCATTATTACTTTCAAAAATTGATGGTTTTCATTTTTCTGTACATTTCGCTGCTTAAAATAAAAACGAGTTACTTAAATGTTGATGATTCTTTATAAAAAATATGTAAGACATGAAAATGGACATTCTATAAATGTATACATCTACTCACGTATTCAAGGTATATACCTTGAATGAATCTTAAGGCAGAGAAGATATAATTATTTGTACACACACACACACACACACACACACAGGTACGTAGGATGTACGTACATAAACGTGAAATGAGTCTTTAGGCGAATATATGTGGAATTAGCCGATTTCATATAATTACATTTAGCTTACGCTTGAGCTGCTTGAGATTAAAGTGGAAGTCTCGATTAATGAGGACAGATTTCACTGCTTTACTGCATCCCAGTTTCCATTAGCCTACGTAACGTACGCCTTGAAGTATAAAGTGCATGTTCTATGCTGTAATGTTTCCGGGTTTTGTCAGTGGGAAGAAAACCTCCAAATTCGGGTAAATAAATTACATTTGACGTTTTAAGTTCCCCCAATTCAGTAATAGGCCTACACATTGAACATAGTATACTTATAAACAGAAATAACACTGTTGCACACCACTATAGAAAAAATTATTCCGTTAAGCGCTTTCAAGCTTCACTTCACAGCTCATCATCAGATAGGAAATTTCATATAAAGCGCTAATCGGAATATGATATTTCCGATCCGATGATGAGCTGTGAAGCTTGAAAGCGCTTATCGGAACAATTTTTTCTATAGTGGTGTGCAACAGTGTTATTTCTGTTTTTAATTATAACCACTAACACAATATTATTAATTAAATAGTCTACTTGTAGTGAATTAACGTTAGTAAGCTCAATACTAAATTAACGATGTGGGAGGAAATTTATTATTGTTTATTTTTGTCATAACTATAAGTTATTCTCCCTCGTACATTTTGATTCAAACGTGAGTGTCATTTCGTGTTTTACAAACATGAATGAGATGAAGGCTGAGGTCAATTTAATTTAGTTGACGGACGCGCCTGAAAATGTACGTTTCATGTAAACACATTAGCACAGCGCAACTCGCTAAACAAAGTTAAACTTGTGTGGTAAATGTTGCGCTGCGTTAAAAATAGTTATTTATGTAGAAAGAAAAAGCTTTAATGTGACCTTTTATGTCGGTACATTGACTGTATATACGGCCTGTTACACAGTTACAAAATTTGGTAAATTTCCAATACTTACATTTTACAACAACTAAGTGGTGTATTTAAAATAAATATTATTCACCGTCAACACAAAACTAATTTTAAGATGTTCGTATGAAATATTTATTTTATCGAGAAAATAGGCTAATTTTTACGTTTACATCGTTATTGTCTAGTCAAAATCATGTCGAGGTATTTAGGTGTCAGTGACATTGTATGTAACCCTACATGTAATGCGCCAAACACAAGTCACTAACAGACACTAGTTTTATAAAGAAATAATTTTAACCTACGTTTGGTAATTATCATTGTTGTCCTTTATCATCACAGGTATTATTTAAGCATTTATTGATTTGCAATTTTAATATTACGTTTCTTACTTCAAATTCAGTTGCGGCTTTGTATGACATTTTATATTCCTATTAAATTGTTTATCGAAAACATGGTAAATGGGTTTAAGTACATTATCTTGTACAAATTTTATACGCAAGTAGGTTATTAAAAAAACAAGATTATTATGTTAAGACCTTTTCAGTTTAACAATCTTCTGACTAAGATATTTTCCTATTCGTTTATGATTTGGTTTAATGTTAAGGGTTTCGCCTGAGTATCATTCTCAAATTTCTTATTCAACGTGTAAATATTATTAGCTAGCTTTATAACAAACCCGGGAATGCATCAAGATTCATATGGAGCGTAGTGTTTAGTAAATTCAATTTATATGTAGTGACGTAGGTTATCTGTAAGCACATACAGCACAAAATTACATCCATCGTTGCTTAATGTACACTACATATTTTTATATACGTATAAGCTGTATGTATTGCGTTTATCTTTTATGTTTAATTCAATTATCTATAATATGTTTTTTAGCCGTTACAATTCTAATACAACAAACGTGCAATAACATTTTGTAAACTTAGTTCAAATTTTCAAAGCGCTTTCTTCAATTGTACAAATTTTAAATATAAAATAAATATTTTAATTGACTTTCCATAGATTGGCATGTAGTTGAAAAACATATCATAAATTCCATTTTTCTTTATGATATCTCAGAATTGAAAAATGTTTCTTATTATAGAAAATATTTTAGTAAATTTGAGGTTGTTTATGTGATAAGACGTCAGCATTTATTTAAGAAAGCTTATGTTCAGTTGTCCTTCTACTAACGTTCTTTGACTTATGTATGACATAAATATATATTCCGAATTTTGTCTTATGTCTTTTTTTGATATTCAGAATTTAAATCTCAATCTTGTGCTTAAGCATTTCCCATTTAACGTTGTGAAAACATGTCACGATTTTATTTGCTAACCTGTAGATACTACTGAACTATATTGCAGACCACGGTTCGACATACCTAGAATATAGTGTAAAGAAAGCAGATGTGATTCCTTTTCTTATATTATATAATAGCACTTCCATGCTACACCACAGAATAGTAGTGTTTCTAAGAATCAGATTAAGGAAATGTCTGAGTAGACATAAACGTCATTAGTTAAATAATAGCGAAAAGAAAAAATATGGGGAAGAAACCTCTGTTTCCATCGGGAAAAATAAAAAAAGCTAAAGTTATTACAAACCATAACATCAAAAAGAAAGCTATGCTCAAGTAATATTCTAACTAAGACAAGGAAAATTTTATATAAACTTACATATAGATAATAGGACTTTAGAGTTCGGAAACATGGACGGTGTGAAAAAAAGTAACGTCCAGAAGGTTTCTTAAGTCACAGCAACAAAGACACAAAATCAAAATGAAGTGGACAGGTAGAAAAGCAATCACCAAAACAAATTCCAAAGAGTAGACGAGAGAAATCGTTTACTAAAAATTCTTAGGAACAGAGAAAACACAAATGTGTAAATCGGTCGAACGGATGTAAACAGGAATAAACCTTAGTAGTATAGGTATGTATGTGCTGGGACAAGGTCAATGACCCCGGAAGTAAACAAAGATGACCTTGACCCCGGAAGTAAACAAAGATGACCTTGACCCCGGAAGTAAACAAAGATGACCTTGACCGAGACCTTGACCGCCCCCGGAAGTAAACAAAGATGACCTTGACCTAGAGCAAGGTCAAGGTTGATGTCAAGGTCAAGGCCAAGGTCAAGGTTGATGTCGAGGTCAAGGTCACGGTCAAGGTCTCGGTCAAGGTCAAGGCTGGTTATGACGTAAGCAATATGATTTCCAATGACGTGTTCAAGGGAATTACGTAATAACATGTGAACACATGCGGTTGACCTTTCGATTAAACCGCGCCCAAGAAAATTGCGCAATAACACGTGAATGTATGTGGTCGATTAAACCACATCCAAGAAAATTGTGTAATAACACGTTTTCATCATGATAGAAAAGTTGACGTCCATATTTTGAAAAATAAAAATACGAATTAATCAGGATCGAACCTATGAAACTATACATCGAATTAAGAAACAACGATTTAATCTACACGGCTAATTCGTATTTTGAATATCTTACTAAATCATGTGAGGAAAAGAGAAAATTCTTTAGAAATGTACATATTTTTTTTCTTTATTTTTTCCAACATAAACATACAATTGTTATAATGTTTTTACATAATGTTGATAACTACATTTATTAACTTTCTGCTGATTATAAAGACCATTAGTAACATCATTTATACTATCAACTAGCTTAAATTGATTATGTTGTATGTTTAACATTACTTTGTACTCATTCACCTTTTCAGGTACAAATTTAAATATTTTACAATTACACATATTAAAATTTTTAAGCCCAATATTTTTAGTATCATAAATGTTATAAACTACATTCTTCCGCCGATTATATTTGTTTCGCGTGTTAAAAACTTGTTCCATCATTCACCAACGAATAATGACCGTAGGGTAGTGTATCTATTTTATTATCGCAAAGGATTCTTTTATTGTCTAAATTACTTAACGCCAATTTGTTGCACGTAATCGTTTCAACTAGATGTTTTTTCGATCGGAATAATTTCATCATTCTATAGCTATTAATTTTATTATTATCCTTATTTATAGTTACGGGTTTATTATTTGTAAAAACGGTTTTAGAATAGACGCACTCTTTAAAATCTTCAAAGCTTATATGTTTGCTAATAACATTTTTTTTAATTCCTTTTGCTCTTTTTTTAATTTTGATATCCGCAGTTTTAAATGTATATAATTTAGAGCGTAAACCGATAAATTCTTTAATCGGTACACCCACACATTCATCTTTAAATTTACCAATAACTTTTTTATTTTCATCCGAATAGCACGGATGATTGGGCGAATAATCTGATGTATCAAAGTGTGTAAATAAATCTGAATCTAATATGTCTTTATAAAAATCTTCTGTACGAATTTCGTAAAAAAAGCTATCTGTATCTGTATATAAGAGCAAAAGCTTTTCACCATATTTTTTCTTCATTATATCGTAATGAAAATCATACATTAACGTTTTACTTATTTCTAATACGCTAAATCCGATGTATATTGGTTTATCTAAAAATAAACGTTTTTTATCCGATAATACCGCACATAACGATTTATTATAAATTATTCTGTCTTTAAATACCGGTTGTGTAATTAAATTTAATAATTTTTTCTCATCACTTACAAGTTTAAGGTCAATTCTTTTTCTCACGTTCTCCATACATTTACCGAACACCGAGTTGTTTAATAATTTAAAAAAGTCTTTTTCAAAATCATTTTTAGCTTGTTTTCGTTTTTCTGTATTTAAGTCAATGTACGTTTTTAACCAAGGACCCTGCAAAAATTCTATAATACGATGAATTTTTATAACTTTTAAACCGTGTTTAACAGCTTGTTTTAAATTAATGTAATGACATACATATTTTTCTTTATTTTCTAATGTTGTTAACAATTTTTGTTGTTTTGTTCCTTTAACGCATTGATTAACTGGTAGAAACGGTAAATCGCTATGATGATCATGTAAGTGATGAGGATACTCAACGTCTACTTCTAAAATATAACCGACGGGAGAATCGTCTGCAATATCTAGTATATTTAAATTATCGTTAGGATCTTTCCAAGTAAAACCAGCATACGGCATACATTTACTCATTGCCCAACCGTACAGATTATTCGCGTCTAAATAAGTTAAAAATTTAATCGGGTTAGTTACATCAAATGTTTCTGGAATATATTTATTGTTAGCAACAGATTCTTTTTTTATGCAAACACTTATTCCCCCCCTCACCCCATTTTCAAAAAGTAAGTAATTTCATAATCGGTTAATAATTCCAGTTTAATTTTTGTATAACTTAACATTGCATCAAATGCAAAACCTGGTACTGTAAAGTAGTGTGCGCAGTCTAGTTTATAAGATTGCATACAAAGAGATCTAAAATTTTCAAAAATATCACACAATAATAAAACATCAATTTTTAAATAAAGATCGCTATACTCCCCAAGAGTTTGTATATTAAAATGATTCCAAACTTTACACGCGTGTTCATAATCATCATTTCCAATTTCCGAATCATTTAGTGAACTATAAAAACAATCTTTTGGAGGTAATCTACATTCTTCCAACTTTTTCCAGGAATTCGTATATTCGTAAGGATACACACCTTTCCTGGTAACTAGCGGCATACTGTCTACAGAAAAAAATTTTCCAGTATAAAAAAACTTATCCTTAGGTAGATTATTACTGAGCTCAGCTAACGAACAATTCATAAACCGATAAGTATCAATAAATCTAATATTTAAACCCGAATGTGTTTTCTTTGCAAAAGAAATATATTTTTCTCTTGTATTAGGAATTACATGAATATTTTTTACATCATAGCCCAATTGTCGCACTATAAAATGCGAATCATAATTAGAACTACCATGTATGAAAACTGGTACAAATTTCTGTTGTTCTCGTTTCAGGTTACACGTATTACATAATACCGCACGAAATCGACCGGTTAAATGACAATGATCGCGAACTTTGGGATATAATAACGTAAATTCCTTATTACACATTTCGCAATGTGTAGCCAATTTAAATTTTATTTTATCATCTCGATTCATATGTAAAGGTATATTTTTTTTAATAAGTAAACCGATTAAATTAATTTTTTCAACTAAATATGTCATAAAATTTTCCGCAGCATTTTTACCACGATATAAGTAAGGTTCTGAAGGTAATCGGTTTCTAATACTTTCAGAGATATTGCTATCTATAACAAAATATACGCAAAAACTCATCGGAATATGAAATTCGTTAACTGTAGTAAATTTGTTTTCGGGGTTGGGCAAACAAGTACTAACAGGTTTCAAAATACATTCGAAATCTGCATATACCACAATAGGAACCCTATATTGATAATGAAAATTTTTAAATTCTAATATGTTGTTGTCAGTAGTTGGTAATGCTATTTTTACGGGCGAATACTTTCCGCAATATCTACTATGAATTTTTAATTTTTTTGACTTTTTAGTAAAAAACGAAAAACAACGTTTACATATTTCAATTACTTCTGTATGTTTTGTTAACTGTGGTCTTATTAACTTGGAAAAATCCTTTATATAACAATAATGGTAATTAGCATTATTCAATTTATTTAATACTAGAAGGTCAAAATGATTATTTTTTTCTTCCCTACACACTTTAAGAGGAAAAATTGATTTTTTTTCATCGATAGAATAAATGTTTATTGACACATTATTATTTTTTTCAAAACGAGAAATTTGGTTTAAAGGTGTAGGAAAGTCTATATGTTTAAAATCAAATTTATTTTCTAAATTAAAATAACGAAAATTAACCCGTTCAATGTGAGGTCCAGTAACATAACGACATAAGATTGACCATTTAAAACAAAAAATATCATTATTTTTTGGATTTATTATACATTTTTTATTTTGTAAGAATTTTGGAAGTGGAATATATGAAGCACCTCTTAATGGTTTAAATCGATTTATTCTTAGTAAAATTCCGTCTATACAGTGAAGACTCCATCCGGAACCTTTCCCCATATATATGTTTTCATCGTGACAAATCTCTCTAATCGAATTATTTAATATCATATTTAAATTATCGTTTTCTAAAACTGGGATGTTTTTTGTTTTAAATGATCTGTCCTGTGTTTCATTTATGACAGGTTTTATGTATGTACATTCGACAACTATGTTGAATTTTATTGGACCAAACATTGAAATTATGTTACTTAAAATTGTAACTATATTTAATTTAATGTAATCTAATAACAAACAAATGTCCTTATAATTATTATTAGTGTTTTTATAAAAATATGTTTTTAAATTTCCTTTAAATGCATTCTCTATTTCTATGAAACTATTTGATTCAACAATTTGTTGTAATCTCGCCGTTTTTAATTTTAAATTTATTGATGATGATGATGATGATGATAATGATGATGCTGGAGATGATGGTGGTGTTGACCATGTTGTTGTTGACTCCAAATCTTGTACACGTGACGGTCCAGGTTGTGGCGAAGGTGTTGTTTCACGAGATGAAGCATGTTCTTCCTCAACAGTATTTCTGGCAAATTGTCTTTTTTTAAATGGCAGATTTTTGTCCATTGCAATCTATAAAAATATATTTAAACAAACGATATTCATATCGGTTCTATAATTATAAAAATTTATTATCCTTGTATAATTTTTATACTTACGTCAGTTACTTGTTCTTCTTGTGTAAAGTAAACTGTATTGTTGGCTCCTTATGTGTGTGGTTGTATTATCTATCTTTATATAGTCGCGTAAAAAGTAGAACAGCAGAGTGATCTAATCTTTATACTTTGAACTATTGTTGTGTAACACGCCCACCGTTTTTGCAATGCAAGATAATCTTTCTCGAGCGCGGTTTAATCGAAAGGTCAACCAGCTTTTCCTATAGTGAGAAACAGTATATATAAAGCGCCTTAGAATTGTATTGTACACGCTCAAACTGCTTCAATAAGAAGAATCAGCAAGTTGTTTCTGCATCGCTTTTTATACAGCAAACTCTATCAGGTAATTATTATTTTTTTGTATACTTTAAAACTTTATTTACAAATTAGTTATGTAACAAAAAACGATTATTTGTATGTTATAGAATCAATAATGGCCGCATCAATTCTTTATTTTAAAAAATTATCTAAAAACGCTTATCCACCTGAAAAGTTAACTAATCAGTCTGCGGGTTTTGATCTCCGTAGTGCGTATAATTATAAAATTAATGCTAACGGAAAAGAATTAGTAAAAACCGATTTAGCTGTTAAAATACCTGACGGTTGTTACGGGAGAATTGCACCACGTTCAGGATTGGCTCTTAAATATCACATCAACGTTGGAGCTGGTGTGGTAGATAGAGATTATAGAGGGAACGTAGGTGTGGTTATTTTTAACCATTCGTCAGCGTATTTTAACATAAATAAAGGTGATCGAATCGCGCAACTGATTTGTGAAAAGATTGAAGAACCGGAACTGAGAGAGGCATCAACTTTAGATAGTACTGAGAGAGGTGATAACGGTTTTGGTTCTACGGGTGGGATAAGCGGATTAAATGATAATGATGAAAATAAAGAATTATTGCTAGAAATCGATAAATTTTTAGCGGAAGGCTAATAAATTTTTTGTTTTTCTAGTAATGGACATCGCTGGACCATCTCACCACATCGAGGAATATGTTTCATTAGAAGACATCCTTAAGCTATTATATTTTTATGGACTTTCGTCTTTATGTTTATGGGAAGATGTGCTAAAGAAAATTAAAACTGATATTGTCAATTCAGATGATGTAGATGTTTTTAATTTATATAGTAGACTAATAGAAATAACAAAAAATATTAGAATCGCTTTAGAATTAAAACTAGTTCGCTCGCAAAAGGATTTATCACTACTAAATAATTATTTGTTTGATATTGATGAAGTATACGAATATTTAAATACAACAATTGTAAATTTTAAAGAAAAAAATATATTAAAATCGACATTTATAATTATTAATTCTTTAATAAAAAATAATATGATGTGTGATAACGATAGCGAAAAGTTTACAATAGATATAGATAATGAAGAGGAGGATGAGGACGAATTTGATAAAGTTTTTACATCCGTAAAAACTAACGAAAATGATAAAAACAATCTCCGTTTTGAACAAACTGTAATGTTTCAAGCTGGGGGAACAAGGAAAACATTGACCACACCTGGTGAAAAAGGGGGGTATTTAATCAAAATTGAAATAATTGACACAAAAAATTTGGTAAACGTTGCTAAAAACGATAGATGGACTAAGGCCGCCTACAGGGCCACATTTTTAGTAGATTCTTCTAAAGACTTGAAATACGTTCAATTATATAAAATGATTTTAAATGTTGCGAAGAATTTGGCAAATATTAAAAATGTTAAAAAAACAAAATTTAAAAATTTTTAATGTTTTCCTTGTTTACTCGAATCTTGTATTTTTTTATTTAAAAATTGAGTGTATATTGTAAAACATTTATGTAATAAAAAAATTTAACACAATTTTTATCTCTAGTTTTAAAAACACAATCCCCAAACATGAAACCTATATATAATTACAGATATGGAACCGACTGAGGTTTTTATCAATTTCTTCATCTTGTTGATGGTGACGATACATACGTCTCAGTCGAGGATCCAAAGACCTGTAGCCGTCGTAAGACCGATGCGTCGGCGGTTACCATCACCACCACCAGTACGAAATGTACGACCACGAAGGGGACCGTCACCACCACCACCAGATGAAGAAACAATACAAATTATTGATGATGATGATGATGATGATGATGTTATAATAATAAACTATTTATAACATAATAAAAATTTTTTATTATTTCACATAAAGTTTATACATATTTATTTATTTGTGCTACACAGTCCCAACATCTAAGTCTTTTAACTTTTTGGTGTTTATCACATTCACTATTCCAATAATGCATCAACCAATCGCTTATATAACAAACATTATTTAAAGCACATTTATTTACATTATGTTTATAAGGACAGTTAACACTATACACATTCTGAAGTTTCAAAATATTTAAAGATGGACATCCTAAAGTTTCGATATCGATAATTCCAGCATACGAATTTAGTTGTGTTTCCAACAACAGCTTCTTTTCCGATCCTTTCACGTAGATACGTTTAATTTTGGATAATTTATCGAAAATCGTTTGTAGTTCAGAGTAGTCTTGAAGCCCGCAGTTCCAACTAAATCCGTGTAATCTCTCTTTAAGCCAGTTTGTATGTTTTTTCTTTTTATTTGATAAATGTTTATAATCGAATGGTGGTAAAAATAAATGATGTTCTCTAACGCCAACAAGCTTGGCGTTTTCTATTTTTTGCATACACAACTCTTTAATAATAAAGTTTTTTCCGTCATCTCGGAAACCTTGAAAATCGACAACGTATTCAACCATTCTTATTGAATGCAAAAGCGTGAATACTGTAAAAATATTCTTCATGCTTCATTATAAAACGATTAGATAAGCGATTTTCTTACGGAACCAGATAACGGTGTGTATTGTATAATTGTATCATAGATAATAAGACAGTAGATTGCAGTTTTTTCGGGTATATTTTGAGATGTTTCTATTTCAAGACGAACATCTATTGAACCCGTTTTTAATGATTCATTTTGCTTAGAACAATCGATAACAAACAGAGGCGTATGAGTTATAAAATTTTCACGATTCATCATTGGCGCGTCCTTACTACCATAGTAATATGAAGATTGAAATCGTCTGTAAAATTCGTGTAAAAGTAACAATTGACCATTCAGATTGTCGTATGGATAGTATTCTGAATTCAAATATAATTTAATATTACGTAGTGATACGGAATCAAAATTTGCCGAATTCTTGTGTATATTATTTTTCCTATCAGACTGAAAGCCAACAATAACGTAACGAGGTTTTTCTGCTTGTGATGACGTTTTGACAGTCCAAGTGTGCTGCTTCGCTTGTGGTGTAGACGGATATTCATAAAGCTCCCATTTCCTAAAGGGGATCAATATAGGTTCATCACGCTCTATTATTTTAAAAAAATCATATTTTTTTTCATCATTTACATACACATATGGCATTATCCATGATATCTGTTTTATTGTAAATTTACATCCAGTCACCGATTCTGGTAAAACAACAGCGTTACTATCGGTCGATGCTCTTATTAAAACTAGTTCTTGCTTTATATTTAGCAGAATACGTTTATAATCCTCAACGAATCCAAACAACATTTTTAATGGAATACAGAATAGGAGATCTTTTTCAGATGGCGATAGAGCCCCATATAAATTTTCATTCCAAGCAGCATTTTCTAAAGTATTAACTTCATAAGGTTTAATTGTTAATAGATTCTTCATCGTTGTCGTTATTCCAACATTTTTAATTCGATCAATTTCTGACCCACATATTTCATATCTAATTTCATCAAATAAAAATGCCACAGCGTTTGAAACTAATTTATACGTTTGATCAAATACACCTAAATTATTTGTGTATTCTAATAGTATATAGAGATAACTATCATGTGGAAACGTAAAAACATCTTGTTGATTGATTGGTATTCTAATTTCATCATTATTATTATACGTGCTTGAAGTATACGGATGATGGGTCTGATATTTTAATCTTACTATCGCATCATCTTCATATACGGGATTGTTTAATATATTTAAAATACTACTACTCATTTTTTCGAATATTCACTTATTACTGTTAACCCCAATAATTGTAAAAATTTCTTATTTTGAGGTGTTAATCGTTTAATATTTTTATCTCTACTGATCTTATTCAGATCGTTAACAACCGTTTTATCGGTGTTACCATAGCAAAAAATAAGCCTCATTTTTTTCTCAGGTGTAGACGTAACGTTATTATCTCGTCTCTAAAATTAATCGGTCTTCCTTGTTGATCTTCTAATCTTACTGTAATACGATGTATTCTCGATGTGTTTACTGGTAAATAAATTACATTTGTTGGTATTTCAACTATTTTAAATCCTGGTGGAACCGTAGGATAAAACTCGTGTATTATATGACCTTCAATACCGTTATTAAATGAATAACTAACAAGATTGCAAACTAATCGAACGGCCTCTACTCGAACAATACTTATTGGTAAGGTTGAGCTGTACCATTTATTAGGCTCAAGCACACATTCTTCAAAACCGAATATGGAGGCAAGAGAATTAGGCTTTTTAAAATCGATTAATACATTAGACAAAATTTCGCTTTTCAGCGTATTGTTATTCGCCTTTATCACCACCCGAACGTGTTCATAATTTTTAATTAAGTAATCATTAATATATGTTGCAATGTCTGATATTTCGTAAGAACCTGTAGGTAATTCAATTTTCTTATCGCCATCAAAATATAGTATATTATTTACACCTTCTTCCACGTTTGGTATTGAATTGTATGTCATGAAATCGATTAATCCAAGTTCCCATTTTTCGTTATTATTTAATTCAATTGGTGGAAAAATGTCACACTCCAATTCAGGTCCTTTGCCGCTTAAAGAAAACATTGTTCGCAAGAAATTGAAGACATAAGTGTCCACAATTAACTGAACCCAATTTTTGCTTTCGTGTATAATTATAACTAATTTCGATAGGATGTTCTATGGATGAAGAAAAATAGTTAATCAGCTCAATAGGCGGTTTTAAATTACCAAAGCTATCAAAATAATTAATTTTATTCTCATGTTTTACGTAACACACCCAATGCGTGCCTTGACCGTAAATACTGTCTAAATTAACAATACCAGCCTCATTTTTCCATATAGCACTGTTTAAAGGTAACGTATCACGCATAAACACACCTCTAAAATTTGGAATTTTTAATCGATTAATATATAACAATAACTCGCTCGTTGAAAGCGGGCGAATTGGGATATGTTTAATTATTTCCGCCGCCGCCGATTTGATTTTTTTTTTTAACGCCTCCACCCGTTTTTTTATACGGTCGTAAGTATAATCCTTTACCTTTCAAACATTTCTTTTTTGAAACCTTCTTCTTCTTCTTTACACCCCCACCAAATTTGCTTTTCGCCTTCATAATATTAGTTACAGCCCACGCAGCGGCTTTCTCCGCGAGCGAAGCGTCTTCTGATTTAACACGTTCCCAAGCTCTTTCAGCTAAGTCTTTATCCGCTCTAGCACGGTTTGTAGAATCTGAATATTTAGAATAGGCGATATCGTGTTGTTTACACGCCGCGTCAAGCTTATTAATTCCAGGGTCTCCTCGTTGCAAGCGTTTAGCCAACTTCGTACCTGGTCCACAATATTGATAACCGGGTATATGAAGTTCAACTGGTAATAAGTCGATTGATTTGTTAATAACAGTACCAAGAATGTCGCCCACTAGCCCGCTCCCCTCTTTATCGTTCCGATACACGCGCATTTATGATTCTTCATACAAACTCTGTACCATATATATAATATAAAATTCGTGTCTACTTTTAATAGGTTTGTCTGTTGTAAGTTCTTTATATAATTTGTACAATATATTTAGCAATTTTTTATCATATTCGAGAAACTGATCATATACGTATTTTTTATTTACAACACCATAATCGCTTTCAGGCTCGCTAACATTAACAAGTTTAGCTTTTTTAAAATCCAGCTCACCATCACTATTAAAATCTACTCTTTTGTCTATGTATTCTTCAACCTCGTGTTTCAAAGTGTTCAAAGTATTGTCTAAAGTTTGTTTATTTATACCATCAGTTAAATCAACAGGTTCAGCCACATTAATTAATCTATTATTCTTAAAGTCGCAACACCCAGGTTGTACAAGCGAATTGGGTAATTTATTATCCACATAAAATTTATTTGCGGCGTCTTCTTGTTCTTTAGGATTTTGTAGTCGTTCGATAACGTGATTCTCAGCATCAAAAGAGTTTCTTTTTTTATTAAATATAATAGTATTGTTTCTTAAATATTCCACATTTACAACATCGAGTTTAGATATGGGTGAAGCAACATTTGTAACACGATTATTTTTAAACGAATAAACAGAACCATCTTTCACCTTAACCGGAATTCTATTAACTAAAGAAGTTTTCATCGTATTTTCACAATATATTTTATTCGCAGCATCAAAAGGTTCTTGCGGATCGGCTAAATTAGTAATTTTTTTCATTTTAACATCGAAATGATTACCAATATTTGATAAAGTAATCGAGTTTTGTTTCACATATTTAACGTTCACAGCTTCATTATCCGTTTTCGGGTCTCCAACATTGCACAGCCTTTTGTTATTTATATTAAAATTTCCATCCTTTGTTAATTTAAACCCCTCACCCGGTGGACCGCGTTGAATTTTTGATCCTGTCACCAGTTCTCCACTATAGTGTCCGAATTTGTCAACGCTCATTTTGAAAATATGGCCTCAAACGATGCACCGTCTTCTTTTATTATCCCCGCCTCATGCAATTCTTCTATAATTGATAATATCTCATTGCTATGACCTGAATGACCAGCACTTTGAGAAGCGATTAACAATTGTAGCCGTTTACATAATTCGTTTATATCATCCCAATAGACATAATTAGGCTTGTTGTTATTTAATTTTAATAAACCTCGACCACGATTTTCCGGTTTAGATGTTGAAATAATCGGTTTAATTATATTTTTATATTTGTAACTAGCGCTGCTTTTTACTCTATTTGTCGTTAAATTTAAATATGCACCTGTTTTACTTATCATATGTGAATATGCGTTTAAGTCTTCTTCCGAATATAAATATGCGTCCGGGTGTTTTTTGAAAATAAGATCGTACAAACCAGGCGTACCTTTATATGTAAAACCGTTGATTATAATATCATCATTTTCTTCAATTTTCATAGGGTATTTACCCAACATTAAAGTAGTACCATTCGTAAAATACGGACCAAAAACGTGATCGATATCGTGATTATCATCATCAAAAAATTTACGCATATATTGTCTCGCTAGCAGTCCTTTAAACCATATATCAATATAATGATCAATCGATTTTCGTCCTTCTGGTGTTGATATCAATTCTTCTGCTGTAGGTAGCGTTTCATACGTTTTTTCTTCTTCGCGCGGTAACGGAAGCGGTGTATTTGGTGGTGCTGGGCGTTTATTCGATAATGTATTGTTTTCAGATTCATCTGAAAACCTTTTGTTTTTTAATCGCTCCTGAATATCGTCCATTTCAACATCCGCATCTCGTTCTTTCTCCTTACTTGGCGGTGTAACAGTGTTCTTTTCTTGTACTAACTTTTGTAATGGAGCGACAACGGGCCTTAACGATTTTTCTGCAAGTTCTTCTTCATCAATAATGTTTTGTGTTAAAGTCTGATGTTTCTTTCGAATATTCTTTCTTATCTTCCCAATCTCTTTAGCGAGCTTCTCACACTCATCTAGAGAACGTGACTTTCTCGGTGCCATGATGAAAAATAATTGAACGAACAATTACAAGTCGTTAATATAGATATCAAAATCAAAACGGTAACGCCCTCCACAGTTCATATTGCTTTCTTTATCTATTACAAGGAAACCCTTTTTCCGTCGTGTCCACGCTTTTGTACAAATATCTTTAAACACTTCAAACGTCATGTCTGTATTTACGTGATCACTATATATATGTTTTAAATTTAAATCGTCCTGTTTAAAAATAATTATTAAATTTGCATTATCGCGTATCAAATGTTTTGGTATTCGAACATAAGTTTGACATATATATATAACATTGTTTTTTTTATGTCTACACATTGTAAAATGGTTTCTAATGTTGTCCTGTTGCTCGCACGCTACATCGTCAAATATAATAACCGAATTTGATTTAGCATCGTCAGGATGAATCACTTGATCATTTTCAGAAAATTTATAATAATCTATTTCCGACATATCGGATAAAACCATATCTAAAAATTTATATTTTGTTTGATACAGCGATTTTGAAAAAATATATACATTTTCAAAATATAACCCGTTAGGATCAAACAGCAGATTTAACATTAAATTTGTCTTCCCTGTATCGCTGGGGCCTATGATAAGACATCTGACATTATTTGGTAATAAATCGCTATGAACTTTGTTCTCTTTTTCTATCGATTTACCAAAGTTGCGGATACGCAGTCTCTTTGTTTGTTGTACAAACTTCATTTTGATAATAACTAATACAGATTAAATAACACGATTTTTATCAATCCAGCTATTGCTAGATTTATCATATCCCAACCACTTAACAAATAATTTATTACCTCTACGCTTTAATATTTTTTCGATTAAAAATATATCTCCAAATTTTGTTTTACTAATTTCTTGTTCGTAAAACCCCCCATCTAATACGATTCCTTTATCATCTCTTAAAATATAAGTCCTGGGTGCTGTTGGTTTAATACTATCAACTGTAA
Source organism: Magicicada septendecula (assembly GCA_034769895.1). Classification (NCBI taxonomy): domain Eukaryota; kingdom Metazoa; phylum Arthropoda; class Insecta; order Hemiptera; family Cicadidae; genus Magicicada; species Magicicada septendecula. The sequence continues at coordinate 902,028,036 of CM068367.1, forward strand.
ATATTTCATTTGTCCAATTTGGTAAATAACCCTTTGTAAATACTTTCTTATATTTACTAATTCTTACTCTATCACCAACTTTAAATTTTGGCGGTTTCTTATTAAGTAGTAATCGTTTTTTATTTATTTGTGATAGGACTAACTCTTCATTATGTAAGCCTACATCTATTGGTTTCATCTTAATAGTTCTGTGTACGCTATTATTATATTTATGTAATAAGTTGGGAAGAATTTCAATCCATGTATATTCCCCGCTAGAAGTAAACCACTTCCACATATAGTTTTTTAATGTGCGATTAAAACGTTCGATTATGGACGCTTTTTTATCAGAATAAGTAGAATAATGGTTTATATTATAATAACCAAGCAATCGTTGAACGTGTAAATTATAGAACTCTTTTCCGTGGTCGGTTTGTAAATGTTTCATTTTGTTCGCTCGTAAGATAGGTGAAAGAGCTTCCACAATATCGTTTGAAGATTTTGTTTTTAAAGGAATGGCGAACGCATATTTACTAAAACAGTTTATTATTGTTAATATATACTTATAACCTTTATTTAACTTTGAAAACGATATCATGTCTACGAGGTCGGCTTGGTACAAATCGTGAACGCCTTTCAACTCTACATTACGTGTTGGAAAATTCCGTCTGGCTTGTTTGTGTAGTTCATCGCTGATAATCTGTCTAACACTCATTATTATTCTAAATACAGTAACAAAGTGATTAAATAGGTTGAAAAATCAGTTAATAAACGCATACTATTTCTGTTATCACATTTTTTATTTACAATTGCACAGTTGCATATTTTATTTTACAATTGCGATTTATGTAATTTTACTAGTAAACAATCTGGTGATGCTTTTTGATGTTCAGTCCAAGGATCATCGGTCGCTTCCCATTCGTCAAGAACAACTTTACATTCTACACACATTGCTTCATCGCTATTTCCTGTATAAAAAAATCCCGCTAATAAAAGCTTATCGGCTGCTGGTAAACGTTTTGGCCAAGCACAGAATGTAGCTTCCATCATTTCCTCAGTTGCACTAACACACATCTTTGCACCTGAATAATCCGCAATACACTTTTTAGATTTTGCATAGTTTTCATATTTGTAAGGCAAATAACGAACTCTTTTACATTTCGGATGTGAAAGTTTATGTATAAATTGAATATGTGTGATAGTAAAATAATTTTTTGTTTTAAATCCGCACTCGCTACAAACAATAATTCTTGAACCTGGTGTATGAATAAAACCCTCATTTTCAAAAAAATCTAACAAAAACTTTTCGCATATTGTCACCATCTTGAACCGATTATATCTTTTGTTTTTTCTTCACAGTCTATGTCTATTAGTATTTGGTAACGACATCTTTCTAATTTTTTCAACACATCCGTATATGAATAAGATACTGGAAAATGAATCTTAATTATACACTCTTTCCTTTCAAATTTGATAACATCCGCTTCAGAAAATTCGTTAATTATTAGATAACACACATCGTTAAAAGAATACTCTCCTAAACCTAAGTGATCTACAAAATAAACGCGCCAATTCAAAGCGTGCACGTTTTCCGTATCACTCTGCAAAGCCATACTGAATGTGACTTATAAAAAGGGGATATATATATATATACCCCGACAGAAAGCATATGATGAAAATATATAAATAGGAGATTAAAAATAAATATTTAACAAAAATTTTAAAACTATAAATCTTTTATTAATTCTTTCATAAACGGTCTTATAGTTGAGTCTGGTCTGTTAGCTATAGATTTTAGTTTAGTGATTTCCCCAGGCGTCAGACGTTTTGGAGAAAAAAACCATTTATGTAGGAGACGCTCCTCCTCCTTCCGTTTTACGTTCTCATGATCCATTGAGGTGGGCTTTCGTTTTACGTTCTCTTGATCCAGCAAGCGTTAACGCCTCGGCGCGCTTTGTGTAAAATTAAATACAGTTTATATAGCAAGTGGAACACGTGCTGTTTTTTTGTAATGCAAGCAGGATGTAGTTAACCGACTTACGCAACACACATTCACTTTCTGGTTATTACACAATATCGAGGTCAACTAACCGCTTAGCGCGGTATAAATATTTTTTTAATTTTTCCTTTGTATTATTAACTTCTGTATCAAATCTTTTAATTGATATAATACGTCATCATTTACACATTCCAATCCAAACACTGAAAGATTATTTCTTTCCGTTTTTGATAGCTTGCCAGTAAATTCGTTAAACGCGAAAATCGTATTATTCTTAAAAAAATATATATTACCATCTATGAACCTAAATGACGAGTCGATATTAGGAGGTATCCCTGGAAAACGTTGAGATATATATCCCCACGATCTAATTGTAAACGAACACTCATCAACCTCTCTAAAATAATTATCATTATGAAATATAAAAGTTTTACCTGTATAACTATTGAATACAGTATGCAATTTACTTGGCTGAATATTAAACACGGATGAAAGATATTTTGGGTAACCATGAATTAATTGAAGACTTACTAAGTCGAACATATAAATAAGCGAATCAACGAACATCACTATCTCACCAGACGGACGTTGATAGACGGCTAAAACTCTTGAAAAGTTTTTTGGTAAAAATGTTAACCAATCCGTTATAATAATCGGTTTAGAATATATCATATCATCGGTGTTTACTATCCATAACCATTTCTCGTATAATATATATAATCGTTTGTCTGCTATTAGAAACGTGTTAAGGTTTTTAAGACGACAAAGATCGATTTTACTATCAACAACAGAATAATTATCTTCTTCTTCAACTGGTGATCTAGGCGTTGTAGAAACTGGTACCATATTTTGTTGTGGTTTACCATACAAATTTTGAATAGCCAAAACATCATCATCGCTTAATTCAATTTCGCCATTATAATATGCAAACATAACAGAATCCGGCACATCGGAGTGTGATAACCCTATCGTGTGTCCGATTTCGTGAATTAAGGTTGAAAACAGATTTGTATAACCAGGAGACTGAATTTTGTCGCTAGAATATGACCATATCTCATCCTCGTCTACATGAATTTCCCGTCTTGAATTTGCATAATCCGGATAAAATGCGTGTGCTAGCGAGCCTGATTTACCATCAAACTCTCTCGTACACTGTGTTAATTGTGTTTGCATCATATGTTTTAGACGTTTATTAGAAATTAAAATGTCAGTATTTGTTCTGTCATGTTTAAAACGTATACCAGATTTTTGTTCCCACACAGCAAAAGCTTTACTTGTTAATTCTAAAACCTCCTGATTAGCTAAATAATAATGCCATGTAACCAGTGGTTTATTCCATTTAAAAGCTGTTAAACGAAAATCGGATATATTATCTTCATTACCGCATCTGGGTTTTAGCATTAAATCTTGAGTTTCATTATTTAATTTTCCATCCGCAGGTAACTTGTAATATTCTTGAAAAATAAGTAACGCGTTGAAAATGTCCGTTTCGTTTAATAATTCTAAAGAAGTATTATCTTTCACTTGAAGATAACCATATTTATATAAATATGATTTTACTTGTTCCAACGTTGCGTTATCCGTTAAACAGACCGGTAAAATAAATACTAAAATTATAATAATTTTCATGTTCACACAACACAATCAACTGATGGTTAATCACTGCTGAAAAATAGTAATATTGGAAAACGGGGGCGCCATCTAGGAAAAACAAAAAATAAAAACTTTATAATCAATTTTTTATTTATACAGTATCCAGTTTTCAATATATGTATAAACATCTGAAAACGTTTTACCGCTTATATCTAAACACATAATATTACAAATTTCGGCAATAGATTTAAAATAATAATTTTGTAACAAAAAATATTCATCTGTTGCTAAATTAGTGTCAAAACCGTTTCTTTTTAATAATCGTTCCTTAACACTTTTAATATCTGAATCTATTAAAATCAACACATTAGACGATTTAAAATAATCTAACATCCACGAAGGTATAATTTCCTGTAACTCTGGAACACTTAATTTTTCGCCTTTTTTATTAACTATACCATACACAAACGGTGCTACGGGCGATCTGTCACAACACATTATTTTATAATTTTTTCCAATTTCACCATTTAAAAATAGTTGTGTCTGATACATAGAGTACCAACTAATCGTATTAAATTGTATTCCATCGGTGCGGGTATACAACTCTGGAAATTCGTTTCGCAACAGAGTCAAATCGGATGAGGATGTAAAACAAACGTTATTTTGATAAAGATTTGTCAATATGCTTGATTTGAAACATGCTGCTGTCCCATCTAAATAATATACAATTTTTCCAGACATAACTAATTTTTTAATGTGTCACTCCTTTTCTTTACTTCTTCACATTTCGGCGACCACTTCTCATGTTCATGGAACGGATCATCACCAACCTTCCAAAGACCTAATTCGAGCCCGCAGGAATAACAGCGTACTCTATCGTCCGGTCTGCTATTACCGCAATCACAACAGTCGTAAGAAACTTGTGGATAATAATAAAACCCCGCAGCTGCTAAAGCTGTTGGAGAAATATATGATAGAGGCCAATTCCTAAATGATAACCTCCTCTCATATAACTCCGTATGTGATTTATCAGGAGCGGATACACAATCTGCAATGTCAAATTTCACTCTTTGGCGGGTAGACGTAGAATCGGCCATACTGTGCTCTTTAAATAGACCGTTCTCCTTATTATCACCTGTTGACCCCTTCTCTTCCTCCATTATACAATAAACCCAACTTTCCGCGTCGCGTTTTACTACAGAATGACAATCGTCACATATAAAAAAGTAATATATTAAAAACACGTATTTTAAACGCTATCTGGAAACGATTACATGTAAACACGCTAACCCGAAACACGCATACGTCAACTTTTCTATCATGATGAAAACGCGTGTTATTACACAATTTTCTTGGGTGTGGTTTAATCGAAAGTTCAACCGCACGCGTTCACATGTTATTGCGTAATTTCCTTGAACAAGTCTTTGGAGATCATGTTGCTTACGTTATAACCAGCCTTGACCTTGGCCGTGACCTTGACCTTAGTCGCGACCTTGACATTGACCTTGACCTTGGCCGTGACCTTGACATCAACCTTGACCTTGACCTTGCTCTAGGTCAAGGTCATCTTTGTTTACTTCCGGGGGAGGTCAAGGTCATTTTTGTTTACTTCCGGGGTCAAGGTCATCTTTGTTTACTTCCGGGGTCATTGACCTTGTCCCAGCACATACATACCTATACTACTAACCTTCTTTTAAATTTACAATGTTGTCACGCTATGCATACCACAACTTGTAGTCTTGAAGCTTATAACCACCTCAGATCTCTTCTACCCTTCTACCCAGCAGGAAGCTACTGCTGTTTGTTCTGTTCCTGTAAACGTAAATATAAATAATAAATATATGTAGCAGATTATCTTAATGTTTGAATTCTTTGCCAGATTCAACAAAATTCATATTTCTGGAACCAAATCATAAAAACACTTAATATGTAAACGTTTTTGAGTGAAAATTGGTAAAATTTTGGTGAAAATTTATGAACACACAAAGACTATTACACATTAACAGTAAAATTGATGGAACGCTATTTAATGAAATCCCTGTTTTCTAAAACCTCTCTGCTTACCCAATCGGAGTACAGAGGTGCCATTCGTGATTGGGACTCACGAACTGGGACTTGCATGTTAGACTGTGAGAGAATTTGTAAAACACACACAGAAATTCGCCTTGCTTGATTTGAAACGGCATATGGTACTCAAAAATAAACAGTACGATTTTTACGGTTATTGAATAAATAAGTCTGTAGTCTGAAAAATTACTAAACACATCGTCTGAAAACAGCTCTTAACTGCAAGTAGGGAGTCGTTAATACGAGGGCTTGAATTTTCTGAAATTCTTTTCACTTTAAATGCAGGCTAGTAATTAAAATAAGTATCTGTTTACTCCAATGAAAGATACTAATAAACTATTGACTTTTCTCCTGACAATCACTATTTCAGAAAGAAATTAGTCTATATTGTGACATAACACTTTCTAATGAAGAGAATATTATTCTCAATGTGGTATTGCTTATAGAAAATCTGAAAATCCTGTTAAGATTTATCACACTGAAAATATACATATCACGTTCATATTTAATACTTGAAATTTCCCGAAAAAATCTGTGGTGAACGTGTATTGCATTGCCTTAGAGTCACACCTGACCAAAGACTGGCCAATCAAGTATTTCCAACTCTAAACATAATAAACAGATATTACAGATTAGCATTTTATAGTACCGCTTACTTTTTAACTGACTAGAAAAATGAAATTACATATTACTTATATAGCAAGTAATGAGTAGACATCTCCCAACCATCAGCTGTTGAGATAAGTACCTGGATTTCTTATGATGAAAAACGGTAATTAAACACAATAGGTAAAATTACAGTGGGTAGTAAGTGAAATAATCAATGTAACATTAATTACAGTAACGACAAACATTAAATCTTTATGTTATACCTTTAATTTACAATTTCGTTATATCATGTTATGCTACAATTTAATTTCTACGTTGTCCTCTGTATATCTACGATTCGGGTCCAAAAATATGTACACACACACACACACACACACACATACGTCATATCGTCTCTTTTGACCTCTGTAACTTAAAAGGTCTGTGTAATTTATTAAACAGCTTCCTAATTGGTTTGAACTATGTTACAAAAGAAAAAGAAACTGTTTTTTTATGTGGAAAAGAATATTATGAAAGCGTAAATTGAACGAAACTTTTATACTTCAGAGAACGTGTTTCTAACCTATCTGCCTTTACTATAAGATATTATACGATACCTCTTGGGAAATTTAAAATGAATTTTACGTATATTGCAAAAAGTGTAAAACAAGAGGGTAAGCCAGCAGTATTGCAGTATATTTTATTTTAAACTTAGAATAACAACGGAACGATATGTTTATTAACAAAACAAAATACAATATATAACAATTTAGTAAGTAATAGTGATGTAACAAAATAAGTCTTTAGACATATTTGCACTGTATGTACATGATACGATATTAAGCGTTTAATATGTATTAATATGTGTTACACCGTCTCCATTACAGTCCCTCGTACTTCTTCTGTTACTTAAGTATAATAATAATATCAACCTTACTTTAGTAGGGTGATAGTATCAGACACTCTACACAGGAAATACAAGCATCAAATCTTAAAAATTGAAGTGTGCAGCTTTGTATTTCCCACCGTATGTCTGTAGTTCCTTGTTCAAAGACGTGCGATCCACACGATGGATTTCTTATGTTTAAACACAATGAAAGTAAATTAGGAATTCCACTTAACATACACAGCACATAAAGGCTCTCTGAAAAATATACCTCGCTTTTCTCACAATAAATGACCAACACGTTATCACATCTCAGTAATAATCAGTGTACTTGAATATTTTCATATACAACAGTTGCTTGTTAATTAAATACAGAAACTTTGTGAAAATAAGTTATAATAATATTATTATTTGACGGCACCGAAAACTATTTTTGTATGTTAATTTGGCGATACTCATAAAGTAAATTGTGTTTTCAATTAGGGCAATCCAAGTCGCTGCGCAAATTTGATTCCAAATTACTGGGATCAATTTTTTTTTTCTTCACAATAGAAGGCATTGTTTAGCTTTAGTTAGAAATGTGTTTTTATTTTACGTCACTTACAAAGTTTCTCGTCTTAAGTAACTGTTTAAAAGCGAATACTGTAATGACAGATGATTTTCTTTTATTTCGCTCGCACTGTATACACTGTGCAAGACTCAGCTCTTCGGTTCCCAGTGTTCGTTAATAGCAGTGCAAAAAAAAACGCTCGCATACACACGTACAATATACTATATTGATAGGTGGAGAGCGATATCTTTAGATTAGTTGAACTAAATGTCACATGGGACAGTTAAACATTTGTCAGTTTTTCTCACTTTTCAAGAAGGTGTAGCCTGAAGGTCTGACTGAAGTTTTATTTTATCAAAATTACACCTAATTAATTAATCTTTCTGCATGAATACAAATTCCATTTCGCAGTATTCACACTCAATAATTCCTAAATTCTCATTTTACTAATTTCTGTTTTAAAAAGTTAACATTTAAATTACTTTAGTATTAAAAATCACAACTCACACAGTAATCTCTGTAAGACGACTGGCTGATAGCACTGATGGTTTATCTATAACATCTGTAATCGTTCAAGATAAACTGAGACACACAAAATAGCAATATTTAATTCATACTAACACACAAAATTACACCCGCACTCGTTGTGATCTAAGGCGTACCGGAATGTGTGTGCTATTTGTTGCTCACTATAGCCTACATCAAATTGTTAAATGCATTGTATCGACAAGTTCCAATTTGTAATCGGCATCAGGCTTAAAATTATCAGTTATTTTATTTATTATTTTGCGTCGTCGTAGTAATTTATATTTATGATAAACACTTACTTGTATATATTCCAAAACGAGTTTTTATACTTTCGAAAAATATAAAATCGTAAGCGTTTAACTACAAGCCAAAAAATCCTTTGACAGTTTTACATTCAAAAACATGTTTAAAAGAAACTGTTATTTTCCGCTTCTATATCTCACCACATTGGTACGTACTATTCAAAAGTAACTGGTGATTTTACTAATATTTAGAATATTGTTACAATTATATTTTTGCGGTACAGTGAACAAAAAACAGTTAAATACAATATTTTTAGAATAATTTCTGTTGATGTGTTTGCTAATTCACTTCCAAGATATAACACTTTCAAAAGTACTTAAATTATTAGATCCACTAATGCCACGGCCCTGTGGACTGTGACTAAACAATCTGATTTTGATAGGCCAGTGCTATAACTCATTCATGGAAATGATGTTAGCAAACGACGCTTAAAATGATAGCAACATTCACGAGACAATTTTCAGTTTAACCACACATAGAATTAAACAGTTTAAGTTCAGATTTGAATTTTCAACTCATTTTAATGAATTTTGATCCACACTTTAACGAAATTATGCTATAAAGAGACTCCAAACCAATAGCTCATAAAAAGGAATGTCGAAAGTTTTGTTTGTACCACAAACCTTGTATCTGCATTCTTAAAGCTATGTGCCGAAACAGTTCCAGAATAAACGAGTAATCAAGGTTTTACGTTATAAAATTAACCAACTTACCAAACTCACTCCTACTCTCCAGTAATTTTATGCTTACGGATTTAAGAAAGTGAATGGTATACTACGGAAAGTGAATTCCATACATCGTACAAACTGTTGTAATTTAATTAAAACTATTAAATTACGTGAACCCAAAAGGATATGATGTCGTGATCGCAAAAGTAAATAGAATTGAATTGTAAAAGCTAACGGAAAAACGTATTAGTTATAGGACTGTATCAGGATTTATTTCAAAAGTTTAGTTTTGTTGCGAGCAGTTGTTCAAAACAGTTAAATTTACATTTATTAATGTTTAACAGCAGGAAACTCCTGCTTTAATACCAGAATATTTTTAATATCATTATTTGTTTGGATAGCGACACTGTAACATATTATTGTTCTCAGAAACGTATGCCAATCTGCAGTAGCCTGAAACTGAAATTGTTTCAATATTTGCTTTACACTGACGATTTTAATGTTACAAATAAAAATACATTTCAAACTGTACTGAAAACATTAATATTAAAAAAGTATTTCAATATTCAAAACAAAACATGTTACCAGCCATAAATAGGCCTATATCACGAATTATCAGGTCAATTACCAGTCATAAGAAATGTTACAAACGGTTGCGTAATATATAATATTACAGTTCTACATAATAGAAATAAATTTTATTTGTGCTATTTAGCTTTTTACATAAAACTCAAACACTCTGGCCCCGTGGTTAAATTAATGTTTCTTTTTAGCTATTCGTAACATTTACACAAGTAAACAATTCAGTCAGTTACTTGTTTAGTTTTGAGCAAACGTATTAAATACTTCCTCAAGTATGCGATATTAAGTTCTTTTTGGTTTTTTTATTTTATCATATATCACTTATATAATATATCACATTTCTTAGAGGTAAAGAGAAGTATTTTCGCGATAGCCTACATGTAATTTCGTAGTGGATTTTTTTTAAGCTTATGCCACGAACTTTCGTATAGAAGCGGAAAATAACAGTTTCTTTTAAACATGTTTTTGAATGTAAAACTGTCAAAGGATTTTTTGGCTTGTAGTTAAACGCTTACGATTTTATATTTTTCGAAAGTATAAAAACTCGTTTTGGAATATATATAAGTAAGTGTTTATCATAAATATAAATTACTACGACGACGCAAAATAATAAATAAAATAACTGATAATTTTAAGCCTGATGCCGATTACAAATTGGAACTTGTCGATACAATGCATTTAACAATTTGATGTATAGTGAGCAACAAATAGCACACACATTCCGGTACGCCTTAGATCACAACGAGTGCGGGTGTAATTTTGTGTGTTAGTATGAATTAAATATTGCTATTTTGTGTGTCTCAGTTTATCTTGAACGATTACAGATATTATAGATAAACCATCTTGTCCATTACTAACACTTATGGTTACTTATATCTTACTCTAATAAAATACACTGTTTCTTATTATATCTGGCATTGTTTAGTACAATGTTTATACATAATATTGTCTCTTTTTACCTACCAAGTAGATGCAGGTTTTATGTAACATTAATCTCTTACTTACTCCATAACAAACAATAGTTATTTCTTATTTCATAATCTACTAGTCAGTTTATCTGTTACACTCTTTCTGTTACTAAATTATTTACATAACATTCTTCTTTACATCTTTACCATTCTTTTAACATACAATAGTAGTCCTTCTTTCCTACCACACATTATAACATTTTTATTCAAAAATAAAACTTTGATCACCCATTTATATCATAATAATCTCTATCTGAATTCTCTGTGTGCCTATCATTCACAATCAGATATAACTACTTAATCTAGTTTTATTTTACATTTTAGTTAGGTTATGTTATGTTGTATCCAGTTACTGGTTATCCAGCTAGGCTCTGCATTATAGATTTTTATCTATTTTGTACATTATTTCTTATGCAGTTTACTGGAATTGTTGTTATTAAGTTTAATATAGACCTGTTTGATCTTTTAGTTTTCTTATTCTATTTACAATGGTCTTAAATACACTTGTTAATACATCTATTTCATAACATAGGTTTATTACTCTATTACTGTTTTGTACTTCAGTATATTTATATGACAATCTTTATGTTGAGGGAAACGTCACGATAATAATGTGTGTTTTCAGTAGTAATGTGTGTTTCATATAAGTGAACTATACAAATTATTTAAAATAATTTTTATTTTTTTTTGTAATGAATATTAGGCCTATTTGTGGACGAAGTCAATGTACACTTTTGTTTTTAGTATACAGGCTTTTCTAAAAATTTGAATGGTGTGTAAAGATAAACTCTGATATAAGCATACAACACTGTCAGGGCTGAATGTAAACGTTCCATCTAACAGGATTCCTGTAAACTACCTACATAGTTACAGATAGGTATAACTATAATGTATAACTGTAACTATGTAGGTAGTTTACAGAAATCCTGTTAGATGGAACGTTTACATTCAGCCCTGACACACTGTGTAATAAACTTAAAAACGTTACTGGCATAAGCTTAAAAATCTATCACGAAATTATCTTTATCACGAAAATATCACTCTTTGATCGTAAAGAATTGTCGTGGCCTTTAGTTTATTATTCAGCAGATCATGATTCATCTTAACTTTTCACGGATCGTATTTCATCTTACTTTTTTACGAAAGTAAATCTCATTACAGCTAATGTGTTTTCATGCTTATGAAATTTTAGCATTTAATACAAATATTGTAATATTCTTGCTTTCATTTCTACTTGTAATATATTAACGCAGCATTAGACCGAAATATAGTAAGTTAGGCTACCGTTAAGCAGTCATAGTGTGTTTGACTTGAGTTACTTCCCTTCGCGTAATACAGTACGTTTCCCCAGGTACTGTTACCATTGTCGCAAAGCATCATTACCTCAAACCATTGTTGTCGGTTGTTCAATGTTAATTAAACCAATACAATAGGCCTTTGAAAGAGGCGTTCACGTCGAGTCTGTGTTGTATGCTTATGTCAGAGTTTATCATTACACACCATTCAAATTTTTAGAAAAGCCTGTATACTAAAAACAAAAGTGTACATTGACTTCGTCCACAAATAGGCCTAATATTCATTACAAAAAAAAATAAAAATGATTTTAAATAATTTGTATAGTTCACTTATATGAAACACACATTATTACTGAAAACACACATTATTATCGTGACGTTTCCCTCAACATAAAGATTGTCATATAAATATACTGAAGTACAAAACAGTAATAGAGTAATAAACCTATGTTATGAAATAGATGTATTAACAAGTGTATTTAAGACCATTGTAAATAGAATAAGAAAACTAAAAGATCAAACAGGTCTATATTAAACTTAATAACAATTCCAGTAAACTGCATAAGAAATAATGTACAAAATAGATAAAAATCTATAATGCAGAGCCTAGCTGGATAACCAGTAACTGGATACAACATAACATAACCTAACTAAAATGTAAAATAAAACTAGATTAAGTAGTTATATCTGATTGTGAATGATAGGCACACAGAGAATTCAGATAGAGATTATTATGATATAAATGGGTGATCAAAGTTTTATTTTTGAATAAAAATGTTATAATGTGTGGTAGGAAAGAAGGACTACTATTGTATGTTAAAAGAATGGTAAAGATGTAAAGAAGAATGTTATGTAAATAATTTAGTAACAGAAAGAGTGTAACAGATAAACTGACTAGTAGATTATGAAATAAGAAATAACTATTGTTTGTTATGGAGTAAGTAAGAGATTAATGTTACATAAAACCTGCATCTACTTGGTAGGTAAAAAGAGACAATATTATGTATAAACATTGTACTAAACAATGCCAGATATAATAAGAAACAGTGTATTTTATTAGAGTAAGATATAAGTAACCATAAGTGTTAGTAATGGACAAGTAATAATATAATTAACAAGATGTTAACTTGGGCATACAAACCTTCATCTACTTTAGAAGGTAGACTAGGACATTACAATGTATAAATACTAGATTAGATCATGATATATCCAGTAATAGATCATGTAATATATAATGAATAAAGAATAACTGTTAACTTGTATTAGAATTAAGCAATTTTATTGTAAGAAACAAATAATAGTCCAAAGTGCACAAGACATTATTAGGCCTATTATACAAGCCAATGTTTTTATAAAAAGTTAATGTTCATAATTGTATTCACTAGTATTAAAATACATGTTAGTAACATAAAATCATATGTACAGCCAAGAAAACTAGTTATGTAACAAAAAAGATAACTTTTAAACATAATTTGTTAGAATAGGCCAAACCTTAAAATTGTTATTTTTTGAATTACTGTATAGAAAAATATCTTATGAGATCTTTAAATGATCAGGAGAAAAAAAGCATTTCATTGGTAATAATACCTTTACAATTATACATATCATAAGTAAAAGATGTTAAATTTAAGAATTTTTAGTAATTTTGATCTCAGAAAAGAGACGCCATCAACAACAATGATTAAGATTTCAACCTATGGGAATTTTTCACATTTTGTGTGTAGCAACCCAAAAAGTGACGCCAAACGAGTTAGTCTATTGTTGGAATTCGTACAGTAAAGAAAGACTCCTCTGCGACACCTATAGCCACGAAGTTACCATCAGAATCGAACCTCGGCTAGGTTAGGTGAAAAAAAATAACATAACATAACCAAAAAGTGAGAAAAGTGTTGTGAATTGTTTATACAATCAGAAAGGAGTTATAGTGATTTAATAATATTAACAGTAAATAAGAAAGTGTGTACAAAGTAAAGGAAACTATAGTGAATACTTAAAATTTTAAACGACTTATAACTAATTATAATAATACAACGGTAACACTTAATGTACACTTGTGAAATATTAATTCCACTACCGCTGAACAAAAACACTAACATTATTTTAATTTGTTCACGTTTAAACTATTATTTCTTTGTCTTTAATGTTTAAAGTATATAACCTATTATGCCTAGGTTAACCTCAAAATAGACACTGTTCGGCACATACGAACTATTCGTTATTTTTGAGATAAGATATTGTTGGTTACATTATAGTCAACTTTGTATTGTGATGTTTTGTACTTCGCAAAAGACATTTTCGTAATTAATAATTGTAGTCACAAGAACCCGAGTTTATATTTACATAACGTTACCAGTAGACTAGGCCTGAATAAGAAGATCATATTCTAAATTAATTAAAAAGTTGTTCATTTTAATTTAAGAAGAAAAGAACCGAATTTAAAAAGGCATAAAAGAATATTGAAGAGAATTAATTGTGTATGAATAATTATTTTTAATACTTGACTTTTTTGTCAGTTTCTGAAGATTAGTGATTTCATAAACATTCGAAGAGTAAGTTGGCAGTACCTAATTTTTGGGTACCATGTGCGATTTGAATTATTTAAATCGGTAAGTAAATTAAAATCAAATAAGGAAAGCAATTAATCGAAATTAAATAAATTTACGTAGTCAAGACATTAAATATTTTAATTCATGAAACATAACCAAAAACAGGTACAATATAGTTACCTAACAAGTACAGGTATACATTTAAACACACCTCAAGAAGAATACACAACTCAATTATCATTTAACAATTTACATAATCTGAAAGTATACATATTTAATGAAATATAAGACAATACCAAAACCAAAATAGATCTACAAACAAAAAAAGATAATTACACCAGACCATATCAACTACCAAAATTGTGCATTACATAATATGGCGCAAACAACGTGAGGCCTAACTAAGAAAATTTTATTTGAAAGTATATCAACACAATCAAAATACATTTAGATCAACCAGAAATACACCACGATAAAAATTGTGCATTACAATATTCGTTTAGTACATGAATCTTTAACTACATTAAGAACGATAAAACCAAAACATTACAAGGTATATTACTTAGGTTAGTCTCACAGTGAATGTGATCTTAGTATGAAACGATTCATGTTACAATATCAGCCATACGGCAGGTCTACAGTATTTCCTTTGTCTTAAAGGATTAGTAAAACTGTGTCAGTAGAATAAATGATGGGAGTGGTGTATCAGAGGCACAATTTGTAGGTACTGGTTCATTTTTTAGTATTTTTCTTTAAAATGGTTACCGCCATCAATTGAGTCTTATCTGAGAAGTATGTTTCTGCAAACTTGTTATTACCTGCTAGACCTAAATCATCTTTAAGTTTAAAAATTTTATTTCGAATCAATAAAAACACAGCGATAATCAAATTTCAAGTTGTAATCAATACTCAGATACAAATAAAAAGGGTAAGGTATGCTTAATGAAGGAAACAGAATCCGAGTTAAACAGAAACATGTAAAATAACAAGCTCAAATGTTTTGCTTACTAAAGGACTGCACAATAATCACACTCGTCAATCTCTACAGCACGGTTAGCTAGGCCTATTGGTATGGATCGCAGTTAACTTTGCAGTTTGACGTATAAAATAAAGATACGTCAAACGTTTCTAGGAAACCCTAGTCGATATGTAACACTCTGAAATGTGTATTTTTAAATGATTACACGTTAAATTCAAAGTTAAACACAAATATGCTTGGTACCTCCAGACAGTTCTTTTGTTACATTTGAGTTCTATTGTTTTATTTCGCTTTTTGCGTCACGGTTAAAATTACCATTTTAACTTTTTGTAATCTTGGGAGAATTTAGAAATTACTTCAGCTACATAGAGTGCAATTGTGGTAATGTGGCTAACACTACGGCTAGACCTAGTGCACAAAAATCAAAGGCCATAAGGTTATTACCCGTATTTTTAATAAGTTTCTTGCAACTAGCAACTAAATTGCTCATTTCTATCCACTGATCTGTTTTGTAAATCGGAATAAAACTATTTTGTGATAAACAGAATAAAACTGAATACTACTGAGATAAAATACCAGCGTTTTGCGTGTTTGTTTTAGAGGAGACTTGTAAATTAGAGTACACGAGTACCAAGTGTGCTGTGTACTGTAACGGTATGCAAATGTAATTAGCTGAGAATATTTTGTTTTTGTTATTTTAACGTCATTTAACAAACACGTTTCCCCAAATACAGGACCCAAAACAATGTGACATATTAACTGCTGAAAAAACCCTAAATTTAACTAGAAGAAATAATGAATTAAATTTGTTTCATCCTAAATTCATGATATGTATATGGTGCATTCGTCTGTCTCATGAAGTTTTGAAAATACAGTGCCAGTTACTATTTCCAAATTACTATTTGAAATGGTATAGGAATTGTAAAATCTAGTTCAGTTAACCATTCAATTAAAATTACCGATATTTAAAATAAAACATTAAACAATATAAAAATAATCATGTTATTATGTGAATTTAATAATGCTTATATATATATATATATATACAATATATTTAAAAACATATTTTTAAATATAAATAATTTTTTTATATTTGAATAATAACAAACTTTTTACAAGAATATATTTTTTGTAAATTTTTTTATACAAATTTATATCAGATATAAATTTACATCTGATGGTGATATATGAATACTATCAAAACATGTAATTTACAAAATAATAAGAAAATATATTCTTGTAAAAAGTTTTGTTATTATTAAAATATTTTAAAAAATATACACAAGAAAATATATGAGCATATATGAATGTAAGTGTGTGTGTGTGTGTGTGTGTGTGTGTGTGTGTGTGTGTGTGCGTGCGTGCGTGCGTGCGTGTGTGTGTGTGTGTGTGTGTGTTGTGTGTGTGTGTGTGTGTGTGTGTGTGTGTGTGTGTGTGTGTGTGTGTGTGTGTGTGTGTGTGTGTGTGTGTGTGTGTGTGTGTGTGTGTGTGTGTGTGTGTGTGTGTGTGTGTGTGTGTGTGTGTGTGTGTGTGTGTGTGTGTGTGTGTGTGTGTGTGTGTGTGTGTGTGTGTGTGTGTGTGTGTGTGTGTGTGTGTGTGTGTGTGTGTGTGTGTGTGTGTGTGTGTGTGTGTGTGTGTGTGTGTGTGTGTGTGTGTGTGTGTGTGTGTGTGTGTGTGTGTGTGTGTGTGTGTGAAATAATTTTAAATTTTATATCTGTTTTGCATATAGTGTTTATTTTCTGTTTAACAGAAATTTATTTTTAAACGTTAACTTATGCCGCAATACATTTTAACTGTTAAATATTTGAAAACAATCATTTTTCAATTCACAACAAATAGCTACCACGAAACATTAATATTCACGCTTAGTCCTTTCTTTGTATGTTCTACATAAAATTTGTTATATAAATTTTGTATATTCTACTTTTATTTTAATCCCAACTTTAATTTTAGGTTTGACATTATCGAAAATTATACGTTATTTCATTACTTGTTTTTGTTATTACAAATAACAAGTAAACATAGTATGTAAATATATACATAAGCAAGGGTAGGATGATACACAAAAAAGCAGCAAACAAGCGGATCACTAATCTTCCAAAAGCGAATAAGAGTTTCTTCCAAAACTGTGATGTAGGCCTATATACAAAGCCGTGAAGTATTATAATTAGATAAACCTGTTTTTTTTTTTTAATACATACTGTTACAACGGTCGCACAGATCGTCGTGTTTACACATTGGAAATTAATAATTGAACTCAGTGAAATCGCTATTTAGAATCGAATGACAGTTTAAATAATCAAAGACAACGAGAAATTCTTGTGTACAACACCTCTTAAAGTTTAAGGTTTGTACAACACACGACAGCGTAAACATCATGTAATTAATACTGTCGCAATACATAATGCGCGTGACTGATCACTGATGTGTCCCACACAATAAATCACTATAATCATTTTATACTAAACAGACAGCGATTCCCAGTCGTAAACTAACTGACAGGCTTCTGAACCCTATATTTATACCCCGCTGAGGTTCTAAGATGAATCTACTGCTTCCTGGGTCATGGATCGAGAATAATTTGTAGGTGAAAGCGCAAAGAAATCACTGGAAACTTGGCAAACTACATCGAATGCAACTGTGTACACATAACTGCCAGTCTATATGATACGCACGCCATATCATTTGCATATCCCGTATGCGTAAAAATATGTATGCAACTCAACTTTTGTTCTACTTTGTCAAACAAACTTAAAATTTTTTAATTTTTAATATTCCTTTCATTTGGTCAAGATTATTCGTTTTTTTTGTAGTTCCGAGCTGTCCCCAGTCTATATTAGCTCAAACAATTGGTTGTTGTAGGTGGAAGACGTGCACTACCAGGACAAGTTGTCGGAAACATTGACCACACACTCAATGATAACAGATGTATAGAGAAAGTATAAGAAGAATATATTATATACGTAGGCCTATATATCCTCAATTGTATATAGCTTTCACCAACCACATACATACATTTATTTATAGTACACAGTTGCTTATTTTTCTATAGGAGGCCACGCATGACATACAAAATGGAACACGTAAAACACCAAATGAAATCCAAAACCTGTATTGTATACGTTTTTTGTTGTTTCGTCGGTGTAAACGTAATTTAAAAAGAAATTTTTTAATTGTAAAACAAATTAGAAAATTATAAAACTTTAAGAACAAATGTGGCAAACGTTGCCACCAGCATTGCTTTCTCTTTAGCCGCAAACATTGACAACTATTATTGCCAATAGTATTATCAGATGGTTTTTGAAAATTTGTTGGAAACATTGTTGCACCCGGTGTAATTAAGCTTAAGTGATCTATTCTAAGCGATTGATATTAAATTCTGCAGCTTTTCAAATGACTGCTAACAGTAAGATCTCACAGTTAATTAAAATGTTTATTTCGCCCTGTTGAATGACGGGTACGTGTTTTTGAATCTCAATTCATTTTTGTAACGAATGTAAAAAACAACAGGATTTTTTTTTAAGAACTAAAGGTATAATTAATTTTCTCAACCAATGAAGGAGATTAGATATTTAGTCATTAGTTACAAAATTACTATGTGTAAATAGAATTCCATTTCTTAAATACACTATACATATTTTAACGATAAAACGTCTATAAATGTTCATAAAAAGAGTAGTTATTAGTAACCATTTATTTACATAATTCATTTTCTGAATGGTTGGAAATTATAGTTTATAATCTTCAGTAATCTATAAGTTTGTTGCTTGTTATGGCTTCTAGTAAATAAATTTCACATAAAGGCCATAAGTATCTCTTGAAGTATTTCATACATAATGGTAGATATATTTTTTCTTCTAGTTAAAGATGAAGAAAAACTTTGAATTGACATTTTTACCGTAGTCACTAAGGTATTTGAATATACAATCATTTTTCGGGAGGTATCAGATTTAAAATGAGGTAAGCTTTTTGTTAAAAATTACACTTACTTCATTATTATAGTTTCACTACTATAGTATTATAGTGTCTACTGCGTATTTGCACCTCATAGTGTTATACTACGCCTGTTGATAAGGTTATTCGAAAACCAATTCGAGAGTTACCGTTATATGGAACGTACGTTTGTATAGAAAAGGAATGGTCGGACACAATCATTTGGGATCTGCATGCGTAAAGGAATGGTCGTACACACAATCATTTGGGATCTGCATGCGTAAAGAGTATTTTTTTTGCAGACAGCACTAAAGTTAATAACATCATGTAATGTTTATGTGCGGTAAAGACTAGAGGCGGCCTGCTAGCAAGCTATTACTGTGATGTACTGAACTGTAGGACAGCTGGCCACACAATACTAGACACGCACCTTGCATTTTCCAGCACAGAAATTCACACAACATATTATTTTACTTTTAAATGTTATTTATAGTTTAATAATATGGTGGTAATTACTATACAGGTCGAATGAAATGTCTTAACAAATTATACAAACTGTTTTGCCCTACATTTCAAAAAATTTAAATTAAATTCAGGGGACACACACACAATTAACATTTCTAAATGTTGTGCACATATTAAACAATAATTGTTATAAATATTACTATGAATCATTGCTTAATAATTTGGCGCAAACATGGCTTCAATTTTTAAAACGGTTTGAGCACTACTTATTGATATTTCACTTTTCGGCTATTATCTGATCATACATCATCAGTAAATAGATTAACTTTTTTTAATTTATTGTAAATTTGTAATCTGTTCGTCTTGCGAGTAATAAACAAATTAAATCACACACACATACGCGCGTGTGATTTGAAGAATTATTAATTGACAGTTTTTCTTGTTATTGCTTAACAGATTAAACACATATACAAATGCTATAATTAAAAGACTAAATGTCTAAACATCAAAACACGAAGATACTACCACTTGCTGCGGGCATGAACCGAGAACATTACTTCAACGTACCAAACACTGAGCCTATAAGGCATAAATACCAGTTGACAGTAACGCTTAATGTTGACATGAACACAAATGATACATAGATTACAGTACAGAAAACACAGACATTACAATAGATAATACAGATAACACGTTATTTGTTGAACCTGAAGGATAGGTCAACAATTTATGTCTTTTTAGTCTATAAATGTCTTCACCATTATCCAAAAATGGCTAGGGGTTAAAATGGTATTCTAATTTAGATGTGTGTTTTCTGCAGAAGCGCACAATTCCTTTTCTTACAGTAGGAAATTATATAGGTCTCGGTATATAGAACTGATGAAGACAAACCATAGAGCGTTGACTATTGATCTTAGACTTTTGGTCTGAAAGCGCTGTATAATCTCTGCTCATACTAGTAGTACCTTAAAGTTGAATACCGTAAGTCCATACCATTTAAGAACTGCTTTGTAACCCTATATTTGAAGTTTGTTGACAAAACTTAACCGCGATTTTCTGCCTATCAGCCTAGATATTTATGACCTTGAAGTTATTTTCAGTCTTCTTGGAAGTTATGTGTTTCATCCACGTCAGTGTCCTGTCCAGGTGCATCCCAAGGTACTTGGCACTTTCAGCTTGAGGTATTGGTTGACCAATAATTGTTGACCACAGTTAACCTTACGTTTGGTGAAGTAACGTGTACTGACTTGGACGAATTGATTTTGATGCTACACTTATCAAGCCGCATTGTGATTAACTGAACGCTACAAGAATCACAACGTTGAGTGATTCTTGTAGCATAAGAGACGCTATTGAGGGGTCGGAATATGTCGCTAGGATTGCTGTGTCATCGGCATAGGTAGCAACCGTCGTATCACTTTCTGACGGTAAGTCCGAGATGAACAGGAGGTATAGTTCCCTGCAGTACACGTGACCCCACTGGTAATAAAGGAGAAGTACCTTCCGAGAACCTGGCTTGAAACACTTTAGCCACTCTGTAGGAATGTAAAATACAGTAAAAGTTGTTTGAAAGATTTTTCTTTATTTTGTATAACAGTCCAAGATGCCTGACTTTATCGAATGCTTGGGAAACGTCGATGAACAGACTTAAGAAAAATCTTCGATTCCAGCGATGTATTGATAACATTTGTTCTTCTGTGTATTTGATCCACCGTTGAGTGTTTTTCTCGAAAGCCAAATTGATGATCCGGATTTAAGCTGTTTTCTACAATTGTTGGCATAAGTCGTTTTACGAGTAGCTTCTCAAAGCTCTTACCAATTACCGGCAGAAGGCTTATATTTCGATAAGAAGAAGTTTCGTAAGGATTTTTTACCAGGGTTTAAGACGATGTTTAATTGAGCTGATTTACAGAGAAGAAGTGAAGTCTGAGTTCAAGTCTGAGTATGGCGTTGAAGATGTATCTTATTAATAAGAAGCCTTTGTGGTGCAGCACCTTTAGAATTTTCCCCAATAACAAATCAAAACCAGGAGCCTTTTTACTTTTCAAATTGTACTGGGTTATTTCTTTGATTTCATTGAGCTTAAGAGTCCTAATTATTGTAAGAACCAGTTGTCACGGAGAGTGTACTTCTTCATCGAAAGAGACGTTCTTGCTGGCTTCAGGTTGAAAAACGCTGACCAAGTGTTCAGCATAAGTCTGGGATTTCTCTGCATTGCTTTACGCCCAGCTACCATCTGGTATATGTATTGGTGGTATTGTGGCCTTTTAATCGATTTGTAGCCTTTCAGAAGAAATAATCAGTATTTTCATTAGTTTAATGAAGAAAGTTGTGTTAGTGGTTAAAATCACAAGCAGAATTATCACTGTTGCACACCACTATAGAAAAATTAGTGGAATTCCGATCTGACGATGAGCTGAGAAGCTTGAAAGCGCTAATCGGAATAATTTTTCTATAGTGGTGTGCAACAGTGATAATTCTGTTTGTATTTTCATTAGATGACAGAGTTTCTAGATATTTCTGAGTGCCTTCATTCTTTAAATTTTCTAACAACTGTTTTAGTTTTCTTGCCGCGTTATTCCACTTTTTTATCATCCGGATGATGAGTATGCTGCCAAATTCATCGTAATCTTTTCGCTTCTCATCTAATTTCCCTCGGACAACCAGAGGAAAATTTAAGTACTTACTCTTCGGTATAACGCAGGGTGTAGCTTACCGGGTTGATTTCTGATAAGCACTGGTGAGATAATTTACAGCCGAATCCAATTCAGCAGATGTGTAGAGTGGACGTTCTAGCGAGATTTTATCATTTAAGAGCTCTCTAAAGTAGTTCTAGTGAGTATTACAGTTTGTGAGTGTTAGTTGACTTTGAGAATCTTATGATATTATTGCTGATAGTGGCAATAATTAAAGTGATCAGAGGACAAATAAATACAAGAATCAATTACGTAGTATCTATGAGCCAAGCCTCTTATTATAAAGAAATCAATGAGACCTGGTATTTTATTTGTATCAGAAGGCCAATAAGTTGGTTGACCTATGGACAGAAGGACGGGTCATTCTTGTCTTTTGACATTATACAAAATTTTGTCCCGGGGATTTGCTAGTCTCGACCCCCATTGAGGGTGTTTTGCAATGAAGTAACCTCCCACCATAATTCGTGCACCAAAAGTTTTAACAAAAAGATTTGAAATCAGTTCGTTGCTTCGGTGCTTCGTGGGACAGTAGATTGCACGAACAATTAGAGGGCCTCTTTGATCTTCAATTAAAAGGTTTGTCACCTGTAGGTGAGCAGTTTTTAGTTTAGAGAAGATTTAATGGTTTACATTGTTTCGGATCAACAGAGCGGTATCGGCACCAGCTGTACCGTCAGCATGTTGGGTGTCATACCAATAGTAAATCCTGGAATTATAATGTGGCTTCTCTCTGTGAAATGTGTCTCAGATATTATCATAACCCACCATCAACGAGAAAACTTTGAGTTCTAGGCTGCGCTGACAGAGTCC
Organism: Magicicada septendecula; assembly: GCA_034769895.1. NCBI lineage: Eukaryota > Metazoa > Arthropoda > Insecta > Hemiptera > Cicadidae > Magicicada > Magicicada septendecula. Next base: position 902,051,471 of record CM068367.1, read on the forward strand.
ACTGGCGTTCCGTAGTCCCATCCTGAAATTGTTATTTATTATTAATTAGAAAGTTTATTGACGAGTGTTTACTCTATGTTGCTACGTAAGTTGACTGAACATAGACCCAAATTTTGTCAGAAATTGTGAAAATGTGATGTCTACATTTGCTGTCTGTTTGGGATTGCTGTCATCAGGAGACATGGATTCTGAGTGTCGTTGTAGTCCTGCAATTTGAGCGTATGTAGGAAAAGAGATGTCACGGGTATTCATGTTCTGTTCAACGTTCATTGTTCTAAAAATTGAAGGAGTCCTCTTAGGTATGGTCTTAGATACGGGGTTTTTTCTTCCCTGCAGATTTTGATAAACTTCACAGCGTTTATAATCAGCTGTATGTAGAGTCTTGCTCTGTATACATATTGCTCTTATATATATACATAATATACACATGCGGGTGGTATATCTTTAGATTTGGAACAAGTTGCTAGGTTGTGTTCACCTCCGCATTTGACCCAATGAAGAGGTTTTCATTGTCTTCCTGTACCTTAAATTACATAGGCCTAGTTGTTTATTATTTGCTGCAGGTGCAAGATCAAATAGGGGAGAGGTGTTTTGTTTACTCTGTATCTAACGTTCATTACACGTTCATTATATTTCGGACCGTGTGTCCTTTATCTTTTAGAGCTTCTTTAATAAAGTGTACACAGAAGCTAAGGGGAATGTCCCTCATGACAACCCGGTATGCTCGCTGGTCTTTAATTTGATATGTATGATAAATAATTTTTTCGTCGTTGAGATGACGGATTAATTTTCTGTAAGAAGCAGGTGGAAAAGTGTTAATTTTCACCGTATTGTCATCAAACGATTTAGTAATGCACTGTTCAGAGTCTAAAATTTTTGTGAGGTTATTGATCAATTCATTGTAACTGACGACACCCTGAAGGCACACAGGAGGAGGTCTACTTTTGGCTGAGCCAAAATGTGTGTAGGTTATAGGTCATCCGGGTCTGCTGTGGTTCTTGATTAGCTTCATTGTGGAGTACACGCTGTGACAGATGTGTCTACTATCAAACATCAATGTCACTTTCTGTTCTTTGTCTTTTGTCTACAGAAACATCAATGTTTCTGTTAGATTTGGAGATCTAAATTTTGAGAAAAGAACAAAAGCAAAAGCATTTGCCGATGACCTTATTTTAACAGTGAGTGAGCAAACCAGCAGCAAAGCTGAAAATTTCACCAACATGGTTATACCTAAAGTAGCATCATGGGCCAAAGATAACAAGATAAGCTTCAGCAAAGAGAAATCAAAAGTGATGCTTACAACAGTTTGTAATTCTGAAGGCGTTAGAAGAGATCCGCGGAGACTTACCATACCCAAAAACCATACAAAATAACCATACCAAAAAAAATGGTTTTTTACCATATAAAATAAATAAACCCAAAGAAAGCGACAACAGACAGCAGAATAACAATAGATTCAATTAATAATCCCACCAACCATAACTACCTTATAGAAGAAACAAGGAAAGCCACAACGACGGTAAAAAACAATAACTGGAGAATAAACTTCAAATGGATCAAGGCTCATGTAGGAGTTTGTGGTAACGAACTGGCAGACAGACTAGCGAAAGCAACAGCGCAGAATAATGAACTGACAATATGTTTTGACAAAATGCCCAAAAGTGTGATTCAAGAATTAACCATACAAACTACACATAAGTGGGAAAACGAATGGAAGGCGGTAACTAAAGGTACATTAACTAAAATGTTCTTCCCTAATATCAGAGGCAGACTACAAACAAAACTCAAAATGATCCCCAACTTCACGACAATAGTGACTGGACACGAAAAAACAAAATGTTACCTCCACCGCTTCAATATAATAAATGACCCAATGTGCCAGTGCAATGCAGGAGAACGAACAGCGAATTACATCATATATGAGTGTGAGATGTTAAAACCTACAGAAGTAGATATATAGAAACATCTGAAAGAATTCAAAACATTGCAATAGAAATCTAATAATTAATTTTATTGTAAAAAATGAAATATTGACACTGAAGCATTGCAAGCTATGTTATGTATTACGTATTTGTTATTACTTGATATAAATGTATAGAAATACATCGTTTTATACAAACAAAGAAAAACTTAGCATGTAGCATTACACAACTGTAATGAAGCATGTTAAAAAAAATTAAAAAAATAAAATAATGAACACAACTTTAATTAATTTTTAGTTGGTTGATCATCAATGGCAGTACGAAGAGTAGGTTACTATAAAATAGCTATACTCTATTTTCCAGTATTTCGAATTCTCTAAGTCTTATGTTAACCTAGTCTTATGTTAATATCTTGAGTATTTATACTAAATTCCAAAAATAAAAAAAATAAAAATCCTAATTTTTAAACCATTTTCTATTTGCCAATAGCTTCCAATTCATTGAAAAATGAGCAAAATAGGCCAATTCATTTTTGTCCAAAGAACATTTGAAAATTATTAACCTGTCACGAAATCCATTTAAGCTTCCCATTAAATCCGAGACCAACTGGTTCCTGCCAGTTGGTATTTCGAAAACATTAAAAAGTAACTTTGAATAACAGATGTGACTGATGCATCAAGAACGAAACATCAGACACGCGCTTTTCTAACCAATGGATGGAATGAAACAGACCGAGTCTTATGGTGAAAGTATACGAGGACTAGAGCAAATACACGATTTATTTAACAAGTGAAGTGAAATATACTGTACGTTTGTCAGTAAATCAGTGAAATATTTTTCATAGGTTTCTCCTACAAGGCCATTCTCAGTTAAAATAATATTTTATTATAAACCTAGGCCTACTTATTATTCTTCTTATTAATTTGGCTCTACATACTTCTTATAAAAACTAATACATCTCTTACATTCCAACACGTACCTCGTATATTTCGTATACGCTGTCTTGATAGACATCTCGTATATTTCTTTGTATTACAATTTTAATTGATGTCTAAATTCACACATTTTTTATCTTATGTTATACACATTTTCTGGCCAACATGAAGCAACCAAACACTGCAGTACCTATGATCAGAACGGTTTTAAATATAATAACTCGAAAGAAGACATGTCAAAAGAAACTGTTTACCAATCTTTCAATAACTTTTCTTTGTCGTCTAACACAAGATGACCACATATCGTTTTGTAATTAGTCGTTATTTTTCTGTACTCTCTTTTTCTGTTTATAAAAGGAGCATGTTTCATAAGATAATAGCTTTGTGTAACGTTTTGTGTCTAGCTTAGTGAAAAAGTAAAAATGTGATGTATCATTTACTTTTACATTAATGTAATATTAAACTAATTTACATAAGTAATCGAAAAATGTGGCAAGATAATTGGTAAGATTGTAAAAGAATGATTTCGTTAAAATTTTACAATTATTAACGATACCAGAAGCCTTAGTATTAGGTGTAATATCACGAAAACAGATGAACAACTGGTATAGTGAAAGTTTCCAGCAGTGTAGACGTGAAACACATGAAAAGAATAATTTCAATAATGAGAGGCTTACAGATAACTCAAATGATAAAATTCTAGATGTAGAGGTTAGGCCTACACAGTGAAACCTCTATGTCTATACCGAGACGTTCTCGATAGCTCGACATTCTATATCTGGACACTTTTTTTTCTAGTCACCGTAGTCAATATTGAATATGAGAGGGTATTTAAACTATCATATATGGGCACTCTCGTGTTAGGAACCTGGAAAGGGCTTTTATGTTCTTTATTTCTTTGGGTGGACAGAGACTCACATTATGAATATTGTACGGCTTTGAATATTCTTATAAGACCACACAATTCCAAAATACATGTCTATTTAAACTATTAAAGTTCGGGATAGAAAAGGGAGTGAATGTTACGTCTCCAACTGCATACAGTACACTTTTACTAACACTTTTATAAATAATTAGTTCTTGTTATTACACCTACCTACGTAATTACCAAATTATACTTTTGATATCTTGTTAAACAAACTATAACTCCTTGTTACATTGCTCGTATTCTGCTCCATATAGGCCAGTTATACTCTCCACCTGATAAACATACGTTTGTTGCGGAATGTACTTTAACTCATGAGAATTAGATTACTGAATTTCTGGAACTCCTAAAGTTCTATACAGTGAACATACGTATCCAATTTAAAATAGGCTAAGTAATGTGTATATAAAACTCTTTATTACAACTTAGTATCTAGCAAAGTTCAGAAAAGCATTATCCCTTAGGGAAGCGCGCGAATGATTTATGCTGAAAGTGTTCGTTAAGAAGTTGAAATTATTTAATATACTGGCCGGGAAAATGTTATGCCCGAATCTTTCATATGACAGTAAGTTCTCGACGCATACAAATTCACAATGATGACTGTTGAAGCATATCTGGTGCTTCAGAGACTGTAATTATAAAAAACAACCTTCTTTTAGGTAGCTTAATGGTGTTATTAATATTTGAGTGTGCGTGCATTGTGTAGGTCTACATTGTTTTTTATACATTTGTGACTGTGTATTAATATTGTTATATACAAAGATGGTAAATTTATTTAATTTATTTTGGTTTTTACTCTGACACACTGGGCGTAGTTATGTGTGTGTGGGTTCGCTTGCTGTGTTGCTCTTTGTGTACTTCATTTGACGACAACTGTAATCGTGAAATCTCTTGGAGGTTAAAGAGAACATGACAGTGTCGCTACTGTCATTTATTTATTTACGCACGCTACAAAATTTTCTTGAGACTTATAAAATAAATTGCTAAAAACTATTTATAAATTAATGACAAGTGGATATACTATTTTATCTCATTAAAAAAGGCAAAATGTATGAATTGGAATTTATGAATTTCACGAGTAAGTGCGTTACAAATTCATATATTACGTCGAACGGCTGTATACTTTAATTATTTGGTACAGATTCACATATATTGGAAAGTAGTACAGGCAATTGAAACTCACGAAGACGTTTGGATTTGAAACGAGCATCGAGTTTCACAAGTAAGTTGGTATAGTTACACTGTTCGACATTGTTCTGTGTGTTGTAGTGAGATATTTACACATTTGCCAGGATTGACGGTCAACAGCAGCACCAGAGCTTGGAACAGTAAAGTGTAGCAATAGGTTAAATTTTGCTGACATACAATGCTAACAACTACAGAGTCGGCTTCACACAAAAGAAAAAACAAGTTAAGACTAATCAACATTAGTATATATAAAGCGGCTGAAAAACGTGTGGTAACATCCTGAAATCCTGAAATCAATCCCACTAAAGTAAACGGTAATAATACTGTACAATAAAAATGCGCGCTATTGAAACATTGTTTAGAAGATTCTTACTGAACTGATTTTCCTATGTTTCATATTTCAAACGTATATGCCAAAGCTGTGTAATAATCTGTTTGTATATTTAGAAAAGAGTTACTTTCTGAAAACACGGCTGAATAAAAGAGCCTAAAATTTAAGAGATTAACAAAATTCGTCAACTCTTTTCGGCCCTCTGGGGGGGGTCCAGTCCCGCTCTCCCCCCTCTCGTAAATACGTCCCTGGTCGTTATAACGGACAGAACAGAGAGTTGGTTCAAGAAAAATAATTTAAAAGTTAACAGCGTCACAACGATTTTTTGCACAGTGGGTAGAAGGTAGGAAATCTAAATGCTAAAACTGTGGAAAACTTGATGATCTTGAAGCAGTCTGTGGAAAGGTCAAAACATGAGGGAAGATTAAGAATGCACAAATTAAAGAAGTAAGTCTCCTAAACATCACACATACTCTGTACGCTCAGTAGTACACCGGAGTCTTGACTGTTAAAGGATTAGTTGAAAATTAACCAGCCGCACGTACAGTTGACTCGTACGCCACGGTACGCGTCGTACCGTCTCCATCGTCAGTTGAGCTCTTTTATTGTACAGACTACAACTAGAAGCACTGTTAGAATATTATACTAGGGTGACGTAAGTTTGCCGATGAAGTATTGACTTGGCACGCTTATTTTCGAAGAAATGATAATTGGCAAGGATATTATAAATGCCTATAGATTTATAATGGATTTAAGAGATAATGTTCTAAGATTTGGCCGACAGAATATGAAGTTTTGCACGGTTGAAATGGTAGGAACAGCTAGCCATTCGAGCAAGGAGGTGCCGGTAGTTGCGGGAAAGAGAAACCCTTGATGTTGGATGAGGAAACGAGAGAACAGACAAACAAGGATCCAGCTTATTTGACGACAAAAGAATCGATCGAAAAATTAACTGCGGTCTTCGCGGAGATTTTTTTTAATATAGTATTTAAAAGAAAGAGTACTGAAAGAATAGGAAAAAACAAGAGTAGGAAGAGCAAAGCTTGCTGGACAGGATGCTGTATAAGTGGTGATGGTAAACTGGGAAAGGAAAATGTAATCAAATAAGAGATATTTGCTGTTAAGGGTGTCTAGAAACGAAAAAGGGGGTTTGGAGTTAAATTTAAACCAAAGAACACCACACAATTTGCAAATTCGGGACGAAGAAAAGCAGCCTTACGATTATGAGGCAGGCAACACGCGAAGCAGCCAAGTACATTTTAAATGGAAGGATGTTTTGAATGTCGGCGAAACACCGCAGTTTCTAATATTCTACCGATTTCTCGGGGACTTCAACTTCCCGATTATTTTTTTATGCATCATTAGCATAACCGTAGATCCATCTTGGAACACTCCTACGACATACAGCCGACCTTGGCTGAGTATATAGCCAGTAGTGGTGTTTCGAAAGCGAGAGGTGAGTTTTCAGTTTTGTGCTTCGGTGCGTCTTATTTGGCCGCGGTATTTAGCGTAAAGTGTTAACTGTGGATTATTCTGTGCGCAGACATTTGTAATGTGTTATTTCTTAATTACTGCGATAGTGGGTAGTATTGAACAATTGTAAGCTTGGAAAATTGTTGTATATGGAGTATCTTTGTTTATGAGAAATACGTATTATTAACGTTGAGAATAACGAGTTCTCTTATGCTGGATAATTTATTCTATTGTTCTAAGATTACCATTCAAGTCTCGTCGTAACAGTATTACGTGATCTAATAGGTATTTTGATTGCTTCCTCAACCCACCTGGAAAATTTCTTCTTTAATTATAATAGAACCGCAATAACCGGGTAATAATGTGGGTGGGACTCACTACGGTTATTGAAAAATCCCGGACATGACAGAAAATATTAAAACAGTATTCTAAATAAATTACGCTATAATGTAAATTGTATTGTAATTTAATACACTATTTATAAACAACTACAGTATTTTACTTCCATGTTCCATAAGGAAATGGAAGTATGGTGATGGCAAAAAAATCGTCTTCGAGATTATTGCAGATTCTGATTGTACTACCCTCAAAACATGAAAAAAAGTCATTTTTCGAAAACTGTCTGTGTGTGTGTCTGTCTGTAGATTTTTTTTGTGGCAAACGATAACAGCCCCAAATTCAAACAGAATCAAATAATTTTTTGCATACAGTCCTGATTTGTAGAGTACTCAAGAACTATTGTCTTTGGTGAAGATCGGTTAAGGGAAAGGGGTAGTTTACCTACAACGTTTTTTTTAATCAAGGGTAATTTTTTCTATGGCAAACGATAACAGCCGCAAATTCAAACTCAATCAAATAATGTTTTGCATACAGCCCTAAATTGTAGAGTTCTCAAGACCTATTGTTTTTGGTGAAGATCGGTTAAAGAAAAGGGGTAGTTTACCTGCAACGTTTTATGTTTTAACAAGGGTATTTTCTATGGCAAACGATAACAGCCGCAAATTCAAACAGAATCAAATAATATTTTGCATACCTTCCTGAGCTATAGAGAACTCAATGTCTGTTGATTTTGGTGAAGATCGGTTAATGGAAAGAGGTAGTTTTCCAGCAACATTTTATGTTTTAACAACGGTAATTTTTTCTATGACGAACGATAACTGCCGCACATTCAAACAGAATCAAATATTTTTTTGCATACGTTCCTCAATTGTAAAAGACTGAAGGCTTGTTGATTTTAGTGAAGATCGGTTAAGGGAAAGGGGTAGTTTACTGGCCACATTTTATGTTTTAACAAGAGTAATTGTTTCTATGACGAACGATAACTGCTGCACATTTAAACAGAATCAAATAATTTTGTGCATACCTTCCTGATTTGTAGATAACCCAAGGTCTGTTGATTTTGTTGAAGATCGGTTAAGGGAAAGGGGTAGTTTACCTGTAACATTTTATGTTGTAACAAGAGAACGTTTTACATGAAGAACGATAACTGCCGTAAATTCAAACACAATCAAATAATTATTTACATATGTGCCTGAGTTGTAGAGGACTCAAGGTTTATTGATTTTTGTGAAGATCGGTTAAGGGAAAGGGGTAGTTTACCTGCCACTGTTAATGTTTTAACAAGAGTAATTGTTTCTATGACGAACAATAACTGCCGTAAATTCAAACATAATCAAATAATGTTTTGCATACTTCCCTACATTGTAGAGAACTCAAGGCCTGTTGATTTTGGTGAAGATCGGTTAAGGGAAAGGGGTATTTTACCAGCAACATTTTATGTTGTAACAAGAGTAAAGAACTTAATTTTGATAAATAAAGTATCCTGATAAGAATATCTTAATAATCCACTGTAGAAACGTAGATGAAATATCTATAAATGAAGAGGCTAGTTGAAAGGGGAGGGGATAATTTTTTATATATGTACTACGTTATGGGCAACAAAGAAGTAGTTTGTTGTTAAAATTCCTTCCCGTCCTGTTTGGCCGTAGACCAAAGTTTTCTGTAAAACCAGACGTTTCGGCAGTGCCGTCGACTGCCATCATCAGTGACAATCGAGTGCGATAACGTGTGGTGGTATACGTTAGTAACCACAGTACTGTGGCAATAAGTGGAAAGAAGTAGTTTCTATGGAAACATTTCATTTCGTAAATGATTTAAAATATAAATCTTAGAACATGGAAGTCATGTATGGTTCTCCATACCGATATTTTTTAACTTTATACAGGTTTTCTTCAAAACATTAGTTAATAGTAGTTTGGTTTTTCTTAGCTATCCGACATTTAACTGCTGTATCACACCACCGCTTAATGAACATTAAGTCAGCTGCTGTTGCGTTTTCATGTTGTTCAACATAGTTCATTGCCACCTATGAAAATTTACAAACCTTTTTAAGATTTTTGTGGATAAAACTTTACATCGTTCTAACATGCAGTGTAGTACAGAATTATGTAACTTGCCTCCAATGCCTTAAATCCTTCTTCTGGTGTAATGCGCGGTTCTTCCTCCTTCCTCTCCTTTTTTGATTACAATATTTATAATCTCTTGGTTATAACTATATTACTGTTAACAAAGCTTAATATGATCCAGTACTAAATTTTTCGAATTTGTATTTTTTCCCTATGCTTATTCCTTCTGATTATGAGAGTTCCAGGATACGAGAAGTTAGGATATGGGAGGTTCTACTGTATGTGTCTTTGAAACAGAAGAGGTTAACGGAAAGCTAAATGTAGTCACTTAGCCTATATAGAGATTCGCAAATACTATTCTTTATCATTAAGTCAGAAATAAAACCTTATAAAAACTAATAATTTTTTCAAAATGCTGCAGTACTTCATATTTCCTCATATATGTTAGATATATATTTGTACGTACGTTGTATACTATATCTATGTTGTACATGCATCTGCGTGCGCGTGTAATCGGCATTATTATCCTCAGTATAATCTGTTTACATTTTTATTCACTTAATTACAGACATAATGACAGTTAACAATACAATACAATAATACAATAACAATAAAACTTCTAAAGTTTATTGTTGTTTCAAGATATATTTTAATAATAGTGTCCTTAATTAATTAAGGATGTGCATTACCCCTATAATCTATGTGTCTATCTTTAATCTATATATAGAAGAGGCACCTTAAAATTCAGAAAAGAATCAATGACACTAACTTGTATTAACACACGATGAAAAAATACATATATTAAGATGCTGACGACAGCATCCTAGCTGAGAGCGTAGAAAACCTTGAGATCATGTTAATTAGGATGAATAAAATTTGGGGAAATTATAAAATACGAAAATAAATAAATCTAAAACAAAAGTAATGGCCTGCGACCAAGAAGGTAATTTAAAATACGAATTAGTGCGGGCAGCGAACTTTTTGAACAAATAGATTAATTTCCTTATCTAGAAAGCGAGATCACTAGAGATCGCCGGAGTAAAGTAGAAGTAGGAAGTAGAATTACCCAAGCAAAAAGCGCCTTCGACCAAAATAAAAAAATCTTAACATACAAAAATAACGGTCTTGAAATTAGGAAAAGATTTATAGAAGCCATACGTATGTAACCTTATATGGTTGTAAAACGTGGACTCTGGAATCCGAGGGAGAAAGGAAACTAAAGTAATATGAAATATGTCCTAGACAGGTGCATGGTGAGGATTAAATTGGCGGAGAAGATTACAAATGGGGAAGTTCTTAGAAGAATGGGTGAGAAGAGAAGCTGTGGAAACCCATTTTAAACTGAAGAGTGCAACTTAATTAGCATTTAATGAGACACAAGGGACTTCTACAATCAACAGTACAGGAATATGTGAATAGAAACACGTCTAGAAGGAGACACGACTACGATATTGGACCAGATTATGAAAGATGTGACATGCAAGAGCTAGTAAGAACTGAAATGCTAGGCGGAAAAACGTGAAGAATGGAGAACCGCTGCCAACCAATCTCCGGAACCAAAGAAGAAAGAAGAAAAGGTATACATGTGTGTGCGTGTGTGTCTGAGCCCGCGCGCGAAGAATTCCTGTTGATAAGGAGATGTTGTTATGTATAAGACCTCACTATTACTTTTCCATTAAGGTATATTAATATTACTGCTCTGCGTAGCCAAGTAGTGTATGAACAGCTTACAAAACCACAGATCGCGTATAGTGTTACAGAATGTTTCAGAAATGTTAATTTCAATCCGTTGCTAACCAAACGCAGGCGAGACGCGCTCTGTATGATGTTAAATACATTTAAAAGTCCCCCATGCTGGATACCTTTTGGAACCACTTAATGACAAAGTTTGCGTTTCATTTTCTAAAACTTTATACAGTAACAACAACTTTTCAAAATTTTGTAAATAGCAGATACAAGTGCATTAACAAAAACACCGTCAGAATTCTAATAAAGGACAAGAATAAAATACATTCCTCCCCTAGCTGCTTTTAATCCTTATTTTACTACTAGTAATTTAGACCACTAGCGTAGAAATATTTGAGACCGCTAACACTCCAAAGAACAATAAATGCTTATTTTAGTTACACAAAATATCTCATACCATATAGTAATTAATTAGCACTCTTTTCAGTGATAAGCAGTACTGATGACATGTTGTTTGTAAAGGTGATATAAATAAATTGTCTGAAGAACGTTTTACTGTAGGACCAAAATATCAAAATCTATTGAACTATGCTTTCTTTGAGGGAGTATATTACAAGGGGAATGTATGTTATAACGAAAAGGGTAATAGTGTAATTGTCTGTGTTGTAAAATGTCGGGCGTTACCTCCGCGCACTTTTGTTACTTACTCTGTCGACTGGATCCTCTGCTGTGATGTAGTCCTGTAACACAACTTAATACTATGCTTTTTGTGGGCGCCACTTGGAAACGTTTGTTCCAAGAAAAAAAAAAATGTGATTGATAAAATTTTTAAATCTACGAAAAAATTTAAACAAGTCAGTTTAGCTTGGAAAAATCAGTTAAGTTTAATGATTCTTCAAAAACAAACAAATCGTCTGAAGGACTAACATTCATAGAAAAAAAATTATAAAATTGCAGAGAAAAAAATTTTACAAGTTATTATTATTGACAATTTTTTATATATCCAATCAAGTATCGGCTAGCATATTTCAGATTTTGACTCAGTTGAAAAGCATGAGTTTAATACGTGAAAAATCTTTACTCTCAGGACGTGACTCCTTTGAACTACCAAGACATATCAATTAGATGCCTTACAAGAAAAAACTAAGTGATTTGAAGGTGTATGTGTGGCGTGTGAAGTACAACTGCGTGATAAAATGTAACCAGGTAACAAATGACTTTAATTTTGGTAACTCACGTTCCAGTGGTTATTTATTCTCGCACTGGACACTCCTTTCGGGTAGTTTCTCTATCTCGCCTCTTCGGGTGTACACTGAATCTATTTAAAGTCAAATTTTGCGATTGTTTACTTTTTCCGCACTTTTGTAAAAACGTTTGGCAGTAGAATATCGTTCAAACGCCGCCAAAAGCTCATCAGCTGCTCCGCGTTAATTCAGAAATTATCCGCCGCAGCGCTGATTCCCATGTTGTCGAGAAGAAAGGCGTGTTGGGTATATGTTTGTTTACGTTAGGGGGAATTATTGTCACGTTAGTCAGTCTATGCGAACACAGCAGAATCCGTTCTCTATTTAAATTTTTGGTCCCTCCTGGGCCGCTTGACGTTCTGGCTGCGTGATTTCTATTAAAATTTGCCGTATCGCTGCTCTATTTCAGCGACACATTTGGCGTAGATTCTCGTTGAGGTTAAGTCAGTCGGTATGTCTATGTACGGGAAAAAGCCTTTCTCCGTGTCTTGTCGATTTCTCGCCTCTTCGGTTTCGCCTTAGCTGCGTTGATCAGTGTTGTGGGTGATGCATCAGTTCTGGAGTTCAAGTTTCAAGTGTGTTTCGGTCGGATTTGGTCTCTCTTTTATACTAATTCAGGATGACTGTTTACATCGACTTCCGGTATATTTGTGTAAAAATTCTTTCTAGAATGTTCGAGAATAAACGAAATGGAATGTCATAGAACAATTTTCACTTCCGTAGAAGCTTTTAGAATGAATTTCTTATTCTTCATACAAAGGATATTTCAAAAATTACTCTGGTATTTATCAAACAGTTTTACATTAGTACTCACAATTTGTATGCCATTAATACATTTAGATTCCCTGTTTTTCACTGAATCTAGCGATACTAAATATGATTGGTTTCTAATTAACTTAAGTCTAATAAACAATACAATATACAACCCTCACCTTGAGTTGTTGTCATTGAAAACTCAATTTTTATAACAAAAATTGTTGTGGAGTTACTAAGTTCCTTCCACAAGCTGAACATCTAATACTACTACCTTCCTACAACAAAATAAACAAATTTTAACATAGATAAAACACAAATAAATACAATTTTATATGGCCTCTGCTCATGGCCTAGATTCTTGTCAGTTTTCTAATACAATGATTAGTCTTTTTCTTTAATATATGTATTATTTCACTACTGTACACACAGAGTTTATTATTTTGTCTATCTTTTGTGATACCTGGTTACTCTGTACATATATTATATTTATCACAAGATGACACAGCATCATTGATTGGTCTTGAGATGTCCTTTTTTATGGCGTGACAAATCTCACTCTAATTAGTTAAATTCTTTTAGAATTGACTTTACTTTCAACTGAGTTTGTTTCTTATTATTGTATACTGATGTATTGTACCTTTCTCTCTTATTTTTGTTAGCATTATGTAAGTATTTAGCCAGCTATGATTATTTTTGTACTGGATGATTGGTTCCAGCCATACATGGTATAAGTAAATATTTTGCTAACTTGACTATTACAATGTTAAAGTTAGTCAGGTATATTAGTATAGTTGTTTTATATCATATTACAGCTTTCTAATGCAATTTTTTTGCATTTTGGCAACATTAAATTTATAAATTATACAATATTAGATGCCTATTACATGTTTTTAGTTAACACTGTTTTTGGCTATTTTGACTGCTTTTTATTCATTTGACAGCTTCCTTTATTTAAGATAAATTGTTCACTATTGTCTGCTTGACAATTACATATAGTTTTTATTTAAATCTGATAATAATTAATTTTTTCATGAAATCTTGGTGTATGGTCTCAAATCCAACACATTAATATTTTTTGTCATTGCAAATATACAATTTTTATTTTAACTTAGACTCTTTCTAATAATGTATTTCAATCATTTAATACATTTATTTTATTTACATCACATAATATAATAATGGATCATGTCCATTCATTCACAAAAAATAGTTTTTAATACTCTATTCATAGTTATAAAACTTAATAATTATTGACTTCATTTTGGTTGATTCTGACATTATTTCTCTCTCTTATAGTGTCTTATGGTTTTTTCACTCTTATTCACTTTAATAATATATATGGGGTTTTGCCTTAGTCATAGTTTGGTCGTTTTTTCAAGTTGATAGAAATAATTATTATACAAAATTACACAATTTTTTGGGACTACTTGGGTTCGATACTGTTCACCTCACATTCCTCTTATGCTAACTTACTATGTAAATGATTTCCTTTATGGAACGTTCTGTGACGTTACAATGTACACATGTATTTATACATACTATATGATAATAATAATATTTTCCATAATACTATTATGAGTCCTTCTTATATCTTCAGTTGCATACATTTGCAGTGATCTACAATTTTTTTTAATAAACTAAAAATTTTAAAGTTTGTTTGACTATTTTCTGTTATTTTATGCCACTGTCTTTGTGATAATTAGAAACAATATGTAAGGGAAATAAATCTTGTGTATTTTAATAACGTACACAATTCAACTTGTTACCGAAATAGGTATATAGGCTCGTACTGTTAATATCCTACTTGTTGTTCTGCTGCGTTGCCCAGTAATGTTCTCCATACGGAAAACCTGGTAATTAATAAAGAGTAGAGATTCATGATCATAGACCAAATCAAAAGTGCTAATTCTATTCCTCATATAACACGTAAGAAAAAAAGAATTGATCAGCTAAGTATCACTATTAACAAAAATTACAAAATCATTGTAAGAAAACGAGAACAAATACATTACTTATAATGGTCATATTTATACTGAATACAACTTAAGTAACATTGGTAAAAAAATTAAAAATCGGCAGAGATAGTATGTAATTTACTTAAAAATATAAGTTAAACTAGTGATCTATATTTTTAGTAAAACATGTATTTTTTTATATAAAGTTATAAAAGTACGAGGTGTGATCAAAAAGTATCAGGATTTATACTGGCAATGCAAAGTCAGCTGACTTGGCTCCAAAAAAGCGACACATACGTTTACTTTACAGTATACTAATAGTGTTACAGAATGTTTCAGAAATGTTAATTTCAATCCGTTGCGACGTGCTCACAACTGACCAAAAAGATGCCCGGATGTCAGTGGCTCAAGACCTGCTTGAATGTGCTAAAAACGATGAGAACTTCATTAAATCGATCGTAACAGGTGATGAATCATAAGTTTATGGATGCCATCAGGAAACTAAGGCCCAGTCTTCAATGTGGAAGACGCCAAATTCTCCAAGACCAAAAAAGGCAAAACAGAGGCGAAGTAAAGTCAAGACCATGCTCACAGTTTTCTTTGATCGCAAGGGGATTGTTCATTATAAATTTGCTCCACCAGGCCAAACAGTTAACCAGGATTACTACATTTCTGTTTTGAGACGATTGATGGATGTAATTCGACAAAAAAGTTCAAAGTTGCATCAGAGGGTGTAAATGGTGGCTTCAACACGAGAATTCACACCCCCCCCCACGTCACATGCTGTTCATTTTCTCATTTTCTTGCTAAACACAATATTCCACAGTTTCAGCATCACTCATTTCCGAAGATAATACAAAATAAATTTAAAAGGGAGATCATTTCAAGACATATAAGAGATAAAAGAAAATGCGACGAAAGAACTTGAGGCTCTTACAGATAATGACTTTAAGACATGCTTCGAACAGTTGGGAAAGCGCTGGAAGAAGTGTGTGGCTGCGGAAGGGGACTATTTTGAAGGAGACAAGTTTAAAAATCTGTAACTCTTGTATATTTATTATAAAATCAATCCTGATACTTTTTGATTACACCTCATATTCCATCTTTTCTGGACAAACTTAGAAATGATTCTTAGTATTTATAATATGTAATATTTAATTTTGATACATGCTACTTTGGTAGTAATTCACTCATCTATATCACAGAAAGCGAGGCAAAAACGGTCTACACTATTCTTAAAATTCCTTTACTTCTTACTTGTAAGGTCATAAGCATTATTTTACTTCCTGCAACGTAGTATCAGTGCCTTTTCTCTGAGCTGCCCCTTTCCTACCTGGAAATTCCTTCGCCAATACACTTAGTTAACTATTTTTCCTGTTGACGAGAAAATGTCCTTCAGCAATCAATAAACGCTGATTAAATTACAGACTGCTTCCCACTTCATTTACGTCACCTTAAGCAACATTACCCTCGTTAGTGCTCCCAGGCTTTACTACAATGACAAATCCCTTCGCAACAACAAGTATGTCAACATATTTTGTTACACCTGTTCTTTCTGTTCTTCCCGGTACTTGCTGTTTAACTACGCACAATTATTCCTTTTCTATATTATTCCTGGATCAGTTAACTCTAATTGAAGAACAGTTACGTCCTTGAGCCGCGTCGCTCCACGACGAGGCCACTGTTGTTTTTCCAATTATTTTTTCTAACATCTCGTCGTTTCTTGCTTTACTTATCCCTTGCACCTCAACCAGCGAATTTCAACTTAGTCTGACGATCACTTCCGGTCATTTCTGTGATGGTCACTTTCTTCAGAAAGTACCTGGATATTCCAACCTAAAATGTGTTCATAATATTCGTACAAAGAAATGCTTCAACGATAATGCTCACATTCAGTACTCGATAATCAAACGCCTTTAGTGATTGAGCTTTTATGTATCTAAGCCTCTATCAGTACTTCTACAGATCTCCCATTAGAGGTTTGTGAGCTACAACAATAAGAAATAGACTCAAAGCTGCATATTAAATCAAGACAAACGATAAACACTGTGGATAATTAAAGGTGTTTGTTAGTATTAATTGTAATCGGTTTTAAGTAATAAACTATTAAAAAACATATTCCGTCTTTCATCTGAATTATTGTAACGTTGTAAGAGAAACCTTTTTTCTCTACAGTTTATGCGTTTATATTCCGCTTTTTGTTTTATAAATAATAGTTTTCCTTAAATCTGACCACGTTTTTTACGATTGTAGCGTATTGACTTTACTCGACTTATCTTTTCCCTTGAAATGTTGCCTTGAAAATTTCTTACAAACTGAGTGCATATAGAGATGGCTAAAATTATATCATTCAATTCGTTAGTAGATGTTTAAGGATTTTGCCGGAAAAAATAAAAAAGAGAAACGGCTATTTCCGATTTTAAATTTTTAAATATTTTCTCTCCTAAATTTTTCAGTTGAATTTTATGAGAATAATAACAGTTTAACAAAGAAAAAAAAAGATGAAGTGCTCAGCCTTTAGAACAGTGTAATAATTCAATAACAATAATCGAATTTTGTATTGTATTAAACATAAATTATAACCCAAATACGGCCCCTATACTGCCTTCAATAAAACTAAGCGTCTTACAGTAATTTCACTTACCATATTCTTAATGTATTCTGTCAAAATTAGAGACTAATATTTTACATTACTTTCAGAAGCAATGTTTTAAAAAAATCCTTAAGTTTGGAAAATGTTGTAGAGGCAATAACTATGTATTATAAGCTACTGCTAAGTGGGAAATTCCACTGGTTGATGAAAGGGTCGAATGCTGTCAGTCAAGAGTATCATAAAAATAAAATAACTGACACTAGCAGCATTAACGATCGAGTGCTAACCATTAAATGAACCGTAGACTGTAATAAATTTTCATTAGTAAAGTTGAGAGGGCACAAAAAATGTATAGAAAATTTTAGAATTTTGTTAACCACTACGGTAACGTTATTGTATATGCTGTTATTTTAAAGCCTCCTTGGCTTTTGTTTTTCTTCCTGACAAGTTTCTATAAATAAACCAAATAAAATAAAATGTATGCAATAAACAAGGGCTAGTTAAATAAAGAGAAGCATTCAAGGACAGTCGAATATCCTCCTGAGTAATTACGGTTGTGTGAAGTAAACATAATCTTATTGCATACCACTTTTAATCCGAAAGTATATACCACTTTTATACCAGTATAAAGTATAAAATAAACTACTTTATTATTATTCAAACTAAAATTTTAAAACGTGTATTTCAAAACGTAGGAATTATTGTAATAAAGGTAACGAACTGCTGCTTGCCTAACGAAATTTGTCTTCTCTCTAATTAACTGATACTTGACATATTTGGAATAATTAAAGTAATAAAACGTAGGTCTATATTTAGTAAAATTTTAATGTAACTATTTGTTTTATTGTGTAACTGGATGTCTTGTTGATATATTTTATTTTAAAAGCGTTACGTAAAATTTAAATGACAGATTTGTTTTTGCAAACAGTTACACTCAACACTGGTTAATCAATTAAGGCGGTGTTTCGGACGCACTGCAAATTATGGTTCATTATCTTAGCGTTGAGTTGTGATATTTTGTCAATAATGCTTAAAATTTACTGGTGAAAATGTGACGTGAAAGACAAAGATTTGTATCATCCCTGCAGGTCATAAAGGTATGTCGACACAACTTTCATCATTATAGAAATTTACACAAATTTATATTAAATCAAGTAATTGTTCTTCACATACGCAATTACCAAGTTTTCACTAACCTAATCATACAAATAACTAAGCAACATTATTACTAGCCACTAAAACATTAACGCGATGTATTTACTCTAACCATATATGATTATTCCACCCATACGCACATGACTGACAAAGTGGCGGACCTGCTTCTAACACAGCATTGCATCACCTAAAATAGGTTGAATGTGTTTTGTAACTCTGAATTATTTTCAATTTTTTGTGTGTCTGTGTCTTTACGTCTGAATGTAGAATTGTTTATATGGCGAACGATAACTGCCGCAAATTCAAACAGAATCAAATAATGTTTTGCATATGTGCCCGAGTTGTAGAGGACTCAAGGTCTACTGATTTTGATGAAGATCGGTTAAGGGGGAGGGGTAGTTTACCTGGAACGTTTTACGTTTTGACAAAAGTAAAGTACTCAATTTTGATAAAGTATCCTGAAAAGATGCTCATAATAATCCACTGTTAAAAGGTAGATGAAATATCTAAAATTGAAAATGGTAGTTGAAGGGAGAGGGGGTAATTTTTTTTTAATTACTTTCCTGATATCAAGTAAAGTACGAGTATTTAGTTTTGAAGGATAAGATACCTCAGCAATTACATATGATAAAACTATTACTCTATGAAAGTATAAATATCGTTAATGGTAGGGATCGGTTGAGGAGAAGGGATGATTATCTGCGTAGTACAGTTTCTTTATAAGAATAAGAATAAACCAAAATTTTATAGTTAAAGTGACTCGAAAATAACATTATATTAAACAACTACCCCATAATAACAAAATATCTATAAATAGTGAAAATAGTTTGGTGAGAGATATTTTTTAGAAATTATCGAACCGAATTCAAGTAAATGATTTTGAATTAATTAATTTTAATCTTATAAATCTTAGAACATGGAAGTCATCTATGGTTCTCCATACCGATATTTATGGTACAGTATATCAATACGAGGTTTATAATAAGTGTAAGTTATTTAAATGATATTTATTACATACTGTTATTATAATACACTTATGTAAAGGCCATACACTTTGAAAATTTTCAGATTGGTTTTTAAATACAACGCAATTTTAATGTTTTTAAATTCATCTTGACTATTTCATCTCACGATATTCACGCCTTTAAGCAAATTTAATCTTTATATGTGACCTACTGTTTGAACGTAACTCAAACAAGCTCAAATCCCACGGACTGGTTGAGTATTTAGGCCTAAATGTATTTGAGACACTTTCAACACACGAATATACACGTACCAGAACGTAACGTTCCAGTATATACAAATATAGGCCTATTATATCTCGAAAATGAACCTACGACTTTGGTAGAGTGAATATACGGTTTTCGGATGGATTCAGCTCTTGCTTTTGAAATTTTTATTTTAAGCAGACTGGGAGATAAGCAAATAAACAAGGTAGAGTTTTATTTATTTCTGTTCACAAATTCAAAGCTGATTTCTTTAAGTACAGTGTAAAGCTAGAATAAGGTCCGTTATCTTATAAATAGTTCGTACAATGTTTATACAGGAAGTGAACTTAAAAGCTCACATATTTATTCTTTTTTTTTTAATTAAAATGTTACTTAACAATCAAACGTAATAATGTGGGTGCAGTCTACAAAAGAATATTTTGATATTTAATTATTTCAGATGGTAGTTTAAAAGGAACTATATTCATGGAGGAAAATTTGTTGGTGTACAGCAGCCGATCAAAACACTTGTCAAATTAAGTCTATACATTAGTTTGTTCACTTTTGTCTGTACCGTTAGTCTGCCGCTTCCCATTACCTCGTCTCTAGTAGATTTCTGTACAAAGTTGTTTCCTGTGATTGTCATTTGATATTAAGGTATATAAACCAAACAGGCATAAAACCAAATTTTAATAACACGTGTAAAGCCTTGGACATTATTAAGAACTCCATCCTTGCGAGTGCATCGACTTTATCAAGCGTTTTCAAATGTTTCATGCAACAGTATTGTTTACAACAGCAGCCTTTACTGTAACATCGTCAGTTTAAAGTTTCTTTCATTTTATTTTTAACTCGTGTTCTTCAGGATTGTGATTATTTACAGACTTCACAAGTTATTTTAACGTCAGTTTTTTAAAAATTCAGAAGATCTGTTTTTAATTCGTGTTTTACGTAATCAAGACAATCAAGTAGAATCGAGACACGCTGATTTTATTGTAGCTGATGATCACTCTACAACGTTTACAGTAACAGCAAAATAGACAAGTAAGAGAAACCAAGTTAGAGCAATCAGATTGTCTGAAGCACACTAGCAGCAGCTGCAAGAACTACAACGTCGAACATCACAGGGAATCACAACCAGAACTTCTGAAGAATGTATTCGGCGACTGCAAGACATGCGACAACATCCAATTCTACGAATAGCCAACGCATCCAATGAACGACATCACAAGCTCTTAGAACAAAACCGCCGTCGTAATAGTACATGCCGTAGAACACTGGAATTGCAATCGTTTCAAACACATCTTCACTTGGTACATGTTATTTCCCTGAAGAAATTTCACTAGAACTAAAAACAACTCTTATCAAAGTTACGTAACAATATTATTTTCAACAAAAATTTAACCTCTTTCAAACACAAAAGTACCACGCATTTCGCACGAGACAATTTCAAAATGTTTTCCCAAACACGCTCGACGTAACGGATAAGAACCTGATCGGTCGGAGATTGTCTACGCGAAAGAGTTCTTTCCGGATCCGGAGTCATGATTGCTGTCTTCTAGCACTAGCAACTCCTAGTGCTGTCTCCGTGTTCTCTATTTTCGAAGAGTCGCTAGTAAGTCTGGCAGGCGTCGATTACGTCGATCAGGAACAGTCTTTTAGGTTTCCGAAAACGCTGAAAGACAGTATTAAAAACAATTCAGAGTCAAACGCCTTTTGAACCTCGAACTTAATTTCTTTGTTCACGAAGACGTGGAAGGAATTTATCGTTCGCAGTCTTATCGTCCTTTACAGGGTTCCTCTGGTAGCGTAGCGAGAAGTCTTATCTCAGAACGTGTGAGATGACAGTAGCACGCCGATAGTGGCGATGATAGTCTAAGCAACAGCTTCGCCTACTCGCTACACAATATCATGTGGTAGGCTATACGCTCAGACAACCGACGAATGATCTGTACCGTTCGTGATCTTATTACATTTATGTTCGATTTATGAAAACAACGAAGTTAACATCGTACCCTATAACAATATAAAGTTAGCATCTGGCATTATTGTTATGTCACATTATGTCTAATTGAACCGTGTATTGTTTTAAAGTGGTTACATATTGCCTATAATTTGTGCTTACAATTAGCAGGTTGTATCACAATGTTTTACTCTCATTAGAAAATTACAAATTAATATACAACAGTGTATCGATAAGTAATGCAAGCGTCCCCATTTTTTAATCCGCCCCTCTTTTTGAACGATCAAGTGCTTACACATTAATCGAAAAACGATCTGATGAGAGTACTGCAACAACGGATTACATAGGACTGCCGTTGACTTTCGTCGGATAGTGGATAAGCCGAGTAGAGATATGAATCGTTTCCCTGGCTTAAGCATACTTGAGAAAATGTTCTCTATTGCGGGTAGCGATACCTCATCAGTCGGGCCTATCAGTGTGTACAATCAACAACATCGATTTTACACACCTTATTTTGTGACAACGGAAGATGTGTTACATTGTATTTATAAAATAAGATTTCTACTGTTTAGGCCTATTAACAAGAAATTACTCATCTGCGTTACAGCAGGCCAGAATGACGTTCTTGTTGATTCCAGAATTTTATTTTCTTCTTATTCCGTTCTACTGCTTTCCCGCTTTCTGCATTACCACGACAGTTAAGCACTAATGATTTTATTACAAATTTTAGCTTACATCTTCATCTTACAAATTAAATCTTCATTTGTAATAAAGTTTTACACACACACATACTTATAAGCTTAAGAGAAAAATTTAAATACACGCAGAGAAATTTAAGTAACTGTTGTTATTTACGGCCGAATGTGTGACTTAATTGTTTACGAATAATGTAGTGAACTGGCTCAGCGGTCTTAAACTGTCACGACTTGTAGCGTGAATATCATACCCTAGATAAGTAAACCGCATGCTGCGGACAAGCCAGACAGTCTAGCAAAGTAATTTGAATACTCTCGGGCTGTAACCTACCGTGTTCCATAAACTTGTAAGGCGGTAAGAAGTGCACTCTGGGGAACATTCCTTCCTCTCCGCTAAATGTACTGTCATAATCCAGCTGTAACTTGAGTATTCCGCAGTAACTACACACGATTTAAAAAAAAACTCCTTACATAAGAATTGTAATATTTAAGTACAGAAAACGTGCAGTTAATAAGTTTAGTTCAACATATGAAATTAATTAATTAGTTTTGAAATTTACTGTACTACAAAATATTTTACTGCATCATAAACTGCAAATTTCTTGAAAAACATATTACCAAAAAAATATTTTCTATCTCTAAAAAATCATAATTTCAAACATTTTGTCTTCCATCAGGTGGCATTCACGGAGGTTTCATTCTTAGGAACGTCCTTTTCACTCACACTAAGCAACTGACTTTCCGTATATAATAAGACATTACTTTTCGAGTTATCGTTGTACTTTCTGGTGTAGTTAGATTGATTAGAGATTCAGTAGGACAGTTAAAATAAAATATTAGTGTCGTTGTAATTTACAGTCACGATTTTAAAATACATTAAAAGACAAAACGGTTTACGTTGAGTATTGTGATACATTTGGAAAAATAACGATGGTTACTTACTGTTCCTGATCATATGTACTTAAGTTTGTAATTAAAGATTAATAAAATAAAGGCTATTGGTTTTGTAACCTCTCGGATCAGCTCAATTTCAACTACGTTTTGATTCATAAAATTGTTGCACATTGCTCTTATTTCTAAACACACGTCAATAGTCCACTCCTCATGTATTCGTGTATGTTCTGTGAATAAATATGATTACCAAAACATATTCGATTGTACCTGAACAAAGTGTGATCTACTCGGTCGGAGATTGTCTACGCGAAAGAGTTCTTTCCGGATCCGGAGTCATGATTGCTGTCTTCTAGCATTAGCAACTCCTAGTGCTGTCTCCGTGTTCTCTATTTTCGAAGAGTCGCTAGTAAGTCTGGCAGGCGTCGATTACGTCGATCAGGAACAGTCTTTTAGGTTTCCGAAAACGCTGAAAGACAGTATTAAAAACAATTCAGAGTCAAACGCCTTTTGAACCTCGAACTTAATTTCTTTGTTCACGAAGACGTGGAAGGAATTTATCGTTCGCAGTCTTATCGTCCTTTACAGGGTTCCTCTGGTAGCGTAGCGAGAAGTCTTATCTCAGAACGTGTGAGATGACAGTAGCACGCCGATAGTGGCGATGATAGTCTAAGCAACAGCTTCGCCTACTCGCTACACAATATCATGTGGTAGGCTATACGCTCAGACAACCGACGAATGATCTTTACCGTTCGTGATCTTATTACATTTATGTTCGATTTATGAAAACAACGAAGTTAACATCGTACCCTATAACAATATAAAGTTAGTATCTGGCATTATTGTTATGTCACATTATGTCTAATTGAACCGTGTATTGTTTTAAAGTGGTTACATATTGCCTATAATTTGTGCTTACAATTAGCAGGTTGTATCACAATGTTTTACTCTCATTAGAAAATTACAAATTAATATACAACAGTGTATCGATAAGTAATGCAAGCGTCCCCATTTTTTAATCCGCCCCTCCTTTTGAACGATCAAGTGCTTACACATTAATCGAAAAACGATCTGATGAGAGTACTGCAACAACGGATTACATAGGACTGCCGTTGACTTTCGTCGGATAGTGGATAAGCCGAGTAGAGATATGAATCGTTGTACTTTCTGGTGTAGTTAGATTGATTAGAGATTCAGTAGGACAGTTAAAATAAAATATTAGTGTCGTTGTAATTTACAGTCACGATTTTAAAATACATTAAAAGACATAACCGTTTACGTTGAGTATTGTGATACATTTGGAAAAATAACGATGGTTACTTACTGTTCCTGATCATATGTACTTAAGTTTGTAATTAAAGATTAATAAAATAAAGGCTATTGGTTTTGTAACCTCTCGGATCAGCTCAATTTCAACTACGTTTTGATTCATAAAATTGTTGCACATTGCTCGTACTTGTCAATACACGTCAATAGTCCACTCCTCATGTATTCGTGTATGTTCTGTGAATAAATATGATTACCAAAACATATTCGATTGTACCTGAACAAAGTGTGATCTACACTTATGGCAAGTTCACAAACTAATAAGTAACAATGTATTCTTTGGGGTTAAAATGACTGCCAATTTACACAGTTAATTTCTTGTAATTACTAATTTTAATAGAATTCTTTGTGAAGTCTTTCAAATAATAATTGCCTTTATACCCACTGTTGCTGATTCTGCATAATTACCTGTGAAACAATTACACGTTTAACAGTAATATGTTTCATACTGTTTAGTACGTAATGACGGTTCATAAAATATAAAACGACAATTTTCTATTCGTTCTTACAGCTCACGATTTGTCACTGAAAGTCATTAAAATCTTATGTGTTCCGTTGTGAGAGTTATGACAGCACTATACCACTCATTATACACATGTAACAAGATACTAGTTCATGTTTCATTAAATTTAGTATGAATTTAGCAGCTGTGAAAAACATTGTACTGCAAGACCAACTGAACTATATTTCCGAGTTTTTCATGTCCACGTATTACACTTACTACAACTCGATACACATTGATATAGACTATAGTAATCTACAGTTCTCCGCAATTGTATTCGACCAACTCTAATCCTGACTCCAGCAAATAGTTTTAAGAGAGAAAACTGAATTTCATTAGAAAGTAGAATTTCAGTGTTCTCATGGTTAATTGCCAAAATGCTTGTCGCTTTATGCTGTAGGCTACAAGGCATTTGATGTTTATACGTATGGCAAGTAAATAGTACCACTGGAAAAGGTCTCGTCCAATGCAAAACGACAACTGGTTTGGCAGTTAGTAACCGCGTCGGAGACTGATAATAAATTGTACGTACCTAACTGATCACGTGTAAAGTAATTCAGTCAGCCTATACTTCCTTGGCTACGGGATTGCGTGGAGGCCTAAAATACTCGTAACATCTCAAACATGGCAAACATTTTTCCAATATTACTATTATTATAAACACTATCATAGTCATATTTCAATTATATGTAGCGTAGCGTAGTTTTGAAGATTTTCTAAAACAATTTTAATTTCAATAGGATACAATTTACTACACAAGAACTATTAACTATGTTCAATAAACTTGTAACGAGAAACGAAACATATTGATGGTGTCCTTAAGCCTTCTGGTCAGCAGTTTTCAGTTAAGTCAGGATTTCTAATAAAACCTTGATTATTATGTTATATCTCGCCCTAATATGTTCATGTCATTCTACTGATTTCTTAATTTTTCAGAGATAGACGATTGTGTATTATTTAGTTTAGTAACATACAACGTTCATCAATAATGATTCACAGTATTATTAATAACATTCACGTTTTAAGTGGAACTTAGTTTCCCTTTTAATCATACAAGTTTGATCCAGCCATCAGCTTGTAGCTGAAGTCCATACACAGATACTGCGACTGCCTTATACAGGGCTAAATGTTCTTTGTTGAATGACAATTTAGATCTAAATAGGCAAATATTGCTTAACAGCAGCAATTGTATTATTATTAAAATTCATTTCGTCCAATTGAAATTATCTGAGGTGTTTTTAGTGAAAACAATAAAAATTCTGTGCAATACTAAAGTATTGGATTTGCAGTATAAGAAAAAATCAGATGTAAAATAAAATACATTACGTTTATATTAAACCAAATATAAGTAAAAATAATTTTTCTTTCAGACTAAAATACAAAATTGTATGAGCTTACATAGCTTAGGTTGTAAAAAAAACACTCATCCACATTAGAACATCACGTAAGCTCTTAAAGGAAAGCATTCCTTGTATTCCCGTGTTTACGTAACTATATCAAACGCTGTCAGTAAACGTTAATTGCAAATTCTTTGGCGGTACTCGAAGAACGTCGAGCTTAACCATCGCGGTTTCATTGGTTTCATTCTAAGTTTGTTGTTCCGTAAGATTCTAGTTACCCACTTTGTCGTGGTCTTAACAAGAATATTATTACGACGTCACAGAACAATCTACGTGTTTATCGAACGTTCCAGAGAGAAGCACCAGAAGACTTCCGAATAAGGTTTGCGGTGCAGACATTTATTGATGGCATCGGAGATTGTGAACTTCAGCAAGTGTTACGAATTACAAGACACCAAGATAGCTCAGAAGCTCTTGTTCACGCCCTAGAGTTTGAAGCTGCCAAGTCAGCGTCCCGCTACATTAATGGGTTTGTGCCATCACGTTGCAGTCAGAAGATCCCTGTATCACATTGTCGTTACGATGGGTGCAGAAAAACAATGCTGTCGGACAAACAATTCAAAAGTTCAAGAGAGTCGCAACGATTTCAAAAAGACAGAAGACCGAAAAACTGTGGAAAACATGGTCATCTACAGGTAGACTGTTGGGAGAAGAAGATACCGAGAGAAGAGAGTGATCGCACCAATTGGAGAAGTAAAGCCCCAGAACAGCACACAGTTTCCACGCTACATAAGACCAGTGGAAACTTGATCGTTAATGGATTTGCGGAAGGTAAACCAACATCATTTACAGTTGACACGGGCGCAACAGTGTCCATTGTGCGCCCTGACTTAGTCAGCAACCGCCAGCCTCTAATTAGCTCTTGTACAATACAGACTGTGACTGGAAGCCCCGTCAAGGTGCTAGGAAAGGTAGACGTACGTGTACGCTTGGGTCTTCTCGAGTTTAGCCACCACATGCTCGTTGCAGACATTGTCGATGAAGTGATTCTTGGCACGGACATTACTTATGCCAACGGATTCGTTGTGGACTTAAGAGAGAATGTCCTGAAGGTTGCCTAAGAGAAGATAAAGCTTTGCATGGCTAAAATGACAGGATCTACCAACCATTCGATTAAGCGAGTGGCATTAGTCGAAGAAGGTCAACAGGTGTGGGCAAGAGGAACCCTCCCTATTGCAAGCGGAAATGGAGGAAGAACTAGCAAAGGAAATACAAATAAGTGTAACAACAAAAGAAGTGATTGGAAAGCCAACTATGGGTATTGAGACAAAACTCTTGCTTGTTCCTGAGCTGATAGAAGCGCCCGAGGGAAAAGTGGCTGAAGATGAGGTTACAAAAGAGGTTGTTGACGAGAACCAAACAGACTGGGACCAATGTATACCACTATTCCTCATGGCGTATAGATCATCAGTACACGACACAACCGGCATGACTCCAGCAAAATTGGTGTTTGGGAGGGAGATTCGTCTTCCTGGGGACTTAATGTTCGGATCACCTGAGACTCAGTCCCAAGAGCCACAGAACTATTCCTCGCAATTAGAAAACCAACTGCGATAAATCAATCGCTTGGTATGAGGACGGCTGAAGATTGCCAGTGATAAAATGAAAACTCGGTATCACATTCGCAGCAATAGTGTGGGTTTCCAAGAAGGAGATCAGGTCTGGTTGTTCAACCCAAAGCACCGTCGTGGTCGCTCACCTAAGCTGCAGTCTAACTGGGAAGGACCCTACACTGTGAAAAAAAGAATCAACGATATTGTTTATCGGATTCAACAGGAAGGGCAGCGAAAGTTCAAGGGCGTACACCTAGATCGTCTGGCTAAGTACTACTTCAGAGACGGTTTGCCAGTTCGGGACAAACAGGCTTAAGGAGGAGGCAGTGTTACAACGTCACAGAACAATCTACGTGTTTATCGAACGTTCCAGAGAGATCCAGAATGTAAGCGTGTGGCGTACGTGCTTGTAAACGCATTTGCGAGTCTTCTCGATGACGCCAGCCGTGCGGACTATGTCAAGGCCGCAGTTAATTACGTAGTTCATACGGACGCTAAGACGCAATTAGGAATCGTCTAGATTTTCGGCGACTATAAATACATGGCGACAGCGGCCTTAGAGTCAGCAGTATTAGTGCGATATATTTCCAGAGCGGTTCGAGTTATTACTGTGTACGTTCAAGTAGTTATTAGTGAAGTGTTGCGTTTTATAATCGGACGGTATAATTGTAATACAATTGTGTTTAATTTTTGTGGACATTTTATTGCGTGTGAACAATTTTCATTTGATTTGTTGTAGAGACTGTGTTGTTAATTACGAACTGTTTAACTGTAAAAATTAAAGGTGTGATTAGTGACTTAATTGGTGTCTTGTACTTATTTTGTTTCCACTGTACCTACGACGATCGAGTAGACCGTCGGAACAATACGTTAAAGTAAGTCAAGCGAACTAACCGTATCTGAGAAGTAATTAATGACAAATCGTTTTCAAACTGTGTTGAAACCAAAGTTTATTGTAGGTACTGATGAAAGATGTAAAATGTTAGTATGTAAATTCTATACTACCCATAGTTGAAACTGTATACATGAAAAATATTTTTAAATTTGTGATGGAGACAAAAATTGAGAAGGGATATCGTTGAGATTAGTTTCTACATTATTTTTACATTCATTATTATTACGTGACTACTTTTTTAACTAAAATATTAGTTTTGCCTTGCCCGATTATAAGGTGAAATATTTGAACTAGTGTACGTTACCAGACGTTGTTAAAACATTAATCCTGTTCTCCACCAAACAATTAATATTTTTTTAATTCTATACACAAACATGCATATTTTAAATATCTCAGATTGATTTATACAGATTTTGTTAGTTACAGATCTGTCGTAAAACGGTCCGCGCATGATGAGTGACTGTCATCTATCACCCACTGTTTTTCCTGGCCTTCCATTGATAATTAGTTTATCAATTATAATACAACGAGTCGATTCATTGACATGGAGTCATGTCTTCCTTGGACATGATTTTACGGCCTACAAAAAACTATTTTGTTTATAAAACTCATACTAACAACTCCAAATAGTTAGTGTCCAATTTTTAAGTCTTGAGTCTTTAAAATGCCTAGACTTTGGTGTACATGCCATTTAAAATTCTCTATATGTTAAAAGTTATTCTCGTTAATGTTATTTTTTTACATTTGATTATTTTAGTCTCCAGGTTGTCTCAGTCTGTGAAAAGGAGTAGGCCTACTTAGTGGAGTACATAGGGTAATAACAGACGGCTGAAGCGTATGCTCGTCACACTGTCCTCCTTGTATGCAGTCCGGCTCACAACGGCAGCCATTTCCCTGTCTCTCGTAAACCATCTCGATGGTACACAAGTAGTCCATTGTTCACATAAAATTTAATTTTTGTTAAGTTAGAAGACAATATATATGATGCAACTATTATTATTTATTTATTTAAAATATCTCTTTCTTAATTTCTCTTTCTTAACTATATTTATTATTTCGCATCAAATATACTGACATGTAATACTAACTGTGAAAAATAGGGAGGGCCTTTAGTCTGTAGCAATCCCCGTGGCATTCGCTCCTCAATGTGGCAACTTATAAAATTTTTTCATTGAGTTCAACAACAGATTGGTCCCATATGTGGAGGACAAACTTGGGCTACCAAGGAGGTTTCCGTAGCAATTGGTCAATTACAGATCAAATTTTCTCGCTTAGACACATCTCTTCAAAGATGGGAGAGTACACCAGACAATCTGGATGCTCTTTATTGACTTCAAGGCTGCTTATTCGATATTCTGAAGTAAACCCCTTACAATGATGGAACGGGTTGTGTATCCCACATAAGTTGGCTATGCTTGTGAGATGTTCACTTAAAGAGTCCAGATGCAGAGAGAAGATTGGTAGTTGCACCTCAGATGCATTCAGTGTTGTAGTTAGCCTACGACAGGGTGACTCGCTGGCTCCTCTCCTTTTGAATGTTGCCCTTGAGGCTATAGTGAATGCTGCTGAAGTGGACCAAGATGGGGTTATCTCTATTAAAATGACACAAGGAATCGCTTATGCAGATGATGTTGTAATTATTGGTAGATCTCTGCTTTCTGTAAAGAAGCCTTCTTAAAGCTGGATGAAGAGGCACGCAAAACAGGACTTAAAGGAATGAAAGTGAGACCAAAATAATGCTGTCAAAGAAAGAAACATGTATAACACCAGCAGCATTAAGTGTTTGGTGATTATCGTTTTGAATCAGTCTCTAGTTTCCAATGCCTTGCTCCAAAACATTGATGAAAAGGAGGAAACAAGAAGGATAATTGCACCCGGAAACAGAGCATACTCTACCTTCGATAAAATCTTGAGGAGCGGGATGTTAAGCCAATCAACAAAGTTCAGGTTTTATAATACCTAAATTAGACCAGTCATGTCTTACGACTTTAGTACAAATATGCTAATTTATGCAAATTCAATTATTTAATTAGATTAAATATGTCAAATTGATTTATTTATGTGAATATATTAATTACTCTGATAATTAACTGTATTCATTAACGATTAGCATAATTACTGAGACTCTTTATTATCGTTATAAAACGATATAAGAAAATTTATTACAAACAATTCAATTAACGTTAGTGTTTTGTTACTAAGGTTTGTGACGATAATGAACGCATGAAATACTTAACAAATAAATACTTATTTATTAAACATTATTCAAATAAACTTCTGATACACAAATGTAAATTATGACCTGAAAATACATTCAGAAAACATATAAGAATATAAATCAAAATATATATCCGCTTCGTTGCTCGCTGTAAAACATAACATACAACACAATAAATATTGTAGCATAACAAAATTATCACGCTAAACATTTAACTTAATGCAACATAAATAAAGAAGAAAAGTTCCATAGTGAGTGAGAAGAATGAATTGTTTTAAGGATTAAACTAGAACCTGTATATTAAGTCAATAAAATGTTAATAAGAATAAAAAATAACAAAGAAAACCATTGATCAAAATAACTTACTATGTAAAAACCCAATAAACCAGCAGAATACCCAGTAGATTGGGGAAGCAGTAAAAAGGGAAAGACAAGAAAAAGGAAATAAAAGGGTGAAAACCATATTAATAATGGAAATTTACAAGGTCACGAAGCAGAGAAACCACAAGACCAGAAACTACTAATATAATAATGAAGAAAGGACAAAATAGGTCAAGATTCCTACAAAGAGCCTAGAAACAAGAAGAGTTATTCCAAAAAATATTAATAATGGAATACATACCATTGAACAAAATTAAAACCAATACATTTAGACCCAGTAACAAGTTACAAGATACATCCCAAAGAGAACCGAATTGTAAGCTAGTTATAAGTATATGTGAAAAATTATTAAAAGGACTACCATTAGTGTAGACAAAAATAAGTGACACACTATAATAAAGTGTAGTGTAAGAAATGGAAATCTATTAAAAAGACTACCATCAGTGTAGGGAAATATTATATAAAAAATAAAAGACAGTCTAATGACTGAGGTCAATTTTAATAACAAAAGTGTTTTAAATAATTAAGTATTGTAAGAAAATAATAGGTATAAGATGTTTTTATTTTTTTCATTGTGTTACCAAAAATAATTATAATGAACACTAGAGACAGTTAATAACTGAAGGAGTCATTAATTATAAGATGTTTTTATTTTTATTTCATTATATTACTAAAATAGTTATAATAAACACAAGAGACAGTGGATAACTGAAAGTGTTATTAGGCATAAGATGTTTTTGTTATGTTTAAATGATACAAAAAAAGAAGTTAGTAGATATAAGATATTCTGTTATATTTTTAAATCATATTATTTAATTTTCAAGTTTGTAAGGCAGAGAGGCAAGTAGGAAATAGAAATGTAATAATTTTATTCAAAACAGTAAACCATATATAATGTACAAGCAGACTAGCTAAGACACTACTTTTGAAAACACAGACTAGTAATGTAAACCCAAAACTATCTATCAGAGAATCAAACTACATAACAGGGAATAGAATTCAATACATACAACACAGAAATTGAAAATATAATTAATACAGATACAATTAATAGCGAATAGAATGACAAAGGAAAGAAAATTAACTTCTTTTGGAAACAAATAATACTAGGCCTATAATGGTAATCAAATCAGACTAAACAGTAAATTAATCAATATTGAAGTGTTTTAACAGCAAAATTATTAACAACAAAGATAATCACGGAGTTATTAAGAATATTCCATGGAAATATTATCAGAAAAAACACTTAAAAACCATTTAAACACTAAATTTGTACAAAATATGAGGCATACAATAATTATAAAAAATTGTAATTTTTGGGCTTAAATGAACTTGAAACAAACCCAGCTATATATCCAAATATGTAAAATTAATTAATCAATATTACTGAGTAGTTAGATTTATGTAAAATTAAGAAATATTTGAAATACAGTAAAAAATAAGAAAACTTATTATGTATATTTAGATGGTGAACCAAGTCTTAGACAGATATTTTTATAATTGAACAATATAAAGAGGAAAAAGACATATCACAAATTACCCTAAAACGACGACGTTCAGAGTTTAGTCTATTGTTAATCGTGAAGACGACTAGTTGAAAATGTATTAACAGAATACAGAAAAAGAATAATTTTGTGTAAAACCGAGTGTGGTTATGCGGAGTGTAACAGAGGTTATCTAAAAGTGAAAATAACGTTAACTATTAATTTTTAACACCTCACTAATTCCAAACAACAGTAATAACATCATAAAACACAAGCACCAGAAATCAACGGCCATTTTGAGACAATTTTGGACCATATTCGCAGAACACGTATACACATATTTGAACACCGGACACTTCACAAGAAACCCATCACGAAACGACATCGCAGGAGAAGAGAGGACACTCTACACTATATTCCTGGACCAACACTACTTCGCAGAGAAGGGAATATTCATTTATTTCTGCGGGAGAAGCCCAGCAATGCATAGCAGCTAAACTCGAGGTGACGGCAGCCATACTTGATTCCCGGACCAGCACGAGGACACGGCCAGCTTGAAGGGAGTGACGTCATTTCGTCGAATGGTTCGATATTAATTTTCATAATTGACAATTTAAATAATAATATTGTTTTATTTCAGCCATAATAATTTAGTTTAAGAATACCTGTAAGAATGTATCTTGTTCCTTGCCCTCTGACCATTTCGACTCGTTAAAAGAACCATAATTACTAACCTTGTAAAAAATATTTTTTGTTACTCTTGTTCGCTACCGACTGGAGCACATATCAGCCAATGCCTTGGCCATGCGCAGCTTGACTGGCGCATAATTGTGAATGTCAATAAATGAACATCATAATTCAGTTACAAGAGTTGTATTTATTTATATAATTAATGTTAACTATTTTTTCTTCTAAACAAAAATAATTTACAGTGCTAGAATAAATATCTGAGAAAAGTACACACACAATTAATTAATTAATTAAATTAACCAATTGAACAAAAAACTAAATATTAGTACAACTTTCATAACTTACAAAATTTTATTTTATTATCAATTAATCACACTTAATTATAAAACATTATTTATATTTAATTTATTCTTTGTAATTGGTGAATCCAAAGTGGAGCTGTATCATCGGCGAGTTCAACACCGAGATTCAGACAACATAATTCTTGCTAGCTTTAAGGAGTCAGACTAATCCAGTGATAAAGAACAATAATTATATACCTAACATATATAATTATAACATACCAATTATATTTTTATTTATATTTGTAATAAATTATATTACAAATTGGCGTCCAACTAAAGGGCTTTAAATAGGAGGTAATAGAGTTATAAAATAAGGACGAATGTCCAATTTCCTATTTTTAGCTAGGCAGCGGTCAATAGGTCGGAAGAAGGAGCGAGATGCACAGGAGAGCTACATCAAGGAAAAGGGCTGTGGAGGCCGAGCAGGAGGTAGACATGGAGGATAAAGAGGCGACACCAGTGGAAGATGTGGAGTCGATGTTACCGCCAGCAGAACCAAACAAGCCTGCACCACAGAAGGAACAGCCGGAGAAATCCACCACAAAGGAAGATACAAAATTTGATCAAATGATGGAGATGTTACTCAGAGAATTTAAAACGACGAAGGAGGAATTAAGAGAAAACAGTAAGAAGATAGAGGAGAAGATGAAAGAAAATAGTAAGAAGCTGGAAAACGATAACCAACAATTGAAAGAAGAGTTGGGTAATAAAATCGGAGATACCAACAAGAAAATCGAAGAAAATAATAAGGAAATGAAAAGTGATAACCAACGATTGAAGGAGGAAATGAATAATGATAATCAACGATTGAAGGAAGAATTGGGTAATAAAATTGGAGATACTAGTAAGAAGATGGAGGAGAAGATGGAAGCAAACAGTAAGAAGATAGAAGAGAAGATGGAAGAAAATATTCAGAAAATTGAGGAGAAAATGGAGGAAATAAAGACTGACAATAAACAGTCGAAGGAGGAATTAACCCAGATAAGCCAATTCTGGAAGAAACCAACAAGAGGATGGAAGAAACAAGTCAGAAAATGGAAAGCAATAATCAACAATTGAG
Organism: Magicicada septendecula; assembly: GCA_034769895.1. NCBI lineage: Eukaryota > Metazoa > Arthropoda > Insecta > Hemiptera > Cicadidae > Magicicada > Magicicada septendecula. Next base: position 902,086,649 of record CM068367.1, read on the forward strand.
AGAAGAATTGAAGGAGACGAACCAAGAGAACATGAACCGGTTAGACGGAAGAATGGAAATATTGAAGGAAGAATTGAGCCAGAAAATAGCCGAAAACAATAAAACAATCAGCAAGAAGGTAGAAGAGGAATTAACGGTAATCGAACAAAAGGTTACAAGAGCTGACGAAAGACGGAGTCAAACCGAACGAGAAGTACAGAGTATCAAGACAGAAATAAACACTAAGGTAAACAACATTGAAGAAACGACTAGGAAGACATTGGAGGAAAGACTAAAGGAAACACGTGAAGATTGGGAGCGAGTCCAGGACCGATTCACAGAAAAATGTGACGGCATTGAAGCTACTGTGACCAGTATCAACAGTCAGGTGCGACAGAACCAAACAGATATAGACCTGTTCCATAGTCGACCGACAAGTATTACCAGTTGTCCTAACAGCGAGAATCGCGAAGGAATTAACTTCAGGTTTTATGAAAACAAACCGATGGAGTTCCTAGCCAGAATCGAAGAGTACTTCACCAAACACAGAGGCAATCGCTGGAGGGAGAATAAAGAAGTGCTTGACGAATCGTTCAAGGAGATAGCAGATAATTGGTGGATGGCGATAAGGGACGAAGTGACCGACTACCAACAATTCAAAAGGCTATTCAAAGCCAAATATTGGTCTGAATCGCACAAAATATCGCCAGAGACGGGATCTGTCATGGCAAATACAACCCGTATGGAAACCAGACTCTAACGGCGTACTTCTTGGGAAAGGTGTGCGTGGCCAAACATCTAGAGCCCAGAATACCGGAAGAATGCCTGGTCAGCAAGCTCTCATACCATTATGAGGAAGATATAATAAGAGCTAGAAGAAACAGTCAAATAAAGACTGTACAAGCAATGACCGAGCTCTTAGAAATGTATGAGCATGAAGATTATTACCGCCAAAGTCGCAGGAGATATGAAAAGACGGAACCAAGAAGTAACACCAATAATTCGAATAATAATAATCGGCAGAATGTGGGCAACAACAATAATTATAATTCCGCAAATCGGAATAATGCTGAATACAATTATAATACCCGTAATAACCATAATGTACCTAGATTTAATAACAATAATAATAATAATCATGTTCCTCGCATTAATAATAATGACAGCAACAACAACAATAATAGTAATAATAATAATAATAACCGTCCACAAAACAACAACGGTTATTATAATAATAACCGTAATTATGTTCCAAATGGTCAGAGGAACACCAACCCCTCTAATAACAACTATCATAGTAATTATAACAGGAATTACCCGAATGGAGGTAATAACAATAATTACAGGACATATCGACCCCATATTAACTACATCAGAGCGGAAGGCAGTGGACAGAGGAGGTACCAGCCTCAACGAAGGAGCCGATATTATGAATACGAGACCTTTCAAAGAATTCAGGGAAATAATCGTTACAGAGAGTACGAGCCCAGACGTAGTTCCAGCCTGGACAATCAGCGAAGAATACCTGTAACAGGAGCCCAACAGGACGATCGTGCTGAACCAAACGAAGCAGTTTCAGTACTCCAAGCTGATGCTTCCAACGGCCTAATCTGTAATGATGCGGAACATTTAAACGAACGGAGGCAGTAATAAACTCCAATAACCCTTTACTGCTCCAATCTGCTGGGTTTAACCAAGGAATATATTCGAAGAAAGACAGAAAAAATTTTACAATAATATACAGTAATTATTTGAAAGATATCCGTAAGGACCTGCTAGAAGAAGGCGAAGTTAACATTAATAATCATGACAATGAAATAATATATATAATTGCAGAAATTGAGGGTATTTCTGTTCCTATAATGATAGACACTGGAGCCAATGTCTCTATAATAAATCGTAATGAGTTGGACCGGATACAGCAGGAATGCCACAAAAACTTACCGGTACTACATATTAATAATATTGTACTTGTAGGAGCTACCGGCAGACAGAACAAGACCATAAGAAAACAGGTATCCCTAAGTGTCAACAGTCAGGGCATTAGTGTGGATATGATATTTCTTGTTGCAGCCGGATTACCTTTCAACATCATGATAGGATGTGACATATTACGCAGAAACTCCGCAGTTATCGACTTGTGCCGAGGAAAGGTATCACTCTTTTCTGAAGGTTCGACTTGTGTAGCCAATTTAACTAACAACAAGATGTTAGATTCCAGACAACTTCTCGACCACCAAAATAAGGTGAACTACTTGTCAAACTACTCGACAAACAATAAGCCAGTACATCAGGATTCGGAGGATGACCTATGGCAACAAAAGATTCAGGAGATACGTAATTTCCAGTGCCATAATACCACCGAGCAATTAAAGGAAAACCAGCTGAATCAATTGGTCAACATATATGAAAAATATCGAGCTGTATTTTCGGACGAACCAGGAAAGATCCGGAACTACCAATGTTCCATACGATTCAGAGAACCAGTAGAATTTAATCGAAAGTCGTATCCCATAGCACAGTCTTTGAAGGAAGCCGTACGCACAGAGATCCAGAATATGATCAGTAAAGATATTATCGAGAGCAGTCAATCGCCATACACTAGCCCAATTGTGGCTATACAAAAGGAAAATGGGAAGGTAAGGCTTTGCCTTGACGCACGTGAGATAAATAAAATGATTATTAACGATCGTACCTCGCCTGGCGAAATTGATGAGATATTGAAGAGATTTCACGGAACGAAGTTCATTACCACGTGGGATACCGTCTGCGGCTATTGGCAGGTGGAGTTGCACCCAGCAAGCCGCCAATACATGGCGTTCATCTTCGAAGGGCGCAATTATCAGTTTAAGAGGTTGCCCTTCGGGTTGGTGAACTCAGTAGTTGTTTTTGTCGCCTGTATGGATCATATACTAGGACCAGAAGCGCTCCAATTCACGACTGTCTATGTTGATGATCTCCTAATAACATCAACCAATTGGGAAGAACACTGTTACCGTGTGGAGCATGTCTTGAAGAAACTTGCTGAAAATAATGTTACCCTTAAACTAGACAAGTCCAAGCTTATAGCTAAAGAAGTACAATTCTTGGGTTTCCAGTTAAACAGTCAAGGAATAACACCATCAACAGAAAAGGTAGACGCCATACAACGATTCCCTATACCAAAAAACAGAAGGCAACTACAATCATTTTTAGGCCTGTGTAACTACTATAGGAAGTTCCAAAATAATTATTCCGAACTGACAGCCCGGTTTCAGTACCAGTTATCGTCCAAGAATAAATGGCGATGGGGTCAAGAACAAGACGAAACTTTCAAATCAATTAAGGAGAAGTTCTTACAAGCAGTAATGCTCAACCATCCGGATTTTAACCGACCCTTCTTTCTAAACTGTGACGCTAGTAACATTAGCTTGGGATCAACACTGTACCAAGAAGATGAAAGTGGAAACCATCTAGTAGTGAGCTTTGCTAGCAGAACCCTTAACCAGTGTGAAAAGAACTATAATGTGACGGAAAAAGAACTGCTAAGTGTAGTCTTTGCCTGCGGGAAGTTTCGGACGTATATCCTCGGATATCCAGTGACCGTTCGAACAGATCACAAATCAATATCATTTCTGAGGAGATGCAAGTTAAGTCATGGTAGATTGACCAGATGGGTACTCGCCCTGCAGGAATACGATATACAGTGGGAGTATGTTCCTGGAAGTAAAAATGTAGTAGCCGACGTATTGTCGAGAGTGAATCTGGAAGAACAAACGTTCGAAGGCGAAAAGGAGAGCATCTTGAAAATCTATAATATTATTAAGGACAGATCCGATTTAGAAAAGATAGTGCAGGACATCAGTAAACACCAGCAGTCCGACCCGAAGTTAAACCACATTAAACTTCGTCTCTCCAACCAAGATGACACAATAAACAAATTTTATTGTATACATAACGGAATATTATTCATTAAAACATCCCTTGATGAAGAGATATGGAAGATCATGATCCCTACTACAATCGAAAAGGATATCATCCTGGACTATCATCTACGATACGGTCACATGGGAGCCATGAAGGTGATCAAGGCGATAGAAGAGAATTGTCATATAAAAAGTATAAATAGAAAGACGAGAAACTACCTCAAAACCTGTCTGATATGTCAATTGGTGAAAACCAACAATGAGAGAAAAGAGGGTATGATGATACCAATTACCTCACAAGCCAAACTGGAAAAGGTCTTTCTGGACATATGTGGTCCATTTCCCCGCAGTGGCGGACGCCATCGATACAAATACATTATTATCATGATGGATCATTTCACAAAATTCACAAAACTGTACCCTGTGAACAGAGCCACCACTTTGAAGACTCTAGGAATAATAACAAACCATTACATTCCAGAGATAGGGAGCCCGGCATCCATAATCACAGACCATGGAACGCAATTTAAGGGTTGGAGGTGGAGAAATACTCTAAATACGTTAGGCATTAAGACATACAAGACATCTGTCTACCACCCCAGCAGCAATCCAGCGGAGAGGGTACTGCGAGAAGTCGGAAGAATATTACGGACTTATTGCTATAATCAACAAAAGAAGTGGCATGAATATTTATTAGCTACTGAAGAATTCCTTAATTTATCATATCACCCCGCTATAGGTACAACGCCATACACGGCAATGTATGAAAAACCGCCTCCAAGAGAAATACAAGATATAATGGAGTTCCCCATGAGTCAAGAATACAAATTCAATCGAATCAGATTCTACAATAAATTGGCAGAAGACCAGGAAAGGCGCAAGAACACGTATCAAAAGGCGATTAAGAAAATAATAAGGTATGAAGTCGGAGAAAAGGTACTGCTAAAAAACAGGGAATTGCCCAGTACTTTGGAAGGCATTACCAAAAAGTTGTTACTGCTGTATACCGGCCCATACCTGATTATTAAAAACAATAATAACAATACGTATGTACTAAAGGATATTATTTCAAATAAAGTAAAAGGAACTTATAATCAATTATCTATTAAAAAATATTTAGAGGAGAAATGAAGAATAAAAAATTTCCAAATTCAAAAAATCAGTAAGTACAACTTACACCAAACATTCGAAGAATTATGAAGAAACAAAAAGAATTTTGATGAACTAAAAAATTTCCAAATTCAAAAAATCAGTAATTACAACTTACACAAAACATTCGAAGATTTATGAATGAATAAACAAAAAGAATTTGATGAATATAAAATAATTTCCAAATTCAAAAAATCAGTAAGTACAACTTACACTGATCATGTGAAAGACTATTATGAATGATGAAAAAAGAATTTTGATGAATAAAAATGTTCAAAATTCAAAACCAATAATAAGTACAACTTACACCAAAATATTTAAAAAACAACTATGAATAAGAAAGAATTTAGTTGAATAAAAATATCTAAAGTTAAAAAATAGTAAGCTCATATCATTACTCATACGAATGATGAGAAATAACTCATAAATATGAAAAAAGATTTTGTAAGAAAGAGATACAAAATTCTAAAGGAGAAAGGAAACCAGAATATCATATGACTTAATCGAAACAACTTAACCAAACTCACAAAGAAAATAATTTAATAAAAATGGAACAATGAAGAAGGACCAACTCAGTCAAGACCAAATAGTGAGACCAGAAACCATAAACCCTGATACTATTAATGATAATGTTGTTGCAATAACCACTGTTATAGTGAAAGTGATAAGGAATTAATTCATGTTATACCATGAGCAATAAAAATAACTCATTGGATACCAGATGGTAGAAAGAATAAATATAAATGCTAATTACTATGTAAACATGATGAAATGATGAAATGTATATTATACCACATACCTAAACCACATAATATGGAATAAGCTTTAAGAGAGAAGAAGAGTCAAGTGTATAAAAGTATTAATTAGTATAACGTATTATGAAGTGAAGAATCTAAAGATGTTTATTTTAGTCAAAAGAGACTACTTTTACTGTTTATTTATTTTTATGACTGGATGTAGAAAATGCCATCCGTCTTATATTTTGAGCAGAGATGATAATGCCTCTGGACTCAATTAATTGAAGTATTGGACAGCAGGGATTGAAGCCAAAAGTGCCACTCTGAACTGTTCCAATTAATTTGTTAGGGAATGATAGGGAGTAAACATACTGGTGAGGAAGCACCAAATAAGAAAGGATATAAAATGATAATGTTATACACAAGATTGAAGATCACTTATTAATGAAGAAAGAAACTAATGAAGGAGATACACATCATCTGAGAGGAAGCAACGGTGGAAAAAGAAGGTATATAAAGTGAAAACATGTAATCACGAAGAAAAAATGGTAAATACAAAAGAATTAGTAGTAATTATTTCATCCATACTAAGAGTATGATCTGAACTAATCACTTTTACAGGAGAGCATATGTAGCATAACAAAATTATCACGCTAAACATTTAACTTAATGCAACATAAATAAAGAAGAAAAGTTCCATAGTGAGTGAGAAGAATGAATTGTTTTAAGGATTAAACTAGAACCTGTATATTAAGTCAATAAAATGTTAATAAGAATAAAAAATAACAAAGAAAACCATTGATCAAAATAACTTACTATGTAAAAACCCAATAAACCAGCAGAATACCCAGTAGATTGGGGAAGCAGTAAAAAGGGAAAGACAAGAAAAAGGAAATAAAAGGGTGAAAACCATATTAATAATGGAAATTTACAAGGTCACGAAGCAGAGAAACCACACGACCAGAAACTACTAATATAATAATGAAGAAAGGACAAAATAGGTCAAGATTCCTACAAAGAGCCTAGAAACAAGAAGAGTTATTCCAAAAAATATTAATAATGGAATACATACCATTGAACAAAATTAAAACCAATACATTTAGACCCAGTAACAAGTTACAAGATACATCCCAAAGAGAACCGAATTGTAAGCTAGTTATAAGTATATGTGAAAAATTATTAAAAGGACTACCATTAGTGTAGACAAAAATAAGTGACACACTATAATAAAGTGTAGTGTAAGAAATGGAAATCTATTAAAAAGACTACCATCAGTGTAGGGAAATATTATATAAAAAATAAAAGACAGTCTAATGACTGAGGTCAATTTTAATAACAAAAGTGTTTTAAATAATTAAGTATTGTAAGAAAATAATAGGTATAAGATGTTTTTATTTTTTTCATTGTGTTACCAAAAATAATTATAATGAACACTAGAGACAGTTAATAACTGAAGGAGTCATTAATTATAAGATGTTTTTATTTTTATTTCATTATATTACTAAAATAGTTATAATAAACACAAGAGACAGTGGATAACTGAAAGTGTTATTAGGCATAAGATGTTTTTGTTATGTTTAAATGATACAAAAAAAGAAGTTAGTAGATATAAGATATTCTGTTATATTTTTAAATCATATTATTTAATTTTCAAGTTTGTAAGGCAGAGAGGCAAGTAGGAAATAGAAATGTAATAATTTTATTCAAAACAGTAAACCATATATAATGTACAAGCAGACTAGCTAAGACACTACTTTTGAAAACACAGACTAGTAATGTAAACCCAAAACTATCTATCAGAGAATCAAACTACATAACAGGGAATAGAATTCAATACATACAACACAGAAATTGAAAATATAATTAATACAGATACAATTAATAGCGAATAGAATGACAAAGGAAAGAAAATTAACTTCTTTTGGAAACAAATAATACTAGGCCTATAATGGTAATCAAATCAGACTAAACAGTAAATTAATCAATATTGAAGTGTTTTAACAGCAAAATTATTAACAACAAAGATAATCACGGAGTTATTAAGAATATTCCATGGAAATATTATCAGAAAAAACACTTAAAAACCATTTAAACACTAAATTTGTACAAAATATGAGGCATACAATAATTATAAAAAATTGTAATTTTTGGGCTTAAATGAACTTGAAACAAACCCAGCTATATATCCAAATATGTAAAATTAATTAATCAATATTACTGAGTAGTTAGATTTATGTAAAATTAAGAAATATTTGAAATACAGTAAAAAATAAGAAAACTTATTATGTATATTTAGATGGTGAACCAAGTCTTAGACAGATATTTTTATAATTGAACAATATAAAGAGGAAAAAGACATATCACAAATTACCCTAAAACGACGACGTTCAGAGTTTAGTCTATTGTTAATCGTGAAGACGACTAGTTGAAAATGTATTAACAGAATACAGAAAAAGAATAATTTTGTGTAAAACCGAGTGTGGTTATGCGGAGTGTAACAGAGGTTATCTAAAAGTGAAAATAACGTTAACTATTAATTTTTAACACCTCACTAATTCCAAACAACAGTAATAACATCATAAAACACAAGCACCAGAAATCAACGGCCATTTTGAGACAATTTTGGACCATATTCGCAGAACACGTATACACATATTTGAACACCGGACACTTCACAAGAAACCCATCACGAAACGACATCGCAGGAGAAGAGAGGACACTCTACACTATATTCCTGGACCAACACTACTTCGCAGAGAAGGGAATATTCATTTATTTCTGCGGGAGAAGCCCAGCAATGCATAGCAGCTAAACTCGAGGTGACGGCAGCCATACTTGATTCCCGGACCAGCACGAGGACACGGCCAGCTTGAAGGGAGTGACGTCATTTCGTCGAATGGTTCGATATTAATTTTCATAATTGACAATTTAAATAAAAATATTGTTTTATTTCAGCCATAATAATTTAGTTTAAGAATACCTGTAAGAATGTATCTTGTTCCTTGCCCTCTGACCATTTCGACTCGTTAAAAGAACCATAATTACTAACCTTGTAAAAAATATTTTTTGTTACTCTTGTTCGCTACCGACTGGAGCACATATCAGCCAATGCCTTGGCCATGCGCAGCTTGACTGGCGCATAATTGTGAATGTCAATAAATGAACATCATAATTCAGTTACAAGAGTTGTATTTATTTATATAATTAATGTTAACTATTTTTTCTTCTAAACAAAAATAATTTACAGTGCTAGAATAAATATCTGAGAAAAGTACACACACAATTAATTAATTAATTAAATTAACCAATTGAACAAAAAACTAAATATTAGTACAACTTTCATAACTTACAAAATTTTATTTTATTATCAATTAATCACACTTAATTATAAAACATTATTTATATTTAATTTATTCTTTGTAATTGGTGAATCCAAAGTGGAGCTGTATCATCGGCGAGTTCAACACCGAGATTCAGACAACATAATTCTTGCTAGCTTTAAGGAGTCAGACTAATCCAGTGATAAAGAACAATAATTATATACCTAACATATATAATTATAACATACCAATTATATTTTTATTTATATTTGTAATAAATTATATTACAAATTGGCGTCCAACTAAAGGGCTTTAAATAGGAGGTAATAGAGTTATAAAATAAGGACGAATGTCCAATTTCCTATTTTTAGCTAGGCAGCGGTCAATAGGTCGGAAGAAGGAGCGAGATGCACAGGAGAGCTACATCAAGGAAAAGGGCTGTGGAGGCCGAGCAGGAGGTAGACATGGAGGATAAAGAGGCGACACCAGTGGAAGATGTGGAGTCGATGTTACCGCCAGCAGAACCAAACAAGCCTGCACCACAGAAGGAACAGCCGGAGAAATCCACCACAAAGGAAGATACAAAATTTGATCAAATGATGGAGATGTTACTCAGAGAATTTAAAACGACGAAGGAGGAATTAAGAGAAAACAGTAAGAAGATAGAGGAGAAGATGAAAGAAAATAGTAAGAAGCTGGAAAACGATAACCAACAATTGAAAGAAGAGTTGGGTAATAAAATCGGAGATACCAACAAGAAAATCGAAGAAAATAATAAGGAAATGAAAAGTGATAACCAACGATTGAAGGAGGAAATGAATAATGATAATCAACGATTGAAGGAAGAATTGGGTAATAAAATTGGAGATACTAGTAAGAAGATGGAGGAGAAGATGGAAGCAAACAGTAAGAAGATAGAAGAGAAGATGGAAGAAAATATTCAGAAAATTGAGGAGAAAATGGAGGAAATAAAGACTGACAATAAACAGTCGAAGGAGGAATTAACCCAGATAAGCCAATTCTGGAAGAAACCAACAAGAGGATGGAAGAAACAAGTCAGAAAATGGAAAGCAATAATCAACAATTGAGAGAAGAATTGAAGGAGACGAACCAAGAGAACATGAACCGGTTAGACGGAAGAATGGAAATATTGAAGGAAGAATTGAGCCAGAAAATAGCCGAAAACAATAAAACAATCAGCAAGAAGGTAGAAGAGGAATTAACGGTAATCGAACAAAAGGTTACAAGAGCTGACGAAAGACGGAGTCAAACCGAACGAGAAGTACAGAGTATCAAGACAGAAATAAACACTAAGGTAAACAACATTGAAGAAACGACTAGGAAGACATTGGAGGAAAGACTAAAGGAAACACGTGAAGATTGGGAGCGAGTCCAGGACCGATTCACAGAAAAATGTGACGGCATTGAAGCTACTGTGACCAGTATCAACAGTCAGGTGCGACAGAACCAAACAGATATAGACCTGTTCCATAGTCGACCGACAAGTATTACCAGTTGTCCTAACAGCGAGAATCGCGAAGGAATTAACTTCAGGTTTTATGAAAACAAACCGATGGAGTTCCTAGCCAGAATCGAAGAGTACTTCACCAAACACAGAGGCAATCGCTGGAGGGAGAATAAAGAAGTGCTTGACGAATCGTTCAAGGAGATAGCAGATAATTGGTGGATGGCGATAAGGGACGAAGTGACCGACTACCAACAATTCAAAAGGCTATTCAAAGCCAAATATTGGTCTGAATCGCACAAAATATCGCCAGAGACGGGATCTGTCATGGCAAATACAACCCGTATGGAAACCAGACTCTAACGGCGTACTTCTTGGGAAAGGTGTGCGTGGCCAAACATCTAGAGCCCAGAATACCGGAAGAATGCCTGGTCAGCAAGCTCTCATACCATTATGAGGAAGATATAATAAGAGCTAGAAGAAACAGTCAAATAAAGACTGTACAAGCAATGACCGAGCTCTTAGAGATGTATGAGCATGAAGATTATTACCGCCAAAGTCGCAGGAGATATGAAAAGACGGAACCAAGAAGTAACACCAATAATTCGAATAATAATAATCGGCAGAATGTGGGCAACAACAATAATTATAATTCCGCAAATCGGAATAATGCTGAATACAATTATAATACCCGTAATAACCATAATGTACCTAGATTTAATAACAATAATAATAATAATCATGTTCCTCGCATTAATAATAATGACAGCAACAACAACAATAATAGTAATAATAATAATAATAACCGTCCACAAAACAACAACGGTTATTATAATAATAACCGTAATTATGTTCCAAATGGTCAGAGGAACACCAACCCCTCTAATAACAACTATCATAGTAATTATAACAGGAATTACCCGAATGGAGGTAATAACAATAATTACAGGACATATCGACCCCATATTAACTACATCAGAGCGGAAGGCAGTGGACAGAGGAGGTACCAGCCTCAACGAAGGAGCCGATATTATGAATACGAGACCTTTCAAAGAATTCAGGGAAATAATCGTTACAGAGAGTACGAGCCCAGACGTAGTTCCAGCCTGGACAATCAGCGAAGAATACCTGTAACAGGAGCCCAACAGGACGATCGTGCTGAACCAAACGAAGCAGTTTCAGGACTCCAAGCTGATGCTTCCAACGGCCTAATCTGTAATGATGCGGAACATTTAAACGAACGGAGGCAGTAATAAACTCCAATAACCCTTTACTGCTCCAATCTGCTGGGTTTAACCAAGGAATATATTCGAAGAAAGACAGAAAAAATTTTACAATAATATACAGTAATTATTTGAAAGATATCCGTAAGGACCTGCTAGAAGAAGGCGAAGTTAACATTAATAATCATGACAATGAAATAATATATATAATTGCAGAAATTGAGGGTATTTCTGTTCCTATAATGATAGACACTGGAGCCAATGTCTCTATAATAAATCGTAATGAGTTGGACCGGATACAGCAGGAATGCCACAAAAACTTACCGGTACTACATATTAATAATATTGTACTTGTAGGAGCTACCGGCAGACAGAACAAGACCATAAGAAAACAGGTATCCCTAAGTGTCAACAGTCAGGGCATTAGTGTGGATATGATATTTCTTGTTGCAGCCGGATTACCTTTCAACATCATGATAGGATGTGACATATTACGCAGAAACTCCGCAGTTATCGACTTGTGCCGAGGAAAGGTATCACTCTTTTCTGAAGGTTCGACTTGTGTAGCCAATTTAACTAACAACAAGATGTTAGATTCCAGACAACTTCTCGACCACCAAAATAAGGTGAACTACTTGTCAAACTACTCGACAAACAATAAGCCAGTACATCAGGATTCGGAGGATGACCTATGGCAACAAAAGATTCAGGAGATACGTAATTTCCAGTGCCATAATACCACCGAGCAATTAAAGGAAAACCAGCTGAATCAATTGGTCAACATATATGAAAAATATCGAGCTGTATTTTCGGACGAACCAGGAAAGATCCGGAACTACCAATGTTCCATACGATTCAGAGAACCAGTAGAATTTAATCGAAAGTCGTATCCCATAGCACAGTCTTTGAAGGAAGCCGTACGCACAGAGATCCAGAATATGATCAGTAAAGATATTATCGAGAGCAGTCAATCGCCATACACTAGCCCAATTGTGGCTATACAAAAGGAAAATGGGAAGGTAAGGCTTTGCCTTGACGCACGTGAGATAAATAAAATGATTATTAACGATCGTACCTCGCCTGGCGAAATTGATGAGATATTGAAGAGATTTCACGGAACGAAGTTCATTACCACGTGGGATACCGTCTGCGGCTATTGGCAGGTGGAGTTGCACCCAGCAAGCCGCCAATACATGGCGTTCATCTTCGAAGGGCGCAATTATCAGTTTAAGAGGTTGCCCTTCGGGTTGGTGAACTCAGTAGTTGTTTTTGTCGCCTGTATGGATCATATACTAGGACCAGAAGCGCTCCAATTCACGACTGTCTATGTTGATGATCTCCTAATAACATCAACCAATTGGGAAGAACACTGTTACCGTGTGGAGCATGTCTTGAAGAAACTTGCTGAAAATAATGTTACCCTTAAACTAGACAAGTCCAAGCTTATAGCTAAAGAAGTACAATTCTTGGGTTTCCAGTTAAACAGTCAAGGAATAACACCATCAACAGAAAAGGTAGACGCCATACAACGATTCCCTATACCAAAAAACAGAAGGCAACTACAATCATTTTTAGGCCTGTGTAACTACTATAGGAAGTTCCAAAATAATTATTCCGAACTGACAGCCCGGTTTCAGTACCAGTTATCGTCCAAGAATAAATGGCGATGGGGTCAAGAACAAGACGAAACTTTCAAATCAATTAAGGAGAAGTTCTTACAAGCAGTAATGCTCAACCATCCGGATTTTAACCGACCCTTCTTTCTAAACTGTGACGCTAGTAACATTAGCTTGGGATCAACACTGTACCAAGAAGATGAAAGTGGAAACCATCTAGTAGTGAGCTTTGCTAGCAGAACCCTTAACCAGTGTGAAAAGAACTATAATGTGACGGAAAAAGAACTGCTAAGTGTAGTCTTTGCCTGCGGGAAGTTTCGGACGTATATCCTCGGATATCCAGTGACCGTTCGAACAGATCACAAATCAATATCATTTCTGAGGAGATGCAAGTTAAGTCATGGTAGATTGACCAGATGGGTACTCGCCCTGCAGGAATACGATATACAGTGGGAGTATGTTCCTGGAAGTAAAAATGTAGTAGCCGACGTATTGTCGAGAGTGAATCTGGAAGAACAAACGTTCGAAGGCGAAAAGGAGAGCATCTTGAAAATCTATAATATTATTAAGGACAGATCCGATTTAGAAAAGATAGTGCAGGACATCAGTAAACACCAGCAGTCCGACCCGAAGTTAAACCACATTAAACTTCGTCTCTCCAACCAAGATGACACAATAAACAAATTTTATTGTATACATAACGGAATATTATTCATCAAAACATCCCTTGATGAAGAGATATGGAAGATCATGATCCCTACTACAATCGAAAAGGATATCATCCTGGACTATCATCTACGATACGGTCACATGGGAGCCATGAAGGTGATCAAGGCGATAGAAGAGAATTGTCATATAAAAAGTATAAATAGAAAGACGAGAAACTACCTCAAAACCTGTCTGATATGTCAATTGGTGAAAACCAACAATGAGAGAAAAGAGGGTATGATGATACCAATTACCTCACAAGCCAAACTGGAAAAGGTCTTTCTGGACATATGTGGTCCATTTCCCCGCAGTGGCGGACGCCATCGATACAAATACATTATTATCATGATGGATCATTTCACAAAATTCACAAAACTGTACCCTGTGAACAGAGCCACCACTTTGAAGACTCTAGGAATAATAACAAACCATTACATTCCAGAGATAGGGAGCCCGGCATCCATAATCACAGACCATGGAACGCAATTTAAGGGTTGGAGGTGGAGAAATACTCTAAATACGTTAGGCATTAAGACATACAAGACATCTGTCTACCACCCCAGCAGCAATCCAGCGGAGAGGGTACTGCGAGAAGTCGGAAGAATATTACGGACTTATTGCTATAATCAACAAAAGAAGTGGCATGAATATTTATTAGCTACTGAAGAATTCCTTAATTTATCATATCACCCCGCTATAGGTACAACGCCATACACGGCAATGTATGAAAAACCGCCTCCAAGAGAAATACAAGATATAATGGAGTTCCCCATGAGTCAAGAATACAAATTCAATCGAATCAGATTCTACAATAAATTGGCAGAAGACCAGGAAAGGCGCAAGAACACGTATCAAAAGGCGATTAAGAAAATAATAAGGTATGAAGTCGGAGAAAAGGTACTGCTAAAAAACAGGGAATTGCCCAGTACTTTGGAAGGCATTACCAAAAAGTTGTTACTGCTGTATACCGGCCCATACCTGATTATTAAAAACAATAATAACAATACGTATGTACTAAAGGATATTATTTCAAATAAAGTAAAAGGAACTTATAATCAATTATCTATTAAAAAATATTTAGAGGAGAAATGAAGAATAAAAAATTTCCAAATTCAAAAAATCAGTAAGTACAACTTACACCAAACATTCGAAGAATTATGAAGAAACAAAAAGAATTTTGATGAACTAAAAAATTTCCAAATTCAAAAAATCAGTAATTACAACTTACACAAAACATTCGAAGATTTATGAATGAATAAACAAAAAGAATTTGATGAATATAAAATAATTTCCAAATTCAAAAAATCAGTAAGTACAACTTACACTGATCATGTGAAAGACTATTATGAATGATGAAAAAAGAATTTTGATGAATAAAAATGTTCAAAATTCAAAACCAATAATAAGTACAACTTACACCAAAACATTTAAAAAACAACTATGAATAAGAAAGAATTTAGTTGAATAAAAATATCTAAAGTTAAAAAATAGTAAGCTCATATCATTACTCATACGAATGATGAGAAATAACTCATAAATATGAAAAAAGATTTTGTAAGAAAGAGATACAAAATTCTAAAGGAGAAAGGAAACCAGAATATCATATGACTTAATCGAAACAACTTAACCAAACTCACAAAGAAAATAATTTAATAAAAATGGAACAATGAAGAAGGACCAACTCAGTCAAGACCAAATAGTGAGACCAGAAACCATAAACCCTGATACTATTAATGATAATGTTGTTGCAATAACCACTGTTATAGTGAAAGTGATAAGGAATTAATTCATGTTATACCATGAGCAATAAAAATAACTCATTGGATACCAGATGGTAGAAAGAATAAATATAAATGCTAATTACTATGTAAACATGATGAAATGATGAAATGTATATTATACCACATACCTAAACCACATAATATGGAATAAGCTTTAAGAGAGAAGAAGAGTCAAGTGTATAAAAGTATTAATTAGTATAACGTATTATGAAGTGAAGAATCTAAAGATGTTTATTTTAGTCAAAAGAGACTACTTTTACTGTTTATTTATTTTTATGACTGGATGTAGAAAATGCCATCCGTCTTATATTTTGAGCAGAGATGATAATGCCTCTGGACTCAATTAATTGAAGTATTGGACAGCAGGGATTGAAGCCAAAAGTGCCACTCTGAACTGTTCCAATTAATTTGTTAGGGAATGATAGGGAGTAAACATACTGGTGAGGAAGCACCAAATAAGAAAGGATATAAAATGATAATGTTATACACAAGATTGAAGATCACTTATTAATGAAGAAAGAAACTAATGAAGGAGATACACATCATCTGAGAGGAAGCAACGGTGGAAAAAGAAGGTATATAAAGTGAAAACATGTAATCACGAAGAAAAAATGGTAAATACAAAAGAATTAGTAGTAATTATTTCATCCATACTAAGAGTATGATCTGAACTAATCACTTTTACAGGAGAGCATATGTAGCATAACAAAATTATCACGCTAAACATTTAACTTAATGCAACATAAATAAAGAAGAAAAGTTCCATAGTGAGTGAGAAGAATGAATTGTTTTAAGGATTAAACTAGAACCTGTATATTAAGTCAATAAAATGTTAATAAGAATAAAAAATAACAAAGAAAACCATTGATCAAAATAACTTACTATGTAAAAACCCAATAAACCAGCAGAATACCCAGTAGATTGGGGAAGCAGTAAAAAGGGAAAGACAAGAAAAAGGAAATAAAAGGGTGAAAACCATATTAATAATGGAAATTTACAAGGTCACGAAGCAGAGAAACCACACGACCAGAAACTACTAATATAATAATGAAGAAAGGACAAAATAGGTCAAGATTCCTACAAAGAGCCTAGAAACAAGAAGAGTTATTCCAAAAAATATTAATAATGGAATACATACCATTGAACAAAATTAAAACCAATACATTTAGACCCAGTAACAAGTTACAAGATACATCCCAAAGAGAACCGAATTGTAAGCTAGTTATAAGTATATGTGAAAAATTATTAAAAGGACTACCATTAGTGTAGACAAAAATAAGTGACACACTATAATAAAGTGTAGTGTAAGAAATGGAAATCTATTAAAAAGACTACCATCAGTGTAGGGAAATATTATATAAAAAATAAAAGACAGTCTAATGACTGAGGTCAATTTTAATAACAAAAGTGTTTTAAATAATTAAGTATTGTAAGAAAATAATAGGTATAAGATGTTTTTATTTTTTTCATTGTGTTACCAAAAATAATTATAATGAACACTAGAGACAGTTAATAACTGAAGGAGTCATTAATTATAAGATGTTTTTATTTTTATTTCATTATATTACTAAAATAGTTATAATAAACACAAGAGACAGTGGATAACTGAAAGTGTTATTAGGCATAAGATGTTTTTGTTATGTTTAAATGATACAAAAAAAGAAGTTAGTAGATATAAGATATTCTGTTATATTTTTAAATCATATTATTTAATTTTCAAGTTTGTAAGGCAGAGAGGCAAGTAGGAAATAGAAATGTAATAATTTTATTCAAAACAGTAAACCATATATAATGTACAAGCAGACTAGCTAAGACACTACTTTGAAAACACAGACTAGTAATGTAAACCCAAAACTATCTATCAGAGAATCAAACTACATAACAGGGAATAGAATTCAATACATACAACACAGAAATTGAAAATATAATTAATACAGATACAATTAATAGCGAATAGAATGACAAAGGAAAGAAAATTAACTTCTTTTGGAAACAAATAATACTAGGCCTATAATGGTAATCAAATCAGACTAAACAGTAAATTAATCAATATTGAAGTGTTTTAACAGCAAAATTATTAACAACAAAGATAATCACGGAGTTATTAAGAATATTCCATGGAAATATTATCAGAAAAAACACTTAAAACCATTTAAACACTAAATTTGTACAAAATATGAGGCATACAATAATTATAAAAAATTGTAATTTTTGGGCTTAAATGAACTTGAAACAAACCCAGCTATATATCCAAATATGTAAAATTAATTAATCAATATTACTGAGTAGTTAGATTTATGTAAAATTAAGAAATATTTGAAATACAGTAAAAAATAAGAAAACTTATTATGTATATTTAGATGGTGAACCAAGTCTTAGACAGATATTTTTATAATTGAACAATATAAAGAGGAAAAAGACATATCACAAATTACCCTAAAACGACGACGTTCAGAGTTTAGTCTATTGTTAATCGTGAAGACGACTAGTTGAAAATGTATTAACAGAATACAGAAAAGAATAATTTTGTGTAAAACCGAGTGTGGTTATGCGGAGTGTAACAGAGGTTATCTAAAAGTGAAAATAACGTTAACTATTAATTTTTAACACCTCACTAATTCCAAACAACAGTAATAACATCATAAAACACAAGCACCAGAAATCAACGGCCATTTTGAGACAATTTTGGACCATATTCGCAGAACACGTATACACATATTTGAACACCGGACACTTCACAAGAAACCCATCACGAAACGACATCGCAGGAGAAGAGAGGACACTCTACACTATATTCCTGGACCAACACTACTTCGCAGAGAAGGGAATATTCATTTATTTCTGCGGGAGAAGCCCAGCAATGCATAGCAGCTAAACTCGAGGTGACGGCAGCCATACTTGATTCCCGGACCAGCACGAGGACACGGCCAGCTTGAAGGGAGTGACGTCATTTCGTCGAATGGTTCGATATTAATTTTCATAATTGACAATTTAAATAATAATATTGTTTTATTTCAGCCATAATAATTTAGTTTAAGAATACCTGTAAGAATGTATCTTGTTCCTTGCCCTCTGACCATTTCGACTCGTTAAAAGAACCATAATTACTAACCTTGTAAAAAATATTTTTTGTTACTCTTGTTCGCTACCGACTGGAGCACATATCAGCCAATGCCTTGGCCATGCGCAGCTTGACTGGCGCATAATTGTGAATGTCAATAAATGAACATCATAATTCAGTTACAAGAGTTGTATTTATTTATATAATTAATGTTAACTATTTTTCTTCTAAACAAAAATAATTTACAGTGCTAGAATAAATATCTGAGAAAAGTACACACACAATTAATTAATTAATTAAATTAACCAATTGAACAAAAAACTAAATATTAGTACAACTTTCATAACTTACAAAATTTTATTTTATTATCAATTAATCACACTTAATTATAAAACATTATTTATATTTAATTTATTCTTTGTAATTGGTGAATCCAAAGTGGAGCTGTATCATCGGCGAGTTCAACACCGAGATTCAGACAACATAATTCTTGCTAGCTTTAAGGAGTCAGACTAATCCAGTGATAAAGAACAATAATTATATACCTAACATATATAATTATAACATACCAATTATATTTTTATTTATATTTGTAATAAATTATATTACAAATTGGCGTCCAACTAAAGGGCTTTAAATAGGAGGTAATAGAGTTATAAAATAAGGACGAATGTCCAATTTCCTATTTTTAGCTAGGCAGCGGTCAATAGGTCGGAAGAAGGAGCGAGATGCACAGGAGAGCTACATCAAGGAAAAGGGCTGTGGAGGCCGAGCAGGAGGTAGACATGGAGGATAAAGAGGCGACACCAGTGGAAGATGTGGAGTCGATGTTACCGCCAGCAGAACCAAACAAGCCTGCACCACAGAAGGAACAGCCGGAGAAATCCACCACAAAGGAAGATACAAAATTTGATCAAATGATGGAGATGTTACTCAGAGAATTTAAAACGACGAAGGAGGAATTAAGAGAAAACAGTAAGAAGATAGAGGAGAAGATGAAAGAAAATAGTAAGAAGCTGGAAAACGATAACCAACAATTGAAAGAAGAGTTGGGTAATAAAATCGGAGATACCAACAAGAAAATCGAAGAAAATAATAAGGAAATGAAAAGTGATAACCAACGATTGAAGGAGGAAATGAATAATGATAATCAACGATTGAAGGAAGAATTGGGTAATAAAATTGGAGATACTAGTAAGAAGATGGAGGAGAAGATGGAAGCAAACAGTAAGAAGATAGAAGAGAAGATGGAAGAAAATATTCAGAAAATTGAGGAGAAAATGGAGGAAATAAAGACTGACAATAAACAGTCGAAGGAGGAATTAACCCAGATAAGCCAATTCTGGAAGAAACCAACAAGAGGATGGAAGAAACAAGTCAGAAAATGGAAAGCAATAATCAACAATTGAGAGAAGAATTGAAGGAGACGAACCAAGAGAACATGAACCGGTTAGACGGAAGAATGGAAATATTGAAGGAAGAATTGAGCCAGAAAATAGCCGAAAACAATAAAACAATCAGCAAGAAGGTAGAAGAGGAATTAACGGTAATCGAACAAAAGGTTACAAGAGCTGACGAAAGACGGAGTCAAACCGAACGAGAAGTACAGAGTATCAAGACAGAAATAAACACTAAGGTAAACAACATTGAAGAAACGACTAGGAAGACATTGGAGGAAAGACTAAAGGAAACACGTGAAGATTGGGAGCGAGTCCAGGACCGATTCACAGAAAAATGTGACGGCATTGAAGCTACTGTGACCAGTATCAACAGTCAGGTGCGACAGAACCAAACAGATATAGACCTGTTCCATAGTCGACCGACAAGTATTACCAGTTGTCCTAACAGCGAGAATCGCGAAGGAATTAACTTCAGGTTTTATGAAAACAAACCGATGGAGTTCCTAGCCAGAATCGAAGAGTACTTCACCAAACACAGAGGCAATCGCTGGAGGGAGAATAAAGAAGTGCTTGACGAATCGTTCAAGGAGATAGCAGATAATTGGTGGATGGCGATAAGGGACGAAGTGACCGACTACCAACAATTCAAAAGGCTATTCAAAGCCAAATATTGGTCTGAATCGCACAAAATATCGCCAGAGACGGGATCTGTCATGGCAAATACAACCCGTATGGAAACCAGACTCTAACGGCGTACTTCTTGGGAAAGGTGTGCGTGGCCAAACATCTAGAGCCCAGAATACCGGAAGAATGCCTGGTCAGCAAGCTCTCATACCATTATGAGGAAGATATAATAAGAGCTAGAAGAAACAGTCAAATAAAGACTGTACAAGCAATGACCGAGCTCTTAGAAATGTATGAGCATGAAGATTATTACCGCCAAAGTCGCAGGAGATATGAAAAGACGGAACCAAGAAGTAACACCAATAATTCGAATAATAATAATCGGCAGAATGTGGGCAACAACAATAATTATAATTCCGCAAATCGGAATAATGCTGAATACAATTATAATACCCGTAATAACCATAATGTACCTAGATTTAATAACAATAATAATAATAATCATGTTCCTCGCATTAATAATAATGACAGCAACAACAACAATAATAGTAATAATAATAATAATAACCGTCCACAAAACAACAACGGTTATTATAATAATAACCGTAATTATGTTCCAAATGGTCAGAGGAACACCAACCCCTCTAATAACAACTATCATAGTAATTATAACAGGAATTACCCGAATGGAGGTAATAACAATAATTACAGGACATATCGACCCCATATTAACTACATCAGAGCGGAAGGCAGTGGACAGAGGAGGTACCAGCCTCAACGAAGGAGCCGATATTATGAATACGAGACCTTTCAAAGAATTCAGGGAAATAATCGTTACAGAGAGTACGAGCCCAGACGTAGTTCCAGCCTGGACAATCAGCGAAGAATACCTGTAACAGGAGCCCAACAGGACGATCGTGCTGAACCAAACGAAGCAGTTTCAGGACTCCAAGCTGATGCTTCCAACGGCCTAATCTGTAATGATGCGGAACATTTAAACGAACGGAGGCAGTAATAAACTCCAATAACCCTTTACTGCTCCAATCTGCTGGGTTTAACCAAGGAATATATTCGAAGAAAGACAGAAAAAATTTTACAATAATATACAGTAATTATTTGAAAGATATCCGTAAGGACCTGCTAGAAGAAGGCGAAGTTAACATTAATAATCATGACAATGAAATAATATATATAATTGCAGAAATTGAGGGTATTTCTGTTCCTATAATGATAGACACTGGAGCCAATGTCTCTATAATAAATCGTAATGAGTTGGACCGGATACAGCAGGAATGCCACAAAAACTTACCGGTACTACATATTAATAATATTGTACTTGTAGGAGCTACCGGCAGACAGAACAAGACCATAAGAAAACAGGTATCCCTAAGTGTCAACAGTCAGGGCATTAGTGTGGATATGATATTTCTTGTTGCAGCCGGATTACCTTTCAACATCATGATAGGATGTGACATATTACGCAGAAACTCCGCAGTTATCGACTTGTGCCGAGGAAAGGTATCACTCTTTTCTGAAGGTTCGACTTGTGTAGCCAATTTAACTAACAACAAGATGTTAGATTCCAGACAACTTCTCGACCACCAAAATAAGGTGAACTACTTGTCAAACTACTCGACAAACAATAAGCCAGTACATCAGGATTCGGAGGATGACCTATGGCAACAAAAGATTCAGGAGATACGTAATTTCCAGTGCCATAATACCACCGAGCAATTAAAGGAAAACCAGCTGAATCAATTGGTCAACATATATGAAAAATATCGAGCTGTATTTTCGGACGAACCAGGAAAGATCCGGAACTACCAATGTTCCATACGATTCAGAGAACCAGTAGAATTTAATCGAAAGTCGTATCCCATAGCACAGTCTTTGAAGGAAGCCGTACGCACAGAGATCCAGAATATGATCAGTAAAGATATTATCGAGAGCAGTCAATCGCCATACACTAGCCCAATTGTGGCTATACAAAAGGAAAATGGGAAGGTAAGGCTTTGCCTTGACGCACGTGAGATAAATAAAATGATTATTAACGATCGTACCTCGCCTGGCGAAATTGATGAGATATTGAAGAGATTTCACGGAACGAAGTTCATTACCACGTGGGATACCGTCTGCGGCTATTGGCAGGTGGAGTTGCACCCAGCAAGCCGCCAATACATGGCGTTCATCTTCGAAGGGCGCAATTATCAGTTTAAGAGGTTGCCCTTCGGGTTGGTGAACTCAGTAGTTGTTTTTGTCGCCTGTATGGATCATATACTAGGACCAGAAGCGCTCCAATTCACGACTGTCTATGTTGATGATCTCCTAATAACATCAACCAATTGGGAAGAACACTGTTACCGTGTGGAGCATGTCTTGAAGAAACTTGCTGAAAATAATGTTACCCTTAAACTAGACAAGTCCAAGCTTATAGCTAAAGAAGTACAATTCTTGGGTTTCCAGTTAAACAGTCAAGGAATAACACCATCAACAGAAAAGGTAGACGCCATACAACGATTCCCTATACCAAAAAACAGAAGGCAACTACAATCATTTTTAGGCCTGTGTAACTACTATAGGAAGTTCCAAAATAATTATTCCGAACTGACAGCCCGGTTTCAGTACCAGTTATCGTCCAAGAATAAATGGCGATGGGGTCAAGAACAAGACGAAACTTTCAAATCAATTAAGGAGAAGTTCTTACAAGCAGTAATGCTCAACCATCCGGATTTTAACCGACCCTTCTTTCTAAACTGTGACGCTAGTAACATTAGCTTGGGATCAACACTGTACCAAGAAGATGAAAGTGGAAACCATCTAGTAGTGAGCTTTGCTAGCAGAACCCTTAACCAGTGTGAAAAGAACTATAATGTGACGGAAAAAGAACTGCTAAGTGTAGTCTTTGCCTGCGGGAAGTTTCGGACGTATATCCTCGGATATCCAGTGACCGTTCGAACAGATCACAAATCAATATCATTTCTGAGGAGATGCAAGTTAAGTCATGGTAGATTGACCAGATGGGTACTCGCCCTGCAGGAATACGATATACAGTGGGAGTATGTTCCTGGAAGTAAAAATGTAGTAGCCGACGTATTGTCGAGAGTGAATCTGGAAGAACAAACGTTCGAAGGCGAAAAGGAGAGCATCTTGAAAATCTATAATATTATTAAGGACAGATCCGATTTAGAAAAGATAGTGCAGGACATCAGTAAACACCAGCAGTCCGACCCGAAGTTAAACCACATTAAACTTCGTCTCTCCAACCAAGATGACACAATAAACAAATTTTATTGTATACATAACGGAATATTATTCATCAAAACATCCCTTGATGAAGAGATATGGAAGATCATGATCCCTACTACAATCGAAAAGGATATCATCCTGGACTATCATCTACGATACGGTCACATGGGAGCCATGAAGGTGATCAAGGCGATAGAAGAGAATTGTCATATAAAAAGTATAAATAGAAAGACGAGAAACTACCTCAAAACCTGTCTGATATGTCAATTGGTGAAAACCAACAATGAGAGAAAAGAGGGTATGATGATACCAATTACCTCACAAGCCAAACTGGAAAAGGTCTTTCTGGACATATGTGGTCCATTTCCCCGCAGTGGCGGACGCCATCGATACAAATACATTATTATCATGATGGATCATTTCACAAAATTCACAAAACTGTACCCTGTGAACAGAGCCACCACTTTGAAGACTCTAGGAATAATAACAAACCATTACATTCCAGAGATAGGGAGCCCGGCATCCATAATCACAGACCATGGAACGCAATTTAAGGGTTGGAGGTGGAGAAATACTCTAAATACGTTAGGCATTAAGACATACAAGACATCTGTCTACCACCCCAGCAGCAATCCAGCGGAGAGGGTACTGCGAGAAGTCGGAAGAATATTACGGACTTATTGCTATAATCAACAAAAGAAGTGGCATGAATATTTATTAGCTACTGAAGAATTCCTTAATTTATCATATCACCCCGCTATAGGTACAACGCCATACACGGCAATGTATGAAAAACCGCCTCCAAGAGAAATACAAGATATAATGGAGTTCCCCATGAGTCAAGAATACAAATTCAATCGAATCAGATTCTACAATAAATTGGCAGAAGACCAGGAAAGGCGCAAGAACACGTATCAAAAGGCGATTAAGAAAATAATAAGGTATGAAGTCGGAGAAAAGGTACTGCTAAAAAACAGGGAATTGCCCAGTACTTTGGAAGGCATTACCAAAAAGTTGTTACTGCTGTATACCGGCCCATACCTGATTATTAAAAACAATAATAACAATACGTATGTACTAAAGGATATTATTTCAAATAAAGTAAAAGGAACTTATAATCAATTATCTATTAAAAAATATTTAGAGGAGAAATGAAGAATAAAAAATTTCCAAATTCAAAAAATCAGTAAGTACAACTTACACCAAACATTCGAAGAATTATGAAGAAACAAAAAGAATTTTGATGAACTAAAAAATTTCCAAATTCAAAAAATCAGTAATTACAACTTACACAAAACATTCGAAGATTTATGAATGAATAAACAAAAAGAATTTGATGAACATAAAATAATTTCCAAATTCAAAAAATCAGTAAGTACAACTTACACTGATCATGTGAAAGACTATTATGAATGATGAAAAAAGAATTTTGATGAATAAAAATGTTCAAAATTCAAAACCAATAATAAGTACAACTTACACCAAAATATTTAAAAAACAACTATGAATAAGAAAGAATTTAGTTGAATAAAAATATCTAAAGTTAAAAAATAGTAAGCTCATATCATTACTCATACGAATGATGAGAAATAACTCATAAATATGAAAAAAGATTTTGTAAGAAAGAGATACAAAATTCTAAAGGAGAAAGGAAACCAGAATATCATATGACTTAATCGAAACAACTTAACCAAACTCACAAAGAAAATAATTTAATAAAAATGGAACAATGAAGAAGGACCAACTCAGTCAAGACCAAATAGTGAGACCAGAAACCATAAACCCTGATACTATTAATGATAATGTTGTTGCAATAACCACTGTTATAGTGAAAGTGATAAGGAATTAATTCATGTTATACCATGAGCAATAAAAATAACTCATTGGATACCAGATGGTAGAAAGAATAAATATAAATGCTAATTACTATGTAAACATGATGAAATGATGAAATGTATATTATACCACATACCTAAACCACATAATATGGAATAAGCTTTAAGAGAGAAGAAGAGTCAAGTGTATAAAAGTATTAATTAGTATAACGTATTATGAAGTGAAGAATCTAAAGATGTTTATTTTAGTCAAAAGAGACTACTTTTACTGTTTATTTATTTTTATGACTGGATGTAGAAAATGCCATCCGTCTTATATTTTGAGCAGAGATGATAATGCCTCTGGACTCAATTAATTGAAGTATTGGACAGCAGGGATTGAAGCCAAAAGTGCCACTCTGAACTGTTCCAATTAATTTGTTAGGGAATGATAGGGAGTAAACATACTGGTGAGGAAGCACCAAATAAGAAAGGATATAAAATGATAATGTTATACACAAGATTGAAGATCACTTATTAATGAAGAAAGAAACTAATGAAGGAGATACACATCATCTGAGAGGAAGCAACGGTGGAAAAAGAAGGTATATAAAGTGAAAACATGTAATCACGAAGAAAAAATGGTAAATACAAAAGAATTAGTAGTAATTATTTCATCCATACTAAGAGTATGATCTGAACTAATCACTTTTACAGGAGAGCATATGTAGCATAACAAAATTATCACGCTAAACATTTAACTTAATGCAACATAAATAAAGAAGAAAAGTTCCATAGTGAGTGAGAAGAATGAATTGTTTTAAGGATTAAACTAGAACCTGTATATTAAGTCAATAAAATGTTAATAAGAATAAAAAATAACAAAGAAAACCATTGATCAAAATAACTTACTATGTAAAAACCCAATAAACCAGCAGAATACCCAGTAGATTGGGGAAGCAGTAAAAAGGGAAAGACAAGAAAAAGGAAATAAAAGGGTGAAAACCATATTAATAATGGAAATTTACAAGGTCACGAAGCAGAGAAACCACACGACCAGAAACTACTAATATAATAATGAAGAAAGGACAAAATAGGTCAAGATTCCTACAAAGAGCCTAGAAACAAGAAGAGTTATTCCAAAAAATATTAATAATGGAATACATACCATTGAACAAAATTAAAACCAATACATTTAGACCCAGTAACAAGTTACAAGATACATCCCAAAGAGAACCGAATTGTAAGCTAGTTATAAGTATATGTGAAAAATTATTAAAAGGACTACCATTAGTGTAGACAAAAATAAGTGACACACTATAATAAAGTGTAGTGTAAGAAATGGAAATCTATTAAAAAGACTACCATCAGTGTAGGGAAATATTATATAAAAAATAAAAGACAGTCTAATGACTGAGGTCAATTTTAATAACAAAAGTGTTTTAAATAATTAAGTATTGTAAGAAAATAATAGGTATAAGATGTTTTTATTTTTTTCATTGTGTTACCAAAAATAATTATAATGAACACTAGAGACAGTTAATAACTGAAGGAGTCATTAATTATAAGATGTTTTTATTTTTATTTCATTATATTACTAAAATAGTTATAATAAACACAAGAGACAGTGGATAACTGAAAGTGTTATTAGGCATAAGATGTTTTTGTTATGTTTAAATGATACAAAAAAAGAAGTTAGTAGATATAAGATATTCTGTTATATTTTTAAATCATATTATTTAATTTTCAAGTTTGTAAGGCAGAGAGGCAAGTAGGAAATAGAAATGTAATAATTTTATTCAAAACAGTAAACCATATATAATGTACAAGCAGACTAGCTAAGACACTACTTTTGAAAACACAGACTAGTAATGTAAACCCAAAACTATCTATCAGAGAATCAAACTACATAACAGGGAATAGAATTCAATACATACAACACAGAAATTGAAAATATAATTAATACAGATACAATTAATAGCGAATAGAATGACAAAGGAAAGAAAATTAACTTCTTTTGGAAACAAATAATACTAGGCCTATAATGGTAATCAAATCAGACTAAACAGTAAATTAATCAATATTGAAGTGTTTTAACAGCAAAATTATTAACAACAAAGATAATCACGGAGTTATTAAGAATATTCCATGGAAATATTATCAGAAAAAACACTTAAAAACCATTTAAACACTAAATTTGTACAAAATATGAGGCATACAATAATTATAAAAAATTGTAATTTTTGGGCTTAAATGAACTTGAAACAAACCCAGCTATATATCCAAATATGTAAAATTAATTAATCAATATTACTGAGTAGTTAGATTTATGTAAAATTAAGAAATATTTGAAATACAGTAAAAAATAAGAAAACTTATTATGTATATTTAGATGGTGAACCAAGTCTTAGACAGATATTTTTATAATTGAACAATATAAAGAGGAAAAAGACATATCACAAATTACCCTAAAACGACGACGTTCAGAGTTTAGTCTATTGTTAATCGTGAAGACGACTAGTTGAAAATGTATTAACAGAATACAGAAAAAGAATAATTTTGTGTAAAACCGAGTGTGGTTATGCGGAGTGTAACAGAGGTTATCTAAAAGTGAAAATAACGTTAACTATTAATTTTTAACACCTCACTAATTCCAAACAACAGTAATAACATCATAAAACACAAGCACCAGAAATCAACGGCCATTTTGAGACAATTTTGGACCATATTCGCAGAACACGTATACACATATTTGAACACCGGACACTTCACAAGAAACCCATCACGAAACGACATCGCAGGAGAAGAGAGGACACTCTACACTATATTCCTGGACCAACACTACTTCGCAGAGAAGGGAATATTCATTTATTTCTGCGGGAGAAGCCCAGCAATGCATAGCAGCTAAACTCGAGGTGACGGCAGCCATACTTGATTCCCGGACCAGCACGAGGACACGGCCAGCTTGAAGGGAGTGACGTCATTTCGTCGAATGGTTCGATATTAATTTTCATAATTGACAATTTAAATAATAATATTGTTTTATTTCAGCCATAATAATTTAGTTTAAGAATACCTGTAAGAATGTATCTTGTTCCTTGCCCTCTGACCATTTCGACTCGTTAAAAGAACCATAATTACTAACCTTGTAAAAAATATTTTTTGTTACTCTTGTTCGCTACCGACTGGAGCACATATCAGCCAATGCCTTGGCCATGCGCAGCTTGACTGGCGCATAATTGTGAATGTCAATAAATGAACATCATAATTCAGTTACAAGAGTTGTATTTATTTATATAATTAATGTTAACTATTTTTTCTTCTAAACAAAAATAATTTACAGTGCTAGAATAAATATCTGAGAAAAGTACACACACAATTAATTAATTAATTAAATTAACCAATTGAACAAAAAACTAAATATTAGTACAACTTTCATAACTTACAAAATTTTATTTTATTATCAATTAATCACACTTAATTATAAAACATTATTTATATTTAATTTATTCTTTGTAATTGGTGAATCCAAAGTGGAGCTGTATCATCGGCGAGTTCAACACCGAGATTCAGACAACATAATTCTTGCTAGCTTTAAGGAGTCAGACTAATCCAGTGATAAAGAACAATAATTATATACCTAACATATATAATTATAACATACCAATTATATTTTTATTTATATTTGTAATAAATTATATTACAAATTGGCGTCCAACTAAAGGGCTTTAAATAGGAGGTAATAGAGTTATAAAATAAGGACGAATGTCCAATTTCCTATTTTTAGCTAGGCAGCGGTCAATAGGTCGGAAGAAGGAGCGAGATGCACAGGAGAGCTACATCAAGGAAAAGGGCTGTGGAGGCCGAGCAGGAGGTAGACATGGAGGATAAAGAGGCGACACCAGTGGAAGATGTGGAGTCGATGTTACCGCCAGCAGAACCAAACAAGCCTGCACCACAGAAGGAACAGCCGGAGAAATCCACCACAAAGGAAGATACAAAATTTGATCAAATGATGGAGATGTTACTCAGAGAATTTAAAACGACGAAGGAGGAATTAAGAGAAAACAGTAAGAAGATAGAGGAGAAGATGAAAGAAAATAGTAAGAAGCTGGAAAACGATAACCAACAATTGAAAGAAGAGTTGGGTAATAAAATCGGAGATACCAACAAGAAAATCGAAGAAAATAATAAGGAAATGAAAAGTGATAACCAACGATTGAAGGAGGAAATGAATAATGATAATCAACGATTGAAGGAAGAATTGGGTAATAAAATTGGAGATACTAGTAAGAAGATGGAGGAGAAGATGGAAGCAAACAGTAAGAAGATAGAAGAGAAGATGGAAGAAAATATTCAGAAAATTGAGGAGAAAATGGAGGAAATAAAGACTGACAATAAACAGTCGAAGGAGGAATTAACCCAGATAAGCCAATTCTGGAAGAAACCAACAAGAGGATGGAAGAAACAAGTCAGAAAATGGAAAGCAATAATCAACAATTGAGAGAAGAATTGAAGGAGACGAACCAAGAGAACATGAACCGGTTAGACGGAAGAATGGAAATATTGAAGGAAGAATTGAGCCAGAAAATAGCCGAAAACAATAAAACAATCAGCAAGAAGGTAGAAGAGGAATTAACGGTAATCGAACAAAAGGTTACAAGAGCTGACGAAAGACGGAGTCAAACCGAACGAGAAGTACAGAGTATCAAGACAGAAATAAACACTAAGGTAAACAACATTGAAGAAACGACTAGGAAGACATTGGAGGAAAGACTAAAGGAAACACGTGAAGATTGGGAGCGAGTCCAGGACCGATTCACAGAAAAATGTGACGGCATTGAAGCTACTGTGACCAGTATCAACAGTCAGGTGCGACAGAACCAAACAGATATAGACCTGTTCCATAGTCGACCGACAAGTATTACCAGTTGTCCTAACAGCGAGAATCGCGAAGGAATTAACTTCAGGTTTTATGAAAACAAACCGATGGAGTTCCTAGCCAGAATCGAAGAGTACTTCACCAAACACAGAGGCAATCGCTGGAGGGAGAATAAAGAAGTGCTTGACGAATCGTTCAAGGAGATAGCAGATAATTGGTGGATGGCGATAAGGGACGAAGTGACCGACTACCAACAATTCAAAAGGCTATTCAAAGCCAAATATTGGTCTGAATCGCACAAAATATCGCCAGAGACGGGATCTGTCATGGCAAATACAACCCGTATGGAAACCAGACTCTAACGGCGTACTTCTTGGGAAAGGTGTGCGTGGCCAAACATCTAGAGCCCAGAATACCGGAAGAATGCCTGGTCAGCAAGCTCTCATACCATTATGAGGAAGATATAATAAGAGCTAGAAGAAACAGTCAAATAAAGACTGTACAAGCAATGACCGAGCTCTTAGAAATGTATGAGCATGAAGATTATTACCGCCAAAGTCGCAGGAGATATGAAAAGACGGAACCAAGAAGTAACACCAATAATTCGAATAATAATAATCGGCAGAATGTGGGCAACAACAATAATTATAATTCCGCAAATCGGAATAATGCTGAATACAATTATAATACCCGTAGTAACCATAATGTACCTAGATTTAATAACAATAATAATAATAATCATGTTCCTCGCATTAATAATAATGACAGCAACAACAACAATAATAGTAATAATAATAATAATAACCGTCCACAAAACAACAACGGTTATTATAATAATAACCGTAATTATGTTCCAAATGGTCAGAGGAACACCAACCCCTCTAATAACAACTATCATAGTAATTATAACAGGAATTACCCGAATGGAGGTAATAACAATAATTACAGGACATATCGACCCCATATTAACTACATCAGAGCGGAAGGCAGTGGACAGAGGAGGTACCAGCCTCAACGAAGGAGCCGATATTATGAATACGAGACCTTTCAAAGAATTCAGGGAAATAATCGTTACAGAGAGTACGAGCCCAGACGTAGTTCCAGCCTGGACAATCAGCGAAGAATACCTGTAACAGGAGCCCAACAGGACGATCGTGCTGAACCAAACGAAGCAGTTTCAGTACTCCAAGCTGATGCTTCCAACGGCCTAATCTGTAATGATGCGGAACATTTAAACGAACGGAGGCAGTAATAAACTCCAATAACCCTTTACTGCTCCAATCTGCTGGGTTTAACCAAGGAATATATTCGAAGAAAGACAGAAAAAATTTTACAATAATATACAGTAATTATTTGAAAGATATCCGTAAGGACCTGCTAGAAGAAGGCGAAGTTAACATTAATAATCATGACAATGAAATAATATATATAATTGCAGAAATTGAGGGTATTTCTGTTCCTATAATGATAGACACTGGAGCCAATGTCTCTATAATAAATCGTAATGAGTTGGACCGGATACAGCAGGAATGCCACAAAAACTTACCGGTACTACATATTAATAATATTGTACTTGTAGGAGCTACCGGCAGACAGAACAAGACCATAAGAAAACAGGTATCCCTAAGTGTCAACAGTCAGGGCATTAGTGTGGATATGATATTTCTTGTTGCAGCCGGATTACCTTTCAACATCATGATAGGATGTGACATATTACGCAGAAACTCCGCAGTTATCGACTTGTGCCGAGGAAAGGTATCACTCTTTTCTGAAGGTTCGACTTGTGTAGCCAATTTAACTAACAACAAGATGTTAGATTCCAGACAACTTCTCGACCACCAAAATAAGGTGAACTACTTGTCAAACTACTCGACAAACAATAAGCCAGTACATCAGGATTCGGAGGATGACCTATGGCAACAAAAGATTCAGGAGATACGTAATTTCCAGTGCCATAATACCACCGAGCAATTAAAGGAAAACCAGCTGAATCAATTGGTCAACATATATGAAAAATATCGAGCTGTATTTTCGGACGAACCAGGAAAGATCCGGAACTACCAATGTTCCATACGATTCAGAGAACCAGTAGAATTTAATCGAAAGTCGTATCCCATAGCACAGTCTTTGAAGGAAGCCGTACGCACAGAGATCCAGAATATGATCAGTAAAGATATTATCGAGAGCAGTCAATCGCCATACACTAGCCCAATTGTGGCTATACAAAAGGAAAATGGGAAGGTAAGGCTTTGCCTTGACGCACGTGAGATAAATAAAATGATTATTAACGATCGTACCTCGCCTGGCGAAATTGATGAGATATTGAAGAGATTTCACGGAACGAAGTTCATTACCACGTGGGATACCGTCTGCGGCTATTGGCAGGTGGAGTTGCACCCAGCAAGCCGCCAATACATGGCGTTCATCTTCGAAGGGCGCAATTATCAGTTTAAGAGGTTGCCCTTCGGGTTGGTGAACTCAGTAGTTGTTTTTGTCGCCTGTATGGATCATATACTAGGACCAGAAGCGCTCCAATTCACGACTGTCTATGTTGATGATCTCCTAATAACATCAACCAATTGGGAAGAACACTGTTACCGTGTGGAGCATGTCTTGAAGAAACTTGCTGAAAATAATGTTACCCTTAAACTAGACAAGTCCAAGCTTATAGCTAAAGAAGTACAATTCTTGGGTTTCCAGTTAAACAGTCAAGGAATAACACCATCAACAGAAAAGGTAGACGCCATACAACGATTCCCTATACCAAAAAACAGAAGGCAACTACAATCATTTTTAGGCCTGTGTAACTACTATAGGAAGTTCCAAAATAATTATTCCGAACTGACAGCCCGGTTTCAGTACCAGTTATCGTCCAAGAATAAATGGCGATGGGGTCAAGAACAAGACGAAACTTTCAAATCAATTAAGGAGAAGTTCTTACAAGCAGTAATGCTCAACCATCCGGATTTTAACCGACCCTTCTTTCTAAACTGTGACGCTAGTAACATTAGCTTGGGATCAACACTGTACCAAGAAGATGAAAGTGGAAACCATCTAGTAGTGAGCTTTGCTAGCAGAACCCTTAACCAGTGTGAAAAGAACTATAATGTGACGGAAAAAGAACTGCTAAGTGTAGTCTTTGCCTGCGGGAAGTTTCGGACGTATATCCTCGGATATCCAGTGACCGTTCGAACAGATCACAAATCAATATCATTTCTGAGGAGATGCAAGTTAAGTCATGGTAGATTGACCAGATGGGTACTCGCCCTGCAGGAATACGATATACAGTGGGAGTATGTTCCTGGAAGTAAAAATGTAGTAGCCGACGTATTGTCGAGAGTGAATCTGGAAGAACAAACGTTCGAAGGCGAAAAGGAGAGCATCTTGAAAATCTATAATATTATTAAGGACAGATCCGATTTAGAAAAGATAGTGCAGGACATCAGTAAACACCAGCAGTCCGACCCGAAGTTAAACCACATTAAACTTCGTCTCTCCAACCAAGATGACACAATAAACAAATTTTATTGTATACATAACGGAATATTATTCATCAAAACATCCCTTGATGAAGAGATATGGAAGATCATGATCCCTACTACAATCGAAAAGGATATCATCCTGGACTATCATCTACGATACGGTCACATGGGAGCCATGAAGGTGATCAAGGCGATAGAAGAGAATTGTCATATAAAAAGTATAAATAGAAAGACGAGAAACTACCTCAAAACCTGTCTGATATGTCAATTGGTGAAAACCAACAATGAGAGAAAAGAGGGTATGATGATACCAATTACCTCACAAGCCAAACTGGAAAAGGTCTTTCTGGACATATGTGGTCCATTTCCCCGCAGTGGCGGACGCCATCGATACAAATACATTATTATCATGATGGATCATTTCACAAAATTCACAAAACTGTACCCTGTGAACAGAGCCACCACTTTGAAGACTCTAGGAATAATAACAAACCATTACATTCCAGAGATAGGGAGCCCGGCATCCATAATCACAGACCATGGAACGCAATTTAAGGGTTGGAGGTGGAGAAATACTCTAAATACGTTAGGCATTAAGACATACAAGACATCTGTCTACCACCCCAGCAGCAATCCAGCGGAGAGGGTACTGCGAGAAGTCGGAAGAATATTACGGACTTATTGCTATAATCAACAAAAGAAGTGGCATGAATATTTATTAGCTACTGAAGAATTCCTTAATTTATCATATCACCCCGCTATAGGTACAACGCCATACACGGCAATGTATGAAAAACCGCCTCCAAGAGAAATACAAGATATAATGGAGTTCCCCATGAGTCAAGAATACAAATTCAATCGAATCAGATTCTACAATAAATTGGCAGAAGACCAGGAAAGGCGCAAGAACACGTATCAAAAGGCGATTAAGAAAATAATAAGGTATGAAGTCGGAGAAAAGGTACTGCTAAAAAACAGGGAATTGCCCAGTACTTTGGAAGGCATTACCAAAAAGTTGTTACTGCTGTATACCGGCCCATACCTGATTATTAAAAACAATAATAACAATACGTATGTACTAAAGGATATTATTTCAAATAAAGTAAAAGGAACTTATAATCAATTATCTATTAAAAAATATTTAGAGGAGAAATGAAGAATAAAAAATTTCCAAATTCAAAAAATCAGTAAGTACAACTTACACCAAACATTCGAAGAATTATGAAGAAACAAAAAGAATTTTGATGAACTAAAAAATTTCCAAATTCAAAAAATCAGTAATTACAACTTACACAAAACATTCGAAGATTTATGAATGAATAAACAAAAAGAATTTGATGAATATAAAATAATTTCCAAATTCAAAAAATCAGTAAGTACAACTTACACTGATCATGTGAAAGACTATTATGAATGATGAAAAAAGAATTTTGATGAATAAAAATGTTCAAAATTCAAAACCAATAATAAGTACAACTTACACCAAAATATTTAAAAAACAACTATGAATAAGAAAGAATTTAGTTGAATAAAAATATCTAAAGTTAAAAAATGGTAAGCTCATATCATTACTCATACGAATGATGAGAAATAACTCATAAATATGAAAAAAGATTTTGTAAGAAAGAGATACAAAATTCTAAAGGAGAAAGGAAACCAGAATATCATATGACTTAATCGAAACAACTTAACCAAACTCACAAAGAAAATAATTTAATAAAGATGGAACAATGAAGAAGGACCAACTCAGTCAAGACCAAATAGTGAGACCAGAAACCATAAACCCTGATACTATTAATGATAATGTTGTTGCAATAACCACTGTTATAGTGAAAGTGATAAGGAATTAATTCATGTTATACCATGAGCAATAAAAATAACTCATTGGATACCAGATGGTAGAAAGAATAAATATAAATGCTAATTACTATGTAAACATGATGAAATGATGAAATGTATATTATACCACATACCTAAACCACATAATATGGAATAAGCTTTAAGAGAGAAGAAGAGTCAAGTGTATAAAAGTATTAATTAGTATAACGTATTATGAAGTGAAGAATCTAAAGATGTTTATTTTAGTCAAAAGAGACTACTTTTACTGTTTATTTATTTTTATGACTGGATGTAGAAAATGCCATCCGTCTTATATTTTGAGCAGAGATGATAATGCCTCTGGACTCAATTAATTGAAGTATTGGACAGCAGGGATTGAAGCCAAAAGTGCCACTCTGAACTGTTCCAATTAATTTGTTAGGGAATGATAGGGAGTAAACATACTGGTGAGGAAGCACCAAATAAGAAAGGATATAAAATGATAATGTTATACACAAGATTGAAGATCACTTATTAATGAAGAAAGAAAATAATGAAGGAGATACACATCATCTGAGAGGAAGCAACGGTGGAAAAAGAAGGTATATAAAGTGAAAACATGTAATCACGAAGAAAAAATGGTAAATACAAAAGAATTAGTAGTAATTATTTCATCCATACTAAGAGTATGATCTGAACTAATCACTTTTACAGGAGAGCATATGTAGCATAACAAAATTATCACGCTAAACATTTAACTTAATGCAACATAAATAAAGAAGAAAAGTTCCATAGTGAGTGAGAAGAATGAATTGTTTTAAGGATTAAACTAGAACCTGTATATTAAGTCAATAAAATGTTAATAAGAATAAAAAATAACAAAGAAAACCATTGATCAAAATAACTTACTATGTAAAAACCCAATAAACCAGCAGAATACCCAGTAGATTGGGGAAGCAGTAAAAAGGAAAAGACAAGAAAAAGGAAATAAAAGGGTGAAAACCATATTAATAATGGAAATTTACAAGGTCACGAAGCAGAGAAACCACAAGACCAGAAACTACTAATATAATAATGAAGAAAGGACAAAATAGGTCAAGATTCCTACAAAGAGCCTAGAAACAAGAAGAGTTATTCCAAAAAATATTAATAATGGAATACATACCATTGAACAAAATTAAAACCAATACATTTAGACCCAGTAACAAGTTACAAGATACATCCCAAAGAGAACCGAATTGTAAGCTAGTATAACTCTACTTATATGCGTTATTGTTGTGTCGTGTTGTGTATGAGTACCTACCTGCTGTCCGATCTTGCGGATTCTTCCGACTAGGGCGTGTGGATTTTGGATTTGAAGTTCGCAAGCTAGTAATCTCAAATTTATTGCAACAACACACAAAATAGGTTACTTTAAAGGGGGAGAGTTTTGTGAGACTGGTAGGCTTTATCGTACAACAATAAAACACTGTAATATGGGGTAATAAAACGTTGTTTATTACTCCAACAACACACAAGAATAAAATGGTTATTATATTATCAATTATTTTACAGTCTAAACAATGAATCTATGTTGACCAATGTTTTTCGATTGGTTAATAATTGAAGAGAAACTAAACTCGTTATTTGGCGAGTTAATTGCAATTAAAAATTTAATTAATTGATTGATTTAATTTAATCAAATGGCTTTAACTAAATTGAATTTAACGGTTACTAAAACAAAATATAAAACTCTGAAGTTAATTAGAATAATTTTCAAAAATAAATTAGACGTGACAGTCTAGTTCACGTTATTTCATTTCTAGTGATTCGACTTCTGTTATACTGCAGTATGAACTAATAGTTAGATTGTTAGTTAAGATTTGTATAGCGCTTTTATACTACTTCTATTTCTAAACTATATCTTACTAATGACTTAGACTGCTATACAGATTATCACAATGAATTTATTCTTAATTACTAGAGTCTCTGATTTTTTGTATGGCACCTGAATTGTTTGAATTACAATGTTTTTAAATGAAAAGATAGAAAATTTGATGTTGAAAAATAAATAAGTGGATTTTGCTTTCCTGTTATTGAAGAGGATGTTGTTCCGATTGTCCCTCGTCGATTCCAATCCGTTCGCTAGAGAAAGTAATCTGCTTAGAGCTGCTGGATTCGGTCGTTGAGTTCAAAATTCGGCAACACTCTGCTTCCTTGCTGTTCGTGAATATTTTAACGTCTCCTGCTCTCTGCTGGAACTGGTTCCTGTCCCTCTTCGATTCGCACGTTGCACATCAGCGTGTGTGTGTGTTTCGTTCGAGTGGTAGCTCTGCTCGTCAGCTGTTCACCAATGATTTAGACGGCCTCTCTGCTGTATTCTTGAAGTCTGGTCTTGAAGTCTGGTGGATCTCTTGCGTCCTTATGACTAGCTGGTAGTACACAATAAGCTTGGTTGATGTACTGAAGAGTATCTCGCCTTTACGCAACAATTACGAGTAGTACAGTTGATCTGTAATTACTGTGTTCGTAATTGCGTGTGTGTTGACCACGTAGAGTCTTCTTGATGGATCTTCACCACTATGGTTACGAGACGATCGAAGAACTACGTCTTTACTTCGTGAGTACTGGCAGAAGAGTGATGTTTCAGCCTGAAAACACCGCGCTGGTCGAGGTTTGCGTCAAATGATTTGATTGGCTGACACACTCTCCCTACTACATAAAATTTGAATTCCCTTGGTCCGTGAGAATGAAGTTAGGTTCCCACAGACGGAGAAATAATATTATTTTTAATACTATTATTCGGCGGAACCAAATTGTCGGTGCGGATTTCCTGTGCTTATTTAATTTTGCAATATCTTGGTTGCAAACCAAGTTGTGTGAAATCTAAAATATACAATCTGTCAGAAATTATTATCTTTATGACATATTCAAATCTCATTAATGTAACTCTATTTTTACAGAAGTTATTCAATTAAATTAATTTACTCTTTCATTTGTTAATTATATTGCGTAAAATTTGCACACGTCATTATTAATATTTCGGCAAATATTTTGGCTATCTTGGATTTTGCCTTAATTTATTAGTTTCCGAGATATTAATAATTAACAGTTTGGGTGTGGCCCTTCCTTGTACAGCGAGTTGATTACATAATGACCACGTGTGCGTCGCTTTACTAAGCATTATTTTCAACGCTCTACATCCAAATGGAGTTTTGACTATTATAATTTATTTAAATATGCTTTTATTATGCGGGAGACATACAACCCCAAATAGTTAATATTTGGTGCTGTTATATATTCCCCCACCCGTTTAAAAAAAAAAATGAATGTAATAATTACAGTTATTTTTTTTCCTTAATCATTACACACGTATTCTGTAATCACAATACTTATTACCTATTCATTGTATTACTTATTCAAAAGAAAAACACACATGTGTGTTAATGTTATTCCATTATATACAACTTAATTCTAATACATCTATTAATAATATTATACTTGTAAATTATTGTGTATCAATATTTTTATAATGGGTAGTACCTAACTGCAGCGTTTAAAAGGTTTGTTTGTTTATCAACAACTGGCACGCGTGCGAAGGAATTTGCTGACTTTCTGTTTAGTGTCATTATCGCTTGCCGCGCGGCTAATTGCTTGACCTACTTTCAAACGTGGGGAGGTAGTTATCGCGTGACGTAACTATTTCCTGCCGTGTGTTTGTTCAGTTCTACACGCTCGTTATTCACCGCGTTATAAATGCGTTATTATTTAATACACAATCTATCTACAATTATTATTAATAATATAAAACACAAGTAATTTATTTTAATTTTAATTATTACATAATTAAATTATTATTAATTCTAAATATTATTTATTTTTTAAAGTCTTATTATTTCGTCGCGACGCGCTTTGGAATGCCATCCTACTCAAAGTATTTTCTCAAAGAGCTCGCATGATATTTACCGATCGTTTTCGTTTGGTCGAGCGTCGTAACGATAAATGTGTGAGGCGCGAGTTGTTGAGCCAAAAGATATGGATCATTATATAAACGAAAAAACTTTGCGGCTACATTTATGTCTCTTCGGCCTACAGGATTCGCATTGAGCAGTACTTTCTCACCTATTACGAAGTTAGTTAGTTTATGAGTAGTATTGAATTTTTCCGCCCTTTTTCGCCCTTTTTCAACTATTCTTTCCCTCACAAGTTGATTTTTACACTGCACCGGCAGAGGTAGATTATAAGTCTTTGGCCTGCTTAAATAATTATTCCAAAATCTCTCT
The DNA here is from genome assembly GCA_034769895.1 of Magicicada septendecula. Taxonomy (NCBI): domain Eukaryota; kingdom Metazoa; phylum Arthropoda; class Insecta; order Hemiptera; family Cicadidae; genus Magicicada; species Magicicada septendecula. Next base: position 902,127,121 of record CM068367.1, read on the forward strand.
GGCCTTGTTCCAGAGTCTAACTCTGCTGGTGTGTATTCCGTGGTATCGTGATAATTCTCGTTTATTGCCTTTTCGAAGAATGGTAGGAACTCGGGCCATTTACTTTGCTCCTTATAGCAATATATACGAAACATTTTACCGATTTCCCGATTCACCCTTTCGGCAAGGTTGCCCTGTGGTCGTCGTATCGAGGTGAGGATTGCTTTGATACCGTTACGTTCCAGGGTAGCTGCCCAGTGTTTGTTTTGGAATTGCTTTCCCTGGTCACTAAGTACGTTCCTTATTGGTCCATGTTGTGGGATATACTTATTAAGTATAATATTTAAAACGGACTTTGTGGTGGGCCTAGGGATCGCGTAAAGGCTAACTTTTTTAGTAAAGACATCGACACAAACTACCATGTGTTTTAGGTTTCTGGTAGCCTTGGGTAATGGTCCCAGAAAGTCGATGGCGATCATCTGTCCCTTACCTTCCGTTATCACATTTGCCATGGGAACGTAAGTGTGCAAGTTTGGTACTTTCGCAGTTTGACACGGATGACATGTTTTTAACAATTTCTTTACCCTACAATACATGTTTGTAATTGTAAAATCCTCCTGCAATATTTTTACACATTTTACAGGAGATGCGTGCGCCATTTTTATATGTAATGATTGTGTTACACACGCAAGCATCGCTGGAGACAATACCACTTTCCATTCGCCCTGTAACAATTTATACAATATATTGTCTTGTATAAGATAATGCGGATTCGGGTGAGCTGCTAACATTAGCTTTTTAGCAAGGAGTGCGAGGTTATCGTCCTGCTCGCGTCCTAAGTTCTGTAGCATATTGGTAGCTTCAGGCGCGACAGTGTATTGCATGTTTAACACTCTCAACTCGTCGTCAGCTGCTTCATATACCTCCTCCTTTTCTACGGGCGGATATCTACTTAGAGTGTCTGCGGTGGTATTCTCTGATCCTTTGCAATATTTAATAGTAAATGAGTACTCCTGAATAGCTAACACCCATCGTGTTAGTCGGGAATTTGCTAATCGACATTTTAATATAAAAGATAACGCCTGATTATCTGTGTGGATCTCGAAATGGGTACCATATAGGTAGTGTCTGAATTTTCTGAGTGCGTTTATTATGGCGAGTATTTCTTTCTCAGAAGTACAATAGTGCAACTCAGCGCCTTTGAGCGTTCTATTGGCGTATGCTACAACATGTAGACTACCTTGTTCGTCTTCCTGGTGCAACACGGCGCCGATAGCATACTCGCTAGCGTCAGTGTACATTACGTACTTCCTACCCTGTTGTGGATGGAACAATTGTAAATTAGTTTGGAACAGGCCCTTAACCCTCTCAAACGCATCGTTCTGTTCAGAACCCCATTTCCACTTTATATTTTTGCGTACCAGCTGTAGCAAGGGGACTGTATATTCGGCGTATTTGCTGGTGAATTTCCTGTAGTATCCCGTGAGTCCAAGGAATGCTCGTAGTGCTTTGAGGTTCTTGGGCACCGGGAACTCCACAATACTCCTGAGCTTCTCTGGGTCCGTACTGATGCCTATAGCTGAGATTATATGTCCCAGGAACTTCATTTGAGACTTTACAAACTCGCACTTATGTAGCTTGAGCTTGATGTTGGCTAACCTCAGCTTCTGGAAGACGCTCCTCAGATGCTCGAAGTGTTCCTCCAACGTGCGGGATATCACGAGGATGTCGTCGACGAATATTACAGTGTATGGGTCTACCTCAGGTCCTAGAGCTCTCTCGAGGCATCTTACAATCGCAGCGAGACTCGTGCTAAGGCCAAAAGGTACCACCTTGTGCTGATAGCATTTGTTATTGAATATAAATGCTGTATACTTACGATCTTGATCACACAGCGGGACCTGCCAGAAGCTTGCTGTTAGATCTAACTTCGTGAGGTACCTGGCTCCTTCACATTTAATGAAGAGGTCCTCCGCTGTCGGTGCGCAGTCACACTCTTTCTCTACCAGACTGTTTAAGTTCCTCATATCCAGGCAGAGTCGGATTTCTCCAGTCTTCTTGCGGACGACTAGCAGTGGGTTGAGGAAGCTGCTATTAGATCTTTCAATAATATCTTCCTCCAACATCCGCTGTATCTCCTGCTGGACCTCGGCCTGGTATTTTATAGGTACCTGGTAGATTCTCCTTATGAACTTCTCCGGCTCTGTGAGGTGGATTCTATGTTCATACACTGACGAGATTGAGTGCTCTTCACTGAAGATATCGCTGAACTCTTTTTGCAGCGACGACAATCTCCATTCAGCTCGGGAATCTAAGGTTGTTTCCCCCTGTTCACAGTCTTTATAATGAATCACTTGTTTTGGTGGCCGCGTGATTTTAATTGGGTCACCATGATTTTGTGTGTGTGTGTGTATGTGTGTTCAATTTAAAAGTGTAACTAACATTGTCAATGGTACATTTTAATAAGTGTTCACTGGTGTTAATTTCCGCACGTATTTGTTCTAATACATCTACCCCCAATAACATATCACATATTAAATTGTTTATACCCACTACACACACTTCCAATTGCACTTTTTCTAGCATGATAGTTAGATAGTATTGAGTGTCAATTTTTTCTTTTGTATCGGTAGCGGTTCGTATATAAAATTGATTTATTGGGAGTGATGGGGCCGTACGAAAATATTTTTTATTGGCACGCAGGAATCTTTCACTGACGCCGGAAACAACGCTGCCGGTGTCCAACAAAATTTGTGTGGGAACGCCGTTGACAAAGGCGTGTAACACCGGACACGCCGCGCTCACTGGCCTTTGTTGCGCGGGACCGGATTCTAGCAACGGATCCCTGACGTCCGGTGGGAACACATTATTAACGGGCACACAAGTTACATAATTAGAAGTACACATTTCACACAATATATAATCCTTATAATTAGCATGCTTAAATTTACAAAATTTTGCCGAATTTATAGCGCGTCCTTGCTGGATGCGCATTTTGGCACGTTTTTTGTAGATTGGTAATTTTTTGATTTATTGTTTGAGTCTTTATTGCTTTGAGTCTTTCGCAGTTGTATCAGCTTTGGCTAATTCGACCGTTTGAATCGCTCTAATTGGGGCCCCGTCGTTGCCCTTACCCTGCCCCTTTGGTCTATCAATATCTTGTTTACCCTTGTACTCAAAGGTTTTATTTGGCGGTTTTGACGGTGTTTGGGGTGGAGTAGAACTTGTACTCGGTCTTTGATCAGGTTGGTGATGATACTGTACCCGCGTATTCTGCCCTTCATTATTTCGGCGAAAATCGGGATTATAACGCCACCCGCCCAAATCAAAAACCGTCTCACTTTGGGACACTAGAATGAGGAGTTCATCGACCGTGCGAATACCCTGCGTAAACACAGCTACTCTAATGTTGTGATTAAAGTGATAGGCAAGTTTCGTGACTATGTCAATCTCCGAAAATGCTGAGGTTAAATGCTTCGCGCGCTCGACCTGCTGGATTATATAATTTTCCGCGGTAATACCCAATTTTCTATCAAATCTGCCATACTCCAGTTCATTGCGTAGAAGTCTTTGTGTATGCGAGTTCCAGTACCGGCTTTCAAATTTTTGTTTGAACTCCGCGTATGTGGACACTCTATCGCGTACAATGTTATACCACTTACGCGCCGAATCACGCATCGCGTTAACTACCCACTGTATTTTGTCTTGATCTTCTAGTCGGGAACCTACTCTAGCCATTTCACTCTCACACGCTAACAAAAATTCAATAGGGTTTTCGTTATTTTCCCCAGTAAAATACACGCGATTTTTCTCGTCAACAGGACCTTGTACCAAAATATTAGGAGCGGACCTCCTCCGTACCTCCTGTCGTACTTTCAAAATCTCGTCATTTAACGCTTGTAAGACACTCTCTTTATTAGAGTCAATGTTAGATCGCGTCTCTACAATTGAAGCGTCTAATCTATCTACTCGTCGTTGCGTTTCCGTCGCGTCGGCTTGAATCTTTATCTCTAGAGAGTCAACTTTTATTGAAACGTCTTGCGTTTGTTTTTCGCAGCGGCTAATATGCTCCTTGAACCGGCCCTCCATACGTGTTACTTGTTCAATAAACGATTTTTGCATAGTGGTCTCAAAAACCTTAAACGGTTCATTTATTTTGGTATCGACCGTATGTACTTTTTCACCGATCTCAGCTACTCTCGCGGTTAATTCTTTATTACTCTCACCGATTTCAACGACTTTAACAGTTAATTCTTTAGTGCTTTGTTTAATTTCCGTATTTATGTCGGCGTTGCTTTGTTCTAATGCTTCGGTTAGACTAACTCTTTGCGTCTCGATGTTAGACTTTAATTCTGCAATATTTATCTCAGCATTGGCTGTTATTTGTTCAAATTTCGCGTTCATATTAGCGGTCAAATCCGCGCTCATTTTCTCGTTAGCTTGTTTCATTTCCGCGTTCGCTTGTTCCGCTTTAGCCGCGTTTTGTTTAATTTCTTGTAATAACTGTTTAAACATTTTTTCCGTATCCATTTTAAATACACAACAATTTCAAATATAAGCAATTTAAAATACACAGAATAATTTCAAATACACAAAATAATTTCACTGCTGTACGAACACCAGTCACAAAACTCTTTGGGGATTGTTCAGTTGGACGCCAGCTGTTTTACGAGTTAAAACAGCAAAGTTAGTTTTAACGTGAAAATTAAATTTAAATTGAATTTAATTTCTGGCCCCACGTGCAGGGCGACATTTATAACTCTACTTATATGCGTTATTGTTGTGTCGTGTTGTGTATGAGTACCTACCTGCTGTCCGATCTTGCGGATTCTTCCGACTAGGGCGTGTGGATTTTGGATTTGAAGTTCGCAAGCTAGTAATCTCAAATTTATTGCAACAACACACAAAATAGGTTACTTTAAAGGGGGAGAGTTTTGTGAGACTGGTAGGCTTTATCGTACAACAATAAAACACTGTAATATGGGGTAATAAAACGTTGTTTATTACTCCAACAACACACAAGAATAAAATGGTTATTATATTATCAATTATTTTACAGTCTAAACAATGAATCTATGTTGACCAATGTTTTTCGATTGGTTAATAATTGAAGAGAAACTAAACTCGTTATTTGGCGAGTTAATTGCAATTAAAAATTTAATTAATTGATTGATTTAATTTAATCAAATGGCTTTAACTAAACTGAATTTAACGGTTAATAAAACAAAATATAAAACTCTGACGTTAATTAGAATAATTTTCAAAAATAAATTAGACGTGACAGTCTAGTTCACATTATTTCATTTCTAGTGATTCGACTTCTGTTATACTGCAGTATGAACTAATAGTTAGATTGTTAGTTAAGATTTGTATAGCGCTTTTATACTACTTCTATTTCTTAACTATAGCTTACTAATGACTTAGACTGCTATACAGATTATCACAATGAATTTATTCTTAATTACTAGAGTCTCTGATTTTTTGTATGGCACCTGAATTGTTTGAATTACAATGTTTTTAAATGAAAAGATAGAAAATTTGATGTTGAAAAATAAATAAGTGGATTTTGCTTTCCTGTTATTGAAGAGGATGTTGTTCCGATTGTCCCTCGTCGATTCCAATCCGTTCGCTAGAGAAAGTAATCTGCTTAGAGCTGCTGGATTCGGTCGTTGAGTTCAAAATTCGGCAACACTCTGCTTCCTTGCTGTTCGTGAATATTTTAACGTCTCCTGCTCTCTGCTGGAACTGGTTGCTGCTGAAATTATATTGCGTAAAATTTGCACACGTCATTATTAATATTTCGGCAAACATTTTGGCTATCTTGGATTTCGCCTTAATTTATTAGTTTCCGAGATATTAATAATTAACAGTTTGGGTGTGGCCCTTCCTTGTACAGCGAGCTGATTACATAATGACCACGTGTGCGTCGCTTTACTAAGCATTATTTTCAACGCTCTACATCCAAATGGAGTTTTGACTATTATAATTTATTTAAATATGCTTTTATTATGCGGGAGACATATAACCCCAAATAGTTAATATTTGGTGCTGTTATACTAGTTATAAGTATAATATGTGAAAAATTATTAAAAGGACTACCATTAGTGTAGACGAAAATAAGTGACACACTATAATAAAGTGTAGTGTAAGAAATGGAAATCTATTAAAAAGACTACCATCAGTGTAGGGAAATATTATATAAAAAATAAAAGACAGTCTAATGACTGAGGTCAATTTTAATAACAAAAGTGTTTTAAATAATTAAGTAGTGTAAGAAAATAATAGGTATAAGATGTTTTTATTTTTTTCATTGTGTTACCAAAAATAATTATAATGAACACTAGAGACAGTTAATAACTGAAGGTGTCATTAATTATAAGATGTTTTTATTTTTATTTCATTATATTACTAAAATAGTTATAATAAACACAAGAGACAGTGGATAACTGAAAGTGTTATTAGGCATAAGATGTTTTTGTTATGTTTAAATGATACAAAAAAAGAAGTTAGTAGATATAAGATATTCTGTTATATTTTTAAATCATATTATTTAATTTTCAAGTTTGTAAGGCAGAGAGGCAAGTAGGAAATAGAAATGTAATAATTTTATTCAAAACAGTAAACCATATATAATGTACAAGCAGACTAGCTAAGACACCACTTTTGAAAACACAGACTAGTAATGTAAACCCAAAACTATCTATCAGAGAATCAAACTACATAACAGGGAATAGAATTCAATACATACAACACAGAAATTGAAAATATAATTAATACAGATACAATTAATAGCGAATAGAATGACAAAGGAAAGAAAATTAACTTCTTTTGGAAACAAATAATACTTGGCCTATAATGGTAATCAAATCAGACTAAACAGTAAATTAATCAATATTGAAGTGTTTTAACAGCAAAATTATTAACAACAAAGATAATCACGGAGTTATTAAGAATATTCCATGGAAATATTATCAGAAAAAACACTTAAAAACCATTTAAACACTAAATTTGTACAAAATATGAGGCATACAATAATTATAAAAAATTGTAATTTTTGGGCTTAAATGAACTTGAAACAAACCCAGCTATATATCCAAATATGTAAAATTAATTAATCAATATTACTGAGTAGTTAGATTTATGTAAAATTAAGAAATATTTGAAATACAGTAAAAAATAAGAAAACTTATTATGTATATTTAGATGGTGAACCAAGTCTTAGACAGATATTTTTATAATTGAACAATATAAAGAGGAAAAAGACATATCACAAATTACCCTAAAACGACGACGTTCAGAGTTTAGTCTATTGTTAATCGTGAAGACGACTAGTTGAAAATGTATTAACAGAATACAGAAAAAGAATAATTTTGTGTAAAACCGAGTGTGGTTATGCGGAGTGTAACAGAGGGTATCTAAAAGTGAAAAAAACATTAACTATTAATTTTTAACACCTCACTAATTCCAAACAACAGTAATAACATCATAAAACACAAGCACCAGAAATCAACGTCCATTTTGAGACAATTTTGGACCGTATTCGCAGACACGTATACACATATTTGAACACCGGACACTTCACAAGAAACCCATCACGAAACGACATCGCAGGAGAAGAGAGGACACTCTACACTATATTCCTGGACCAACACTACTTCGCAGAGAAGGGAATATTCATTTATTTCTGCGGGAGAAGCCCAGCAATGCATAGCAGCTAAACTCGAGGTGACGGCAGCCATACTTGATTCCCGGACCAGCACGAGGACACGGCCAGCTTGAAGGGAGTGACGTCATTTCGTCGAATGGTTCGATATTAATTTTCATAATTGACAATTTAAATAATAATATTGTTTTATTTCAGCCATAATAATTTAGTTTAAGAATACCTGTAAGAATGTATCTTGTTCCTTGCCCTCTGACCATTTCGACTCGTTAAAAGAACCATAATTACTAACCTTGTAAAAAATATTTTTTGTTACTCTTGTTCGCTACCGACTGGAGCACATATCAGCCAATGCCTTGGCCATGCGCAGCTTGACTGGCGCATAATTGTGAATGTCAATAAATGAACATCATAATTCAGTTACAAGAGTTGTATTTATTTATATAATTAATGTTAACTATTTTTTCTTCTAAACAAAAATAATTTACAGTGCTAGAATAAATATCTGAGAAAAGTACACACACAATTAATTAATTAATTAAATTAACCAATTGAACAAAAAACTAAATATTAGTACAACTTTCATAACTTACAAAATTTTATTTTATTATCAATTAATCACACTTAATTATAAAACATTATTTATATTTAATTCATTCTTTGTAATTGGTGAATCCAAAGTGGAGCTGTATCATCGGCGAGTTCAACACCGAGATTCAGACAACATAATTCTTGCTAGCTTTAAGGAGTCAGACTAATCCAGTGATAAAGAACAATAATTATATACTCAACATATATAATTATAACATATCAATTATATTTTTATTTATATTTGTAATAAATTATATTACAATATACACAAACATAGACAATCAAATATTATTCATCCTACACTAATGCGTTCATTTTGCCTCAGATGAGTAGCTTTTTATATTTAATATTATCATTACGATTGATCTACTTTCTCAAAGTGTGGTTTCTTGGAAAAGAGACAGAGCAGTAGTATTATTATAACATTAATAACATGAGGATGTTACTTGATATAGTGAATATCCAAAACTCCATCGGTGAGAATTCCCGTTCACTGATGATCCCATGTAAGTAGAAGTTTCGTAGATTAGATGTTTGCTATCATTGTGGACTCGCGGATAATATTCACTTCCGCTCTGTGTCGTTGCCGTTGGCGTTACCCGTTAATAATGAAAGTTTATAGAGTTCTGTGTTGCATAAGTGCATTCATTATTAGTGGTTGTGTACAAATAGCTGTCTATCGCTAAACTGCTTCATGTGATTATATACGTTTAATTTAGTTGGATCATAATTGTGTGCAATGTTGAGCACGAGTGTTATGAGTGTTGAGTCACTTCTTATTTATGAGTCCGCACGACTGAGATAGTTATATCTGAATCATATAGCGTTCTGATATCGATCACTGTGTCCGTAATTGTCGCCCCAAAGTTCTAACATCGAGTCGTTCGTTCACTTATTAATGTTTAGTTTGCATGACGAAATACTTTTAAAGTTTGTAGTATCGAACTTGAAATCTAGCGATACTTATATCACTTCGCACTACGCGTTACTGCGGTAAACGTCTGTAAACTTAGTGAAATACTGACATAAAGTTTTGTAAGACTGTTATTAAAATTGAAGACTGATTAGCTGAGTAATACCGAGAGACTGAGAAATTTTGAACAACTGAGTAACTTTTGAATAACTGATTGAAAACTGCGTGACTGACTAATACTGATTGACTGACGCCTCGCGTACCCCGTAAACAGTTTTTATTAAACCTCTTCTACCATAATACAACTTTCTGTCGAACACGCCTATGGTCAGTCTCGATAGGTCCGATATTTCCTTCCACTGTGAAGATCTATGGTTCTCGACTCCCTGACTCGCTGTTCTGGTTGTCACCATGACGACAGTCCTCTCCACTCGCTTCTTTGGAAGATGCTAGACTCTGGTTGGCTATCAAACATCCCCTAAAATACACGGCGAAAGGGCTTCGCACTACTTCTGAGAATGTAGAGTAATTGCTTGCCTGTCCGTCAAACCTCTGTTCTTGTGAGTTTCCCAAGGCCTGCTGTTATTCCCTTACTAACAATACGTAGTGTCCTGGTCATTGTTTGACTAACCTTCGTCTTTTTTCTGCCAATTAACAGCTTCTTGCTCGTCGTCATCCTGAGATGCCTCCACGGTCTCTCGTCATAAATATCAGTTGTCACCCTAGCGTTGTTTTCATGCTGTCCCGTCGACTGTATTCACTTGGTGTACGCTGCATTGTCTTCATACTGGGTAAAACCTTTCTAAATCCTTTGTGAGTGAGTATCTCTTTCTTAAGGCTCGCACGCTTCGATTTAACCCTACAGCATGTGCTCGCTTCAATTTCTGCGTATCCGTGCCACTGGACTCTGCTTTTGTTCGGTTTGTTGTGGTGTCGTAAATCTGAGTTGAGTTTGGTCTGTCAAAGTCGATACTATTTCCTTTTGTTGTGTTATGTCAGGCGTTCTCTCATTGTTTTGTAGCTAGCGTCGGGTTGACGTGTTGTTAAATTGTCCTTATTTATTACTCTGGCTTGGGTTGGTGACTTAACTGTGTGCAAACGCACTTCTCGATCATAAAATTATGAATTTAAAATTTTTGATTGCTATAGCGTCCCCAAATTGGATTGGATGTTGGATCCTCAGGAGACAATCTAATCCAATTTCTGCGCTCTGTCCTTGTTGTGGATGCCTTCTTTGGGGAAAGGCCACGGTCAGTTGACCTAATTTCCTTTGTCTGGCGTTTATCGATAGATATTCCCTATCCTTTGGTATTAATTGACTATAGGAATTTTTTTCCATGCATCTGAGTAAGAATGAATGCATTTTTACATATGATACATGTGTAAATAGATCATACAAGATTGTTTTATAATAACAAATGAGGATACCTATGTCTAATCATTAGACACTTTCTTTCCTATGCTATATACTTACAACATAATAAATGAGATAACGATCTCCGAACATTAAATTCAATTAATCATGTATTGAGTTAATCGTACTACAATAAACAATATCTTTAACTTATTTCAAGTGTTCCAAAAACTACAATTTATAAACCAAACATCACTTACAATTCACATATTATTGTTTATATTAATTAACAAAATATATACATAACCTATGAACAACTAAGGGTTCATTTTATATCATTGTAATCTTTGACAACTTTGTTCTATAAGGTTTCGAATGATCAACCTCATATTTGAATAGTTGATTCTACACTACTTGTTTGTTTTATATGTCCATTCACGTGTTCACTGTATTTTCTCAGCAATTTATTGCTGCACATTCGATCAAAGTCTTGCACCATAAGTGTCTTTTATTCACGGTACGTGCTATCGAAATGCTTCATAAATATTAGTTACTTGACATCTGATTAGTGTCATTAATTAAATACATCGTGATTTGAGGAATTACGTAAACTTTAAATTATACGTGTTATTATGTTACACATCTTATTATTTAGCTAGTTGAACTGGCTTCGCGGGACAATCACCTAATACTTGTGCTCCCCTCCCCACAGTCAACTAACTGTCAATATCACCTTTACATCCTTGCGTAACTTGTACCTTCTCCGCCTGCTCGTAGTACTTCTTGATTTGCCGTATGTTGAATTTTCCTCGTACTTTATTGTTGTCGTCGCAGTCAACAAGTTCGTACGTGGCATCTCCGAGGATTCGGTTAATTTTATACGGTCCTGCATAAAGTTCAAAAAAATTATCAATTTTCTTCATTGCAGCGTCCGATTTATAATAAGTCCTTATCAGTACTTTATCGCCGATTGCGAACTTCGTGATCTTTTTATTTTCATTGCTGCGTTTTGCATGCTTCTCTCTTTTTTCTTTAATCTTCACGAATATGTTGCTGTTAAAGCTTCCCTTAACGTCGATAACTTCCTTATCTAACCATTTTTCCCATGCACGAGTCGGTCTCTTGCCTAAGTGCGCTTCATGAGGGGTTATTTCAATCGTCTCATGGTACACTTCGTTTATGCATGTTTCAATCGTTCTTATGTACCATGACCACTTGCTGTGTTGGTCATGTACGAAAATTCGAAATAGGTTTCCAAGCTGTCGGTTGATCCGTTAGACACGTTATTGGGTACGTACAGCTTCCATTCATCTCGTTGTCGTCTATATAATTTATTGCTACAATACTTATAAAATTTACGTAGTTTATGGTCTAAATTCTTGTCCTTGATCTTATCAATAATTATCTTAAGTCTATCGTCATCAAGCTGGTGTCTCCCAATATCTTTGATGATCTTACCTACATTATGGTTCATCTTAACAATTAAGTGGTTAATTAAATATTCGTGTGTGTCGTCGTTGACCTCATCTGGTTTCGCGTCGGCTGGGTATCTGCTTAATATATCCGCAACTACATTATCCTTGCCTTTACAATGAATAATGTCGAATTTGTATTCTTGCACGGCGAGAATCCATCCTGTAATTCGTGAGTTATTTAGGTGACATTTATGCATAAAAGTTAATGCCTTATTGTCGGTAATTATTGTTAGTGGTTGGCCAAGGATATACATACGGAATTTCTCTAAACATCGAACAATACTCAAGAGTTCTTTCTCCGTTGTATAATAGTTCCGCTCCGCACCTTTAAATGTCTTGCTGGTAAAAGCAATCACACCAATCTTCCCATCTTCATCGAGTTGATAGAGTTGGTCACCATACGCAAAATTGCTAGCGTCACACCGTCGACTGTATTCACTTGGTGTACGCTGCATTGTCTTCATACTGGGTAAAACCTTTCTAAATCCTTTTTGAATGAGTATCTCTTTCTTAAGGCTCGCACGCTTCGATTTAACCCTACAGCATATGCTCGCTTCAATTTCTGCGTATCCGTGCCACTGGACTCTGCTTTTGTTCGGTTTGTTGTGGTGTCGTAAATCTGAGTTGAGCTTGGTCTGTCAAAGTCGATCCTATTTCCTTTTGTTGTGTTATGTCAGGCGTTCTCTCATTGTCTTGTAGCTAGCGTCGGGTTGACGTGTTGCTAAATTGTCCTTATTTATTGCTCTGGCTTGGGTTGGTGACTTGACTGTGTGCAAACGCACTTCTCGATCATAAAATTATGAATTTAAAATTTTTGATCGCTATACGGCGTTGAAACCTGGACCTTTAATAGGTCGACAAATGAGCTGCTGGACAGATCCGAAACAAAGTTGCTTAGGAGCATTTCAGTTTGTGAAAATGGGATACGACGGCGCAGAAAAAAGAATATCGGATGCAGAATATGATCATCTAAGCATTACCTCCTTCATTAAATTACTGAAATGGTTGGGCCATGTCCTGAAAGTGGAAGACAGTAGGAGAGTCAAAACACTGTTCAAGGGCTTTCCTAGAGGACGGCCTAGGACGTGGTGTAGAGATAGTGTCCTGAGTGATCTCAAACAGCTTAGGATAAACAACTTCTTTTCCTTTCTCAGGACCAATATGGATGGACGGCAGTGATTGAACAGGCCAAGGGCAGCTACATGCGTATGTTGCATCAGTGAACATGAATACTAACAATGATTATGAATAAAATATTTTACATCGTTAATACGATGCGATGAAAGCATATTTACTGCTTTATCTTTACTCCGACGAAAATTATTCATTCTTTAATAAGAAATTACGTCCGTGTAGCATATGCTGTTATTTAGTTGAACACCGAGTACTTATGTGTAGGCTGTTTCAGTGTAAAGCAATACTCGTGCATTTATGATAAAGTGTAGTGGTTTACTGATAACGAAATGTTATTACTATTTGCAAAATAGCTTCAGGAATTCTTCAGTATCATGTCAAGATATTATACGTTGTATACGCATTGTCCTTGTTCTCTTAATTTAAATATTACGGCATGTCTCCTGAATTTATTTTGTCAATTCACCTACGTCACAAAATAAATTCCCATGTCCTGCAACTACTCTCAAGGTCAAATCCTACCAATACAATCGTGAGGACAAATTAGTTCATAAATTTCAAATACAGTATGATTTCGAAACATCTCCTGCTTAGACTACGAAATACAATAATAATTTTACAATAACTAATTTATACAAATGCTTATCTTGTCTCGTTTTAAGCATATCTTTCATATTCAGGTTTGAGACAATGAATCAAAATATTACGTGAGAAAGAATGTTTACCTCACACTATTTATTAAGAATAACGAAAAAACACAAACGACGTGTTGGTAATTCAATTTTCGAACTCAGCAACGGCCGTCTTCTATCATGACGAACACAATATGTAAATTCGCCAAAACGGATAAAGTTCTCGTTTCGTTTGAATGCCGTATCTTCATCGAAATTTCTCCTATCTAAGGAAAAAGAAATTCACTCTTTCAAACAAAGCTTCAGGTATCAGTAATGCCAACCATGGAAAAAAGTTTACGTTGCATACAACATTTCGTACAAATCGTATATGAATAATGCGTAACTTGGCCAGCCGACAAGATAATTATACTCCTTCATTTTCAATACATTAGTTACAGAGCAAAAGTATAATTTACTTTAACAAGAACATGAAAAAGAAAAATATACTGTATTAACTATTTGGATGGCATACATAGCCTAACGTATTGAGCACTGAGACACTACAGGAAACGAATCACTGCTTTTAGATGTTCCGAGCAGGTCTTGACACTAAATAGTTTAATGATATAGTAGGAACTTGGTACTCATACAGACTAAATATGATCTAGTACCAGTGTAGAAGAGACGAATTCAGCTCAATTTTTTACAAGAACATAAAAAGTTATTACATTTCTAAAAACGTGCTAGTAAGCTACTACGTTTTTCTACAGTTAAGACATACCTTGTACTGACAACTGTTAATTTTCAGAATCACTCAATAAATGAGTGATAAGTTGCAACTTTGATCCTGATTAAAAGCAGTAGTGATCATAAAACCGTAAAATTTTAATGAAAAAATTAAGGCTTATGGTTCGTCAATTGATAGGGCATTCTCAAAATTTATTACGATATGTAGTAATGGATGAAGTAAAGATCGATACATTCAAGACAAATGCTGAATAAAATACTGAGACAAGATATTTTACTTGCACCATTTACATAAATTTCTATAGTAAAATTCTGCGTCGTATTAAACTACAACCACAAAACAAGAACAACTGAAATAGTTAATCAAGTTAATAGGGTCTACTTCTACAATGTTAAGCCACATTGACAAGCTTTGAGATCTACTACAAAATCCAAAGAAAGTTGGTTAGTGTGCACGTCAAATGTCTTTCACTGGAGGAATAAGATAGATCTCCTTACTAGGGAGGACCCGTATGAGACCACGTTGTGTTAAGGCTGGACCGAAGGAGTAATGTTGAGCATGTCTGCAGTGTTTTGAGCAACAAATTGTAGGAAGGTCGAGAATTTATTAGAAAAAATTAGACAACCGTAAGCTACATAGATCACCAAATAGCAGATAAAACCTAATGTGACACTTAGTTTTTGGCTTTAAGAATAATATCTCCATTCTAACGCTGGTGTGACGTAACACGTGTAGCCTAGGTGGCATTTGTCACGTGCTGCCAAGTCAGTAGCAGACGAGATTTTCCAGAAACGTCTGGCAAGATTTGATAACGGTTACAAATTCTTGTCACTGTCCGATTTCCCCATCATTTAGAATTTTCTTGTCAACATTCAACTCACAAGTAACGTTGCCTGGTTATAAAACAACAACAAAAAGCGACAGTTGAGCAGCTGAAATATACAATGACTTGGTTGAGCGTTATTAGTGAAAGAAAGTTTGTTTGTTTGTGTTGTGGCCTTAACGATTTATTTAATTTGAAGACTTTTAACGTTGCTTGTTAATAGTGCGTCATAGATACCTGTATAACATGAAAGACCTATTGTTATACGAGTGTGACTGTTCAGTGGTATGCTAACAAAAAATTATATTCCTGGAACTAATCACAAAAACTAACAGAGACTCTTAATATAATCACAAAACAAAACTACTTCACATATAAAAATAAATATTACACACAGAATGACGGACTTCCCATGGGCTCGCCCATATCCAGCATATTAGCAGAGTGTCTTTCTACAACACTTATAAAAAACAAGAATCCTCACAAATAATGACAGACACTCACATCAAATACTACGTATATTAACACAGATAAGTTGACTACATCACAATTCTATACAAGGGAACAAAAGAATGCGAACAGCTACTAACCCACATAAACAAAATACACAAAAACATAACCTTCACTGCTGAATACGAATATAACAATACGTAGCATAAACGTCTTAGACCTCAGCATCACGAAATTAGAACAGAGACACAAATTCAATACATAAAGAATACCCACTACAACTGACATCGAATACACAACTCCTCCAATCACCCAATACAACACAAACTAGCTCCCTTCAGAACCATGACACAGACTAAACAACATCCCACTAGATGAAAGAGAATACCAAGACGAATTAAACATGATCAAATATCTAGCAGAAAGCAACGGATACAACAGAACAATAATCAATAAACTCCTACACAAAACAAACAACAGACAATGATAGAAAACAACAAGTTCATAACACTAATCTACATCAATAACCACACTGAAAAGCTCACAAATTTAAAACAGCAGGATACAAAATTGCTTGCAGAACTACAAACAAAACAGAACACACACTGTCAAAAACACACACAAAGAAATTTGGTTTACCTGGTATATACAAACTAAACTGCTCAGGATGTAACAAATTCTACATAGGCCAGACAGGCCAGCTTCAAACAAAGATACATTAAACACACAAAGGCACTACACTGCACCACCGAATCCACCTTTGCAAACCACCTCACTGAAGCAAACCACACATACACAAACATAAACACCAACTATAACCTCTTCTCTTGAGTTATAACGTAGGGAACCAGTAATAATTGTATGTGCCAATTATACCGGCTGCCTTCGTTGTGAAGTACTGAAAATAATCACAACAAATAAACAATTTATATAGCAGGATATTTGGAAGGGGAGACTGTTGATATATGCACTCATTTTACTTGGTACTTAGATGGCATCTCTTTATTACATTTGGTGATTAAGTTCTCTATTAAAAGTTCTCAAACAATATAGTTTACTATATGATTAAATATATACATTACTACTTTACAAAGGGGCTTCAAAATATGATGTACATCTTATTGATTAATTCCACGGATCCGGGATTAAATATCATAAATGAATTATGGTCACCTTGCCATGTACAATATTGAAACTCTAACCATTTGAAGAATGGTTTTTACTAATCTTCTAAAACAACAAAACTTTTAGTTTAAACTTTACCTTTTTGCTATAACTAGCGTTATTAGATTTTATACTACATGTTACCTAAAATGTCAGGTTTCTAAAGTCTTTAATGTTATTACATTTAAACATAAGTTTTAAAGTCTTTAATATGATAATTTAAATTGTCTTTTTAGGTTTATAATTTTGTAACTCTTAACCATGGAAGACAAGCCTCCATGTCACCTGTGTGTTTCCTGAAGTTGCTGCAGAATTAGTTCTTCGGTCCTCCTGATGTTTCTTGAAGTTCAGTCGTTACCTTATCATACTGTGATGGTGAAGTTCTAGAAGTATGTGAAATCATTCCTGGTGTGGTACATTCATCTCCGGCGACTGTAGTTATTCATAGTAATTCTTGTAGTTAGAATACATAGATAGAAAGTTGGTTTCACAGTTATACACTTCACATGATGATAGATTAGTTGACTATCACCTTCTAGGTTGTAATACTGTATAAATTACATAGTCCGTTATTTTATAATATAGAGAGATGTCATCACCACACAAATTACTTATTTAAATAGTCATGGTATCAACCCTTTCACATTTTTATATATATACGTAGCGAAACAACGCTTTACGCTGCTTACGGCGTGAGCGCTCCATTACAAGTCGAAGAAAATAGTTAAGGGGAGCGTAGTAATCTCAAGACAATTACTAGGCAACATAAAAGTAGTTCCGTTTTTCTAATTTTAATTAAAGGACTACGGTTGATTAAATAATTAAATCGTGATATTCTTAGTTCCAGAAGTTATCAAAGTACGTAACAATGGTCTTAATTAATTATTTAAATAATAACAAATTTACAATAATACTTAGTTTATTTAGGGGTCAGAAAACAAGTTACTTCTGGTCAGTTCTTGTTTATACAGGATAAATTAATAAGCTTTACCCTTTCTGTACAATTCCATTCCCTTTTAATTTTATTATTATTAGACTTATATTAAATATTATTATTATTAAATGATTGCCATAAGAATTAGTTTACAATGTGAGATTTTATTAAGAATTTAAAATTTCTCCGATTATATATTATCAACTTAATTAATTAACATATTTTTATTAATGAAATCGTCACACAACATGGAAATTCTACACGTACACACGAAAGGCCGAAAACTAGACTAGACAGTCTTGAACAACTAGAAATATACAAGCACACAAAAACACATAAAAACAACATCCTAAACGAACAGACACAATTCAAATTACACATACTATTCGAACATATCACACCACACACACACACACACACACACACACAACATCGATCTTTCGAACGACGGCGTCGTCACCAAGAACAAGACAGACAGCGCTCCTAGCGGCACCCTCTAACGAAGCTTGTAATAAGCGAAAACGTGTTCAGGTTACAAGGTAAAAGTTTTACATTTTTACCAATAAAAAATTAGTACTCCGAGTCAGTAGTGATATATGAGTTTAATAACTAATTCCACTGCCTTAAGATTACGTACCATGGGATCCTTAACTTACCTTGGAAAGTGGCAGGCATTGGATAATCCGGTCAGAAGCCACTGTCGCAACCAAATAGAAAACTTGAGACAGAAAATATCAAGAATAAGTGTTTTTTTTTTGTGAATAATAAAGTAGGTAGTTGAGAGCAACACTGATAACTTCGTGCAAGGCAAAACTATAACACGGGTTTTACTCTTGTTACCATTAATTAATAGCACATGAATTATCCGCGTTGGCGATTGAATAATCACTGGGAAACCCATATCAATTCATGACAACCTTGAGAGTTACAGCTGTCAATAATTTAAGTTATAATTGCTTCAAGGTTGTTTTCCAGGGAAACTTACGTTCTCTGGATAAGAAAAAAGTAAGAGAATTACTTCAAAAGAGGTTAGAAGAATAAATTTTAATGAGAGTTAATTGTCAACTAGCCAGCAGTCGTAAAACAGTCATACGCAGTTGTTCTGTTCGAGCATACTCAAAACTCCCCCGCTGTAGTTACGTTCGAGGGTCCTAACCCCCCTCACATGTAAATATATGGTGGATAAGCGAGTGTCTTCCTCCTATAACTAAACTAGCATTCTATATTATCAAAATAATCACTATATTAAACAGAAATTGATAAATTAATTATAAAAGTTTTCTGAATATAAAATATTTAGGTACACACACAGACACAACACACACACATCTGTTGGTGATGATACACATTATGTGGGAAACGACACATTTTGCACAAGATCAGAAAGCGTATAAAAACAAAAATTTTGAGCTGACATACGAGTTTCAGTTCTTACTAAGACG
Organism: Magicicada septendecula; assembly: GCA_034769895.1. Taxonomy (NCBI): domain Eukaryota; kingdom Metazoa; phylum Arthropoda; class Insecta; order Hemiptera; family Cicadidae; genus Magicicada; species Magicicada septendecula. The sequence goes on from CM068367.1 coordinate 902,146,405, forward strand.
TAAACCTTACAGTTAACGTAATGTTGGAATGATAGTAATTTAGTATCGTTACACCAAAATATTACATTGATTATTCTAGAACAACGTTCAGTAACAGATTTTGTACCTGCTTGTCATGTGCTTGCATATTTGTTCGTGGAGTTGTAGTGACTACAAAGCATAACAATTACTGAAGTTGCGAGTGGGTTTTGCCAATAAAATGTACTGTATTACACACAGTGTGATAGCAAAAGAAAAGAGTAGTTTGTAACTTAATAACAAAACAATCATTATACCCTTAACGTAGTTGGTATTATTTAAGTTTTAATTCTGAAATCGTTACAACTTTACGACTTCAATGTTCTGTTAAATTGCTTTCTGTTTTGCCGTTGTAGACGCTGTGAATTGGAATGAAGTTTATAAATTACAAATGCTACTGCACTGTACTGTTTTATTAAAGTCAACAGAACTCGCAGAGCTTTTATTAACGTATAAACGCCAGTTGGAATTGTTATTTTAAATAGTCACTGCGTTTTATGTATATGCTAACTGCAGGTATTTCCATAAAGGCACTTTTGTTTGCGACTTTGTAAAATCAAAATATAAAAGTAATAAATATAATATCTACCTAAAAATTTAACAATGCAATATTACGGTGTTATATTATCATATAGAAATCCGGTATTAGGAGGTACGAACTGGAGAGAGAGACAGACAGACAGACAGGGGCAGAGAGAGGGAGCGACAGAGTGGTAATGAAGGATGGACAAGGAGGTAATATTTTACGCATTAAAATTATCATATTTATCTGGTGATTGTAAAGGAAGATAAATTATCATCGTATTTTACAGTTACTTTTTTTAGTTCGTTAATTCGTTAACGTGTAACTTATAACCTGAAATCGAAAATTAAAATGGCTGACATCACCTCATTCGTATAACCTACAACCCGATGTTTGTTTCTAATTAACTTAAATAAAATGTGATTCTTCATTGCACTATGGTCACTAAATTTGATTAATTTTTATTTTATATTGTGTGTGATAATTTGTGCTTCACAGTGTTAATTCAGCTTCACAATATTTTACTGATCCGACACCCGTATGTTGTGTCTCGTATGTTAATTTTCTCTATACCTGTTGTTCAGACTGTGCTTCGGCAATGTTACCTTTTAAAGCCTTATCTTAGAATGCGTTTTTTTGTAATTTAACAAGTTGAATTGTTATAAGTTCTTTTTTTTCTTCATAACATATTTTATAAACGGTATACATTAGATATTAATTATGATTTCTGATTATTTTGTCTTGTTTGCTATTCTATGTCTATTACGTAGGTTATTTAAATATTTTTGCCATTGTACACACACACACACACATGCGTGTGTATATATTGTTACAAAACCGTTTAACGTCGGAGTTTCTTCTTAGATTTATTGTGATTTATTAATTTATTATTGTTTTATTATTGGTTAATTGTTTAAACACCATCACTAATGGAACAGTAGCTTACTAGTAGATCTTGGTATGGTGTAATTAGATTAGTAATTAATGTTGTTGCGGAGCATCGTCCGATGTAATCTTCACTTGACGTCGACTCTAAATAGGTTAAAATATAATTGGATTAATCATGTCAGTCTTATAAATAATTACTTACTTGAATGCAGTGTTGTCAATCGTGCTAACCTATTTAAAAAAGTCATGATTATGAATAAAATCTTTTCACTTTTGGCGGCTAGGAGTGCTGCCAACATTTTCACAAGTAAACATAACCTGTCCGCTTCTAATCAAATTGTTATTATAAAATTCAAATGAATTAATGCTCCATTAATGGTGTACATATACAATTTATTCAGAGTTAATTAATACTGAATCACAGTCAAATACATTCACTTCCCTTAAGTTTGGTTAATGATCAATTACTACGGTTCGAAAAACTGTAATCTCAGGGTGTCATCTTGTTACAATAAAACATTAGTAGACGAGAATCGTCTTCAGTAAAATTATATAAGTAGGTTCTTTGGAACTGCAGAATTACGGACTATAAAACGTTAATTATGATTATAAAATGTCTAAATAGGAGAGTGCTTACATTCTGTAATCGTAAATTCTTAATATTTTAACACAAATCTAGTATGAACAAGTTCAATAATTTTAGGTTAATCGGTTAAACAAATTGAACCATTCTTAAACTTAACTTATATCTACCGTACAACTGAACAATAAAAAAGTGATCTTGTTAATAAAGTTTTAGTGTTTGATTAATGGAATTATTCATAAAAGGGTCATAGTTCAAATTACTTGGTTGGATTATACTATAACATGTAAGTAACAATAAGTGCACAATACTTTCCTTTATTTCCCTGAATTACCAATTATTATACACTAGGCAATTCCCTAATCACTTTTAACTTGATTTCACTTCATTGATTATAAATTACAATACGTTATTAAACTGCACTAGTTTGGTTAGAATCGTTTGTTGACATTCGTTGCACAGGATGCTGGGTAACAATGGCTGCAATTTGATCGGTAGAAATTCGTCAACTGTATAGCATCGTGGTTCGATCAAAAGTGTTCTAATAGATGACGCTTAAACTCGCCGTTCCTATTTGCACTACCTCTGGCTTCGGTCGTTGGACGCTCCGTGATTGGTGGAAATTGATGCCATTCTATAATAAACAGTGGCGGCTCTAGACTTTGCGGGTCCCTAGGCGAGTCTATTTTGCGGGGCCCAATTCCCACTTTTGAAATTTACCCTTGTTTTTTTAGCTGAAAACTAACTGGAGTTATAAAATTAATATAGGACTATCAAAAACTTACGCAACTTCTTTTTAATTAAGAAGCTATTCAAAAAATTGAGTTGAGAAAATTTCAATGACATTTCAAAAGGTATTTTCAAAAAATAAATTAATCATCTTCATCTTAATTTTTTTAGTTGGCAATTAAAACCACTATGAGGACTTTCAGTTTGTAGTATCATAAATAATGAAATAAATTGTTTTCCCAAGAAGTTGGTTTTTAATCAACCTGTATAAAAAAAGGTCATTACTCATTAAGGTTACTGAAATAAAATATATAAAGGTACAAAAATACCAAATAATACAGATAACATTTTTTTTATTGGTACATAAAAGGAAAGACACAATACTGAATAATCTTATAAAAATATGATATGAAACACAACATTTATAATGGACTGAAATTTAACTTCTCATATACTTTTGTTAATTCTAGTTAATAAAATGAACAACACATATTATTAAAAATTTAAATCGCTCAATAATACAAATTAGATTTGTTATTCTTTCAGTCTTTCAACAGTTTTTTAAAAAGGAATTTTCCTACTTTTGGCTTCACTAAAGTCATTGATGATCGATGAGTAGTTCAGTTTTGTTGAAAGTTCACGTTCAATCGACAGTATAGCCAGTGCTGAAAGTCTTTCTTGAGACATAGTAGTCCGAAGATAGGTCTTTATCAATTTTAATTTTGAAAACGACCTTTCAGCCGATGCAACTGCCACTGGTATTGTCAATAGAACGCGAATGACAACAAAAAGGTTGGGGTACACATCGGATAGTTCTTTTGAGACCATGTCTTTTAAAGCTTTTGCTACCCCTCCACCTTCTTCTGGCATGGTGCTCGAGAACATTTTCAGCTCTTGATAGAGTTCCTCACAGTTGATGTCACTATAAAGTTCTTCGGACTCTTTCCCGTTTCCTCTCTTAATAGTAAGAGCAGTTTCCAATCGTCTCCAACTGTCCAGAATCTCTTGATCTGGTTTATTTCTCAAAACTGCGATATTGCAGAGAAATCCAAAATTAAACTGGTAACGTTGGAGCTCCATGAATCGAGAACTAAGGCTTGTTTGGATGCAATCTATAACCACATAAAAATACTGTGTCCTCATTAGGTCCTCTGGGAAAGAAGCAATTTCATCTTGACCTTCGTAATCAAAGAGACACTTTTTCTTGCGAATACGGGTTTGTTTTAATTCTTTATTGACACCAATTTCCTCAGCCAAAGAATTTGCATCAACCAGTACAGAAACCCAACCACTTTTTCTGTACTCAGAAATCCAAGTCAAAAATCCTTCAAAATGCTTCATAGCTGTACTTAAGTCCATGTTAACTTTTTGCCAAAGTTTGCTGATGATGTTAATTTTAAACAAAATGTCATACCACACTATCAGAGAAATTATGAACTCATATGAAAGAATTTCCCGACGTAATGATCTACATTCACTGTACAGTGCTGGGTCACCAATATCTGAAAGTGTGCTTCAAGGCAATCTGCTACGTCTTCCAGCTGATACCTTACAGCTTTAACACTTTCAATTCTGCACTCCCACCTTGTTTCTGATAAAGGCTTTAGTGTTAAATTTGCTTTTTCTTTCAGAGGTGCCCATCTCACCGGAGATGCAGAAAATAATGTGTACAACCTTTGCAAAATTCCAAAGAACAGTTTAGCTGAAGTGCACGAGGCTGCAGCATCACCAAGTAGTAGATTCCAGTTGTGGCAACCACATGGGGTGAAAAAGGCCAAAGGGTTCATATCAAGTATTCGTGCTTGCACGCCGCTTTTATGTCCCTTCATGTTTCCCCCAATGTCGTATCCTTGGCCACGACAGTCTTCTAATTTCAAACCAAGTGATTTGAGCTCTGAGAGAACGTAGTCAGCTAAGTCAGCACCTGTAGTTTTCTCTACAGGTATGAAACCAATAAAATGTTCTTTGATATCTCCAGAATTCACATCAACATAGCGTAAGACTAGAGACATCTGTTCCACACGACTGACATCTCTCGTGCAGTCAAGTATAATTGAGTAATACTTAGCTTGTTGTACTCTTTTTATGATTTCTTGCTTTACTTGTCTTGCCATCAGATCTATTAACTCATTCTGTATATTTTTTCCTAAATAGTGATTGTGCAGGCTTTTATCTGCTATACGTTCCAAATGACTTCTCATAATTGGATCAAACATGGCAGTAAACTTCACTAAGCCTAAAAAATTTCCACTGTTTTCTGAAAACAGATCCTCCCTGTGAGCTCGAAATGGCAAATTGTGAGTAGCTAAATACTCAATGACGGCCAATATCCTTTCTAAAATATCTTTCCACCGTTGCCTTTCAGTTTGGAGTTGGCTCTGTAGCTCTGAATCAACTGTTTGATTAGTTTTTAACTTTTTTTCTAATTCAAGCCATTTCAAAACGTTTGCAAGATGTTCAGGATTACCTTCATGTGATTTAATACGAGTACTTATGTTTTTCCAGTCATTACAACCGCTATACGAAAAAGCTGTATTTGAAGAGGAAAACAATCTGCATGGAAAACAGAATACTTTGTCTGCATTTTTTGCGTAAACTGGCCAGTGCCTGTCCTGTTTCTCATCATTATTCAAAATCCTAGTATAGTGCGATGTTGAAAAATGTCTACTATGACAGTCTATTGGATATCTCACAATATTTTCCCTGATGGGCCCTTTTCGTACAAGTATTAATCTGTCCTTATCATTAAGTGGAAGTGACCACGCACTCGAGTCATAAATAATAGTGTCAGGAACAAATGAATTAGTATTATTAGTACTCTCTTGACTGCAACTAGGCTCATTTTTTCTGCCTGCAAGGACTCTATGTTACTAATAATAGGACTACAATTTTCAGGATTATTTGCGTCATCGTATTTACTAGGAATATGACCGTTTACAGTATTAGGCAGCAGAGTATTTTCCTTTGTACAACTTAACTCATTTTTCTCTACCTGCATAGATTCAATGTTACAAGTACTGGCTGTAGAGCTCACCACATATTTATCCAATGAACCACTTACCTTTAGTCCGAATTCCTCTTTCGCCTTCTTCTTTTGTCTTTTAACACTACCAGTTTCATACTTTCTTCCAATGTCTCTTTCTCTTTTTGTATTTCCACTCGAAGACATGACAAACCACAAATTATTACAAATGTAAGCAACAAAACATTGTAAGCCACACTGAATCAATTGATGGTTGTTAAACAAACAAAATAAACCCACTGAACACGCAGTGAACAATAAACATAACTAACCTCAAAACTCTGCACGCGAAAATACTGAACAGCTGTTTCACTGAGGGTGCTTTCACATGGCCGTACTTTTGCCGTGTTGTACTTTTTTCGTGTTTTCATTTGCGTGGGAATTTTGAAAAACACAAGATTCGATTATTGTTTTGGACTTGTAAACAAGGTCGTTTATTAGTTTTTTATGCTGCGATTTACTTTTTAACGAAGGAAATACGTAACTTTTGGGTAAAAAAGGTAATTATAAGTATTTTTATTTAAGAAGGGATTTTTATGTAAGGCGGGAATTTTGAAAAACACAAAGTTCGATTTTATTGTTTCTGTTTCTGTTTTTATCCGCTAGATTGGGCATTAATTACCTGCGAAACTCACACTATTTTGACCATGTTTAGTAAAACTGAATCGGTAAGTTCAAAATAGATGCACTTAATATTGTTATGGTTAACGAGTCAAATCAAATGTGTAATACTAGTAGTAGTAGTAGACGAAGTAGTAGATTCCCGGACAAATAAGATATAGATGATCATAGATCTAAGCTCAGGGCCTGCGCCTGCGCCTGAGGGGAGCCCTAGGCGGCCGCCTATTTCGCCTAATGGAAGAGCCGCCTCTGATAATGAAGTCATACTTCCTCTCATTTAGAAAATAATTTTATTGTATCATCGGCGTGGGTGGCTGGTGTGGAGATTAAAAAACCGACGCCAATTTCTTACGGAAAATCATTAAAATAGTTTCTAATGGACATAAGTCTTTTATACCACAAGTAAACTCAAATACGGCTTCACCATTATTTGTCTTTTTCAATGCTGCACGTTTTAGTACCTCTTATGATATAATTCCGTCCATTAATAACAAAGATGGTTATTTTTACATATATCTTATTACAATAACTTTTATTAAACTATTTATTACTATTAATGTATTTACAATTCCATATGGTCACTGTCGCACTTACTCATACAATGTCTTTTGTTGTGGTGAGCTAACATTCTATACCCTTCATTATAAAATTAACTACATTAATTCTTGTTAGGTTCATGGTGTCTGTAACATCATGACTTAGTTTATATTTGTATAATACTCTCAGGTTCTTTAGAGTGTTGTCAATACTTTCTATTTGTTATTGACTACTCATACCAACTTGTGGTTAACATGTTATTGTTAGTGATATGATTCTATTCTGGTATTTTGTCATTAAAAAACACATGAGTTCTTGTACTATGAAGTGGTTGTCCTTTATAATAGTTTCTTTGTGAGACTTTAATAATTTCAATAAAGTTTTATCTATAATCATACATGAGGGTTACTATGCAGTGTGATGACAGTTTGTCTCTGCTTAATTTTCTTTATTACTACTGATTTTACATAATAGATCTTACATCTAGGTACAAACAGTCATGTTCCTTATAAATACATAATTAATGGTTTGACCATTGGTAGGTATTACCTTGTTTATATAAAAATAGTTAGGTGATTTATTACTGGTGCTTTTGATAGTAATCACTCTCATTTTTACTAAGTATTTAATTGGATGTTTTGTGTACAATGTATGTACCTCACTCCTGCCTTACTTCATCAAAGTACATTTCATGAATTATAATAAATACAACCTTCTATTTGTCCTATGTTAATGATCAGAATGATCCTAGTGTTCTTTTTTATTTTCATTTATTTATAATGCACAACAGTTTTATATCCTGTCGATAACATTTACTATAATTATAAGAGTGCTTTTATATTATTTTTGTTTCTTAATTTGGCTTATAAGTATGTTTTTTGTTCTTCAACATGGTTTATCTTTATTACTTATTCTGGGAGAATGAAAAAAAAGGGGAGGGGAAGAATCATAATTATATGCAATTTTACAACAATTATTTGTTTACAAATAACCTAATCTGTTTACAGCCACCTGACCTAACTTTGTAAAGAATAACGACTTGATATAGCACTTCTTATTTCCTTACGTAACTATGATTCAAGTTGGTTTAAACTTACTTCTGTATTTAATTTTGATTTATATATTAATTTTTATGACTAACAGTAATAAATAAATATTTTATATTATTTAGGTTATTAACTTAAATTGCCACACGTAAATAACAGAAATTAATGTGGTCTAAAAAAGTTTTCATCTCACATGTTAACTATCGGTAAGAATTCATAATTTTTCATCTCTTTGTCAGTAATTGTTCACTGATGGTTTTATCAGTAGTACTGTGTGTGGGGGGTGTATTTGTATATAACATATATTAACACACAAAAAGGACATTTTCAAAACTCAGGGTAGGCCTTAAAACTACAGTACTACGTTTAGATCATATCTGAACGAAATGTGTAATATTTTATTAGTAAATTTAAATATCTATAATCTGATTTCAGTATCATATAATTTATATATTTTTCAATATTTAATATTGTTTCAATATTTATAACCGTAAATTGCCAACTTCATTTCGGATTACAATTTACAATTAGACTCCAGTTGACGATACAACTATAGGTTAACAATAGAATAATTGTAAATAATATAGATAGTGAAGCTCAAGAAATTTTCATTTGATAATAAAAGTTGAAAATAAAGTTTGCTTAGTTCTAATTATATAAAGTAGCATTTTCAAATAGAACTTGAAGCGCCGTAAACAGAATTATTTGTTAATTAACGAAAATTTATAAGATTTATCTGCAAGCATTATTGGTTAATACCATGATTTAAAAACCAGCACATTTATTAATAGGTATAGTATAAATAAAATTGGACCGTGGTAATTTAATTCCGCCATGTCAAGCCTATTGTACTTTTGCGAAATAGAATGTGGATGCGTAGTGGTTGGGGGGGGGGGACGCCGGATCCAATACTTACGTAGGGTAGCGGTTCACTTGCTCCGGTATTGTGTGAACATCCAGTCTGACCGCTAACTGTATGCATAATTTACAAAACAAACACTTTTTATGTTATGGAAATGTGAGGTATGAGTTTTCTATTTGATAACATTCTGTATGAAGAGTTGCATTAACCTTCTAATGCGATGAAATGGATAGTGAGTTACCGTATGAAATTGACCGCAAAATTCTATGTGTAATCTACCGATGCTCGTACATTGGTTTGCTGAGCTCTGTACCACCTTATATATAATTTAAAGTCTTATATAATATTTATGTAATATTATAAAAATATTATATTTATTATATAATATTATACTTATTATATAATATTATAATTATTATATAATATTATATTTATATTTAATTTATATTATATTTAATAATATATTGGCGTAAAACTGTGTTCCTCGTAATACTTGAACAGGCTCAACCGAACTGATTTGGTGTTAATCTTGCCGGGGTATTCCGTCGTTGGCCAATCACTAAGTATGGCAGACGGTGCCGCCGAAATGTTTTTACTGACTTTACGATAGCCCGGCTAAATTAAAATGAAGTCAAATAAATATATGTTTGGTAGTTGTGCGAGCGCGCGTGTGAGAGTGAATGAGTGAGAGACAGAGGGAAAGAAATGGGCATAGATTGAAAGCTGAAATAGAGAAAATGCGTGTGAATTTTTGTAACCTACTTTTAGTGGAAGTTCAGTTTTATTTTTTATGTATGTAAATGTAGTACCCTATAAAGAAGTTTACGTTGACTGTATTGTGGCGATTTGGAATAAAAGGGGTGAATAAGCAACCTGAGAGAGAAGCTCGATTATGAAAATGGAAATTTAATTGTAGAGGGTTAAAGGCCGTCCGAGCCTGGCGTCCAGATTATATAACTGAATTGGGCAAGTCATGTATGCATGATGAAAGTTGACTTGGGCCAGGGCAAACGTTCCACCTCTCTCTCAGTATCGCAGTGTACTATTGTTTTGTTGTGTTGTTTTTTGCGTACTTTGACGCTAACATGTAACTTTAAGTTGAGAGTTTATAAACTAAATAAAACTTGCAAACTGCAGAGTGCCTGATAAAAGTAAAAACGTTTATATTTGCTAGGCCTGTATGTCGGTTGTATAACAAGATAAATATTTTTTTAAAACAAAAAATTATTTATGAATAACCAAGAAATTTATTTTGTATTAAATCCATTCAGAACAATAAACGTAATAGAGAACAGAAGAAACGTAATAGAGAACGCGTTGCATATGTAACAGAGATATTATAACTATAGGTCTATTGGAAAATCAGATGAGTAATATCTCTAATTTTAATAATACATAAAGTTATATTTGTTTTTAATTTATTTGTTCGGCAATCTATCTAAATGAGCTTATAAGCGTCACGCTTGATAATGTAAAAATGACATGAGCAGCGTTTTTCCAGTGAAGATTTTATACGATTGTATGCCTAAATTAATTAGTCATGATTATAAAGATATAAAGCATGATTGTATCTTAAATTATACAGCCTACATACCGCCTCCTACCTATATACTGTAATTGTTATTTTACTACTACTCCTACTAGTTAATATATTAGTAGCTACTAGTTACGTCACAATTATGGGTAACATTACAACTATTAAAAGATATGTCCCGATGTACAACTGTGTTGGATAAGTACCATGGCGCTTCGACATTGATTCTTAGTACCTTGTTCTGAACATAATAAACTATCACGATGTTTCAATCCCAATTGTACGCCGTACTTCCAAATGGCTTTACACTGCTGTTATAGTTTCATACAATCGAACTTTATTTCCTGTGTTAGCTCCGTCCGATGAGCTAGTAGACTTGGTTCAACTTTTTACTGAGCTGTTTACCTCTGGTAGAGATGTGTTTGAGTCATGTGAAACGCCTGACCTTATGTAAGCTGAGGATATCTGCTTGCCGTGGTTGGCAGTTGTTGAGCTGGACCGGTGGACAAGTTTCCTTTCACATAGCCTAGTGAAAATTACTTCTACCAATTTAGCTTCGTTAACTTTATCCGCCATTTTTCCAGCCATTGTTGAGTGCTGGTAAGACGAATTTGTAGATTATGGGAAGGTAAGGTGGATAGGCACCAAGAATGGCAATCGCGTGATTGACAAATGTGGCTATCGTTGTAGGACGATCATATGTAATCCACAGATGTGTGGGACATAGAAGGCTACACTTTAATACTCCAGAACTGATACGATGTAGTTCAGTGGATACAGTACTGTATTTGATAAGGAAATGTCCGTCAGGTAAGTAGGAGGATGAAAGGAGTTCGAATCGCGGTAACGGGAGGTTGGGGAGGTTTTCTTTAGTTTATGTTAGTCTCTTGTCACACACTTTGTCAAAGGCTTACGCCTCAGAAGGCTACCGAGCAGTGCTTTGTAATGCAAAGTCTCCTTTGATTTGATAAAGTAACCTGTGGATTTGATTAATTGTTCCATGTGTATTACTAAATCCAAATTGCTAATCTCGAATACTGTTTAGCTGTTCTAGAACTGGTTTCAGTCTTTTTAGACATATTTTTTGAAAACGTATGACATCACTGGAAGCAATGTTCTAGATCTATAGAATGTGATATTATAACGGTTTTTTATCAAGCTTTGGCATCACGAAGATGCAGGATACGTTCCATAGGGTTGAGAAGGTGCGGGTACAAAGGATTGCATCGAATAAGCCTATATATGTGATTATTTGAAAGCCGTTTCCTGACATTACACATGCAAAATGTGAGAGGGAGTGAAAGAAATTAAGCTGCTTTTTACGATAAATAAACGAAGATAAAAAAGTAAAGAATAATGAAATATAAATGAGAATTCGAAAAGTACTTCTGTTTTTATTGTGTGTGTGTGTGTGTGTGTGTGTGTGTGTGTGTGTGTGCGCGCGCGCGCGCGCGCGCGAGTCTGTCTGTCTATATGTCTATGTCTGTCTAAGCATGCTTTTATTACTCTTGAGTTTTTACATATATATTACAACGTATTATATTATAATATAATATTTAAAAAACAGATCCATTAAGGAAGGGTCCACAGCTGTTATCAAGGAACTGCAAACAAAAAGGAAGAAGTAATATTTTAAAAACAAATGTACGCGTAAAAAATTAACATTGCTCGAAGAACCATTAACATATTTGAGTAGGAAAAATCAAGTATCTTGTATTTATTACCATTAGAATTTATCATTCTACACTAATTTAGAATCCTTTTAACACTAACGACAATCCTTTCACTACAGTTGCAGCCACTAAATTAGGTGGCACAGAGAAATTCGTTGTTGTCACTTTATTCTTTGCTCGGAATGTGAGCTACAAACAACATTCGTAGCCTCACACGCTGATGTTTATTTTGTGCTACAGGCTTTTGTATAGTGTCTGTAGTAAATAAATTACACTGATAATTACGCAGAATTAACGCATTACAGCAAAATATTTGCGTTTTTATAAATGAAAAATGTATAAACCAAGATGTCAATTTAAGTATAAAAAATCGTGACATGCATTTTTGTAAGCGAGTAATTTTTAACTTTCCATCAGAAACGTTTTTACTATAAAAAATATAAAAATAATAATAAATTTATTTGTATCCTACTTATTTTCCATACCTGTCGTGTCCGGAAACGAGTTACACGATTAGGGAAACATTTATAGCCCTGTACCAACAAAACACACGCACATAGCAAACACATTCGTAATTAAAAAGGGCGAGATGAATAAGTACAAATAAAACAACCAGTTTAAAATAAACCGTTCGGATCTACTTAATTGGTTAGTTGTTTTTAAATAATTAATTATGTATTACGAAATAATAGTTTTGTTTCTTATTTCCTTTAGTTCTCTCTCATTCACAGAGTTTCATTTTGAGAGATTGTTGTCTATTGTCACTTCTGTCTTGCTTTCTTCTTTCGACTAAGAGTTTTCCAAATTGTCTAGAATAATTATTCTCTTTATTTCATTTTCAATTTGCGGAGTAGGTTGTTCCATGCTGACTGTTGTATGTTGACAACACACTTCCAAGAACTCCTGCAGTACCAGCGATAAAACCGCTACATCATACCTGTAATATGTCCATAAATCCCTTTGCACAGTACGTATATCCTGTTTTTTTTTTTTTAATATACTTTGGCAAACGAGGAATAAGATTTTTCTTTTGTGCAATATTTGTCGCGTTTAAAAATACGTTCTTACATGTGAAGTGCAATAGACCCTATCATTTTTAATAAAACAATTTGTGTAAATATCATATCTTCACGTCTGTATTAAGCATAACAGCTCAATCGCTTTATTGTCCCGACAGGTTTTGCCTGTATATAAAATTATAAATGCAAGAAAATGTCAACAAAAATTGTTTGTTTTTGTAAAGTATGTAAGACACGCTGTCACAAATTACAATTAGTTAGTTAATCATGTTATTTACTGGTTAGTTATACTATTTTGATTTTACCAGATCGGTTATTAAAAAAGAAAAACAAGATATTATTCAACCACATTATTTTACTTGCAAATATTCCGTAAATTTGTTACTTGTTACTTGTAAACTTCAAAGCACCTGGATACCCGTACAAACTCGTTTACTTCATTATAATATAGTAAATAATTGTGTTAAACACAAATAGCCAAAGTTGCCAAGTAAATACTTTTATTTAACGTAAAATAAAATAAATGCCAGATTCCTAAGCAAGCTATCATCACTTATAAAGTGTGGCTGGGGATTGGCTATAAAATCATTTATTGTAAATGGGATATCCAACATGACCTACATAAACGCAATTTCGTTGGGTTTTTCATCAGTACGCGGGATCAATCTAAGCCACTTTCAATGCATACAAACACTGTGTAAATTGAACTCGTTCCGAACGGCTCCTCTATGATAATCCTCCAGTAGCCTACGTACTACAAAGTTTCAATTTTCCCGCCTTCATTATTCATAGTGCTCGAGCACGACTCGCAGATTACACATAAACTGGCAAACGCGCGCTCGCGCTCACACACATACACACAATCTCGCATAAATATTATTAACTATATCCTTAACATTCCTTCTTAAACAGAGTATTTATACCCAACACCTGTATGACAGTGTCTGATGTAATTCTTTAAAAAATCACATATATAAAAAAGTAACTATATACGAGTGAAAGGGAAACGTATGACACTCGTTTGGAAGTAAACTGATAGAGAAGAAAGTTACACAAGTCTTGTAAACTGAATAGTGTATCTATCGGTAATACTATATAACATTGGTGAAATATATAAATCTGCGCACATGGTTGTACATATGGGTCACGGTTTGTTCGCCACTCTGCGTATGATTATGCCTGTCAAAACGATTATGATTATGGTTATGACCACGTTTCGTTTTTGACTGTAGTCAAAGTGTTAACGCTACAAGGTAAAGTGTACATCACTTCCTTTCATAATGTTAATAGTTTCACATACGTTTGTTCAAGTAACTGATATCAATTTTTTAATTCTATTGTTATTTTCATTTTAAAAATAAAATTATTTATTATTAGCAAACATATTTTTATTTTAATCCATGTTTATTCATAATAACTTCTCGTACTGAATATTTATTATTGTTTTGTCTTAAAAAAGTAGACTTACTGTTTACGTATCTCTTAGTGATAGTTACATAAAATTGTCGGCAACAAGTCGCTAAGTACGGTAAAGGTGCAGTTTCGTTTAAGCGATCATCGCATGCACTGAATGCGTGTGCCATTGAGAAGGGTGAATCTACCCTGTGCTGCTGTCAGAGAAGTGGTGTCAACCTCCTGCCGACTTCCTTCTGAATCTCTGCCCCAGGCACCGCCCCTTACTATTCCTGTAGAGTATGCTCAGCCTTTGGCTCCTGAACCAGAATCCATTCCTATGGGTGAGGAACCCGTTGTAGCTGAGCCTGAATGTCGGCTACCCACTCAACCTGCTCCCTACAATATGCCCCATAAGCAGAAGAAGCAGAAGCAGAAGAAATTTTCTCCTGTTACAGCTGTTGCCCCCTCCGTCGAAAATGGAAACCAAAAAGTTCCCTCAGCGTTCTGACGCTGGAGCTGCTCGGTCAGCCAAGAGACATCTACTCAGGCTAAGCGCCCCGTTCCAAACGTGACCGCCGCGTGCAGCCTAACGCAGCTTTGCTGTTACCGCCCTGAGCAACATAATGATAGCATCTGCTTCTTCAACACCATCATCATCAAAATCTTCCCACGCCGAGGTTGACTCTTTCCTAAAGGAATACGACCTCGTTGAAATTCCATTCCTTCTTGCTAAAGCTGCACCCGCCATAAGTCTCCTGTAATGTTACGTGCACAAATAATAAATTCCCTGAAGCGTGATATGGTATCGTGGCTTGGAATGCCAACAGTATTCCTCCCCTTCTTGAGGAACTTCGTGAGTTCCTGACCCTTCACAAGCGTGATGTACTGCTCATCAACGAGACCCACCTCAGACCTAAAGATAACATGAGGTTGCCCAATTATGTGCTCTACAGGGACGACATACCTGGTTTTCAAGCGACGGGTGGAACTACAATCACGTTGAAGACACTTGTGTTGGAAGTCAGTGTAATTATAATGTTCCGTATTCCGTGCGAAGTGGTAGATGTAAAAAATTTGCAATGTGGCCTATGAATCGAAATTATGCTTTTTTATAGTTATAAATTTACGTTTTATGCACTTATTAAATTAGGAAATTAGGAAATTTACATTTGACAAACTGTTCATGTGAAACTAAGAATTCATAATCAAGTAGAATATATATAACAAACATTAACATATAACTTACATATTTCAGAAGGAGACTTATACAGAGGTCTGCTACAAATAACCAGAGAAAATCTGTAAATATTTAAATGCAGAACATATTTTTAAACTTGTTATTATTATTACTTTTTATCTGACTAGGCCTACTTCTAGTGAATGTTATACAGATTCTTAACTTTAATTTAAATATTCACTTGATGGCTAACTAAACTGTACGTTACATTTTTAGTTTTTGTTTACAACTATTATTTGAATGTTTATGTTTGTGTTTGTATTTACTTATGTGTGTTTCTGTTTATGCGTTTATTATGATGCTTTTTATAAATAAAAATAAAGTTATACATCGAGCTAGAGGATTTAACATTTAAAAAATTTTTAGCATGGTAGACTATAATATTTTACAATGAAAAACGTGGGGCATAAGAACTTCTGAAGATAGGCCTAATGATTCAGACATAAGATCATTTGGTTAAGTATTTTACGTATTAACACCGCTTGTTGTACTCTGCATAATGCTAATTCAAAACCGATTCGAAAGAGATCACTTTATGTAGCGTAATGTAGCTTATATTGTTTTACTGTAATAAATGTTATCGGAGAGTTACACTGCAGTTGTATATAATTATAATTAAGTCGAAATCCTTAAATGTACGTTATCGTGAACAACGGCACGGATGAGGCAACCTAGCATCTCTCGATTCTGAGCTTGGGGTAAACTTCTGTCCAAAAATGCTGCCTGATAGAACTACTGAGTTAGGAATCACTGTATTTTATTTGTTTGTTATTCATAAATATACATGAGACGTTTCCTCATCACCCGAAGAATGAAAGGCGACCGTAAACCCTGTAGCATACATTTTGTACCGTACTGATAAGTAACTGTGAGCCGTGTATTGAAACTTGATATATTTTATTAAACAATCTGTTATGTGTGTGTAAAGCACTCTTAAGTAACACAGTGTATCAAATGAAAACAATACAATTCACGCATTGTTGAGTAAGCGGTAAATACTTTTACATAATTCTGAATAACCAATACGACAGAAGTCACCCTTAATCTAAGACAAACATAGGTATATTTAACACATAATACTTAAAGTTTTATAAGTCGAATTTCGTATTTGTAATTCCAGAAATTAATTATTTTTTCTCATGTTATACTGTTTTTCTTGAATCATATAATGTTAACGATTTTTAATAATTGCGCAATACGCTGTACTGGCTGTAAGCTTATATGGTACACAATTAATCATAACTACCCGCCAGTAGAATATAATGACAACGGGTGCTGCTTCAGTGACCAAATATGATTTCCACCATTGATCCCGCCTGTAATCACGTTATACAGATAGTGAGGCAGTGAACTGTAAACTTCAGGCACCCGAGTAAACCGCTCTGAGCCGATTAAAGTGTATCTCCTCTCATATACGTTTTATTAAATCTAAATTTGCTAATAAATAACTATGACAACTGGTCATAATATATCATTTATTTCGTTCCCTTAATGCTTTATTGAAACAGAGGAAAAAACTAAAAACTACTTGACATAATTTAGCACATTTCACTCAAGTTAATGTGAACTCAATTAGAACCTAATTACAAAATACTCACTGAATTTCCTACAAGTTTCTTTTTCTGTAGTACACATAAAATCATTACAATACAGAGAAGTTATATGGGAATGTACAACACAACTTGCTAAATAAGTTTCTGCGTTAAAAAATAAGTCTGAGTTATAATATTTTTCTTATTCCTTTAATTAGAGTTTCAGAGTTTTCCAAACATTTTGGTTTGCTGTTCGCATTTCAAAGCTAATTTCTAGCGCCCCGTCCAGAAAATTTTTCCCAAGTTCATTCCATATAACTCTATCCATCGATAATGTGTTTTATTCATACCAACTGAGGTTTAAATCATGGACGTTTATTGTTTGCTTCAAGTCCACAACGCTTTTTGCTACTATATGAATCCATATTGACCCCATATCACGCAATTTGTTTCACATGCGTTTCAGGACACAATATGAGCTGTACGGGATTTAAATTATACTGTCACAAAGATATAAACAAAAAGTAGACTAAATGCTTACCACTAATATTCAGGTAAAAGTCTATACTTAGTAACGTTTAAGGACCAACATTTTCAGCATCTTCATAGTGCCTACTAGTTCCTCAGCGGTCCTCTACTTCTCTGAGGCCAGCGACGGCCGCCAAGCTCCTTCAGAGCCTACAAATAGACAGTAACGTTCTATTTAAGAAGATATGCTTTAAATGAAAGTAGTACATCATTTTGATATGGCTAATAATATAACATGGGTATTTCTTGGTGCCAGAAATCCTTTATAAATTGAATAATTAATATATTAACTAAAAATTCAATTAAACACACAACATACAATTCAAACACAAAATTTTAAATTTCCATACAACACATCACTCTAGTATTTTGAATGTATGAGTGTGGAAGGTAAATACCCAGACCCGTAGTATGGTAAAATTGAAACAGTTTTATTAGAGGAGACTGGCAAAAATGTGAAACCGTACACCTATATACGGTGACAAAGAGTTGAATCTTTCATTAAAATGTTTGAATTCATAGACCTTTACGTGGTCGTGTATATATTTTAGTCTTCCAGTGTTGGTTTTAAATCGATATATCTTTTTTAATAACTTCATACTGCTGCAGGGTTTGGGGATATTACATTTAAATACATTTCTAATAGTTAAATAGTGCACACGGCTACTAGCACTTGAACGTTCCCTTATATTCCAGGAAGAAGGCCGCAAAAGCATTATGTATAAACATTTTAAAGAAATGATGTAGAAAAAACCAAGGAAATTAGTGGTTAATTACATCTGCAAAACTCTTGCAACGTTACTACTTAAACTAAAGTAAGGTTGACCTGACTACAGTTTAGACATCGGTAGCTCACGGCGAGCATGAATCGATTTAGATAAATCTTCCCCTCACATCAGTCCACCCGTAGACTAATATTACTGTTCTTTAATATTCGAGTCGGAATTATATGTGTTTAAATTACAAAATCGCATGTTGACCATTACTAATTTAATTTTGCCTAGAAATCGCTGCGACACTAGAAAGCGATTACCGTCTTCAGGCAAATTTGTATGCACGTTTGTCGTAGTTTTATAGCACTGTGTATTAATTGTCGTATTTTATTATTTTAGAATTTTGTGTATTTATTATGAATAACTTTATTATTATATAACAATGTGGGATTGCTTTTTAAAATTTACCTGAAAACATGTTCCGTATTTAATTGTTTAAACATCTTTTCTACACATTTTTGTGGTAGGTTTAGGGTTTAGGCTGAATTTATTGTGGCTGAATTTATTGTGTTTGGGTTTAGGCTTCCACTAAAATTTCAAGTAATTTAAAATTAAAATACAAGTACGTTATATTAACTGCTGTTCTAATTTTTTCTGTTGCCAAAACTAATATTTATCATTATTATTGGTACACCTAAAATTATTAACAAGTTTTTTCTTTAAACAAAAATAATAATAAACATTCCTTTACATTTATTATTAAATATGGACATTATAGATTAACAATAATAATAATAATAATAACATGAATAATATAACAAAAATAACAGTAAAACCACACTAGCAACATTGAAGACAACAATAATAACAAAAACAATTCTGTTCTCAATTGTTGCAACCATTGACACATTCAAGCTAAGAGATTAGCAATTAGTCTTTAGTCTGTAGTAAGTGTTTAAACAGTTAAACTACAGCCAACAACGAAATGTTTCATCTCGTTCCACGAAGTCGCTGAACAAACAATATGAGGCGAGAGGCTTAATCATAAGCAAATTAGATTAGCAAACAAACTTTGACAAGTGCTGCAGCCGTACAACACGCTTGTACACGAATTAATTTACTTGATACGTCTCTAGCAGTTACTTTAATGATAAAAATGATTACGCACGATCCGTATTTACTTAAATAACCGAGTTTACGGAACTCATAATAAAGTCTTTTACACCGTTAACAGTTATTGTTATAATCACTGATTTCGCACAATTCAGTACCTGGTGTTTGTAAATGCCATTCCGTTGGACACGTTGGATGATGGAGTCTCAGCACATTCCATTATCTAACTTCTTGTTGCTAAATGATATTTTAGGAAAATATACGATATGAAAACATAAACATTAAACATTGGAATAGTTTTAAACAGCCACTGAACATTACAAAAATCAAGTATTAAATAAAATTTAAATACTTTTATAATAATTGGGAATAATATTTAAATACAATTATTTTCTGGCCTTTGAGCCGTGGTCCTCTTCTTATAAAACCAGACGTTTTTACTGCATCTGCGGCAGTCATCTTCAGTGTGTTTTTCGTATACCGTTCTGTTCCTCCGGTGATTTACGACGCGACACTAGATTGCATTGTATCGTTGGAGTGGGGTGTCTTTGCACCTGGCCGGATTGTAGCAACTGGATTGCATGGTCGTCGACTGATGCCTAATATGCAGAAGGTTGCCGCCCACGCGATTTTTCACTAGATGGCTGGGGAAGAGGGCTTTATGTCGTGTCACTGCTACTGGTTCCACCCACGCGACAGGTGTCACCAGTCTCGGATACAGTAAGTAGGTGTCGGCCACTCCCCGCAAGGCAGAGATCCCCCGTGCCGGTGGCGAAGGTAACGGCGACAAGCAGCGTGTTAAACGTGCTAGGTGTGGTCCCTCAAGAGAGTTAGGGATCGGGGTGAAGGAAGGTAAACTGCAGGGGAGTTACCAGAACTCAAACCCAGGGATTTCTTTATGGCTAATCGGTCGCCAAGAATCGCCCGAAGACGTTTGACCGGAATCGGGGGGGGGGGGGTTCTGCGACGTTGATTGTTCTTAGGTAAGGGAAGGTAGAGATCGAGGCAGCAGCAAAGATAGCCACAGCCAGCGACTGGACAAAGGCAGACAGAGTGGGAACTCGAAGACCTCCATGAATTACGTAATTTCTGACAAACCAAGGAGACCCCGACAAGGAACGGAAGGTCTTAGATTGGAAACGTTCCAGCCTACACTTGTTGGTGGTCGACAAGAGCCGCATAGATTAATAGGCGTACTGACCGAAGAAACAAAAGATAGATAGCGACTTTTGTGCGCAGAGCCAGGTTTCGCTCACGTGGGCGTTGATTCAATCACAGGCGCCGATCAAGCCAAACGCCTAAATACTTTATCGACTCTTTTCAGGCGATGGGCCTTCCTTTTAGGGAGAGGGACTGGTATCGGGAAATGGATTTCGTGTGAAACAGATCGCCTTGGATTCCTCCGTGTTTTACACTTGCCACTTCCTTAGCCAGTATAAAAACAGGTAAAACTGACGCTGCTTTGTACTCAAAAGTCGAGGGGACAGGGAGCTGCAATGATACATAGCGTCGTCGAAGAGGGACATCGTGATTCCAGGCGGAACTGGCAGATTGTTCGTGTACACAATGTACAGAACGGGGCCGAGTACAGAATCCTGCGTGTCGGCGGAGAATAAATACGACCGGAGAAAGAGCACAGTGAACGGAGTAATTGGAAACTAGGACATCTTAAAGAGAAGGCCTTTGTGCCTGACCTTATCGAAGGCCTTACTCTCATCAAGCAAAGCCGTAGACACTTTCTTTTTGGTGGCGTCAGACAAATGCGTAATAACGCGGAATAATTGAAGAGTGGTCGAGTGCTCTCTGCGAAACCCGATCTATTCACTGCAGATGAAATCATCCAACAGCAGCGAGATACAGGCTAGCAGGAGACGCTCATGCACCTTGAAGATGACTGCGAAGAGAGCGATAGGTTTCAGGAAGCATTGGCGGCTTTTTGGGTTTGGGAATCATGACGATGCTGGCAGATTTCGACAAGAGAGGAAGTTGGTATTATATTAAAACACTTACAGCCTACAGATTGTAACCTATAATTATTACAGGTAGTAAGATATTTAAACAATTATGCCGGTAATATTATTATTATTACTATTAAATAATAGTATATTTACTGTTAAATATTTAATTAGAAGTAATAATATTTTTTATTCTTTCTCTTACATTGTGTTTGAAAAATCCACATTTAAAATAAAAGATTCCTGATATAATCATTAAAGTCTACGTCAACCTAAAATTTTACTTCGTCGCGCTGCACAATAGAAATAACAGTACGCTGAATTTATCTAAGTAAAACTATAAAAATACAAACAGAATTATCACTGTTGCACACCACTATTCCGATTAGCGCTTTCAAGTTTCTCAACTCATCGTCAGATCGGAAATAACAACAGAAATAAAACAAACTCCAATGACATGTATATAATAAAAATTAAAACACATTTAAATTAATAATTAGGAATTGTTTCTGTTGTATTTTTCATCATCCCGTTGGTAAAATTTCTTATCCTTATTCCTAAAAAAATTTATTCTTTTAGTACTTTTCCTTTAATAGGGAAAGCGCAATGATAATTCTGATGCGCTGCTCAAGTTCCAGCAGCGAGCGACGACAGCCAAGTGGTGGGGAGAGCTGAACGAGGAGGACCGTTTTGTTAGCACTCACAGCGCGATCCACTAGTGTAGATCGATGGTGTCGAGAGTAGGGCGGGTGGGGGTGTGAAGAGTTTGTTTTATTTCTGTTGTTATTTCCATCTGACGATGAGATGAGAAGCTTGAAGGCGCTAATCGGAATAAATTTTCTATAGTGGTGTGCAACAGTGATAATTCTGTTTGTGATTATAACCACTAACACTACTTTCTTAATTAAACTTCTTATAAAAATACAAATAAGAAACATTGCTTTCAACATTTCAATTAAACACGCTGACATAATGGTGTTTAATGTTTTACGTAATCACGATAACACAACTTTAAAATTCAATTCCAATTACCAATTTACTGTGTTCGTGAAATAACAGTTCACACTGGCTAGTGCGATACCTTTATTTGGTTTGTGATAGGGACTGTAAAGAGACGCTGTAACAAGCCGACAGCACTTCACATACACCACGCGTGTAAACGTATCGTATTTACACGTCAACACTACCAGTCGCACACAATGTTGTTTCACTCAATATTAACAAATCCTTGTGCAATATACAGCATACAGCACGTACTTTATACGCACTCGACAGTGTACCGTTTTACAGACGATTACTGCAATAGTAGCCAACTCGGTGTTCCATAGAGGCAAGTTGTGTGAACTGGCCGATTATTGTGTTAGCTGGAAGTAGCCGCTTGATGCTACCAACACAACAAATAAAATATCCCACGTACGTGTTTAGACTATAATGAAAAGCTGTATTCTTTAATTTACGTAATGATAAAATTTAATTAAAAAACAAAAATACACACACAAATACTTTCTGTTCAATGTGCATTCAGCTTAGAGACACTACAGATGATGATTGTACATAACGTGTAGACCAAGACATAATTTCAATGGACAATAGGTTTAATAGGCTATTGCTATGTTTAATCTTTTGATCTGCTGATCATGTAGTTTGACTTGAATGTTTTTACATGTAAATAATAAGTGATGTAAAATCTAAAGTAACACCACATTAACTAGGAGCTCGGAATAACCGTAACCCGCGCTCGCATATAGGCCTATTACATTGTTGGAACGGCGGAGTTTAAAGAGTTTTATCTACTTGTGGTACCTATAACTCCACCTGAACACTGTATATTCTCTTCAGCTCTGAAAACTGTTTTGTTTCTATACAACCACAAATACCACAAGCAATTGTATAAATTATTCCTTATTATTTTATTAATGTTTAATACAAATGTAAATAGAGTATCCTATCTGTTAGAAAGAAAGTAGCAATAAGAAGAAAGTATACTTCGTATATAAATTGTAGATGCAATTTACATAAGTTGTCGTTTCTTACAACAAATGTTTCACTGGGGATTACGGTGTTGGACTACAAACACAACTATTACTGCAACGTTACTATTTTTGTTACTGTGCAAATTACTTTATGTACATCTGAAGAAATTTAGACGTTATATACAAGCAAATGTGAGAATAATATTCTTGAATGAGTAACTTGAAGACAGTTAAATTGCTGTTCGGGTACAACTGCTGTTTAAGTTAAGTAATTAGATGATGCACGGAGTTAGCAGTAGAAACTGGAGTGGGTTGCTAGCGATTAGCAACCACTTAATGCGAACTAAACTCACTTTCCCTTATGTAAAGTTCCGGTGGTACTAATGTATGAGTGTTTTAACTTTGATTTCAAATTCATTTCCAGAAGCGATTAACAGTTTGTTACAGAAACACGTGTGTTTTGTGATTACGTGTAATACGTCGTAGACTTAAGCCTACCTTAATACCTCTATATGTGTATGCACCCGTACAGTTAAAATAACATAGCCTATTAAAAAAAATTCCAATAATTAAACTTCTCCCGTGTCTGTCCATTCTGAGTACTGGGTTGTTAGACAATCTTTTTTTAGAGATCGGTCGTACTGGTTAGTCGGCAGAAGTATTTACAGGACTGCACAACTGCTGCTATTCACTTGGTCTCTCGATTCTGATTGGATACAGCACATACTTACTACAGGACTCTAATATGCAACTTCTCCAACTTTCGGCGAGAGTATTAGTAAACAGAGCATGGAGTAATACATGATGTACACTATGATCGTCGTTTGCGTTTGTGATGACTCCACAGGATATCGGTATCAGAAAGCCGTAATCAACCATAAATAGAACAATGCATTCCAGAACTACGAACAGGAAGGAACACGCACGTTTATACGTTATTCCATACAATAGCGCGCTCGTATAGTACGTTATTGACGCGAATAGTTCGATCGGGGTTGACGGTTTCCGTTGACTTTAAAAATAGCCGAGTAGGCCTAGGCCTACTAGTGATGGGACAGGTTGTTGCCGACTAATTCTGCACGTGATTAGCGTTTCTGGAAGAGTGTAGAGTGTGATCTTAAGTTATTTATCGAGTGTTTATTTGTCATAATTATAATTTATTTGTAAATTTACTGGCTCTCTATTATTGTTTTGTAAATAGTTACTAAGATAATTTGTAAATACGTTGTAGTAGTTCTAGTTGTAAATATCTGGTAGGCCTAATAGATATTTACTGAGCGGAATTATGTAGTACAAGTGTGGTTTGCCACTTTATAATAGTATAAGTTTAATAAAACTTATGGCTGTTGGTTTTCTGATATTTAACTTACTTCTTAGTACACAACAAAAGATGGTATCTATCCAACCATGTATGTGTATATTTGTGTGTGTGTGTGCGTGTGCGCGCGCGGGCGCGTGTGCGTGTGTGTGTGACTAATATGCACTTACGAATATTTATTTGTGTACATGTGTGATTACTTTCCTTTATATAATCTTTATTATTTTTTCCAGAACTGTATTACTCAATGTTTACTTACATCTTTCCGCCTTTTGAACGATGTTGAATATCTTCCTACGTCTCGCTATAACACATATGCGATTCATCTGGTATACTTTCGCAATCTAAAATCGTATTTTGTGTATGTAAACTCTTAAAACTTATATTGCCTGAAGATACAAATTTCGAATAATGTTGACAATGCCTTTACTTAAAACCCTTCAGTTTCTTTTCCCATTCAATTCGTACCTACTAAAGGCCCTTAAAAGGTGGAGCGGAATGTTAAAAACATAGAGTCTATGCTTAAACTATTGATCACGACAATAGCTAGCATAACGTTCCTAATGGTGAAAAATAAATTCTTTCCCTGAAAACACTAGTTCTGAAGACTGTATACTGATATAATCGATATGCTGAGGACACTCACTTTTTCAGCTTAACTCGTGCTGTGTTAGAAATCAATTATTCTTGAATAATCCATAAAATCATTTCAAATATTGTATTTCATCAATCAAGCTAAAATAATTCTTACGCCAAGAAATTCTCATCTCTGTAAAAACGTTTCAGCAGTATTCTTACTAAGGGACCTTGTGAAGAATTTGACGGTTAATAAATAAATAAAGATCGGTCACCTGATCAAGCAGGATCAGAAACAACTACAGAAAATAGACCGTTTACAATAATACACAAACTTCAAGAATGCTGCATTAAGTAGAGAAAACCACTTTTCGGTTTTGTTGCTGACTAGAAAGCTTTATTATTAAGTCCACATAAAACCAATATTGCCAAAATTAGAGGCTATAAAAATCACTGAATAGAATATTGCGGCTTCTGTTAAAAATTGTAAACAGTCGGTAACGTATATCAAACTTAGTACGCTGTCAAATAAACCTCATGGAGAGCTGTTGTTAGCATTGGCATTATGAAATAATGAATATAACTTTCTCATCTAAGATTTCCTGCTGATAAATATTTTTAACGAAAATTCAATAAAAAGAAAAACTGATTAATATGTTCCACCTGTAAAGTAAAAGTCTGACTCAGAAGCTTACGGAAAATATAAATCTAATATAACCCTACAGGCGATGAGGAGGTAAAAATTTATGATTAGAGTTTGGCAACTATTATCTAATAAAGTAACATTTTCGGTGAAATTATAAAAAAAAAAGATGAAGATATGTTAGAAAATAACGATCAAATAATATCAGAGTGGATTACCATTGTAAAAATGAGTAATACTGTAATGAACAACAGACGGTTTTATTGTTTGAAAGGGTATGTTTTTATTCAGCGGCTTCCTGCCGTCAGAAACTATGACAATAAATAAAAGAGTGGTACAAACACTACAGACTGCACAAAAAAGTATAGAAATGAAGGGAGGAAAACAATTTATGCCAGGACACACAGCTCAACAAACGCATTTGTAAGGTGCCCACGATGATCTTATAGTGGTGCAATGAACTGTGGTAGGGTGGCCTTGTATTGGTGTTGTAGAATACTGAACAAGATTTGGTCAGGAGGAAAGGTATATTTATGGGACACAACTCCAACAACGATTTTATATTTATTTAAGTTATTTAGACTTTAGGTCAGGGGTTCCCAAACGGTGGTACGCAAGAAGACCTAGCTAGGAAAAAAGTATTTAACTCTCTGGTACAAAATAAGCAGAAACGCGTACAAATATTTATTAACTTGCATACTGTGTGCATGTGTGTATATGTGTGTGTGTTCTCTTTCTGTGCATCAGTAATAAGCTATAAGCAATAATAAGTATTTAGTATATAGGCCTAGTATTTAGTATACAGTATTTGTATTTAACTTTGTCTATTTTGTTGCTTCTCTGCTATGTACAATTTTCCTCCAACGAGGCCTTTCGGTTTCGCAACCATTATCAAGTCCTTACTACAACCTACAACTTGATAATGGTTGCGAAACCGAAAGGCCTCGTTCGAGGGAAAATTGTACATAGCAGAGAAGCAACAAAATACGACAAAGTTGTTATGAAGACTGCTAACACAGATAAAATAGCTGATAGTATTTGTATTTACTAATTAGTATATACAACAGACTGTACTAATTCATTATACTCTATAAACTTATCAGGCTGTAATGATGTAGTGTAAGTTAACAACAGAAGCATTACTGCGTTATAGTTTGCCCATAAGTAAGATAAGCCACATTGTAAATCTCCACTGTCTTCTCTAACGTGGTAAATAAAAACTTAAGATATTTTTTTATTGTTGTATTAGAGTGTTAGTGGTCTCAAATATTTCTACTAGTAATTTTATACAAACCACTATTTTGCCTTTGGTA
The DNA here is from genome assembly GCA_034769895.1 of Magicicada septendecula. NCBI lineage: Eukaryota > Metazoa > Arthropoda > Insecta > Hemiptera > Cicadidae > Magicicada > Magicicada septendecula. Next base: position 902,173,756 of record CM068367.1, read on the forward strand.
TTGACGAGCGCTTTCGGCAGTCAAGCCATCTTCAGGTCATTTACCAACCAGTTGCCGAAAGCGCTCGTCAATACCAAAGGCAAAATAGTGGTTTGTATAAAATTACTAGTTGAAAAACTTAAGAGTTTACTAAATTTATTGAGAGACAATATACCTGTGTGGCATAAAATTCAGAATTTCCCTATGACCTCACTTGCTTGAAGAATCCTGACTGCTCACGGTTATTATCTTCAAATATTCAACATCTTCAAATTTCTTAGTTTTCTCTTTATCGTACTAGGCTATTTATGACGATAAAACCACGGGTAAAGACATAATCCAGCTGATCAAGCTGACTTCGTTTTGGAAAACGGTAAACTGGCTAGCTGCACAGCCTATCACAGCGACTTGATAGCATTCACATAATGCATCATTACGTACCACTGTAAACATTGATCCCGTCTTTACGCACTGTCGCATCATCACAGCAATTACCTTACTCCATAATATGAGTAAAATAAGCTATTACGTCCTATATGGCGTGTTCATACCAACTTAAATATCATTAAGTGCCTCCTACTACTTACTAATTATTTAATTTAATAATTTAATTATTAATAATTTAAATGCCTAAATATGAAATTATATTTTTTTTAATTCAAACCAATAATATTAAATTGCCTAACATCGTATATTATGAAGGTAAATCAAAAGTGAGTTACATCAAAGCCGTGTTCCTTTACTAAAATAGGTAATTTTTTTGTATCTTTATTTGAATTGGATTGTGGCTGATAAACTGCAAACATAAACTTGGTAGAGGTTGTCAACGATAGAGAAGCGTATGCGCAGTGAAACACGAGAGTGAAGTAGTGGAGGAAGTGGCTATAGCTACCAGTATTGTCGTGTACCCCCACCTTTATCGTTACCGGCGGAAGTAGTGGGGGAGTGGGTATACCTAGAGTACCAATATTGTCGTGTACCCCCACCTTTATCGTTACCGGCGGAAGTAGTGGGGGAGTGGGTATACCTATCAATGTTGTCGTGTACCCCCACCATTATCGTTACCGGCGGAAGTAGTGGGGGAGTGGGTATACCTACCAATATTGTCGTGTACCCCCACCTTTATCGTTACCGGCGGAAGTAGTGGGGGAGTGGGTATACCTACCAATATTGTCGTGTACCCCCACCATTATCGTTACCGGCGGAAGTAGTGGGGGAGTGGGTATACCTACCAATATTGTCGTGTACCCCCACCTTTATCGTTACCGGCGGAAGTAGTGAGGGGGTGGCTATACCTACCAATGTTGTCGTGTACCCCACCTTTATCGTTACCGGCGCAAATTGAGCTTCTCCAACGTTGACAGTCTTTAAGCTACAATCATTGATATGATTTTATGGAGCATTCAAGAATAAGCGATTTGTAACGTAGCACGAATTAAACTGAAGAATTAAAAGTATCCTCAGCATTTTGATTATATCAATATACAGCTTTCAGAACTAATATTTTCGGGGAAAGAATTTACGTCTCACCATTTGACACTTTGTACTAGATATTATCACGATCAGTAGTTTAAGAATAAACTCTATGTATTAGTGGTTTTAGCATTCCGCTCCACCTTTTAGTCACAATAAGAGCCCTTAGTAGGTAAAAATTAAACGGGAAAAGATACTACTGGGTTTTAAGTAACGGCAATGTCAGCATGTGGATTCTACACCTATAGCCACGATGTAGCTGGTTTCGTAAGCGAGTAGTCACTGTGTAAATATGAGTCGTCGTATAGAGGTGTCGTTCGACATTGAAGTACGCTCCGTCGTCCCATTTTTGTGAAAAAAAAATTACAATCAGTGTGAAGTGTATCGCAAGATTGTTGAGGCGTATGGTGATGATGCAATGTCACGCCCTATGATTACGGAATGATGTCAAATGTTCGCAAAGTAAAGAACCAACGTGAACGACGATCCGCGAATCGGGCGCCCTTTAACTGTGAACACTATACACAATGTGGAACGCGTGAATGAAATAACGTTTTGTGGCTGCCCGGTTCTTTTCTTCAGCATTAGTCCACAAATTGTCCGTAGTTTCAAAAGAGAATCATCACGAGAGATAAGAGCTGGGTGAGCATTACACCCCAGAGGTAAAACGAGCACCGAATGAATGGAAACACAATAACTCGCCACCGCCAAAGAAAGCCACAATCCAACGGACATAATCCGTCGGTTATGCCGACGGTCTCTTTCGATTCCGAGGAAGTCGTTTACAGTGGTTTAAAGCCCCGAGGAACGACAATCAATGCCGAATTGTACTGTGAGATCTTAAAAAAGTTGCGAAAAGCCATTGAAGCTCGAAGGCCCCGAAGATTGAGTGACTTCACGACAATGTCACCTCCCGTTCAGCCGGTGTCACGCAGGAGTTTCTGAGAAAATTCAAGTGGAAAGTGTTGTGCCATCCGCCTTACAGGCCTAACCTGGCACTCTGCGACTATCACTTTTTTGGTCCTGTCAAACAAGACCTGGGAGGCTAGCGTTTTGCTACATATGGTGAAGTTCAAGAAGGAACTTCAAAGGGGTGAAAACAAATTGGACGAAATTATTTGAATTGAAAAACTTGTCACACAGTATTAAAAGTGTTTAGAAAATTTGGTGATTACGTCGAAAAATAGATAAGTGTGCCTACTTTTTTGTTAAATTAAAATTTGTTTTTGTATGTGTTTTTTTTTGTAGATGGGGTGTAAGTTAATTTTTTATTTACCCTGTATTAAACTCGCTCTCTCAAGTAAGGTGACAGTAGTTCTTATACGAAAGTGGTATTCAAAATTATAATGGAACGAATCTTTTAAAATTACAATACTACATGACGTTTCAATTAGGATAGACAGTATTCACTATCTACAATGGAAGAAAGTTGTGAGAGCTTTAATACTTTTTATCGCATGTGCTGAATCAAAAATATTTAGCTTTGTCACATCCCAATAAAAAATTGTTGTGGTTTAATCAAAGATTGTTCTAAAAACGCGTATACTTTAGAGTCACCTGACAAAGCATGGTACACGTTGAAGATCACAAATGGAAACTTCTAAACAGAAGCGGCTAGAATTACAAACCAAGCGGCAACTTTAGTAGACCGGTATATAAAAGAAAAGATACACTAAAAAAAATATTACCTAATTTGACTCTTCTATCAATTTAATGTATAATCAAGTTTAATAAAATAAGAAAAGCTCAAACACTTTAAGTTGTTTTAGAGCCCATTGTATACCTTACAGCGTGTTAAATCTGTTGACCTGACGTGTCTTAGATGAATTTATTAAGAAATCCAAGGTATCTTCCTTCCTAATTTTTAATATAACACCCAATCTTGTATTTCTTATCAATTGTTACCTTTCCTTTCTCGTTTTATCTTCAACAATAAAGCAACTAATGTGCAAATTTTTATCGATACCGTGGACGCTTCTACAACATTATTCCTCGTAAGGGGAGGAGAAAAATTAACAACATGCAGTGAAATAGCAGTAAAACGAAATTTTATGAACAATTTGAAAATGTGAGAGCAAGCAATCATCTAGCTTAAATTTTTTTATGAGTCAGCAAAACTTCTTTCGTATTTCCCGTTTAAACAAAATGGAGACTGTATTAAACGTGAATAAACAGAAATCATGTAGGCCTATCTAAAAATAAAACGTTTTTTACATAGAATAAATTACCGTATACAACATTACTATTAAAAAATAAAATATTTGAAGTAGAGTGCAGTTTATCTAGTGGTATTACTACATAATTACTGACTGTTAAGTAGGTAGTGTCATATAACAAATCAGAAAAACAAATTATTACAGTAAATTGTACCGGTAAAACGTATTATTACTGACTGCTTATAGGAAATACAAATTATATTGACCTAAATTTTAGTGCAGTATAAAAACCGTTCATTCCCTGTTAATGACGTAAACGTTCCTTATTCTGAATTTATATTAATTACGCGTGACAAAAATATTAAATAAATACTCCACTCCATTACTAAACATATCACGTCAGACAACGAAATTGTTTACGCTAATATACTAATGTACATCCATCATGCAAATCAATGGGTTGTATTTAAATTTTTAAATTAAATGGCAACCAAATACTTTTTTCTGGTATTCTTTTTCCTCCTCTGAGATCTTTTCCGGTATTAAGCTCTCATAAACAATGTTTTTCCTTCTCAAAGTTTAATGACTTTCTAGAACATCAAAGGCTTCCTTCCAATATGCCTTCAAATTAAACCTTTATATTATACTTTATAATTAACAACGGGCCACTGATGAAATCAATCCTAATTTCAGCTATTTTGATCTGAGTTTTTGGATACTATCGACTTCCTTCTTTTGTTGAAGTTAAAAGTTCAATTATAGATTATAAAAGTTTTATAACTTTTAAAGTGTTTTTATTATCATTTCGTGCGTTTCCTTTACTAGCATTTTACATTTGTATAACCTTCTTTAAAACTTTTTTAGATCTTTGCTTTGTACAGGTATACTGACATTTTACAAATATTAACTGATAATATTACTTTAAGAAGTAGTGAAACGACATAAAACGATGGGAAATTAAAAAAATACTTGGTATTTTTAGAAGATCTGAGTTTATCGTTGTACTGCTACATTAAACTAATGGCTGCAAGTATTGGTCGTCATGCAATTAAACGTTAATTTTATTGGGTACAAAGATAAATTAAACGTAGGACTACACTAATCCTCCGACATGAGTACAAGAAATCCTCCGACATATTGCCTAAACAGTATAAGAAAGACATTTAATACAAAGTGATTAAGCAGAGCGATTTATGGAGAGGAGGGCGACCATGAAGTGATCTATAAAGGAAATAGCCATGGTAAAAGAAAATGAGTGAAATATAAATAAGTTTTCAATTCAAGATAACCGATTAGTAGTGAAATTTGTCTCATCTTTAGTTGAGAACATTTTCAAATTCAGTTTACCAGATTTGACTGCTCTGTTATTTTGTGTCTATTTTGTTTTACGTCGCAGAAATGAGTTTACACACGCGCGCGCGCACGCACGCACAAAAGATCTGTTAACCAAGTCAAACAAAGATGCTATCCCAACACCGGAACTGGCGGCGGTCTAGCGGTTGCTAGAGTCAGCGAATGATTTATTTGTTTTCCGGTGTTATTTATAAATACATTAGTAAATAAGGTAATGTAATTTACAAACCGTAGGAATGTGCGTAATATACAATAAATTAAAATCGTCGTGTTGTTTGCTGTACGACAAATAGATTATTTCATAAACGGGGATGAATATGTACTACACCTCAAACTGTGAAATAAAAATTTTGAAATAATAAAAGGAAAATCTGGATGGAATGAAGTGTAATTAAAACTTAAAACACGAATGTGTATGGTACATACTTAAATGGTATGCATAATACATAAAGTATGGTGGTATGCGACGAAGAGTAATGGCAAGTAAATAATAGAATTAGAGCACATTATAACTTGACTTCATTTGAAGAAACCTTCAAGGAAAGACTCGAAGGAGAAGAAAAAGAAATGTTATTCTAATCTTTTGGGGCAGAAACAAAAATAAAACTAACTGTAAAATTTTACATACGAAATTTAAAGGACGTTTGCTGGTTTATTTAGTATATAGAGATGTAAAATTATAATTGTAGAATTTACATGGTGTGGTTAGACCTACTACGTCTTGCTGAAATTCTTGAATACTGTTTCATAGCATTATCAGACAGCTGTTAGTTTTTAACTGTAAAACAATTATCACATTAAGGGGGTATAGTGTGTTGCTGTGCCTAAACAACATTACGTAAGAATGCGGCTCTTTGGCAGCTTGATGAGCAACAGAATTGCCGCGAATGCCTGAGTGGCTAAATATCTACACAAAACTAAAATTTATGGACGTTAGAAATTGATAATAAGCTTAATCTCTCCTTTGTAATTGGGTTTATCTTAGTCTCATGGATACCTTGAAGGGAATCTAAGGTAAAGAGTAAATCGAAGAATATGAGAAATTTCTTACTAATTGCCATCCACTATGGAAGTTATTGCCAACGTAATGGCATATAACTCGGCTGAGAACACTGTGAAGAACTGTAGCAAGGAAAAACGGGTAATTTCATTGTTTACTCGTATTGAAGAACCAACTCCTGTGCTAGATTTAGACCCATTCGTAAACATCTAGCACATATTAATCAGTAAACATCTAAGCAATAATCAGTATAATTCATGATACTGAAGTAAATATCGATTCACTTCATACATGAAAAAAAGAATATCGCTTCATGATAGACTACTAGAATTACATTCACTGTGTAGCTTTAGGAATAGAGGTGTCGACATTTTCAGTAAGGGAAGTCCATGGAGCCACTGTTGAACCAAGGGATGAACCAAGGGAGGAAATTGAGTATCCAGAAATCTAAGGTGTAAAGTTAATTTATCGGCATGTGGATTCTCTGTTCCTATTTTCAAATAAGCAGACATAGGTAGGTCAGCAGCGGACTTTGCATGGATGAGGGCAGTAATTATTAGACAGTTCCGTTGAAAGTTCAAAGGCCATTCCGACAATTCGGCAAGTACACTCTCAACCGAAGAAGTGCGAAAGACTCCCTAACGAGTCTCAGTGCAGTGTGATGGATTTAGCTATTTAAGATCTTGTGCGTTAGCCGGGAGGAATGTCGCTGGTCCATAATCCAACTCATAATATAATAATGAACAATAGATGTTTATTAAGCAACTCGTAATATAATAATGAACAATAGATGTTTGTTAAGGAGGACTGGTCTTCTCCAAAAGATGAATGGGCAAGTTTTTTTGAGTAAATTTAGTCTCCTTATAAATATAAGAACATGCTTATAAATATGTGAAAGTCATCTGGTTCCACTGGACAAGGTCTAGTATTCTTAATAGATCTCTGCAATTTATGAAGAGTGATGAGTTTGTTACACTGTTCAGTGTTGTCAAAATGTAAACTGGTGGTGGTTAGAGTATTTTTTGTCTGAGATAAATGTAAGGAAGGGCGTTGATGGTGGACGTCATAGAGAATAACTGAGCAAATAAGTCAGATATGTGGCGTAATTCTGTGACTACATTACCACTGAGCTGTGTGTTAGTAAACATAAAATCAATGAGACTCTTTCTATGGCTCTAGTTTTTCTTCAGATTTGTTTAATGGGAGTCCTGGTATGCATGGTAGAAACGTGTATTCCAGAAGCTTGTTTAAGTGCCTATCGTGGTCTCGCTCAAAGCTGTTTAGATAAAAATGTGATTGTCAATAGTAGGGCCAGCTTTTTCAGCGCCCTGATACGATCTCTCATAAAAGCAAAGCATTCGTCAGTCCACCACGAGACTCACTTACAATGTGTATTATGAGTTTTTAATTCGGGTGTGTAGATACGAGTACAGAAGACGACGTTATCAATGAATTCTCTAACTAGGGTGTCCGGACCTCCATACATAACGATCTCAGGATGTTGCCGGTTCATAGATTGAGTGTTTTTGGACTAGTCCGTCTGTTTATAGTTGTACCTGGAGGCCAAGATATCATTATATTGAGCCTCCTGAGTCAGTTGGCGGATTTTCATAGAGAAGTGATCACTTCTTGCTAGATCCGAATATGTGTAAACAATGTGTCGCTACTTATGTAGTGTCGCTACATAACCGAGGAGAGCATAGAAAAAGATCTAAATTATTATGCGTCGCTTCTCTTGTGTTCAAGAAACAGTTGTTAAGTTCAAAACGTCTACTTCACGCTCAATAATTCTGCCTGTGGGCGTTATAATATTTTTATTGTGGGCGTTAAAATCGCCGAAAATTATCGATAAAAGGGAAGTGGGCTTATCAAAATTCAAAAACTCATCTCATAAAATAAGCATGTCGTCCGAAGAAGGCAGGTAGACACTGCAGACAGTGGCGGGGATTTTTAATAGTGTTACTGTCAAGACCTGTAAGTAGGAGTTCAACAGTTATATTGGTAATGTAGATGCGTGCTAACTGCAATTAATACTCCTCCGTGAACGCGATCTTGGGCTAGAATACTGGACATGATAATTTTATATAACGATAGTGTAAAAGATTTACCGTAGTTTAAACGAGTTTCTTGCAGACACATGACAGAGGGATTGTATTTAATGATTAATAATTTACGCTGGTGATAGTATAGACGAATACTGTTACAATTCCAGGAAGCGAAAATGTTTGGCAGTGGCATAGTTTTAAGCAATATTAATATGTTGAAGCTGCTATGGGCTGGGGTGAAGGAAGAGTCAAAGTATACCTCACTTTCACTGTCGATTGATGATTGATTATGACTGAGGAGTATGATTGAGTATGATGAGTGATGATTGAGGAGGCAATAGTCGTTTCTTTAGTTTTGTGAAACGTATTTTGATTGCACGTACCGTTAGTGAACTATAGATATCGTTAGCATTTTAATGATGCCTGCGATGTCTTCTGTGAATTGTAGTACAGTGTCTAGCGGGTTTTTATTTTCATTACCCTTGTCCATTACAGAAGACAAGTTAGACGATGAGATTGGATGTTTTTTAATTCTCCTGTGTAGTAGCAGCTTTGTGGTTAGAATGTGCATTACTTTTGGTATGGGGTTAGGCTGATTTTTTGTAGAGTCTCCTCTCTCTCTCTCTCTCTCTCTCTCTCTCTCTCTCTCTCTCTCTCTCTCTCTCTCTCTCCTATGGCGCTGCAGCCCAAGTCGGGCCATGGCCTCCACCAATCTCCGCCTCCAATCTACTCTATCCACTCTATCAATTGCAGCCCTCCTCCAGTTTCTTATCCCCATGTCCCACGCCTCCTCTGCAACGCCATCTTCCCACCTCTTCCTCGGTCTGCCTCTAGGTCTCTTTCTCTCCCATGTACCCAGCAGAGCCCTTTTGGGGTTCCTTCCATCCTCCATTCTCATAACGTGTCCGACCCAACGCAATCTTTGTATTCTTATAAATTTTGAGACTGGTATCTCTTTATATATTTGATACAGTTCATTGTTGTATCTCAGTCTCCATGAGCCATTTTCTTGTATTGGGCCTATAATGCGTCTGAGTTTTGTAGAGTCAGTATTCTTTAATTTTTACTTCGATGTTCCTTAAGGAAATGGAAGTATGGTGATGGCAAAAAAAATCGTGTTCGAGATTATTGCAGATTCTGATTGTACTACACTCAAAACATGAAAAAAAGTCGTTTTTCGAAAAGTGTCTGTGTGTCTGTCTGTGTGTCTGTGTGTCTGTGTGTCTGTCTGTGTGTCTATAGATTTTTTTTCTATGGCAAACGATAACAGCCGCAAATTCAAACAGAATCAAATAATGTTTCGCATACAGCCCTAAATTGTAGAGTTCTCAAGATATGTTGATTTTGGTACAGATCGGTTAAGGGAAAGGGGTAGTTTACCTGCAACATTTTATGTTTTAACAAGGGTATTTCCTATGGCAAACGATAACAGCCGCAAATTCAAACATAATCAAATAATGTTTTGCATACTGCCCTGAATTATAGAGTTCTCAAGACCTTTTGGTTTTGGTGAAGATCGGTTAAGGAAAAGGGGTAGTTTACCAGCAACGTTTTATGTTTTAAAAGGGTATTTTTTATGGCAAACGATAAGAGCCGCAAATTCAAACAGAATCAAATACGTTTTTGCATACACCCCTGATTTCTTGAGTACTAAAGACCTATTGTTTTTGGTGAAGATCGTTTGAGGGAAAGGGGTAGTTTACCAGCCACGTTTTTGTTTTATCAAGGGTATTTTGTATGGCAAACGATAACAGCCGCAAATTCAAACAAAATCATATAATATTTTACATGCTACCCTAAATTGTAGAGTTCTCAAGACCTGCCGTTTTTGGTGAAGATCGGTTAAGGGAAAGGGGTAGTTTACCAGCAACGGTTTTTTATCAAGGGTAATTTTTTTCTATGGTAAACGGGTAAACGATAACAGCCGCAAATTCAAACAGAATCAAATGATGTTTTGCATACAGCCCTGTATTGTAGAGTTCTCAATACCTATTGGTGTTGGTAAAGATCGGTTATGGGAAAGGGGTAGTTTACCCGCTACGTTTTATGTTTTAAACGGGTATTTTCTATGGCAAACGATAAGAGCCGCAAATTCAAACAGAATCAAATACGTTTTTGCATACAGGCCTGTTTTGTTGAGTACTAAATACCTATTGTTTTTGGTGAAGATCGGTTAATGGAAAGGGGTAGTTTACCAGACACGTTTTTTGTTTTATCAAGGGTATTTTATATGGCAAACGATAACAGCCGCAAATTCAAACAGAATCATATAATATTTTGCATACAGCCCTGAAATGTAGAGTTCTCAAGACCTGTTGGTTTTGGTGAAGATCGGTTAAGGGAATAGGGTTGTTTACCAGCAACATTTTATGTTTTATCAAGGGTAATTTTTTTTTTTGACGAACGATAACTGCCGTACATTAAAACAGAATCAACTACTCTTCTGCATACCTTTTTGAATTATACAGAACTCAAGGTCTGTTGATTTTGTTGAAGATCGGTTAACGGAAAGGGGTAGTTTACCGGCAACGTTTTATGTTTTAACAAGGGTATTTTTTCTATGACGAACGATAACTGCCGTAAATTCAAAGAGAATCAAATAATTGTTTGCATACAGGCCTGAATTGTAGAGTACCTAAGACCTGTCGTTTTTGGTGAAGATCGGTTAAGGGAAAGGGGTAGTTTACCTGCAACGGTTTTTTATCAAGGGTAATTTTTTTCTATAGTAAACGATAATAGCCGCAAATTCAAACAGAATCAAATGATGTTTTGCATACAGCCCTGTATTGTAGAGTTCTCAATACGTATTGGTGTTGGTGAAGATCGGTTAAGGGAAAGGGGTAGTTTACCAGCAACATTTTATGTTTTAACAAGGGTAATTTTTTATATGACGAACGGTAACTGCCGTAAATTCAAACAGAATCAACTAGGTTTTTGCATACCTTTTTGAACTAAAGAGAACTCAAGGTCTGTTGATTTTGTTGAAGATCAGTTAAGGGAAGGGGTAGTTTATCAGCAACTTTATGTTTTAAAAAGGGTAATTTTTTTATGACGAACGATAACTGCCGAAAATTCAAAGAGAATCAAATAATTTTTTGCACCCTTTCCTGAGTTGCAGAGAGCTCAAGGTCTATTGATTTTGGTGAAGATCGGTTAAGGGAAAGGGGTAGTTTACCAGCAACATTTTATGTTGTAACAACAGAAATGTTTCCATGACGAACGATAACTGCCGCACATTCAAACAGAATCAAATATTTTTTTGCATGCTTCCCTGAATTGTAGAGGACGGAAGGTCTGTTGATTTTGGAGAAGATCGGTTAAGAGAAAGGGGTAGTTTACCAGAAACATTTTATGATTTAACAAGAGTAAAGTACTTAATTTTTATAAATAAAGTATCCCGATAAGAAGCTCATAGTAATCCACTGTAGAAACGTAGATGAAATATCTATAAATGAAGAAGTTAGGTGAACGGGGTGGGGGTAATTTTCTATTAAAAAATTATAGTTGAAGTTGTAGGGGAGAATTTTTACTTCCATATTCCTTAAGGAATGGAAGTATGGTGATGGCAAAAAAAATCGTGTTCGAGATTATTGCAGATTCTGATTCTACTACACTCAAAACATGAAAAAAAGTCGTTTTCCGAAAAGTGTCTGTGTGTGTGTCTGTCTGTCTATCTGTCTGTCTGTCTGTCTGTGTGTGTGTCTGTCTGTGTGTCTGTAGATTTTTTTTCTATGGCAAACGATAACTGCCGCAAATTCAAACAGAATCAAATAATTTTTTGCATACAGCCCTGATTTGCAGAGTACTCACGACCTATTGTTTTTGGTGAAGATCGGTTGAGGAAAAGGGGTAGTTTACCTGCAACGGTTTTTTTTTTAGCAAGGGTAATTTTGTTTGTTTGGCAAACGATAACAGCCGCAAATTCAAGCAGAATCAAATAATGTTTCGCATACAGCCCTGAATTGTAGAGTTCTCAAGATCTGTTGATTTTGGTGAAGATCGGTTAAGGGAAAGGGGTAGTTTACCTGTAACGTTTTATGTTTTAACAAGGGTATTTCCTATGGCAAACGATAACAGCCGTAAATTCAAACAGAATCAAAAGATTATTTGCATACAGCCCTAAATTGTAGAGTTCTCAAGACCTATTGTTTTTGGTGAAGATCGGTTAAGGGAAAGGGGTAGTTTACCTACAACGTTTTTTTAACAAGGTTATTTTCTATGGCAAACGATAACAGCCGCAAATTCAAACATAATCAAATAATTTTCTGCATTCAGCCCTGGTTTGTAGATTACTTAAGACCTTTTGTTTTTGGTGAAGATCGGTTGAGGGGAAGGGGTAGTTTACCTGCAACGTTTGTTATAAAGCGTATTTTCTATGGCAAACGATAACTGCCGCAAATTCAAACAGAATCAAATAATTTTTTGCATACTTAAGTGAATTGTAGAGGACTCAAGGCCATTAGATTTTGGTGAAGATCGGTTAAGGGGAAGGGGTAGTTTACCTGCAACCTTTTACGTTTTAACAAGAGTAAAGTACTTAAAAATTTATTTAAACTTTTTCAAACAATGGTAATTGTTAAAAATAAAATAATTTTGTTGCCAGGCAATAAAATTAAAATTTTTTCACTTTAATGTAAATCATGTATAAGAGAAAATATATCGCGCTTGGCAGGCGATATTAAGATTTAAATATAAATCTTAGAATATGGAAGTCATGTATGGTTCTCCATACCGATATTTTTCTATGGTAAACGATAACAGCCGCAAATTCAAACAGAATCAAATGATGTTTTGCATACAGCCCTGTATTGTAGAGTTCTCAATACCTGTTGGTGTTGGTGAAGATCGGTAAAGGGAAGGTGTAGTTTATCAGCAACGTTTTATGTTTTAAAAAGGGTAATTTTTTTATGACGAACGATAACTGCCGAAAATTCAATGAGAATCAAATAATTTTTTGCACCCTTTCCTGCGTTGCAGAGAGCTCAATGTCTATTGATTTTGGTGAAGATCGTTTAAGGGAAAGGGGTAGTTTACCAGCAACATTTTATGTTGTAACAAGATAAATGTTTCCATGACGAACGATAACTGCCGCACATTCAAACAGAATCAAATATTTTTTTGCATGCTTCCCTGAATTGTAGAGCACGGAAAGTTTGTTGATTTTGGAGAAGATCGGTTAAGAGAAAGGGGTAGTTTACCTGAAACATTTTATGATTTAACAAGAGTAAAGTACTTAATTTTTATAAATAAAGTATCCTGATAAGAAGCTCATAGTAATCCACTGTAGAAACGTAGATGAAATATCTATAAATGAAGAAGTTAGGTGAACGGGGTGGGGGTAATTTTCTGTTATTAAAAATTATAGTTGAAGGTGGAGGGGAGAATTTTTTGTATGTGTACTACGTTATCGGCAACAAAGAAGTAGTTTTTTGTTAAAATTGTTTCCCGGGCTCTTTAGCCGTAGTCCAACGTTTTCTGCAAAACCAGACTTTTCGGCAGTGCCATCGACTGCCATCATCAGTGAAAATCGAGTGCGATAACGTTAGGTGGTATACGTTAGTGACCACAGTACTCTGGTTAATGCTGAAGCAATAAGTAGAAAGACGTAGTTTCTATGGAAATATTTCATTTCGAATATGATTTTAAATATAAATCTTAGAACATGGAAGTCATGTATGGTTCTCCATACCGATATTTTTAAAGAGGGCTTGGAGACTTGAGCTTCTCTAGAAGGTCTACCGTAGTGTTTTTTATCGTTGTGACAGTTCAACAGCGAAGGTGAGGCGTCTGGCTTAGCTGGATCGGCTCCGATCTGGTGCAATTAGTGGACGACGGTGCACTCCTCTTATAATTGGAGATGTTAGTAATGTTAGCGTGTAAGATTAGTGTAATGGACAGGGCTAGTTTAAATATTACTATCTAGCTGCTCGCTAGAGGTCTAAATATTAGGAGATCGCTATCCATGGTGGACAAAGGCCAGTCACTGCCCCCACGCAGACTACGTTCGCCTTAACTGACTGCACTGAATTTAATGTAATTCAAGTTACACAAAAACGTACCACAAGTATACACCGTTCAGCCCCCGCAACCGAGGGTTGCACCACAATGGAGACCGTCAAATTAGGCCTATATTACCGACACAAACATATGTTTCCACTATCAAATATCAAGTAATGATTCATAAAATCCTAGTAATTTTCGCTTTTAAACTTTTTTTTATAAAAACTGCTCGTGGTTTGTAAACAACTCTAACGATAACAAAAATCTCTCAGTAAATACAGTAATAATTTAATATTTTTATAATTTTCACTTAAACTGTTTAGGTTGATGTTACACACAGTATCAATGAGGTAGTTTTGTTATTTGCTAAGACAATTATAAATATTCGTATAAGAAATATTAAGCTATTCTATTTTTTATTATAATTAACGTTAATTCTAATTTCCTTATAACGTTTAATAATCATTATATGTTTTTCACATTATTTAAACGAAATTGATATTTTAGAAAGTGCTAATACTTACATACTTCAATTCCAACTTTACGGGCTGATTTGAAGTTTCCATGTGTAAAATATGTTCTGAACCGATTGCAAAAAAGTGACACATAGCATTAGTATTTAGCACATAAAGTAAAAATTAAAGTGGAAGTAACAGATATTAGAATTGTTTAAATCACATCATTATTACTTACAAAATACTGACATAGGGATGGTGTTAGTAGCTGCTATGCTTGCCATGCCACTACATATTATCCTACTATCTTACTATTACGCCTACTGTTAAGATAAACATACAAATAAAATAGTAAACCACGCTGTCACAACAGATAAAAACAAACATATACGGAGTAATACTAAATTGATTTTAACCAAAATCCAGATAAAAATTTATATTCCGCCTCCTGTAATAGTAAAGTGTTTCAGTTTAAAATCCAAGTAACTTCTGTCTCTACATAACTCTTAGTAATTTGTATTTCAAAGTTTAATAGTAATATACCCGAGATTATACAGAGATTACCCGATGAATCAAGCTAAGCGTGTTATACCACTCCTTGAAGAAAAATACTCCATTTTTAAATACTTTTGAAGACATGATACTTTTAATAATACTCAAGAATATTTCATTCTAAAAAATAATTAACACAGATGATGCAAAGCTGCAAATGTTTTGTCTTTTACGACTGACTTCATAATTTGTTGATAAAAGTGTGTTTCTTATATAAATTAAGCTAATGACCCGAATCCGTCACTTACCACAGCAAGTTCTGAATATCCATGAAACGGACATATTTGTACCACGTTCGTAAGAACAAAAAAAGTTTTAGACGACTTGACAAGTTAAAATTAATCCTTCTTGTTCTAAAAGTAAATTCATTAACCAGCCTAAAGTGAAAGTAAAGTTGCGTACGTAAAGTTTGATAACTTGGCAGTTAGAGACAATTGTGGTTAAGCAGAAATTGTAACCAAAATCGTTCTAAGTTTCAACCTCAGTGCAGTAGGATATATTTATTTTGTTTTCTGCTAGCTCCTTCAGTTAATATAATGTACTAACCCAAGATAATCTAATAAGTTAGATTTTCAGGTTGTTCACATTTATTTTAAAATAAGAAGATAAATAACATGCGACCGATAAAAAATTATTATGCAATACCCGTATCTTTATGATTTAATGTTTGTCTAATATGACAATTATTTATATAATATAAATTTATTTATAATACATAAATCCTCGTCTACTTTATGATCTATTTTATATTGTCTAAACATGATTTAGTTTTCAGATCTCATATTTACCTTTTACACATATTTCAGGCAATTTTCTTTTTTATTAAAAGATTTAATATATAAAAGTTTTACAGGTCACTTATACAGTGTAGTCTACACTGATCATAACTTGCTATGGAAAATAATATAAAATAAAAACGCTATAAGTATAATACTTGTCGATAATTTTGTTTATACATAATTAAACAGCTGAAGGAAAAATAAATGCAAATATATCCTGAATATACAACATAAAAACATCTTGATTATAGTGTAAATTTAGAAGTGTACATTTATCAACATATTCAGACATTTTAAAACCATAGGCATATAACTTCGTGTAATTAATTTCTTATTCTTTAAAACTTTGTTTGCCTAAATTCGTTTTTACAAACCTTCTAGTTTGTAAAAGTACAAATTCAACTTAACTAAAATATATGCAAATTGTTAACTGAGTTGTTTAGGTCCTAGGTTAAAGTCACACAGTTTTCTCGGACGATTTTATACAACACTTTCGTTATTTCCATATATTTTAACAACAATGCTTTTATAACGCGGATACTTCACCTATGAGACCGCCTAACAAACCTTTCATTATAATCTGACACAAACAAATCACTACCGTAGACAGACAGTACACAGATTACTTAATAAATTGTTTTAATATATTCATCGAATTCTTTTTTATAACAAAGAATTCTGTATATTATACAAGTAATTTTAAATTAAACATTTTTTAATTAATCTTATTTGTTTGTGTGTGTGTTAACGTGCCCGTTGCAATTGTATTTAATTATACAATACAAGAAGTTGTATTAATTACTAAAATCAATGGTGTGTGTTTCCAGAAAGTCTTTTAAGGCCGTTTAACGCAACAGCGATGCCAAAATGCGGAGAATACACATAGGCCTAACTGCGGAGAAAGGACCATGCTGTATACTGTAATAAGAAGGGTAGCACAACAATTAAATAGACAGGAAACTGAATTACAGTAGCTTATATAATTTACAGAATTAAGAGAATAAAATGGAGGCGATAAGTTTAGGCACAAAACACGAAGGTTGCTTGCTTGAATGAAAAGAGACAAACACGAAATAGATCGATGACGGCCCATCGCAAAATATAGGGACCATGTGGTTACTTGTATTACGCTGAACTGAACAACTTTCCTCTGGAAATAAATTCCTGGAGAATTATTAAGGAATCAATCGCTAAGCGATGAGCAGATAAATGTTGTTGATCATGATGGTGATGATGATGATGATGATGATGGTGGTGGTGGTGGTGGTGGTGGTGGTGGTGGTGGTGGTGGTGGTGGTGGTGGTGGTGGTGGTGGTGGTGGTGGTGGTGGTGGTGGTGGTGGTGGTGGTGGTGACGATAATGATGCTATGTTATATTCTTGACTGAATAGATTTGCTTATTTTCAAAATCGTAAATTTGTTTCAAAACCCTAAACGTAAGCTTTCATTTCTTAAAAGGTAATTCCATTTAAAAGATCATTTTTACGCAATTATTTCAAAGTTTTAACCTTATAAACTTTTTTGGTTCTCTCTTTGGCTCTTATTATTGCCTAAGCAGTTTAGGCTCTTCTTCTCAATGTTTCTTATCAAATTTCAACCTGCTAGTAATAGATAAAGGCAGTTAATGACTACAGAGTATTTGGAGTATTTGTAATTTGTTACAAAATAAAGTAAAAGACAAACTGCTGACCCCGGCGCGACTCGAACACACAGCCTTCTGATTTGGAGTCAGACGCTCTACCGTTGAGCCACGGGGCCACTGAATAGTAGTGCTTCTTTTGTATTAATTGAACACAAAATTATTTCGGTGTTCAGTTTTCCAGCAGATGATTATCCTACGCGTACAGATTATTAGTATTATTATTATTTTTTAATTAAAGATGAAGCAATTACAGATTCATTGCTCTTACAAATTATTACTGCAGCATGAATCAGTAATCTCCTTGTTTTACTAATCACTTTGTTGTCCAGTACCGCTTGTTTTCTTTTAAATAATAAACTTGTGTTAGTGGTTATAATCACAAACAGAAATTACGCTGTTACAAGACTATGTAACAAATTTCCCGATTAATGTTTTCAGCCTCTCAGCTCATCATCAGATTAGCGCTAATCGGAAATTTTGTATATAGTGGGTGCAACACCATAATTTCTATTTGTTTCTGGTGTGTAGTAGCGCTTATGTGTAATTTTTTGTATTGTTATTTTCCCTAGATTTGAGTTAATTGAGTTAAAAATAGAGAAATATTAAAAATTAAACCAATAAAGAAAAAGGATGAGCAAAACGGAAAAGCAGTGTAAACTTTTTTCTAAAGATTGTTTTAGTAGGCCTACATAACGAAAAATAACATCTGCATGTGTGATAGGCCTATAAATATAAGTATTCATGTATGCTCAAGTTTTCTTGTTATTTTATATTATTATTAATTATTATAAAACTTTTAAAAAGACACATTCTTTTTTGTTAAAATAATATATTCTTTTTAAAACAACAATAATATTTCTTGTTAAAAGTTTTCTTATTATTAATAATAATAAATGCAAGTATATACGTTTGTATTACATATAGGCCTACAGAATTAATTAAATGGTTAGAAAGATACTTTTTTATCAAAACAACTTTGTAAATCATAATCAAGATTGTTCAGCTATTAGTAGCCTATTTGTGATTGTTTTCAATTTAAAAACAAATCTCGCTCTCTATACTCACTGGGAACCGTGAAATAAATAAATAATAAAATAACAATTGTAAATTTATTTTCAAAATTCAACTACTTTTTAAAATTAATTTTCCTAAAATTTAATTTTAGGTTTTTTTTAAATTTTGTAACTAGTTTGTATAAATGCTCTGGCATTTCTTCCATGTACTTTCTAAGGCACAAATAAAATTTAACACGTTTTCTGGAGTCACATTATTGTACCTTCCCAATGCACATATTTCCCATTCAGACCTTAAGTGGTTATTTTACAAAGTACATAGTGTGGTAAGCTTTTATGTAACCGCACGGCAAGTCGACCATGTCTGTCTTAAATGGGTTCCAAATAGTCTTGTTGTTGTAACTAATAGTGTATCAGCATTCAGAACACGATTCCATAATTAATGCTCGTAAATTTACATTAACATTTTCCTTGGTGTTTTTCACTTTTTATGTCAAAAGGTCTAGTAACTTAGTAACAATTACACTATGCAGAAACTAATCGCGTTGGTGTTTTACTTGTAATGTTTTGTAAATGATAATAATTATGTTACTTTCAGTGATAACTAAGGGATACTTAAGATAAATATGTTTCATAGTTCTAATATGACAGACTAGTTGTTTCAGAGTTTATACTTTGTTTCTAGTAGGTAGAGCTTCTTCCTAAGCTTATAAATAAATAAGTAAAACTCAGATAAATGTGTCTTATGCAAGTTCAAACTCGAGCAAGGTAACGTAGTCTCAAGTAAGCCTTGCAGCTGCACTGCGGTCTCTCTAACTCTATCAGTGTATGTGTTGGTTCCTTCAGTAAGTTATCTGGTCTTTGTTCATTTTTTCCATTAGTTCTCTAATACTGTTCTACGTTTATATCAGAATATTAAGCAGATTTGGGAGAAAATGTTTCTGTTTTGGATGGTTTTACAATATTATATTTATTTTGTAGTTCCATAGTTTTTGATATTCACTTATATGATTTCCAGTAGCCATTCTATTGAAATTTTCCGATATAATCGAGTGGGAGTAGACTTTCAGATTTGATTCCAGAAAGAATCTAATAGATAGAATTAAAATAGAGAGTTTTAAAAGCTTTTATCTTGGTGGCAGGAGTTGTAATGACAAAATGTTAATACGTATTTATGTTGTTAGCTTCCATATTGGCTGAAGGAGACATAATATAGTATGACTAAATATACATAGCATACATTTATATAAGCCTATGTACTTGTTAATATATTATTAACATGGTTTATATATACTCGTATTTCGTATTACTGTATAATAAATGTGTGTGCATACGTGCAAGCGTCTTAATGACGTAAGATCTATATACTATAATAAGGTTTATTTATCTTCATTTTGTTTAAGCGTGCCATTCTTCCACATTAAGAAGTTCAACGTATTCAGTTTGCTGGAGGCTATCCAGTTTGCTGTGTTGCGTATAGCCTCCTGTAGTCAGTACAAGTGCATGCAATCGTCATGTTAAACCATCGATGTATAATAACATCGATGTGTTAAACACACATACACACATGCTCTCTCTCTCTCTCTCTCTCTCTCTCTCTCTCTCTCTCTCTCTCTCTCTCTCTCCCTCCCACCGCGCGCGCGTGTGTGACTAGTGTTTGTGCTCGATTTTTCATTCCATAACAAACTATTGCACTTAGTACAAACCCTCTCAACTTATTATTTACAACAATGTTATGTATCTTTGTGAGGAGACTGCAGTATTACTTATAAGCACTTTCAAAAGTCTAGATTCTAGAACCTGTATTCTTTCCTATCACAGAAGTAATTTTTTTCTTATTGATTTCATAAGTATTTTTACTTCATATGTCCTCGATGTCGGTAACATGGATGGCATAGGGTCTTATTGGAGAAAATCGAGATAACATGTAGAGAGAATGTCCATAGGACGAATTCCGAAAGTACTATTAGAAGGAAATAAGAGAACAAGGAGAATAAGTGTTGGAAAATCTAGGAAACATAGCCTTTGAAGCCGGAACAGGCAAAATGCTTAATCCCTGATAGTGTAGAAGAAGAAGAAGAATATATGTTGGAATAGTGGTCGCTGATAACACACATAGCCCCTAACACTAAATCTAAATCTCCGTTTAGTGTCTCGCAACGCGTTACGAAATTTTCAAGTAAATCGACTGTTTTAACTATACAGTGTTAATGCTATCATTCGCTTACACTTAATGATAGAATGAGATTAATTTTTAAGATGTAGTTGTATCTGTTATCTACTATTCTTTACATAGTAAAATTTGTAGACTATATAATTTATTTAACCCATAGCCAATTCCATTAAAACGTAAAAGCTGTGAAGTCACGATCGTAACCTATGTTCGCTCTAGGGTTCTGATCATCCTCAATGGTCTTCCTGTTCATACCAAATCTTCTCGGCTTTCAGCGAATTTCGTCATTCTTTGTATGGTCAGTCGCTACAGTTACGTCACTGATGCTGACCAACAGTAGTTATCGAAACGTACGAAGAACATAACTTTCGATCATACCGCCCACATAGAAACTGACAACAGTGACCGAGACATCTTAAATTGTAGGTCTATGAATCCTTTTTCTTCACTACAGTATTCACGCATTCAGCTGTCTGTATTCAGTTTATGATCAAAAATACAGTTTAATAAAGTTACAATATCAAAACATTATTACTCACAAGATGTCAACATACTTTGACTTGTTTTGTTACAATATAAAATTTTCTGTCAATAATTTTATGTTTAACATGCAAACGAAATGGTTAAATGTAATTCTGCAATTACTGCAATTGACAAATTGTGTTGCGTATTGATGAATTGTTCCATTCATCAAACAATTCCTTCACGTTCAAAATATAATTGCAAGTTTCTATAACACAAGTTCAATATATTTATACAAAATTCTATAGTAAAACACAGACTTTTCTTAACCAAACAGGTGATTTCGTTTTCGTTCCGTTATATCCTCCTGTGCCGGGATTTGAATTTTCTCGGCATGATTCAAACGTAAAAGTGCCGCCTAACCAAAGCTGGCTGTGTGGCCGTGGGGAGACAAAACTGACTTGATCAGTGATGCCGTGCCGCGCTACGGCGATGTAATTCAGCTACCCGCATCAGCTGTTCGGTTAAAGCTTCACAATCCGTAACAAGTTGTTTCTTTTGTGGCACGGTTCGTTAGAAGCCTACAAGCGACCTCATTTCGTCTTTAGCCTTCCGACTGGGCGTTTCGTGGTCTGAAGGCGTGGCAAAATATTTGTTCAACTTACTATGAGTTCGTAAATTTATAAAGTGCCTCAGGTGAGAATCTTCACATTATTCGCTGTTAATTTAATAAGGGGATATGTGTGTTAATTTGTGTTAAATTATTCTAATTTAATAATGAGAATGCGTGCTAATTTGTGTATGTGTGTGACTTACACGTTACTTCCGGTATCTGGTAGCACGTGGCGATTTTGCACTTAACTGCTAGAGAAATTTAAAAGTAAATGTAAAGGTAATTGAATTTAAATGTTTTGAATTTTGTAAATGTTAATGAAAATGTAATGTAAATTTTCAAGCTTGCTTATTGCACAGAACAGTATTGCTAATAACAGAATAGTAGTGTGGATAAAATTGTGACAGTTTGTGTGTGGGGTCTGTGTTCCAAGGCGAGAGAGAATTGGCGTAGTTGTATTTCCTGACGGCCCACTACAAATAAAAAATATTACAGGGTCCTCGCACAGCCGAGAGAAGGGGTATGCGGAGATGATGACACCAACATCCGTCACCATCGGCAGAGCTGTACACTAGAACGCTCCCCATCGCCGTCAGACTTAGAAATACTCCAGAACACCAAAACGACAGCTGCCCAGAAGGAGACAAGCAGGAGTTCGGAACTCACCAGTACCACACTCATCATCACAGGCTCTAACTGGTATCATCAATTTTCCAAAAGCACAGGTGGGAGGATTCCATTTTTTAAACCTCGACAACAACACTCCACCGGTTTTCAAAACATAAAAGAAAGCATACATATAAACAGTATTTTCATATTTAAAATTTTGTTAGAACAAGTCCTGTGGATATAGATTTGTGATTTATATTATTAATTGTTCTAAAAAGGATCCACTTGTTATACTGTTTGATTAATTTTTATTGTTACTAGTATTGGCAATTGTGATTAATACCGATTGAATATATATATTTGTTGATAAAATGAAAACTAAGAACTGCTATGAATTACACAAGAATTCAATCGTTTGAACAATGTATGATATTTCAATCTAGTAAAATATGTTTTGATAATGACATGAGGAAACACTAATTAAAAGCTGTTACGGTTTAAATGAGTGTTTTATTGCAAGTCTTGTCACTCTGGGCTCCAGCACATTTTCGCTCCATCTAGGGTCTAGTTTTAAATTTTACGTAACGGCCATAACTTGGGCCGTTACACTGCTAACGCAACTTAACAAAAACAATAATTATTACTTCAGTAATAGACTATATATAAAACTGGTTTAAACCGTTAATAAAGAAGCAAATATCCACTTCACTTGTAAGTTCAAATAGTTCAACACGGTCTGAATATTTTGTGTTTGCAAATACGCACGTAAATCATTTGCTAATACCCAAACGGGTAACTTACGTCAGTATTCAAATTTCGTCCACTAAGCAGTAATTAATTCCTAGCATCGCACTCTACTTCGTTGCTAAGGCATGGTTTCTAGACATCGAGGTTAAATTCTCTGTAGTCTTAACCAGTGAGTCTGAGTCTTTATTAATGAACTCAGTTTTCTTTACTCAATTTGGCCTGTTATCAAGTAAAATACATACGTTTCTCCTCACGATTACCAATATTACTGGTTTATAGTGTGTATTATTTGTTTCATAATACAAGGCTATTTAGATATACTACACTGAACCGTGCTTTGGGCGAAACCGATACACTCCGGTAACAAATTCAGGTTAAAAAAATATGTGAAGAAAAATCAGCATAATTTTACAGTTTGATGTAACAGTTTAACAAAGTTGTACGACAGCAAAATAAGTTTTCTTTACGGAAACACAAAGAAAATCTTCATTAGCCAGTGAAGTACAGGTAGTAAACAGTGAGAAGGACATTTATTATCGAATTTTCTGGAAGTGTGAACAGTAGGAGAAGCCGAGCCTAACCTACTGCAGTGTCTAGAGTACACATAGTAGCCTACTGATTAGGCGGACTGCACACGTCACTGTTCCGTTGTCTGGCCAGTAGGGCTGTATGTTAAAGAAAATCTTTCATTTTAGCCTATTTGTTATAACTAGGCTACATCTTTGAGACTTTTTTTTGGAATGACTATAGCACTCTTACATATTGTCATTTATTTATGCGCTCTTCACGTTGTTTATTAAATTTTTAATTGGCAAAGAAAATCATTGCAGGTAAATCTTTTCAGAATCATCAAGTCGAAGCCTGCAAATATAAAAACATTTATAATTTTTTAGGGCAAAATATGGAATACTCGGTCTTAGGACAAAAAGATACCTTATAAATATAAACTATAACTGGATTCAATATATTCATTAAATTTATTCTATATTGTAATTTAGAACAAATTTTTAATAAAAATGTTAATTTATTCTCAAGTTAAATATGATTTTTGAACTAATAAATACATGACAATTATATTTTATACAGATTTTATGCAGTATTTTATGCGTTCATTCTACTACATAAGTGCTTAAGACGCTTGGCACCCACAAATACATTTTTGTATTCACGGAAAATGTTAGTAGGAGCTATAGTGCTGTAAAGTTATGGACTTGTTCATAACAAATGTTTTTACATGTCATACAATATATCGACTACGTGTTATGTATGTAATACAGAATGTTATACGTATTTGAAGAGGTATAAGCAGATGACCACAACGAATCACAAGAGAGTATTTACTGGAAACCAAGCATACCATCCAAGAATGAATTTCTTTAATTTAAAATAATTTTCCGAATGACTAACCTCAGGATTTACGGAATTCTGATAAAGGCAGTAATAACGTATATATCACAGGCATAGATATTTTTGTCGATGAAATATTTGTAATTTAAAAATGCTTGAATGGAAAAAAACAAGGTAAATTTAAACACTCTAAATGAAATTGAAGGACGTTAATATAAATGAATAACTTTGTTATATAAATGTACAATCAAAGAAGAAATAAGTTCTACTAATATACGAAATGATTGGTTGAAACGTGTTGAGTAAATGGACACCACTGTTCAGCATCTCCAATCACTGAAAATGTGTGGAGTCAATCGACCAAATAATCTTGGCTGTAATAAGCGGATAAGAAGTCGATGTCTGTTTGAAGTTGAAAAGTTACAGCCAGGACTTGGAGATTCCTGTGGGGGGGGGGAATAAGAGATGAAAGCAAATGGCAGGACTGTGTCATTACGGTAGAAGAAGTATTATGAACATTTTTAATATATATGTAATATTTCTTGCATAAGTTCCATTCTTTCTTCTTCCCACCACGAGCCTGCAATTCTAGGCTCTTATTCTCTGACTTCCTACAACCAGCTTCGTGTATTATGTGTGTATGACTGTCAACTATATCAACTACAAGCCGATCAGATTAGGGCATGTACGTGATCCCGGTTCGAAGATCCTGTAAGGTCAACAAACCTTTAACCTTAAATAAAAGAGGTTAAATAAAGTTAGTTTATTTTTTAACATTTGTTTCATAAAATTCATAGCATAGCATTGAATATTATCATTATAACCATCTGTTAATTTGTTTGTAAAAACACTTAGTTTATTCATAAGTTTGATAAATTTGTACTGCACATAAAGTCGGAACATAAATTTTGCTGTGACACACTATTTATAATAAAGTGTAATGAGTACAAAAAGTTTATTTAGTTTTGTTCTTGTTTGGCATATGTAAACATAAAACGTTTCCGTGATAGTTATTGTAGATTGTAAGGTGGAAAACTCACCTTAGATACGCAAAACTGTCTCCGTACAGTTCTCCCCACACGACCGTGAGAAGTACACGTCCTGCCAGAGTTGTGTCACTTGCGTATTTTTCCACACATTACATGTGGTTCATCGTCGTAAAGGCACGGTTCCACACAGTTAAACCTGAAAAACTTGTAATTATTATTACACTAGAATTACAGCTAGAATTATGGTAGAGAATTATAGAGTTGCAATTAATTCAACTGTAATGTAGAAAAATCCCAGGAAATATTTCCCAATGGTTATTTGGTACTTTTACTTCTCTAATTAGTTACTATAGATTTTTCAAACTTATTTTTCTACAAACTGTACATAGTAAGAGTACAGCAGCTAAATGTTATGATGATGAAAAAGTACACATGAAGATTGATCGATAGATCAATGGATTATTATTATAACTTACAACAATTTGCCATAAGCTATTATGATGTTTGAATAGTCTTATAATGTAAACAATGTCTGTCAGTTTCTGATTTTGAAGGTTCGGATTCTGTTTGGGTTCAAGACTCGGGTTGAGCAGCTTTTCCACAAACATGTTTTGTTAAGTCTGTCTGTCTTGGCCGTACAGTGTGTTGTGTTGAAGTAATTCTATATGTTAATTTATGTGGCACGTATGACGGAGCATTTGTGTATAAGGATAGTAATCTCTGTAGTATTTTCATATTTCACGTTCTGGCCGTATTAATAAGTGTATACCGCTTGTCCATATTGGGATAAACTAATGCAGTATAACAACAGGCTATATCTAGATCAATTCGTCTAGATCAATATACTGTATGTGACTTTCGTCGCACCATCCACTAGCGCTGTCTACACATAGTTCTCAGCTGCCGTTCTGTGGTAACTATATCCTTACGTCAAATAACTCGACGGATCTAGATGAGAAAATATATTTTTTATTACGGAATTATATTACGGAATATATTTGTTGTATTTCACCTGAGGTAACTGCCTGTTATTTAATGAGACTTATGAGAGCGTCCCATGCATCAGTACGAAGGTCACATGTTCCGACTTGGTGTCATTGACTACGATAATAGTTAATACAGTGTAAAAGTGATGACGCAAACTAGAACGCCTTCATAGTCAAACTGGTACTGTAATTATCCTGATAAGCGTAAAATCGTAAGCGTTTAAAGAAACCAACCCACTTTGTGACGAATCTGCTGTGTAAAATGCTTTGTAACTAGTCTGAGCCTTTTTGGATCCAAAAGTAACATAATTTTTGGTCTATGGTAGTCCAGAGTGGAGTTTTGAGAGTGGAGGAAGTCATTTGACAAATAGTAAATTAGTGATAAACGGATAATCAGACACAAGATTTTCCAGATTTACGTCTGTACCAGTTTGAGTTATTTACGTTACCCATAATTTGTTATTTAATAATAAACAATATGTAAATTAAGTTACCAAAGATTTAATGTAACGGCCTACCATTCCTTTGTGCAAACAAAACACACAAACTGTTCAATAACGAATGTTAGCATCTGCATTTCAGTGAAATCGAGATAGAGTTGGTTTATGTACTATGCATAAATGTAACAGTAACTTGTATGTACGTAAGTATATCGATTATAATCCTTAAATATCTACAGACGTAATATACTATGATATTATCTCATATTCGCTCTCACATATAGAGAAGAAGCAAATTTTCAAGCGGCATTCAACATAAAATAGCAGCATATAAATGTGTCTGTCTGCCAGTCCAGTGATTTCCCTCTAGACCAAATCTTGTCTACTTCGCTCTATTACAGCTTTTAACTATAATTAATCAGGCCATCCCTTCATCTTGCAATGCGCAGTCGTCACATCCCTCAGCTTCAAGTCAGTTATCTTCGTGAACACCTGCCATCTTCTCCCCCACAACATTTAACTTTATTCATTTAGAAAGTGACGTCACACGTCTATTTTGGCTGTAAATTTATTTAATTGTTCTAGCACAGTTCTTTATATGCCTCTATGCAACCCACAATATTTGTATCACTCTCGTATTCACTATTATATTTCTGCTCAACAAGCTGTTACAGAAAACACACCGTACTTCCCTATTCATAAAATATAGGATGTGAGGATCTTAAAAAAAAAAAAAAAAAAAAAAAAAAAACAGGACTAACTTATGTAACAATCTTAGACACAAGAAGCTTAAAAAATTAAACTAATTATTTAACAGAGTGAATAGTACAAATTCCTATAAACATTTTAATTTAGTTGGAATATAAATGTAAACGAGAATTCAGTGACACATAAATGCTAGTAGAGGGGTTGTGCTGTAGGACTACGGTAATTTGCCTCTACCGCCTGTGACTTTGACCAGACAACTCGCGTCAACGAGTAACTTACATTACTATTCTAAATGGTATTCAGATGATAATGACAGACCTTCAACAAAATAGTAATACGTCCAAAACACGACGTAACGCAACAAATGTTAACATTTTAAATAAAACAAGCCGAGAATGTCAACGTCCAAGAGTAATAATATAACATACTTACTTCGATGTTCTAAAAGTACCTAATAGGGAACCTCAGAAACATACTGACAGGTCAATTGACCACTCCACTCTTCTTGAACAATTTAGAGCAAATTGTAAAATAAAAATTGAAACAGTAAGCAGTTAAAAGTGTCATCAGTTTGAATAGAAACCGTATTAGATTTCGAGAAGTTCGTGTATAATTCAAATATGCCGCGCAGGCTGACGGTGTAATGCCAATTTGCATCTTTAACAATAAACGGTAAAACTCACTGTACAAACCTGTGGGAGTAGGACACTTTCTCTTCATAGTTTATCTATGCCTTGTATACTGGATGTATAACAATATCACTAGTAGCGCTTTAGCATATTCTCAGTAGCGTTTGGAAAACAGAAACAGGCTGGTGTGTGTGCAGTGTAGTGTTTTTTCTTATCTAAAAAGTGAAAACCAATCGTTACTTCTTATTTTGAGGTACTAAAACTAAAATAAATTTGTGTAACTGCATCAGTTTGCTCTTTTATTAGTTTTCCATGAATCGTTGTGTGCTTTTGTGTTTTCAGGTATTTCTTACAACAAAGGACAGTGCAATATCCTGTTAAATTAAAAGACAAGGATGAAGAGTCCTTTCTTACGGAAGATGGTAATTTAAAACTCTGAATTGGGGCGGTCGACAAATTAACCGAATCTTTAAAACGGATTATTATAAAAATACTGAATGTCTCTGTGATGAAAAATTGGTATGATTTGATTTCTGTGCTTATTGTTTGAAGGGGAAATTCTCTTGGACAAAATTTTGAATTGCAATTGTTAAACACATTGCCGAAAGAATTTAAAACATCAAGCGTGAAGTTTTCATTCAAAGAATGCTTTAGAACTTGATCTTTTTTATACAGTTAACAATAACACAGAGGCTAGACACAGAATGTAGATGAAACATCGTTTTTCTCAACGGAAAAGTTGAGGCAGATCTACCTATTATTTTAGTTAAAAAATAAACGAAATTTGCAGTTCCACAAAGGTAACGAATGTCGTGACTAGTCGACGGATCCTAATCATGCTGACGACAACTGTGACTGTGTCATTCCCAAGGAGCATGTCAACCTTCCCGATTCAAAGAGTGATAAGGCGCCTGTAAAAGACAGCCTCGTTATTTGCCCCGTTAGTGAATGCTGGCGAAGCGTGGCCAGCCCGGTGGAGGCGCTTTCGCGCTAAGCGACGTGGCAGTAGGTTCCCAAGTGGTATTACCTCAGAGAGAGTAACTACCGTAGTCGTGGCTGATAAAATGGAGGAAGAGACGATAAAGCACAGAGAGTTTTTACCCAGCTGTAAGATAGCATCCGGAGCCGGACGAAAATAGAAGGAATTAGCCTTGCAAAACTGATGCGGGAAAAGTTGGTCTCAGCGATGTTGCCACAAAATAGCGAAGAAGTTTAGCCAACTGCAATTCTAGATATACAGCTGCGTTCAGCGGTGTGAATCGCCTTCTGTGGTAGAAAGTCAAGTTTCCTGACCGATGAGTTCTGACCTGACAGCTCGAGAGCTCCATACAGAACACCGCTGGTCTGTCCCTGGCTGGCTGATGGTGCTGGGATACCTTGGCACCTAGGGTTGTGTGCACTGTCTGGATCGCAGCCTAACGAACATCAGATTTCTTCGAGGTGCTGGTCCTCGTTGCACGAACTAGTATGCAAGTCAGAAAAAGCGTATGAATTGCCTTTATAATTTTTGTAGCTGCACCGCAGCAAGCATGTACCTTTTAATAGTAGACATTCGATAGCCCGTCAAATTTGACATCAAAGGATGAACTTGTTTAGTTGTATGAAAACCTGTAGGCCACTTTTTATAAAACTTAGATGAAGCATAATTTTCTTTTAAACGATAATTTGATATGGCTGCTGTATTGTATGTGCCAGTTGAAGACAAGTCAGCTCTGTATATCGATCACATTCGATTCATGTCCACACTATTTAGTCCTGCACGTGTAGTGACCTAAATGTTTATCGGAAGATGAAAAATTAATAGCTGGTTTTCTTACACTGTCAGTGATGACAATTTATTGTATATCAAATGCAGGGTCGTTGCTTATAGTTTAAATAATGAGGACTGCCTCTGGACTAAATTCCAGAGAACTTGTCAGGTTATTAATTAATTATATTACTAAAAATAATAATGTCTAGAAAAACTAAAACTGTACGGAGTAATAATTTTATGTTGGCACATATGCGTATTTTTAAATTTATTAATTTTTATCTTTAATAAAATTATTCGTTTTGTTAGTGATGTAAGTATGTAAACACGTGTAACGACCACAAGAAAACTTATAACTAGCTTCTTAAACGGGTCAGGAAACATTTTTTTTAACATGTAGCATCAAAGTAACGACACTAACAATTTTTATAAAGCCAATTTTTACAGTATAGAGATGATACTGTAGGAAAAAATAAATAGAGGTTATCAATTTACGTATTATAAAACAATGTTAAACTATTTTATGAAGTATGTCTTCATTAGCAGTATCTTTAAGAGCAGACTGCAACGCGTCATAAAAAAAATACCAAGAGTATGTACACTTGGCTAAAATTTCTTTTAGAATTATTCAAAAAGACATACCGTAATAGTAAACTGATAGAATATTATCGCAAAACTGATAAGACGGTAGGAAAATTACTCTAAACAACTTTCTTAGAGTGATTTCTTAAAAGATATAGAAGATACTTTCTTAAAAGTAAAAACAAAATATTTAAAATAAAATCTAAGTAGATAATATGATAATATAATGAAGATTATTAAAGCAAAGCCACTGAAAAAGAATCTCTATTGCAGTACATTTTAAACTGGACAGTTTTTCAATTCCTATTATTAAATCACCACACCCTGAATTTTGTTAAGGAGGCGCACACATTAAATCCAAGGTTTATTATTTAGAAATATTAAAATAAAATACAGCTCGCTTTGAGAGTTGCGAGTAAGTAAAATAATCCCTCATTATAGGGTACCAACCTATAGATGGGTAAGTCTTGTGGAAGAGCTGCCTCCTTAGGGGCCACGACTCCCGGTAATTGTTATTCAGGGTCGTCTTCCCCTAGCCTTTAATGCCCCAACACCCAACTGCAAGGCAGCAGGAAAATATAATCCTATAACAATAAGACGCAGTATTACAACCGACTAAATCTAACTAACAACAGTGGAAAGGCCACTTAGAAATAATGTCAGATTCCGGACTGCCCAAACAAGTCTGGAAATACAAAACTATAGGACACAGGTGTGAGGGTAGACCCAGGAAGATATGGCTGGAGGATTTTTGAAGGAGGATCAGGCAGCACTTTGCCTATGCTGTATTTGTGATGATGGTGATGATGATGATGATGATGATGATGATGATGATGATGATGATGATGATGATGATGATGATGATGATGATGATGATGATGATGATGATGATGATGAAAATAAAATAAAATAAAATAAAATACGGTAATAGGAATTGAACCAGAAATTACTGAAACATAAACGTAAAAAATTGTTTATATAGTACTTTGGACAGAAAAGATCTCATAATATTTTGGACTAATAACAATCGATAGCGGCTTGTACAGAGAGGTTAAACGAGCGTAGCTCCCCATTAAATGGCTCATGCGACTGGTATTTTTGGAACAGCTACTAATAGTCCATCACTTAATGTTTTTAGCATGGGCTACTCCGGACGAATTGCCTGCAGCCCACTTCGTGGTGGAAATTCAGGGTGCCATGCGGGTAGCGCTGTTTTATGTGACAGCGGTACTCGCTTCGGTGAAGTATAGCCTAATATAACCTACTAGAACCTGACAGCCTTTCCTGAGCGGTGGACTGCGGCGATCGAGCCAAATAATTGTCCCACTTACAGGTGTAGAATAAGGTATCTAAACAGGAGTGACGGGAGACAGTGCAATAATAGTTAGCTGTCTCACTCACATACTATCTCCCTCTGTCACATCCTGTCGCTTCACAACGACACTAGCATGCTTCTAATGATCTATACGGCGTCTACGGTTTAATTTTCAGTATTGGCTCTTGCGCGAGCTGTCGCGCTCTCTCTCACTCATGTGTCTCCCTTCTCTCCTTTCTGTCTTTGCAATTTTGACATTCGTTCCAAATGTGAAGTACAAATTGTTTACTTTTTTAAATTTTATTGATGTTCTACATGCTATGCAGCACAGTTCTGTATAAAATACATGTTTTTAACATAATTATCTTCTTCATTAAAAAGAATCTTCTAATATTTTCTTCACTTCTTCAAGTTAGAGCCATGTTTTTTAATCTGCAATAAATTTCCTGTGTTATGAAAACTTTTTAATATCAAAAACTCAACAAATACAATTTTTTATTGATTTTTTTATATCTGTATCTAATTAATACTGTCAGTGTGTGTATTAAAATTTTCAGTCTGTGAGTAAGTTCACACAGGACGTTTCTTGGGATAGAGTAATAGTATAATCGTGAAAGTTCTAGTAAATAGTTTAAAGTCATTTTTTATTTAAATTCTAATATTCTTCTGTAGGTGGTTTGGACCGTATGAACAATTATTTGTAATGTTTATACCAGACAATTTTGGAGACTAACGAGCCATTGGTGCCAAGCCTTGTCACCAACCTAATTTCGCGTTAACTGGTTTTACTGACGGTGTTTTCCGTTAATAATTTTAAAAATACGTTTATACTAATTTCTTATCCAGTATTAAACAGATAACTGTAACGTACAAATGATGAGACATTTCTACTCAAGAATAAAGTCGAAGGAACAGCGGTACCGTTCAAGACAAGCACACACATTTCTAGAAAGCTAAACATACTGTTGCCTAATTGTCTAATCACGAACCCAACTAATGAAGCTGTAATATATAATATAAATTTCATATTACTTTAATGTCATGTATTTTAATTTCTTCTAAAGAATTCGATGTTTTGCGAGTTTACAATTTCACGATTATTATTTTAAGTACAAATGTTTCGTACTTGCTCTCCCTGACAGTCCCTGATATTTTATATTAATGTCTACACCATTTATTCATTAAATAATATAAACACACTTCCAGTTTTATGAAAAGCTCGTTTTTTGCAATTAATTTTATGTTATCTTCATATAGAGAACTGAGTGATACTACTTCAGTTAACTGTTGACAGGATAAATTTCTGTACTACTGACCCCGGCATATCAAGCCAGCCAAGGCGTCAGCAATTTCATCGGCGTTGCAAATGAATTCACCATCGTGCTCTATGCATATTATTGGCTTAAATACTGATGTTCCAGAGACTGCTCTGATCTTCTTCCATACTCCTGTCACTGGGGCCGACAGTGATATGGTCGAGACGTAAGTTGCCCAACTCGATCGTTTTGCAGCGAGTATTGTTCTGCGAGCGGTGGCTCGAAGTCGCTTAAAACCGATGGGATTATCTTCAGCCAGCGTTCGTTTATATCTGTATAGAGCTCGTCGCTTCTGTCTTATTGTGTCTTTCACAGCGTTGTTCCACCACGGTACCGACGGTCTGGATGAACGACAACTGGTCCGTGGGATATGCTCCGTAGCTGCTGTGATGATAGCAGCTGTGCAACTGTGTACGCCTTCTATATTTCCACAGATGTTCCAAGTGAGACTATTAGCGTTGAAGTCACCGATAAGGAGTAATGGAGATAGTAGCTGGTCGACCAGATCCTGTACAGCTTCTGCTTGCCACTCAGAATCTGGTAAGTATAAGCACCAGATCCGTCATCTTTAGTGGCTGTAATAAACTGACTGCTGTTGCTTGTAGGGGCGTAGCGAGCGGAATACATCTAGGGGGATATGTGTTGCTAAGAAATATAGCAACGCCTCCCCTAGCTCTGATGTTTGAAGTCACATCACAGCGAAGGACTCATATCCCCTCACATTAAAATGTTCTTGCGACCTCAAATGGGTTTCCTGTCGGCACACACACATCGATGTATGCCTGGACAGTAGCATTTTTAGTTCGTAGTAATGCGAAGTGCAACCATTCATATTCCACTGAAGGATGTTCTCCATGCTGGACGTTGAAGAATCAGTCGCTACGGACCATGCTTATTTCCCTTTCGGCTAGCCTTTCTTCTTCTTTTGTTGTAGATTGCCGAGTTTCGCCAGGTCACCGACGTCGGTGAGATCGCTGGCGACGGCAATCGAGCTGAACTCCAATCCGGAGCTCATCTCCTGGTCACTGGGGATTGGTATTATCCCCGATTTTGGTTTTAGGAAATCCTCCCTGATTTACCTGGGAGGACGGGGCGATGGACGGCGATATTCCCTCGCTGTCTCGCCATCACTGGAGGTGCCTGCAGGTGCAGCCACAATGTTTATTTCCGCCCTTCTTGGCGCTTCTTGGCGGACGAACTATGGGTCTGTTGGTAGACCCATCTACACTATCCTTCAGCACTGTTTACGTGTCTATCTCAGCTGCACTATCTTTATTGATTTATAGTTTTGTATATCAATATTTCAGGAAAGTAACGCTCAGTGAACTAGGTTACTGTAGGTAATATTTCTCTTACAATAGGGGCTGGTGACGCTGTTGATTTTACAGCCTGTGCGTAATTGATTTTGTCCTGGCTGGCTGGGCATACTAGTTTTTTCGCATCGAAGTAGCTGAGGTTTTTCAGGGTACGCACTTCCTGAATAGTTACCTCTTCCTTATAAAGGGCCAATTACAGGATCTAGATGAATTTTGACCACTGCAATTGACACATTTCATCGGCTCAGCACAGGAATTATCACCATGAGCCGATATCCCACAGAAGTAAGTCTTGACCCGAGCACATCTTGAGACAGTGTGCCCGAAACCCAAGCACTGAAAACATTGTATCGGCTCAGGGATGAATGCTCTCACACTCAGCCTATGAATCTTTTCTGGCAGCTCACACTCAGCCCTCACCTGCGGCTTTTCTAATTTCCTGTACGGTTGATCCAGCGCAACCGGTAACAGCTTTTCCAATAAGGCGGGAACTGACCTTTTGTGAAGTCATCTTCCTTCCGTTTCACTACGAAATACCTCGGCACCACCGGCAGACAATGACAAGAATTTTTCCGTGTCTACCGAGGAACCTATTCATACGCCTCCGATACCTCCTATTCCTAAGCCTACCGATGTCTCCTTCTCTTCACCCTCTGAGGAGGGCTTTCTTCTAAACGAGGGTTTTAAGGGACCACTCAACCCGAGAATTGTTTTGAGAACTTGAAATTGTGTTCCCACGAGTACCGGAGAAGTGACAGACCACCGCAGCAGAGTCCTCGAGTGCCACGGCTAGGACTAAATACAACAGGGTGCATCCTGGTCCCTGAAGGCATCGTTCGCGACTCACTAACGTACAGCCATCAACCCACTGGCACAATCGATTCCACCATGGGTTACGGTGTGTTTTCAAGCGATACACGAAACTTGTCAAACTCAGCTACCAGTGCCCTGTTAGCCAGCTAAAAAGTAACAGTCGTTGCCCGCCCGCCACGAGGCCAAGATGTTGTAGGCCAGGCGTAGGCTTGTATTTCTGGGGGGTATAAATTATTTTATTTTCTTCCAAATTATTTTTGTTTTTGTACCCTTCTTGTATTTTTATTGTCTTTTATGCATTTCTTATAATTCCTGATTTTGGTTCAATAATCTTAAACTTAATATATTTTGTATTCCATTTGAACTCAGTGATACGTTTTTATAAAGTGATTTTTATTGTGGGGGAGGGAATAGGGGCGCCAACTAAAGTTCTGCACAGAGGCGCTGGACACTACTGGCGCGCCTCTGTGCCAAGCAAAAGGAAATGGAGGTAGGGAACAAATATATTTTATTTAGTAAAGCATGCATTTAATAATACAGTCTATTTGTATTTAATTTTAGGAACGTAGACTGCAATTACTTGAGGGTAATAAATAATTTATAATTCAAGCACTATTTATACTGTATATAGGTCGTTAACAAATATGGTTTTTGATTTTAACAATACTTTTATTATATTTCTACCCAGGTTTTTGTAAATTTTGGAAATATAATTTAATTTTCGTTTTAATAAAAAGCAAACGGTCCAATTTTACTATTATTTGATGGTAACTGCAACAATTTGGTTTCTGTTAGTAACCGATTACTTTTGTTACGTATGGCTTCCAAAACGTTTGCCCCCCCTCCCCAGTCAATGAAGTCACCAGCCGCCACTGTACAACACTGATAATCTTTTACAATCATTTCTAGTCCCTCATTGAAAAATGTCGACTCCGTATAGCATTAAATCGACGTCGTTGCTCAGGTGGCATCTACTTCAAACGCCTTCAATGCGCGGAATGCACTATCGCCACACACGAAACGTAACAACAGTGTTCTCCATT
Organism: Magicicada septendecula; assembly: GCA_034769895.1. Lineage (NCBI taxonomy): Eukaryota > Metazoa > Arthropoda > Insecta > Hemiptera > Cicadidae > Magicicada > Magicicada septendecula. The sequence goes on from CM068367.1 coordinate 902,210,040, forward strand.
TAACCAGTACTGAAAATTAAATATGGAACAGACTGTAGAAGCTGATTTTCACACTATGAAACACTGTACAAGAAAGTTGTGCGCATGTGCGAAATGAATTAAAAGTGTGTAGCTTTGTCCACTGCGCATCTCTAAGCCACTGTTTAAAATGTACCGTCATGACTACACAATTGGAACTATACTAAACACATGGCAGTGACCATCTTAAGAAGGGTTTGGCCATTTAATTCACCCACGGAATACGCAGTTTTGTTTTGGTGGTACTGATTTGAGTTGGCTGTAGTGCTTACTTTTAAATGAGCTCTGAAACAGTTAATGTACTTACGTTTTCTGTTGTATTGTTTTTAAATATTACCCAACAAAACAAAACAAAATTTTAAAAATAAAATCACACAATTTTTATTGCTATTTAACTATTACTTTAAGAGAACTGTAAAATTGGGTTTCTTTGTGACAATTCGTTACTTTTGTTTAAGTTCTTGCCCTCTCGATCAAAACTCTACCAACCGCCATTGATAAGAATTATATAATGTTGAAATAAAATTCGTACATGGAAATTAATAGCCTATTTACAATGTCTATAAAAAGTTTACAACAAATTTAGTATATGATATTACTTATACAATGTCGGGTCTACCAAATTCTGCTACTCAAGCATAAGATTTAAAAATGTAATTCTTTGAGTCTACGTGATTATATTTTGAAAAATCTTACATTTTCATTATCTTTGTGCCAGTCGAATGTACCCTTTTATAAAAAATACTGGACTTTACATACGCGTAGTAAAAACTATGTTGTCAGAAAATTAATGGATAATTCATTCTAAAAACAGAATCCCCGATACTCATAGCTGAAGTAGAAGTGTATAAGTGACAAGAAACAGGCTACAAGAAATTATATCACAATGAATATTCAGACGTACAGTACCGTATTTCCTTTATTATACCAAACATGCAGCGCAACGAAACTCGGGCTTTAACACAAAAATTGATGTAGATGGAACAGTATGCCAAAAATTATTAAACCCAATATTAAAATTTTAAACTCAGCAAACAGAAATAAAGTCTAAGGATAACATGCCGACGTAGGGTTCGACGGAAAATAGTCACAACGATTTAATAAAAAAAACTTGTAAAAGAAGCGAGAAATCCGTCTCCATTTCAGCGTTCACTAATGAATGATAGAAATAATCGAAAAAACCACTCAACGCCATGTATGAGAAAACACAGTAGACATCGGAGACATGAAAAGTGACCGTGTAGTACATTGGCAATTGTGTATTAGTTTGACGTTACGTAAACTTTTTTTATATTTAAAAAATTACATTACAAGGTTAGGCCATTGTGCCAAGCCTTACCATAATTTTAGTTCGTAGGTGGCATAACCTTTTCAAGCTATTTAGCATTGATTATGCTAAAAACGAAGAAAGACCGGGCTCATATGACTTTAATTTTACAAAAAAACCCTTACGAGTCAACGTGCGTGACATTGTACATGCGTATTCATCTGTATCAAAAGCAACTAATACACATACACACATTAATCGATATGTTGAGTAAAAAAACAGTAGGCGTAAAGGATTAACATGCAATAAAGTTATTCGTCATCACCCGGAAATTTATAGTGTAGGGCTTATATGATGTATCCATAGCTGTTTAACGGTTGCTAAGTAGCGAAACCGAACTACATATATGGAATTATGAAAGAGATTTTCAATTTAAATTAATTGCAATTATTAATTACTTCGCAAAGCGCTTGTCATTTGGCTCATGGAAACGAAATAGCCTACTATTAATTTATTGCGGAATTACGCTCAGCGGGCATAATGCATGAAATTCGTCAGCGTTTGAAACAACATTTACGAAATGAGCACCGACAAATTTGTAAAGCAGTCTCTCAGTGACTGGATTTAGACGTACCCGTTCCATCAGTTCACCGTTACAAAAATAGTAAAACAATTATCGAAATTTCAATATAAATACTAAAAGATTATGAACGTAGTCGCTACAGGCTTACGTAGTCTAAGTATGAAACTGTAATTTTAGTTGCTATAGAAAAATGCTATTATGCTCACGTAAAAAGTTTAGTGGTTTAGCCATTTAGCCTTTATTAGATGATGTTAGCAGACCATACTTTGGTAAATCTTTTGAAAGATGTTATAAACATGCTACATTTTTTTAGAATTTTCGTGTGTAACATCTTTTACAGCACGTGTTAAAAATTTATATGTAAGAAAGCTACTGAAAAGAACGTTTTAACTCAAACTTATTTATTTTATAAAGAGAACTGGCGTATAAAGTAGGCCTACTAAAATTTTCATAAGAACAATTCACTATGCAGCTAATGTTTATCTTGAAGTAAATTACTTGATTCTAAAAATGTAATATGTAACATTTGTGTATAAACAGTATGGAATATGGTGTTACAAGACTTGACATAACAGAAACTCCAGACACTTATCGTTGCCATGGGTTGAATGATTTTATCCTTTCATTTTCATTATATTTACATTGTATTTAATACAAATAGGACATTTGTATTCCTTCATATATTACGGGAACAAAATACCTTCTTACCATAGCAGATATAAAATGTTTACTTACACGGTTAAAATAAAGCGTCCCTATACAAATTCAATAAATAAAAATGACAACTTTACCACATTTCTAGACCGTAATAACCTTCACATGCTGGTGACACAGAGAGATCACTTCTTACATGTATTGCAAATCAGAGTATTATGAATGGATTGCGACCTTGTCCAAGGACAGACTGTTAGGACAAACATTCTATTCTACTACTGCACTATGTGCCAAAGGTACATTTAATCTAACCGTGGTAATCAGATGATATGTCGTTTGGTAATTTTGCGATCAACAGTTAACAGGCTTACGGGGAAAATAGAAGCACTGATTTTGTTAACTTTATGCATTCAATATTTTAACTAATATTAGTTTGATCTATAACCTTATCGACATCCAGACTTACAATTATACAATCACAAACTTGAAAATATTAAAGTACACATAACACACACACAACAATATATACACGTAACTTGACGAATTTCCTTTCTTTGATTTTGTTGTCCATGACGTGTTCGAATATCAATAATACACTTTTTCGACATGACACGACATTAATGTTCCGACATACTCTAACGAAGCTCACAACGAACGAAAGCAGGCTGTGGCAAAGGTAAGCAATGTTATGATTTATTTATTTGTCGATTACTTACTCAATGTAACAAGTTGTATGTTTCTTACTATCATTTCATATTAAATAACTTCCAGTTCTGCTCAGACAGACCTGTCATCATTACGTGCTGCTTCGAAACATTCAGAACATAATAAATTACTTGCACGGTAAACTTTTACCCCTTGTGCAGTCTTTTCTATTCTAGATTTATATATATATTAATTTATATTTATATAAGTACGTGAATGTCATTCATAGACTCGGTTAATCAGATGTAGGATTTAGTTTTATTCTAGTGTCGTTACTTGCCCATTGGTAAGTACTTTCAATGATATTTACCAGATGTTCTGTTTTCAGGCTGATTCAAAAGAACTTTTTTAATTGTAATTACAAAAGCAGTAATTTTTTTAATTGCGTATGATGCATACGTAATTAAATGTTACTTGCTTGAGGAGGGAATAAAGTGATTGAATTTTTGTTTACTTCAACGAGCTCTCTCTTCGCTATCAAATTCGCCCACTACCAGTGCTTAATTTTTATAATATAAAGGAAAATGTAAGAGACATGTTATGTGTACCATAAACGAGATACCAATGAGCATTCCTACGGTTGTCTGAAGAAGATCGGCTATCTATACTCGAGGTTATTACTTTTGGGATTTGATGGAAACTTCCGATGACAAGACATTTCCAGTAACGCGTACATTATTCTGACAAATAACATTGCGTGCTTATGTGTGGTTCATTTTGCTAATAATTTAGAAATAGCAGTGGTTTACAAAATTGTAGAGCTACGCGAGGTAATGTTAAGTGATTATTTATTAGTAAGTTCAATATAGTAACTTTAACGTTTGTTTCATTGCTAATGTTGACTGTGAATAGTATTAATTTTGTTTTAAGTGTGAGTTGAATAAAAGCGTTTATTAAAACGTGTGACTGTTCATCTGTCTTTGGTGGTCATACTTTTTACCAATGAAGACCATTGCAATCAACTGTAATCCCACGTAATGGTGAATAGAATTAACAGTAACTGAGAAGCGATCAACGAAACAATACCATGGATAGACACGCCCCGGTCGCATTGCAGTCAAAGTAAACAAATATGTATGAAAACGACAAATAGCCTTACATTGTTTTCCATACTCGCATGAAACAAAAAATTACCTTTGTCTCAAAATTGCGAACAGGACACACACTCTAGGTGTACAGCATTGACATCTCAGGGTTTCTCCCTCGCTGCAAGAAAGATTTCGCTGTGCCTCTTTTCTATACCATATACTCATCATCATGTGGTACTGGTATCAGAAGTGTCCCAGACACCATCCCGTCTCCATTCATACATTCCCAGTTTGAGCCATCATCTCTTTACACGACAATCCCACATTGTGTGTCACCCAAGAGCTTCAATCTTCTTCTTCTCCACTGTTCCCTCGTAATCCCTTGCCAGTAGTACATCTGTACTAGGAATGCGTCCAATCCAGGTCCGCTTTCTTTCTGTATTACCCTCAAGTTTGTGTACCCTCTTTGATACTTTTTAAATGGTCTTTCACTGTTTTGTTTATGAATCCATTTTATTCCTTCCATCCGCTTCGTATGCACATATTCAGCCCATAATGCTATCTCTATTCCTTTTTCTTAACCTCTGAACCACAAAGTAAAACACACTCAATATAAGACACCCACAGGGCTCTTCCTCGAGTCCAAGAGGTCCAAGTTTATTTTGTTATACAACATTCCGGATGTTTTAGTAATCGCTTGCTTTGGTACGGCTATTCTATTCCTGTCTTCTTATCCATACTTCTTAGTCAGCATGCTACCTGAGTATCAAAACTTATCTACCTACTGTATTCTTCTCGTCGATCTTTGTATTCTTATAATGTTTTATCATTTACTCTCATCGTATTCGCTTTTCTCCCATATATGTCATACACGAAAGGCACTTCGGTCTGTTCAACGTACATCGGAAAGAATTAGGAGGCTTGCAACGAAAAATGGACTGCGTATTGCCTTTCACTCTCGTGTCACTATTGGGCGTGCTGTGTAATACCGAGACTAAATTGTCAACATTAGGCTCTAAAAATGTTATATACAGCCTTCCGGATTAAAGAGAAGAATGTATCTAAATACTTCTAATTTAGCTGAATATGCGTGGGGCAAACGACTTAAAATCCTGTTCGATCAAATAAACATTGTTGGACGGAAATCTAATACCAGTACGAATAAATGTAAATTAACACGGCATTTTTATGGCTGCAATTGATTTTATCACCAGCCTAATAAAAAGTTGGAAATAACGAAATCTCCACTCCAAGCTCAAGCTCACTCGCACCCCATTACGCTCCTTCCTACCGTGTTCGCTGCAGAGATTCAAGGCCGTACCAATTCGTCTATTTAATTTTCTTGTTATATCAGCTTGACTCAACCGTAAACCGTGTTGATGACAAAAACAAAGTGCACACACTTGTTGACCGTAAATTAATAAATTTGACATCGGCATATATAAACACTTTCAAAATGAAAAGAAACTTTGCAGATAACAATGTAGAAACTGTTATCGAAAGTCAACTTAAACAATTTAGTTGACAGACACGCGCGCAAAGAAATTAAATTCTGATGTTTACAACTTATCTGAACCGTATACAAAGATATTGGTTACTGTAAATGTTTAATATTTACTGCTGTTTTAAAAATGATTGTAGACTAATATCGTTTTTCTAAATATATCTAGGTAAACAAAAAATAAAAGCTTTATTTCCTATTAAAAATAAATAAATTATCATATTTGTCTGACGCAAACGTCATAACAATATTAATTATTAATTTACTTATTCGTTACATTAAGTAGCTCTTCAGTTCTAAACGACTTCTTCGTCATCATTTACTCCATCGTTGTCGCTGCCAGTCACTTTCTTGTAAGTTAATGATAAATGCGTTGCACATTATTGTCACACGAAGATTTTCTTTCACAAGTTCTCCTTATTGTAATTAGTCAGCATGGCGCGCACAATTCATCCAGTCTTCAGTGGTTATATGGCTGAGCGCGTCTTCTGAAAGTCTCCTTACTTCCTTTATTTTGAAGGTGGTATTTTTCTGGGTTATCTCTTCTTCCACTTATGCCAATATGAATTAGATTGTATTGTACTGGCAGTGATAGAGCCATAGGCAAACGACTTCACGATCCCTCTGCAGACTAATACTGTGTCTGTCTGGTCTTTACCGTCACACGATATTCAGCAGTTCTGCAGCCGTGTTGCTTGGATTTTGAGGTAAACCTTTGCTGGACAGTCATTCCATAATGCTCCGTTTTTATGTTCTGGTGGTAGCCAATTGTCTTTAAGTTTCGAGCTGTATATCGCATTAACCTTATATAGTCCTCGTAACACAACTATAAAACCACTCTATAAAACATTAGGGTTAATTTCTCTGTGGTAATCGCCTGTCTGGAAGACCACCACAATGAGTTGTCCTTGCCAACGGGAACACGTACCTCTATACCTTTGTTCATAGAGTCCTTCAACGTACACTTTTTTTATATGGTTCTGGTTAACCCAATAGGTAAATCATTGACCGCTGAAAGGATGCTTGCCTCAACTGTGCATTTTTCGTAGGAATGTTTGCAAGAACGTCGTTTCGCTCATTAAATCCGCTGCCATCATTCCATCATCATCACACTTCTTAAACTTAAATCCGATTTATTTTAAAATCTCCCGTGTAGAGTAACGTCCTCCGGTAAAACATATTTTTCTCTCGACTTTTTTTTACTTCTTCACAAGTCGCATATTCCCCGCGATCATAAAACTCAAAAACCGTAAACTGCACAAAAGCGTTATCAAAACCATCTAAATCCGTTATCCACTTTTTTTTATCTTTCTTCCGTGGGGACAAAAACACGTTGTCTATAAGGGGTTTCAGTGTTATTCATCAAGCCGAAATATGGGTGTTTATTTCCTTCTGACGTTACTTGCTGAACACTTCGAAGGAACAAAGAATACCTGTTGCTGTTGCTTTTTGGGTGTCAGTAAACACTTCACTTACAGTAGTAATTGGTTGTTCCTTACATGGTCTTTAAGATAACTGTACAAACTGAAACTATTTTTTTCTTGGATGACTTCTAGTAACAGACATTTTAAACTATTGCCATTAAAAAGCATGAAAATAAGACAATGTAATAGAACAAACTACTTCCCTATGCAAAATATCTGAATACGTAACTTAAAAATCTTGACACGATCGGAATAATATGTGCAGTCATGAATCATAACAACGTATAGTAGCAGCTTGGCGGGGTAAGCCGTATGAGAGTGGGAGAAGCCGTATGTTTAACTGGAGCGCCCATTAAATTCAGCGCGGCACTAATAAAAATAGTCTAAGATTTGGTTTACGGGGTATATGAGTTGAACTGGACAGGAATTGGCTGTGAAGTAGTGGCCTGACTCACTATGCACAAAGCTGTGTATTTAAACAGCTCCTTTTTATTTGGAGACGACAGATTATTATTTAAACAATTTTTTTGACAACTTAAATTAAAAATTGTGTATTTAAAATTTAAATGATAGTAACATTCCGTGTAAGCTCTGCAGATGAAGTTGAGTAGTCAACATCAGGTGGGGAAAAACTCTAATGTTAAATAATTATTTCACTGTACTTCTAATCACAGTGATTTACTGGATGTATTGTCAGTACGATTTACGGAAATTTGATGACGAAGTGTATTTTAATAATACGTAAAGTGTGTATATTGAAATAAACTTTGTTGGTATAATTTAACACTCTGAATGAGAATAATTTTGCTTGGTTGAAGATTACACCATGACTAACATTTAGTTCTAATTTACACTGTATAGCCAGCGAGTTGTCTGGAACCAATGAGGTATACAAAAACTCTTCTGAATGTGAGTGGAGGAAAAGTTCTATGTTCTATTTAATATTGTATGTACTAAAACTTACAAATTCAATAATAAAATCTGAGTAGGTGTATTTACTTATTTCAGATAAAATGCATGTTTTTCTGAGTATTATTTATATATGGTGTATTTGTTCCTAAATAATGAAAATATGTACAAAATAAATGACATATTTTTATAACATACTTTAGTATATGTATGTATCTATTACTTTGTTTTCTTAGATCTGAACTGATCGGAACTGCGATAATATTGACAGTAGACTTGTATTATTATGGAGAACTTTATCGTTTGAAGAGATATATAACAAGGAAGTGTAATAATATCATAGCTTTCAGTTATTTGCGTGTGTGATTTGCTATCCTTATTATTATTAGCAGTTATAGACGTGCATAAATTAATTTTAATTTTATTTTCTTGCTGGACTAATAAAGTACAGTTAAGTAACAACGCGTGTCTTATGCATTTACAGTTTAGACAGTGAGTTATACGTTATCCTGCATTAGGAAGTTTCTCCGAGCTAAACTTGTGTTTCAAACTTGAGATGGAATTAAATAAAAACTTGCATAAGTAGAGGGAAAGTGAGTGTTCGAAAACACTTCCGGGTTCCGAACGAAAACACTACCGGGTTCCAGTTCATGACGTCATAGAGGCACTGGCAGCTGGTGTCCGAGCTGTCCATGTGACGTCACTGTTTTGTGTGTGTGTATGTATGTGTGTGTATGTGTGACTGAAACACTTCCGTGTTCCAGTTCATGACATCACACAGAGGCCCAAGTCGCTGGCGTCCGTATGGCTAAAAGCTGTTTCAAGACGTCACGGAGGCCGTGGTTTCTGCATGTCCAAAATTTGGTAGCCGAAAACAATGTGTAGCGGATGGGGGTACCCGGAATTCGGCGGTTGCCCGGACGCGCAGAGGCTATGTCATCGGGTACCGTTACTCGAAATTTTGGGGGTATCGGGTACCGTTACCCGAAATGTTTAAATCAACGGATGGGGGTACCCGAAATTTGCATGACAGAGGCCCTGGCAGCTGGTGTCCGAATGTTAAAACACTTCCGCGTTCTGGTTTATTTTGATGTAACAAAATAATCGTTCTCTCTCGAAATTTTTTTAATGTCAGAATTTTGGTACCCTAAATGATTAAAACAACGGATGGGGGGTACCCGAAATTTGTGGGTACGCCCACATGACGACGACGTAGAGGGCGTGATGTCTGAAATGTTTAAATCAACGGATGGGGGTACCCGAAATTTTCGGTGTCTGAAATTTAGTACCCGAAATGTTTAAATCAACGGATGGGGTTACCCGAAATTTTTGGTGTCCGAATTTTGACACCCGAAATGTTTAAATCAACGGATGGGGGGGGGTACACCCTAAAACAAGTCCTGTATGTCTAAACTCTGGACGGGGAGGAGAAACCGTTACGCGAAATTGATCGGTTAAAATTTGGGACAATAGGTACCTGACGGGTTCCGAAATTTGGTGATTAATGACATCCCGACGCGGTTCCTCCGGTACTCAAAACCGGATATTGTATTATTATAATGTTTATATTGTGTTAATATAAAACAGATGCATCGATTTGAATACTGTTTAGAAAACATATATTCTTATCATGCGTTACTAAAATTGTTAACTGAATAAATATATTTACTCCTGTGACGATTCTCCTGTAAACCAGTCAAACAGCATCTAAGCTGGTACAAGCGGTGTGTGTGTGAAACACTACCACGTTCCGTTAATGTATTCAAAGAGGAACTGATAGCTGGCGTCCGTGTTTTATAAAGCTCTGTGTGTGTGTGTGTGTGTGTGTGTGTGTGTGTGTGTGTGTGTGTGTGTGTGTGTGTGTGTGTGTGTGTGTGTGTGTGAGGTTGAGCCGGCACAGGCAAGCTGTTGTAACTTGCAGCGCTCTTTCTCTACTATAAAAACCGGTTTCTTTGCTGTTACATTCCATGTGAGAGACGTACATCTCTACTGCTTTTGCGATTATTCAAGTATGATAGGAATAATTGTTTTGTATAAGGGGTATAATAATAAAAATAACATAGGTTATGGTTTATATGTATATATAATTTTTAATAATATCAAAAGCTTTTACAATCAAATCATAAGCTATAAGTTTTTTCTCTCTCTACACACACATGTTCTATATTCACAAGACAATTATAATTGAGCAAAACATACGCCCTCTCTCTATATACATAACTAAACAAAATAGACACTTTATCTATATATATATATATATATACATATATATATATTTACATAATTATACAAAATAATCTTTTTTCTCTCTCGCTTTCTCTCTCTTTTGCAGCCTTGAAGGTTCTCTCTCTCTCTCTCTCTCTCTATATATATATATATATATATGTATATATACACACATACACACACACACATATAATTAACAAAATAATAATTACATTTACTACAACCAAAACAAGCCTTATATGTCTAACAATAATAATAATAATTAATAACATACAATATTACAATGTTGATGTGTAATATATTAATAATAACATACTGAATGTAGACACACATCAAATGATAATTAATATGGTGTTAACTACATGTGTAAAATGGTACACCAAAACCTTGAATTCAACTCTTTTTAGTATTTTAGATAATAACAGTGGTAACAACGCTTATAAAGCGCACATCCAGTGGAATTATGCCTTAACCAATTACATTTTTTCGTCAAAATAATTTTTTAAAACAATTGTTCTTCAGAGTGTAAATTCTCTCCACTCACAAGCACTCAGAATGTTACAGTGGTCACCATATGGTGGTGAACGACATACATCTCCCTCGCATTCGCACAAACACATAACATCGAAACAAGGTTTCTGTAACTATGAGAGAAATCTTTTAAAAAATTTAATTACACATAAAAATTTAATTAACACTTTAATGATTGTTTATCTCAACTTTTTATGTTATAAACCACATACGTTTTTTAATAATTAAAAACAGAATATAATTTCCTACAATTAATAATACTTGATCAAATACAAAAGAATGTAGACACATCAAATGATAGTTAGTGTGGTATTAAAAAAACATGTATTCTGAATTAAAGTCATTTTGATATCTTAGATAACAACAGACGCGACAACGGTTACGAAGCGGACATCCGCTAGAGTCATGCCTTGACCACTCATATTTTTTTACTAGCGAGGTATACGCTGTACCAGTAAAATTATACATCATATAGTATATCTGATTAACCAGCTTTGTTTTAGCAATTAGCAAATCTTTTATTTGAAGATATTCAATATTATGGTTGTTACAATAACTAATTGATGTTTTGAAGAGTTTGAAAAACTCATTACGAATAAATACTTTCATTTTGTAAATATTCTTTTCGTTTCGTATTGATATCCATCTACTCAGTGTCTTACGATTATTTCTAAAATTATAATCGAATTTAATCATGTTGCATTGACAATATAATCTATTATTACCATTTATTTCTCTGTTTAAAAGTTTTTCTACAATATTAGATCCAAGCAACACCTTGTTCTTTCTCTGAAAATGAATAGTTAACATTAAAAAACGACAAAAAAAATAGAGAAGTCTACTTCATCATTTAAAAACATTTTACTATTAATGTTATTATTACTATTATTATTATAATAAATCAATCCTGTTCTCGTTTATTTGGTCTGGAAAAAAAGAGAAAAAATTAATACATAACCACTTCTGTATAAGTAATTATTAGTGGTACTGAAATATCATACTCACATAATCAATATCCAACTGCACGCTCACTTTCTCGTTCGCCAGCGTAGTGTGTGAGGTTACGCATAGTGATAGGACACAAGGCTTCACAGCTTTCAATTGCTCCTCTGTAAATACGTCACACCATCTTTTAGGTAGGTATACATAGAAAAGTTTATCCTCCGGCTGAGGACAGGCTCCGGTATCTTCCAAATCTACCACAACTGACTCCCCGAATTTCGTTTTCACAAATTTCATGTGAATTATATGATACTTTACTCCTAAAGAAAGACTTGACAAGTCTCTTTTTGGTAAAAAATTTTCAACTGTCTTCGCGTTCGCAACGATTCCTTCCATGGCGAGTACTGATGACTGCACAGGGAAACACTGGCGTATTTATTCTGTTTCCCCCGACCACGTTCCTTCCTTCTAAAGCGTCATCTCCTTCGGTCACGACACCCTACCCCGCACCTCCACCGCAACGGTAACGGCTATAATTTTGCTTCCTACCCCACCCCGCGTCGTCACGGGCCACCGTCTGCTTTCGGTCACGACCGGACGATGACATTATACCCCGCACCCCCACACCGCACCCAGAGCCTCGCCACCACCCCGCACCTCGCCTACATATTTTGTTCAATTACTTTGTCTGTCGCTCCGCAACGACCGGGTTTACCCCCCCCACCCCACCCCGCACCACACTCGAGTCCGTCGGTCACGGTCACCCCGCACCCCACCCTGCGTCGTCTCGGGCCACCATCTGCTTTCGGTCACGACCGGTCGTACAACCCAGCCCCCCGTACCCCGCACCCTACATCCCGCGCGAGGCGACTCAACGACCGCGCTTCGGCCAAGGTCGCCGGCATCCTGTACTCCGCACCTCGCCTACCTCTCGGTCACGGACACCGGCTGGAACCTATCTCCCTACCCCGCACCACCATCCCACACCTTTACCCCGCACCCCGCACCGCATCGGTCACGGACGTCGGCTTCCTACACCGCACTCCCCACCCCACCCCACCCACCGCAACGCCCGTCGTCGGTCACGACCGGACGACTACCTACCCCGCACCGCTGCTCCTCGCGAGGCCGATCGGTCAAGGGCGCGCGGCGACAGAGTCACCGGTTACCGGACTGTCTATATAGGGAACCGACGACGCGAAGCCGGCCTCACTCCTTTCACAATGACCGACAGCAGCAGCAGCAGCAGCGAACACCGTGCTATCAATGGTAATGTAATTACTATAAAATTTATGATACTTGACAATACACTAAACACACAAACAGTATTATTAGATTACAAACACACGGTTGTTGATAAGATGTGTAGCGAAGCCGTAGCATTAAATAATTATATAAAATGGTATTTAGCAGTTCGTGTATCTTTTAAAAAATTAATAAACACCGAAAATATTTATTGTAATGCGGTATTCAGATCGCGTACAGAACTTAAGTCACAGTATGACGATATCGATGAACAGTATTCGATAGCTAGCGAGAAAATAATGGAATCCGTTGACAAATTCACGCGTGACGGAAGTGGGTGGGTCGAAAACGGTGTCGAGTCGGTGGAATTAAATATTACAAAATACAACCCTCTTGTGGGGTCGAGCTTTCTACCTACACCATCGAAATTATCAAACAGTAAGAAAGGAATTATCAATATAAAAAATGTAGACGATGAAAAGTGTTTCTTGTGGTCTGTGCTCGCTGGTATACACCCGATCGCGTGTAACCCGTATCGCGTTAGCCATTACCTTCCGTACGAAGAAGAAATAAACATGAAGGACATTCCTTATCCCGTCGCACTCAATAAGATAAAACGGTTCGAAAAATTAAACGAAAACATATCCGTTAACGTTTTTGGCTATGAAGGCGAGGTATATCCTTTACGTATCACTGAACATCGCGGTAGAAAGTACCACGTAAACCTACTGCTACTGTCCGACGCAAACACTACTCACTACTGCCTCATACGGAACCTTTCGCGTATGCTTTCGTCGTTGACAAAACGAAAGGGCACTTCGTTTTATTGCAACTACTGTCTACACAGATTTGCGGACAATAAAGATACTAACGCGGCGCGAAAACGAGTTGAAGAACACGAACGCAACTGTTCTCAGCACGGAGTACAGAAAGTAAAACTTCCTGACGAGGACGAAAAGTGGATGTATTTTAAAAACTTTTCACTTTGTCACCGCGTACCTTATACGGTATACGCTGACTTCGAATCGTTTATTGTTCCGACCACCGGTAAAAACGTGGCACATCATATACCAGCCAGTTTCTGCTATGTGATAGTTGACTGGATGGGAAACGCCGTCAAGGAACCTGTAATATACCGCGGTAAAGACGTGGTGGACACGTTCCTTCGTGTGCTTTTAGCCGACGTTCAACGACTCGATAGAAAGTTTAATAAACCGATCCAAATGACAGCGGCCGATGAACGGTCATTCCGAAACGCCACTCACTGTCATCTGTGCAAGCAGCCGTTAACGGACGACACGGTTCGAAATCATTGCCACATAACGGGTAACTATTTAGGCGCTGCTCACAATGCGTGTAATATAAATTACAAAATACCAACACACGTTCCGGTTTTTTTCCATAATTTAAGTGGCTATGACTCGCATCATTTGATGCAAGGTTTCGGAAAGTACAAGGAAGATGAAATAACGTGCATCGCTACTACAAGCGAACGTTACATCTCCGTTACACTCGGTCAGCTCCGGTTTCTCGATTCTCTGCGGTTCATGAACGCGTCACTTGAAAAACTCGTCTCCAACTTATCCGCGGATAAATTTAAAATCCTTAATCAATTTTACACGCGTAATGTTGATTTACTGTTACGTAAAGGTGTGTACCCTTACGAATACGTTACGGACGATTCAAAATTTGACGAGAGGCAGTTACCGGACCGCGTACATTTTTACAAGGGGTTGACAGAGTCGGATATAGACGAAGAAGATTACGCGCACGCTCGAACGGTTTGGTCGGCTTTCGACATGCAAACGTTCGGTGATTATCATGACCTTTATTTAAAAACGGATGTACTACTGCTTGCTGATGTATTTGAAAACTTTCGAAACATGAGCCTGCAGTACTACGAACTCGATCCGTGTAACGTTTTTACCACCGCCGGTTTAGCGTGGAACGCGATGCTGAAAATGACAGGAGTCAGGTTAGAGTTACTCCGCGATATAGACGTACACCTGTACATCGAAAGAGGTATCCGTGGCGGCTTAGCAGCAATTTCTAATAGGTACGCCAAAGCCAACAACCCGTACATTCCCGATTATGACGCAAGCAAGCCGCACAACTATTTACTTTACCTCGATTGTACCAACCTGTACGGAACGGCTATGACACAGCCTTTACCACTGTCCGGTTTTCGATGGTTGGAACGTACAGTGATCGATACGTTGAACGTGCACGCGTTACGCGACGATGGTGACACCGGTTATATCCTGGAAGTCGATCTGGGGTATCCACATTACCTACACGACTTACACAGTGACTACCCTTTAGCACCTGAAAAGCGTACTATTACGGACAGTATGCTTTCACCGTACTGCTATCGCATGAAGCTGTTAAAAGACTTTGTGTGTAGTAACGGTAAGGTAGAGAAACTGATAACGTCCCTCGAGGACAAGACAAAATACATTGTTCATTACAGAACATTGAAACTCTACCTCGAACTAGGAATGGAGTTGAAAGCGATTCACCGTGTGTTAGCATTCACACAGTGCGTATGGTTGAAACCTTTCATCGATTTTAATACGGAGCGACGAAAGGAAGCCAGAAACACCTTTGAAAAAGACTTTTTTAAGTTAATGAATAACGCACCGTACGGAAAATCGTTGGAAAACGTACGGAAGCGAATCGATTTCAAGTTAGTTCCAAACGAGAAGAAACTTCACAAACTAACCGCTAACCCCAGGCTACAACATTTTTTCATCTATAACGAGGACCTGGTAGGTCTCACGATGAAAAAAACATTCATTACACTGAACCGACCTTTGTACGTTGGGTTCAGTGTATTGGATATTAGTAAGCTGATTATGTATCGGTTCCATTACGGATTCACGATGAATACGTACGGGTCACGTGCACGTCTATGTATGACGGACACTGACTCTCTGTTGTACGACATTCGCACCGACGATGTGTACAAAGACATGGAGGAGCATCTCGAACTCTTTGACACGTCGGAGTACCCTAAGGCACATCCGTGCTATAGTGAAACAAACAAGAAAAAGTTGGGTACTTTTAAAGACGAAACAAATGGAATACCGATACTTGAATTTGTCGGGTTGCGCGCAAAATGTTATTCATTCGTTACGGCAAACGATAAAGAGAAAAAGGTAGCGAAAGGTGTGCCACGTTCCGCGATAGCTACACAGTTGAAACATCAACTTTATAAACAATGTGTAAAGACCACTTCTCAAACTTATACTACGGCGCAGACTATCCAAAGCGAAAAACATAACATATACACAAGAAAGCTTACAAAATTATCGCTGTCACCATACGATGACAAACGATATGTCTTGGATGACGGTGAAACAACACTGGCGTACGGTCATTATAAACTCTGTCAACCCAGACGCGAGATAATTCAGCAAGCGAGAAAATCCGTTATAAATTATGCGTTCGATATACGTTGATATAAGACTCGCTTGCAGGAGCAACACACTGTCAGTAACGACGATGAAGTCGGTGAGGTTCAGTGAAAACGTAACGGTATATCTCGTACCAAAATTTTGCGATTCGCGTTTCGGGTGGCGATATGGAAAACGTACGCAAAACTATTGCAAAGGAATTGCACAGACCGGTGAGAAGGAACTTTCCCAGACGTGCGGTGGAGGTGAAGGGGTTACACGATCTCTACCAAGCGGATTTGGTGGAAATGATACCGCATGCCAAGTTGAACAAGGGGTACAAATATCTAATGACGGTAATAAACGCATTTAGCAAGTATGCATATGCGATTCCCTTAAAAACTAAATCGGGTGTTGAAGTAGCACATGCTCTCGAACCAATAATTGTAAAAAATAAAATGAAATACCTGCAAACGGATAAGGGGAAAGAGTACTTTAACACTACCGTACAAGCTTTACTAAAGAGATTCAACGTCAAACACTATTCAACGTATAGCGAGAAGAAAGCGTCCATCTTAGAGCGATTTAATCGTACGTTGAAAACGAACATGTACCGCGCGTTCAGCGAGCAAGGCCATTATCGGTGGTTGTCGCTTTTGCCTAAACTGGTGATGGAATACAACGACAGAGTGCATAGAACTATAGAGATGAAGCCGCGACAAGTCGACAAGAGCAACGAGCAAATTGTGTTGGAACGAATAAGAAAAAATATCGTACCGCGGAAAGTGAGCAAGAAACATAAGTTTAAAATAGGCGATCGAGTGCGTATCAGTAAATACAAAATCACATTCGCTAAAGGTTATACACCAAACTGGACGAACGAGATATATACAGTGCACAGAGTTCAGCCAACCGTACCGGTTACGTACTTGTTGAAAGATCACACGGGTGACGTTGTGGAAGGTGGGTTTTATGAACAAGAATTGAGTAAAACCAGCGTTGGTGATGTGTATCTCGTTGAAAAAATATTACAACGTAAAGGTGATCGCGTGCGAGTGCGCTGGCTCGGCTTTGACGGTAAACACGATTCGTGGATACATAAAAAAGATCTGATATAATAACATTACCACAGTATTTAACCGAACGTAAACGAGTTAAGATGAAGATTGAACAACAATCGTTAAAGTTAAATGTTAAGAACGTAGACTCTGCTAAGTACAACGGTGAAGTTGCATATAATAAACACAGTCCACTGTTTCCAAACACAGTTCGATGTATCGTGTGCGGCGGGTCATGTAGCGGGAAGTCAAACGTTGCCTTTAACATGTTATTCGATTCAAACGGACTGCGATTTCAGAACCTGTACGTGTTCTCCAAATCGTTATTTCAACCAAAATATCGTATGTTGGAAGACGTTTTTAATGCTCTCGCTGACGAAGGAATGATGTACTTCACATACAGTGAAAACGATGAAGTACCACCTCCGCACGAAATTGTACCTAATTCAATCATGTTGTTCGATGATGTGGTATGTGAACGGCAGAATAACATACGAAAATATTTCGCTATGGGACGGCATAGCGGTGTGGACACTTTGTACCTTTGTCAGACGTACAGTCTGGTGCCAAAGCAACTGGTGCGTGATAATGCCAATTTCTTGGTTTTTTTCAGACAAGATGATCTCAATTTACGTCACGTTTACAACGATCACGTTAACACAGATATGAAATACGAAGAGTTCAAAGCGATGTGCGCCGAAGCGTGGAAGGATCGTTACGGATTCATAGTCATCAACAAGGACTCACCGATAAACGCGGGTAGATACAGAGTGGGTTTCGATCGTTTTATACATAAATAGAATAGTTTGTGCGAGAAAGTCATCAGTGTCAAGATGGATGACAAGCAATTGACACATGAAATCGATGCAATTAGCGATAACATAAGACAAAAGTATCGCGCGTTGAAACATGACATCAGAGAGAGCGATGAAGCGTTAACGAGAAAGTACAAACCTCTTTTGGAACCGTTAACCCAGATTTCGGAAAAGTTGAATGTCTCCGGTGATAAAATTAAAAAAATAAATGTTGAAGATGAAGATACGAAGACAGCTGTCGAGATGACACCACCACCATCACAACCTCGATTCCTTAGAACGGAAGAGTTGGCACAAACTCCTGATGTCGAAACATCGAACGTGACTCTTGAAGAGTTTTTAGCAACACCCGAAGGTCGACACGAAGCACAAGAATACGTTGAACAGTCTGTCGAAGGTCCGCTCGCGAGGAAATACTTACTACTCGCTTTATCTGATGATCGAGAAAAAAAGATGGATCATACGTACGGTATCCGTAACGTTGCAGATAAATGGATGGTGGGAAATTCGGTGTTGGAGATCAATCAAGACGACAGCTTCTACATAGCTGGAAAACGATACAGGGGTACACCGGGTCTCTACGAACTTATGTTTATGAAAGAACCCAACAAGAGCGTCTATGATGAAAACGATTTAGCAGCGTACAAATCTATACTGTTGGACACTAACGCACATAAACATTATCATTTACCCGGTGCTAAAATAAATACAAACAAAGGTGTAAAGTACAGAGAGATAATCGCCCGATTGTTCCCACCGCGCAGCGGACGTGGTATCGATTACGTACACTGGAACGATCCCAACAAACTGGTTGAACGGTTGAGACTGCTGGTAAGTTCAAAACGCGCCGGTCACACCGGACACGACAACGAAATCATCTCCGTTTTGGAGGAATTACGTGAAGCCAACATTATCGTATAAATTTTATGAACGTCGGTATAACAACTCATTGACGTCAACACTGTCAACATGTGCGGGTTAGATTTGACACCTGACTTTGAAGTCGAAAACGAAAGACTGAAAACCTTTACATCATGGCCTGTGCATTTCATCAGTCCAACCGCTATGGTTGCCGCAGGCTTTCATTACACAAATGAAATTGACAGGGTTCGATGTTCATTTTGCGGTATAGAAATCTTTCGTTGGAAAGAGGGTGACGATCCGATTGTGTTACACACGCGATGGTCACCACAGTGTCGTTACTTAAAACGGTTAGCACATCATTTGTAGCGTGCAGTCGTACAATGGTTGTGGACAAGTTCGGGAGACATCAAAGCGCCGTGAGCGTGCGACGAGAAACAAAAAGACAATTACGCGATACTGTAGGATTTAAGATTACGAATGATGGGCATATAGATGTTGAAAACAAAAAGATCCGCAATCTGAACGAACCGGATGCAGCAAAGGATGCTGTATCCCTGAGTTATATGCAAACACATTGTCTGCTACTCGATGATGAACGTAAAAGCGTGGACGTTAAAGGGTGTAGATTGAAAAATGTTGATACTCCTGTAGACGTTAAAGACGTAGTCAACAAATATTACGTTGATGACAACTGTATACAACACTCGAGTCAAGAGAGAGGTGAGGTCATCGATGCACGAGATCGATGGGTAATCAACGTTCGAAGTCCGGAACAAGCGACCGATGCGGTTAACAAAAACTATGTAGACTCGAACGTCATTAAAAAAGTATCGAACAGCTATTTGTTTGGGCAGAGCTGGTTGTCGGGAGTGAGTTCACCGATTTTTGGAGATGACGCGGTTAACGTAAAATACATGTTGCAGAACACCGTTAGCTTGGGCGAAGATGGTGTTTTCAAAGCAGCGGAAAAGAGAATAACAGACGTAGCGGATGGTTTTGCGGAGAGCGATGCTGTTAACTTACAACAATTAAATGACGTGAGACGATACGTAAAGAGCGAGATGTATAAAGTCGTTAAAACATTTTAGTATCAACTGGATTACTACTTATTGAAATTGTCTAAGCCACGTAGTTCAGAAGACGAGTGGACACTCGACACGAAGGAAATAAGAAGGTTAATAGATGAATACGATAAAAACATAGAAGAGAAAGACTGGAGATCGGTTTACGATGTACAACAACGTTAAGAGGAAAAAGGGGTGGGGCGTCGGAAACGTGCTTAAAAACGTTGTACCGTCCGTTGTTTCGTCAGTTATCAATCGAGCGGTGGACGCACTACCTGTCGAATTACATCTGCCGGGTTACAGATTCTGTGGACCGGGCACGAAACTCGAAGAAAGATTAGCGCGTGGTGATCGTGGAATCAATCAACTAGACGAAGCCTGTCGCGAACACGATATCGCTTACGCTCAATACAAAGACAACGAAAGTAGACGTATTGCAGATCGTAAACTCGCGGAAAAAGCGTGGGGACGGGTAAAGGCTTTGGATTCGGGTATCAGCGAACGAGCTTATGCGACAGCAGTTGCAGCGGCCATGAAAGCAAAATCAGCAATAGGAAGCGGTCGACGTCGTAAAAATAAAAAGAATGTGAGTAGTCGTGGTCGTGGTGCTGGTGGTGGGATGAAGAAGAGGAGGAAGAGAACTGTCCGAACCGCTAGGAAAAAGAAGAGAACTGCGTCCGGATTGTATCTACGTCCGTACCGAAAAAACTAATTCACATACCGCTCCGCCCGTTGTCCGAAGATGAATTACGTGTATACGCAAAAAAGCTAAACATACCGTATTTTAGAGGTGTTTACATGCGTAACGCATTACCGGATACAGCGCCGTGGAAGAACGAAAGCGTCATCGTAAATTTGGACGACGAGAGCGGACCGGGAACCCACTGGGTATGTTACAAGAAGCGTGGAAATCGAGTACACTATTTTGACGGGTTCGGTAATTTACGTCCACCTCTCGAGCTGATGCAATATTTTGGTGATACAGCCGACGTTCGTTACAACTATGAACGGAAGCAACCTCCTAACACGGTCATCTGCGGTCATTTATGTTTAGACTTTTTATCGTCTTCTGATCAGTAAACTTCAGCATGTCGTCGCTAACGGTCACCGTGACGGGTACCGACGCTGCGAATCTCGTGTGTAACTTTTTCCCACCTCTCGAGTTATACGGTGAATGGTACGTTGGACTATTGGATTTTACATCGTATAATTCAATACCAAACGTTACTGAAGGAAAAAATAATGCATTTCCAGTAAAAATTTCCAAGGATCAGTGGTCCGTCATCAAGTTGCCTACCGGCACCTACGAAATCAGTGATATCGAAACGTATCTGCAGAAACAGTTAGGCGAGAGAACAATCAGTTTACGTCCAAACAACAACACATTAAAGTGTGAAATTTACTGTAAGCATGTCATCGACTTTTCGCATACACCGAATACCATTGCAAGTATGTTAGGATTCAAGGAGAATCAGCAGCTGGAAGCGTATATAACACACGAGTCGAACGTACCCGTTGACATAATCAAAGTTAACACCGTTCACGTACGGAGTAATATCGTACAGGGTGCGTACAAGGACGGCCAGGACCAGCACACGTTGCATTCGTTTTATCCGACCGTGGCACCAGGTTTCAAAATAGTTGAAACACCGACAAACGTAATATACTTACCGGTAAACGTACAACGTGTAGACAACATAATTTTGTCTCTCGTTGATCAGGACGGGGATTTAGTCGATTTTCGCGGTGAAGTTATCACGATACGACTGCATCTGAAAATATGGGATTGTATTTCGGACAAACGTCACCTGTAAAAAGGGAGTGTGTACGAAAGAAACATGGTAGTCGGTGTTCAACGTTGAAGCGATTGACATCAAGGAACAAGCGTTTCTTACTTTCACTTGGATTCAAATTATACGATTAAAATAATGTCGGGTGAAATTCTAGCTATCGAACGAGGAGCGGCTTTCGATAACAGAATCGTTGAGTTCGAATATCGTACGCACGCACCGTATGCTTCCACCCGATACGGTAACAACGATGAAATACGTATACCCATCCAACAACAGGATGTTTTCACTTTACCGGCGGAGAGTTTTCTGTACATCGAAGGAACATTGACCAAGGTTAATGCTACCGACACAGCGTTGAACGTGAAATTAATCAACAATGCAATGGCTTTCTTGTTTGAGGAGATCCGTTACGAAGTGTGCGGTGTGGAAGTGGATCGTACAAAAAACGTTGGAATTACGAGCACTGTGAAATTGTTACTATCGAGCAATGAGCATGAAAGAAAGCATCTAATCAATGCAGGATGGGTGACGACAACCGACGAGTCGTTGACAGTACACGAGAGTACCGGTGATTTTACGTTTTGTCTTCCGTTGAAAATGCTACTCGGTTTCAACGAAGACTATACACGCATCATGCTGAACGTTAAGCAAGAATTGATTCTGTTGCGTACCTCTACCGATCAGAACGCAATGGTGCTAAAAGAATCGGGTGCAACTGCAAACGGTAATCTCGTAATAAACAAAGTACACTGGAAGATGCCCTATGTGCGCGTGTCAAACAAGTACCGAATACCGCTATTGGAGCACATCGAGGAGGATCATGAACTAGTGATGCCGTTCCGCAGTTGGGAATTGCACGAGTATCCCGTTCTACCGACGACAAATCGACATTCGTGGACCTTGAAGACATCGTCACAGTTGGAAAAACCTCGGTATGTAATATTAATATTTCAGACGGATAGGAAGAACAATATAGCGAAAAACGCGTCGGAATTTGATCACTGCAATTTAACGAATGTCAAGCTTTTTCTGAACGATAAATACTATCCGTACGATAACCTGAACCAGGATATCGATAAAAAACGTTACGCCCTGTTCTACGACATGTATACACGTTTCCAAACATCATACTACGACCGTCGCAACAGAGCGCCTCTTTTGACACCTAATGAATTTATAACGAAAGCACCGTTGTTTGTCATCGATTGTTCCAGACAAGAAGAACCAATCAAGTCGTCTGCCGTTGATGTGCGTTTAGAATTTGAATCCAGTAACAATTTTCCAGATAAAACCACCGCTTACGCTTTGATTATACACGATAGGATAGTACAGTACACAGCGTTGTCGAATACTGTTCATCGTTTGTCATAAAAAAACTTGTTCTCCCCTCTACTAGTTTATAAAGATAGGTATTAGCGATCTCTACATAACAACAACCTCAGTCCTTTTCAACGATGGAAGGTGACTGTGACAGCAGCAGCAGCAGCAGCCATTGTGAGTATAACGTTTACTTGTCTCTTGCATATCCAATCAACTCGTACTCTAAGTTCGTTACCGTCGGACTGTATAAAGAACTCAACTATGAACCGGGTGTTTTGTTTACAAACGGAAAAAAGAAACGTATATTACTTGACTTTTCTGAGTGGAATTACTTGTTGATCTTTCGTGAACAGTTACTATCCAGTATGTTATTGTACGAAGAAGGTGAAAACCGTGAAAAGAAGAAGAGTGTGATGATCAGTCGTAACTTTGGGAAAACGTTTGTTCGGATTAAAGGTAGTAAGACCGAAAAATTTGTTTTCACAGAACCCGAGTGGATCCGTTTTGGTTGTTTATTAACAGTACTAAAGAAATATCTTGTTCGCTTGTTTTATGATCAAGATCATTTCAAGTCGTACATTAATCAGGTAGTAGCCAAGGGGTGTTATGTACCACCATCCTTCTTTTTCCCATCGTTTTTTCGATTGGAAAGCAGTCGTCATGACCAACAGCTAACATTTGATCGTCTTTACGATGAACTGGTATTGGAAGGAAAAGTAGAGGGGGAATTTGAAAAAATTAACGTACTCGATGCGGACATGTGTCACTCGGAAAAATGAACTTGAATAGGACGGTTATTGCTGAGTTTGAAGCGTTTCGCGGTGACAAAAATGAATATGTAATCAAAGAGTTCGTTACAGTTGATATACCAACCGTTTTGTTATCGTGTTGTTCGCTCCACCATACGAAAGTGCACGACTGCACCAGAAATTCCGAAAAATCAATGACTGGTTGGAAACACATTATCACAGGATACGATGGAACGATGGTAATGTACCGTACAAGAATATGGTACGCATCGTTGCAGACATTTTTTCAGATTATCCTGTTGTCTATACAAAAGGGTTTGAGAAGGCAAATTTCTTACGACAGTTGTATCACCATGGTGAGGTGATTGACTTAAACGATATTCAAGCACCTGTAGTTCCTAGATCCTTTGTACCCATCATACAATGTCCTGTTCCTCATCGTCAACCCGTTACCACTCCCCCCTTACACTGTGCATTACGCAAAGCTTTGTTTTATGCAGAATGGTTGCGGCAACGAAATAAAATATAGTCGGTTGTGAACATGTTTTCATCATGGTGTTAGTGTGAATGCTACGTGACAGAAATGTCCATAAACGTAGAATTAGGTACCGTAGTGTGTGCGTGAGTGTTAACCTTGACTACGTCACTGTCGCGGTAGAAATACTCATAAACGTAGTCCTGGTAGTTCGAGACGGGTCACTGGCACGGTAGATATACCTGTAAACTCGTCAAGAACCAGTATGGGTGTGAAAATTACTCATTACGGTACAGCAAATGTGAATACGCATCATGTATGAACAACATATTCACCCGATTAAAAAAATAAAAAAATAAATAAAAAAGTAAATAAAAAAATATGTACTGCTTTTACACATTGGCTTAGCATTGCATAATGTATCTTTATTATTATCTACCACTGTACTAGTCAATAGTACAGCGATAGATAACGTGGAGTAGGCCTGCTTTACGAATCTGTAAAGTTGGGGAAACCACGTTAAAAAAAGCGTAGCAGGCTCTCATTCGCCTCCCTCAGGCTGCTAGGAAGAGGATGAGAGGTAAAAAAATAAAAGTATAACGAAATGTTTATTTATTTAATAATAAATAAACTTATATTGTGCTTTTATGATTTTACACATAGGACGACAGTAGATATCACTCGTCCACCTCATGGTTACAAGTAAGAGATGAGAAGTATAAGTACAGAAATAATTACAGTTAAGCGATAACGGCCCCTTGGTGTAGTGGATGCACGCCGGTTTGGTGTACCGGAGGTCCCGGGTTCAAATCCCGGAGGGGCCGTAATTTATTTTTATGTAAAAATTAATATCCAATGACATACCATTGTTACAGTTGAACACATGCGTCATGTGGTCGTACATTCCGGTGTTAAAATTTCGGACACCAAAAATTTTGGGTAACCCCATCCGTTGATTTAAACATTTCGGGTACTAAATTTCAGACACCAAAAATTTCGGGTACCCCCATCCGTTGATTTAAACATTTCAGACATCACGCCCTCTACGTCGTCGTCGAACCAGCTATCATATCCACCCAGCCTCCTGTTTCGTCGTAACCAGTGTTTTATACATGCGTCATGTGGGCGTACCCACAAATTTCGGGTACCCCCATCCGTTGTTTTAATCATTTAGGGTACCAAAATTCTGACATTAAAAAAATTTCGAGAGAGAACGATTATTTTGTTACATCAAAATAAACCAGAACGCGGAAGTGTTTTAACATTCGGACACCAGCTGCCAGGGCCTCTGTCATGCAAATTTCGGGTACCCCCATCCGTTGATTTAAACATTTCGGGTAACGGTACCCGATACCCCCAAAATTTCGAGTAACGGTACCCGATGACAACGCCTCTGCGCGTCCGGGCAACCGCCGAATTCCGGGTACCCCCATCCGCTACACATTGTTTTCGGCTACCAAATTTTGGACATGCAGAAACCACGGCCTCCGTGACGTCTTGAAACAGGTTTTAGCCATACGGACGCCAGCGACTTGGGCCTCTGTGTGATGTCATGAACTGGAACACGGAAGTGTTTCAGTCACACATACACACACATACATACACACACACAAAACAGTGACGTCACATGGACAGCTCGGACACCAGCTGCCAGTGCCTCTATGACGTCATGAACTGGAACCCGGTAGTGTTTTCGTTCGGAACCCGGAAGTGTTTTCGAACACTCACTTTCCCTCTACTTGCATATAAGCTGTAAGCTCTGAGACACAAAACCTAAGTTTGGTTAAGTTTTTTTCTCCACTGCCAAGTTGCATAAAATCCTACACCCACGTTCACGCGCCCTGTTCTCACGAGTCTTTCGAATGCTCTCGCCCTATCAGAAGTTAATAAGTTAAGTTTAAAGATTATCATATTGAAAAATTTAATCATTTTCAACTGACTAAATGATTAAAGATTAATAACTAAATTATTAAATGAAATTTTTAAGTGATTGTTTTAAATCGTCCTTTTTTCAAATCCACGGTTTTCTCAGTTGATGTGAACGCTGACGAAAAAACGAAGTATGTAATATATGATAAATAATAATATTAATTGTTTTTCGTATATGTGTTTGTTAATCAACAAGTTTTGGCACTGAATTAATAAGACAAATTTAATTTAACGTGCTTGATATAAATTATTTTTAAAAAAAGTAAATTTATTATGCGTAATTTTCTAGTACATCACTACAATCTGAATATTTTTTTTTAATTTAGGCATATAAGGTATACATACATACAGAAGCTTCCAAAACAGAAGTTCAGCGGGACATGGCCAGTGTTCCGTTGAACATACGTAATAGTAATCTGTACCGACAGCTTGGGATTCAGTATGTGGGAGACATTACTTTATACAACATAAGGTCATTCCATTGTTTTTGTACAGTGCGTTCGGAAAGTCAATGTGCATTTGACGTAACGGAATAATAATGTACAAATTAATGTATGTTTAAATAAACTGTTGAATTATATATTTATGTACATTTATTGCAGTTTGAAGATGACATACCTTTAAAAACGTATAAAAGATATTCAAAGCGACCCTCTCGTAGTTAATACAGCACTGAACACTTTTCAGTTTATTTTTAAACACTTCAACCAGCTGATCTCGTGAAATGTTTCGTATTTACGCAGTTATCTCAGCTTTCAATTGTTAAACTGTCCGTGGTCTGCTGCGATACACTATTTAATTTGCCGCACACCCAGGAAAATAATCCGGTGATCACGGTGGCCATAACCCGTTGACATGATCGGTTCTCCAAAGACATCATAGAAAAGTTTCATTCACTTGTTAGCTGTGTGCGCTGTAGCTCTCTCTTGTTGAAACCAACTGTAATTAATCTCCGCTACTGTCAGTTGATTGCTAAAGTTCATTAATATGTCAGAACAATAACGATTATTGTTAATTGGTTGTTCAAAGCCCACAATGCGACTCCTGCTAATTCCAACCCACACTCAAATTTTTTCATTGTGGAAAGGCCGTTCACGTAAATCGTGAGGGTTCTCTGATGACCAAGGTGGCGGAATTGGGAACTGATATACCCTGAGAGAGATTAAACCAAGCTTCATGAGAAGACTGTCGTCAAGACATCTTCAGATTTTCTTTCAATAAAATTGTTAAACCATTTACAATAACGCAGTCTCTTGGCATGGACAGTTTGTTTGATTTCTTGTACAGCACTTATTTTGTAGGGGAAAGCTGCAGTTCTTGTCTAATTGCTTTATGGGCTGCAGCAACTCCGATTTCGTGCTGATGTACCAGCTTGTGCATTGATTTCGATAGAGGCCGATATATCCAGAAGCTTCTGTTCGTTTAGTTTAGACAGTCTTCCACTTCGTTTGGCGTCATCGCGGAACCTGCATCACGGAATTTCTCGGTAAGCCTACAAACTGCATTACGGTGCGGGACAGGAGTTGTGGAAATTTGTTAGAAAACTTATCCTTTACTTTGTCAGTGTAACTGTCAACTTCACGAAACACGTGTTTAACAAGAAAAATGCGTTCCTCAATCGAAGGAACCATGGCGTGTCTGAAAACAATTTCACGTACGTCAACGATAACTTTACGTACAGTTAGGTTCGTATGCAAACTCTACAAGAATTACAACGAAACTCAACTCACGCGAAACACAGACGGTGTTACCAACACAAAAATTGCTGCCAACTCATCAAGTTTAGTTCAAAGTGACTTTCCGAACGTATTGTATTTTCTTTCACAGATCTAAAATTGTCTCATTCTTGCCATGTCGTGTTTTTAATCAAACTCATTTTGTTAGGAAATAATCGTACCTAAAACATTTGAAACGGGGAACTTCGTAAAACATGTATTAAGATTTTATATTTTTCTAATTAGTTATTTTGAACTGTAATGTTAATTGGAATTTCAATCTTCTTTTAGGACTTTACTTTATTACAAGAAAAATATGGGTTGAATTTAGGAGAACGGTATCACATACAACTTGTCCGGTCAGGTATTAACAAAAATTTAAATGAGTTTTCTTTTGTACCGCGGAAAGTGCGTTAGACCCATACGTATTGGAGAAAATTCAGTCACCATACACGTAAATGAATTCCATATTTTTGCAAACAAGTAAAGTATGAAAAATTGTAACCATTTCAAGAATCGTGTTAACGACTTAAAAGCCCACAGTGTATTTGTATTGTCTAGCAGACATTACGCTGGCGATGATTGCCAACCTCAGCCGAGAGATGACACCACGATATGGAAAAGGAGACTATTTCAGATTAAAGTTAATTTTGGTGTGAGTAAGAAATTTCATTTTATTATTTTCTCGCTACTCAATATAGTTAATACTGAAGTTTACTGCAACTAAAGCCTTGGTTTCATCCAGGTAAATTGTTTTCGTGGGTATAATCTGGTCCGTATTTTCAAATCATGCTGTCAGTATGTGCAGATTACGACATTTCTGTTTACGACGCCACTTCCGTTTATCTTCTGCTATCTTTCTGTACTATCTGTTTTTGTGCCAAGTGACTTCTTTGTTTCAGATAATGCCGCCGCGATGTCCACTTTCTTGTTTTTTAGTCGCCATTACAGAGTGGTCCATTAGTCGCTTGACAAAAAACGCAACTTATTACAGTTTCTAGTGATAAAATATTATGTGAGATTAAGTCAATGACTGATTATACAGAATTTTAAAACATATACAACAATTTTACCATAGATGAACGTATGGGCTGTTATGTTATGTTATATTATCTCACAGACCTAATGTTTTAAATCACTTGAAACTTTTATTATGGACAAAATTTATTACTATCGTTAATACCTGTATACGGTCAACACAGAACTAAATAATAGCGTACATATAGCCTATGATGAGCGTACGGTGCGTACGGTATGCTGTTTCTTATATCCTGGACATGTCTGAGAGTTTCTGTTATTCTTTATGGCACACACATACACATTTAAACACTTATTATATTGACTGTATGTATTAACGCTAAGTGTATATTAGTGTATAAAACCACTAATTATTACTGTATTGACTGTATTCAGGTTCTGAGCATGACAATAGATTTTACCGAGACATCAACACACATGTTTTAATGTTGTCCATTTAATGACCGATCCTTCATAAAATATTTCAGCATTTATTAATTCATGGTCACTGCTAAACACAATTTCTAGTAGCAAACCTGTAGATTTTTTTCTTGTATGTTTTCTTTTTAGCCAGACCTTAAATATTCCTTCTTCTGTTTCTGATATTCGTGCTCTTATTTTCATGTATGCCGCCTTTGTATGAGACGCGCTAGTCTTTCTCCGCTGATAAATTCAGCAAATAAGTATTTACTTTTTGTATCCTCAGATGACTATGTGTTTCTATCTGAGTTCTCTTCCTTAGTCGGAGAATCCGGTTTTGAGGCGCCATAGACTTGCTCTTCATCCGTTTCCGTTTATTACATAAGGCACCTTCTTTACACGCTCAGAGTGTACGCGACTCATACCTGCCTTCTTGGACAGCGTAAGACTCACGCGATTCGCGACCATGAAAATCGGATTTGATTGAAGAACTGGTCGAGTTTTAGGAGTCGTTTCTCGGGATTTTTAAATAATATTTATTTGGTATTACATCCGCTTCTGAGGCCCTCTATTCATTTTTTGCTTCAAAGAAGCAACGTATAACACGGTATGACTTACACAGCTCAGCAACAGTCAGTTTACAGGTCATTACGTACCTAGTTCGAACAGTAAGCAGAGTTTTAAGTTTTCCTGGTTGGTACGGGAATTGGGTTTTGAAGCGTGTCGTGGTTCGTATAAGGCTTAGCACTTAAAAATAATGCGCGCGCGCGCGCGTGTGTGTGTGTGTGTGTTCTATTAAAAGGAGCCTATGAATACATAAACTGGCCAAGAAAGTAGTTAAAGTTTGAAATATCACAAGTTTGTTAGAATAAAGCATACTAATTACCCCTACCATAAATCAAAACTATATAAAAAGAGAAAATAAATTGTCAGACGACAAAACGAACAGAGTCTCCATTGTATGAACACGTGTATAACTCATTGTCAAGTGATAAAAAAAAATAATTTAAAAAATTAAAAAACACGACTGCCAAAAAAATAAATGAATAAATAAAAAATAAATTGATAAAAACACTAAATAAAAAAAACTAAATAAAAATAATATTTAGTAAAAATCACAAAATCTAAATAAAGTCGATTTAAAAAGCCAAAACAAGGTATTGAAATTCAGCTCTGATCAGATTTAACGAAAATGTTATGAATGATTAAACGCATAGTAATTTTATTAGATTTAAATTACTTTTCGATGTTGAATATATATCAATGCATCATATGAAGACTACAATTATAAAAAATATTGCTGATAAAATTTTGCTCTTCAATTTCTAATTTCCAATGCAGTTGGGGGCTGTTTCTAAATAGATTTGTTCTTTTCATTAAACAGCCCCGACTGCATTGAAAAATAAAATTGAAGAGCAAAATGTTATCAGCAATATTTTTTATAATTGTAGTCTTCATATGATGCATTGATATATATTCAACATCGAAAAGTAATTTAAATCTAATAAAATTACTATGCGTTTAATCATTCATAACATTTTCATTAAATCTGATCAGAGCTGAATTTCAATACCTTGTTTTTGGCTTTTTAAATCGACTTTATTTAGATTTTGTGATTTTTACTAAATATTATTTTTATCTAATTTTTTTATTTAGTGTTTTTATCAATTTATTTTTTATTTATTCATTTATTTTTTTGGCAGTCGTGTTTTTTAATTTTTTAAATTATTTTTTTATTTTATTCCTTTTTGTGTTTAAAAAGAGTATAATGGGAATGTGCAGTATGTGCGTGCGTATGTGTGAATTGCAAAAAAAATTTCAATTTTTACATAGTTTTATTTAGAAACTTTATTATGTACATAGTATAATTAGCGTATGAACTTATAAACTTATAAATATAGTATAACTTTATTTTATATACTATTATATAACTAGTATAATACAAACATTTCGATAAATTGTTTTATAAATTATATAATTAACTAAATAATTTCATTTATTAGAAATGATAAAGAAGAAGCTTTGGTCTACAGATTTCTGAGTCGATTTAATTCCTCAAGTGAGTTTTTATCGTGCGGTTCATGCAACAATTTTTGTGGATCCAGACAACTTATTGCTAATCCCTCTAATGTTTTCACACGACTTAGTGCGAAGTAGGCCTGACCCTTGGCAAAAATATTACTACTCAAATCAATGACTGCTTTGTCTAAAGTAGTGCCTTGGAGTTTATGTACTGTTACAGCCCAACACAATATTAATGGCAGCATACGTCGTTCTACTTTGCCCTGGCCTCGCAAAGCATCATATTCAACAGTGGTGGGCTCTATCTTTACTCCAATACCAGCAGTATTTCCCCTAATTGATCTGTCATCAAATTCTACAAATACGGCTTGTGGAAGCTCACCAGGTTGAAGCTGATCTCGACGTAGTGCAGGCCACTCAATTTTTCTAATGATGCCGATTGCTCCGTTGACCAGACCATGATTAACATTAATGTTTTTTCGCAACATTACCCTAGATACGACTCCGATTACTAAAGAGTTTGGAATACCTCCAGTTTTGTTTGGATCCGTTGGTATGAAGTCTTTCTTTAACTTTTGTCCGTAATTCTTAGCTTCGACAGACACATCCACCGCTGCAATATCGTAAACTTTAGATGATGTTTTCAACTTTTCAGTCATCATAGCATTATATTCTTCTACCTGTTTAGTGGTTGAGAAAATACGCAGACACTCGCCATCAGCAAATTCATCTGTCAAAGGAACTCTTCGACGATGTAAAATTTCTAGCTGCTGCATAGTGAGTTGGCCGACTCGTAAATTATTTAGAATGTCTATAAAAGTAGTGTCGTTACCTTGCCGCATATTTTGAGGTAATTCATAGAAACTAAACAGTGTCCACAAATTAATTTCAGCTGATAAGTAATGAGGCTGCTTGAAGCACTAGGTACCACCAACTGCTTTTGATACAGGTGGCAACTGCATTAGATCGCCAAACAAAATAATATTGATACCCGCGAAGAGAGCATCATTCATTTTAAGCTGTTGCAACCTTAAGTGAATATTTCTTAGGGTAGTATAGGGTACCATTGAGATTTCGTCAATGATTAGCCAATTAATATACTTCCACCTTAGTCGTTCCCTTTGAAGACGCTCATCAGTAAGAGGGCGAAGAGCTGTCACCTTGCCTTTTTCGATAGGAAGGGCAAAAGTAGAGTGCAAAGTGCTACCTCCAATCAATCTTGCAGCGACACCTGTGGGTGCTGCTACCGTAACAGCTCTGCTTGCATGTAAATGAGAAAGACGACGAATCTGTTCTACAATAATTTTCAGAGTAAAGGTTTTGCCGGTGCCTGCTCCTCCAGTAACGAACACACGTAATGGCTCAGTATTATTTTCACTTGGAAGCAATTTGTCTGAAATCATTTTGAACAATTGGCGCTGCTGAAAATTCATTAAGTTTACTGCTGCGGCATATTGTTGATCCGTCATTTCATGTATTTCAGGTTCACCATATTTCGCAGAGAGAAATATATATAGCAAACCAATATATATATATATATATATATATATATATATATACTTTCAGATCAGCGGTTCTCTGTTTCTCACGAATTGCACATCTATGCTCTCACACAATAGCGCGCTAACATAGTATTAGTGAGCGTGGTCTTAAATCGCGAGCACTATCTGGAGTGAACTTTACAGAATACCTTCCACTAGCGCCACCTGATGGACCAATAAACGAACAAAAAATAATCCTTAGAACCGATCACTTGTATTCACTTCCGGTTAAAACCGGAAGTCAACTCATGGTGATATATAGCCTATGACACTTCTGGTGAAGTAAGGAATCCATCGAGCCATCGAACATCAAAATCGGTAAAGCCGTTAAAAAGTTATAGTGGAACAAACACACATACATACCCTACCACTGAAAACATAACACTCCTTTTTAGCAGTCGTGTAAAAACGGAGACTACAGTATATAAAGACAGCAGAAAC
Organism: Magicicada septendecula; assembly: GCA_034769895.1. Taxonomy (NCBI): domain Eukaryota; kingdom Metazoa; phylum Arthropoda; class Insecta; order Hemiptera; family Cicadidae; genus Magicicada; species Magicicada septendecula. Next base: position 902,243,691 of record CM068367.1, read on the forward strand.
TTGAACATGTTTGCTGGCCAAATCATAGTATAGCAATCAGACGGAGGCACGTACAGTAACGACATACCTCACCTCATCAGGTACGGAACAAATCAAGCAGTGCATCAGTCTGAAGTGTATTAAAGCATATTTACACAGTACGTGGCAGTTGATAACGTTACGGGAGGTTGTATGGTTGTAGTTGTAGAGGCGTGTATAATGCAGTTTAGGCCAATTGACAAATTAATCAGACTGACGTCTATTGAGTTACGTGTAATACAATACATGCCAATTGACATGAATTTGGAGAATGTAATCGAATATCTAGTTGCAATTGGATACACGAATAATGCAATACATGGCAATGGTAGGCGACACATAATGGAGTTTATCAAGGCAGGGATACCAGGGTATGTCAGTTGACAAGATCAGTCAAATTTCAGCTTAAAATCATCACAGCAAATTACAGCACACCTAACTTATCAAAGTAAGCAGAGGCTTCAGTAAGCCAGGATACTTATCAGATTTATTGTCATAAGGTAAACTGACGTGCTCGGACACTATAATATATTGTTACGACGGTCTCACCGATAGTCGTATGGTACAAAACAAAATACAAGACACCAATGAAGTCACTAATAACCAGCGTTAATTATCACAGTTAACAGTTTGTAATCAACAAGTTATCCAACAAGATTATACTCGTACAATAATTCAAATTAAGTTTGTCTACACGCAATAATAATGTCAACTAATGGAGTCCCGCACAATTATAACACAATAACGCTTCGCCACAACACTTTGAACCACACTTGAATAAACCGCCACTTAAACGCACTGAATAATCGCCCGAAGTAAACTGAACTGGATGTCGCTGGATGCTTATATTTATACCCCGCTGAAATTCCAGAATAATCTGTCACTTTTGGATGACGTGTTAAACAATTGCCTCTTACGGGCGCTCTCGAATCCACTAGAAACAGTGTCATGTCTGGCCTTGAAAACAGTGTGCACGGACCGAGGAGGTCTAGAACAGCCGCGATTGTTAACGCGTGATAAGTGTCACGTAATTGTCTTTCATCTCAAAGTAGCAGCAATATGTGCGCACACACACATTACAGCTGGGCTCTGCTGGGATAGCCGAGATACTTGTAGTACGTTCCGTATTACGTAACAATAAATTTTAGTTGACAAAACAAGCAAACACTGAAATATATCAGAGAGTATATAACATTATTCATCCGACTTGAACAAGTATTCTACTTTGACTGCAATTGTGACTGTGAGAAATTTTCCGAATAAAGAAACTGTCTTTAAGTGTTCGACACAGAAAAACAAAAATGCACTGGTACATTTTATCTGCTCAACTGCAGAAGGTAACGTTAGTAAAAATCAATAACAAAACAATTGGAATCTTCCCATCAGCGGTAACAGTCAGAGAACTCATGGTGACAGTCAGAGAACGTGTTAGTAACTTTGGTTTTATACGTGTGAAAATCTTGGACCCAAAACACCTTTCTCTTCTTACCTTCATTACTACCAACCAACAACTGAATAATAAATGGAAGGAAAACCCATAAGATGAGAGGAAGGCGTTAATAAATAAGAGTTACAGAAGGGTGGAAGGAGAGTTCTTGTGAAGAGTTCAAGAAAAAAGCATGTGCGCGTTTAGTCTCGTGGTGTTAGCAACATGTGAACCGCTAAAACGACATACTGTAAGAATAATAATTTAATTATTTAATGTTTAAAAAGATGTTAATCTCTTGTAAAATAATATACTAAATTACATAAAGTTAAAAAATGATAAGTATAATAAAAGGAATAACAGAAATTGTACTTAAAAAGTTTAATATAATTTTGAAATTTCACTTATTTTGTTTTTAATCATATTATTCTATTTCTCTTTCCAATACACAGGATCTTTATTACTTCCTGTTAAATTTAGATCAGTTTAGTAATTAAAAACCTCTTGAAGGCCAAGCAAATTCATTTTCAAACCCCAAACTACCGTCATCTCACATGGTGGGTGCGCCGGATAAGCAGTAGTGTATTTTGTTACACTGCATGTAATGACAAGCATACGTTTATCTCCTGCTAATAGGACAGTCAGGTTTTAAAAATTCACTGTAATGTCTCTTCATGGGTAATATAGTTGGGGAAAGATGATGTAGCATACCATAGGGTTTCTTGGTGTGTTGTCTCCTAAACAGACATGAGTCACATATTTTTGTATATTGTTAACAGTGAATAAATAATAAATTAAATTCAAATGCTGCGTATATGCCTCACGTTTGAAGCACCACTTGTGTAATATTAAATAAATTCAATAAAATTAAAATGGTCTGTTGCGTTTTGTTATTCTGTGTTATCCCACGTCGTTGGGTCAATTATGTAATAATCAAATAAATTAAATGCTGTATTGGGTTATTCTCGAGTTGTGAGCGCCAAATATGTAATTCAAAAATAAAAAATAAAAAGTTGATAAATGTTTAAATTCAATGTTGTAATAGGTAGTGTATTTAAATTCTTCCTATAACCCCTCTTATTGTAAGCGTTAATTTTCGTAACGTTCTAATTTATTTACGTTTTTTAATTTATCTTTAATTACTTTATTTTATTTTTTAATATAAAAATAATTCATCAAGTATTTGTTTGTAGAATGTATGATGACTTTAGTAATTGATTGAAATAAATAATAATTTAAAATCTTATTATTATCGGGGCTCACTTGGTACCCTTGACCACTACCAGACTTCGCTTCCAATTCTGTCTGCAGAAGCACTCGTATTTTAATATTTTATTAATAATTCCAAATAATTACAACAACTCTGAACTTGTTTACTTCAATATTTTTTTATTATAGAATAAATAAATACTCTTTGAAAGTTATTAGTTAGTTACCCGAACTGTACAATTACTCGCTCATAGGTTGGCAGTATCGAACAATTCTCAGGGACTAGGTTAACTTTTGTTTATTAATTCAACTTAAATATGTTACTGGGTTCTTCTGACTACAATAATTTACTTAAAAAATTCCGTTAGTGAAGTACAAAACATCACAGTTCTTCGATATATTACAGAAAATAAATAATTACTTATAATTAGTGAACAAAATCGTTTTCGGCAGTGTATAATAATTGTCCAGTGTCCTTCTAGGTTAACAGTGAATTCACTTCTTAATTAATTCTAAGCAAATATCGTACTTAGATATTAATAAATATCTTATAATTAGTGATTACAAAACTGTTAGTGTTCAGTGGTTCAGTGATTGTTCAAATAATAAAAATAGTGTATAATTAATATTTAGTATCACACTTAGGTTATATAAAAATAATGAGTTGGATTGATCTCACCAATTCTTATACACTTTTTAAACTCTGGTAGGTTGTTTTCACAATTAAATATTGGTAAATCACTCTTCACAATTCACGGATTAAGTGGTTCACTGAATGTCATAACTCACAATTATATCTTGATCACCTAACCTGTCTTGTGTTCCATACTCGTTAATAATTTCCTGTCATTTGATAGCGTCGGTTGTTTCTAGTTCCAATATACCATCAAATAATTATTTTGAAACTCCCATCTTATACTAAATCTAATTTTAATGAGATGGTCATTAATGAATTCCCCTTTTTCCACTGATTATTTAGACACCTCACAAGATGGGTTTCTGTTCAGTATCTTAGAATTTACAATTTTGGATTTTTTATATAAATTTATGTTTTATTTATAAAAGTGCCCTTTTTGTATCCTTAATGTTTTAACACAGTTCCTATTCACCTTAAATGTGATAATAACAGTTAAATTCATTAATATTAGTAATGGTTATGACAAATTTTAACATAATTATCTTATTCATACTTTAACTTCCTTAATTTCCTAATATACATTGCTTATTTAGGAAATACAATCATATTATGTATTACTTCATATTTTTTACCTTACTACAGTTCTTCTGAAACTTACTCTAATATAAATACAAATTTTATACAACAACATTTTTAAGCCATTTCATGGTTTAGCTATTATACACTTTAACATAATAATCATAATGACCTGTTTCTTTTTGTAACAGTTTATACCTAATTCTTACTAATATTAACACAAATTATAAGCCATAACATTGAAATACACAGCTTTCTTTCTTTAGCAAAATAATCATCATGATCTGTTTACTTGCAACAGTTTGTTCATGATGTTTACTAATCTTAATACACATTAGATACTGTAACATTTAAATAAACAATTTTTCTTCACTTAACATAGTAATCAACATGCCATGTTTCTTTGTAACAGTTTGTTCATGATGTTTACTAATAATAATACAAATTACATAACATAATATTTGAATAAACAGCTTTCTTTCTTTAACATAATAATCATCATGATCTGTCCCTTATATAACAGTTTATTCATGACGTTTACTAATATTAACACAAATTATATACTATAATTCAACCAACTATATTAGTAACTCTTTACAGGGGTGCAGCGAGGGGGGTTTTGGGGGTTAACCCCCCCCCCCAAGAGATTAAAAAATATATTTTTTTATGTGGAATGGGCTACATAATAAAGACGTTTTAAAACAGTTTAAGAAGTTCTCATATCAAAACATGCTGACAGTAGACTGAGGAGTGTTAATCCTCAATTCCATGACCGTAAACTGCGACTCTCTGCAAGTCCACTCGGTGAATGTTTGTCGCCATTACCATGGCAGGCAACACCGCTATGTGTAGAATGATGCGCGTTTTACTCCCCGTTCACTCGCAGTGGTTCAACCGCTTAACGTATAGTATGCGCAATTTTTATTAGTTTTAGCGTTCCGTGGACATAGGGACTCTGGAACTCTTTCAGTGAACAAACCTACTCAAAAGGCAGAGGGAAACTTCAGGTCTTTATTAAGTTTCCGGATTGAATCCGGCGATACTGTTTTGAAGGAACACTTGGAAAAAGCAGGGGCAAATGCAGCTTACATAAGTTGGCAAATTCAGAACGAGATTATCTCGTCACTTAACAAAATTATCTTGAAAAAACTCGTTGAGAAAGTGAAAGATTCTCAGTGGTTTTCAGTTCTTGTCGATGAAACGACAGATGTGGGTACTGTTGCCCAAATGACTTTCTGTGTTAGATTTGTTGAAAATGGAAAAGTCCATGAATAATTCTTGCAGTTCATTCCTATCACTGGTATGACTGGAAAGGGACTAGCTGATGTAATATGCAAAACTATAAATGATCTGAATCTTCAACCAGAGTTCATGGTTGGTCAAGGATATGATGGCGCAGGGGCGATGAGTGAACATATGAAGGGAGTTCAAGCTCTTATACAGGAAAAGTATCCAAAAGCCATATATGTGCAATGCAGCTCACACTGCTTAAATCTCTGCATTTCTGAAGGATGCTCTGTTCAGGGAGTGCGAAATTGTATGGACACAATTGAGAATGCTTACAATTTTTTCAACACCCCAAAGAGGCAAGCAGTTCTAACAACACAAATTGAAATGATGGAAAATGACAACAGAAGGAAATAAAAGCTGAAGAGAATGTGCTCCACTCGTTGGATCGAACGCCACGGACTCTGTGCAATCTTTTGTAGAGTTCCTTCACCCTATGTTGTCAGCTTTAGACGAAATCAAAACCTGGACTGACATGTACATGCATAATTTAAGTTTTCTCAATATGACATAAGGTCCGCAAAATACATCAGATATGCGCAAGACATATATTAGGCCCCGGTAGACCGCATCTGCCCAACCTAAAAATAGTAGAGGTAATCCCAAACCCCCCCCCAAGGAGAAATTCCTGGCTGCGTTATTGACTCTTTAAAAATTTTAATTGTCCTCCTGATAAGTTCTATAATAAGGTAATTAGTTCAGGATTCCTTATTAATAATCATTCAATTGTATGTCACAGATGTTAGCTACAATATTTTGATATGGTTTACTTACACTTTACAATATAATATTAATTATTTATGCCTAATGTGACATGAGTCTGACCTATTTTTAAGGCATTATGACCTACAGCATTTAACAGAAGTAAGTATTACAATGCTATGACATTTCCTATATACTTTACTTGACTGTGGTATATCATTTTTATAAACTAAAACAAACATTTTACAACATATAACTTTCAACGTAAACTTAGTACTTAACTATTGTTTTGTACTTCAATTGATTTTAATAATTAGGTTGGGTTATGCACTTTGGCATATTTCTACTTTTTAACATATATAAGTTTGATATTTATGTTGGAAGAACCGTCACTTTACAATATATAAGTTTAATATTTATTTTGAAGGAACCGTCACGTTACAATATTCAAGACAATCTGTTGACACTAATTTCCAATAAAATGTGTCTCTTATTTATTTATTTATCTCTTATTTAAACATGTTGAAAATTTTTAAATTAATAAAAAACTGATTCTATAAAAAATGTTTTAAATACAAAATGTATTTACCCTACAATTTATGTAAATAAATAAAATTAATTTTATTAGATTTCTTCGCTGAATATAATATATTTCTCAGCTAAGCAATTACGTTTACTGTTACCTATAACAATTTCTTTGCTAAAACTTAAAACAAATGCTACACAACTTCTCGGTTTATTTTATCATGTTAAAAACGGTTCAGGGTACACAGTTTTAACTAAAATTAAATATGTAACAAAGGAGATCTTATTACGTCAATTGTGGGAGTGAACTGTACATCAATTAGGCCTTCACCCACATAGATAAATGTATTTTCTACAGCGTTACCTCTTATTTTGTAGCCCTCTTGAAGCTTAAGCACAAAGTTTGTTAACCAGGTTTTTAAAATGAAAACTCAGGCTCCCACGTATTCGCTAGAAACACAGAATACTCTCAACATGTATTTTGTGAAACGTTTCTTGTCAAGCACTTATACAAGTAACTGTGGCAGCGTCGTGTTAAACTTAAACAATAACTACATACTCATCAGAGGCTACAAAATTAGATTCAACTGAATAAACAGTAGACTACACTTTATGCCTCCTGTATGGTGTTTGGAGAGCTATGTTTGCAATTCACAGCTGGTATGTAAATTTCCAGCAACACCCGAGCCGTCGTATGTAAACGTAATTAGCTGAGAATATTTTTGGTTTTTATTGTTTTCACACTATTTAACAAACATGTTTTTAAATGCGGTGTGGCCGACAAGAATGGAAAGCTCAAAAAAATGGGTATGGAGAACCATACATGACTTCCATGTCCTAAAATTTATATTTAAAATCATTTAAATATTAATTAAATAAGTGGATGCTTGAGTTCTGAAGAAATTACGTATCAGCTAAAATGGTACTACCGTGTCAGGTGGATTAAGACTATCCTCAACCTTCGTGAGGAAGGACTGTACTTTTGCATAAAATGCAAGAGTCTCAGACCTTACCTCAGACGCCTTCATGGCAGCATTAAAACGGTTTATAGCGCGTAGAGGTATCCCTGATCAGATATTTTCCGACAATGGTACAAATTTTCGTCGTGCTAGTAGCTCACTTCACGAATTGTACAAACTTTTTCATTCTGATGGTTTTGAACAGACCACCCAGGATTTTACCACTGCCCAAGGCATCAAATGGTCCTTTATTAACCCCTCAGCACCTCATTTCGGTGGCCTGTGGGAAAGCGGAGTCAAGAGCGTAAAATTCCATTTGCGGCGCGTTGTCGGCGGAACCATTCTTACGTTTGAGGAATATTACACTATCCTAACTCAAATAGAATCTGCCTCAACTCACGCCCTTTGTTCGCCATCTCCAATGACTCTAGGGACCCCGAACCTTTAACTCCAGCTCACTTCCTGGTTGGTTCTCCGCTCACTGCACTCCCGGAACCTGACTATTCCCAAGTCAATATTAGCCGTCTGGGCAGATGGCAGCTGCTCCAAAGATTCACCCAATCTATATGGAACAGGTGGTCGAAAGATTACTTGCACCAGTTACAACAACGCAACAAATGGCGCATCCCGTCAAAAAATTTGACTCCCGGACAACTCGTCCTTATTCTAGATGACAGTTCCCCCCCCCCCCGCCACTGCAGTGGAAACGCGGGGTAGTCACGAACGTCTATTCAGGTCAGGATTCAATAGTATGCGTCGCGGATGTTCGCACCGCTAATGGTATCCTACGTCGACCCATTCATAAATTATGTCCACTTCCGGTGGCATTAGACTAAGCGCATGAGCATTCATACGACACGTATCAGTAATGTGAACTTTATCGCATTATCGTGCGTCACGCCCGGGACATTCCCCCGGCGATCACATGATTTATATTGTTATGATTACTACACTATTATTATGTCTTTCACTATTGTATTTATTCTATGGTTATGTATTTTTGAATTTTTTGGGGATTGTTATTCCAATATCATGCATGTAAATTATTATGTCTTTGTCATTGTATTATTACCTGTTACATATTATTGAATTTTTTGTGATCATTATCCTATTATTATGTACTGCCAACTATTATGTCTGCCTGATTGTTGTATTATCATGTATCATTACCATGTTATTATGTGTTATGGAATTTTATTATTATTGTTCTATTACTATGTAACGTAAATCATTATGTATTATGTATCCTTACATGAATTTGGTATGTTAATCATATTGTTATCTACTATTAATTTTCTGGGTGTCATTGCTCTACTGTTATACATGTCAATTGTTATGTCGTTGTTATTGTATTAGCAGTTGTTATTTATTATTGAATTTGTTATCATGTAATGTCAATTACCATGTACTATTCACACAATTACTTAAGTTGCAAAATCGCTCCGATTTTGTGCGGGCAGTATGGTTAAACTATGTACCTATGAAAACTTTGTACTGTAAAGTGCCGCATTGCAGGTGCGTGTAGTGACGTCATTTTTCTATCTGTTATCTGCTGCCGGTTTGATACAGGCCGACAGCAGCCAAATTTAAGTTAGTTCCTTGCAAGACTCCGTACAGGCAACACGCCTTGTTCGCTGCCGCGGCTACATAAAGTTTCAATATTTCATAATTTTAGCATGACCATCATGCGATAATTTACTTGGGCGATCTCGGCCTCTACACTCTGTTATGGGTTTTCAATATTTAATTCTATATTAATGCTCGGCATTATGCCGCGCTAAACTGCCAGCAATTATTTCTAGTTAATTTTTCAATAAACTATTATCTCAAGAATATATACAGTCCACTTCATCATTTCATTTCACACCAACACCTCAATAAGCGTTCTAAGACCAACTTAAGATTCTTCGAGAGTGTCTAAGACGCAACATTTTTCAACGTAAGGTAAGGTCGAACGAAGAGCTAGCTAAAGGTAGCTGCGATCTGATTCCTGTAATGAAATTGGACTCTCGCTGCGAGGGGCCGAGGGATGTCTATAGTGTTATCAAACGTCTTTTCTGTCAATACTATACTCGTCATTTTTCTTTTTTAAAATCGAGTCTTGATTTCTTTCTTTCCATTTGTCTTCTGAACGACTATTCTGTTCACCCGTATAATTATAAATTTCTCAGCAAAACATTTCTTCCTTAATACGTTTGTGTCTCCTGTTTAACACCCACCATTCTGATCCATGTCATAATGCTATATCCCAGACAGGCTAGTAAATAACTAGCCATCAGGGAGGTCAAAATATTTTCAAGGACGGGCAAACATTTTTCCAAAGGAGAAAAATATTTATATATTTTTCATACACACACACACACACACACACACACACACACACACACACACACATGCACATATTAGTTTATAATTCTCATATCATAATAGAAATAATTACACAGATTGTATTAATTTATTTAATACAACAACACTGCCCAGCGATCCACAGGAAGCAAATCGATGTCCATCTTTTCGGCTTGCACGCGTTGTGTTGGTGTGGGTTTCGCCACTTTCCATTTAAAAGCATGCAAACTTAAAAAAATAAACATTAGTGAGGCCAGAAATAACGCGAATTGTGTGTGTGTGTGTGTGTGTGTGTGTGTGTGTGTGTGTGTGTGTGTGTGTGTGTGTGTGTGTGTGTGTGTGTGTGTGTGTGTGTGTGTGTGTGTGTGTGTGTGTGTGTGTGTGTGTGTGTGTGTGTGTGTGTGTGTGTGTGTGTGTGTGTGTGTGTGTGTGTGTGTGTGTGTGTGTGTGTGTGTGTGTGTGTGTGTGTGTGTGTGTGTGTGTGTGTGTGTGTGTGTGTGTGTGTGTGTGTGTGTGTGTGTGTGTCCTGCCGGCCTTTTTATTGCGGTAATCACAATAATAATACTTTGGAAAAGTAAACATTACATAATTCAGATATGCTTCCCTGCCAGGAACGATATATTTTCACTCATACGTGATTTAAATTAAAATGAAAAATATAGAATTTTATTAAAGTGAAATGAAGTGTTACCATAGAAACTACTTCTTTGTTGTCAATAACGTAGTACACATATTAAAACTTATGGAATGGAAAGCTCAAAAATATGGGTATGGAGAACCATACATGACTTCCATGTCCTAAAGTATATATTTAAAATCATTTAAATATTAGTTAAATAAGTGGATACTTGAATTCTGAAGAAATGACCTATCAGCTAAAATGATACCCTCATGTGAGGTGGGTGAAGACTATCCTCAACCTTC